>CM046806.1:27074058-28569058 GCA_025617405.1 Perca schrenkii | reverse complement strand
CTCTGGTTTTGGGTCGATTCTTTCCAATGTATCATGTAGATTTACATTTTGTTTTCTTATAATTTGGTCTATTCCAACGAGGTGTCTGTCTGGCGGCTCTGCCTGTTTGTGGCCAGTCCCTGAACCGGCTGGCTGTGAGGACATCTCTCTACACTGTAAACCTTTGATGTCAATTTACAGCTAACATTATATCTTTCCAGGGTTTTTTTGTGGGGGCTTTTAGAAGCACCCTTTTGAGCTAGTACAGCCAGGAGTCTTCTTGGGAATGATGCAATAAGTTTTTCACACCTGGATTTGGGGATCCTCTGCCAGTCTTCCTTGCAGATCCTCTCCAGTTCCGTCAGGTTGGATGGTGAACGTTGGTGGACAGCCATTTTCAGGTCTCAGAGATGCTCAATTGGGTTTAGGTCAGGGCTTGACCATGTGATATTTCAGTATTTCTTTTTTAATAAATTTGCAAAACTTTCTACATTTCTGTTTTTTTCTGTCAAGATGGGGTGCTGAGTGTACATTAATGAGAAATAAAATGAACTTTTTTTAATTTTAGCAAATGGCTGCAATGAAACAAAGAGTGAAAAATTGAAAGGGGTCTGAATACTTTCACCCCTGAACTGGATCTCAGTTTTTTAGGAAACTCATACACATTTATACCTTTAATAATCATGTCAATAATGTCACTAAGCATAGTCTAAATTTTCTTTGACATAAAAATGTAAAAACACCAGCACAAAATAAAAGCCGTCAGCCTTTTAAGGCCAAAAAAATAGTAATTGGGCATCAAAAAACTACCAAAGAACACTTTCAAAAGGAAGTCCTACATTTGTCTTTGTGTTATATAAGACCAAACATAATTTTGTTCTGTGTTTACAAGAACTCCTACGCACGAGCACGTTGGATGATGTGAAAACAAGTCATTATCTTCTGCAGAGCGCTCTGGTTTAGTATTTTTTCTGGTTTAATTTGTGCATAAACAGCAGCCGAACGAGTCTTCAAAGTGATGTGCAGCTGAAGAACCGCGGTGCGTCTCTTCCTGTGCTGCAGTCATTAAGTCCAGGCTGAAGCTGGGTCTGCTCTCTGTACACTGTCACCACACGGGAAATGAGGATCATATTAGTGAAGCATGTTTATGCACTTCAGACAGACAACCATTTATCAGTTTACAGTGGAGCTACGTGGCTTAACCCGTGATCTTAAAGGTCCCATGACATGGTGCTCTTTGGATGCTTTTATATAGACCTTAATGGTCCCCTAATACTGTATCTGAAGTCTCTTTTATATAGACCTTAGTGGTCCCCTAATACTGTATTTGAAGTCTCTTTTATATAGACCTTAGTGGTCCCCTAATACTGTATCTGAAGTCTCTTTTATATAGACCTTAGTGGTCCCCTAATACTGTATCTGAAGTCTCTTTTATATAGACCTTAGTGGTCCCCTAATACTGTATCTGAAGTCTCATTTCCCGAAATTCAGTCTTGGTGCAGAATTACAGCCACTAGAGCCAGTCCCACAAAGGGATGTGCCATTTCTGTGTCTGTAGCTATTGAGGAGGAGAGAGGGGGGGGGGGCAAGGTGGAGGGTGGGGGGTGTGGCCTTGACCAACTGCCACTTTGCTCGTTTGAAAGCCATGATGTCTCTCTCTCTAATGGGTGGGCCAAATTCTCTGGGTGGTCAAAGCAGAGAAAGGGGAGGTAACCTTGCTCCTTATGACCTCATAAGGAGAAGATTCCTGATTGGTCCATCTGAGCTTTCATTTTCTCAAAGGCAGAGCAGGATACCCAGGGCTCGGTTTACACTTATCACCATTTCTAGCCACTGGGGGACCATAGGCAGGCTGGGGGAACTGATATTAATGTTAAAAAACCTCATAAAGTGAAATTTTCATGCCATGGGACCTTTAACTATTAGTCAAAATAATTCTTTTTAACTCAACAATTAGGTATAATGTCATATAAAGTAGGTTTATTGACCATGAATTTAAAAATAAAAAAGTGACAAAAAGAGACAAAAACGTTTTAAATAGTGTCAAAAGCTTAAAAAAAGAGAGCCAAAAATGCTGGAAAAAGCACCAAAAATTCTAAATCACTTTTGACCTGGTTGGACAAGTTCTTGGTCGACGGGAAGACAAACACAAGGGCTAGAGCTGTAGTGTGTAGTTTCTGTCGCTCCCATGAGGAGGATTTTTTCTATGTACACAAACAGAAATGTAAAAATAATTTGTAACTGTTGTTACCGTTGACGCCTGACAAACAGAAAGGCTGTTGAAAATGAAGGGAAGTCCAGTCATTTATGTATATTGTACAACACGATAGAAAAACGTGACATTACATAATAAAAAGATGACTGTATCCCAGATATTTAAATACAAGATAATACATTCTTCTATAACCTTTGGAGGGCCAGCCTACACTCTGTTTAACCCACACCAGCTAATACACAAACTAGGATTTCTATAAATAAATACAGACGAGATAGAGGCAGATTTTCTGAGAAGTCTCCATTTGCATGCTGACCCACAAAAACCCAGTTGGGAGGTTATTTTCTCCCTCTCGGATGCTATCTTTTGAAAACCAGTGTCAGTGCACCCCCGTCCACACAATATAAAGCAGAGGCACATGTTACATGACACATTTCAGAGTGCAAAGTGATCATCCTCCTACTGACAAACATGTTTTTCGTGGCAAAAGCCACTGAAGTGAAGAAACACTAAAGTTGGTCCTAATCTTTGCAGAGGCTAAAATCTGAAACCCCGCCAGCCGATATCATCCGGAGTAATCTGTTTAAAACCCATCTGGCACATTTCCCTGCAACCAACCGTTCAACAAATAATCAAATCACAAGGCAATACTTCCGCAGAAACAATGTGCTGCTTACAATGTATCATCTTACAACCAGCACACAACACTATTCGAGCTAAAAACCGCTCTGCAAAGTTAAAGCGTCCCTCTTTGAAAGCATGTGGTGTCCTTTTATACACTATATGGAAAATGTGGCTCTAAGTAATGTGTGTAATGTGTAATGTGATGCATGTGGCAGATTATGTGTAATAATAGGTGGTCCTCCTCTGGTACTCTCAACTACTCTTCTTTAATATTTAAGTTCTGATGTTGCTATTCTGCTTATGGCATGTACCTTTGAGTTTGATAACAATGCACAACAATAATGTAAGGAAGACATGGATATGGATATAGTAACGGGGGAACCCTGAAAATAAAGAAAGTTATTACATGTTTTAGTTTTTTTTGTTTGCTTATTTTGGGGTTTTCCATCTGATTTAAAAAAAAAAAACATTTTTATCAATGTTTCAGCTTAAGCGCCAACTTATCTCTTTACACGTTGCTCTAGAAAAGGTGTGGGCGTCACTACACGGAAAGCGGAGTTTGTTCTGAACATTTTGATGTGAAACACATGGGGATCAGTTCTATGCAAATACCCTAAAGAGGTGGTTTTAAAAAGGTCCCATGGCATGAAAATGTCACTTTATGAGATTTTTTAACATTAATATGAGTTCCCCCAGCCTGCCTATGGTCCCCCAGTGGCTAGAAATGGTGATAGGTGTAAACCGAGCCCTGGGTATCCTGCTCTGCCTTTGAGAAAATGAAAGCTCAGATGGACCAATCAGGAATCTTCTCCTTATGAGGTCATAAGGAGCAAGGTTACCCCCCCTTTCTCTGCTTTGCCCGCCCAGAGAATTTGGCCCACCCATGAGAGAGAGAGACATCATGGCTTTCAAACGAGTGGCAGTTGGTCAAGACTATGCACTCTAGTGGCTGTAATTTTGCACCAAGGCTGAATTTTGGGAAAGAGACTTCAGATACAGTATTAGGGGACCACTAAGGTCTATATAAAAGAGACTTCAGATACAGTATTAGGGGACCACTAAGGTCTATATAAAAGAGACTTCAGATACAGTATCAGGGGACCACTAAGGTCTATATAAAAGAGACTTCAGATACAGTATTAGGGGACCACTAAGGTCTATATAAAAGAGACTTCAGATACAGTATTAGGGGACCACTAAGGTCTATATAAAAGAGACTTCAAATACAGTATTAGGGGACCACTAAGGTCTATATAAAAGAGACTTCAGATACAGTATTAGGGGACCACTAAGGTCTATATAAAAGAGACTTCAGATACAGTATTAGGGGACCACTAAGGTCTATATAAAAGAGACTTCAGATACAGTATTAGGGGACCACTAAGGTCTATATAAAAGAGACTTCAGATACATTATTAGGGGACCACTAAGGTCTATATAAAAGAGACTTCAGATACAGTATTAGGGGACCACTAAGGTCTATATAAAAGAGACTTCAGATACAGTATTAGAGGACCACTAAGGTCTATATAAAAGAGACATCAGATACAGTATTAGGGGACCACTAAGGTCTATATAAAAGAGACTTCAGATACAGTCTTAGGGGACCACTAAGGTCTATATAAAAGAGACTTCAGATACAGTATTAGGGGACCACTAAGGTCTATATAAAAGAGACATCAGATACAGTATTAGGGGACCACTAAGGTCTATATAAAAGAGACTTCAGATACAGTCTTAGGGGACCACTAAGGTCTATATAAAAGAGACTTCAGATACAATATTAGGGGACCACTAAGGTCTATATAAAAGAGACTTCAGATACATTATTAGGGACCACTAAGGTCTATATAAAAGAGACTTCAGATACAGTATTAGGGGACCACTAAGGTCTATATAAAAGAGACTTCAGATACAATATTAGGGGACCACTAAGGTCTATATAAAAGAGACTTCAGATACATTATTAGGGACCACTAAGGTCTATATAAAAGAGACTTCAGATACAGTATTAGGGGACCACTAAGGTCTATATAAAAGAGACTTCAGATACAGTATTAGAGGACCACTAAGGTCTATATAAAAGAGACTTCAGATACAGTATTAGAGGACCACTAAGGTCTATATAAAAGAGACTTCAGATACAGTATTAGGGGACCACTAAGGTCTATATAAAAGAGACTTCAGATACAGTATTAGGGGACCACTAAGGTCTATATAAAAGAGACTTCAGATACAGTATTAGGGGACCACTAAGGTCTATATAAAAGAGACTTCAGATACAGTATTAGGGGACCACTATGATCTATATAAAAGCATCCAAAGATCACCATGTCATGGGACCTTTAAGAAGATGTGTGAAAATGTCCTCAGACCCCAGAGGGTTAAATTGAAAATGTCAATAAAGATATTGATGGAGAAAGAAAAATGGCTCTGCATATGTTGTTCCATGCACTGCTGTCGTCTCTCCGATGTGGATTTAAACGTGGCTCCATCTCACATGTAATCACACACTTGTGTTGGGTTCATCTACCCTTTTGGTGCGTGCGGTTTCTTAGCTGTAACGCTATCTGGAAGTGGATCAGAGTTGTAATTGCTCGTGGGGAATGCAGAGAATGCCACAGATGAGAGGAGGCCGTGCACAGAGAGACGTCAGTCATACTACATGTGTCAGAAGGCTAAGGAAGCTGTATTGTTATGCACCGTACAATTACAAGGAAGAAAGATAGCCGCAAGTTGCAAAACAGTTAGCCAGGAAGTTCTCAACCGGGACGTTTGTACATGGATTCTCATGTTTCTCGCAACTCAAACATTTGCGACCCATTTAGAGAGTGTGTTCTCATTATGTTGGTGTGTAAAGCTCTGTACTTCTACAACAAGAATCTACAGCTACACCAGGAACTTCTGCAACGCATTCTCGTCAGTCAATCCATGAGACAAAAGATTGTACACACCTCTCAAAGTTCTGAATAAATTATTGTTAAAATCAACAAGAGACATAAGAAAGGGCGTTACTCTAAGCAACGCACTCTAATAAACGGGTTCTTATGATATTGTTCGGCAAAAGGTTAGGAGACCGCTTGCCGGTCTTGTGATGCCGGCTACAGAACAACGTGAGCTGTCGGTCGTATCGGCGCCTGCTGGTAGTGGAGTTTAGCCGACAGAAAATTAGCATCAGCTTAACCCTCCTGTTGTCTTCGGGTGAAATTTGACCCGTTTTCAAAAGGTTTCTATGTCAGAAATGTGGGTTTCTTTCAACCAAATTGTTAATACCGTGGAGGGTTCCATACGACGCTCTTCACAAGTTAAATAAATCATCAGGTCACTACTTTCATTGAATTTGGTGTTTTGTTCAATATAATTAACGTGACTCCGCCAGATGGATCGGCATATCCATCTGGGAACTTACCGTTGGAGAACTTTTGGGAAGGGACGAAAATACTGGTTAGCTGATTGGATAAACCATCCAAATCAACCAATCAGAATCAAACTCTTGCCGAAACCAGTCGGGAGAAGAGCAAAAACATCTTTTCTTCCGAGAAAAGCCTCCAGTGCCGTTTTTTGGTCTTCTTTCAATGAAGGAACACTTTCTAATTTGGATAAAACTTGCGCGATAGCAACGCTCATCTCATCCGTGGAAGCCGCCATGTTGTTTAGAATGAACAGTCGCTTCTCGTTGCGTAACACCTAAACCCGCCTCAAAACCAACGCTGATTGGTCGGTCGTTTGGCGAACAGCTCAACATTTTCTCTATCTCAAGATGGCAGACTGATCTGGGAGTGGGAAACTGGAGCTCGCGAGATCAGGACAGTCTCACAAGGCTACAATATAATAGCATTTGAAGAAAAATGTATATATATAAAAAAAAAACTCACAAAAATGTCAGAAAAAGCACAAAAAAGAATTGACAAAGACATCAGGAAAAGTGACAAAAACATAAAAATAAAAAAAGCGACAGAAAAACTGACCCAGAAAAATAAAAAGTTGCATGGTCGACTGAAAGACAACACAAGGGTTAAGGGCTCGAATGGATACAGTTACGCCGACGACAGTTACGTTCATAGGCACTAAAATGACTAGTTAGGTTTAGGAAAAAGATCGTGGTTTGGATTAAAACACTCCCGAGGAACGACACATGGTTCATGGGTCAAAGTCTTTTGGTTTCCCCGGGAAACTTGAAAGCGCCGTGGTTTATGAACTTCCGATCCGCTCTGACCTCCTCCCTACACGCTCCACATTGTTCTTATACAGCAACAGTCCATACCAACCAACTACAGTGCATTACATTTCATAGCTATATATGAACCAATATGGTTCATAAGACAGAGCTTTCTGACACTAACTGTAAAATGTAAAATGAACTGCTTATAGATGTCTTGTAGTCATTCAAATAAATACAAAGTATTTACAACACACAGAAGTCCTAAAGACAAAAGTCATAGCAAACCAACATCCAAAGCACAGAAACAAGTTCACCTCACTTTACACACGCACACACATACACACACATACACACACACACACACACACACACACAGACACACACACACACACGCAATATATAAACACGTCACAAACAAATTCCTTCTCTTCCTATCACACCCACAGTGCTCCTCTCCCTGTCCATCTGCTGTGTCACTGCCTGGACACACACACTCACACACACACACACACACACACACACACACACGCTACAGTCATCGTCAGTTTCACCCATTCCCATGTTCTGACATGTACACACGCACACCCACGTGCTACAGTCATCTAGTTATCGTCTGTTTCACCCATTCCCATGCTCTTACACAAACACGCTACAGTCATCGTCACATTCACCCATACCCATCCTCTCTCTCTCTCTCTCTCTCTCTCTCTCACACACACACGCACTACAGTCATCGTCAGTTTCACCCATTCCCATGCTCTGATGCACGCACGCACGCACGCACACACACACACACACAAACAGTTTCACCCATATCCATGCTCTGACACTGCAGTCAGAGGAAGGACGAGTCAACACTTGAGTGCACAAACACAGAGCTGTTTGTCTCCTCTCACCACAGTGACATGTCAGGAAGTAGTACTGTATGCTCGCTGAGTGTCATCTGCATTCAGAACAGGATCAAACGGTGTTGTCTGAAGACGGCAGCATGGGTAGGACCTGCTTGGAAATCAACAGCAACGATTATATAAAGATGATCGCTAACCCTTTACTTGAAGGTATCTACGTAAGAGTGACATGACAGTGTCATGACACATGAACCCTAACCTGTCATTACAAAAACCGAAATACACCTAATGACAGAAGCGTTATGTCATAAACGTTTATGACTTGTTTATGTTAATGACATGTTCATGACAGTGTCATGTCACTCTTATGTGGTTACCTTCAAATAAAGTGTAACCAGATTATACAGTGTGTGTGTGTACTTATTAACAGCAGGACTTGTAAGAACCAAGCTCAAATATCCTAATGTGATATGATCATTCTTGTTCACTTTTCATATAACTTCGGTTTCATTTTGCATACTGTAGATGACAGGCTGTACTCATTTCACTTTCAAATCAGCTCAGCTGCAGTCCTCAGACTGTGTGGCCTTTGATAGAGCCTTAAATCACCAACAGGTGTTTAATACACACTACTGTATGTGAGAGAGTTATTAACTAGTCTCACATTGCCAGACCTATCTCCCAAAATGTCCCGGTTACAGAGTAAATGCCGTAAACATATTCTCTGTAAATCATTACAATCACACACTGACAGAACCAAGCAGACCCGACTTATTGCATGGTCCAAATTTTCTTCAAAACTTGTCATTTTCAGTGTTCCACGGCAACACACAGAGAGCAGAAGGTCAGGGACGTCCGGCGCGGGATGTCAGGCAATTATCCTGGAAATGTACTTCTGTTGATCCAGGCTCTTTTTAGAGCATCTTCTCTTTTCACTTCACTGTGGTCCTTTAACCTCCATGAAGCCCAGCGCACACATACAGACTCAAACACTGGCGAGACCACAGAACGCTATTCACTGGTAGTGCAAACATTGAAACACACTGTACTGTTGCTGCACAACACTACTTGATGACTCAAAAAGCCCCCCGTGGCATTATGTGGGGAAGTTGAGTATGGTTCAGTTTTATGCAGATGTCCTCCTCTGACAACCAGAAGACAACTAATCCCACTTGTTTCGAGTCCCTCTTAGGGCTGGGCGATATGGAGAAAATCAAACATCACGATATTTTTGACCAAATACCTCTATTGATACCACAACGATATTGTAGTGTTGACTATTGGTGCTTTCACAATCTATTTACACAATGAGATTTTTGATAAATAATCACCAGTAATGTGGATATAATGATTAAGTGGGTAAAGGCAAATAATAGAACAGTTACAACAGTCTGGTAAGTTCAGAAAATGACATCACTTTATTATAATGTAGCCTTTAAAACCAGGAAAAGACAACACTTATGTCATATTACGATAAAGACGATATCTAGCCTCATATCACGATATTGATATAATATCGATATATTGCCCAGCTCTACTCCCTCTTAACCCTCCTGTTGTCCTCAAAGTTTCTACATCAGAAATATGGGTTTTCTTTCAAGCGCAAAATTGCCCAAAAATAACATATTTAGTTGCTCTTCTACTATCATAGAATTTGGGGTGTTTTATTAAATTTTTATAGCATTTGAAAAAACAATGAAATGGTTTCTTAACAGAATCCTGACTAAACTTTGACAGTCTGTTATTATCCACTCAATTGTAACTTTTTTTTTTTACTCAAAAATGAGGTATAATTGGGGCGATCTCTATAGCTCACCCAGTGCGCCCCATGTAGGCTGAGTCCTTGGCAGCGGCCCGGGTTAGAATCCAACCCGCAGCCCTTTGCTGCATGTCATCCCTCCTCTCTCTCTCCCCTTTCTTGTCTTCAAGCGGTCCTGTCAAATAAAGGCAATGTAAAAATTTTTGCAAAAGATGACCAAAACATAAAAAAAAAAAAAAAGTTTTAAATTTAAAATTTTGACCCAGAAAAACTAAAAGTTGCATGATCGACGGGAAGACACCACAAGGGTTATCCCTTCATCACCTCCATCCAGATCTTCGGGCTTCCTTCATCACCTCCACCAGTGTCTAGACTCCATCGAGGGGATAGTCTTATATATCCACGGCCTCTATACCTCTATAATTTAGCATTGTGATGGAGTCTAATCGCCAAAGACTCTAACATATCAACATATCACACACATGTTCATTAAACTTATTTCCCTCTTAAATGAAGTCTCTCCTGATTGAAATGGTCCATACAGTCACTTAAAGTCTCTGGAACGGTGAACCTGTAAGCTAGACTCACGATAAAGGGAGACCGAGCTTTTTGTTTTTCTTCCTGCTATGAGATCATCTAATTCAACTGAAATTAAAACAAACACTTCACTGTTCACTGGCGTTCCCTCGCTTTTCTTAACTGACGTTCTGCTATTTTTCCCCTGTATGTTATCTCGGTTGATCTCAGCATTATGCTAAGACTGGTAGAGCATGCTGGGATGTGGAGTGAGTGGATTCAGATTGATGGGCACTATGTGTGTGTGTCTGAGTGAAGAGACCCACACACACACACACACACACACACACACACACACACACACACACACACACACATAAATGGATGATGCATCATAAATGATAGACCTGGCTGTGTACTAAAAAAAGATGCAACTCTATAATTTAAGAGAGATTACGTAAGTCTGAATGATAAATCATATGCAGTAGCTGATTCAGAAAAAAGTGATAGCTTTTAACCATATTTCAGCGCTATGATACTCATACGGTTTTAGCCAATTATCATTTGAGAGTATTCTGCAGAAGCATACAGAGCAGTACACCGCCAATAGTGGCAGATCCCCACAGGAGTTTATGCTGTATATAAGGTGTGTTCCACACAACTGGTATAAACACACACACACACACACACTCTCTGTGACCTGCTAATCCTAAAAGATGTGTATCAGTCTGTGTATAAATAGAGTTTTTAATCCTTAGATGTTCTAAATGCTGTTTTAGAGACGGATTCACCTTCACAATAAAGACAGACAGACAGACAGACAGACAGACAGACAGACACAGGACAGATGGGAGCAAGAGGGGCATGCAAGAAACATCTTGCCCATAATGCACAGAGTACAGACAGACCGACCGACAGAAACACACACACAGACACACAAACAAATGTATTTGTTGTCCACAAAAGACATACGTTTATATTGTGATACAGCCGTATTCATTATAACAGTAATCAGCATTTTTTTTAATCTATTTAGAAAAGGTCTTATTTTTACTTAAACGTGAAAACATTTGTGAAACACAAAATGTAAAAGCTTTGATTAACTGGCCATAAACTGAATAACTCTTGTGGTTTGGCTACAGATATCAGAGTTAAGTTTCTATAAATTATTTCCTTCTCCATTTTTCTACAGTGCTGGAGATGGCTGAGGACTGGCACCTTGTTTGGTATTTTAGCTCCACAGATTTGGCAGAGCGTGAGCTCCAGATTGCAGCACAGCTCGGTGGGCCTGGCTGGGGAGCCGAGGTGAGAGCAGCGTGGGAGGGGTACGATCAGACGATGAAAACATCATGATAATGTCCTGGAGAAAATCAACTGTGGTAGCAGGAGATAGTAACAAGCACATTTATTCAATGTTATTTATTAATTAATATACTTAAGTACAAATGTTGAGGTCCTTGTTCTTTACATGTCACTTTCTACTTCTACTGCGCTGCATTTCAGAGAGAAATATTGTACTTTTTACTCCACTACATTCATCTGACAGCTTTAGTTACTAGTTACTTTACACATTCAGATTTTTGCATACGAATAACATGTAGTTTATAAAATACATTGATTTATTATATTACTTACTAAACGACCCAAAAATATACAGGCCTGCATGTCCAGCTGAAATGATTAGACCATTAAACACTTTGACTGAAAGAACTGTTTGGATCGTTTCCAGTTTCTAAAATGGGAGGATTTTTCTTTATTGAGTACTTTTACTTTTAATACTTTAAGTAGTTTTTCCTGATGATACTTGCATACTTTTACTTAAGCTTCATGAAGCTTTGTGAATCATTTCAGTTATTGTCTGAGCCCACTAGATGGCGCTCTCTGTTCAACAAATGGTTGAAAGCACACTGAATTTACATTCCTTGAGCCTTTTTTTTTTTTAAACTAAGAGCGCCATCTAGTGGGCTCAGAAAATACAGAAAACTGTTCATGAGCCTTCATTTGGCCATCACTAAGTTCAAACCAAACTCAAAGCTCATTTCCGGCTCGTTACTTGCACGAGTTTGACCACGGGATCATTTGTGTTCATTTGCGTTACGTGTGCGAGATGCGCCGGAGAGGAGGGACTCCATGGAGATACCAACAACGTTTCTTTCTGCCATTTTTTCCCCATCATCAATATGGAAGCAATAACCCCTATCGCTGCTTAACCCTTGTATTATGTTGAAAAAAAATTACATTGATGATGTTACGGGTCAAAATGACCCGTACAGTGTAAATACACTCAAAAAAAACTTTTTTTCCTCATCACAAACATTTTTTCCCTCAAAACTGTTTTTACCAATTATTTAGTGAAAATATTTCCGGTATACACTTGCATATTCCATGCATAGTAGCTAGATTTGGCATCCTAGGATGCCCATATTTTGATGCCATACTTGGCAGGCTTGTTGGGCATGTAATGTCAGAAGGGACAGCGCCCCCTGAATGGAACAAGGTGTTCATCTACAGTGACATGGGGACCAGGATTGTACAAGACAGGTAATATTTTGACCCATTCATCCCATACATCTCTGATCTCAGCTAGTTTGTCTCTTTCACTAGACCAGATCTGGTGTTGTGGAACACCCAAGCTTTCGTATGAATTGACTCCAAAGACATTGTTGTTAGAAATATTGGCCTTCCACTCTCATCATTCCACAGACTGACAATTGGTTTTCCGTTTGACTTGTAAACTCTAGCTAATACTATTCCATTTTATTTTATTTATAGTATCAAATCATAACAAGAGTTATCTCGAGACACTTTACAGATAGAGTAGGTCTAGACCACACTCTATAAATTCCAAAACCCCAACAATTACAGTAATTCCCTCAAGAGCAAGCATTAGCAGTGGCTGTTGCGACAGTGGCAAGGAAAAACTCCCTTTTAGGAAGAAACCTCGGCAGACCCAGACTCTTGGTAGGAGGTGTCTGACGGGGCCGGTTGGGGGTGTGATGAATAGTGGCAAATAATAGTCACATTAGAGATAATGGAACAGTGACCTCGAGGTAGTCATGGAAGTTCATGTCATAGCAGGGCACATCGTGTCATACTGAGTAGTGCAGTCTCCTATAGCGGATCCTGACTACTCTGTGTGTACGAACATCACAGCAGGGGTGTTGCGGGATGTAACATGGCGCTGCAGACCATGGGTGGATGCTGCGGACGCAGCAGGACTAGGATTTCAATGTATGCATGCAAGTCAATCTGATCCAGTGGCCTCCATTTCTTTTGAAATACACACCTCCCCTGCAAGTTGGTCATGTCCACTATGATCCTATCTATTGGTTGGGATATGAAGAGATGAAATGGTGATTGAATATCATCAACTAGTGTGGCAGAAAATGTTGTGGGGTTTGGAGTCATCTTGATGACAGTCTGCCTTGGCGTCAGTGTGGTGATGTTGACCATTTTATGTTACCATCTTTAGCTGTCCATGTTGAGGATGATTGCTGCCCATTGTTTTCAGCTAATGTATACTACACCAGACTGGTCCCCTGAATCCTCTTCATCATAGGAAAATTCACAATCCGGATCGTCAATAGCATCGCGCGCACGCGCGCACGCACGCACACACGCACACACGCACACACACACACACACACACACACACACACACACACACACACACACCTAAATGGGTGTTGAAAGTCTCTGGGTCAAAATGACCCGCAACATCATCTTTGTATACAAACTCTGAACAGACATTCCACTACACATCAGTGAGTCCAGATTTTATGAAGAGGTTCATGACCATAAATGAGGAAATGTCATACAATTTCATGAAGAAAAAGATAGGTTAACCAGTATTTTGGTCAACACAAAAACGCAAATGGGTCAAATTGACCCTTAACATAATACGAGGGTTAAAGCTTAGATCGAGCCCAAAAAAAAAAATCAAGGCAGACCCTACCCGACCACGTTGTGTCCGAGCCCGGCTCGACACATTAACTGTAATTAAGAGCCAGAGCCCGATTTTAACCTGACAATTTTTTAATACGTGGGCCGTTATAACTGACGTTCTCAACTACAATTCCTTTTACCTGTGGGTAACAGATCAAGGCAGCAACATTATCAAAGCCCTGGAACCATATAGGAGACTTTCTGGTCTCGATCACCTAATTAATACTCTCCTTCGTCACGGTCTGCATGCCGACGCACTGGCCGACAACGCGCTGGATATAGGAGAGACCCTACCTGCTGCTAAAGGACTCGTGAGATATCTGAAACTATCTGGCCTGGTTGCGCAATTATCGAAGACTGTGCTACAGATGGGGGGGAGACACGATTTAGCACAGTTTACCTCCCACTCAAGATCTAGAGCTGGGGGAGAAGCTGGAGAGGCATAGCTTTCTCCCCAACCAATTAGGCTAATAAAGTAATGGTTAAAAAAAACACAAATGCTTGATCAAGGGCCCAGCCCGGCCCGAGGATAGTGGCGGTAAATATCGACCCGACCCTCAAGTTCGGGCTCGGGCAGAGAATCTATTCTCTATCGCTGCTTAGTACCGGTTGTAGAAGACACAGATAGGTCGTAAAAAATGAACGCACAAACAGTTGGGTGAATTTCACCCCCCATTGACAGCTACAATCATTTTTTCCTGGCCTTTCTGATTCGTCCGGAGAATCTCAACACTGATGGGATTCGGTGACACACCGTCACGCAAATTTCACGCAAAAGTTGACAGAATTTCGCATATTTACGACATTCTTGTTGTCTGGCGAACAATTCCCAAGTTTGCATCTTTGCATTAACTTTGTATGTGATTGTGCCACGCCATACATTTGCTTTGGTGTGAACAAACTATTAGTGTGTAGTTATACAATATGTACTTCTGTGTCCACTTTTACAGTATACTGTATCATTTGATGTTTTAACATAAGGACGGTATTATTCTACTTTTTTGTGTCATTGTCAAAAAATTCCACAAAAAGACTCTTTATGGCTATATAATCAATCTCTTATATTTCAAGCTCTTTAAAAGAACAGTCCCCCATACTAGAAAATTAATCCGTTTAAGTATAGATATAAGATGTTCAGTAGTTTGTTCATTCCGGTGTGTGCAGTGTAGATATATAAATGGTTACAGGTCTAGCCTAGCTTCACACAAAGACAGGAAGTATAGATGGAAATGGTTAGTACAAAAAATGACACATTTTTCAAAGGGGTCTTACCTTTCTGTATGTATTCATGTATGACGGTGGTGGAAAATAGGAGAGCCCCTGGCAACGGTAGTCACAAGATCATATTCTTTACATTGTTAAACACAAAAAATTGATTCCAGCACAAAATATTCAAACTGCATTTTTATTTCATCAGAATAAAAAACAAACATTGGTTAAATACAAGCACTCTTGAATAATATGAGCTTTTGTTCTTTGTTTCAAAACATTAATAAAATAGACTTAAAAAAGCTCTCATTTGTCAATCATGACCTGCATATATTTTCATATTGAACACCTCGATCTGAGAGCAGACACTGGCATTTAGGACATTTTTTTGCATAACAAGTGTACTCAAACTATTCTGGCAGCTTTTCTGCTGTATGTTTGCCACACATGCACAGTATGTGTAAAGGACCAGTTGTGCTCAGGAGATTCAAGTCGATTCCATATGTTGCATAAGGTATCAATGGACACAATGTAGGATTTGAGCCAGGCATTGCATAGGCTTCGAAGCGACACATGCATAATAGACAGAAGGGCTTCGCAATAAGCGGCAGTGATCATTGATTGAGTTTACAATGCAACATTAACACACATGACAAGACAAAACCTTATACTTAGTTATTAACTGGTATATAGTACATGAGAGTGCTTTATAAAGGGATATACTGAATAAATACAGAAAGTTATGGCACTGAGTACAGCTGATTAACTGGAGGGTACACACAAAGCTGTAAGGCCATGGTAAGTGTATGTCTGCATTAATAGGTGATGCAAATTTTTTAGCTACTTGCAAGCAGGGGCAGAGTGAGGGGGCTGGCTTCTAGGGCTCCAGCCCTCAATGTTTTCTCAAAAGCCTCAAATCTTTTAAATGTTCAAAAATAATTTCAACTTTGTGTCATTGCCCCCTCAGTCTCTGCGAAAGGACCGGCAAATCTATGGAGTTAAAGTTATATTATTGGGGAAGTATTGCCCTTCATTTTAAGATTAGTAATGCTGTTCACACCAAATTCCTACCCTACCTATGTTATGTAATTAAAAAAAGAAATTCAGTTAGGCGGCAGGAGTGAAAATAATTCATCCTCAACATTTGTTGTGTTCTTGTTTCAGAACGATGAAGACAGTTGAATACAAAAAAAACAACTTTTCCTTGGCAACTATCATATTTTTTTCCAAATGACGTACAGATTTTAGTAGTTTTTTTTGTCAAATGTCTTAAACTAACAATAGTGCATATTGCTGCCATAAATGAATCATGCCCCCAGACCCCCCTATATTTAGGCTGAGCCCTGAATGATTGTGTCTGGCTCCGCCCCTGCTTGTAAGTTTTATAACTGTTCTAAATACCTGGAAAAATTATGATTCCAAACACCTATAGAAAACTATGTGAACGTTACCAAATGTGTGAACAAAAGACATATTTGAACCATTTTAAAACTTAACGCTATTAATACCTCAAGGAACCCTAAGTTACTGAGAGAGACCGTAGTTTTGCCTAAGCAGATACAATGTAAGGCCGGGTCATGCTCTGTATCAGTAGGATTTAAAGGAAGCTTAAAAGTATGTTAGAGCAGCGCTAGAGACTGAGGCAAACATCATTTAAAAGTGTGATCCATACCTAACAGCTGAATCTAAAGGATGATCGACAGTATCGGCCATTAAAAGTTAAACTTTGCTTTCTGCCATAATGTGAACACAGCGTTCTTTTCTGCGGGAAAGAACTGAGCCCTCACTGTGATTTGTGCCATGACAAAATTCCAAAAACATTTTTTTGAGGGCAGTTAAAATATCGTGTTCGGCTGTTAGGTTTTCATTTTATTCCTGGGAGTTATACTTTCATGTCTGCCTGAACCAAAATTGTGATGATTTAATGATGTTAAAATGTAACATCTTTGTGTCTTCACCTGTGCACTTTCATTACCAAGAAAAAGCTGAATTCAACATTAAATAAGAAGTATGGCAGCTAAAAAAAACACTAAAACTGTAAACAATACAACATGGCTCTTACACCGGAGTACTTGTGAAGTTACACAGTCACTTGATTTGGCCGCTGTTGCCACAGCAACATGCTAAATCAAATCATACACACAAACACAGCCAAAAAAGGGAAAGTAGCTGTGGGTGTGTGTGAAGGTGTGTGGAGGTGTTTGGGTGTATTTTTAGGGGTGTGTGTGTGTGGAGTGAAAAGAGAGCGTGATTATTTTGGGTTTGCACAAAAAAATATAAAGTTGTTAAGTTTTACAGCTCGGGCACTGGCATCAGGAGTACACTGTGCTCCGAGAGAATGTCAGGGGCTTTCTAGTTGTTTTCACTGGTGGTTTAGGCTGTGAAAAACACTGATCGCGTTGTTCAAGCCAAAGTAGCACCTTCAGAAGAGAGAAGCAGTTGACCAGCTCTCATGAGATGCTTGTCCAGTTAAAAAAAGTGAAAAGAACAGAAAAACAAGATCATGGACACCTTATTCCTGCATCAATAGCGGCAGATTAGCCGTCAGGAAATCCGTGCCAACGGGATAAAAATAAAAGATTGGAAAGCTTAAACTTACATGCAAGAACACAAAAAAACTTTTAGTATGTACGGTCAAATATTCTACTGAACGGGGCGCCTGGTTAGCTCACCTGGTAGAACGTGTGCCCCATGTACAAAAGCTCAGTCCTTGTCGCAGCCCTTTGCTGCATGTCATTCCCCCTCTCTCCCCTTTCGCATCTTCTGCTGTCCTATATAATAAAGGCCTAAAATGCCCCAAAAATATTCTACGGACAGAAATCAACCAAAGGAGCATTTTTGGTTCTTTAAAGTACATTCTGCAAATGCTAAACTAATATTGAAACATCCTTCTTAACTAGAATTCAGAGCACTGGATGAGGTTTACATGATCCAACATTGTAAGAGTAAAGATTATATCATGTGCTTATGAATCTTCATGTGTACCACTTCAACTAAATTGTTTCTGAACGAGTGGACCACGTGTGTCTACACCGTGAGCAACCTGATCAACAACTGTTCACGTCTCACTTTTTCAGCCAGACTCGATGAAAGAAACCCTCAATCAGATGAGCTCAGGACTTTGGCGCTGGACTCGAGCCAGCTGATGGTGGACTGGTCGAGTCTCCAGAGGCTGGTTATAGAACAAAAGGCACGTCACCCGTTTCAACAGCCAACAGCCAAGTCATCTGGTCAAGACAGCTACAAACTATAGAAATAAATTGATCCATGATCCATTTTAGTTCAATGTTACAAACGGTCAGCTGGTCGAAAAAGCAGTGTCAGGTCTTCCTCGCTTTCGCTCACAGTCACAACACAAGGGTTAGCATTAGCCAAGCGGCTCTCAGTATGAACACACAGTGACAGCCCTGGTTGACTTCATAATACTAGGAACACACAATGTCATTTTTTTTTTTATAACCTTAGAATCATTTAAAAAAAAAAAGATGAAACATAACCATTTAAAATATAAAGCTGCACTTTGTAATTCTTTGCAAACTAGTTATTTAACATTGCTACATATTAGCACAGCATTAGCTGAAGCATTGCTTTACCTCAGGGAGTGTATGTTGCTACCACTGCAGGGTGGAATTAGAGATATATTTCAACAGTGTCATGTCCAGGTCTGTCGCTGTAGTCTTTGGTTTGGATCTCCTGGTACATGTTCCACATTATACGGACCGATTGACTTTGGCTGAGCATCTCTCACCCTGTGTATAGTGTCACCTCATAATCCACCTGTTGGTTCCTATTGGCCGCCAGGCTGGCGTGGGTGTGGCTTATATGCGTCACAGGGCTGAAAAGCGGAAGTGAAGCAGACATGAGAGAACACGTGTTGCGGTGGAACAGCTCACTGAAGAGGATTGTTTTCTGACATGTCGTGAGTTTGTGTTAATGTTATGTCCGCCTTGTGAACGTCTAACAAATGAACTGTCAACTGAGTGTCAACGCTGTTTGCCGCTGCACCGACTGACTGAGTGGAGAGGAGCGGGGCCGGCCAGCGTCGAAGCTGAGGACACGGCGAGCCTTAGCACGCAGGTAGGCCTTGAACCTTCAGTCTTCAGTCTAAATGGTTAGCTTTTCTCGTTTTCAAATGAACGAGTAAAACCAAGCTCTGGTATAATCCTAGACGTAACATGAGTAATCAAGTTTCCCCAGGGTTGCATATACCATGTAGGAATTTAATTGACTACCACTTATTTGCACGAAAACTATGATTTTTAGGTTTCTAGTCTGATGAGAAGCATTTATTGTTTAAATGAGATTTGTTATTTTTGTGTAATAACAAAAAAGTTTAAATTATATAAAGCTGTTATAACCAACATAGATACTTGTTAAAACTGATAAAAGTGGTAAGTAGTAATACCAAGAAAAATATATGTAAAGTGATTTCTAGCAAGCCCTGATAACGGGTTATATTAGGTATTATTAAAACAAAGTTATTAAAAAGGTTCGAGGAAGATCATTTTGTCTCCATTAGATAAACTACCATATTGGGAAGACATGCCAATGAAAGATGAGAAAATATGACTTTGGTTAACAGATATTGCAGCTTCTGCGGGCTGGTTATAATACTTTGAAATTCTTAGAATGAACATTGGATTCGTAATCCTATTGGACCTTTGTATGCTCTTTGTGATAGATAGTTTAAAAGTTAACAAATCATGGTCTTTATACTGCAAAGAAGCAAAGGATGTGAGGCTCAGCAGAGCTGACATTTAGTCTAGAATGTGTAGAACGGTTGTTTGCACCCATTTCTATTGTGGTTTCTAGATTGTGGTCCATCCTAGTAGAGATGATATTAAAGGAGTCCTTTTTTAAAAATGAGTAAAAGTTTTGGTACGAATCCTCTGGATTGGATTGAAGGTTTGTGATCAAAGGACAGTGGTTAACATTTCCTACATAAGCCACGGTCTATTAAAGCATCACACGTTTCTGTAGAGAGCTAGATAAGATATTACTCCATCCGAGGAGGTTTTCCTACGTGGGCGGTGGCCCGTCGTAACGGAGCATGATGTTGAAGGATCGGGCGAAGTTGTTGGAGAGGGAGCAGCTGTTGCTGTGGTCCATGAGGGGCAGCAGGAAGGCCAGGAGCAGCAGAGCCAGGAGCAGGAGCCACAGAGGCAGAGCCAGCCGACACACCCGCTGCAACAAGCCGGGCTTCTGCAACAACAACAACAGCAACAACACATTAACGCTAGGGCTGGGACGCTATGCTTTTGTCCCGATGGGATTCTTTTTACGATACATGGGTGCCTATTCAATTTGTATTGCGATTTTCATTTATTGCGATTCTGGAAGTATTGCGATTCAATAGTATTGAATATTGCGAATTTCATTTTCTTCTTTAACAAAAACAAAAGTTAAATAATTATCTCTGAGAGACAATATATCATGAGACATTTCTAAAAACATTTCAGAAAGAATGCACATGACATGTTAATCAGTCATTTGTAAAGAAGAAGAACATCATTACATTATTCATTACATGTCATTTTATCCAAAGCGACTTGCTATATACTGTATTTCAGAGGTTGGACGCCTCTGGAGCAACTAGGGGTTAAGTGTCTTGCTCAGGGACACATTGATTGATGTATCACAGTGGGAATAAAACCCAGGTCTCCCACACCAAAGGCATGTGTCATATCCACAATATTCTCCCGCAAAATCAGGCATTTTGGGCCACAACAATCTTAAGAAAAGGCTGCGAAATCCCGGAGGGACTGGGCAGCCCATATCCAATAAGGATGTATAGCATCATCATCCAAAAGCATACATCAGGTCACGTGGGAAAACGTTTTAAGTGCTTGGGAAAACAGCACTCTGACGCTAAAACATATGTATTTTATTATTTGAATTTGAATAGATAGGAAACACTTCTGGGAAGCAACATAATTTTATACAAACCTCAAAAATAAATAAATAATGTACTCGCACAGCACTCTTTCTTTAAACCTGGTCTTAAAGACTGTACCTCCATACGTGCCTAAACTGCTTTTCTGGATTTCTGCTGCAAATTCATCAGAATTTTTAGGAATGTTTTCATTGATTTTGTGATTATTCATTAGCGGGGAAATGCTTCAAAAATAAAAATGTTCTTATCAACACATGGGCAGATCTACATTTAAGCCTGGGAAGTAAAGGGAAAGTGAAGAACTGTAAGATGAAAGCAGAAGCAGTTCACCCACACACTCCCAAACATCCTGCACACAGTAAAGTGATGAGCTTTAGGCCCCGACACTCTTTCCCATTTCTCTCACACTTGTTATTCTGTGAATCATGTTTACCGCCTACATTCATCTTTCACCTTCTCAGCACTGCATCACACAGACTCACTGGAAAAAAACTGAATGTAAAATCACACATTTGCCTGCAAAGTAAAAAATTCACTGAGGCCCAGCATCAAACGCTAACACATCAGGCAACAGATGGGCTGTTTCTTTGTAAGATTGTTATGTGAATGTTATTTGCTTAAATTACACTGACACACTGAGAAAAAAGCAGTGTAGTTCCCTCATGCACCAGAGTGAGAAAAATGAAAAAGATAGTCTTGTTGTGTTGATGCTTTCACTGTCTTCTTATTTCTGTTTCTCCTTCGTTCTAATGTTTGTGCTCATATTTTTACCATCGAAGGGGACCCTGTTTTTAATGTAAAGCACTTTGGGTTTACATGTGAAAGGTGCAATATAAATAAAATTGCAATTGTATGATTGTCACACATTAGAAGCACAATGTGCCTTATGACTTATGACCATTATAACGTGTAAATAATTGTAGGGATCTAGATTTGCTAAATGCACTATATGCTGTGTAATGTATCTGTATTCATCCAACAGTTTCACCATTTATGGAGATTATTTTAACCATTTTAAATGACCGTGCCAATAATCCCTCATTGTACAGGAAAACTGTGTGTGCGCTACCACATCAAGTACCACAGGTCAAAGTCGAAGTAGGAAGTGGTTCTATAAACTGTGTTGATGTTTACAAGTTTGGGTAATCATTTCACTGTTTGTCTTTGTTTCCTCTTCCAAACATTTGACTAACCTGGGAGTCTGATTGTCTGACCTATTGTTGGGGATGCCGCCGCATTCCAACATCACAATTACTGTGTTGAGCACAATATTACACTTACATCTTTATAAATACTATATTTGTTCTTGTATACTATCTTATTTATGCTGTGTCTGATAGTTTGCTGCTGTAGCACTAAAATTTGGGATTAATGAAGTCTATCTAATCTAACCTAAACTAATCTAATCTATTATCACAACCGATAGAGCTGATGGCGGATCTACAAAAATAAGTTTGAAGTAAGAATCTAGTTGTAAGAATCCAAGTCACCTAGCATTGTCTCTGTAAAGTTAAAAACGCTCAAAATTTCCCAAAACAACCCCTCGTATGAGTATGAGTAGGTCTACTTCCACCAAATTTACCATAATTAGTTCCGCTGGCAATACAAGTAAAGCCCATACAATACAAGTAGAGGGTCAGTTTTGGGCACACACATGGAGTTGCAGAACGAGGGCTGGATAAGATAATCATCACATGGGTTTGAATCTTCATAACCATTTTCAGATGTTTAAATGATGATAAAACCTCATCAAAAGGTCTTCTGTTTAGTTCAATCTTGTCAACTCAGTTCCGCAGTTTTAAAAACGTTCATTTCTTCCTATGCTGATTTCTCACTGAAAGTTTAATATAGCTACTTGCATATCCCTTTAACATAACGATCTTTGATTAAGCTTAATGGATCCTGCAGACAACTTGTTCAAATGTCAAACAGGCTTCAATGAACACATGAATAATTTGACGGAGATCTTGATAAGCGTCAGAAACATGAAAACATGAACACAAATCCAAACCAAACTAAACTAAACAACGTGGTCAAACAGAGGGAGAGAGACAGGGAGAGAGAAAAAGGCTGTGTGTAAAGATTAATGATTGATGGAAGAGGAAATGAAACTAGCTAATCATACCTCCATATGACAAACACCCACAGGACAAAGGTATGTGTGTTATCTGCAAACACTACCTCACCTTACTGTGAAAGATTGATTAGAACTGATAGGCCTACGTCTTACTTCGGACTACTACTACTTTGACAGCTTAGACACATGAAGCCCAACAAAGCAGACAGGGTGTATACTGTTCAGCTGACATGCAAACAAAGATGCCTGTCGCTCCAAAAATAAATACACATTATTTCTTCCAATAGACATCAAGGAAAAACCCAAGGCACAAGTCCCTCCTTCTTTAGAACGTTACTTCCTGAAGTAGTTACTTCCTGAAGAAAGCTGGACGTCGAAACGAGTTGAAGTTGTTTTTTTAAATCTCATTCTATTGAGAATGTGCCAGATGTATGAAAGGCATTTCAAAATAATAGTTCTTGGCGACGAGTGCCTTGGATTCTTCCTTGATGTCTGTTGGATTTGTTCATGGCCCCTAACCAAAGAGCACCGTCTGTTCACTAACAGTATAGTTCCAAAAAGCTCTCCAATCTCTTCCGATCAAACATTTTTTCTTGATTCAAAAGACTCAAAGAATTATAAGGACCTTACATTCAGAGAGATTTTCCCAGCACACCAATTAATCTAATCTGGCAAAGTCATAAGTAGCTGCTAAATGGTGGGTGTTTTTGCTTCATGGCACTAGAAAAGAAAAACAAATGCAGTGACTCAACAAAGCATCCAGTCAATAAAACAATCAACCGCCATCCCCCGAAGATAAAGGCTGATAAAAGAGAGCAGGAGCAGAAGCCTCCTCCTGTAAAAAGTGTGTGAAAAGACACAGGAATGTTTGAAGGGCGGTCTCAGCTGAGGGGTCAACAGGGTGCTTTCATCTGCTCACTGAATGAATGAATGAAGGGTTGGGGGGGGGGTGGTCAGGTCAGGTGCTTGGCTCTCCGCAGCCCAAAGACTTCTGGGACATTTCAATGTGTCAAATGAATGCACTCGAGCACTTGGTTCAAATCTTTAAGACAGACCCAAACATTTTGAATTAGAGCAGGTCATTTTGCCTTTTGACACAGGAACAAAAGGGGTTATGTTCCTTTGTTCCTAAGAACTGGGTGTTTATGATGAAACAGCATTAGGCACCACAGCTTAAAAGACAAAGGAAAAAGCGCTATCTGCAGAACTTCAACTAATTCTTCTAATGCTCCTCTAGGGAGGGAACCGGTTCCTATGCAGCCGGTAGGAATCGGACCGGATTAGAACGCAAATTTCGGTTCCTCATTTTGTTTCCACTTAATGTGTCGACTGAAATATTTTCCCTCCGTCGCTACGAAACGGACGTAATAATATCACCCTTTCTCTGTAGTGTACCGTTAGCTAGCTACCGTGAATGTAGGCTACTTTTAAAATGCTATACTTTCCCTCTGGGATCACCAAAACGGACGTAGAAGCATATTACGGCTACCACATCTATAAAAGAGCCTTTCTTTGATGTCATTTTTCAAGAATCGGTTTACGAATCTGAATAGTTTTAAAGGTCCCATGGCATGAAAATTTCACTTTATGAGGTTTTTTAACATTAATATGCGTTCCCCCATCCTGTCTATGGTCCCCCAGTGGCTAGAAATGGTGATAGGTGTAAACCGAGCCCTGGGTATCCTGCTCTGCCTTTGAGAAAATGAAAGCTCAGATGAGCTGTTTAGGAATCTGCTTGTTATGAGGTCATAAGGAGCAAGGTTACCTCCCCTTCTTCTGCTTTGCCCGCCCAGAGAATTTGTCCAACCCATGAGAGAGAGAGAGACATCATGGCTTTCAAACGAGAAAAGTGGCAGTTGGTCAAGGCCACACCCCCACCCTCCACCTTGCCCCCCCCTCTCTCCTCCTCAATAGCTACAGACACAGAAATGGCACATACTAAGGAAAGCTCATTGTGGGACTGGCTCTAGTGGCTGTAGTTCTGCACCAAAGCTGAATTTCGGGAAAGAGACTTCAGATACAGTATTAGGGGACCACTAAGGCCTATATAAAAGAGACTTCAGATACAGTATTAGGGGACCACTAAGGTCTATATAAAAGAGACTTCAGATACAGTATTAGGGGACCACTAAGGTCTATATAAAAGAGACTTCAGATACAGTATTAGGGGGACCACTAAGGCCTATATAAAAGAGACTTCAGATACAGTATTAGGGGACCACTAAGGTCTATATAAAAGATACTTCAGATACAGTATTAGGGGACCACTAAGGTCTATATAAAAGAGACTTCAGATACAGTATTAGGGGACCACTAAGGTCTATATAAAAGAGACTTCAGATACAGTATTAGGGGACCACTAAGGTCTATATAAAAGAGACTTCAGATACAGTATTAGGGGACCACTAAGGTCTATATAAAAGCACCCAAAGAGCACCATGTCATGGGACCTTTAAAAGTACCGGTTCGGCATCGGAATCATAAAAATCCCAAAAATACCCAACCCTATACTCCTCTGTGTCTAGTGCTGAAGCAATTAGTTGATTCATCAATTTGACAATTTTTTTTTTTTTTACGGTTATTATTAAAACAAAATAAATACATAAAGTGGAGACAGGTCAACCAAACATCTGTCTAAAAAGGTAGGTCTTTATCTGATTTTTAAAAGACAGATGTGTTGTTCTTGTCTCTTACATATCACTCTACAGTGAATATCTTTGGGTTTTGGACTGTTGGTTGGACATAAGACATTTGAAGATAGCCCTTAGGTCACGGTCACTATTTTCTGACACATTACAGACCAAACGATTTATGGATAAATCAGATAAATAGACAGATCAATCCCTAATGAAAATAATTAGGAAATGCAGCCCTATCTGATTCCCAGGTGGACCAGGATGTTCTGTATGTTAATGTATTGCTGGTCTCTTCCACCAGAGCTACAGTACTTCCAGCATGCTGCTGTTCTCTCTCTGTGTGGGTCTGCTCAGGTCCACCTGGATCATTACATTTCATTTAATATTATTAAGGTGATGCTTTTATCCAAAGTGACTTCCAATAAGTGCATTCAGCCATGAAGGTACAAACTCCGAACAGCAAGAATCAAGTAGAAGTACATTAGCCTCAAATAATCCTACAACTACAAAGAGCAACATGTAAGTGCATTTGTTTTTTGTAACGGTCATCATCATGTCTTTTTTTTCCTGAAAATCAGTTCAGGTGGATGTTCCACAAGTCCGTTTCAGACGGTGAAGAGTCTGTTCGTATTCTTGCACTCTTCTCAACACTAATAAGACGGTGGCAGTAGACCCGGCTATATTCCACAATTGTGTGGACATATATAATCAATAATCTCCTGCTACTTTAAAATACATGCATGCCACTTAATAGAGTACTAGCTATAAAAAGGTTTTTCAACTGAAGGCAAAGAAAATCTGGTGTTTATGCTGCATAAGAATTTTTATTTCATTTTAAAAAGTCGGCCTCCACAGTTAATTAACTTAAGTACATGTAAGTCAGCTAATTATACAGCTCAAATCAAGCACTCCTTATTAGGAGTAAAAAGTAAAATGTGTGACAAAATATATTTAACTGTATAAATGCTTTATTTTAATGTAAGGGAAGACTTGGTGTGAAAGTGATAACATTTACATAAAATTAATGCAAAAGTTTCGGAGGAATTTCATATTTCCCAGTGCTTTGGGTGTTTGATCATGGTAATCCTACTCTCAGTATTGAGCAAATGGATAGTGATAATATCTGCAACAATTGTGATGTCCAGTTATTTTGAGTAATCTCTTTAAAATCCTAAATAGTTTGTTGTTACCTTTTGCACCTTTGCAGCGACGGGCGGCTCCTCTTGTTCAGCTTGGACTCTCTGCAGAGATATGAAATTAAAAGAAAAACTCAGCAAGAGATACAAACATCATACTACAGCACTTACTCATGCAGGACAACACAGTTGAACTGATAGGTGACATTTTAATGTTGCACGGCCCAGGGCGTTGTTCTTAAAAATGATGTTCAAGGTTCTAAATCCTTTATTAATCCCACAACAGGGAAATTCACACTGTTGCAGCAGCAAGGGATAGTGGGAAAAGTACAAGACACTAAAGATAATCAAATAATAAATAAATATAAGTAAAGAGAATGAATAGTGAAATGTATTTACAGTATTGCACATTATTATTGCACGGTTGATTGATGAAGGATTGAGAATACATTTTCATTTGGTTCCACCACATCTGGAGAACACTGTGCAATCAGCATCCAGTGTACTGAGCAGCAGCTTCTTTACAGATGTGTGACAGGGAATCCAAACAGTCACTGTGCAAGCAGTGCTCTGAATGAGGTTGCACTACCACCTTGTGGTGAAAAAACAACAGTGCACTGACCGGGGGAATCCCATGACAGCTCCAAGCTGAAAGCACATGAGTTAAAGCAGGACCCTGACATACAAAAGCAACTATAGACAGTTTCCTAAATCAAGCAGAGTTTAGGGCTTTCCTGGACTTAAGAACTTTTAAGGCGACTAACACTCAACAGGATTTTTTCGACTAATTGATTATTTGATTTAATTGACAGATCTGTAAAACTTAAGTTTCTCCTCAAAGAATCATGCAAAAGAATCACTTTAAATTTAAGTAAGTGGCCTGAAGTTTATACTTGTGCCTTGGTGTGTGCGTCCATCTCTAATGGCAGGGCCGGCATGTGTGTGTGAGAGTGTGACGGGGATTAGCTTCTTAGACTCTAGAGGCATAGTGAGAGAAACAGACTGTCTCCCCTGTGCTTTCTGACCACGGTGGGACATCTGTAGCAGGAAAAGTTAACCCTCTCCTTGATTTCATGTTGTTTATGGAGAAGGTGAACCAGGAAATGAGTCGGGGGAAATGCAACGTTACCAAGCCACGGCCGAGCGACGTGCATAATTAAAAGGTGCCCTGCCATACAAAACCGTTTTTACCTGCATTTTTTGAAACATGTTAGGTCCATATGTGTTTGTGTTATGTTATGAATGTGAAAATGAACTGCTACCCCCTTTGTCAGCTCTAGCCACTGAAAAGAAATAAGCGGAGAAATCAGACCAATTACAAAAGCTGGTCAGCTCATTCATTAGCTCGCCCAGTTGGGCTGGGGTAAAGGATTCTGACAGCCAGGCACTCATTGGCTAGCTGTTAGCCAATCGGATTAGCAGCAAACAGCTTAGCTTGCTGAATATTTATTAAGAATTATTAAGAACTGGCAGAAATCGAGCTGAGTCTTCCTGTAGGCTTTCTATACCACGCTAGAATGGCTTGAAACAAGGTAACCAAGGCATTTTTTCCACAAACGAACTTCAGACATTACCACAAAGTAATAATGAAATACGTGTGGCAGGGCACCTTTAAATTGTTTTGAGAGGTGCATATCAGGCTACAGCATAGGGTATGTATCTCCACGTACCTATGTGTGTACCTACACCGTCAATTTAACACAGAAGCATAAATTGGCCTTAAGAGGGGGCAGCCTTAGTACAATCTAATTTTCTCATTATCAGCCTGAGATTATTCTCCCCATTTAGGATTGTTGCAAACATGCACAAAAAGCCTTGAAAAGCAATTCTCTGTGAACTGAAATGCAAGCAGTTTTTAACTCTACACGGTCAGCTCTCCTCTCACCTTGCCGCTGGCCCTGGCCCTGACCTCTGCCACATCCTTCAGTTTGGACTTGTAGAGCATCCAGCGGTAGCGAAGTTCCTCCAGACCCACGTCCTCTGCCGATCCAGAACCAGCCTCGCTGCCCGGACTCTCCTGGAGCAACAGCTGGAACTGCTCCTGACCCCCGGCCACACCTGCCCTCAGAGCCTGCACCGGGACAAAGCAGAGACGTTTAGCCACGCTTGACTACAACAGGAAGCTCATGCTGCCTGAATGACAAGCAACGTAAGGTGCAACAGAACTAGAGCGGCCTTTTACTTTTACATTTTTCTGTAACTGTGTAATGTCCCATCCGATGATCATAAATGACCTGTAACAGCAAACAAGTCTAACAGTGAAAAGAACGCTAGTTTTATATAGTTTTTATCAATGCCTCTGCCCGGGTCTGATTTTTCCCTCAAAGTCACAAAATGATTTACGGCAGGTAGACGGCGCTACAGAGCATTCTGAAGGGTCACAGATTTTGGTGTATCACCGGAAAAGCCTGTGTTATTGTATCCAGCCAGGTAAAGGGTAGCAGGAAATGTCTTTATATAGGCCTAATTGGATTTTAATGTTATTTTAGAAGTTATCTGCTGTAGTTATGGCTGATACTGGGGCAGGACCATCACAGAAAAGAAGGAAATTACACAAAGAACAACTAAAAGCTGAAAGGGAAAGTAAAAAAGACAAGGGCGAAACGGAGTCACACTCACTCGGGTATGTAATGTCTATTTTATTCTCAAATAACTTCACAATGCGCAATGTGGTTGTAAGTCAGTAACCAACATTAAATGACGTCCCCCGTTCCATTTAACATGGATGTGTTATTCCTATTAGTCCGTATTTGTGTTGGCTTACTATTTTCTTTTCCGTTGTTTCCCTGTACTTGTGTAAAGCATCCGTGGGTTTTATGATATGCGCTATATAAGTTATTATTACGTTGGTTGCTCCAACAAACTCCTAATGCTTTGGCTCGAGTGCATACATCCAAAAGGGCTAAGTTACCAACAAGTATGCAACACTTGAAATGCAACAATGCATCTGTAACGCGACTCTATGACCTCCCGGTAACGCTAACTCAGTAATCTTTACGACAGCAGGTGAAAGCGGCCGCTAGAATCAACACAAACTGAAAGTTAGAAATATTAAGGAAGCTAAAAAGTGGAGCAAGGGTATGGTTAAGAAACACTTTCCACCACTTGGATTTCGTAGGACTTTTTATACATTATAGAGGAGACTTTATGAGTAATAAAAATTTGTCAGAATTTCTGTTGCAATTGAAGGGATTTTCACCCCTTTTTATCCTTCACAAAATGCTTGTACTAAAAGACTCGTTTGGAGTTTCCGGATCCTTAGGCAATCAAGCCTTTAATATTAAAACACAGTGTGAATACGTTTGATTCTCCAAACTGTGTCAGATTTCTGCCTAGAGACATCCATTTCAATCACAGTGAATTCAATTTTCTTAACACATTAACAAACCATTAGCCCTTTTTCACTGCAGGAACAACCCATAACCTGGGGCACGTCATAACTCAAACTTCTAGGAACCTTTTGAGGTTTTGGTATTAGGTTCTTTATTGTGTTATGTATTTTACAAACTGGGACATTTTGGATGAATGCCATTGAAACAGGCAACGGCAGGACCGACAATGTTGTTTTATGTTTTTTTTCTTCATGTTTTGTCTGAATCAAGGGTAGTGCAGGGCTCGATGCACGCCGGGCAGTAGCCCTGAACGGCTTCCAGTGCGGCAGTTTGTTCCACAGTGCACACGGTTATCCTTTACTACAAAAATCTAATCTTGCAGCTGCAGCTGATTCAGAACGCTGCTGCTCGAGTCATCACTAAGACCAAGAAAGTGGATCACATCATTCCAGATCTGAAGTCTTTACACTGGCTTCCTGTTCCTCAAAGAATTGATTTCAAAATACTTTTGGTTGATAAAGCACGGACTGGTTCATTTCTGAGCTGCTATGAACCACCCAGACCTCTCACGTGGTCTGGGACAGGTCTGCTTGCTGTCCCCAGAGTCAGAACTAAACAGGGGGAAGCAGTGTTCAGTTTTTATGCTCCACATATCTGGAACAAACTCCCAGAAAACTGCAGGTCTGCCGCAAACTCTCAGTTATTTTAAATCAAGTCTTTTCTGTTTGATGTTGCCTTTTTCTTTAAATAATTGTTAATGCTGCCTTGCTCTACCTTTATTTTTTCTATAATCTCATTTCCTCTTTAAATGTTTTCCTTGCACAGTTTGGATGTGTTGCATCCCCATTTCTGCCGGGCTCTGAGTATAGTAATCTTTTTGACTTCTTTTGCAAATTGTTTTTAAAATTTATAATCAAATCGCAATTCAAGCTCTACCGATTCAAAATCGATTCATAGAATTCCAAAAATCGATTCATATTTAAAAAAAAAAAATTAATTGTAGGTCTACTGCAATCACATGGGAAAAGTAACTACTAACATGCTGTGAATTGTTTTTTTTAAAATCGAGAATCGTTTTTGAATTGAATTGTGAGCCTAAAAATCGATATTGAATCGCGACATTTTCTGAATGGTGCACCCCTACCGGACATGTTGGTTTGTGCAACAAGCTTCGCTCTTCCTTCTCCACACAGATGTGGTCATAAAATGGTTGAGTCTGCTGTTGTATTTGCTGAAGTTGTCTTTGCTGTGATGTGAAGTCACACATGCTTACTACCAGGCATTTTCAATAGGTATCACCTCCTGAGTGCCCAAATGGAGTTGCAGGAACTCAGCCCCCAAATGGGCAAAAAAAAAAAAAAACGTAGAAATAAAAGCAGAACACAAGACAAATGATACAGGTTGCATTCTGTTAAAGTACTCATATTATGCTTTTTGGCATTTTCCCTTTCATGTATCGTGTTATATATCTGTTTTGTGCACATTATAGGTTTACAAAGTCAAAAAGCCCAAAGTCCCCCCCAAAGGGACTTACCATCTCCAACAGAAAACCCTGTTCACAAACTGCTCCAAACAGCTCTATTGTAGTCCAGCCTTTACTTCAGAGACAAACGTGGTCACTTTGGAACACATGTTATAATGCTCACCTAGCTGCTAGCATGGCACGCCCTCATACTCTGCTTCTGACTGGCTAGTAGTCCTTACCTAGGTACTGTCAGGGCACGCCCTCATACTCTGCTTCTGACTGGCTAGTAGTCCTTACCTAGGTACTGTCAGGGCACGCCCTCATACTCTGCTTCTGACTGGCTAGTAGTCCTTACCTAGGTACTGTCAGGGCACGCCCTCATACTCTGCTTCTGACTGGCTAGTAGTCCTTACCTAGGTACTGTCAGGGCACGCCCTCATACTCTGCTTCTGACTGGCTAGTAGTCCTTACCTAGGTACTGTCAGGGCACGCCCTCATACTCTGCTTCTGACTGGCTAGTAGTCCTTACCTAGGTACTGTCAGGGCACGCCCTCATACTCTGCTTCTGACTGGCTAGTAGTCCTTACCTAGCTACTGTCAGGGCACGCCCTCATACTCTGCTTCTGACTGGCTAGTAGTCCTTACCTAGGTACAGTCAGGGCATGCCCTCATACTCTGCTTCTGACTGGCTAGTAGTCCTTACCTAGCTACTGCGCAAGTGCGACTCCCAACAAAGATGGAACAGAAGTGCGACGTCTCACTCTGTAGCTAAAACAGAGAGCTCAACACACAGGGTGAAAAGAGGAGCTGCAGCAATGTGTAGTACAACAAAAATATGGTGTTTTTTTTTTATTAAACCACATAAACCTATACTGATATAACCTCTAAATACAATTATGAACCTGAAAATGAGCATAATATCAGGACTTTAAGTTCCTGCAGTGAAAAACATATATTTATGTTGCTTTGGTTTATGCCAGCACTGCTAAACTTAAAACTAAATTATACAATCAACTCAAAGTTTGCGCTATAAGATCATTGGTCAACCTGTTGCACACTTTTTTCAAACAGTCCACAAGAAGAGCATGCTCAGGCTTGCTAACAGCATCTCTTCTGACTCTGTGAACGTTTTAAATTATGAATACCAACTTTTGGCTTCTAACAGGCGATTAGAGTCCCTTCGTTTAGATACAACAGGCTCAGGAACTCTTTTATACAGCAGTCTATACTGTTGCTAAATCAAAATCTGTTTCCTGCCAGTTAAGCTCTGGTACCAAGGATATCATGTAACATGTTTCTTTGCCATCGTTGTTGATAGGTCTATAATCTTTGGACTATGTGTGTAATTGTTGTCTAGCTCTGTATGTAATTTTCTTTTTATTTCTTCTTTTGAGCGGAGCTCCTCGGGAATGCAAAATGAATTTCGGTGTGAACTGACAAAGGTGTATTGTATTGTACTTAAAAGAAACCACTAACAGCTTGCATCTGAACGAAAACATATCAGTTTAGTTCAGTGCAGACTGTATGTTCATATTTCTGACGTCACATTCTCAGTGTGAAGTATAACATGTGCAGCTTATGGTCGGATTTACCATTGCACAGATTATACTGTTTTCCCGCCCGTTTAATGCACTCATACATTTATACATAAGGTTTCTTATCACTGCCTAAGACGTCGGTACATTTACGCAGACAAACATATTAACACCACAGGTGACCGACCTGGGCAGTACCTTCACATCGTTTACATTACAGAGCATTACCCTGAGCATTTTATTTTTTATATTATATTCCATTAAGTTTTCTGTAAAATGGGATCCAGAGTACTTGGCCTCATTCATTACTTTAAGCGTAATTCCACTTAATCTATCATTACATCACTCTTAGTGGCATATACTAAGGCTGCACAATATGAGGAAAATATGGAATTGCGATTATTTTTACTGATATTGCGATTGAGATATGATTCACGATATTGGAGGGAAAGATCATTTTTGTATAATTCTCTCATTTTTATTGAAAAATATTAAACATTTAAAAAACTAGAATGATTATAGTGTGATTTATGCGAGGATCTGTACTAAACAAAGATTTGTCTGTAGGATAGGATCTGTAGGCCGGGACGTCTCTGCAGCTCCACACTACTTCATTCAGAATGGTTTGACACATATTTTGCCTTTAACAAATATTGCGGACGGCTGACTTATATAATTACAATTTGGCATATCCAAACAAAATCAACAATTACTAGTCATACGCCTTAAAGGAACACGCCGACTTATTGGGACTTTAGCTTATTCACCTAACGCTGTCTGACGGTTCCAGCGACATCAGGCCAGCACAGAACATGCAGCTGAATGGTTCCAGTAATCCTACTGCTCCGAATTGTGACAAAATAACGCCAACATGTTCCTATTTACATGTTGTGATTTGTAGAGTCACAGCATGTACAAAAAACAACGCAACATGAGACACAGCCATCTTTTAATTCTTAACAAACCGGGAACTATATTCTCAGGCGGAAGAATATAGTACTTGGGCGGAATGATTTGCTTCAAGCAAGCCTGTCTGAGAATATAGTTCCCGGTTTGTTTACGGTTAGAAGATGGCTGTGTCTCATGTTACGTTGTTTTTTGTACACGCTGTGACTCTAAAAATCACAACATGTAAATAGGAACATGTTGGGGTCATTTTGTCACTTTTGTCACAAATCGGAGCAGTAGGATTACTGGAACCATTCACCTGCATGTTCTGTGCTAGGCAAAGCTACCGGTGGGGGTGTCAGACAGCCTTACAGCACACACGGAGATGAGAAGGGTACGTATGGACTTATCTAATTCTGGGGGTTACGGTGAATAAGCTAAAGTCCCAATAAGTCTGCGTGTTCCTTTAAGACATTAGCTAATGTTAGCAATTAATTGCGGTTAAACAAAGAAACTGCGGTTATGTAAAAAAACATAATTGACAACTAGACAAATATGTTAGAACAAACTACAGTCTTAACATCTACCTCCAAGAACGAGAGGCGGTGTCATACTTCAACTACAGACTGAGCTGTAAAACAAAACAAACTCAAACTCACCTTGACTGTGTCCTGTCGGATCTTGAGTTCTTTGGCGCCGGTCGTTGCTCCCTTGGTGCAGAGGATCCCTGAGAGGAGTTCATTCTGTTTGGACAGCCAGGCCTCAAACTCCCTCTTCTTGGATTTGTACCGCCCTGTGCCCCCCTATGAAACCACAAACAACTCATAAAACCTCTTGCACAGCACACACTAACACAATCAACAAGTAAGTAGTCTAGAAACGCCATGTTGTGGTATGATGGGACAAAGGGAAATCTTAGACAACATCAGGTCACATGCCAGGGGATGAGAATATTCAACCAGTCTCTAATAACCAGACCTGTTCATGTATAATCATGTTTGTCTCTCTACAGATTCAGGGAGTGAAGATAGCAGTAGGTACCTTCAGGAGGACAGGAACTTCAGAGAGTTGGGACAGCACTGCACAATAACACATCGTGGTTAAACTGTACTGCCTGCTTAATTATCTCCTCAATTTAGCGTTCATAAAAATGTTCCTGTGTAAGTCATTAAAGTCTCCCGAACCTTCTTCATGTATGTGAAATGACTTGTGCTGCTTTTTCAAATTTTTCCTTAACAACAAATCCATCAGTGAGAACGAACATCTGTCACCAGATTTCTGTACTTCTTTGTTTTCCTATCAACGCATTTACAACGTATGATATATGATATAAAATTCAGAGAGTGCCGGCTGGTCACGTCATGCCGAGTGGTAACGTGATGCTGGCTGGCTATGAGCTCCATGACGCCCACCCATCCACCCTGACCTCCTACCTTCGCGGCCAGCCGCGTTCTCATACAACGGCCGTCAATGTAGTGAATACAGCAAAATAAATGTGGAATGCTTACGAATTACAGTGCTTAACTTTTCGTAGCTTTTTGAACGAATGGTTCATGAGAATAGGCTGTTCCTATCGATGGGATATCATTTAAAAAACAGTTATTTCGCAAGACAAGTGTCAAATGGGTGCAAAGATGATCACAGCCATTCCGAGCTTGCCAATATCCTACAACTAAAACTGGAAAGATGACAGAATAAACATCTCAAAACTGATGCCTGTACAGCTGCAGCTATCACTCGAATGAATGGTGAGCTCTGAACTAACTAACGGTTCTTTTCGACTAATACTACACTCATTACTTTTGAGCTGAGTTCGAGATTTCGGAACCATATCGGCTGTCGTTGGAGGTCTAATTTGAGATGCGTTGTGATGCCTAATTGCCCAAATCTGGCTGTTGGACAATTGGATGGATCAGTTGCTGCAGTTTGATTGTCACAACTGCCACATGGGTGCTGTCAAAAGATCTGTTGTAAAGGTTTTTTTAATATTAATGTAGTAATATTTGACATGCAGGACAAATACTGCGCTGTGATAATAAAACTTAGATATTAATAAAACAGACAATTGTGTCTCTTCCTAGCCATCTCCATATTATTCCATTTCTTCTTTATTTTGTTCATAGTAAAATAGTATAAATCCTTTTGTCAATATTGTTGAAGATTTACCGCACAGTATTGGCCATGCAGAATGTTGATCTGTGGTTCAGCCTTGACAGGCAACCTGGGTTTTTTATGTTACATTTTTTATTCACTTTTTATCCATTGTCAATCTAAGTGACTGGATGTTTCATATTTCCCTCATCTGACATGGGAAAGAAAGTCCTTCCTGTTAAATTACCAGTACAAACAATGAACCACTGTGCTGGAAAATTCTGTTTTGTTGAATAAAAGATTTAAGGAAAGAAGCTGACTGTGAGGCCCAGAGAGAATTGCCCTAACAACTCATGAAATACTTTCAGCTGATTGAATCAGTTCACTGGATCAGTTTGGGATGAATCCAGTAAATTAGTTATGGTGAGAGGTTTTGCAACAGCCTGTAATACTAATGAGTATTGACATATTTAGAACATCATTAAGGAAGGAAAACCATAACCCTTTGGTATTGTTCAATTATTGAGGAAACTCCTGTGTTTCTGAGTAGGGTTGGGTAACATATTACCATTATACCAGTGCTAAAACAATACTTTTTAAACTTTAGGTTACTTAACGTAACCCCGGTTCTTTGATAACAGAGTGAGTTGTTCCACTATGGGAATCGCCTCGGCATGCCCAACTATGGAAGCTCCAATGACACCGCGTCTGTCCATGACAGACAGGTCGTACTGTGCGAGGGCCACGCCCCCTAATATAATCACAGTCGACCAGCTCCTTACAAATCATTCCAGATAGGTTTCTTTCCGTGTCTCTGAAAGGAGGCACGTGTTGGTGAAACAACTCACTCTGTTATCAAAGAACCGGGGTTATGTTAAGTAACTGTAGAGTCTTTTATCAACTCCTACATTAGGCCAATACGGTGGGATCAGGGGAGAACTTGCTTGGACGCGTGCCAATAATCAATGTCCACAATGGTCGTAGTAGGGCGAATCACCCCAATAGCAAAGCAGGGGAGGGACACCTCTGAGAAAACCAACAATGCAGGTTTGGGAGGTGGCGCCCCGCTAAATCTCTAGGGCTGTGCTCGATTAAAGAAATTCTTTGTCGACTAACACTCATTCAATTGTATCGACTAATCGATTAGTTGATTTAATCGACAGATCTGTGAATCTGAGTTTCTCCGCAAAGAGTCGTGCAAAAGCACCACTTTAATTCTTGCGTTTACCAGAGATGTGCTCGAACGTTTCTTGGAAATAAGTCATTCAGCATGAAAAAAGCATAAAACATGACTAATGGACTAAAGAAATCTAAGTTGGCCAAAACGACCGATTAGTCGACTAATCGACTAAGGGCCGGGACAAATCAGGCCGATTATTGGCCGTGGGACAGTCTGGCGAGGTCAGTGACTCGAGTCTGTTCAGTGTGTCCCGTGCCGTTGTCCGTCTGGGGGGCTGTCGGCGTTCATTTTGGCCGACCTGACATGTTCGGTCGGCGGCAGGGCCGTCGGGACTCACCCAGAAATGACGAGCGGAATGAGGTGACTAGAGTCTCTCAAAATCTGACGAAATCTTTTAAACTGACTTTTAAACTTTGTTGAGCTGAAATGAAGACAGATTCAGCAACTGCATGGCCTATTTCACGCTTAAAATGTTTTCAGAAACATGTTTCAGTGAACTATTTTAGTACAATATGAGATCGTATTCTGAACGGCCGCCATGACAGTCTGGCTTTGGATTTCCGGAGAAAACAAACTCATGTGACGCGTTCGTCCAATCAGCTGTTTTCATTTCTTGGGCGACATTACAGATTAGCGCCGCCTGCTGTTATAAAGATGTATTACGTCTCGTCTCCTCTCGTCTTTTTGGTCTGTTCTGTGGCAGTTTTTTGGACCTCGGGGACGCGACTGATCATATCGAGGGGGTTTTCTGTCAATGGTCGGACGTCGGCTATATGTGTCTACACCTTAAGAGGGAGCAGCCCTATAAATCTCGCGAGAATTACAAATTGCTTTACTACTGTCGGTTCTGCGAACATCCGCTACACCCGCTGGAACCTTTTGGACATCAGTGACCAGCACCAGATTTCTATTTCGAGCATCAAGACGAGGCACCAAACTCTGTGTTCGGTAGATAGCGGCCATTTAGGGCTTCAGTACCCAACCCTATTTCTGTCTCCCAACCAGCAGAGGCAGATGGCTGCCCACCAAGAGCCAGGTTCTGTCCAAGGTTTCTGTCTGTAAAAAGGGAGTTTTTCCTCGCCACTGTCGCACCAAATGCTTGCTCTTGGGGGGGAATTGTTGGGTCTCTGTAAACATTAGAGTGTGGTCTAGACCTACTCTATCGCAAAAGTGTCATGAGATAACTCCTATTATGATTTGACACTATTAACATTGAGTTTCTGATTCTTCGCCCCTCAACAAAGCTTACCTTTGTGCTTAAAGCTGTTCCCCCCCTGTCTCCGGCCAAGACGCTTCTGCCGCCCCCTGTTGATTCATCACTGTTAGTGCTTCCATCTGCGACGGAGTCTTTGGAACCTTTCTGACTCGCTCTGCTGAAAATGCCCCAAGCAGAGGAATCTACTTGGTCTCCTTTAAAGGAGCGTCCACTGTGCTTGCCTGTCCTGGATGAGCTTAGTCGTTTATGGTCTTGTCCAGCCAGAACGAGGAGACCTTCACCATGGCCCTGGATCAAACAGCCCTGCCCTGTCATCACCCCCTCTGCTGCCTGTCCCTCCAGGCTTCCTCCTCTTCCAGGTGCAGAGCCAGCCAAGGCTTCATACAGCTCAGCTGGCTTGTCTTGTTGTTGGCCTCTCTGGCTCCTGGAGTCTCCTGTCCTGAGCAGACTGTCTCCCTCCCCCAGACTAAACTTTGTTGTTGTTGTTGTTAGTGATGGGCCGTCTACAGACAGGCCTTCAACACTCCAAAAGTCAGTCTCTGTCTGCTCTGTGGAGCTGTTCAGCAGTCTGGGAGAGAAAGAAGGAGAGAAGTTAAGTGTTTTCATAACTCACAAGCTCATCCCCTGGAAGTCTAATGCATCACAACCACTAGAAGAGAGCAACGATCCTCTAATTTCTTTTTTTCTCCATACAGTTTTATACATAAAACTTTGAGCAGCAATAAGCGGACGGTCAGAAAGAGAGAATATCAATCCAGAAACTGAGCTTGAATGGTTAATCATGACCTTTGAAACAGCATTTTCCACAAGAAGTTTGACAAGAGAATCTCAATTTGAAATGTGTGAAAACTTTGTAGTAACTGGACCTGATAACGTTTTTTGGCCAAACTTCTACCATGAATCTGTCAGACAGTGATTTCAAACCACACTTGGTTCCTTGGTAGCGAAATGTAATAGCAACATTCAAGAAGTGGCCAAACAAAACTCTGACTGTTGAACAAAGTATTCAAGTACCGATATGAAACATCATGTTTACAATTTAAAAAATGTCTCTATGTAATACACAAACAATAGCTTGGCTTCCCTAACATGTCTTATTTCACTTATTCTAACGTCTCTCTGGCCACTCCTCCGAGTCTATTTAGACCTGCCTGCCCCAAGACCAGTGTGCAGCATACTCTTCACCTAGCACCATCACAATTTCATTCTATGTTTAGTTATTTCCTTCGTTAGCTACTGACAACATGCACCACACATTGTTCACTGCATCCACACACTCTTATACATCACTAATCCTGACAACCACACCTCATCGTCTTTCTGTTTGCACTATTATTTAAACTGCTCATATTATGCTCATTTTCAGGTTCATGATTGTATTTAGAAGTTGTACCAGAATAGGTTTACATGGTTTGATTTTCAAAATACACCATATTTTTGTTGTACTGCACATTGCTGCAGCTCCTCTTTTCAGCCTGTGTGTTGAGCTCTCCGTTTTAGCTACAGAGTGAGGCATCGCACTTCTATCCCATCTTTGTGGGGAGTCGCACATGCACAGTACCTAGGTCAGCACTACAAGCTAGTCAGAAGCAGAGTATGAGGGCGTGCCATGCTAGCAGTTTGTGGTTTTCTTTAATTACTCCTAGTTAGATTCTATTGAGTTAATTTGGTTTAGTTGAGCACTTTGTTTGCATGAGAAAACGTGTCATTCCGGTTTGAGCGGCTGTGTGTGGAGACAGCCTTTGCACCCTCCTGTGAAAGGGACGCCAGTTGTGGGGGATTCCCCACGTGAGTTTAGGCACATTTGCAACTTTTTTTTGGTTGTGTGGTTATATCTAAAATAAATAAACAAATAACAAAATGAGGAATAACAAAATAAACTGAATTTCAACTTAACACTAGACCCATTCAAAAAGGGATAGCTAGAAGCCATAGGCTTAACAGGTCCTACCCCCAGTCTTTACCACAACGAAATCACAGTCCACAGTCCAAGAGAATAAATCAAACAGACCATTTTATACAATTAGTGCTGTCAAACGATTAAAATATTTAATCGCGATTAATCGCATAAATGTCATTGTTAACTCATGATTAATCGCGATTATTCACACATTTTTATCTATTCTAAATGTCCCTTGATTTCTTTTTGTCCCATTATATTTTTTCGTTTTAATGCTCTTATCAACATGGAAAAGTGGATCGGCTTGCTTTGTGCCTCATGCCTGATCGTAATGCATCACGATGCATCATGATGCAACAAAATACCTTTTCTATTAAAGCCATATAGGATATTTGACTTGAGAAACTTGCTTTGTCAAGTGCAATGCCCAAACTGCAATACGTAACTTCAGACTGGAATGATGAAGTGTTTGGGTTCATTTCTTTAAAGTAGCTACCAAGAAGGTTTACCTATTTTGGATTAGTCATATATCACCCTACTTTTAACCAGCAAATCTATTGTGCTGTATTGGAATAACTGACCCCAGACAACTCTTTAACAAAAACGGTACTGCTTTCTGAACAATAACTTAAATGTATAAATAACATTTAGCCGTTAGATTGAATAACAAAAAAAAACATAACCCAAATCACACCCTTCAAATAGGCTAACTGCAATATTTCTTCAAATGATATTACACACAACTAGCTACCCCTTTACCAGTTTCTCTATCAGTTTCCACTTAAAACACTCCAGCTACACAAAATGATTCCTCCCCTACAGCATTTCAACGTAAAACTTAGCTACTCAAACCCTATTAAACCACTGAGTTAACACAAACCTACCCACCCACACACACACACACACACACACACACACACACACACACACACACACACACACACACACACACACACGCCGAGTGGGGAGAAAAAAAAAAAAAAAGAGAGAAAAGTCGCGGGCTCATGTGGACCTGCAGCAGCCAGTAGGACGTTATCTTCAGTGAAGCAAACACACAGAAATCCAACTTACAGTTAGCGGTTAGTCCCAGAAACACAGCTCAAACACGAACACCAGTCACCAGCTACAGCAAAGTCCTCCTCAGCAGGGAAACACGCTGTCGTCCTCTCCGGTCCAAAATTAGCGTCCTCCAAACCAGCAACTCTCCGCTGTTAGCTCCAACTTTAGCTAGCTAGCTAGCTAGTCAGTTAGCTCCAATCTTAGCCAGGCACACTAGCACAACGTTTGTTCTAAACCACGGCTGTTAGACAGGAAAAGTGCCGTAGTATAGCTACACCTCTTCTTCAGCTTCGTTATTCCACTTAGATCGTTTCCAAGCTAACTAGTGTCTCTCCATGTTTCTCAGTGTTTTCTTTCCTCTTCTCTTTTTGCAATCCTCTCCACTCTCCAGTGTCTCCGCCTCCGCTCAGCTGTTTTGCGTGTGTGTGTGCGTGTGTCTGTGTTTGTTTGTGTGTCTGCCTGTCTCTGTCTGCCTGTGTGTGTGTGTGTGTGTGTGAAACAGGTTAGCTACGCTACTGAGTGTTATTTTTCATTTGAATGTTTATGCCGCGTGGCCATAGTGGGATTCGTAATTTTGCTTCCGGTCTAGCTAGATCCAAAAGAACGTTAGTCCTTCTTTAACTGTCTATGCGTTAATCGCGCGATAAAAAAATTGTCGGCGTTAAAATGGGTTTGCGTTAACGCCGTTAATAACGCGTTTAACTGACAGCCCTATATACAATATAAAAATACTACGTCCTACTTCATCTAGCTATTAAGAAAAAGAACAAAAAACAGGCACAATAAACATCAGGGAGATTTTCACTCTTCTTCCTCACCTCTGTACTTAATAAATACATCTTTTGTACCATATTATTTTTTTTTTTAAAGTGCACTATATTTAGACTTCGATTCGTCCAGACTTTTTACACAAAACAGGTCAGAGTGACTTGTGACTGTAACTGAGCTTTGTGATAGTCTTGCTTACCATCACCACACATTTAGCATACCAAACTGCAAAAAAACAACATTCATACTTTTTTTCCCCAGGTACCTGTGAAGATTGAGACTCATACTGTACAGGGCCAACCAGGACTCGCGTAGCCGCTTTATGTCCCGCAGAATGTGGACCCGTCCCTCTTCTGAAGTCCTCTCCAAAACCCCCTGACCCTGGACCTCCATCTGCTGCAGCTGAAGCTCCTTCTCTGGAAACTCTCCCAGTGCTCTCTGTGGACAACGACATGGCACTTTAATCACAGAGAGGGGATCAACAGCTATGGAGGCTCAACAGCCAGACTGCTTTTAATCATGCAGCAATCCTGATGCAGCTGCCATGAATCCATTTCATAAAGTGTAACATCATTGTACAGGTAGTATTTCAAAATGGACAGATGGCTCATTACTTTTAGTAAGCAGTCGCAGCACACCTATACTGTATGTCATGTGTCTGTCTGTAAGTCCAGCTCTTAGTGAAGTTTCTTAGTGAAGTACACGTCCAGACAGACCGACAGTCCCAAAGCAGCTCCTTCGACAAGGCTCATTAAAAACATACATTTCAAAAACACACAAACGTACCTTTAAAATATACAAAACAGAAGCTTTACAGTGTCTAATTTATGATGTTCAGAGTTCAGTTTCGGGTAGATGTTTTTCCGGGCCAGTGGAACTAAGCAACAAACCACAACAGACACACATAATCTAGCTCCAAAGCCCAGCCAATAGCAGACAGTAGAAGGCGTCACACACATTTGGCATTGAGGTTTGGTCTAAATTTAAATCTTTACGGAAACAGTTTCTTAAAATCTCTACCAGAAAAATAAGAAATTAACTACTTCACCCCAAAACCTCAATGATTTGCACCGTTTTTGTGGTACCAATATCTGGCAGCCATGAGCAGAACAGCAGACTAAAAGATATATCGGAATATTTAAACAAGTCTATGACACAAACAACTACAACTTGTGTGATTGCCTAACTACCTTGTGTCCCGTCAGTCTTATCAAACGTCGATTAGAAATAATGGGCTTTCTTTAATATAAGCCTGCTTCAATTAAAGCTGGTACCCTCTGCAGTTAAACGTTACCAGCGGAAACACTGTTGCACGCCTATTCATTTTGAAAGAGCAATGGCCATTGGGAAAACACCAACATTCAACCGACCAATGGTGTTACTACATCATTTACAATGCTACATTTTGGTTTAAAAACAAATATCTTTGCTACGTTTACACCTCCCATTCCCCCTGCTCTAGCGTGTTGGTTTGGAATCTGTGGGGTTGTGTTTCAGTCTCAACTGCCCGCAAACCGTGGCACTGACATGCCTGATTGGGTCATTACGTCTCGTTCTCTGAGAACAAGCTACTAACGTTACCATGGCAACTACCAGCAACAGGCAGGGTATACATGCTGCTTCCTGTTTACCCAGTATAGAGAATGTTGATGGGATATGCGGTTTGGGCCTGTTAGTTTAAACAGACAAGAGTTCTTCCACTGGAGCTAAAAACCCTTGAGAAAATGGGTTCAAGGTGTAAAATTGCATACTTTAGGTAACATGGTGTCAGTTAACTACACATTCATATTTAATACAGGCTCAGCTGTGATGATGTTGACCAAAGAAACGGTCACAGGTTGTTGATCGCAGCTTTCCAACACTCACTCTCTCGCAGCTGGATAAGAAAAGTTTTTAAACTTTTTTTTTAAACTTCATTTCCTGTCTGAGGTGAAGCGCACGTATTCCTCTGTGCCGGCTGTTTAATGTGGGCAAACACACTGAACAAACAGTGTTATTGGAATGAATTTCTCCTCTCGGTTACACTCGTGGTGTCTGTTTTAGGCTGATAAGATTTATGTCAGTTTTTTATTAATAAAAAGGAAATCTCAAGAAACTTTTCTGCACACTGCTACATATATTTGATATTCATTTTATAGTTAAAAAGAGCACAGCTCCTGAAAAGTATTATAGCCACTTATAACAATGCTCGGAGTTAATGAAATGCAGAGGTGAAGAATCTCAACCCATGGTAGGTGATGAGATTGGCAGGTAGTTCAGTGTAATAATGAAGACCATAATTATAAAAGAGTCTCCTTGGGATTCCCATTAAACATTCATGACCGGAGTCATCACTAAGTCACTGTGTGAGCTGCCATCAGTTCTTTCACAGAGCTGGTTGACGAGACAATAAATCAAAAGCGGGGGAAAGTGATGTGAATGAATTCCCGGGTTTAGACAACATGAACCCCCGACACCTGCGGGTCTGGATTTCCACACCACGAGCAAAACAAACGTTTCTCAAATCTCCTAATTACACAATGAACACTAGCATGCTAAACCAGACCGTAGACGTTACCTCTCGGCTGTATCGTGATGAAATTACATTTTAAATCATGTTTCAATGACTTGCAGGAATATTACAGGACCATACCAGCGGCTTTGCACAATCAGCCCGGTAAATCCTATGTACAGTGTTTCCCCTTTCATGTATTCGGCAGCAGTGCAGCAGTGCCAGAGTCATAGATGAGCGAGGATTAACAGAACATCTCACCAAAGGACTGCAGTTGAAAAGTAGCCAGCTGGCTAACACTGGCACATTTACAGAAATGTTAATTAATGTGCTTTGCCCTTATAAATAAATAAATACATTTAATTAAATGAAAACCCCCAGACATTGCCACCGTTTAGCAGTCTGTTATTGGTCATTTAAAAGTGTAGTTGGTGACATTGAAGGATCTGCTGCCGGTCTCGCTCAGCGAAGATAAGAGACGATCAAATTCACAGTTTATTAATGAATTTAACGTTAAGCCTATGTCGAGATGGTGTACAATTGGATATACTCTCATCTCATTCATCTAAAATGCATGTTTGATGCTTTCATAGGTCAATACTTTGACTAAAATTTGACTAGCTTGGAGAGCTAAAACTTAAACGTTACAGTTATGGCTGAAAATTACAACAGAAGTAAACAAATGTATCTCTGCAATACAAATTAACGGCCATTTGTCATCAGAGTGATGTCTATAGACTACTTAAATAGTATACGTTACTACTAGAGATGCACTGATAGACCGGCCGGTGACCGGAATTGGCCGGTTTTCACGTAGTCTGCCATGACCGGCAACCGCCAGGTCAGTCTGACATATGCCGATTTCATGCCGGTCAACGCTACAATTAACTGACAACATAAGTTATACGAGATACAGTTCTCAAGGTCGAACGAACACACGGACGCCACAGCACGGCCTCTTTTTCCTTTCTCTCAACTTTTCAGTGTGTCGCGAGTACCTGCTCGCGGTGTGAAGCACGTGTCGGCGCTATTCTCGCACATGTAGGGAACCTTGTGAATTAACCTGCAACATGTCAGCTGTTTGGAAATTCTTCAGCGTGTGTGCAGGAGATAAGAAGTTTGCAATATGCAACACCTGCAAGGACAAAGTAGGGCGTGGAGGGACGAGACCAAAAACTCAAATCACATTTTCGTTAGTTGGATATTGGATGCGAAAAGAAGGAAATGGTATAAAACATTGCACTTTAGATGTGTGTGAATTTCCCACACCAGGAGTAATTTATATAGTTCTATTTTCTAGTGATCCATTATCTGGTCAAAAAAAATTCTATTAAAGAAAAGATAGAAAATAAATATTTGTGTGTGCTGTAAAGTGGTTAGAAAAAATGAAATCTGAATCGGCTAAAATCGGTATCGGCTGTCCTAACTCAAAGAAAATCGGAATTGGCCTAGAGAGTTGTAATCGGTGCATCTCTATTTACTACAATAAACATCCTGAATGTTTCTCAGTGTATTTCCTGTTGCAGTGTATGTGAATGACCTCAACTGACAAGAAGTTAACAAGGACCCAGGCTGTTGCCTAGCAATAGAATTCCATTGAAAAGGTCATCATCCATCATTTCACGAAGGCCGGTTAGAGGAGGTAATGTTCAAACTAAGTCAAGCATACCACTCAACGGCAAGGGCGGACTGGCCATCTGGCATACCGGGCACTTTCCCGGTGGAACGACGTGCTTTTTGGGCCGACCGCCGACACCGGAGCTGATGAAGGTCCTGCTACTGCCGAAAACATGACATGTTTTCGGCAGTAGCGGGACCTTCATCAGCTCCCATGGCCAATGATAGTGGTGGTGGTGGTGTCGGTGTCGTCGGCAGTGGCATGCACAGTGAGGAGGAGACTCAGGAGGAGAGGGACAGAGATGAGGGAGTGAGGGTAGAACCTGCGGTAAGCAGAACTCCCTTAATTGATAAAACTGACTGCCAAAAACAAGTGGTGGACAAACTGCTGATGATAACACCAACAATAAAAGAAGTAGGCACGCTACTGCATGATTGCATTAGTTTGGCTAAGTGCACGTGTATCGGAGTCTTGACTGATGATGTTCTTACCATTTTATTATTATTAGGCTATATTAGCCTACCTTATTCAACAAAGTAGCCTACATACACTATGAGCCGCTGAGCTCTATGGTCCGTACATCTGGAACAAACTACCGCTAAACTGTAGGTCGCCACCTAATCTCAACTCTTTTAAATCAAGGCTGAAGACCTTTCTTTTTAACACTGCCTTTTCTAAATTCGTTTTTTTTTCTCTTTCATATAAACTGTTTTATTTGTTACCAATTTGTATGAATTTTTAACTGTGTTATTATGTCTTGTGTAAAGCACTTTGAATTGCATTGCTGCTGAACTGTGCTATACAAATAAAATTGCCTTGGCTACATCTTAATAATAAGCAAAACACCACCTTAGGTTAATCAAACCTTAAGCTTGTGCATTTGTGTCCTTAAAGTAGCCTAGATAAACGTTGCACATCATGCAACTTTAATAAGATTTTTTAATTGCTTTTCTATCTGCATTGGCAGACAAAAACTCATGATATACCTCTTCAAATTAAAGCACAGGGCCCCTTCAGTCATAAAATGATTGATATATATATTTATATATATATATATATATATATATATATATATATATATATATATATATATATATATATATATATATATTCACTTATGCTTAGCTGTATATATATAGCTTGTTTTAGGATTCATGAGGAGTATATCGTTTTATTGTATAAATAAATGGCACTTTTTTGAAGTATTTAATATGTCAACTCTCACTGATTCTTGCTTACTCATTACATGGCGTTAGTAGTTTTAAGGAGTAGGAGTTATTCAGGGAAGCGCAAAGGGTGGTATTTGTGATCTTATGTGGTGGGCCGGTCTGGGCCAAAATGCCAGGGCCAATTTTTGGTCCCAGTCTGTCCCTGCTCAACGGGGCTCAACTATTGTACCAAGGCTCAGTCCTTACTGCAGCGGCCCAGGTTTCGATTCTGACCCGCGGCCCTTTGCTGCATGTCGACGTCCACCCTCTCTCTCCCCCCCTTCCTGTCTACAGCTGTCCTATCATGCTTCAAAAACATAAACCATACTACTCAATTCACAATTTATTTAAGAACTGGCAACTGTCCTACATCCCCCTTACAAATCCTACAGTAACATACAACTAAGGCCTTAAGACTGAGACACACACACACACACACACACACACACACACACACACACACACACACACACACACACACACACACACACACACACACACACACACACACACACACACACACACACACACACACACACACACACACACACACACACACACACACACACACACCTCAGCTTCGTGCTGGCGGCCCTCAGTGCTCCACTCTCCCGAGGGGCTGTGGAAAGACTCCAGCTTCTGCTTCATGATCATCAGCCACTTCTCAATGTTCAGCAGGCTGTCGTGAAAGCTCTCGTGGTCTGAGATGCTCTCCTCACTCTCATTCAGCTTCAACTGCCAACAAAAGAAACAGATGGACTGTCAGTGGCTGGGGAAAAAACATTTAGAAATGCATGGAATGCATTGGAAATAGCTCCAGCAGTTGCCACTATGCAAACGGTAACTTTCCATTACAATACTGTAAAATTCATTTTTACCAAGACATCAAAATAAATCCTCAGTGTTTGTTTTGCCTTGTGGGATTGTTTCATTGTAACAGATCAGTGTACTCTGTCACTTCGGAAAAAATATGTATCAGTTTTTAGTCTGAGTAGGGTCCAGTGTTGGTGCCATGTTGTTTCGTATGGAGCCAGTTTACTTGAGAATCATGCTGGCAGTATGTTTTGGATGAAATCATACGGTATTTGGTGAGTGGAGGGATTGTGAGCAAAAGTGCCACATTTGGGTTACCACAGTGTGCACAGAGAGAAACAATTCAATTCAATACACTTTATTTATCCGTTAGGAACTGCATTTGTATAAAGTTCACACACCCTGCAACACAACAAAATTTACCACACACATCCCATACCAGCAGTCCAACAGTGATCAGTAGGTGAAACTCACAAAAGCACAATACATGAAGAATAGGCAATACAAAAAAAAACATCAAGAAGAATGTTAAAATGTATATATAAATAAATGAATAAATAAATATATCAACTATTCATGAGTCAAATGGATGTAGGCCTGGAACTTGACAGTAACTCTCTTGGTCCTGAAAGTGAGTGAGCTGTATCTCTGGCCTGAGGGTAGTATTGGCTGTACAGTGTTTGAGCGGTGTCTGAGGCTATTTGTGTTCCTATTAGTTTAGTCCTTCAGTTGTAAATACTGATCAGTGGTTCCCGATGAATGAAACATTTGTAGAAGTTTCCTCGGGAAAAAACATGCGCTGCTGACAAGATAGTTTTCAGTGAAAAGGGTGCCGTCAATCCAGGAGTGGGCTTGTGAGATGGCTAGGGTGGCGGCATATGAAAAAAAAAGTCATATAAACGGTTGGCCAGATTGGGTGTCTATACTAGAAAATGGAGAAAGTAAGTAAGTCAACTTTCTGGAGGGTTCCTGAAAAGCTTTGTACTGGTCAGAGAGGTGTATAATGGGCTCATGCTGTGGTCATTTATACATATGTTTATTTGGTTTATTGTCTATTTTGTTGAATGTTCATGTTGCAATTGTATGTTTTGTGTTTTGTTGAAAGAATAAAAATAACAAATTGTTAATCACAAAAAAGAAAAGATACTTTTGTCAGCACGGCACTGTGTGAACATTAACACCATTTCAAACCAGGTAAATAACAACAGAAGAAGGTTGGATGCCGTTAACTGTTCTGTCATATTGCTTTTTACGAAACATTATTGTCATGGGGTTACCCCATGCCTTCATTTAAGCCAGTGGTAGCATTGGTCCTAGCATGCTAAGCTAACCCTAGCATGAGCATTAGCATATGACTGGTAGCATTAGCATTACCATTAGCATGTGGGCTAGCATCAATGGACACATGGTTTGTCAATTCATGTTATTTTCTTTCAATGTATTTAAGTATTAGTCGAAAGAGTAGAAAGCATGATTTGATAAATACGACACATACACAGTTCATTTCAAGGCATTTATTTTAGGTTAGTGGATTTACCCAAGGTCATCAAAATGTTTCATTCACCTGTTCTCATGTTCAAACAGGGTGCTGGGTCGAAGCGGCAAACAGGAAGTGACAGAGTCCGGAGTAATTTGTAGGGGGGAGGACCTGGAACAGTCCAAGTGTAAGCCAGTACAGAGGGGGGGTACTGGAGTGTCTATGTTTTCTGTTTTTGAGAAGCTTGTTCAGCATATAACATTTAATTGCTGGTTTTATAGTTGGTATCTTTTGTATTGATGTAGCCAGAAATGTTGTGTAATGTTGAGGTAACATGATGAGGTTGATTGATTTCCAATTAACTTTGGTTTGTCTTGTAGGAGGAGCTTCAGGTATAAAGGAAGGAGGCAGAGGCTCCTCAGGGAGAACAGTTTTGGCCTGGAAGGGTGCAGGTGCCATAGCCCAATAGTCAGGGCCTGATTTAGGCTTTTGTTTTGTTTAGTATTTGTTTAGTATGATAATTTAAATAGTTTGTACTTAGTTTTTTTGTTGTTTTTGTTATTTTTGATATATTTTTGTAATAATTCATTCATGCACTACCGCACTTTCCCCATGAATGGGGGAGAAATAAAACAAAGCACCCGGTGAAGAACTCCTGAGTCCATGTCTCCTCCTTCCACCATGGGGCTAAACCTTACATGTGGTGTCAGAAGTTAAAACAAGCTGGAAAATGCCTCCCAAAAAGCCCCAACAGCAGCAGAGTGCAGTGGAAGAGGAGGAAGGGGCCATTGGAGGGATTGAAGATGGCTCCCAGTCAGGAGAAAGCCCTGGTGCATCTGTTGAATCTAGTCTTGTCTCCTTGGCCAATATGTTTGAGAATTTTATGCATCTGCAAATGGAGAGAGATAGAAGACAAGAAAAGGAAGCCACAAAACAAGAACAGAAATATAGTGTGCTGACTCACCAAGTCACACAACTTCAGCTGGATCTTGAGGCTGCCAGGAGTTGCCATCAATCAACACAAACAGCTGGGGCACTGAAAGGAGAGCCTAAGCTGCAACGACTTGAGGACTTTGATGACATTGACCATTTCATCACTACTTTTGAGAGGTTGGCTGAGGTCTACAACTGGCCACAGCAAGAGTGGGCCGTGCGTCTGATCCCACTTTTGACAGGTAAGGCCAGAGGGGCCTTTGTGGCAATGAATCCAGCAGATACAAAGAATTATGCCTTATTGAAAGCTGCAGTGCTGAAAAAGTACGAAATCAATAGAGAAACTTATCGTCAACGATTCCGCTCTTATGACACACCGGCTGAGGAGTCCCCCCAAGAACTCTATACTCGACTCAAAGACTCTTTTTGTAAGTGGACCCAGTACGACACATGCAGTTAAAGAGGACATGATGGAGAAAATGGTCCTGGAGCAGTATTTTAAGGTTCTTTATCCAGAAGTGAAAGCCTGGGTCAAGGAGCGTGATCCGCCTACTGCAGCAAAGGCTGCTGAACTGGTGGATGCCTATGTGTCTGCTCACAAGGGACAGAGATCTTACCATTACGCGGAACAATGCAGATTCCAAGGGGGTAAGTCTGAGGGTTTTTTGGAAGGGGGTGGTTCAAGTAGCCATACACAGAGTCAGGCCAGCTATAGGAAACCTGCACGGGTAGATCAGACAAACCACAGGGTTTGGTCAGGTCGCAGAGCAGATGTAGTATGTTACAGCTGTGGTGAGGCAGGCCATACACGCCCCTTTTGTCCAGTAAAAAAGCCCACAGCTACAAACCTCTGTTATGTTCCAAGACCTAAGTTGGCATTTTTCTCAGAAGCATCTGATTCGCTAATTGTTACAGTCTTGGTAAATGGTAGACCCCTAACAGCATTGTTAGACACAGGTTGTACCCAATCTCTTGTCCAGGCCAAGTTTGTGCAAAGAGAGCTTTGGAATATAGAGGAGACAGAACCAGTTGTTTGTGTTCATGGCCACAGTTCTGAGGTGCCCACAGCAGAGGTTTATTTAGAGGTACACAACCAACCTTACCTCATTAAAGTAGGAGTAGTTCCAGAGTTGCCATATCCTGTGTTATTAGGAACAGATTTTCCCATTCTCTTGGACTTAATTCAAGAGTGTAGGGGGAAGTTGTGTGGGGTTATCACTAGGTCTAAGGCAAAGGAACTCTCACCTTTACCGGTGTTAGTGGATCCAGGGGTTGAGTCACATTCAAGAGTGCTACAGACAGTTAAACCTGTTTCACCCTTGCAACTGCCTGAGTTGCTCAAGTCTACACCGGTGGAGGTAGGGAGTTCAGTTTTAGAGGCAGGTACTGCAGAGAAGCACATAACTGATACAGACAGCCACATGCCCTTTAAGCAAGTTCCAGACCCAGTTGACACATTACATCTTATGCCATTTCATGAGGGGCAGATAGAAGCAGGGTCAGGAGTCACACAGGAGGACAGGTTGGAGTCACGCAGAGAGCAGGTGTGGGAAGGGTTAAAACAGTCAGTTGAACAGCCAGAGCAGGATGTTGAGGTTCCAGGGCTAGCTGAGGAAGATGTTTCATTCCCCTGTGATCTTGCTGTTCATCAGAAAAATGACCCCACACTAGCAGAGTGTTTCAAATATGTAGAAACTAGTCATGGTTCACTTGCTGAGTTTTTCGTGACTGAAAATGGTGTGTTGTATAAGCAGTCAGAGTATGGGAAACAGCTTGTTCTTCCTGAAGTATCGAGGGCTGAGGTGCTCAGGGTAGGTCATACTGTTCCGTGGACTGGTCATTTGGGCTTCGTGAAGTCTTTCATGCGAATAAGTAAGAGGTTTTACTGGCCAGGAATGTATACCCAGGTTCAGAATTACTGTAAAACATGCCCAGAGTGTCAGCTCACTGCAGGAAAACATATAGCTCCTGCACCCCTTATTCCACTCCCTGTCATTTCCACTCCCTTCGAGAGAATAGGTGTAGATATTGTTGGTCCTGTAGAAAGGAGTCAGACAGGCAACAAGTTTATTTTAGTCATTTGTGACTATGCTACTAGATATCCTGAAGCCTACCCCTTAAGAGAAGTAACAGCTAAACAGGTAGCTACAGCATTGCTTAAGTTTTTTCAGCCAGGTAGGAATCCCCAGAGAAGTTCTTACTGATCAAGGTCCAAATTTCATGAGCCGCACACTTTCTCAAGTCTATCAGCTGTTAGGTATTAAGAGAGTGAGAACCACCCCTTACCACCCTCAGACTGATGGACTGGTTGAGCGATTCAACAAAACTTTGATTGGTATGCTTAAAAAGTTTGTGTCAGACACAGGAAAGGACTGGGACAAGTGGCTCCCATTTTTGCTTTATGCATACCGTGAAGTTCCCCAGAGTTCAACAGGATTTTCCCCCTTTGAGCTCATCTATGGTCATCAGGTAAGAGGTCCTTTGGATGTTCTACGTGAAATGTGGGAGGAGTCTGATCCACCAGAGAATATGAACATTATCTCCTTTGTCCTAAAGATGTGGGAACAACTGATGAAAACCACATCCATGGCTCATGACAATCTACTGAAATCCCAGGCTAAACAGAAGCAGTGGTATGATCGTTCAGCCAGGAAAAGGAGTCTTGTAGTGGGCGAACAGGTATTGTTACTTTTGCCAACATCAGAAAAATTGCGGGCAAAATGTCAAGGCCCGTATGAGGTCAAGCAGAAGATGGGTAAGGTGACTTACCAGATCTTCATGCCACAGCGGAAACAACCACTTCAAAGATTTCACATTAATATACTGAAGAAATGGGTCCCCCGGTTGGTTCCAGAGGCATCTGTACCCCATTCTCTTTTTGTTCGAGCTGTGGAGAAAGAGGAGGATTTGGTAGAACAATATCTACCTACGGAAGAGGAAGAGAAGCAACTGGATCTCAACCACCTATCAGATGGGAGGTGAAAGGAGCTCCTTGACATCTTGCCTCTCAACCTTTTTCTACAGACACCTGGAAGGACAGAGATGGTATGCCATCATATCTCCTTGAAGGATTCAACCCCTCTCAGTCAACCAATGTACAGAGTCCCAGAGCGTCTGTTGCTAGTTTCGTAGAAAGAGCTGGACATGATGAGGGAAATGGGAGTGATAGAGCCTTCTGTTAGTGAATGGAGCAGCCCAATCATTCTGGTGCCAAAGAAAGATACAACACTAAGATTCTGTTTGGACTTCAGAAAAGTTAATGGTGTTAGTAGGTTGGACCTATACCCCATGCCCAGGGTTGATGATCTCATTGAGAGACTAGGCAGTGCCAACTTCATCAGTACACTGGATCTATGTAAGGGGTACTGGCAGATCCCACTCACCGAAGGAAGCAAGGAGGTGACAGCATTCAAAACCCCTTTTGGACACTTCCAGTTTACAGTGCTTCCCTTTGGCCTGCATGGGGCCCCTGCAACATTTCAGAAGATGGACAAGTTGCTGAAGGGTACAGAGTCCTATGCTGCGGCCTATTTAGATGATGTGGTGGTCCATAGTTCCAGCTGGGAGGATCACCTGTTTCATCTGACGGAAGTGCTAGAGAGAATTAGTGATGCAGGCCTGACCATCCACCCGGACAAATGTGCACTTGCCAAGCAAGAAGTACAATATCTGGGTTATGTGCTGGGCAAGGGAGTGATCAGACCTCAAGTTGGCAAGGTAGATGCTATCTCGTCAGCGGAAAGACCTCAAACCAAGTCGCAAGTCAAGTCATTTTTGGGCTTGGTGGGTTGGTATAGGCGTTTTGTCCCAGGATTCTCTACCCTCTCAGTTCCTCTTACCAACCTGACGAGGAAGAACCTGCCCAACAAGGTGCAATGGACAGAGGGGTGTGAAGAGGCATTTCAGGTTCTGAAGCGTGCTCTGTGTACGGAACCTGTACTGACGAGTCCTGATTTTCAACAACCGTTCATTCTTCAGACAGATGCATCTGAACTTGGGGTTGGGGCTGTTTTGTTGCAGGGAGACCCAGGTAATCTTCAGCCTGTGTTGTACATCAGCAGGAAACTCAACAAACATGAAGGAAGGTACTCAGTGGTGGAGAAAGAATGCCTTGCCATTAAGTGGGCGTTTGACTCTCTTCGCTATTACCTGTTGGGACGGAAATTCGTTCTGGAGACAGATCACCGGGCGTTGACATGGCTCCAGAACATGAGGGATACCAATTCCAGGATAACACGGTGGTTTCTCGCCATGCAACTTTATGACTTTGATGTTCTCTACCGGAAAGGGAAAGAGAACTGCACAGCTGATTACCTTTCTAGGACGCCACAGGGGTCGTCTCCAGAGGGAGAGGGAAATGTCATGGGGTTACCCCATGCCTTCATTTAAGCCAGTGGTAGCATTGGTCCTAGCATGCTAAGCTAACCCTAGCATGAGCATTAGCATATGACTGGTAGCATTAGCATTACCATTAGCATGTGGGCTAGCATCAATGGACACATGGTTTGTCAATTCATGTTATTTTCTTTCAATGTATTTAAGTATTAGTCGAAAGAGTAGAAAGCATGATTTGATAAATACGACACATACACAGTTCATTTCAAGGCATTTATTTTAGGTTAGTGGATTTACCCAAGGTCATCAAAATGTTTCATTCACCTGTTCTCATGTTCAAGCAGGGTGCTGGGTCGAAGCGGCAAACAGGAAGTGACAGAGTCCGGAGTAATTTGTAGGGGGGAGGACCTGGAACAGTCCAAGTGTAAGCCAGTACAGAGGGGGGGTACTGGAGTGTCTATGTTTTCTGTTTTTGAGAAGCTTGTTCAGCATATAACATTTAATTGCTGGTTTTATAGTTGGTATCTTTTGTATTGATGTAGCCAGAAATGTTGTGTAATGTTGAGGTAACATGATGAGGTTGATTGATTTCCAATTAACTTTGGTTTGTCTTGTAGGAGGAGCTTCAGGTATAAAGGAAGGAGGCAGAAGCTCCTCAGGGAGAACAGTTTTGGCCTGGAAGGGTGCAGGTGCCATAGCCCAATAGTCAGGGCCTGATTTAGGCTTTTGTTTTGTTTAGTATTTGTTTAGTATGATAATTTAAATAGTTTGTACTTAGTTTTTTTGTTGTTTTTGTTATTTTTTGTAATAATTCATTCATGCACTACCGCACTTTCCCCATGAATGGGGGAGAAATAAAACAAAGCACCCGGTGAAGAACTCCTGAGTCCATGTCTCCTCCTTCCACCATGGGGCTAAACCTTACAATTATACTGCAACGCATGGTTTTATTTCAGTTAGTCTAATAGCTGGTTTGATTTGCATTGAGAGATGATTTTATGGAAAGTACCCCGTTCCAATCTCTAGGTATGGTGAAGGCTATGTGATGATGTGGGGATATTTTAATTCCAAAGGCCAAGGGAACTTTATCAGGATGCATAGTGTCCTGGATCCATGAAATAACTGGTCTTTAAAAATAAAAATATGCCTGCCTCTATGGGAATTTAACATAGGGGTGTACTTACGTATGCCCCCTACGAAGAACATTTATTTATTTACGATACATTATTCATTCACAAAGAAAATTGGTGTCCTCAAAAGGTTTGGATTTTTAATTATGGCATTAAGATCAATTTCCAAAAGATGTTTTTTTATTCCTCCTTTTAGTCAACTTTAGCATGGGTGTATTCACTTATGCTTAGCTGTAGATTTACTTGATAGATGCGCCCTGACGATGCATATGTGAAAAACAAATGAGTCAGAACTTACTCCATTTGAAACCACTCTCCTGCCTTACCCTGACTGCCTTGTGCAAATGCTTCCAGTCAGCATGGAGCCTCTCAAACTGAGTCCTGTTGCTCTGACTGGACGAGACCAGCGTCTCCAGCGCTGTGATGTGGGCTTCACAGTCCTCCAGGTCCTTCTGGATCACCTGAGGACAAACACAAGACACACAGTGGGACAGCAAGCCAAGGGAAATAACACAACAAAGCCCAACTATCAGTTCAGGCAACTCTCGGTTTAACAGTCTCTAAATAAAATCCCATCTCATCTTTAGATACTACAACATTCAGTTTGAAATTTCAGCACAACCGTTTATAATAAATAAATCAATCACTTTGACAACACAGTGTTCACAGTGATTACAAAACCCAGATTACAAGGCCCTGCAGTCAACTCTCATTGTGAACTGAAATTAATTGAAACCAGTGGCTGCCTGAAGATAGCAAAACACACAACACCACAGCATTTGTTCACAAATGACTTTGATATTAAGTGTTCAAATGTAGTAATTGAAAACACACTACACACATTATTCATGTTGTCTGTTATGGATCAGACTAACATAACTTCAGTCCATCAAGCACTAGTGTCTAGGGCTGTCCCGAATACCATTTTGTGTGCTTCGAAGCTTTGGTACGAATCAACAGCGACTATTCGAAACTTTGGCCGCCATGGGAGAAGTCCTGTTGTGTTATTTTACCCCCAATGTAGCGGAAGTAGACATTATATTTCACAAATGCTGTTTTTTTTTGTCAGATCGTTTATAGACCTCGACATTTCCGACTGCAGTCGATGGCAGCTTCATTGCACGGAGAAAGAGAGAAAGAAAAGAAAAACAGTCAGCTGTTACACAAACTCCCAGGCAGTTCAGTGCTTCTTGTGTTTCCTGTTTTACCCTCATAGTGTTATAAATCTTTCTTGTGGTAGCGATAAAGGCAGTGATGTTTCCTGTTTCCTGTACGGGACTCTCAAACCGCCTCAAAACACAAGTCTGATCGCCGGTTACATGACTGGCCACCGCAGCGTGACGTCGGGTTGTGTTTCACCAAAAGTTGAAACTGTCTCAACTATATTACAGTATTGTAAAAAAAAGAAAAAAAAAGAAGGAATATTCGAATTACAAAACTGAAATCGAAAAACTACCCAAAGAACGAATGTCTGAATAGTCAAATATTCGGATCCAGCCCTACTAGTGTCTTTGTCTCTGAATATGATGAAGCCTACACTGCAAAAAGAGTCATTTTCTGATCTTGTCAGTGTGGCCATCTACGGTAACTAGAGAGAAGTTGCATAACACTTGATTTAAAATTCATCTGCCTGGAGCTGCTGGAGGCTACAACGAGTGTACACAGAGCCTGTTCCAGCACACACTTGGGCTGACTTGGCGCTGGTTTAGTCTGGGATTAAACTCACCCTGAACTGGTCGGACTGGCTTTTCTTAGCCAGGATGTCAGGCTGGAGGCCGTCAGCTGCCACCAGTTGGTCCCGGTGGCTGGCCAGCCGGGAGCGAATCAACTCTGCGGCGTCGCCAAAGTCCTTGGTTCTTGAGATTAAGCCCTGAGAGGGTGGGGGGGGGAATGAATCATCAAGTGTTGTTGTTGTACAGTCGGTCATGTCTGGACTGTATGGTGAAGCATTGTATGAGGAGGATGTCCGCTTTGTTTTCACCTTTTGTTAACAATTCACATTTCCTAACTAGTCCTTTGTACAAAACATCCCGTGGTCAGTTTTTAATCGAATTTCATGGAGTTATTTTGTGACCGGCACTGTCAGACACCGCCTACCAAGAGCCTGGGTCTGGCCGAGGTTTCTGCCTAAAAGAGAGTTATTCCTCGCCACGGTCGCACTAAATGCTTGCTCTTGGGGGAATTACTGGAATTGTTGTCTCTTTGTAAATTATAGAGTGTGGTCTAGACCTACTCTATCTGTAAAGTATCTCAAGATAACTTGTTATGATTTAATACTATAAATAAAATTTAATGAAAATTTACATTTAATGGATTCCTCTGTGCCATTTTCTATGTATAAAACTAGACTTAGAAGTGCCCTGCTGTCTAAAACATTTGATTTGGAGGAAAAAGATCACTCTTAGAAACATTTATTTCTACTTTAAATATGGCAACTACTTCTGTTTCTCTGCATGGGTTACTCGTTTTTTAAATTTTTTATGAAACTTAGAACATTAATACTTTACTGGTCAGATGAAGAAATGGTTTATTGATAATCAGATTAGACTACAGACTGCCTGTTGACTTTTGCTGCCCGCCTGCAGATTGTCTTGGTTTTTTAGTTGCTGTCTTGATCTGATGTGTTGTGTTTGTTACTTGTTGTTGTGCATTGTGCCTGCCTGAATGTTGGTCTGTGTATGTTGCTTTTACGTGAGGACTGTAATTAAATCACACATAATAGGTTGTTTTTTTAGCTTGACATTTTTAAAACTGACCTGGGACAACAGATGACACATACTTTGCTGTTGATTAATGAGCATTGTCCCAGTCAAATAAGCAAATAAATGAAAAAGAATACTTAAAATGTACTAGTGATTTTCAGTTTGGTATGTGGTTTCTCCCACACCCTCAGATATTTTATATTTCTTCAGTGTGATTTAGTATTTATGTGTATGAAACAAATAAACAAACGATGCATCCATACTGAAATGAGTCCTGCACAAGGGGCTTTGGGCCTTCTAAACTATTACTGCACACTTCACGTTTGATAAGAATAGAAATCTGGAGGTGTGGAGTTAGAACTAAGTGTCCCAGACCTCTGTAGCCCGCTGCTCATCTCGGATGCAGGCAGGATGCTCCAGGCTATATAAGCTGCTACTAGCATAAACACACCTGATTCTCAACTCAATCTGCTAGCTGCCCAGTGGCATATAGGATATAGGAGGATGCTATAGGAGTGCAATGTTAATATTTTTAAAAAGCTTTGTAGACCAAAAAAACGCCAGCATAAAAAAAAAAAAGACCAGATCACCAAATGCCAGCTCTATAAGTTATTTATTTTTTATTTTGCTGAATTCTAAAATAAGAGGGTGGTTTGGGTGGATGGGCTGGGATGTTTTTTTTTGGTTGAACATTACAATTAAAAATTTGAAGAGTTACATTAAGAGACAAAACAATTCAGATACGTAATTTCAATGCATAAATATTCAGTAGAAATTCTATTTTTTCTTTAAAAAATCCGATGAAACAGATTGACTTCCATATTAAAGTATGTAAACGTGTTCTAATAGAATCCCACAATACAAGCATGAACCTGGAGATGAGCGTAATATGGGACCTTTAAGATGGGCCCCTTTACACAAGCTTCAAATAGCTAACCAAGATGTCCCATTTCACATATCTGCATTATGTCTTATGATTGTACTCGTCTTTGACTTTTGTGAATAAGATGAACTGAACAAATGAATGACAGTAGCATGTCGGTACCTGTAGCCTGCTCTTCCTCTGCAGCAGTTGAGTGTGCAGCAGCTCTCGGTTCCTGACGGCAGAACTCAGCTCGCCCTGGAAGCCGTCAGACCTCTCGGGACCGAAGACCGAGTCCAGCAGGTCCCCCTTCACCTGCAGCAGACTGAAACGCTCCTGCAGCTGGACACTGTCCTTCAGCAGACGCTGAAACAAAAAGGACCGAAAAGGAGAACACATCAAGTCGGTTGCAGTGGTGTTGAAATTAATCATTGCATTTCCACAATTCCGCATTGACAGACCATAATCAATTATTGCCCAATAAAGTAAAAATTCACACAAATGACCAAATTTCGCCGAACACAGAGGTCTTGTAAAAATATTAGTCCTGTGCGAATCGACATGTCTGTGATTTGGCGGGGTCATATACAGTATCATTTTTTTCAAGGTTATGGTTTCCTATGTGCATTTTTATCCCTCTCGCAAAGATGGCCGACGCCCCTTTCATGTCTGGACCACCGCCGGACCGGAGACCTTTGACGTGGGGGGGGGGGCATTTCTAAATCACACAAGGTCCCCAGATGATACTAATCCCGTGTGAAAAGGGCTCTAGTCGGAACTTTTATTCAGGCAACCTTTCTTTAAATGCTACATTGCTGGCATTTACAAAGTGGAGTTTAGTTTAGTTTATTTGCACAAAAGATATAAAGTACATACAATAGATAGCGTCCTCCCTTTAAAGATAAATAAAAAAAATAAAAAAGATTGTGCAAATATGGATATAAGTGCATTTACTTTAATTTTATAATCAAATCAATATAGTTACTCATGCATTTTAAGTTCAACCTCGGAAAATCTCTCCGTATAGAATTACGTTCAGAACTTCATACAGATTTTTTATGAGTATACTTCAGTACTGCCACAGTGACGCAACTCTTACACAAACTTTGACTTTGAAATTCATTTGACTGTAGACTTAAAATTGGGAGTTATAAATCTTTCTGATCTTTTTTTTAGAAGGCAGGGATGTGGAAGCAGCAGGGGGATAGCAGGTATGTTATTGCACTGACCTGCTATCACCCTCCTCTTTTTTCCCCTTTTATTTCCTTGGTGACCCTTGGAGACACAGTGCATCCCATTCACGACAATGTATTAAGTGACAATGTTTATCCCCTCATTGTTTCATGTGATTGTGTAACCGTAGAGAGAAGCTTTGGGAGAAAGCTGAGGCTGACGTACAACAAAGATGCCCCGTGAACAGGTTTCTGAACTGAACTTGTCAGAGCTCCCACTGTCTCTGATGCAACAAATTGAGCCATAACTGAACTGAATGCTCAATGGTGTTTTAAGCCCCCTTCAAGACTTCAAGGCAGCGCTACGACCGTCGTCTTTAAGGCACCTAACCCTAACCATTGCCTAATCCTAGTGTCTCCCAGGCAGCACTGCCTGGAAGACAACGTTGGGGGCTTAAAACACCAAACACCGAACTGAATGCCACTGGATTTTGAGTTTTAAGAATGAATTATTCCGCGTATGTCTTCTTTATGTGGTATGCCTGTGTTTTAACTTTCCTTTTTAACAAATAACATACCTCTTAATATATATTTTTATAGTGACTTTAAAGACTATTTATATATTATTTTTTTAAAGAGGAATATAAGGAAGGGGAAAGGAATATATATTGTAGTTTATTTGTGATGACATCAGAGACATTATCAGACTTCAATCTGATTTGTTTGATTCGTAGCTTTCTCTGTCTTGTAGATAACTCACAGTTCAATAAAATATGTATGTATTTAAGAAATAAAATCAAAGATGTGTGGCAACCACTGGCATCATGTATTCTGTGTAATAGAATGAAAAGAAAGGGTTGGAGCACAGTACAAAGAGGTTTGATTTGTAAATAGTAGGGGTGACCCAAAATAGTGAACTATTCTAAGATTAGATCTAAGGAGCCTGATCTGACTGCCAATGAAAGCAAGAAGTTACTAGTTATTTTACAAATTAAGATTTTTCGGTCGGTCGGTCGGTCGGTATATATATATATTTCAAGAACACAATTACTTTTACTTTTTTTACTTACTAAGTACATTTTCCTGATGAAACTTACATACTTTTACTTAAGTACCATTTTCAAAGCAGGACTTTTACTTTTAACAGAGTATTTTTACAGTGTGGTATTAGTACTTTTACTTAAGTAAAGGATCTGATTATTTTTCCCACCACTGGCAACACCCCTTCACATTACACATTATGTATATACTATAAAAATATCATGATAGCTTCTTTCAGGAAATGTGTGTGTTTTACCTCTATGGTCTGGACCAACAGGGCGATGTGGGAGAAGTCCGTAACCTCAGCAGAAGCCTCCAGAACCTGAGAGACCATATGGCTCCACTGGGAGTAGACCAGCAGTGGATCCTGGAGAATGTTTCTCAGCCCCGACTCGGACTCGGAGCACAGCCTCGTCACTCTGCATTTCACACTGCAACAGGAGCACACCAGACATTTGCAACATGGACAAAACAACATTTTGGTTATAAAGTTATTTTAAGGGAAAATAGTTACATAATGTTGCTTTAAATCATGGATTTAGTGTGACAAACTTAAACTAGCCGTTTAATTTGGGCTTTTATTGTGAAGGGTAGAAACGGAAGGAGTGAAGCTAGTGTTATGTGCTGTCACCGTGGATGTATTATAAGGAGGTTTTTACTACGGGAGTTAATAATAATAAAAGTGTGGGCCACCTTGGTTCATGCTGGTTGACATTATGGAGCCTACATGTTTTTACTACAATAGTTTGCGTACTGTACACACACACACACACACACACACACACACACACACACACACACACACACACACACACACACACACACACACACACACACACACACACACACACACACACACACACACACTCCAGTGAATGACTTTATTCAAATCCAGGATTTTGGGATGATGATTTCATTTGAAGATTAATCCAAACGTAAAAGGTATTATGTGGCCTACATGTGGTCCACAATCCAATTCAGTTTATTTAAGAAGAGGACAGTGCAAATTACTAAAACGCATGATTATACTGTACATGGGTTAAAAATGCCAGAATTAGCTTAAAGTCTATTCATTCTCATTTCTCGTCCCCCACAAGGTTTTGACTTTAAGGGTTTTTAAACAGCGGTAGGATTCTTTTCACAGACCTCTGATGTTCTTTGACAACAGCCAAGACATCATCTGAAAGGTGGCGCGAGTCCTCCGAGAACCTGAAGAGCTCCTTGAGCTGAGCCTTTAGTAGTTCCACTTGCGACTCTTCCCCTGCCAGAGTATTCCTCACACCCTGCAAGACACAAATACGGAAAACAAGCAAAGTTAGCTGTTCATATCATATCATTCAGGCCATAAATGGTCAAAAAGTCAGCCTACTGGGGTTACTTCGGATTTGAAGTTATGGGAAATTCCTGACAGACACAATATCTCTTGGTTGGCTGAAAGAACTACAAAAAGGTCAACAAACCTTTGAAAAAAACGACTGCGGAGTGCGTCAATAAAAACCCAATATTAACAATAATACATTCATTCAGACATAAAAAGCATCTATAGACCGATAATGACGAATAATGGTCGCCACGGCGTTTGATGGAAAGTCAACAGCTTTACTACTGAGCAACTCTTAAGACATTTCTGAACACATCTGAGATGGATATGTTTAACCTGCTAGGAGAAGGACACAATGTAATTTCCTGTTGCCAGTAGGTGGCGATATGACTATGATTCAAAATTGTCCTGTAGATGTATTCAGGCCGGGACTCTCATCAAATGTGTGAAATTTGGCAAATATCTGACTATGTGGAGTCGAGTTATAACAGTTTTCTTTTTCATGTCAAAAAAATCAAAATGCATTTTCAACAACAATACAATAAAAATTGTTTGGCATTTCTTATCATTACCTGTCGATGCCAATTCTCAGTAGTAAAATATTTAAGCTACAATGGCATGTTAGCAATTTAGATAAACTGGAGTTGTTTACAATCCATTTCACGTCTAAAACTAAAAGTAAAAACAGGTTTTGTCGCAGTGAGGTGACAGCCCGTCTAGATTGCAGCAGATGACAGATGTGTCCAACAGATCATTTAGCATTCCAGTCACACCCAACAAAAGCAGCTCCACGGGGTAAATTTCTCTTTCTAATCCTGCAAACATGTACATCAAAACATATGAAAGCTAAACTCCATAGAGGCAAAGTCTGTCACGTTCATTTCCCACTTTTCCAAAATACAATGCTGCTTCTTAATCCAGAGCCAGCGGTATCTTGCCAGACAAAGACAAAGAGAGGGATGAACGTGGCATGTGTCGCAGTGTGAGTGGCCCAGATAGAAATCATAAGGAGATTGTGACTGTACCACACCTATCTGAGGCATTCAGTGGATCCACTAAAGTAATAAAGCAGCTTCACTGACTGGGCAGCAAGACTCTGTTTTCCATAACGTGCGTCAGGCATGTGAGATAATGTTGTAAAATATACTGTGATAAGAGGGACTAGACGTGTTTTTTGAAGGAGGAAAGGCATCAAAATGACAAGAATTAATGTGTTCAACCACAGAGAAGAATGGATAATAGCAAGTAAGAGAGAAGTGATGGGGGAGGACAAATATGTTGGTATGCTGGAAAGGTAATTGGTTTATTTAGCTTTTTATTTTATCAGTTATTCTTCATTTGCTCAGTGTTTACTTCTAGAATTGGTTGACAATGCGTGGGATTTCCCCCTTTCTGGTCTACATGTCCCTGCCTCTGCTGAATTAGTTTTATCCCAGGTGGGGCCAAAATGTACCCCCCCCCTCCTCAAAGTGATCAATGCTACTTCACCAATAGACCATATATTATATAGCCTACCTAAAATAGAAGTATTTTAAACTAAGTAAAGCGCTGTAATGTGAACACATAGCAGTTGCTGGTTTTCATTTTCATTTCAGCTCTCAAAAATTCACTATATGCCGCCATATCGGTAATAAGTGAATATTTTGCCTCTAAAATTGGTATCAAACTCAAAAATCCCATTCCGGTCAGGCTTAGCTTCCGTGTTGGTAGTCTGTCTGCTTCTCCAAACTGGAGAATATCTACACACTCTCAGTGCAAGTCATATATGTTATACATACAGTACAGGCCAAAAGTTTGGACACACCTTCTCATTCAATATTTTTACTTTATTTTCATGACCATTTACATTGTAGATTCTCACTGAAGGCATCAAAACTATGAATGAACACATATGGAATTATGTACTTAACAAAAAAGTGTGAAATAACTGAAAACATGTCTTATATTTTAGATTCTTCAAAGTAGCCACCCTTTGCTTTTTTTGATAACTCTGCAAACCCTTGGTGTTCTCTCAATGAGCTTCATGAGGTAGTCACCTGAAATGGTTTTACCTTCACAGGTGTGCTTTGTCAGGGTTAATTAGTGGAATTTGTTCCCTTATTAATAAAAAAGCAAAAGGGTGGCTACTTTGAAGAATCTAAAATATAAGACATGTTTTCAGTTATTTCACACTTTTTTGTTAAGTACATAATTCCATATGTGTTCATTCATAGTTTTGATGCCTTCAGTGAGAATTTACAATGTAAATAGTAATGAAAATAAAAAGGAAACGCATTGAACGAGAAGGTGTGTCCAAACTTTTGGCCTGTACTGTACATCCACCTGACAGTAATATCTCCGGAACTGTCACTGACAGTTTTACCTTCTTTCCGGTGTATTTGCATTCTTAAGTTTCATCTGACACAGAACTTTATGAGAATTACATCGCAGAAATACTTCACAGGTTCCTCAATCACTTGAGTAGCCACTAGGGCTGCAAAATATATCGCAATCGTGACATCAAATGGCGCAATAAACACATAGCGAAAGGCTGCGACACATCGCAGAAGACACTTAGAGATCTTTTGGGTTAGCTGAAAGATTATATCAGTAGAAAACCACTTTAAAATGCAACTGTCTTTGTTTTTTATTGGCGCCTTTTATATTCAATTCAATTATCAATTTGTTACAATAAAAGAATGTTGGAAATTATTTCATTTCATCGGTTTTAAATTCAACATGCAAGTTGTTGTATTTTAGCAGAACACTGAAAGCAGTAAAAATGCAGAAATGAGTACTCTTTAATAATTGTTCTATATCGCAAGTAATATCATTATTGCATATTTTCCTCATATCGTGCAACCCTAGTAGCCACCAGTACATATAACACAATAGATTTCCTGCATCTAGACTACAGTACATTTCCACTAAACTTTATAATACTGCTGATAAGTTCAGAAAAACCTACGGTGTATTTCCTCCACTGGCCCACCATCTGCTCCTCGGTGCGGTCGGTGCGGTCCCTGGCCTCGCGGCCCTCCTCCAGCTCCTGGTCCAGCCCCTGCAGCAGCACCCTGAGGTGGCCGATGTCCTCACCCAGCCGCATGCATCTGGCCATGTACTGACTGTGGGAGTCCAGGTTGGAGCGCAGGCCCTCCTCCGTCTCACACAGGCCCTGCCTCAGCCTGTGCCAGCCTAGCCTCAGCTCCTCGGCCTCCTCCACCACCACGTCCGCCCCGGAGGGAGAGGTGTTGCCCGCACCGCCTCGGCCACCCCCCTCGATATGCTGCAGGGTCTTCTCCTCGCCGGCCACGCTGTCGTCCAGAGCCTGGCACAGGGGCACAGCACGAAAACATTACAATGGATGCTGTAGGTGGAGCTGTCCACTGCTCCTAATACGTTTTTCTGTCTAAGTGACTGATGGGAACAACTATCTTTGACTTTGGTCCAGTATTAAGTGAGATCGCTGCAGTCAGAAACAAGCTACAATGTGCTTTAAGTTAATAGGGCAAAAGTGCTTGTTTTGCCACTAACAGGCTCAGATTAATATTCTAAGTGTCTGACAACATTATGGAGTAAAAGATTTTTTTTAAACATAAAAACAAACGTGAAATTGCATTCGCTAAAGCCACCAGAGGCCTGTATGACAAAGCAAGATTTGTAACTTTTTTTTGTGTGTATCAGACAGTGGATCACTGGTTATCGGGTTACATCACTGCGGTAACTTATGCTGAACTCTGGAGCTGTCTTAAATAACTCTTAACTCTTAAATAGCTTTAAGAAATGTGAGAAATTGCTTCTATACTGAAGTTTGAAAGTAGGAGTAGATTTCATGAATTCTCAGCATTTAAGACTAAAATGGCACTTTGAGAAGCTTGATAAATACAGGCCCTGGGCTATAAACTGTGCAGTTGCAGTGGGATTACATAGAATTTGGATTTGGAATACTGCAGTGCTATATAATTATTCTCTCTACTCCTATGTGAGTAGATCCAAGTTCTGCTATCACCACTAATGCTATAGACTAGTAGTTCCCAACCTTTTTTGTCCGAGGTACCTCCACAGCCCTTTCAGATGAACTCACGTACCCCTTATCAATTTAAAATGTAATGTATTTCATGATTGTTGAACGGTCAATATTTACTTTAGTTTGGTCAGCAATCATACTACTATAGTTTCAACCATGTATCCACTACATTTAGCTAATTATTTCAATCATTTAGTCAGTACTTTTAGTTAAGCATTTCAGCCACTTAGACAATACTTCTAGCTTTAGCTACAGGTATCCGGGCTTGGGAATCACTGCTATAGACCACACTTATTGGATCCATTCATTTATGCTCTTTTGCGGTCATGCGGCAGTAGCACCTTTCACCATGAGGATCATTATATTTACTTTCCCTTTGGTTTGGTACTATTTGAGTTCAAAAATGCATGTCACACAGCTGGGAATATTTATTCAAAATCCAAATAGAATTCTCTCCCGTTTCTCGCTGAAAATAAACGGATAAAGACAAAATAAAAAAGAGGTTTTCAGAGATCAAACAGCAGCTTCCTAATTCCGCTTTAGTGCGTCTCACTTGTAAGGCTTTGAGCTTGTTCTCGGCTGTATCTTCCCTCTCCATCAGATCAGTTAGCTCCTTGGTCTTTGACAGCAGCCAGGACTGGAACCTCTGAACGCAGCCTTGGTACGTCTGGTGCTCCTCCGCCATCTTCTGAAGCAGCGACAGACGCTCCTAGCACAGCAGGAGAATATTTAGCAGCGCACTTGTTCAAAACCAATGAGCATCTATCAGCACACATCACAGACTTCATATTTGTGCATCTGAGCGAGGAGTGAATTTGTATTCTCCTGTGACAGCGAGATTTGTTGTCTACAAGACTTTTGATCGCACGTTGACATTTTAGATAAGAACACAGAGATAACCAAAAGGAGAGTTCACAGGCGGCAGGCGCTTTCAGAAAACCTCAAACAAACAAAGCATTATTTAAATCCCAACATTCCCATTTGGAGTCAAAAGTGCAGATTTGCCAGCAGATGGTGTGTTCATGTGAATGCATGATGTAGGTTAGGGCTGCTTGGTTATGGGGAAAAGAAATCATAATCCTGAATACTCGTTGACTTTTGGAAAGAGGTTGCATTTATTCAATTTAAAAAACAGTGCAACAGTGAAACAAATCAACAGTAAAAACACAGAACTGTGAAATTTCCCTTTATACTCTTCCTGTTTGAAAGGTTTTTTTTCTCCATTCTGAACACAAGACAAAATAGGGGTTTACTTACAAAACGTAATGTGCAAAATATTAGTTTTTCCTTGATTACATTGATCTCTATAAAACTTTTGATTAATTGCACAGCCCTAATGTGGGTACATAAAGATGAAGGTGGATGTAAAATCTGACAGACTCATAGATGAGGAAAGCAGCAGGCATGCATTTGTTACTGTTGGCTAATCCAACAGTATCTCTTCTCTGAATGTTAATCATTCCCGTCTGAAACTCCGATAACAATAATCTCTTGTCTCCCTATGCAGCGTCTGGATTTGCTTATAGATGCACAGAATAAACATCAGCACGCTTTTCATTAACCTCAAATGTATGTGCAGTGGTGTGGCTGAGGGACTTGCTCATAGAAAGAGTAAAGTACACAAGTAAACATGAATTAAAGTTTGAAATGATTGCTGTTAATGTAAACTAAGGGATCACTGATTTGTGGGCACTGTAGGCTCACTTTGATTCAGCACAGGGCTGTGCAACTGATCAAATTTTGATCGTGATTTAGATTTTGGCTCCTAGCGATAACAAAAACAATGTCATCGAAAAAAAACTATTAGTTTAAAACTCTTATTTTGTCTTTTGTTCTGAAAGGGAATTCAAAAGGTTCAACAGGAACAATATTAAGGGGAAATTGGTGTTTTCACTGGTGGTTTGTTTAACAGTTTCACTGTTTTTTTTTTTAAGTTCAATTAATGCAACATCTTTCCAAAAGTCAATGAGTCATTGTATGATTATGATTTTTTCCCAAAATCGACCAGCCCTAACTTAACATGTCACTTGACATCAAATATAATGCGAATCCCACTAACACACTCACACGTAGGGTTGGGCATTGTTTTGATTTGAACAATTCGGATTTCAATTGTGATTCTTCCTTTCGATTACGGCGCTTATCGATTCTCGATTCCAATTCTTTGAGGGGTGGAGTAGAAACAATTTTGGTTATTTTGTTTCAATAGTGATTTACAGTTTTACCCGGCTTTTTCAACGTAAAATAAAGCAGCTTTAGAGCACCGCTTACTGTGCTCCGTGGCTGCAACACAACAAGCGATTGGAAGTATGCTGGCTGCCACAGAAAACCAGACTTGCTGCCCAATCCTACGCATACGGCAAACCAGATAGCTTCCACCGCGCCATAATCTCCTCAGTAAAAACACGGCATCTTTTTGAGCTCGCGGCCACAGTTCCTGTTCCCTTTGATCCCTCACAAACCTACTCTTAAACTCAGCCAACAATACAGTGGTGCTCATAAGTTTATGAACCCATGCTAAAGTTGACTAAAAAGAGGAATGAAAAAAAATCATCTTTTGGAAATTGATCTTATTGCCTTAATTTAAAAAATGAGGAAAAATCCAACCTTTACGGACACCAGTTTTCTTTGTGAATGAATAATGTATCATAAATAAATAAATGTTCTTCCTTAAAATACAGGGGGCATTAGTAAGTACACCCCTATGTTAAATTCCTATAGAGGCAGGCAGATGTTTATTTTTAAAGGCCAGTTATTTCATGGATCCAGAATACTATGCATCCTGATAAAGTTCCCTTGGCCCCACATCATCACATACCCTGCACCATACCTAGAGATTGCCATGATTTTATTTCAGTTAGCCTAATAGCTGCTTTGATTTGCATTGAGTGATGATTTTATGGAAAGTACCCCATGATTGAATCAACCAAATCATGTGAGTGTTAGTTGATTAAGAAGTTCTTTAGTCCAGGACAGCCCTAAAAATGACTCAGTCTCTGTTTCAAGCCACCGGCTTCCTGTTACAAAGAAGCTGTTCCTCATTTGTTTTACTCAAAAAATGAACACGCTTTCACTGCATGGTTCATTCTAATATTCTTTCTTAGAGTATTTCTTTAGTTCATCCATTACATGCTCTTCTCTCCTCTTGTGCTCAGAGGGTTATTAAAGTGTTGTCAAAGTATTATTCTACGCATGTTCTACCTGCTAACTTGTGTGCACTTTCACATAAACCACAAGCCCTGTGCGCCATACATCCTTTCCACTAGCATAAGCAGAGCTGTCACAGACTGGGTGCAATGCTCTGATCACTGACACGCACAAACAACAGTACATGACTTATAACTACTCCAGTTCAAGTTGTGCATCGCACAATATAAACCACTCACCCATCATTGCACTCTGTACTCTTTGCGCAATTGGTCATCATTATCCATACGTAGACTTTTGCATTGGTATAATTTCATCTACATATCCATCCTTGGATTGCTGCCAATGTTTGTGACCCATTTACATGTCCCACAAGCACTGCCGTCACAGCCTACGCTCCCAGGCCTTTATTACTTTCCATGCTCCATCGATTCATACAGAGCTTGGTGAAAAAGGCTTTTTCTTTTTTTGCCCCCTCAACTTGGAATACACTGTAGCAGGATCTAAACCTGTTTGATCCCGCTGGGGAAAAAAACATCTTTGGAATCTTATTTTTACTACTTGGCACTTATGTTTAAATATTGTATATACTATTTGGTCAATCTTGTACGTCCTATTGTAATCTGTCTGTTTGTCTGTCTGTAACTGATGCTGTGTATTGTCATCATACTCTCCTGAGAAGGACACATTGTGTCTCAATTAGATTACCTGTATAAATAAAAAGGTTAAATAAATAGAATAAACAAAAGGAAGACACACACACACACACACACACACACACACACACACACACACACACACACACACACACACACACACACACACACACACACACACACACACACACACACACACACACACACAGTACATGTAGGGGGTCCCTACTCCCATCTCTTATTCAAGGGGTCCCTGGCTCTAAATCACATTGAAGGCCCCTGCTCTAAGCAAAAGGCTGCAATTGAACAGTGCCCTAGAGTCTAGCAGCGTTTCCCATACATTGATAAATTATATTTGTGACAGCCGGCTACACAATCAATGTTGACCGCCCCCCCCTCCTCTCTCTCTCTCTCTCTCTCTCGCACTCTCTCTAACAAACACAACAGACCCGACCGTGCAGATTAATTAGTGCCATTGATTATTCTTCACACTCCAGTACAGTAATGTAGGTGGCGGTATGAGCCTTAAACTTTTTTCCGTGTTTTGGTACAGTTCATTTTAACACCTGATGCGAGCCACATGGGAGTAGCCTACGCATGAAACTCAAAGTGTTGATTGCTTTAGCGGCATTGACCCGACTCCCTGAATAAGCTGCAGAGACGTTGTCTGGCTCCGCCTCTCTGCTGACCCCCGTTCACATAACAGCATTAGTTAAACTGGATTTCACACTATACTGGTTTCATTTGCAGAATTTTGTATTTTTCTTTGACATAAATTAAGATGTTTTCACCATAAATTTGTGCCTGAAAATGGATCAGAATGCAGGAAATTAAGATTTTGATGCTCAAAATTCCCCCCGCTTCATATGTGTGTCTGGGACACCTCAGGACAAGTTAAGGTTAATTTATTATGTTCTTAATACGCTTTTAATCTCGTAGAAAGTAACGTTAACATTACTTACTAGTCAATGTCGATTTAAGTGTAAGAGACACAGAACAATCCCCACTAGGATAATTGGGTAAATTGCAAACATTTTGTTTTCAATTTTGATCAGATCTCTGCAGGGTAAATCCAGACAGCTAGCTAGACTATCTGTCCAATCTGAGTTTTCTGTTCCACGACTAAAACTACTTTTCAACGTACACATGTTCCACCAAAACAAGTTCCTTCCCGAGGCTATTTTGCAGAGGCACAGTTGCTCCGTCCGGCACTTAGACCAGGGGTCCCTTAGCTGAAAGAGACGGAGTAGGGACCCCATACTATTGTAAATATACTGTATAAAACTAAGTTGCATGTTAAACCGGGCCGGATGGATGAAAATCAATGGATATAATATATTATGTATACATCCTTAAGTGCTTAAGGGCTACCTTACCTAATAGTAAGCTTATCTTCAATGTGTAATTTGAAATGTTTTTGTTTTTATTCACAAATAGGCAAATTTATCTTTGCTATTAAAATATTCATATTAACGTATGTTTTCAGACATATTTTTTATTTTTGAAAAAAGAAAATTTTTATTAACATTACTTAGCGGCCCCCCTGCACTAACTCTAAAGGACCCCCTAGGGGTGACGGTCCCTGTGTTGAAGATCTCTGGCTTAGACAACTGTGATTGGTTTAAAGAAATGCCAATAAACCAGAGTACGTTTTTCTCCCATCACGGAATGCTGCGTGGACTAGCCAGACCTTGTCCCGCAGCGCTGTTGAGGAAGGTCTGGCAACGACCACATGAACACCAAATAAATAAGCCCCTCACCTCTGCTCGGTCTCGCACGTCGTTGTAGGCCTCCTGCAGCCTCTCCTGGGCCTGGGGCTCCACGCTGGGGTCCTGGGTTCGGTTGTGCAGCGCGGCAGCCTCGTCCAGCAGCCTCTCCAGCAGCGCCGCCTGGCCGTGGATGTCGCTCACCACCACCCTCTGCTGGTCCACCTGCCAGAGCTTCTCCTTCACCCCCAGCTGCAGCTCCACCCCTACATCCAGGCCGCGCTGCTGCCGCGTCAGCCACAGCTCAAACTCCTCGCACGCCTTCAGGTACTCGCCCCAGTGGAGCCACACCCACTCGATGCGACTGGGGGTGAGGGGAAACACATGAAGAAGAGTTACGGAGGGTGGTGCAGAGGGGGGGAGGGGAGAAATAATAAGACACAAGCAAGGGAGGCAAGGGGAGGAGCCGGGGATGCAATGCAAGGGAAGTGATTAGAGATCGACCGATATGGATTTTTTGTGCCGATAACGATTATTTTTTTCCCTCAGCCTTAGCCATGAACGATACAGGCTGCCGATTTTGTAGAGCCGATATTTGGAGGTTTTGCTCCCTCAATTTACATCATAAAAACGTAAACCCTGCCACACCGGATTTGTTTTCGGAATCTGCTCTGCATAAAAATAATCAACAAAACTCTGCTAGTGGGGGAGGGGCAGGGAATTTGTAAAGATCTGCGGTCTAACCTTAAAAGGTGCTGTAGGTAGGATTGTGAAGATCCAGGACTTAGCCAAAACATTTGAACATCGACAACTTCTCAGTCCCTCCCCCCTTTCTGCTAAAGCCCAAAACTGTCTCCTAAGCCCCTCCCCCCACAAGGGAGAATGAATGTGTGTGCATGAGCAGTGATTGACACAGTTAGACATCCCCCCCCGGCCCTGATTAGTGCATCTGAACAGGGAGCGGTGGATTTTTGTAAATCGCACTACAGACTTTAGGTGACGCCAGAGGAGCCAGATTTGTTTTTTTAAATGACCTGCTTCATGTAGTTCTACCAGAACATAGGGTCAGTTTCAGCAGATATGACAGAAAGTTAGTTTTATAAGTCTTACCTACTGCATCTTTAAAGACAATTTTAGTTAAAGTTAGTTAAAAAAAAGATTTAATTTTCCTTCCTTCTTAGTTATTTACCTACCTATCTTATCTAAAAAGCAGCATAATGTTTGCTGAACAAAGCAACTAACATTAAAATACAAAAAAACCTTACTGTGCTACATTTAGCAATGTAGTTTGTAGTTTTGAAATGTGTGTAGTTTTGATTTGATTATAATTAACCACAATCTATAATTCCAACAGCATATTCCAGCCTTGACATTTTTCAGCTTTCTTTTTTTATGTACAGTGCACAAGATATTTAAAAATAGAGTCTGGTTTTTGAGCATTTGAACTAGTCCATCAATTATGTAGTTTAAGTAATTTATCAAGAAAAAATGCCAAATATTGTGGTGCCTGCTTCCCCAGTGTAAGGACTTGCTGTTTTTCCTGTTTTATATCATTGTAAACTGAATCTCGTTGGGTTCTGGACTGCCGGTTGGACGAATCAAGTTAACTTCTAAAAAGGTCACCTCTGCATTCGACATGTTGTTTGTTTGATGCTGTCTAACACTAACATTATAATATGTATGCATCACCATGATAGCAAGTAAATCTTACATCATTCAAGTAAATTCACATTTGCACCATAAAAAGGTAAGGCATTGCAATAGAAAGAACCCCAACGATCTGGATATTAACTGGGAAAGCCCCACAATTCAGTCAAAAACTGTAGCCAGCATGTTGATAACAAAAACAGGTTTTAAAGGCATATGAAACGGTCAAAGAGCTCCTATTATACTTATTTTCAGCATCATATTTGTACTCTTGGGGTCTACTAGTATAGGTTTACATGCTTTGATGTTACAAAAACACATTACGTTTCTCATACTGCCCACTGCTGCAGCTCCTTCACCCAAAACACTGTCTGAGCTCTTGGCCCGCCTTCCCAAAAAGCCCAGTCTGCTCTGATTGGTCAACAAAATTCAAAACAAGCCACTGGGCGGGCTGTGCTTGCTCAGGCGACACAGCACATTTGAAACACTGGGCGGGCCTCACTTATTGAGGAATTTCAAACAGAAATGTGGGCGAGACGTTTTCTGGTAGCTCCATTTGGAGTGAAATGTGTTTTTTGTACTTTATACATCTATTGCAAACACAAAGAACTATATGACATACTAAAAGATGGAAAAATCCAAAAAGAGCATAATAATTGCATTAATGCTCTTTGTGCATGTAGCTTTTCAGTGTATTGATGGCCCAGGTGTGGACCAATTACCTGGAAACAAACATCCAAAGATATTCAAAACAGAGCTTTAACAGCCTAACTGTGAATGTAGCCAAAGCTGGCCTCAGGGCAAACTAACCAACAGCTCAGTGTCAAACATCTAGAACTGACTCCACACGTTACACCTGAATACGGCAGTGAGAAGGCTGCACCTGTGACAGTGGATGATATAGGTGCAGGTCTCCTCCCACAGGCTTTTCAGGTCTTTGAGCTTGGCGTGGGTGTGGTTCCTCAGCTCTTCATCGCCGCTCTCCAAAAGGTTCTCAGCTGCCACCAGCGCCATGTCCATCTTCACACGACCCTCGTGCTCCGACTGATGGATTTTCTACACATTAAAAGTAGAACACAGGGAATAGCATTGTAGTAAATGTACAATGTTAACATGGTGCACGGTATATTAATACCCCCTTCATTTTCGGTTACTCTTCCTGCCTTGCATCTTTGAATGAAAATAACATGTTGGAAGTTATTTCATTTTTAGTTTTCCGGAGATACATTTTTTTTTATATATATATATATATATATATATATATATATATATATATATATATATATATATATATATATATATATATATATATATATATAAAATGTATACAATCATATCTGTGGTGATTAATTTTCCATGGAATACTGTACTGTCTTTTCCGACTGCACTTGAATGCAGCTTTATTTCAGAAGAGAAGGAGAGAAAGAAAAGTGCTTTGTTGTTTGGCATCCAACATTCAGCTGGACCCAAACTCCCAGGGAGTTCAGTTTCTGAAAGTATTGTATTAAAAATGAGGTGAGTTTAATTCAACCTTCTTATGACTGATATTTATCTACTAAAATGAAAATAGGAATTGGCTCCTCAGATACTGTAGCCTGCTTGAAGACCAGAAGCTGCAGCTGTCCCCACTATGGAGTCTAATGACAGAGTACTCCAGCAGCAGCTGGGGTCAAAAGTAAAGGGTCAAACAGTAACCCCCTGTCTGGAGCGCAAATGCACGTGAGCATAGCGCTCACGTGCCAACAGCGTTCATGAAACAGTCAAGCGACTGTCTTTTAGGGCTGGTTATCCCCACTGATTTCACGATTCACAAGTTCCTGATTCGATTACATTTCCAATTTGATTCTATTTCCGATTCAATGTCGGTTTGGAATATTTCAGTTGCAAAAACAATAATGGCTACGTAAGGGATTGTATAACTGTACAAGGTTCCCTCTAACCTGCTGCATTATTAAAAATATCAATGTTTACATTAAGAAATTGACCCCAAGGCAGTTACATTAATGTACTTTCTGTTTAACACAAACACACAATAACGTGCAGCGCTACAGACTCTAGAGTCAGGGAGTAATTAGTGACATTAATTTAAATATCTTGAGGTCAGAGTCAAGGGACCCCTTTTAAAATGTCCATGCCAGTTCGCAAAAATGTAGCCCATCTTTGGAGCGTTATTTACCCCCTTCCTCACTAGCTTAGCATGCTATATTTGGTACCAATGGATTCCTAAGGTCTTCTGGTTTAATATGATACAGACAGGGATTCTGGATTTTATGAATCGATATTGTAACATACAAATGAAAAACGTTTTAAACCCAGCCCTGCTGTCCATACCGGTTCCGTCTTGTCCGCCAATTTCAAAACATTGAGCAGCAGGTCAGGGAGGCGTTGGTGGTCTGGGCACAGGTGTCTAGTGCAGTTTGTCCATGAATGAACACTGCAGCTCTTCTACACCCAAAAGGTTCCCGCCGTGTCTTGCTTCCCAGCTGCTGGGCAAAAGTTAAGAGAGAGTCTGTGGGAAAACACCCCGGAGCAGAGCGCGCTGCTGTCTGGCTCTGTCCACATTCACTCTCAAAATGTTGAATAAATAGACTTGGAGCGTAAATAAACGCTTCAGGTCGCGTTTACGCCTGACAGAGGTGGCTGAGACGCGAGCCTGCAGAAGCAGGCGCAGACCAACACATACTTATTTGTGTTTTTTGACCCGTCCACTACCCTAACCTACCTCGTTACGTGGATTTTCAGACTTTCATACTACTCTCTACCATAGCTCTTAACACTACGTCATCTTTACAGCGCCGCGGTCGAGCTGCTGCTCTGCCCGGTGCATTCCACACAGATGCTAAAGGGTGACTTTTGCGTCAGTATGTGACGCTGAGAGCCACTGACCAAGCGTCCGTATTTCACCAGTTGGGAGTGTTAATGGGTGTGCAGGCAGCTGCATAAATTAAAATGAGAGAGTATCTGTTGCGTGAGACGCGCTAGAGAAGAACGCATCTGATACGCTTGCAGTCTAGATAGGGGGTTAGTGAAGTATCTCACCTCTGTCTCTTTGAGTCGTCCCTCCAGGGCATCACGGGGCCCCTGGGTGTTGTCGTTGGCCTTCAGCCTCTCCTGGACGGCCCGCATCCAGGAGAGGGCTGCCTCCAGGCTCTCCATGAACTCCTGCTGCTCCTGCTGCGTCATGACCAGTCCCGCGCCTCAAAAAGAAGAACAGAACTTAGAATTTTAATTTGAAGACATTTTCTTTTTCTTTTACAGAAAGCCTGTGTTACAAACTGGGCGCTTGAATTTGGAAAAGAACTGGGCGTTTACAAAGTAGGCAGGATCTAACAAAAAGTAGATATTGTTAGGTTGCAGCATGGGAAATGAAGAATTATACTGGCGTGTTGTTTGTATGAGGAAAACCAGCAGACATGCATTGAATTATGCGATCATATAATCACGTTTTTCTGTGGGAACATAGGGCTGTGGGAACATAGGGCCGTGGGAACATAGGGCTGACCCCGAGCAGACAGCCGTTCCAGGGGGCACGGGCCGGCTGTCGGAGGGGCTCTGAGGAAGGCCAGCCCGATTGCAGAGCGTCCGATCTGAACCCGGTGTCAGACTGATGAGTAGTCGTTGTTCACTAAAATCGGAACCTAGCAGAAGTATCGAATGATAAGTGTAATTAGCATCTTTTCTTCGTTTAGGTTGTTTGTTAGCTTGCTAGCTTGTGGCGGACAGCTACGATGACATACGTACTGACAGTCCGCTCTGGAGGATTCAGCTTTCTTTGCCGGTGTTGTGTCAAAATTGTTGCCCCGTTGATTAGAGTTTCCCATCATAGGGCACTTTCACACCTGTAGTTCGGTGGACTCGGCCATGAAGATGCAACATTGTTGCATTTCGTTTGGGTTTTGTGTTGTGCCTGATATTATTGGTCTTCCTTTTGAAGCTCATTTTCTGTTGACTATTAGTTTAATAATAAATTATCTTATTTAAACCTGAACTGCTTCCGCTTGGTTTTCCCCCGGATTTTATTTTACCGTTAGCGTCCTCCGGCCCTGGACGTAGAAGGAACGTAACACATTTGGTTCGGTTTGCTTTCACGCTGCACTTTGTCAAACGCACCAAACACTGTAAACACACGTCAGGCGATCGAGACGGCCACTTGTTTATTGGACAGAATATCCGAAACTCGACGACACTTCTGGTCTCAGAAATAATGGAGCAACACCACATTTATAACGTCTTGGGTTTCCTGGTTCTGCTTTAGTGTTTCTAATATTTTAGAAGAAGGCGAACAATGAGCAGCTGACAGACAGCGAGTGAAGGAAAGAGAGAGCGATGATAATGTCACACAGACGACCAGCGATGTGTGCTCAGAACAGCTTATGGATCTGAAAGTTATCGTCCCTTAAATCATATTTAAGTCCGTAAAATCTGTGCAAGGTTGAAATTGCAGGCTAGTAAATGCTCTGTTTTTGGTTCACTTCCTGTATTTGGGTCGGATCGTGTTCTTACCTGAAGGGAACCAAATTCTCAAGCTGACCAGAGTTTGTTCGTTTGATCCGCACCAGAGTTCGGATGAGCTTTCACACCAGCCCAAACAAACTGGACTATCCGACCAAAACACTCCAGGGTTGGTTTTAAAAACGGACCAAACAAGGTAGGTGTGAAAGCAACCTTAGACAGCGATCGGTTTACGCATCTGTGACGTACTTAATCAAGCTTGCCCGCGATACGTTTGAATCTCAGATTTCAGGGAGGTGCACGGACGTCTTCACCTTCAGCAGAGGAATGTGAAAACACCTCTCTAGTGACAAACTGTGCACAGATACAAGTCAGTATAGTCAAGGTCTGACATTTAATTAAAGTTTTTGAGTGAAGGGGGACTTTAAATAAATTGCCCTGTGTCTTATTATGAGCATTTTTAAGAACAAGGTAATGGCACAATTCCAGAAATTCCATCTGCTGCATCAAGGCCAGTCAGGCATTGTGCAGAAACTCAGCGTGCCCTTAGGAGAGACAGCTGGAAGGAAAGATTTTAAGAGAACATAACTTTCAGAGGTGGTCTGCAGTGAATGTATGAGAAGGAGGAGTCCTGGCCCTGCAGGAGCACAAAGAGGCACCACATCATTTCTGAGAAGGAAAATAAAACGCAGGGGGCGTGGGCCATTTCCCAGCATGACTCACTTCTCCCCACCACAACATTCCTTCTACCCAAATATCTACTGGTTTTGCCTCTTGAAACTCCCTGTCTTCAGTGGAAGACAACAACAACAACAAATCTTTATACTTACGATGTAAAAATGGTATAAAGAGCTTGATCTTGTTGTCGTTTCTTTTCATTTCTAATGATTTCCTTTTTTGTAGAATTTTGGGGTTATGAACATGTCATAAACATTATAAACAAGTCATAGGCTAAACGTTCATGACAAGTTAGAGTTAGGGTTCATGTGTTCATGACTGTGTCATGTCACTCTTATGTAGATACCTTCAAGTAAAGTGTTACCGAATTTTATTAATAAAAGCATTTCTTCTGACAACTAAATGTATTGGAAAAACAAGCTATCGTTTTCTCATTTGGAATTAAAATGTGTGTTTTATAGTAACATATTTAGTTTGAGGGGACACATTTTAAAAACATTTTGTAGTTGAATTAGCTCAGCAGCTAAAATTGCACCTGTAACAATGGACCTTTTTCACAGCAGACATTTTGACTTTAGTAAGAAAAAGCACAGCTGAAATTGATAACCTTAACGATGGCTCAATTCCATCAAATGTCCCAGTAAACTATTTCAGTGAGTCAGCATGCCCAATACCAGGACCTCTCCTAAGTGGAATGCAGCCATCATTAATGGTTTTGAATACACCTGTTTCCTACTATGACATGTCAACATGTCTGCCGTGAAAGAGCTCTATTAGTAGACCTACAGGTTGGGAAATTGTACCTTACCTGCACTCTGTCACTGTTCTACTCTATTTCGCTTTCGTTTCGGTTTTAACAAACTCACAACATACATGTTGTGGACGTATTTGTGTCTTGGGAAACTGTTTAATTAAATGTTAAAATGGCTTATTGCCATGAGTAAAGTAACTTTTGGGTTCAATTGTAGCCGCCGCCCGCTGCAGTCCGTTTAGAGACATCGAAGCCCCTCCTCCCTTTAATTTGACAGCTCGTGCAGTAAACTCGCATTAACTCTAACCTTAATCCAGTTCTCTCACGTGTGCCACTCACGGCGGTAACATTCACTATTTGCTTGCAATACTAACTGCGGTTACCGTGCTCGTTTTTAATTCAAGGACGCTTATGTAGGCTATATTTAACGTTACACAGCCTAGTTAATACTTCAGTCTGACCCATATGCTATGCTAACTTAAAGGTGAGGATTCAACGTTGTGCCGCCAATATATCCCAGACAACAAACCATTGAAGTGCAGTAACGTTAACGTTAACCCGGCGTTACGTTAAGCACGACAGGGCTCCTGGGAGTTCCCACTTTGTAGAGGTAGGCATAATGTCATTAAGCTAGCTGAACAACGCTGGAGATGTACTGATCAGATAAGGCTCTATAAGAGCAAAAACACTTACGGCTTTGCGTTCATCAGGTGTGAGCAGCAGCTAGCGTGAACGCTGTCCTGCTGTGTTATGTGTACAGTGAAGTTATGGCAGGCAGGAAGTAGAGCCGAGGACACTGGGGGCTGGAGTCAAGTCAACAGCTTTTCGTGCTGCCTTTAAAGACTCCTTGTAAACTACACGACTCGACATCACAACAGAAATGCAACCTTCGTTTATTACTAAACGAAACTGCATTGTGGCGCTTTCTTAACCCTCCTGTTGTCCTCGGGTCAAATTTGACCCATATTCAAAAAGAGGGTGGGACATCATGGGCTACAGTAATGTATTGTATTTTCCAATATTTCGCAAACTAGTTTTTATTAGGTTTCATCAAAATAGAAAGGGGTTATCTTTTTCATGTTAGCTATTCTGGATTGATGGCTATATTCCCCTTAATGTCCCTAACATGCACAATAGTTTACTAAAGTAAACTATAGACATCAAATAAGCTTCCTCCCAACAGTAGTAATATAAAAGGTGCAAAATAATTTGAAGAAAATCAAAGTTTTCTCTTTTACATTTACTTATACAATTTGTTATGGGATAGGAATTGTGTATACTTTCACAGTGAACTGCAATCTTAGTTACTATGTATTTCTCTTCATGAATGAATAGCCTAGTATTTGTGCTTTACTAAATATCTATATAAAATAGGGCAAGTTCTGCGGGAAACCAAGTGATGAATTCAGGTTTTGAGAGCAACCAGCTATCCATGGGCGTTTGACATATGTGTGTTATTTTACAACTTAGCTCTCTCCTGAAAATACAGACATTTCAGTTATTTGTGAACATATTTATTCATGTTATGTCATTTGTAAACCAACGCAAATTAACAGTAAAATGGGAAGAAAGAAAGAGCTCCCAAAATAGACATTATAGCATGTAAACTTCAAACACAAGAGTGCTTCTGCTATGAGAACACAGTGGTTTTCATTCAGCATTTATGTATCAGAAGCATGCATAACAGCTGTTTTTCGTCTCTTTCATTCTAATTTAAACTAAAACTGTGTTTCAGTATTTCTGAAAGTTCACTTTAAACTCCTACTAAGTTCCCTTCATTGTTTATTTCAGTGTTTTCCTGCAGCACATGAACTCGTCATCAGCGCAGATTGTGCCACAAGAAGGAACTATTCCAGGACAGCTGCTGACTCAGAGCCTGAGTCACTGGTTCAAACCGCCAGCTGCGTCTCAGAGGGTTGTTCCTATTGGTAGGAAAGAAATACTTATGTAGCCTACTTGTACTTTAATGTTGCACACTGCTGAAGAGCGGCTTAACAGATTGTTTTTAACCTAAACATAGTGACAAAAAAGTTGTATATACCCTACTATTCTATCATTGACAACATGCTACAACAATGGATATTACTGGATTACATTTCAGTTTGCAGTACTTGGTAGCCTTCTATAAATATATAAAACCACAGTTTAATTGCTGGCATTAATTATTGATTAAATTCGCAGAAATAGGGCTGCTAAAAAGCCAATAATGGAATCTCACACACATCTTAAAGGGCCAGTTCAGCCATATGAATAGCAGAATTTGCCAACATTTTGAGATATAGTTACTTCAGATGATCCATAGACCTTACTTTTTATATAGAAATGTCAAAACCAAAACTATCTAAATGGCTAGATGCAACCATGGGTAACTGAGAAAATGTATTGTGTTGTTATTTGGGTAAATCTACCTAAATCTGTTTTCGGTGAAAGTGCCTTTACATTTTTAGCACCCTCATCCTGGTATAAACTGCAGAATCATCTTAAATTAGACTACCTACCAACATTGATACAGTTTAAAATTAGGATAAAGGATTATTTGAGTACTAAATCCACATGTGCTGCTACCGAGCACTGCTGGTCATTATGTGGAGATGACGTTAATTTGCCAACTGTTTTTATTTAAATTTTTTCTGTTTTATGTTGTCTGTTTTTGCTGTATATTTTAAATATGGAACTTTTGTACTGCTGTCTCTGCCAGGGCTCCCTTGAAAAAGAGATTCTGAATCTCAATGGGATTTCTCCTGGTTAAATAAAGGTTAATAAAATAAAATACCTACCTTTAAACTACAACTGGTAAACAAGTAAATAAAAGCTATAGTTATAGTTATAGTGCAACTTGTTAACATTTGCTTTGTAGCCATAGCATACAGGTGAATTTAATCTAACTTGTGTCTCTAAACAGCAGAAGAATGTATTGGCGTTTTGTTCAGTTATTTTATGTTTTGTGTGTTAAAAATAATTGGTCTTTTATTCTTGTTGAAATGATTGAATGTTCACATTTTCTCAGGGACACAAACAACAGCAATAAAGGCATAAAACTCACACATTTAGCAATAAAAGCAAGTGAAAGTAAAGCCTCCATAGAAAATTTTGGGGGGAGCGACTGTGCTCATTACAACTCCTCTTTTATAATCCGTCATAGTCATATGCGAACACTCTCATCAAGACACATTGTTTCAGCCACTGTTAGTGCTTTTTATAGAATTAGATAAGCCAGAAAATGTATCGCAATGAAAGCCTAGATCATTACCAGCTACTCAAAGTAGATAATCATGTTTTCACACTATGAGAAGTGCAATTAACATATCACCAGGCAAATCCAGTTCTCAAGAAGTTCTACCTTGTAAGTGCAACATGAACAAGAAAGCTGATTCCCAATCTGTACTTGACTTTTATTTAAAAGACAAGAGAAATCCCTCTGAAATGATATTGAATTAAATAATTTTATTAAGCTAGCTTTTGTTCATTGTGTTTGCGAACAAGGATACATGACTACAGTGACTTTAGGACAAAATGTCCCACTGCCCAACAAACCTTTTACAGTACATATTATAATACAAGTATCATTACAGTCATCTCTGGTACTTGGTACATATGTCTGTCACATGCTAAGGCAATTAGCAATAAATAAGATGGTCCTTTAAGTAATCCAGCGTTGCGTTGTGAAAATGACCTTGTTACAAAAGTTTATCAAGAAGCCAGTTTAGCAAAAAGTCACTCTTAAAACATTAGAACAGCATTACAATATCAAAACCAGTAAGAAATCTGTGGAAAATAAATGATTTGCATGTTCAGTGCTGCGGAAGTTGAGATTGGCCATGAATGGCGATATTTCTTTTTAGGCCTGTTATCTCAAGATCATAACTTAAATGTCAAATTTCCTTAAGAGATCAAGGAGTGTTGTGGTGCTTAAAATAATTACCCCAAGATGTCTTTATCTTAAGATAAGATCTCAAGTCTTTTGTTCACTTCACAGGTGCCTCTACCTGCATTTTTAGTTTGAGCTTAAAACACCCGTGTAGAGCCCAACCCGTTACCCAGCCCAAAATCACCCATCAGTGACCGCATGGAACTGTAAAATAACGTAGTATTAAGAGCAACAATGGTAGCAAGTAGTATGAAAGAAAATCCAACATATTCTCACTCCCAGCGCCTCAAAAACCTACGCTATTTGACGTTCTGGGTATCCCTTTAGCTTAATTTTTCGACGAGCTTAGATAGCATCAATTTGGCGTCATATTTCAGTGGGTACAGTTACAAAATGTACGTTTCAGCTATTCTCGGAACAAGAACAGGACAAAGAGCGACAACGGTAGCAAGAAGTATGAAAGACCGAAAATCGGTTTAAGGAGGCAGGTTGGGGTGGTGGATGTGTCAAATGACACAGGACTTTTACCCATGATATCGGGGATTATGTCCTGTTCTTGTGCCACTGAAACGTACATTTTGTAAACCTACCCACGGTCTTTACCTTAACTGAGTGGCTTACCCTGCACGTTCAAATATGACGCCAAATTGGTCCCGACCAAGTGCATTGACTCAAAAGGGATACCCAGAGCATCAAATATCACCGTGGATGGGATTATATTGGAATTAGCCCCCTGCGTCTGACTGAGATGGTAAACTATGCTAAGCTTTAGTTACTGATGCTAGCATCAGTAACTAAAGCCCAAGGCCCCTGACCAAGCGTTGGTTTTTGACGCGCTGGGAATGAGAATTTGTTGTGGAGCCATGAGGAGACTGTAACGTTTCTCAAATTAATACATGAACCAAACAGAACTGTCCCAATTTCCACCTGGTTTTCCATCATTTGAAGTTTGCCCTGCGCTCTTTTAATTATGTCATGTTGAGCCATCTTCTTCTACAATGGTGTAATGGCACCTGACAGACACCTGCATAATAAGTGTCCACTAACTGTTCATCTCGATGCACCAAACTCATAATATTGACATAATAGTAGTGGACAGGAACGGTTATGGACCTGACTTAAATGTCAAGGCAAAGAGGAATGACTCATTGATGAAATCCACTTTGACGGACAATGAAGTATGGAAGCCTGTTATCCTCAGATAAAGATACATTAAAGTGATCATTTGAAAACAGTTTGGATCCGTGCCAGCACTGGAGTTCTAGGGAAGGTTCAGAGGTGGTTACTTTGGTCCAGACTGACATATTCTGTCAAATGTTTGATGGATTGTGAATTTTCTACAGACATTTATTTTCTACAGAGGGTGAATCCTACTGGCTTTGGTGATCATCTGACTTGATCTGCCTCTAGCACCACCATGAGGTTTGCCATTTTTGGTTTTGAGTAGTGCTGGCCAAATGAAGCCTCATGAAGCTTCATGAACCATTTTCTTTTTTATTTTGTGACCCCACTTGATGGCACTCTCTGTTCAACAAATGGTTGAAAGCACACTGAATTGACATTCCTTGAGCCTTTTTCTTTAAACCAAAAGCGCCATCTAGTGGGCTCAGAAAATTAGGAAAGGGTTCGCGAAGTTTCATGAGACTTCGTTCGGACATTACTAGTTTTGAGTGAAATATCTTGACAACGGTTGGAATGATTGCCATGAAATTTGGTACACAGTGTAATAACTTTGGTGATCCTGAGTTTTTATCTAGCATTATCATCCAGTTTCATTTTTTTTTTTTTTTAGAATCCTTTGGTTTATGACCAAACACCAGCAAAACTAATGACATTCCCATCAGCCTCAGCTGGACTAACACACGTTTTCATGCTAAGCTAAGATGGTGAACATCATAAACATTGCCTGCTAAACATCATCAGAATGTTTTCATGTTAGTGTTAACATTAAGCTTAAAGCACCACTAAATATAGCCTCACACATTGAATGATTCATCAACATAAGCGATATGGACCAAAAATCCACAATATATATCTCGTTATTTTCTACAAAGTGGGATGAATGTTCAGTCAAAGCCACATATGAGAATCTGGGTCACATCTCTCGCCACCTCACTCGCTCGAACTCATAGAATTGAAGTTCACGTTAAGTCCAGTAACTGGCGGATGCCACAACAGAACGTTACAACCGGAAAACAATGGTGCAATTAGAGGTTTTCCTCTCCTGCCTAACAACATATATAGCTGTGCAGATGACAATTTGAAATGTAGGCAAATATCAGACACAGGCACGACTTTACTGAAGAAATGGGTTATGTAATGCAACATCAAACTATACCAATATCAGTCTTGCGTTGACAGAACTTCCTCCACAGCGCTGCGGAGGAGGGTCTGGCAAGTCCACACAGCATTCCAGGATGGGGGGTAAAAACATGCTCTGGTTTATTGGCATTTCTTTAAACCAATCACAATCCTTTTGGCCGGCGATAAGCACAGGACGGAGCAACATTGCCGCTGCAAAAAAGCCTCGGGAAGGAACTTGTGTACGTTCAAAAGTAGTTTTAGTCGTGCAACAGAAAACTCAGATTGGACAGATAGTCTAGCTAGCTGTCTGGATTTACCCTGCAGAGATCTGAGGAGCAGTTAACCATAGTCCTCAGAAATCGAGTGGAGTTTAAAATGCCAACACAAAGAAAGTGGAAGGTAACTGAAATGAGGGACATCCGGCTGAGTTTCAGGCGGCACCTGAACAATCCCGGAAGTGAAACATTGTCGACATAGCCTATACCGATATACAGTACAGGCCGAAAGTTTGGACACACCTTCTCATTCAAATGCGTTTCCTTTTATTTTCATGACTATTTACATTGTAGATTCTCAATGAAGGCATCAAAACTATGAATGAACAAATATGGAATTATGTACTTAACAAAAAAGTGTGAAATAACTGAAAACATGTCTTATATTTTAGATTCTTCAAAGTAGCCACCCTTTGCTTTTTTTATTAATAAGGGGAAAAATTCCACTAATTAACCCTGACAAAGCACACCTGTGAAGTGAAAACCATTTCAGGTGACTACCTCATGAAGCTCATTGAGAGAACACCAAGGGTTTGCAGAGTTTTGTTTTCAGTTATTTCACACTTTTTTGTTAAGTACATAATTCCATATGGGTTCATTCACAGTTTTGATGCCTTCAGTGAGAATCTACAATGTAAATAGTCATGAAAATAAAGAAACACATTGAATGAGAAGGTGTGTCCAAACTTTTGGCCTGTACTGTAAACGATACTGTCTCATCCCATATCTTGTTAAAAAATATGTCAATATACGGCCCAGCCCTTAGTAATAACATTTTTTTGAGATAACAGGCTTAAAGAATATGGTCAAAATGTGTTATCTTGAAGTCGTCACCTGTTTATAATTTAATCATGACTGCTAGATAATGGGCTTTAAATTCTTATAATCATGGTGAATCTCAGCTTGACAATCATTACAAATACATGTAAATACAGAGACCCATCAACTGCGTAGCTCAGAGAACGAACGCAGGCAATGCGTACCTTATCCCTATCTATCGATGTTACAAACAAGTCAAATACAAAAATGCACTTTTTCTCCGACCAAAGCTGCCTTCATCTCAGAACAAAATGCAGTAATGAGGACAACAAGCTTTTCAACAGCAGTTGACAGTAAATTAAGCTGAAAAGGGCCAAAAGAATTAGCAACAGTAGTTTAAAAACAGCATTGAAATTATTATTTTTTGCTGTACAGTTTAGAGCGCTAATGAACATTCAAATTGCTGCATGAGGAAAAAAAAAAACGAAACATCAATCCCAAAGTCTCAGTGCTGAATTTTTGCAGAACTTGCACTTTGCAGAACCAGACATACAGTACAACAACACAATTAGTGTCCCATTTGGATGCAGCATTCGTACTGTCTGTGTGTAAGTCTCTCTGGCCCGGGTCCAGACTCAGGAGTGTCTTTCAGCAGTAGACGGACCAGTAGATAAGGTTGAAGAAGATGTACGAACCAGGGAAAATCATCCGGGAGTATTTGTCAATGGCGTGCGTGTTCTGGATGATGTTGAGGGCGCGCAGGCTGCTCTTCTTCTTCTTGGTGGTGGTGGACTCGCTGCTCACTGACAGGTGGACCACCATGTGTTCGGGTTTCTCGGGAACCTCGTGCAGCTCTTCCTGCTCCTCCTCTGGCCCCATGGGCTCCTCGGTGTAGCCGGCCAGGCTGTTGGTGTCTGCCTCGCTGTAGGTACCATCCAACATGGTCATGGTTCGCGTCTGGGAGATCCCGCAGGTGCAGGGCAGTGACTGGCAAAGAGGAAAATATACAATGTATAATCATTATTCGAATTTTTAAGGGATCAGACCAAAGTTTAGGGAGAATATCAGGCATCAGTCAGTAGGGGTGGGACAAAATATGAATACGGCAATATATCGTTGTCCTTTTTCGTGTGGTAAAAGAATCGATACGCTGGCGACAAATACAGATATTTTAATAAATAAAAAAACTAAGGCCCTCTAAGTAGACCTTCCTGCTCCCGGCGTCGCTGCTTATTGGCTCCTAGAGGTGGCGCTCAACGCATAAATGAGGGAAACTGGTATGGTGACCCAGTGGATAGCACTGTGGCCTCACAGCGAGAAGGTTCCGGGTTCAAATCCCGGTCGTCCCGGGCCTTTCTGTGTGGAGTTTCCATGTTCTCCCCATGTCTGTGTGGGTTTCCTCTGGGTGCTCCGGTTTCCCCCACCATCAAAGATTAGTAGATTAGGGTCTCCAGTCAGTGACCTTAAGGCACTGGCTCAGCTCTGGAGTTGGCCCCCTGGGTGCTGTAAATGGCTGCCTGCTGCTCCCTTGAGGGATGGGTTAAATGCAGAGAATGAATTTCGCATTACGTATGTATATGTGACATTAAAGTACCTTTGCCTTTTACTTGAACAGAAGTTAACTAGCCGAAAAGGAAAAGGTTTTCAACAGGATGGCGGACAGCAGTTTGAGGAAAATAAGTCCAAAAACTAGACTCAAAGTGGCTCTAGAGTTCTGTTATTTTAATTTACAGACTGAAAAACTTGTCCCCAGAGGATAGTCTGATTTAACTGTGGTGGTATATCACTTGCACTGAATATTTTAGGTTTTAGGGACCTGCCAAGGGACTAAGGGCGGAAAATAGCACTTGTGCTACAACCTGGTACAATGCATCTCTCCTTGTTCTTTATGTTAACTTGTGCGTTGTCCCTGTTTTAATAAAATAAATTACAAAAAACACATTATTTGACATTATTTCCACTATCCCTAGAAGATATTGATAATCCCTTTTCCCTGAGTTGACCGCCTGGCCCATCATTTAACACCACCATTAGTTCATTAGTTCAAAATCTAATGAAGGGTTCCCATGAAACCTGCGGTGGATATTCATGTCCCCAGAGGATGGATCCCAGTGTTGACTCCCCTGACATTTCCTTTTATGTAGTAGGAAACCTTTTTGATTGTGTCCCTTAAAACCATTATCCCTGTTTATATATGTGTATGGGTTCATCCAGAGTTAAATATTTTCATCTTCTTTTATGAATCTATGAGTCTTGAAGAGAGGTAATAGTATCCAGTAATTTTGGCAGTCGCCAGGGCCTGTGCAGGAGAGAAAGACCCTCTCTTACTATGATTGTAGCTAACTGAATCTCTGTGGTCTGAAGTTTAGTTTCTATATCTGCTTTATTTCCCTGTTTCATTTGTTGACTATAAAAATGCAGAACATCACCAGCCTTATCTTTCTAAATGGTTTACAATTACTTTGGTGGATGTGTGTTCATTCATGGCAAAATAATGTGTATGTAATGATGTTTCTGGTTTTCTAGATTCGGGCAAACTGAGAATCATAATCTATAGAGAGTTCATGTTGCTGCTCACAAATAATTCACAGCTTCTTACCATGATTTGGAGTTACTTGATCGTAAAATAAAAAAAATAAAAAATACAGATTATCCATTCCAGGAGTGTTCAGTGTGCAGTAAATGTAATGAGTCTTTTCATTCCCTAAAGTAAGTACAGAAATCAAACAGTGGATCAGTGGGTGTGGAAACAGCAGTGGACATTGATCCACCGATAGCCCCAGACCTCCCACGGTGTAGAACCCGATAGCCTGGGCTCATGAAAATTAAGTTCAGTATCTATACTGACATCCCCAGATAACCCCGGCAACTCACACCCGTTCAGTGTTTCTGTGAGAGTAATTTGACATTAAAACAACTTTACCAACTTTCTTAAACCTTAAAAAGTTAACTGTGGAATACAAACTCTAAGGGTCCTATCTTGCACCCGGTGCAGTGCAGCACAAAGCCTGACGCAAGTGTCTTTGCTAGTTTAAGACCGATGCAGTTGTCAGTTTCCCGTCCAGCGCCCGCGTCGTTTAAATAGCAAATGCACCTGTGGCCACCTTTGCGCCCATGGGCGTGCTGGTCTAACAGGGAGGTGTGTTCAGGTGAATTCTTGGCGTATTGCTATCTTGAGGCAGCGGGAAGTGATCGCGCCATTGACCAACAAAAACCTGGTCTAAAGTCAATAACGCAGCATTTCATTGTTATTATAACAGCGAATTAGTAAAAAGGAATGGGAGATGAATGGGAGATTGGTTTATTGCATGTTATGCCCAAAACACACCTATGAATTAATGAAGACACTACGTACAACCCTTTTGAACCATGCGCCCGGCGCACGGACCCTTTTTTCCGCCGACCAGCTAGTAAATATAGATTTGGTCACGCCCTAAACGCACCTGCGCCATGCGCTTCACGCTGTGATCGTTAAAATAGGGCCCTAATTGTTCTTGCTCTTTGTTTCTGTCTTTGTTACTCTTGTTGAATGAACGAATGAATGAAAGTTTGTTTCTGTATTTATCCATTTATCATGAGCAGAGAGAAAGATGCCCCTTTTTATTAATATTGCATGCCAGTTTGGAGTTTTTCTCACAGCACCATACAGCATACATCACAGTGTTTCTACACTGATTTATTTGTGGCGGCCAGCCAGCAATATCAAAAAAAGCAAGAAAATCTAAATCCCTGCACGCATTATTTACCTCTGCATTTGGTTTTATTTTATCGAAGTTTCGGGCCCAGGGACGTTTCTCAAGACGCGTTTACAGACCGATTACGTCGACAAATAAAACCAAATGCAGTGTGTGCAAGTGCAAGTGTGTGTGAAGTTTTGAAGTTCTTGCTTTTTGAAATGGATCTTCGGTGGATTTAATTCTCTGCATCACAGAGGAGACCAAGCAAGTGGTGTACGTGTTGCTGACTATTTGGCTAGCTACAATATCAACACTGACAGTCACGTATTCATTGATTATTTTTGCAGTGGTTTTGGAGAAAGCTGCCGGCAGCAATACAGGAGTAAGCAATACAGGTACATTTGGAACGGGCATTGCAGTAGTAGAATGAAATTCTGTGTGAAATGCTGAAGCAGAAACACACCTGAGATCGCGCCCGCTCTCTCCTCTTGCGCTCTCTGCGGTCCTGGACGGTGGACAGGTAGTTGACGGCAGCGTACTCCAACACAGACAAGAAGACGAAGACGAAGCTGACCCACAGGTAAATGTCCACCGCCTTGATGTAGGACACCCGGGGCATGGACGCATTCACTCCGGTGATGATGGTGGACATGGTCAGCACCGTAGTGATGCCTGGACACAAGATAGTTAAAGATAGTTCTAGTTAAACTAGTACTGGATTTTTACTTTCACAGTGTAGATGCAGCATAAGGGCCTGCTCTGGATCAGGAAACTGACCCGGTGTTTTGGCAGCTGAAGCTATACACTCGGGGGTGAAAGTAATAACAGGACCAGTTATAAAATATGATGCAATGTGGTCCAACAGCCCTGCAAGAAGTACAACCCTGTAAAACTCAGCATGGTTTCGAAGATTTGCAGTTGAGAAGGTATCAGTGGTGGAATAAGTATTAAGAACTTTTACTTAAGTAATAAGGGTTAAGCCTAACCGTAATCTTCCGCTCTCTGCGTGTTGCCGTTCAACAAACTTTGAGCTTGTAAGCTACACTGAAAATGACAAGTTTTGAAGACAATTTGGATCGTGCAACAAGGCAGGCCTGCTTGGTTCTTTCGGGTAATGATTGTAATGATTTACAAAGAACATGTTTAGGGCATTTCCTCTCTAACTGGGACGTTTTGGGACCGATTGGTGGAATTGCTGTGGACGAATACACACAGCGATACACTGGTAAGAGCCAATGAGGTTTAACCATGTATTCAGCTAATTTAAATAGCTCACATTACTGTATTCTTTGAACAGTTAACTTCTTTTTGAAATGCAAACAATCCAGAGCGTTTTTTTCTCCTATCCCAGAATGCCTCATTGGCGAAGCCAGACCTTACTCCACAGCGCTGTAGAGTAAGGAGTAAGTTCTTGTCAATGCGAGACTACCCTAACTGAAACGCAGCATAACCCTTCAGTCATCTCTGAATGCACTTATTGTGGGAATTAATTGCAAAACTCTATGAAAAACTGGATGTTTTTTGTTTCATGAATGGCATCTAAGATTAATGAAAGTTGGTGTATATGATGCAAATGTTGTTGTTATTATTATTATTATAATTTCAGAATCCCAAGTGATTCCATCAAAAGACCAAAAACAAACAATATGTCTCTTTCCTCCATCTCCTTCTGACTTTCCTAATCTGTCTGTGGCTCGGTTCCAACTAAAGACATAAATCTTCTAAAAAACAACTATAAAGTTTCATTTAAAAAGAACAAACACTCAGTCATTTCCTAAAACGGATGGTCCCAGTATAGTTTTGAGCAGAAATCACTGAAACTTTGGACGGCATGTTGGGTGGGCGGCTAGCACTCTCGCCTTACAGCGAGAAGAAAGACCTGGTTCAAAAGAGCCACGAGGTGAGCCATGAGAGGATCCCAGCGAGGGGGAAAACAGATGCCTGTATAGCAAGTAGAGCAAGAGCCCCAATGCAGAAAATAATTCAAAAGAATAAGTGAGAGGGGTGGAACGTGGGAGGTTGGTGTATGCATGTGTGTGTTCCAGATTGGTGGAACCAGCTTTCATCATTTCACAGACAGATTTTCCTCAGGCACGCACAATCTCTTCAAAGGACATGTAGTAGTACCAAAGTAGTAATAAGAAAATAACCTATTTTATTTTCCCTGTGAAAAGGCGCAAGAGAGATGTGCAACCCCATATATACAGTATATATATATATATATATATATATATATATATATATATATATATATATATATATATATATATATATATATATATATACAGTACAGGCCAAAAGTTTGGACAAACCTTCTCATTCAATGTGTTTCTTTATTTTCATGACTACTTACATTGTAGATTCTCACTGAAGGCATCAAAACTATGAATGAACACATATGGAATAATGATTTTAACAAAAAAAGTGTGAAATAATTGAAAACATTTCTTATATTTTAGATTCCTCAAAGTAGCCACCCTTTGCTTTTTTGATAGCGCTGCAAACCCTTGGTGTTCTCTCAATGAGCTTCATGAGGTAGTCACCTGAAATGGTTTTACCTTCACAGGTGTGCTTTGTCAGGGTTCATTAGTGGAATTATTTCCCTTATTAATAAAAAAGCAAAGGGTGGCTACTTTGAAGAATCTAAAATATAAGACATGTTTTCAGTTATTTCACACTTTTTTGTTAAGTACATAATTCCATATGTGTTCATTCATAGTTTTGATGCCTTCAGTGAGAATCTACAATGTCAATAGTCATGAAAATAAAAGGAAACGTATTTGAATGAGAAGGTGTGTCCAAACTTTTGGCCTGTATTGTATATATATAAAAAACATTTGATTTGGCACAAAAAACATTTTGAAAATGGCCAAAAAGGCAATAGGTACAAGACCGTGTAAGGAAACTATCATAGACTTCAATGGCAGATGCTCGCTCTAGCCTTTTGTTGTTTTGCGGGTACGGTAAGAGTGTCTATGGTAACAGCGAGTTGGACCGATCAGAGACGTTGCTGTCACGCTTAGGCTTGTGGGTAGTGTAGTTTTTCTCCATAAGATCGTGGATAAAACGTCTTTTTCTTAAAACAAAGTTGGTTTCATACGGACTTCTGGCTTCTACAGGAGCAGAAACTTTAGTTTCACAACCTCATAGCTTGTGGTCAGCCTACCTCGGATGGTGTAGACATTATGGCTGATAATCTAAATCCTTATGGAGACAATCAATTGGATTTTTACTTCAGGAACCACACTGTTGATCTCTGTTATCGAGTCTGAGGGTGCGTTCCGATCTCCTAGTAGTTCCCTGCGAAGTGGACTTCAGGGTTAGCTAAGATTCCAAACCGTAGGGAGCAAACATGCTCAGTTAAAACAGAACTGTGAACTGTGTAGGGAACAACTGAACAACGGTTCATCTCTTTGCCTGAAGCTCACAAGCAAGATTACCCATCAGTCATTGCTCGTCGCGAAAAACGACACCGGCCTTCTTGTAAATTAATCAAAACACATTTAATCACCAGTTACAGACATTTCAATGTAATGGTATCAGGTTTTGTTTCAACATTTTAATTCAGTACAGTTGTTTTGCCTTCAGGTTTAGCAAATTAACCCCCTACCAGCCCTTTAAATTCCTTTTAGTTTGATATGCACTTTGACCCAGAACAGGAAGTCTACCATTTTAGTTTTTAGAATGCAGCTATATTTTTGCTGAGTGGACTCAAATCCCATATGCTGCAATCCTTCTTTTGTTTATGCCTCCGAAAGCATCATCTGAAAGTACTAGTTTAGCACAGAGCGTAGAACAAAATCTGGATGTTATTTTTGCGATGAATATTTTACTAAGCTTAATTTCTGTAAGTTAGTAAATTGTAAGCTAAACCGCATGTACGTTAGCTTAGTTAATTATCAGCTTAACTGCAGGCCATGTATACTCTACACTTAAAACACCATACGACTGATGCATAGTAGCGTATGTGGAGTTTATAATATAGTGTACTTTGATTGTGCATCTTGCTTACTGTGTATTTTTGTTTGTGTTATACAGTTCCACTCCTATTCATACTGTATATGACAGGGACGCCAAATAAATTACCAAGAGCTTGGACGCTATATCCTGACTCCAGTATTCATTTGAATGGAGTTTAGCTTACTGCTGAATTCTGTACACGCACACACATAAGAGAGAAGCATAAGAGTAACATTTCCAGAGGAGCAGCAATGTATCCAAGGTGTTTATGTTACCAGGGTAAGGCATAGAGGAAGTGATATCTGCATTAGTGACGTTGCAGGGTGTTCCGAAAGAAGTCAAAAGAAGTTCCCTTAAAGGTGCTGTAGGTAGGAGTGCGAAGATCCAGGACTTAGCCAAAAGTTTTTAACATCGACAACTTCTCAGTCCCTCCCCCCTTTCTGCTAAAGCCCAAAACGGTCTCCTAAGCCCCTCCCCCCACAAGGGAGAATGAATGGATATTTGCAAATCACACTACAGGCTGTAGGTGGTGCCAGAGGAGCCAGATTATTTTTTTTAAATGACCTGCTTCATGTAGTTCTACTGGAACATAGGGTCAGTTTCAGCAAATATGACAGAAAGTTAGTTTTATAAGGCTTACCTACTGCATCTTTAACTGACATTCCCTGAACATAAAGGACTGTTTATGTACACTGTGGATCGGACGCAGCCTTATATGACAAACTGAGACTTTTGTCTTTCTGTCTGAGACAGTTTTTTACAATATGTTATTGCTACTTTAACTAACCTGTGTTAAGTTCTTCCACCATGCTAATTTTTGATTTCAAACGATTTGACAAACGATTTCTTTGAAATAACTCAAAAAGACATCAGTTAAATCATCTACGTAACCGATGTCTTGATTTGACCGGGAGTTTTTTTTCTTTTTTTTCTTACCCAGGGACACCCTGGCCGGCACGGCCCGGCGGTCGATCCAGAACGACACCCATGATAGCATCACCATAAGCGTGGCAGGAAAGTATGTCTGCAGGAGGAAGAAGAAGATGTGGCGTCGCAACGTGAAGTTGATGTAGAGACGATTGTACCAGCCTGCAAACACAGCAAGAGACGTGCTCAGACAAAGATTCAACAATGATGAAACTGGTTACACAAAACGGAAACATTTTACATGAGATTTCATTTCCTACATTTAAGAAATGTGATTATTACTGTAACATATACAGAGTATGTAAAATCCTTATCATCAGTATAATATGCAATTAATGTAATGACACATGTAATTGAGGGAAGTGGTGGCCTAAAGTGGTGGAGAAGAGAGCTTGTGACCGGGAGGTCGCTGGTTCAATCCCCAGACCGACAGGATAAAATCTGGGTGGGGAAAGTGAAAGAGCAGCACTTGTCCCTCCCTCATTACCACCACTGAGGTGCCCTTGAGCAAGGCCCTTAACCCCAACCGCTCCAGTGGAGCTGCTCAGTGGCCAGCAGATCAGACTGTGGTGGTCCTGGGCAGCTTCCAGGTATGAATGTGGAGCTGTGTGAATGTGATCAGGGCGTTCCTGCAAAAGAGAGGCCGCCTCTCAGTGAACCTTCCCTGAATAAATAAATAAAGGTTAATAAATGTAATGATGTCAAAACACAGTCCTTAAAAGGGTCCTGGAGCAAAATGTAATATCAAGGTATACATAGTCTAGGCTGTGCTTAAAATTAAATTTTTTTTTAATTTCAACCTTGACCTTGTTGCCGCCAGAGGTGGAGCTAAAAATATAAACTTTTGTCCTGAAGGTTGCTAGAGGAAAGTTTATGGGGTCAAAGTAGCCGAGATATTTGTATTTAGTGACTGTAGGCCTATACTTGTAGGCAGAAATGACTGCAGACATGATTCATATGAACACAATAATTGTTATCCTGTGTGTGTGTGTGTGTGTGTGTGTGCGCGTGTGCATTACACAACATTTCCTAATGCACTTAAAGGCAGCGAATCTAAAAGAGACCACTGCAACACAAAACAAGGTTAGGATGGTATCATAGGTGTCTGAAATCGTGTGGTATATTTACACCCACACATATATTTGTTTTTAATTGCTCTTTAATGTTTTATGTAAAGCACTTTGAATAGCCTTGTTGCTGAAATGTGCTGTACAAATAAAGCTGACTTGCCCTACAGGTAAGAAGGATATATACTCTACATGTTTCTAGCCACCCAACGGTTTGACTTCATTTGGGGAGTGGGTTTTCTTTCATAATCGTTCATTTCTTATACTCCACGATAACTTTTAGTCTCGTATTTTATCTATTTTTATATATTGAACTGTTTTTAACTGCTCTTTAATGTTTTATGTAAAGCACTTTGAATAGCCTTATTGCTGAAATGTGCTATACAAATTAAGCTGCCTTGCCTTACCTTCCTATATTTTAAAGGGGGTCAAATCTACTTTATCGAAGTATTGAGGGGACATATCTCCTGCATACCCCCTGACATCTACGCCTGTGTGTGTGTGTGTGTGTGTGTGTGTGTGTGTGTGTGTGTGTGTGTGTGTGTACCTGTGCTGCTGTAGAAGGCCAAGCGAGAGGTGGTGTGGAACTTCTGGATGAGGAACTGTGATAAGGAGATGCGATCATCAGTACTGAGAGACTCATCACCGTTTTTCCAGTACAGCATCAGGTCTTCATCTGTGTAGGCATCTGAAAACCATCACACATAATGTATTTATTTAGTTATCAGGAAAATGCACATTAAAGGTGCCAGAGGTAGGATTGCGAAGATCCAGGACTTAGCCAAAACATTTGAACATCGACAACTTCTCAGTCAGTTTCCGCTAAAGCCCAAAACGGTCTCCTAAGCCCCTCCCCCCACAAGGGAGAATGAATGCGTGTGCATGAGCAGTGATTAACACACAGTTAGAAATGGTTATATGGAAGCTACTCTCTTGCCTGTTTTTGATTATGTAGATGTGATTTATAGGCACACCGCAAATTAAAATGTTAAAACCCCTAGATTCGGTCTATCATTCTGTACTTAGATTTATTACAGATGAAAGTTAGAACACTCACCACCGTCTTTTGTATGATATGACTGGTTGTCCGTCTCTTGAGATGAGACAAAATGGTGTTCATATGTAAAGCACTTCTTGATAAATTACGCTTATTACATTTCCATATTGTTAACTCCGAATGTAAATCCATTTTCCACTCGGTCCAATGGATGGCTTTTACTTGAGACGCCTCATAGTCGGACTGAGCTTGGCAAGACTGCTTTTTCATCTGCTGCTGCACGTTCCTGGAATGCGGCACAAAGCTCCTTAAAATTGGTCCCTCCCCCATCTATCAGTCAATTTAAAGCTTTGATAAATGAAAATTTAAATGTAATTTAAAGGTTGTCGTCTATTTTCTGAAATACATGCTGTGCACTCGGCCCAATTGAAGATAAGGCTCTCCCTCAATGGGCCCAGAGTTTTAAATAAAGGTATCATTTGATTCTGCTCCCATGTCTTCCACAGTTGCTATTTATTCATGAACATATAGGTTGATGGGAGCAGATGACTGGGTGCATCTTTCCAGCGAGAAAAGAAGAAAGGGCTTTTGATGGCCAACAACCGAGCAGCAGCCTGAGGCAGAAGTAAACAATCTGCACCATGAAACTAGCAGTAGAAGAAAGCTGCAGCAAGCTACAGTGTGAGAATTCTTTGAGTAATAACTGGTGACGCTGACCAATTTAATCTCAATTTCAGGTTCAACTGAGACCACCAAGGGCAGCAATTTCACGAGGCAGGCATGGCTCCTCAGTTTGGCCTTATGCCCGTCAAAAAATTATATGGTTTATGCCCGGCCAGCACTGCTCCATCTGATTTGGCTGATTTCTTCTCTGCCTCCTTCCTGTCTTTTGTTGAGACAAAGACAGAAAATATGTATATGCATTTGATTCGTCAAATTTATAAAGCCGCATGTACGGCGTTCTGTTTTATAAATCTTAGTTTTAAGTCCAGCTGGGCGCACACAAACAAGGCTTGTTGAAACCCTTTAATATTATATATTTATATACATTTTTTTGTGTGTGTGTGTGTGTGTGTGTGTGTGTGTGTGTGTGTGTGTGTATGTGAGACCTGTCTTGAATGAGGACCAGCAATGTGCGGGGTGGGCGGTTAAACGCAGGAAAAACTCTACGTTGCGCACAGAGACGGGGCTCACGTAGGAGGAGCTGAAAAATATATTAAAAGATTTGTGCCGTTATGTGTAATGTTTTATAAGGTTGGTATCGAAAGAAGAATCATTTAGGAACCGGTATCGAAGTCACGATATTGGTATCAGTACCGGTATCGACATTTTTTGAACGATACCCAGCCCTACTCATTAGACCAAAAGAACGATAAGGAGCACTCCTGTTTATCTTCATTGAAACTAAGATTTCAAAACCCGGGAAATATAAGAAAAGGAAAAACAAATCTATTAGTTTGCATGACAAACGAAGAAGATGGAAAAGAAGCACAATGGCTGAAAGTGACTGTCAGAGAAAAAAAAAAAGAGATCTTCAATCCGCTTCCCTGTAACAAAAGGAACTAAGTAAGGTTGATAAAGAACTTAGTAAATCAAGTTAGAAACAAGTGATTCTGACCATATGAGGAATCACTGGAACAAGTATTGGTAAAAGAAAAGTGTTTAGTCAAAATAGACCGAGAAGTTGAAGAGGAAGTGGAATGGAGATAACTGAGAGGTAGGCTGTGTCTGAAATGTATTTACATTTTTATTAAATAAATAGAAAACTATTTAATAATTAAATAACAGTTTAAGTTAATTCCTGTAAACATCCAAACAGTCATTCATGTGTATATCAAGTTCAAGAATAATAATTATAGAGTTTCGGTTTCTAAGGGTAATAAATCACAAGAAATATTAATACTTAAGTTGACTCGTATTCCATTTAACTCATGAAATGTCTGATGTTTTCTCCCCTGAATTGAAGTAAAAACCATGTGAAGTCTGATAATGTAACATCTTCTAATTTGGCTCAGGACTGGCCAGGAATATGAGTACTTGATGCTTTTTTGGAACTGTAGATGAACCATTGACTCACAGCTCTCCAGCTCCAGGGAGCAGGTCTGGGAATCCAGAGGAAAGCGGCTGAAGTCCATGTTACAGGCTGCCGTCACCGTCACTCTGTTCAACGACAAAAAAAACACAAGAACAGACGCACGAGGTGAGAGCAGTCATGGGAGTGCATACATTCAGTAATGTCACTGAATTATCTGAATTCAATTGGAAAACAACACTGGAAAAGACCTCCACTGTAATTCAATCAGGAGAGACTTGTTTGCAGATATGCAAAGCTTTATTGTACATAAGCATAATAAAATGTACAGTCTTTGGGAGCTTAGACTCCATCGTTATAAAATCGTTTTTAAAAGGGGTTAGGAAGCCAAGACAATCCCCCCCCCGATGGAGTCTGGACGCTGGAGGTGGCGGCAAAGGAGCCCGAAGACCAGACCGAAGGAGCCGAAGGAGCCGAAGGAGCCGAAGGAGCGTCCAGCAGGAGGAAGACCCAGGGTGCCATTGGGTGACGATGACTGGAGGTGGACAAGGTCCAGAATATAACCTGATTTATGGGGATTTCATGTATGAATATGAAAAACTTCAAATTGACTGGAATGACCTCCCCAGTAAAAAACGGCCATCAAACGGGACAGGGCCAGACTTGCAACAGACAATTAGGGCTGCAGAGAGGATCATTGGAGCTGACCTTCCCCTCCATCCAGGACCTGTACCGGTCCAGGGTCAGGAAAAGGGGCAGCAAAAATCTCTGCAGACATCACATCCTGGTCACAAACTGTTCCCCCTCCTTCCCTCTGGTAGGGGATACGGGGCACTGTTCACCAAAACCAGCCGACACAGAGACAGTTTCTTTCCCCAAGCAGTCACTCTGTTGAACGCTCAGATATAGCCCCCACCCTCACACTGAACAAAGTCAGTCAACACTGTTCTGCTCATCTACCTCATGTATATTTCAATCTTACATTTACAATATTGTTATTAATATATTACCATTGCCCTGAACTGCCTTGTACTATATTCATATTTAGATCTTAAATCTCAGACTATACTAATATTGCACTATTCCTTCCCTCTCTTCAATTCAATTTTTTGTACATTTCTAAATTCTATTGTATTGTTATACTGTATACATAACAGTATGTTTTTATATTTCTTACTGTCCTTTTATGTTTTTATTCTTTGTCCAAGAATACAAGAGAGACAGGACAATTACAAACAGTACGTAGCCAAGACGGACTAAACAGACAATATATTTCATAAAAAGTAACTTTACTAAGTAATAGATAAATATATCCTACTAAAAATGCTTGCTGTGCATAAAACCTGCAACCTGGAAGTCGGCCTCGCCCTGCATTCCATTCTTAAAGGGGTGATAGAATGCAAAACCGATTTTACCCTGTCATAGTTGAATAACGACAGTTCGGTGGGTAAATAGTACATACATAGAAGCTCAAAGTCCCACTGACACCCCTTTGCTATGAAAATCTCATATTTTGAAACTGCCACTGAAAACGGGCGAATCCCAACAAAGCTGAGTTGCCTGCGTAGGCAGCTCAAAATCCGGAACGTTAAGAGAACAGTCACGCCCCAACATTTACATAGGCTACACAACTGACCTGAGATCAGGTAGTCTTCTGAATCTAGCTAGGTCACGCAGATCTCTGCTATTCCATTACAAAATTCACTTCTGAAACTTTTTTATGCGAGAAATCAACTATGTAAAGCTCAAATATGGGCCGTTTTACGAAAATGGATGGCTAATTGCAAATGTTGTCCGACTGTGTGTCGGAGTTCGGCACCGGTGCTGCCTGTGTTGTTGCCTCGCCGCCCGACCTGCCTTCCTTCACACACCCCGGCCTGCTCTGAGGAACTTGGAGCTCCGTTACGGCTTGCAGCCAACAGCACTCCATACCCGCGCAAAGTCACCGGTTTTGGATAATGGATTACTACTACACGCTGGTGCTCTGACAGAGCTCCAGGGCCTGCAGCTCCCCTCTTCCTGCTAGCTAAATGCCCTGTGTGTGTGAGTGAGAGCACGGTCAGCGAGCTTGTTGCACCAGCAATCTGTTACCACAGGTTCCAGTTAATATTTTAATGTGTGTAATTATAATGTGTTGAGTTATTTAAACAAACGATTGGGGAAATAAACGCCGCTTGTCCGCGAGTCTCATTGATAGAGCCTGCGGCTGGATGTAGCTCTATCAATGAGAGCTAGCTCCTAGAATTCCTCTGAAATTCACAAATATTCATTAACTTGAAATCGGACATCGTAGTTAGCTTTATAAGACATTTATTTAGATGTGTAAGTGGCGTGACGAAATTCAAACTGTAGCTAAATATACTCGAATTACGACCAAAAATGAAGCTAACTTGCCGTGATTTGTAGCTACACACAGCTAGGATTGAAGGGGCAGTCATAGCTAACGAAACCCCCACTGTTCACAAATATTCATTAACTTGAAATCGGACATCGTAGTTAGCTTTATAAGACATTTAGTTAGATGTGTAAGTGGCGTGACGAAATTCTAACTGTAAATATACTCGAATTACGACCAAAAATGAAGCTAACAAGCCGTGATTTGTAGCTACACATAGATGGGATTGAAGGGACAGTCGCAGCTAACGAAACACCTAGCTAGCTAGCTAAACTTCACAAATATTAACTTGAAATCGGACACCGTTGTTAGCTTTATAAGACCTTTAGGGAGATCTTGTATAAGTGGCGTGATGAAATTCAAACTCTAAATATACAGAAATTACGCCAAAAATGAAGCTAACTATCCGTGATTTGTAGCTAGCTACACATAGCTAGGATTGAAGGGGCAGTCATAGCTAACGAAACCCCCACTGTTCACAAATATTCATTAACTTGAAATCAGACATCGTAGTTAGCTAGCTTTATAAGACATTTAGTTAGATGTGTAAGTGGCGTGACGAAATTCTAACTGTAAATATACTCGAATTACGACCAAAAATAAAGCTAACTAGCCGTGATTTGTAGCTAGCTACACATAGCTAGGATTGAAGGGACAGTCATAGCTAACGAAACCCCCACTGTTCACAAATATTCATTAACTTGAAATCGGACATCGTAGTTAGCTTTATAAGACATTTAGTTAGATGTGTAAGTGGCGTGACGAAATTCTAACAGTAAATATACTCGAATTACGACCAAAAATGAAGCTAACTAGCCGTGATTTGTAGCTACACATAGATAGGATTGAAGGGACCGTCGCAGCTAACGAAACACCTAGCTAAACTTCACAAATATTAACTTGAAATCGGACACCGTTGTTAGCTTTATAAGACCTTTAGATGTTGTATAGCTAAGTGGCGTGACATTGTGTGTAACATGTGGTAAGAGATTGCTGGTGTAACAAGCTCGCTGACCGCGCTCTCACTCTCACACAACGGGCCATTTAGCTAGCAGGAAGAGGGGAGTTACAGGCCCTGGAGCTCTGTCAGGGCTGCCAGCCTAACGGAACTCACAGCAGGCCGGGGTCTGTGAAGGAAGGCAGGCCGTGCGGCGAGGCAGCAGCACCGCCGCTGAAGTCCGACACACAGTCTTATCATATTTGCAATTAGCCATCAATTTTCGTAAAACGGCCCATATTTGAGCTTTATATAGTTGATTTCTCACATAAAAAAGTCTCAGAAGTGAATTTGGTAATGAAACATTGCAGTGTCTGGAATATGAGATTCTGTCGCTTCTCTAATGTGTGTGTATTGGGGATTTGCTCAACCAATCAGCACGCATCTCTAAGGTCTGCCTATGGCAATTCGCTCAACCAATCAGCGCGCAGTTCATCTAAATATTCACGAGCATACCATATTTGGAAGAAAAGCTCTTGTTACAAATAGAGCCAAAACACAGGGATGCATAAGGGCCAATAAAATATCAACCAGGCCATTTTCAGCCCAACAAATGTTACATATCCAATTAGGAGACCATAAGGAACAGTGTGAAATACTCTGTATAATCATTCTATCAACCCTTTAAGTACGGCTCCCAGTGATATTTGGCACCTTCACAGCATTGGGGATGAAGGATTTCTTAAAGAGGTTTCTATTTGCTGTTGGTACTCTAAAACGCCTCCCTGAGGGTAGGAGTTCAAATTCACTGTGTAATGGATGGGAGTGGTCACTAATAATTTCCTCAGCTTTGTTTGTAATGCATTCCTCATACAACCTGATCTCACAAAATTCTGTGAAATGAACACGGCCCCTAAACTCAAAATCTGTGGCAGGTTCATGGAATCGCAAAACAATCCTTGATGGGCCCACGGAAGAATTCCGTGAAATAAACACAGCCCCTTAAGTTAAGGAAAAGGTCGTGGTTGGGCTTACGGTTCCGTGACACGCGGGAAGAACGGGACGGTTGGGTTCAGGAAAAGAAGAAAGCGACTTTAGGAAACTTGACATGCGGGACACGATCCTCGGTCTCCTGGGTGAAAGTCCTGTGTTTGACCCATCCACCCCCCCAACCAACCTCCTTAAGCGGAATTTCAGCCTTACATACTACTCGCTACCTTAGTCGCTCTTAATGCTACGTCATCTTCTCATTGACTTTACATTGGCGTTGTTTTCCGTGGTGGCCACACAGAGTTTTCACACATTCCGTGCCACCACCACGTAATGCTCTGTTAACAGTTTGTGATCATTTCACGGAATTCTGTGCGACCAGGCTACCTCATAAATGCTGCTTAAGTGCTTTTGTGGCTTCCCTATAATTTTTGAGGCCATGCTCACTATTCTCTGCAGTTTGTTCCTCCTTTGGATGTTTAGGTTACCATACCACATGATCATGTTAAAAAGATGGGACGCTATAAAATACACCTTTTAAAAGCTGAACTACAACACACCAAGGAGCAGGCCCGTGACAAAGTCAACGACAGGACCGACACATTCTCACACCCATCCCGTCAAAAAGCGACGCTTGGTCAGGTGCCTTTGGCGTTTGTTATTTACGCAAAAAAGTCTCCTTTAGTGTCATATTTAGACATGCGACAAACACTTGGAGACCTGAATGGCACTGAACCAAATTGACATTTTCCTCCAGTGATAGTAACAATCACTCATGGTCATGGTGAGCCACTAAATTACCAGGTGCTTGTGTAGGTGGGAAACAGTTTGCTCAATCCCAATCCACTTTACAGACACAAGGTCCCTGATCTGTACCAGCCTGCATCAAAACATTTCAGTATTTGGCATTGAGTGTTTGTTTTCAGAATGTTATTCCTGAGAAAGCATCTGAACTAGCACTTCAGCAGTGACGTATGGAAACTCTCAGGCTAAGGAAATTATTTCAGGGTGGGCCGCTCTTTCAGGCAGAGTGACCCACGTCATTACTCAACACAAGGAGATAATAAGGCCTCAAAATGAAGACTTGGACTTTCACAACAAACAAAATCATGCGTCATTTCCCTGACTGATACAATATGAAAATTCCCATCACATCACTTGTGGTCTGATCTCGCATTGCCACACCTATCTCCACAGCCAGCGCTGGAGTACGGTCTGGCTGCACCAGTTAACATTCTGCTATAGGGGAAAAAAACGCTTGGCTTGTTTTTATTTCTTTAAACCAATCACAGTTGTCCTGTAGGATGCAGCGAACGGTGCCCTTGCAAAATAGATAGTGGAGATAGCGGAAGGGTAGGAGAATATCAGGCGGTGCTCTGCTCCGCATGGTGCTCTGCTTGGAGCTCTGCATGGTGCTCCGCATGGTGTTCCGCTCCGCATGGTGCTCTGCTTGGAGCTCTACATGGTGCTCCGCATGGTGTTCCGCTCCGCATGGTGCTCTGCTTGGAGCTCCGCATGGTGCTCTGCTTGGAGCTCTACATGGTACTCCGCATGGTGTTCCGCTCCAGATGGTGTTCCGCTCCGCATGGTGCTCCGCATGGCGCTCCCTCGTATCAGCGGTAGTTGGGGGTTCAGTTACCCGAGAACAGGTGACTTTGAGCCGGGTACAGAGCACTGCAATCCACCCCGACCTCCTCCCAACCCAGCAGGTTTCTAATACAGCAGCAATCAACGTGGTGCATACAGCAACAACAACAAAAAGTGGAATTCTTCCAAATTACAGTGCTTAACTTATCGTAGCTCTTTGAACGTATGGTTCATGACAACAGGCTGACGTGGGTCTGAAAAGGCATGTGAATAAGTCAGATGCTGAAATGCTACAGACCTCAAGCTGTACAGGACGTGTCCGTCAGGAAAGACACGCAGCATGATGTTATCAGTGGTGGTGTCGTGGATGAAGGACCTCTTAGAGTGGACAAAGAAGACATCAGGGACCCAGATCTTCTTCACCAGACGGCCATCAAACGTCATGCTCTTGTTGGTGCTGCTGGTGAAGGACAGGCGCTCATCCTTCCAGTAGTGCCGCAGGTACAGAGTCATGGTGAAGTCCTGGTGGGATTAAAGGAGAGAAGGATGATGTTTATCAGTCTATACCCCTAATACATTACGTTTTTAGTCTGGGAGCGTGGTATCCTTATGTGAAATCCAATGACCCAAAGACCCAATGAAATGTAAATCCCCCATAAATTGATGCAGAAAAGGCCGAAATGGATGCATAAAAATTCACCAGAATGCAGGGAATGAAGTGTTGAATGCTCAATATTTCCTGGGGGAGGACCCTCCGCTTTATAGTCATGGCAAAATGCTGGTGGAATTAAAGGGAAGAAGGATGATGTTCATCGGCCTACAACCCTTAAAACTTTTCTTTTTCCTAAAACAAAACATACATCTTACGGCATGAACACATCTCCAGAAAGGTCAGGTACTTTCCCCATTTTTTTGTGTAAACACTCAATCTTGCAAACCGTTTGTATGACATTTTTTCAAATGCTGCTACTCCAGCCATCGCACAAGCCCACTCTTGGATTTAAGGCACCACTTCATTCCTCCATACTCGTCCGTCAGGCTATCATTAAACTAGTTTGGACCCATTTATGTTTTTGGTCTATGAAGGTGCTATCCTTTTGTCAAAACCAATGACTTAAAGACCCAATGAACTGAAATTGTGCAAAAAGACATGGGTCGAAATGGGTACATAAAAATTCACCAATGACGTGTTTAATGCTTAATATTTCCTAGGGGAGGACCGTCCACTTTATATGTGTCCCTACCAATGTTGAAACAAAACCCACACCCTCTGAGAAACCTGACTGACAGGAGCTGAACAACCAGGGAAATCTGGCTGCTGTGGCCATCAAAAAGCAGCATCAGTTGGGGGAAAGACTGGCCTCTGTTCAACTGCTTCCGGTCCTCAGTTGTCAACATTTAATTAGATTGCCTTACTTTCCTGTTTCCCTTCTCGTGTTACAGTTATTCTGCCCAACTGACAACTTCCCAAGCGACAAAAATGGAATCCAGTCACTCAAAGTTTCACAGTTTTCTACGTCTGTACAGGCTCAGAAAGACAGAGAACCATTTCCATTACAGAAAACAACAACAACAACAACCCTGTTGCATGGGGTGAAGTCACAAAAAAGAAGGAATAAACTGTCTTCCCAATCATTTCTGCTGATAATTTTATACTCCTCAGTGCATTGGAAGAAACAGTTTAGGGCTGACTGTGCATTAATACTGTATATGATAATTCAACAAGTTGTTTTACACTGATTTTCTTTTTCAGTCATTCCAAAAGATGAACCAAAAATTCTTCATATTAGACAGTAAAAAATATGTTGTGTATAATCTAGGCTACCTAAGAGCTTGCGCTCTCTCTGTACACAGCTCCACTCTGGGACGCTACCATTACTTATTGAATAGGAACTGAGGAAGATCAAAGACTGTGTCCGTACTGTGATCTTGGGGAAGGAGAGAATGAAAATATTTTTTTTAATGTACTGCCCATTCTATAATGATCTAAGAAAAATACTATTTGATGAAAGACCACCTCAGGTAGGAATGTTCCAGGATAGTGATATAATCAAATGGTTTAACCAAATATATCTAATTATATACATGAAGATCTTTCAGAGCATCATTTTGCCTAGTGTATGAATATCAAAACATGGTTAGTTAAGCACTCAGTGGGCCCTATTTTAACAATCTAAGTGCACTGCATGAAGCGCCTGGCGCAGGTGCCTTTAGAGCGTGAACAAATCCACTTTTGCTAGTTTGACGGCGGAAAAAAGGGTCCGTGTGCCAGGCGCATGGTTCAAAAGGGTTGTACTTAGTGTCTTCATTAAAGGTCCCATGACATGGTGCTCTTTGGATGCTTTTATATAGACCTGAGTGGTCCCCTAATACTGTATCTGAAGTCTCTTTTATATAGACCTTAGTGGTCCCCTAATACTGTATCTGAAGTCTCTTTTATATAGGCCTTAGTGGTCCCCTAATACTGTATCTGAAGTCTCTTTTATATAGACCTCAGTGGTCCCCTAATACTGTATCTGAAGTCTCTTTTATATATGCCTTAGTGATCCCCTAATACTGTATCTGAAGTCTCTTTTATATAGACCTTAGTGGTCCTCTAATACTGTATCTGAAGTCTCTTTTATATAGGCCTTAGTGGTCCCCTAATACTGTATCTGAAGTCTCTTTTATATAGACCTTAGTGGTCCCCTAATACTGTATCTGAAGTCTCTTTTATATAGACCTTAGTGGTCCCCTAATACTGTATCTGAAGTCTCTTTTATATAGACCTTAGTGGTCCCCTAATACTGTATCTGAAGTCTCTTTTATATAGACCTTAGTGGTCCCCTAATACTGTATCTGAAGTCTCTTTTATATAGACCTTAGTGGTCTCCTAATACTGTATCTGAAGTCTCTTTTATATAGACCTTAGTGGTCCCCTAATACTGTATCTGAAGTCTCTTTTATATAGACCTTAGTGGTCCCCTAATACTGTATCTGAAGTCTCTTTTATATAGACCTTAGTGGTCCCCTAATACTGTATCTGAAGTCTCTTTTATATAGACCTTAGTGGTCCTGACCACTAAGGTCTATATAAAAAAGACTTCAGATACAGTATTAGGGGACCACTAAGGCCTACATAAAAGCATCCAAAGAGCAGCATGTCATGGGACCTTTAAGAGGCACAAAGGCACTCTTTAGAACATGCCCCCACAACTGCCGTTTTAGCTAAGTGGGAGCTCTAGACGTAGCTGCAGCAACTCCAGTTTGCTAGCACCGATTCGGGTCGTTTTTTCTTCTATCGACAGTAATCGTATATTTATAGCGATCAAGATTAATGTAAAAATTGGCCTGAGTTCTTCTTCAAGGGCACTGCTAATGGGGATCTAATTTAATTGAACATAACGTTTAATGTCTTTCCACCAGATGGCAATTTTTTTTACAGCAGAATATATTTTTTAAGATTGTATTCATTACTTATGAAGCACATTATCGCCCCAGATAACTTACTCTCTACATATCAACCTGCAACACAGAGATCCTCAGGCAAGAACCTGCTGGCTGTACCCAGGGCTATGTTTACCATAATGTCTATGTGGCATGCGTAGCAAAAATAGCAAATTATCACATCACGCAGCAGCTTCAGTGCTCCGTCTGGGTCTACCCAGGATGTGTTCAGGCACAGTATTGAGTGTAGGTCACCTGTGTTTATGCAGCAGTCAGAGCCCAACACACAATCCACCGTAGTTATGCACGTGAAAATTATGAAACTGGATTTGAAGCGTAAAAAATGCTTCTGTTAGCAATAGCATTAGTTTATTTGACATTGTATATACTTATATTAAAAGCTTTTTTAAGTAATTTAATTTTAACCGAATAACATCTACATATGTACACTGTAAACCTTTGATGTAAATTTACAGCTAACATCTCACAGTATCTTACCGTTTTAATGTTATACAGGATCATACTGTAAATGACAATGCATTCTGGGAGAAAATAACTTTACAGCGCTATCTGCTAATGTTACAGATTACAGGTACTGTTAATACCAATGCATCTTGGGAAAATAAAGGAAAAGGCGGGAATTACACTGCTGCCAGTATATTACTCTAAATTCAAATAATACATTAAGAAACTATGTCTATTTACAGTAAAATAGATTAAAATTTAAAAACCAACTGACCAAGCTGCTGCCAGTATATTACTGTAAATGTATGGTAAAAAGTTTTACAGTGATATGTGGGTATGAAACTGTACATTTAGTTCAGTTTAATTAGTTTATTGAACATTTAAAAAAAAACAAAAAAAACATTTCATTAGAGGCAAGAAAACCGACAAAAACAAAATTCTCAGAAAACATAGCCTATCTTTCAAAATTGATGTAAATGATTCAAATAAGGATTTGATTATGTACTCTACTGCATATGTATTCACATATGTTTCTCTCATACTGTGGCATGCATCATCTTTAATATTCTGTCACTTGATAAACAGCTGTGGATAAATACATTTTCTTACCATATCAACCTCAGAGATGCTGTCCAAGCTCTCCACCTGAACGTCCACTCCAACAGGGATGGCAGGCCCTGCCAAACAAAGGAATATCATGAGCAAATAGATGTGAAAATACACTGCAGGCGGTGCCGCCTCGACGGTTTATGAGAACATTTTCTGAATGTCACCGGTTGGCTGCCTTCCTGTGCTCAGTTTAGAGTTGAGTGTTTTAGTCAGGGGTGGAAGCAGCAAATTACATTTACTCGTTACTGTAAAGTTGTTTTTCTGTGTACTGAAGTAAGTCATGGACTGTTCTAAAAGTTCCCATGTGTTCATTATTCATTTCCACGTGTATCCTTAACAGTTACCAGAGGAGGGGGACTCAAGTCGCACGACTCGACTTGAGTCTGACTCGAGTTGCCAATTTGATGACCCGAGACTTGCTTGACTTACATTGATAAATGAATCCACTTGACTTTGACTTGGTATTTAAGACTTGAGACTTAAGACTTGAAGGACTTGACTTTTCATCAATGTAATAGCCAAGTCCGTATTCTTTATTTCAAGGTATTGAGAAGTTAGGCTACGTTTTGTTTTCGGAACATCTTTTGTGCTATACGCGCCAGCCTGGCAAGTTGCTAGGCAACCTTGCAGAGCGTGGCAGACCAGCAGAGACAAACGTAGGAGGCAGCCGTCACAGAAGGGATTATGCCCAAAATAGTGAAATTCAGATTTAAGGAGTTTGTAGTCGATGCTTGTTGTAATAAAACAGAACAGCGGTGTGCGGGGATTACAACTCCAAAATTACTGATACGAGAACCACAACACCCAACTTCATCCGTCATTTCATGCAACACAAACAAAGGTACGTGAATGTGTCTTTTAGCTAATGTTAACGGCAATTTTTTGTATGACTTGACTTGTGACTTGCTGGACTTATGGCAGGGACTCGACTTGACTTGCACATGTGTGACTTACTCCCTGTCTCTGACGGTTACACAGTTTTTATTTACAATCAGTTTAGACTTCTCCATGTGACATATTAATGTGAGTTTTAGGGACCTAGCGTTCACCATTCAGTGAATGGGATTATATAAAAAAAAACGCATTTACTTCCACGTGAACTCACGCTGACGTTTGGCACATTTTCTCAGTGTGATTTGTGGAGTCCAGTAATTCACAGGTGTCTGACTTTTAAACAGTGTACGAACGAGAGATCACAACACATTATGCAAATCCACAGGAAGTGGAGCAAATAACCACAAACAGATCTCAATGCTGTTTCAAAGTTAATCCTTGTGTTGTCTTCTATTGGACCATGCACTTGTTGTCCTCCCGGGTCAAAATTGAAAAACACTTTTTCTGATGTTTTTGTCCCTTTTTTTTCGACAAGCTTTTTCAATGTTTTTGGCACTTTTTCTTTTTTGCCGACTTCTTTTCACTACCATGTATAAACACTGCTAACTCCAACTTATTACTAGTTTTACACTTATTTTTGGAATTCATGGTCAATAAACCTCATTAATAGAAAATAATGCCTAATCCTTGCATTAGAAAAGCAGAAACTATGAATTATTTAGGCTAACATTAACGGAAGGATAATCACAGAAGGGTATATGCCAAAGTTCAGTGAGGATACTGTTTTGAAACATTTCAATTTATTTTTTAAATGCTAAAAAATTTAATAAAACACTCAAAATTGTTACACCTGCTACGCTCTGCAGTGCCCTGCTACGTCCTGTGACACCCTGCAGTGCCCTGCTATGCCATGAACTACTACAACTACTATTTCTAGTCATAGTTCCATTATCATTATTGTGACTATTATTGCCACTGTTCATCACACCCCCAACCAGCACCATCAGACACCGCCTACCAAGAGCCTGGGTCTGTCCCAGGTTTCTCCCTAAAAGGGAGTTTTTCCTCGCCACTGTTGCACTGAATGCTTGCTCTTGGGGGGAATTACTGGAATTGTTGGGTCTTTGTAAATTTTAGAGTGTGGTCTAGACCTACTCTATCTGTAAAGTGTCTTGAGATAACTCTTGTTATGATTTGATACTATAAATAAAATTGAATTGAAAATTCTATGAAAGTTTAGATCCAATCTTTAATTGTACTTGTGAAGCGCGTTGTATGGAATCATCCATGTTATTTTTGGGTAATTCAAATTAGGTAGTTATAAAGAGACCCATATCTAATTTTTAAAATGGGTCAAATTTGATCCGAAGAAAACACAAAGGTTAATTCAATGGAATATATTAAATTCAAGCAGCACCTGCTGCAAAGAGTCTTCATTAAAACCAACAGCTTTGAGCGTTTTCAAAAGAAGTGTTTGTTCCCGTGCTTCCCATTCTCATAGGATATCTTTTGTTGAATGGCTATGCTCATACTTACAAGTTGAGGTTTTTTTCATGAATAAAATGAAGGAAAAAAACTGTATTTAACCAACTCATCACCTACATGAACTGTACCTGTAGAAGGTTCCAGTGTTCTATTTACTACATCTCATTCTGCTTTGCTGCAACTGGATTTTAAATGTAAATGTGTCATATAGAGTCGTAACAACTTCAAATTTAACTGTACAATTGTCTCAGAAATAATGCGATTAACAATATGTCTCTTTCAGTCAAAGTTTTTAAATATTTATGTATTACTTTTGCAAAGAAATGATAAAGTTTTGAATGCATTCCAGAATACATCTTTTAGTCATACCACTGCTATGTGACCCAGATAATGTCTTGAGACACAGGTACATAGCCTATGAAGTAAACCACGCCTTGAAGCTATAGTGCGTAGTTTCTGTCGCCCCCATGAGGAATTCTAAGTAATGACAACAAAACTGTCTGTGTTCATCAACATGACACAAGCCTTACGTGATCATGCACCACCCCCACCCCTCCTCCACGCAGTTGCTAGTAGCCAAGGAGGACACGGAGGATTAAAAAAACATGACGGACTCTTCAGAAGAGGTCGTTATCTTCACTCGAGTTTCTGTGTGCAAAAGTCGCCGGACAACACAATCTTCTGAACATAGTCATACTGAGAGATACAGCGAAAATTGTGTGAAGCTGTTTTAATTAGCTTTGTAGAAACTCATTTTTTTCTTAAATTAACATAAAACTGACAATAATCATTAACAGTCATACCTCTTAGGACACATGTGTCAAACTCAAGGCCCGCGGGCTAAATCCGGCCCCTCACAAATTTTAAACCGGCCCGCAATCAATTTAGGTTCACAATAGGTTTTGGCCCGTCTATATGCGCGCCAAATCAAAAAGACGGGGAAACTCAAACTGTAATTATGTGACACTCAAAACAGAATTTGGCAGATGTGCTGTCTCCTGAAATTCCCACACAACAAGTGAGTTTGCATATTCAGGCCTGTGAAACAGATTGTTATGAAAAAATGATTTGCTAAACCCTATGATGGCTAAGGAACTTTTTTGCGCAGCGCAAAGGTCGACCCAAGTGTCTTTGCTAGTTTAAGACCGACTCAGTTGTCAGTTTCCCGTCCAGCGCCCGCGTCGTTTAAATAGAAAATGCACCTGCGCCCATCTGTGCGCCCATGGGTGTGCTGGTCTTACAGGGAGGTGTGTTTAGGTGCATTCTTGGCGTATTGCTATCTTGAGGCAGCAGAGAGTGATCGCGCCATTGACCAACAAAAGCATGGTCTAAAGTCAATAACGCAGCATTTCGTGCACAGCGCGCGCACACTATGCTTGTTACACACACAGGGGACGCACAGCAGCACACGCACATGCAAAAGATTAAAAATAAAAATATTACAACGTGAAATAGTTTTGGTGGCATAGTGCTCGTGCAATATATGAGCAGATCAGTTTCTTCTCCTGAAAAATCTCTCCTTCCTGCTTAGCAAATCCTCCATCATAATAGCAAGGTCCAAATGCGCCTGGCTGTTAAAGGGAATGGGAGATGACACTGATTGGTTTATTGCATATTACGCCCAAAACACGCCTGTGAATTAATGAAGACACTAAGTACAACCCCTTAGAAACATGCACGGAGCCTTTTTTCCACCGTTAAACTAGCAAAAGTGGATTGTTGTCAAAGATATCGGCCCCAAGATGCGATTCTCATTTCCCAGTGTGGCCCTTAGTGAAGTTGAGTTTGACACCCCTGTCTTAGGACCTTAGCTAATGTTAGCAATTAATTGCGGTTAAACAAAGAAATTGCTAGTAGACAATTATGTAATAATTGGTACAGGCCTAGTGTCATATCTCTTTAACATATCTGTCATGACCTCTGACCCCTACATAACGATGGCAGCATTACATGTGACCCTCTTACATATCACCAGAAAGCATGCACACACACTCCATAGATCCAGCTAAAGTGGAGGGAACGTTTACAGCCGATTTGAACCACTTTTGCATCACTTATTAATACAGTCTACAATCCAAAGAGATTAGCGGAGATGCTAAACGCTAGATTAGAGCCATCAAAGCTCTTCAGATGAGGGGCTGTGGAGTGATCTGCGTTTGGGATTATTCTTCACTCACTGGGACAATGCCATCAAGTGTGGTGCACTTCTTTGTCACATTGGGCATAAATGGCTTGATGCTCTCACATGCTGGTTTTAGAGCTCTTCAGAGTACAGAATATGCGCCTCCTTCTAGCTGCTGACTCAGGTAACTGCTCCATTCTCTTGCTCCTAGATCTATCTGCAGCTTTCGGCACTATAGACCATTCCCTACTCATTCAGCCTAAGGAGATGTCCCGGGGAGACTAGGTGTGATGGAGAGCAGACAAGGAAAGGATAGTAAAACTGAAATGTCTGTTTTCCATTCAATATCCTTGTACCTGTTTTATACTTTGGAGTACGTTGAATATTAATTGCCAATGCAATTTCCTGTTTTCCATATGCATTGTGCACACAAATGGAAAATGAAATTTCAATATGATTTAATGATTTAATTTTAATATTGGCAGCCACAGACTTCCATACTCAACAAACACAGTTGTTGTGTGATAAGGCAGACAGTCTAAAAGACATAAAGGATACACTCTTTACATCTATTTCAGACAGAGGAGACAACTCATCAGTCTGGAAGGACTAAATATTGAACAACCGCCTCACATTGATGGACAGCATCCCAACACGTCTTTATGGAGACTTGAGAATCGACATTAGGTTGTGCTGCATTCAAGTTATTTTAAGGGGTTAATCTGCCATATCGATCCAGTGATGGGTGTGACATATTGAAATAAACTGAAAAATACTGCCAGGGACAGATATTAGAAAGACAGCTTTATACAGCAGCTGCTGGCAAACAGTAAGACTGAAGAATTGAAGATGATTTATTTTCTTTAAATGACTGAAACTTGATTTATTACTTGTACGTCAATTTTTCCAGAAGACAATTACTATAAAGGACAGGTTTTGTTTTTACTTGCTAGACACAGTGGAGTGTTTTTTTCTGAGCAAGAGGAAATTAAACTGCCAGGTTTTTGAATTGTGTTCTGTGACTTTGCCTGAAAGCAGTATGTCAGTGTTATTGATTGGGTGTTACAAAAAATGTATTAACTATTGCCTGTTTGTGTTCTTTATTGGCTGTTCTCACAAGCACAGCTGATCTATTTCTGTCTCCTCCAATTATGTGAATTTGAGTTGACATCGATGGCCACCATCCCAACACGTCTTCGGAATCGACATTATGTTGTATTGCATTCAAGTTATTTCACGGGTTAATCTGCCATAGATCCAGTGATGGGTGTGGCATATTGGAATAAACTGAAAAATACCGCCAGGGACAGTTATTGGAAAGAGACGAAAGAGCAGCTGTTGGCAAACAGTAAGAATGAAGAATTGAAGATGATTTTTTTTCTTTAAATGACTGAAACTTGATTGCCCCAAAGTGTGTCAGTGTTGTTGATTAGGCATAACTAAAAATGTACTTCCTGATGCCTGTTCGCATAATTTATTGGCTGTTCTCACAATCACAGCTGATGCATTTCTGTGATGTACTACTACAAATATGTATGAAAAAGTTTTTGCTCAAGGGCATAAATATGACACAGCCCTGTCACTAGCATTGCTTTATTATTTAAAGGTGCTCTAAGCGATGTCATGACATTTTTTGTCACATACAGCAAACATCTCCTCACTATCCGCCAGCTGCCTTCCCCTGAAACACACTGTAAAAAAACACGGTCTCTGTAGACAGCCCAGGCTCCACAAACGGCAACAAAAACAAACTGCGCCAACCTGCACCACCAAACATAACAAAGTGCAGTGTTCCAGCCAATAACCGTCAAGAAGGAGTTGGTTGAGCCATCACCGCAGCAGCGTTAGCACGTAGGCTACTTCCACAATGCGTGTTCATGACTGTTTCAGGAAGCACGGAAGGGAGGGGGAGGGAGGAGGGAGGGGCGAGCTGGCCTCCATTTTGTTTGACAATACTTTGAACGTCAACAAGAAGTGACGTCACCCAACATCGCTTAGAGCACCTTTAATTATTTGCTGCATCGTCAGGGCAGCAATAAAAACAGCCAACCCTTACTGAATGTATGTCAGCAACAAATTGTTTTGGACACATACAAGTGATGCATATGCACATGAATAATTTAAAACTGTTACTTATAACTGAAAAAAACTATTGATCAAAATGGAGATTATAGGCGTTTTTTCGTTACGTTACTGGTGCAAACAAACCATAAACAGAGAACAGTAATAAGTTATATTAAGTTATTTAAACATCTGTCAATGAATTTCAGAGTGCTAGAGAGTGACCAGCATAGAGTGTAAAACACAACACATGCTGCCAGCATAGTCAGCTATGCTCCTGTTCAGTTTAAGTTAAAGGTAGTTTAAAGCTGAATAATGAATTATACTATTTTGCCACTTGCAGGCAGAGAAACATGTTCCTAATACCACATTGATGTCGTATAAAGTTGTTATGGCCAAGGTGTTAGCAGACAGTTGCTTAATTACAAACAACAGGCTCTTTAGTGTATGCAGCGCCAAAAAGAACTACTTATTTTTGCTACAAAGCTGAAGTAAAAATTTTCTGGCAGAACCCCACAACAAGCTACACACACACACACACGACAAATTATGACCTTAAATTGATATGGCTAATGTCTTAGCAAACAGTTCCATGTTTATACATCCAGCAACATTAATAATAATTTGGAGTCATGTCTGTGTAACCTTGCAGGGCAGCTGGATTCTCCCAAAATCACTGGATCAGAAGATAACAGGATCCCACATCACACAAAAATCCATCTTGTCAGGCTCCAAGTAATGCGTTTCTGTCTGAACAGCAGCGGATCGCACCAATCAGAGTCCAGTGCGGAGCTACTGGCAGCTACAGGCGTGGTTTATGTGTGTAACGGCCACAAACTGTGCACCGTTTCTTCAACACAATACATGGTGATACACAGTAACACCCACAATTGATCAAATTTCAGAATTTCCCTTTAATACAGAATCTCAAAATACTTTCATCGACACTGGATGTTCTTTTACAGCCAGTTTTGGGCCCCCTTTTTTTCATTTCTGTGTCTGTTCTTCCATTTGGGACAAAGTGTCATGCGCGGGGTAACAGCTGCCTGTTGGCGTAACAGATTGGTGCCTGTGCTAATCTGAGCTGTAAACAGGAGTAACCGCAGCCAGTTTAATCTGCTCATCTCTGCTGGAGTGGGGCGTGCCATGCAGCGAGGCACAGCTAGACTAGGCTAGGGGTTATTGTTTGTTCAACAGTCTGGCGGATGCTAGTCTATATCAATGACGTTCCACTTCCCGGATTGCTCCGAAGTCGTCGAAAATTCCTCCGGATGCCCCTCATTTTGACCGGATGTCACCTTCCTCTTCCTTTGTGTTGGCGTTCTAACCTCCGGTGGATTTGTGAGGACTATGGTTAACTGCTCCTCAGATCTCTGCAGAGTAAATCCAGACAGCTAGTTAGACTATCTGTCCAATCTGAGTTCTCTGTTGCACGACTAAAAACAACTTTTGAACGTACACATGTTCCACCAAAACAAGTTCCTTCCTGAGGCCATTTGGCAGAGGCAGCGTTGCTTCGTCCGGCGCCGCCCAAAACGATTGTGATTGGTTTAAACAAATGCCAATGAACCAAGAGCACGTTTTTCTCCCATCCCATGTGCACTATGTGCACTAGCCAGACCCTCCTCCGCAGCGCTGTGGAGGAGGGTCTGGCAATGCAAGACTAGATGGATGCTGGCACGAAGGTGGGCGTGGCTCGTTTGGATCTTAGGGGCAGGGAACGGAATCTCCTCCCTGAAGGTAACAGATGGTACTGGTTGGTCCGATATGATGAGTCCACAGTAACTGCAAATTAAGCCGTTATCTCCAGATGGCAGCTGATCCATCCATCAATGAGCAATGCTTAAAGCTTTAGCTAAAAAATAAATAAATAAGGAAAACAAAAACTGTGGTTGTTGTTGTTGTGACGTTCCCCTGAGCTCATGTCCCCTCACAGGATATCACGGGAATGTCACTTTGGTGATCGGGGATAAACACAAATGACTAGAGCTGTAATGATTCCAAATTTTGCTATACAATTAATTGTCTCAGAAATAATTGCAATTAACAATAAATTGTCTCTTTGATTAAATATTTTTTTAATACTATTATTGCAACTCATTCACTTAAATTTACAATCCATTACCGAACAGTAAAATTCTCATATCGTATATATATATATATATATATATATATATATATATATATATATATATATATATATATATATATATATATATATATATATATATATATGTGTGTGTGTGTGTGTGTGTAATCCACCCGGTGATGATGATGATGATGATAATAATAATAATAATAATAATAATAAAATAACAGAAACAACCTACATAACTAAAGAAAAGTTAAAATCAAAAGAGAATGAAAAAAAATGTACATACAGTACATACACACAATCACTCAAACAAACATACACTCTTTCACTCAAATTAAAAAAAGATATTTATTTATTCATAACTTTTTTAAACAAATTCAAGTTTTGAATGAATTCCAGGATCCATGTTTTGGTTATATCGCTGTCATTTGACCTAGATAATGTAATAACACAAACACACAGCCTAGGAAGTCAACAACGCTGCTTTATTATCATAAAACGTTTTTTCTAACTGTATCTCCCCCCCTCTCGTCATTTTTGTTGTTATGAACGTCTAAAGGGTCAAGTCCCAGCAACTAACAATATATATACAGTCCAACTCATAATCACTTACTTACCGTATAAGTACTATTTGGCATATCTGAACAAAATCAACAATTACCAGTCAGACGCCTTGCTACCTGTTAGCAATTAATTTGCGGTTACACAAAGAAACTTTATTAGATTATGTAAAATAAATGACAATTAGACATTTATTTAATAATTGTAAACAGGCCTACAAATGCCACATTTCTGCTATTTGTGACATTTAATGTAATAAGCTCAACACTTTCTTTGGCAAACACAAAATCATTTAGTTATACACACATTTCAAAAGTGCCTTCAATTTTGGTTTGAAATAACAAAAGCGGCAGCAAGCCTAAATCAATACATTACTACAGTTTCCTTTGATGTAGCAAGCTTGAAACAATCTTCTAATTGATTCTCTACAAACTGTGGCAGCAGCAGTCACAGCCCTGTTATTTGGCGGGTATCATGCCCTGCTATTTTAAGACTTGCGGGGGATGATGTTCAATCACTTGATTTATGATATGAGGTTTTTTTTAAGAGCCTCTAAATGGAATATACAAGTTGTTATGGCCTTCTGTGTATTTCAGTGATGTATTAATAGCCCTTGAACCTTTTCATCAAGACTAAAAGATTAGAAACTGCTCAGTGGCAAAGCTCCCAGAATGAGGGTGCGTGCAGCAGGAAGTCGCTTGAAAAAAGACCCACATCAGTACTTTCCCTGGATAAATAAAGAGGATGATGTACCTAAAGTGCTCATTTTCAGGTTAATAATTGTATTTAGAGGTTATATCAGAATAGGTTTACATGGTTTAATTTTCAGAAAACACCATATTTTTTTTGTACTTCACATTGCTGCAGCTCCTCTTCTCACCCTGTGTGTTGAGCTCTGTTTTAGCTACAGAGTGAGACATCTCACTTCTGTTCCATCTTTGTTGGGAGTCGCACATGGGCAGTGGCTAGGTAAGGACTACTAGCCAGTCAGAAGCAGAGTATGAGGGCGTGCCCTGACAGTACCTAGGTAAGGACTACTAGCCAGTCAGAAGCAGAGTATGAGGGCGTGCCCTGACAGTACCTAGGTAAGGACTACTAGCCAGTCAGAAGCAGAGTATCTAGGTAAGGACTAATAGCCAGTCAGAAGCAGAGTATGAGGGCGTGCCCTGACAGTACCTAGGTAAGGACTACTAGCCAGTCAGAAGCAGAGTTTGAGGGCGTGCCCTGACAGTACCTAGGTAAGGACTACTAGCCAGTCAGAAGCAGAGTATGAGGGCATGCCACGCTAGCAGCTAGGTGAGCATTATAACGTGTTACAAAATGACGCGCATTCGTCACGGAAGTAAAGGCTGGGCTACAATAGAGCTGTTTGGGGCAGTTTGTGAACAGGGTTTTCTGTTGGAGATGGTAAGTCCCTTTGGGGGGGGACTTATTACATGCACAAAAAAGATATATAACACAATAAAGGAAAGGGGAAAAGCCAAAAAGCATAATATGAACACTTTAACTTTCCTGTCCCAGTTTTCCATTCTTTTTAAAGCCAGTATTACTTCAGGTCAAGTTTACTGCCAGTTATTATCATGATAAGAGCCACTGTACTTTGGCCTTCAATCATACACTAATAGTTAAACTGCATGTATCGATTGTTTGGACACTAGCAAAATATACAGTGAAAATATTACCATATACAAAAAAAACAAAAACAAACAGTACAACATAAATCACATCTTATGTTTTTCACATAGAAAGAGAAAGTGTGTGCTGGAGAGGTCAGAAACCCGTGGGGGGCTTATAGTGGAACCTCACCAGGGGCCTCATGTATAAACGTTGGGTACGCACGAAAAGCTTGCGTACGCTGGTTTTCACGCACACGGTGTGATGTATAAAAATCTACTTGACGCCAGAATGTGCGGGCCATCAGGCGAACTCTTGAGCAGACGTTGCCACGATATCCTATGGAATAAGGCGGCTGCTGACTGGTCACGTGACCACCGCTCATATGAGAGTTAAGTTTAGCCTTCTTTACAGTTAAATTTAGCCAAGATAAGGTGACTGGGAGCTGGCTTCAGAGCCCCGTGAGCTGTCAGCCGTTTCAGAGGCTGTTGCTAGTTGAGTTTAGGGTACAGGGCTCGGGAGGTAAGGGTCGTGTCAGCAGTGGTTACAAAAAGTTTAGCTGACAAAAAGTTTAGCCGACAAAAAGTGAGCGTCACGTGGCACCGGCAGTTAAGTTTAGGCAACAAAACGACTAGTTAAGTTTGGAAAAAAAGATTGTGGTCTGGATGAAACACCCCAGGGACACAAAGTCTTGTGATTAACCCGGGACGCAAAACTCTGCTCCCCTGGGTTGAAAGCCCTGTGTTTTATAACCCAGCCATCCACCCTGTCCGCTTTACGCAATCCACAGCGTTGTTATACAGCAGCAGTGCAGAGTGATGCATACAGCAAAAAATATGTGGAATACATACGAATTACAGTGCATTACTTTTCGTAGCTTTATGTACAAACGGCTTACGCCTGTAAGAGCTGGGTGGAGGAAATATAATAATAATAATAATAATAATAATAATAATAATAATAATAATAATAATAATAATAATAATAATAATAATAATAGACAGTAGGAAACAACCCCACTTGACTTCGTGACCTCCAGTAGATCCCCAACACTGCTATGCCACCACATTTTCTGAAAAGTACACAGTGGCTTTGGTATACCGTTAACAGATCATAACACGAGTCGCTCCGAGCCCATACATCAAATGATCTGGCTGATGGGCTCTCGCTCTTTTTCCCTTCAGCGTGGATTAACAACAAGCTTAATGTGTTATTTTACTCAGGATTAAGAGCAATAATACACCCCACACGTTAGCCATACTCGCTGCCCTCTATTCACCGAAAGACAACCATGTACAGATGTAACGGTCTTTGCAGCACATACAATATGTACTCATCAGTAGAAGTCATGGTGAGATCAAAGGGCCTCCATTACAAGCTGGGGGTGTGAGATTTGTAAGCCATGTGAGTTTACCAAGCAGTTGCATTATGGGACATGTTTGAGCAAGTGTTTTGGAGGCTTGACCTAGGTATCTTGGATATCTTACAGTGTCTCTCAATTCAGATACTACTGTAAGTACACTTACATGTAGTACTCTGTGTACACTATGCAGTCGCTTGTGTTGCGCCTACATTTCGACAGGGTAGTGTTGTCTCGAATCGCACACACCCACTATGCAGAGAACAGAAATTACTCTTCTTTCTCTTCTTTTTAAAGGTAAATTACGGCCGGGGTGCCATTACCGCTAACTATTTTCATCCGACAATATATACACAGTATCTACTGGCTTGTTTTCTCATTATTTAACTGCAGTGTAATGGTACTTATTTAAAAACAAAAGTATGAGTTACATGTGCATAGTATGGCGTATGGCGTTTCAATCACAACCGCTGCAGCGTCCTCGCCCACCATATTCACAAATTTGAAAATGCGTTGGCGTTCCCGCAGCTCCCGCTCCGTCGCAAAGATGGCGACAGTTGAAGACCATTTGTGAGCGGTCGTGTACCAATTGGGCGATTGGGTGGTTCAATCCCCGCCCCTGCAGCCTACTTTTCAAAGTGTCCTTGGGCAAGACACTGAACCCCGAAACTACTCCCGATGCTGCGCCATCACAACAGCAGATGTGTCCTCTTATCAAAAGTGCAACTGAAATAGGGTTAGTATTTTAGGGTTAGTATTTTATCTTTAATAACAAAAATACAAATTCAAAATTAAAGATTAAAAGAAAGGCTTGTGTATTGCAAAGGCCATATGGTTAAATTGAAATGATTCATTTAAAATGTAAGAACAATCATTTATAACCAGTTTACTGTTAACCCTCTGAGGTCTAAGGGTATTTTCACATATCTTTTTAAATCCACCTTTTTAAGGTATTTACATATAACTGATCCCCATGTGTTTCATATAAAAATGTTCAGAACAATGCCCAAATCTGTCCCAGAGCAATGTGTAAAAAGATAATTTGGCGCTAAAGCTGAAAAAGTTGTTGGCTTTTTTGAAAATTCCTCAAATGTCTTTTTAAAACAAACCTTAACTTATAATGTGTTGAACGGATTGTTCCCGTGCTTGAAATGAGTTTACCAAAGTCTTAGGTTATATATGATTAAAATAAACGTCTGAAATGAAATTTTGTAATGTTGCTTTTGGAGCAGGAGTTTTGTCAAACATCGTTTGGCCGTGCCAGTGTGTCTTTCATCCTGAGAGGGTTAAACGACAAAAAGAAGAAACACTAGATGCCTGAAAGGGTATGGTCCATCGTTCCACACTCAACGTTTTGACCGATTTCATTGGACCATCCGGGTTCACGTAGTGCACTGCATTCGGCCATAATTCATCAGTGAAAAAGCCCCATGTACTCAAAATAGCAAGTGTAAAAACAGAAGTGCATGATTTGAGACACATCATTGGCCTCTTTGGAATTGCTTTTGACAATTGTGTCTTAAACATTATATGAATCTTGGGAGTTCAACTATGGAAGTGCAATACTAAATTGCTTGAGAGAACCTTTAGTATATCTTTCTCTCAGCAGACATTTTGACCCAAGTGTTACTAATAACAGTAATGTATGCCAATGGTTCTCTATTCTATTCAAGTGTTCCAGTGAGAGTGACATTGAGCCAGCATAAACCATACCTTGACCCCGAAATCAAAGCTTAATGGAATTTACCCATCATTCATTTTATTATATACACCTTTGCTTTTCCTACCTCCACATTTCAAATATCTTCTGTCTAAAAAGGTTGTATTCAAACAGAAACAAAAAAAGGAATTTCAAGTGGCTTTAAAGCTTTAAGCCTAAAGTAGTTCCTGATGATGAAGATAATCATCATCCGCTGTCTAACACTTTGATCCAGAGCAAGATGTCTTGAAAACTACTGGCAGATAGGCCAGATAGTCATAACATGTTGTACTAAGATCCATATTCCCCTGAAGAAAGAAATCTGAATTATTTTGGATTGCCACCTGTCCTTTTAACTTGCATTCATTGGGTCACAGTTTTTCCTTGAACATCGGCACATGGCAAGCTATCTTAAAAGTATTGGCTTCCTTAAACACTACTGCAAATTCCCATGGTCCCAGGATGATACCACCATTTTTTAGATGACCTTCCTAGTGATTCTTTGGCATAATTATTAGACCACATTTTCCACCTAAACGTTGGGTTGGTAACTATTTCCAATATACACTATTTTATATGTTGTTTGATATGGCTCTGAAAAAGCAGCAAAAAAAGAGCCCCCATCTGTAGCTGCTGTAATCATGTAACAACACCCACCAATAACTGCCTCGCGGTTGGAAGGAACCAATGAAATGCCTCCTTGCCACACTGTGCGTACTCTACCCCTCCCACGTACGAGCCTGAGCTCAATTTGCTTCGCCGCCGCATTGCTAACAGTAGCCATGATTGTGTTAAACATTCGGTATGATAATATTAGCTGTTAGCTTAGCAGGAAAATGACTTATGAAGTAAAACTGTGGTCCTTTCTCCGCTGTGCTCTGAAGAAACGGTGCTCATGCACGTCTGCGTGTGGGTCGGACCCCGAGAAGATGCTACTTTCAAATTTTTCAACTTTACCAACCCTGCCTGTAATTATAAGCGCACTGGAGTTAATGAGGCATTGTTTCAACCATCAATATATTTGTCAGGCAAACTTTGATGTTGAAAAATTTCTTTCTTAAATCGTGTACGGACTACGATGCACATGGCTATCTCTGGCACCTGCACCCCACTGGGATTGTACAGCATACGCACACTGCACCTTTCCTGCTTCACATTTACCACTTACCCACAACAATTCTAGCAATTTAATAGGCAAATTGCCATGAAAATTCCTAATCACGTTGATGCTGCCATAGGGATAAACCCTTAAAATATGCAAAGATTGAAAATTAGAAGGGTGATATAACTTACACCTTCAGCAAACATACAGTACACTGATCCATATTAAAAGGAAAACTATGGTAAAACACCCCCAGCTTACATTTATTTGGAAAATTTAGAAATTAAAATCAAACATTAAAATCATGACCCAAGCCCAAATTGCAATCAGTTTCAGTTTAACCACCAAAATGAAAGTGGTTTCGATAATCTGAGCGAACTGTCTTATCATCTGAATGCTTGTTTTTCATGTCTATTCTTCTTAGCGATGTTGCAGGATTCAAAAATCTTGGTAATAACTTCAGTGAGTACAATGTTGGAAGTCTTTCTGTAAAGAACAGGTGGAAATATAATTGTGGAATGGTTTCAATATGCTTATCGGTGAATCCCAGAAGTACTTGGAGTCCCTGTACACTACGCAGCTACCGCGGATAACCGATTCCATTTCAAAATAACAGCTTGCACCCTTTGCAGAATTTCAGCTGCTCCCGGTTTTTAATTCCAAGGTGTAAAACCAAACAATATAAAAACAGCTTTGTACCAGCTGCAATCACACATGATTAATAAGCTGTAAGAAAAATTGCACAATTGAGCTACAGATATAGTTTTGGAACTGCAGCGATTATGCTATTGAATAAAATTGGAATGGGGGATGCACCTCATCGATAGCAATTAGAAATCTTCAGGCTCCTGTCGGAGCAGTGATGGGAAAAAACTTGTAAAATACGGACGCTTGGTCAGTGGCTCTCATCAGATACCAACAAAAAAATCAGCTTTTAGCACAATTTGTACAAAATCTTTCTAAAGCCTGTATTTGTGTATATACACAACAATTTTCTGGAGCCTGTATTTGTGTATATACAATAAATATTTCTGGAGCCTGTATTTGTGTATATAATATCTATTAATTTATGTGTTTTTAGAATATTTTATTCAGTTTTTACTTTTCCATGTATGTTATGGTGGTCAGTGCTTTCATTGGTATTTACAGTATGAGATATTCTAGCATTTTGAAAAGCACTGGAGCATTTTAACTGTTTTATTTATTGTCCCATTGTAAATGTATGATGTCTGAAACTGAAGAGTCATGGATGCCCTGCACTTTTTATTTGCGCAACAAATGTACCTATGGGTACAAATAGAATAACCTCAACCTTTTTTCTTTATTAAATGCAACTTGATATCCATACTTCCCAACATCAAGTCTCTGATTTGAATTACAACAACAGGCTTATCTTTGGGCTCTGAGTCTGAGGAAGGGGTGGGGTGTGTTTGGAGCATTTTTCAATTTTCAGCCTCTTTCATTCTGATGCAGCTAAGCCAGTAGCTTGCGGATCTGTTTTGGTGGAAAAAACAGGTTTAAGTATTATTTAATATAAAAAAACAAGCTACAGGTTTAAACACATCTGGAGGGGACATCCCTTTCCAGGGAAACAGGGTGGAGTATGAGAGTCCAATACTAATGCGACTAGAGCCGTGTATCCTCGGGACTTTGTGCCTGGATCGGGGCTATTTTTAGTCCCATTTCCACTGTGACCTCCTGCTACACGCTCTGCCTTTCTCTGAAGTAGCAATCGCTTTAACAGGGGAGAAGCGGCCTCACTTAATGACGGTTGCATCTTCTGCTGCCAACAAGGTACGACTTCAGAGGAAGGCGAGTCAAAGCAAGATTTATCCCTTTCCCGCTCTATTGCGCAGCAGGGTTTTGGGTGGAATCAGTATCCAATTCTTTTCATGAGAGCGATCCAACAAGTTTCATTTGATTGCACAAAAGAGATACAAGAGTGCATACACTTCTAAGCATATGAACAAAAACCGAGCCACGAGCTACTTTCTGAAGTATTTTAATGATAAAATACCACTTTAAATTCAACTCATACCTTGAAAAGATATCAAGTATGAAACATCTTGTGAACTGCTGTCTTTGGATCTCACACAGAACAATACCGATGGGAATAACTTGGAGGAGCAACTTCTTAATGGTTTAGCATCTACCGCACTGAGATATACATCTTAAAAACCCAGAAGAGGCAAGGACATCGTCAGCCTGAATAAAAGAAGATGCTTTAGATCTAGTTTTTTTGTGATCCAGCAGAACAAAAAACATGTTACAGTTAATTGCAGTCACAACAGGTGTAGGCTGAAGATGAAGAACATATCAGAGGTTCTGAAACCCAAGACTATTACGAGACATGATGGCAGACCGAAGTGCTGACATGCAATTGGTTTTCTTAAGCTTGAGGGAGGACAGGCCACACACACTCAGGTCAACCAAATACAATCTTTCCTCCATCCCTGTCTTCGTGCAGGTCGCTTCTAGTTCCAGGCTTCACATCCAACAGGATTAAAGGTTAGGTTGGGCTTCTTTATTACTACCCGAGGGTAAATTTGTTGTGCAGACAGGGTACAGCAGTCCAAGTAAAACTCAACACCAACTTCATCATAAAACATCATAACAGACACTCTCAAACAAACTTTGCTACAATACAGCTGACCGAAATGGGACAAAGTTCAGCCCAACGCATTCTCACTCGCGTCAAACAAGCAATGCTTGTTCAGGTGCCTTTGCCGTTTCTTATTGACCCCAAAAGTCTCCTTTAGCGTCATATTTAGACACTCTGCGTCGGGACTCTGGCCATCACTGTGTGACGCTTTCGGGAATGGGGTCTAGCCCTATTGGCGTCCTATCTAGACGCTTTTGGTCGGGACTCTTGGCGCTATGGGTCAGGAGGTACGTTTAACTGACATGCGGCACAAGAACGGGAGAGTTAGGTTTAGGAAAAGGTGGTGGCTGGGGTTACAAAATGTACATTTCAATGACACGCGGGACAAGAACGGGACACAAACCCAGGTCTCTTGGGTAAAATACCTGTGTTGTTTGACCCATCCACCACCCCAACCAACTTCCGTACGCAGATAATGGTCTTTCATACCACTTGTCTACCGTTGTCGCTCATTTTACTACATCATCTTACAGCGTAGCGGTCGAGCTACTGCTCTGACCAAGCGTCAGTATTTTACAAGTTTTTTCCCATCACTGCTCCAACAGGAGCCTGAAGATCTCTAATTGCTATAGATGAGGTGCATCCCGCATTCCAATTTTATTCAATAGCATAATCGCTGCAGTTCCAAAACTATATCTGTAGCGCTTGGTTCTACCCTTAGGAGCCACATAACGACGGCCAGAGCAGAGAAGCTGTAATTCGCCATGTAAAGGATGGGACCAATCCAAAGAAATTGAGTTGGCCGTGCCCTTAAGCTGTGTGTTGAGTTAAGACTCACCTATCAGCCTACTAGCCCACTTTATGATTTGTTTGAGGGAGTTTTTGTCCTGCAGGGATAGGCTCCCAAACCAATACAAAACGGAAAAAGACAAGTTTATTTTAGAGTCAATGACCCAACGTCCCAAGATACTTATAATTGCCTTTAACACACTCCACATGCTGGCCTTTGATTATTGTAGGATCACGGGTGGAAGAATGCTTTGTTTTGGATATGTTTAGCTCTAAAAAAGAATCTTCACACCAACTGATAAAATCATTAACAACTAGGCTATAAAGGGGCACTCCACCAGTTTTTCTTTCTTTACGGTTATTGTTTTGGTAGCTTACAATAAAACTAAGCAATTAGGAAGATGAGATGTGGTTTAAAGATCAAGAAAAAGCTAGTAAGTGGACCTTGAGTTTGTGTCCATGTGTGAATGTGATCATGAATAAATGTCTGTATGTATACAACAGAAAAAAAAATAATATAATTGCACACCTACCTCCAAATGCTGGCCTCATGGTGAAGTCGTGATCGTCTACTTTGAGCAGATTCTCCGTCTTTGTTTTGCGAGACTTGGTCACATCTGGAGGCTTCTTTGCCAAGGAGCTAGAGGAAAATGACATTCACTGTCAGGGGGTAGGTATGGGACTAGTCTTGCATTGCCAGACCTATCTTCACAGCATGGTGGAGTCAGATCTGGCCAATCCAGAGACACATTCTGGGATAAGGGATTAAATCAATCACAATCATCTTGGGCGGCGCTAAACTCCGGAGGCAGCGACGATGGCTCTGCTAAATAGCCTCGGGAAGGAACTTGTTTTGGTGGAACATTTGCACCCCGCAAAAGAAAACGCCACATATAATATTAAATGAAATGCAAGCAAGCAGAAGAGAAGAGATAAATGAAATGGAATGAAAATGAAAAAAACTGCCCTCCTTGCCCTTGTGTGTCCAATTAGGGTTTTATGTATGACGGAATCTCAAACATGCCGTGCATCAGACTCTGATATTCCTCTTTGTTTCTAAATGAACCACTCGAGAATAGTGAATGACTTAGGGTTGTAAGGTTTTGGGTTCATCCAGTCAGAAGAAGTCTGAGTGAGTCACTGCCGCATTCTCCGCTTAAGCACCAAGTATCCCAGTCTTTTCATCTCTCATACAGTCTGGAAGACAATAACTACCTGATGAAAAATAACCTCTCTGAGCGAAGATGGCTTTGTGTTGGAGTCTTTTATTTGGTATTGTCGACCCATGATCTCCTCCTACGCGCCTGTTTATCTACAGGTCTGCGAAAGCTCTGCTCTTCTTCATGACAAGAATTTGACGCTGATATCAATCACTCAATATCTACTAGGGTTCAAGCTGTCATTATGCTCTGAAAGAGTTGTTGTGATTCACTTGCACAGGGATTTTTTTGTATCATGGCTTACACTGCGATTTAACTCATGAGGCCTTTCTTGAGTAGTTTCCGAATTTTAAGAAGTAACCGTTGTGTTGGTGGTTGGATTCCAACAAGTGCTCCAAAAAACGGTAATTTGTAACTCCCCTCCAGAACGACACAATTTTTTTTTTGCCCCTATCAGCAAGACAACATTGTTTGTAAATGCCTTCCATAACTTTTGCAAATCAGTTTAAAAATGTTTATATTAATAGCCATCTCTGATCTGACCGCTATGGTTTGTTTAGATTCAGATATCAAAAGGCCCGTTAAGGAAACATGGATTGGATGGTTGAAATAACCACCACTAGGCGAATGGTTACGGAATAATTGTGATCAAGAAAAAACAAACAATTGTAGCAGGACTACAATGTTTGGCTCTAAAAGCAATTATGGCTATTATAGTCTCACATTGTCTCACAATAATTCTGCATAATGTTTTTGGCATTTTTAGGCCTTTATTGACAGAACAGCTGAAGAAATGAAAGGGGGAGAGAGGGGGGAATGACATGCAGCAAAGGGCCGCAGGTCAGAGTCGAACCTGGGCCCGCTGCGTTGAGGATTAAACCTCTATATATTGGCGCCCGCTCTACCAACTGAGCTATCTGGGCCCCTGTAATTCTTCATAATGTATGCAAAACACTTGACTTGGAAATGGTTGTTAGAGACTCCATTGCTGGTCTAGACCTACTCTAGTGTGGTCTAGACCTACTCTATCTGTAAAGTCTCCTGAGAAAACTCCTGTTGTGATTTGACACTATAAATACAAATGGGTGGGTTTGGATGAGGGGCCCAATTTGGAAAGTGATGTCTATCTTTAATTGTAATTGGCTTGCCTGCTCCACCCTGCAAAGTTGTTTAGGCTCTATGTCAATGTTTAGGCTCTATGTCAATGTCAAAACCCACAAAGCCACAAGAGGTCTTTGTCTGGTAAATATACAGTAAACACACTTGTTGTTTCAGGCATTTAAACAAATGACGGATGCTGTAGTTTCTTTGGAGAAGACAGTCTTGAACAGTAGGCTATGTCAAAGCGTCCCTCTGAAGCCCAAAGTCCTCCCGATGAGCAAGTCAGTGTCTTGCAGGCAGCTTCACCTCCATCCGTGTATGGATGTGCGTGGGTGAATGTTTGGCAGAGCACTCATATAACTGCAGTTCATTAACCACTTAAAATACAGTTTTTTTTAAATAGGATTTTTCATGATTTCCACTCCTTCAATGTGAGAAATTAATCAATACATTTGTTAAATAATTTTGTTTGAGTGTTAACATGCACCGACTGTTTCATGCCTTTTAACAAAATGCCATCATTCTGCCATGATGCCAAAGAGATCCACTTCTGACACACCTCATGAAATGCAGTGCACAAAGCTCAGACTTTTCCTGTCAATTTTTTACCAAACCAGTAAAGAAAAACATTATTTCACCCCTACAGTAAAATAATACTCAGAAAAAATTAAAAGAATGTCAGGAAAGTTACATTTCAAACTTTGCTTTATACCATATCGATAAAACCTAGACTACATTTCACCTACATAATGCATATTTTCTTTTCCTTTCTTTATTTTTATTGTATTATATGTAAATATGCCACATTTAGCCAAAAGGCTAGTTTTCATCTGCAGTCTCTTGCCAGATGTTACAATAGGCTCCCTAAAAAGCAAATAAACAACCATCTGCAGGTAATGTGGCTCAATATGAGGCTTCTGTTGACTTCTGTTTCCTTTGGTAATTGTTAAGGTTTTAATTATATATGTAATTAAGGAAATGTAAATAAATATAAATGACAAGTACTCATTGAGCTCCACTTACCTCTACATTAACCAGCAGTTATGTGATAAATTTAGTGATAGGCTAATGCCAATTAAATTGAAACTATTTATATTTATCTGCTGGATAGTTGGATAAATCTCTTCTTTCTTTTCACTTACGTGCCATGCTTCTGGGTCTCCACGGTGCCGGTCCATCTCCGCACGCGGTGGCCGTGCTTATGGCATTCCCCGCTAACAACCAGACATAGGAGTAAAATCAGAGGTTTGGTCAAATAAGGCATCTTGACGGCGCAAATCCACAGGTGAGTCCTTTGAAAGCCCCTCTCAGTCGGTTCATTCCAGCAGGGCTCAGCCGGCAGCGCATAGTTCTCAGCAGAGGATGGATGTGTCCTCGGTCATGGCATCAGGCGCTCTGCCGCGCGACAGCTGTAGGAGAGGAATGTGTTTGTGTGTGCGATGCTGTACACTGTCTGCACTTATCCTTACGAGAGAGAGAGAGAGAGAGAGAGAGAGAGAGAGAGAGAGAGAGAGAGAGAGAGAGAGAGAGAGAGAAAGGAGGCTGAACATCTGTAGCCTACATGCTTCAAACACACACTCAAACACACACACACACACACACACACACAGATTATTTGCAGCCTGGCATGACACAACAAGAGAGGCAGATTATTCCTCCCTCTTGTAAATAAAAACCTCATCATAGGAATCACGTTTCACTCCACTCAGGGACATGGAGCGTTTAAAGCCAACCCCCCCCTCCCTATTTTCACTTAGTGCAAGGCAGCAGCAAGCGTTTCTGGGGCTGTGAGCAGAATCATCACCACGTCATATTTTAGGATGTGCTGCTGTTGGTTTTAATTCCCAGCTCCTTCATTTCATTTTAATCATTTCAATCATTTAAGCGTTGGTTATAGACATTCTTGAACCATGACCTCCAGTGTTATTAAGAACTTCATCAGGGCGTATAGTAGCAAGGAGCAGGACGGTGTCATGTGTGTCAGCCAAAATAAACTACAGTGTGTGTTCATGATTTAGGAACAGGTCACCCAGTGCAACTGGGCGGCTTATTGATGTGTTTTTAATGAAGGTCAATCCGAAAGACTGTCGAGTCTCCATCCATCGTCATCAGATTATCCAGGTCGGGTCACGGGGGGCAGCAGCTCCAGCAGGGGACTCCAAACTTCCCTTTCCCGAGCCACACAAGACTGTCATGTCTGTTGTATTTATTTATTTTCTCAGTGAAATTCAATTCAAAAGGGGCTTCACTGGCATGAAAGTTCCAATAACAATGTTGCCAAAGCATCAATTTGTTCAAATATTTGGACAGAACACAATAAACAGTACTTACTCTAACGCCATTTCTCCACCGGGCGCATCTGCGCTGCGTTCTGGAGGAATATCGTATGTCTCTTCTGCGTTAATAAAGATCACACCTTGGCAAGATCCGCCCTACGAAGCACCCCGATTGGTTGGGATTAGGCATTGACCTTGAGTAGTTAAAGGTCCCATGACAAGCTACTCTTTGGATGCTTTTATATGAACCTTAGTGGTCCCCTAATACTGTATCTGAAGTCTCTTTTATATAGACCTTAGTGGTCCCCTAATACTGTATCTGAAGTCTCTTTTATATAGACCTTAGTGGTCCCCTAATACTGTATCTGAAGTCTCTTTTATATAGACCTTAGTGGTCCCCTAATAATGTATCTGAAGTCTCTTTTATATAGACCTTAGTGGTCCCCTAATACTGTATCTGAAGTCTCTTTTATATAGACCTTAGTGGTCCCCTAATACTGTATCTGAAGTCTTTTATATAGGCCTTAGTGGTCCCCTAATACTGTATCTGAAGTCTCTTTTATATAGACCTTAGTGGTCCCCTAATACTGTATCTGAAGTCTCTTTTATATAGACCTTAGTGGTCCCCTAATACTGTATCTGACGTCTCTTTTATATAGACCTTAGTGGTCCCCTAATACTGTATCTGAAGTCTTTTATATAGGCCTTAGTGGTCCCCTAATACTGTATCTGAAGTCTCTTTTATATAGGCCTTAGTGGTCCCCTAATACTGTATCTGAAGTCTCTTTTATATAGACCTTAGTGGTCCCCTAATACTGTATCTGAAGTCTCTTTTATATAGACCTTAGTGGGCCCCTAATACTGTATCTGAAGTCTCTTTCCCGAAATTCAGCCCTGGTGCAGAATTACAGCCACTAGAACCAGTCCCACAATGAGCTTTCCTTAGGATGTGCCATTTCTGTGTCTGTAGCTATTGAGGAGGAGAGAGAGGGGGGGGCCTTGACCAACTGCCACTTTTCTCGTTTGAAAGCCATGATGTCTCGCTCTCTCTCATGGGTGGGCCAAATTCTCTGCATGCTAACGCTAGCTGTGACGTCACAGTCCGAGACTGAAGGCAGGACACATTCAGAAACCGTATCTCACTCAAAACAGCATGGATGGATTTTTTTCAAAGTTTGTATGTGTGTGGAAGCACCAGAGACACAAAAGAACACCACAAATCCCAGAAAAAGTGTTTTTTTCATAATATGGGCACAAGGTTAGGATAGACGATTGGTCAGGGGATAGGACCTGAACAAATCAGGTTCCGTTACCTCGCGAGCCTGGCCAATCATAGCAAGGGCGGGTCTTGCCTAGAACTGCGGTGGGTTCCATAATAACGCGTCTCCTCTACAACACCATGGACAAAAAGAGGTTCATCTTGGATTTGGAAAAACAATTTGCCATCACAGAGGACAGAGGACAACGCCAGAAGAGAGAAGGCATGGAGTTTAAAGCCAGGAGTGCTTGGAGTGGAAGGTAGATGCTAGCTTAATAAACAAGTGACTGTTCTTTCAAGTACTTGTACAGAAGAGACAATAAAATCTGAGTCGGGCAGGCAAGACGCTCCGCTTCTGAGAGCTTTGCGCTTTCACATGAGACTCGCGTGATCTCGTGTTATCATGAAAACACCATTTCGTCAGGCTCCAACCTAACGCGTTTGTGTCTGAACTACCAGCTTACTGATCTATTCATTGTCTGGTGAGGAGCTTTTGGCAGCTACGGCCGTGGTTTAGGTGTGTGTGTGTGTGTGTGTGTGTGTGTGTGTGTGTGTGTGTGTGTGTGTGTGTGTGTGTGTGTGTGTGTGTGTGTGTGTGTGTGTGTGTCGACCCTGACTGTTCGTTCAAAACAACAATAGTGGACGTGATAGATGGATGGTTCATCCAATCACCTGCCAGGTTATTTTTTTTAAAGTACCTGCCTTTTCCCAAACAGTTTCCAATGACAGCTTCTCAGATTTTTCAGTGTTAACAAACCATACGTCACCTCTACTTGGCCGCCACCTTGCCTGCCTGTGGCCGAGGCCGATAGGGACTCTTTTCTACTTCCCGGTATTGAAGACTAAGTGGTCTAGTAAGTTTTTCAGCAAGTTCGACCTGCTGACGGGCTACTGGCACGTCACGTTGTCTAAAAGAGCATGATAGACCGATTCAATCAGAACGCTCACTGGGTTATATTCATATAGAGTGATGCCATTTGGTTTGTGGAACGCACCGCCAACCTTTCAACACCTAATGGACATTGTTGTTGGAAATCTGTAAATTTGTTCTGCGTGTCTTAATAATGCAGTCTTCCACTCGGCTGATTGGAACGTCCAACTTGACCGTGTTGAAGAGTTGTTTGACCGCTTGGCTCACGCACATTTAACTGTTAGCCACTGTTACTTATTTGGGTTGTGTGGTAGAAAAGGCAGAGTGTGTCTGGATTAGGCCTTGTTGTCTGCAACAAAAAAATGCTTTTTTGTAGGAATGTTTCTACCGTTGTTGAGCTCCTCAGAAACTTGTTAAAGGCTAAATGCCAAATATCATTGGTCAGAGTTACAAAAATCTTTCAAGAGTGTAACCCTTATTTGTAATGCTCCTGCTCTTACCGCAATGACACCTCGGCTCCACCCAGCTGAGGACCTGCAACACATACACACTACAAGGAACCAAGGAAAAATTCTCCCATCCCCCCAAATCAATTTTTTATATCTTTGTGATGGAAATTAATGGAATATTTTGAACCAACTGTAGTATTAAAGCTTTATGCTTATATATTTTACCTCCAATCATATGATTAAATATTAAAAAAATTTTTACTTCCACATTAAATAGCACACATTCAGTCACTTCCTTACTTCCCATATTGCCAACACAACACTTATACCACGCAGATGGCAACAAAGCAAACGTTCCACCTGCAAAGCTGGATGCAGATGTTTCCCAACGTTAATGACTCACCCAGCAATCACTGACTCAACATCTGATTCCCTTCATCGCCCACTCAACCAGCACCCACAGTGCAGCCTCCCAGAAATGCAGCTAATCCTGGATTTCCCTGCCAATCGCCCCCTCAATCAGCCACTGTATGATCTGGCTTGTCGCCAACGCTGCCATGGGATGGGATGAATTATGTAAAAACTTTGGTCTGGCATCACCATACTAAAATGGGATTTACCGTTCTGGTTAATTTAGATGCAAAGCTCGCAGTGCCTTCTGCAGCCATTCTCATGCTGTTGATGGGTTGTGGTCATGGGTTACTCTGGAGATGAACAAAAACTCTGTACAGGGAGAACTACACGTTACTCTCCGCTGTAACATTCATAGCTTAGTTTTAGTTTAGTTTGTATTCTGCAGAATTTCACCAAAATAAACATTTGAAGTATTTGAAGTAGGGCTGGGCAATATATTGATATAAGTTCGCTATATCGATCTTCTATCAATATATGATCAACATCGTTACATTAGAATAGATATTGTCTGAGATTTTGAGTATTGTTATATGGTGATATGGCATAAGTTTAGTCTTTTCCTGGTCTAGGGTGCATTACAGTTAAAGGTATTGTGGAGGATTTTCTTTTTCCGGGTGGATCATCAAAATAATTGGTCCTCCTAGTTGTCAATCAGTCTGGTGATATGTATACGTAAGGCCGTGGTACGTGCACGTCCCTAGGTAGTTTTCGCTTTCTGCGCATGAGCACTTTCAGGTGTATATGTGTGGTGAGCTACAGTTTCAGCCGTTCATGGAAGCTCGCCGTTCTCAAGACAAGAGTGTTTTTGGGAGACCATTTCACACGCTGGCGTGTGCTAAAAGCACAGGTTGGGCTTCCCACTGATGCCTCAGTCGCGAAGTTTCTACTCGACAGGTAAAGTTTGGCATGCTATTTGGAGAAATCCTTTTAAAATCACTGCTACTAAAAGTTGATGTAGCTAAGCTATGATTAGCGATGCTAGCCCTGGCACAAGTCACGCACACACGGTAAACATCTCAATTTGTGAAAAAGTGCAAATCTTCTTTTGGAAAGTAGGCTTGTATGAGCCATGCCGACAGCAACTTGTAAACAGTGCACTCTCGTGCACACGTTTAATAGGCGTTCCCTCTCGGGAGCAGGCAGAGTGTTGCGCATGTGCATTTTTTCAAAAAGTACAGAGGGCGGTTCTTTTCTAAAATTCTGGAAAATCCTCCACAATACCTTTAAGTGATGTTAATATTTGCATGCGTCATTATATCAACATTATTGGTGTATTGTGTAAATATTTTGTGAAAGCACTAGTTGTCCACCCTTCAGTATCACTGCAATATTGATATTGAGGTATTTGGTAAAAAATATCGGGATTTTTGAGTTCCACCTATAATCGCCCAGCCCTAATTTGAAACCTCTAACTAAATAATGTTAAAACTTTACAAGATTATAAAGAAAACCAAATTAACATACAGAAAATAATATCACTACATAATAGTGATGAAAAGGTACTAATAACAAAATATATGAAATAAGAACAATGATCACAAAATTAATTTCTATCTAAGGCCTATCTATCTAAGACAACTTATCACTTTTTTTTTACTTCAAGGCAACATGGGAAATGTAATGTCAATTTTATTCATACAGCACCTTTCATTACATGTTAACCCAAAGTGCTTCACATAAAACAAAATACTGTATATACATTCAAACAAAGCATGAATGGAAATAATAATACACAACAAGATAATCATACAAGACAGACAGACACAGGCAAGGTGAGACAAGATTGAGAGAAGCAGGGGAAATGCCAGTCAAATCAAATCAAAAAGAACTCAAAGCTCAGATTTAGAGACCCAATTTAGTCTCTCACACACACTCTCTCACACACTCACACTCTCTCACACACACACACACACTCTCTCTCTCTCACACACTCTCTCACACACTCACACTCTCTCACACACACACACACACTCTCTCTCTCTCACACACTCTCTCACACACTCTCACTCACACTCTCACTCACACTCTCACTCACACACACACACACACACACACACACAAGCTGGTGGATAGATTCCTGGGAAGGGACGACAAGTTTAATGAGTCTTCCTCAGCTAAGGTCCTCAGTCTTCTTCAAGGATACTACACAACGGACCCAAATCTCACGGTAAGGCAGTCTGTCCTGCTCAACACATCAGATTGACATTGACTAACGGTATCTCATTTATGGTTTGGTCCTCCTGTCTGTAAACAGTTATACTTAACAGCACAAAACAACAGGCATGAATACTGGTGTCTCCATTTTTCACATTTTTTAAAATAAATAAATAGTTTTTTTCTTCCTTTTCCACCTTAATATATTCGTCGAGAAAACCTTAATGCAATTCCAGTATTAATATTATTACTAACATCTAGTCTAGCAGAATTTATCATAAAAAGTATCATAAATAATAAACAGAGTAATTTCCCAATTTAGGATTAATAAAATCTATCTATCTATAATAATATAGATGTATCTCACAAACCACAAAAAGATGCAAAGCGATCACAAAGAGCAAAAAAATAACAAAGACACAGCAAATGACCACAAAAAAAACACAACACGTTACAATTACATTGATTGAAATAGTTTTTGCCAAGTAGTGGCATTGTGGAAATAGCTTATAGGCTTAGCCTTAAATAACCCTACAGCTGTTGCTGTTAGAACATCTGATGTGGTGTAGTTACATGTAATGCAGCTACTGTTCAGGTTCAAGGTTTGACATTAATTTTTAATTTAATTACTGTTTATTGTAATTTCTCCCAGTGGGGAAATTACACTGTTTTTACACTGTTACTCTGTTTGTTAGAAATCACTACACACAGGCCTGAAATACACACAGACACACACATAGGGGGGACCTATTCATGCACAAATGTAGAGATGTCAGAGTGATTGGGCTGCCAGTGCTGGACCAGCGCCCTGAGTGGTTGGAGGGTACGGTGCCAGTAGGGGAACTGGCATTTCTCCAGCTACCAATCCACACTCTGTACTTTGGTCCGTACTGGGACTTGAACCAGCGACCCTCCGGTTCCTTACTTAATTAAATTACTTAAAGGCACAGTTGTGTATAATGTTATTGGGGATCATTGCAGCATTCAATAAAGAAATAATGTTGCAGCTCTTCACCGCCACTTTATTTCTTGAGCAACAGTAAACAAAAGCACCCTGCTACAGATACAATGTATAGTAGGCGAATACTCTGAATAATGTGAGATCTTAAAATAAGAGTTTATGCTACAATGGGTCCTGATGTAAAAGCCCCCCCAGCCCTTCTACATGGGAGCAACACATGGAACGTAGTCCTGTAGACGTAGTTGGTTTAAACCAATGGGAGAAAGAATGAGATGTATCATTTCTGGATTAGTATGGATCAACTTAAGTAGATTTCCAGGATAACCGGATGTCCCTCACCTTCCGCTCCCTTTGTGTTGCTGTCCTCAAACTCCCTTCGCTTTGGGAAACAATATATCTCGAGCTATCAAGCCACACGCTGAAAATGACAAGTTTTGAATAAAATTTGGATCGTGAAACAAGGCAGGCCTGCATGGTTCTTTCGGGGAATAATTGTAAAGATTTACAAAGAATATGTTTACTGCATTTCCTCTCTAACTGGGACGTTTTGGGACCGATTGGTGGGATTGCTGTGGACAAAGTACACAGGGCGATACACTGTATGTACACAGAATGTATCTTTGGTGTAGCCAGAGAATACTTCTGGATGTACCTCACTTCTGGGTGCATCAAATCCCCCAAAACTAGGTAAATATTGTTTTGTGGGTTAGGCATGACATAAATAAATACAAGGCTAACCTGGTTGGCGATAGATAAGGTGCCTGTTAGCCTGTTGGACAAGCTCACATTAATCCTAGTCTGGGACAATAAAACCATGTGAAACAGATTCTAATATTGTACTGAAAACACACCTTTCATGTGGTGTAGCTATACTCATATTTTTAAACTATAAAATACAGAAACTCAAAATCACAAAGATGTTAGTTTTCCATCAGCAACTTCACAATTTATTCATGTGTATGATTTCATACAATCCCTTTACATCTGTAATATATATTTATGTAGATTTTTTTATAATGTTTACTCGATGATACATTACCAAGCAAATCACATTCATTAACGGTGAACATTTGGAAAATATTTAGTCTCGCGCTCCAGGTTTACATCTATAGGAGTTGTTTTGTTGCAGAACAATCTGTCCATTCATCAGAATAAAAGAGATTAGTGTGTGTACACCGTGTGCTGACGATACATGATTTAGGGCTTGGCTGTTGAAGCGCCGAGATTGGACGAGGTAATGAGTATGTTGAGCCTTTTCAAGTTGCCCACCATCAAAGTGCAATTGGAGCGGAGGGAGCCTTTTTGCTTATACCAGCAATGTTGTGTTCCCTGGCGGAGAATGCTGCCAGCTCACTCATTTCCCTTTTCAAGTACATTCAATACTTTCCACAGCAGTCTGCACTCGTCCATTCCTGGAAGTTTACATGTTGACAAACTGAACTTGTAATTATCTGTGTGGCGGACATCAATATGTGCTGCTAAGTGACACTCCATTCAGAATGATGAGTCTGTAACAATGGTGTTAATAAACTGAATCACCAATGAGAGTGTGTTATGTGAACATCATTTATTATTGTGTGTGGAATGATGAATCACTTAAAGATAATAAAATAAAAATATCCCAGTGGGGAATTTCAGTTGATGCCGCAGCATAAAGGCAGCAATTGTACAGATAAATAGAGAAAGTAAAATAAATAAATAATAAGTGGTATATAAAAGTAATACCCAATCTATGGTTCTGAGATGATGTTAATCCACAGGCACGTATCCTACGCCGTAGGCTACAGAGCACCTCTCCAGAAACAGGGCTCTCAAGTGTCACGCATTGAGCGTGACAGTCACTCATTTCGGTCTTTTGTCACGCACTCCCGCCACACATTGTATTTCTCACGCGTAAAAATTATTTATAATAAATTGAATATGCCGCAGCGCCCAAAATTTCTCTGGCTGCGCCGCTCTCACTATGGGACCGGCAGGAATCAAACGCGTCTGGCCGTTTTACAGTTGTGTGGAGGCTCCACGCAGAGCTCTTGCAGTAGTCTACATAAGTGGCCTGATGTTTATGCTTGTGCGCTGGTGTGTGCGTCGAGCCACATGTGTGTGTGTGGGGGGAGTGTGTGGTAGAGGGAGAAGTGAGAGAGTGACGGCGATTATCTTTGGAGCAAGTAGCGACTCTAGAGTCATAGTGAGAGAAACAAAGCGTCTTCTCCTGTTCTTTCTGACCACGGTGGGAAATCTGTAGCAGGAAAAGTTAACCCTCTCCTTGATTTCATGTTGTTTATGGAGAAGGAGAACCAGGAAACGAGTCAGGGGAAATGCAACGCTACCAAGCCCATAGACCGTGACCAAGCCACGGCTTGTAGCTTACATTTTTAATGTCTAAATCGAGCCTGCCACTTATCAGCCAAACAAAAAAAAGAGAGGGGCTACACAATAGCCAATCAGAAAATAGCACTATTTTATCTGGGTAAGATTTAATGCAGCAACCAATGAAAAAAAAAGCAAAGCATACAGACACTTCCCTAAACATTCGCTCATTCAGAGACCAGAGACCCAAACGGGGCTCTGTGTCTGTCAGATGGTCAGAGATCTACCGTCTCAGCAGAGCAATAACGTAATGCACAGCAGACTATGGTGCAGGTAGATTATTTTCTGAAATATATTGACTATTATAACTTTATTTTTCTCAAAGTATCACGACTCCTCCAAAACTCAGATAAAAGAGATATTTATATATACTTGAGAGCCCTGCAGAAATGTAACTACACGTCACGGTGGCGCAGACTGCAACGGGTCTGCGCCACCACATGTGAGGAGGGCCCTGAAGACGTTAGAATGAATACCGTTTGATGTAGGAAGGGGCCAATAGAGAATGCCTTTCTACAGGGCGCAGAATATTGTGCTGACGCTTGTCGCTGAATGACAAGCCTTCTGCACCCCCTTTGGCCTGTTTGAGTTTCAAGTAAGGCCTTGTGGTTTATGCAATGCTCCCAGTACATTACAGCGACCAGGGGCGGAGTGGGACCAAAAAAAATCCACCGGGAAATTTCGTAGACCACCACGACCTGTGCTTCGTTAGCGCTTTCTGATTAGCCTGTGTTTGTATTGAAATAAGAGTCTGCTGTGGCCCGCCGTACGGGTTGAGCAGAGGCTACACAGTTTGACCAGCGGGCAGCAGCCGCACACCAGGCCGCCGGATGGCGTTGCTAAGAACTTGCAATTTATAGCTATTATCAGACCGGCCCTCGCGGCCTCGAAACACACCGGGAACAGTCCCAACTCTCCCAATTGCCACTCCACTACTGACAGCAACTGATGGAGCAGATGTTTGGTAACCAACACTGCCATTCCCTGTTGCCCTATCATAAAGAGGTGTATGACAAAGGTAGGCTTTTTATCCTTACCTAGTCTGGCAACTAGTGCTACTTTCTGTAATTTTCAAATGTACAACTAGGGCCAAACCCTGTTAAAGCTCCTAGACATAACAATAGTAGTAAGTTTCCCCAGAGTTGTGGTTATAACATCCGCCTCAGGGCAACACTCTGGCCAGTCCGGGCTTGCCCCGGGAGTCCTGTGCCAGCCGGAAGCTGTTGCAAGTGCTGGGTCAGCTGCACACCATACTATCTCTGCTGTTCAAGAGCGATCCACTGATGACCTGTAGCACTGCAAGGAGCTTTAAACCCCAAATAATTAGAGCAGTGATAATGCAATCTACTAAATTTGTATGGTGGTGGTAATTCCAACCAGAGATGCTCACAAGTCTCTAAGCTAGAGTCCAAGTCAAGTCTCAAGTCTTTGAGCTAGAGTCCAAGTCAAGTCTCAAGTCTCTGAGCTAGAGTCCAAGTCAAGTCTCAAGTCTCTGAGCTAAGAGTCCAAGTCAAGTCTCAAGTCTCTGAGCTAAGAGTCCAAGTCAAGTCTCAAGTCTCTGAGCTAAGAGTCCAAGTCAAGTCTCAAGTCTCTTGTGGTTATAATATGTGTTGCATCACGTACAGCGACCCATCCAGGCTGCATCTATCAGCATACAGTATCAGCTTTGATTTTGGTATATAATCAGTGTAAACAGACTATTGCAACATGATAAAACCAAGAATGCTTTACTTTTAAGTTAATATCTGTACTTTAATTAACATACAGTACAGTACAGACCAAAAATTGAAGCTCAGAAGAAATAGGACTCCCTTGTCTGTTGATGAATTATAATGAAATGCCTTGGCTCGTATTGTGCTGGCTCTGTGGGGCCATAAGACCAAATATAGAAAATATTATAACTCACAACACTAAAATTGACATACTCCTATTTAGTTCAAAACTGCAAAACATCACAGTGTAGCTAAATGCAAAACACTATTGCAACCAAATGAAATTTTTAACACACTAAAGTGCACTTCCTTATGATAGAGAATCCTCAATTATTTGTTATTTACTTAGTGGAAGATCCATGTAATGTGCACTGCCAATGCAACTAATCATACCTTATAAACTACTGTAAGTCAACACATCCCAGACTCTCAAACCAGTGTAACGTTATAACTAAATGAAACTGTAACGTTATATGATCAACAATAATCCTGTAACCTGTTTGCAGACAACGTTAATAATTAACGTGATGGCAGACACCTAAATGATTAACGTAACGTTAATCAACCACCACAAGTTTGGCAATTAAACAAACGCTCATTTTATATTTGATAACGAAGACAGTCGGAGTTAACCTCCCGTAACGTTAGGTCGTAGCTAAAGCAAGAAGCAAGCTTACGGTAGATGGTCAATGCTGAGCTAAACATGTTTACTCACCTATCAGGGTGCGTTTTCAGATGCCTGATAAAATTAGATGTGGTTGAGCCAGAATCTTTTATCGTGATACCGCATATTTTCATGGGCGTCAGTTTGGTTTGAAATGTGCTGGGGACAGAGACGCATTTGGAAGTGCATTTCCAGAAGTGCTGGGTACAATGATATTCATTTTTTTTTCCTCTTTTGTGCAGGTCATGTTTTGAAAGACGCTGTCCTGTAGATTACTAATGTAAATTAATAAAAATGTATTCAAAAATGTGTTGATGTCCGACACGTAGAAGAAGCCTTAAGTTTTCAAAAACCATTAGACAGGCATTCTAAAACGCTTAACGTGGTTTAATGCAGGGTGCGAACTATACGCAAGCATCAAGGCGTGGCGGTGCTGTGGTGCAAATTCAACTCATGTTTAGGACATGTTAATTTAAAGATTCGCAGAAAAAATATAAACGTTGGAGGCCATTAATCGGCACGCAAAGTCCTTGAAATCCATTCTGCAGTAAGCGTCATATAGCCATGGTAAAGAGAAAACAAGACAGTTTAATTAATTTCGGTTTAAGAAATAGTGTAGCGATGACGTTAATAGCGCGACCTCGCTGCTGCAATTTTAGCCTATTAGCACACCTCCCATCGGGGTGACAACGCAAGAAGAAGCTGAAGAAATAATGTCCTCTGGCTGAAGGTGATCCTAATCCCTCTTGTTCCTCTCTCTCCCGTTAAATTGGAAAAGTCCTATTATGGACGTTATCTGATAAGCGTTTCTGCTTCATTAGAGCCTATAAGGAAAAAGCTTAACGTGGTTGAATGTAGCAGGACTACCTAAACAACAATCAATGATCACCAAATTTCTCTCTCGTACATCATAACCACTGAAAACTGTCAAAAAAACTAACCGAAAGTCCTATTATTATGGACGTTATCTGACATTAAAGGGGTGATAGAATGATTATATAGAGTATTTCACACTGTTCCTTATGGTCTCCTAATTGGATATGTAACATTTGTTGGGCTGAAAATGGCCTGGTTGATATTTTATTGGCCCTTATGCATCCCTGTGTTTTGGCTCTATTTGAAACAAGAGCTTTTCTTCCAAATATGGTATGCTCGTGAATATTTAGATGAACTGCGCGCTGATTGGTTGAGCGAATTGCCATAGGCAGACCTTAGAGATGCGCGCTGATTGGTTGAGCGAATCCCCAATACACACTCATTAGAGAAGCGACAGAATCTCATATTCCAGACACTGCAATGTTTCATTACCAAATTCACTTCTGAGACTTTTTTATGTGAGAAATCAACTATATAAAGCTCAAATATGGGCCGTTTTACGAAAATTGATGGCTAATTGCAAATATGGTAAGACTGTGTGTCGGACTTCAGCGGCGGTGCTGCTGCCTCGCCGCACGGCCTGCCTTCCTTCACAGACCCCGGCCTGCTGTGAGCTCCGTTAGGCTGGCAGCCCTGACAGAGCTCCAGGGCCTGCAGCTCCCCCTCTTCCTGCTAGCTAAATGGCCCGTTGTGTGAGAGTGAGAGCGCGGTCAGAGAGCTTGTTACACCAGCAATCTCTTACCACATGTTACACACAATGTCACGCCACTTAGCTATACAACATCTAAATGTCTTATAAAGCTTACAACGGTGTCCGATTTCAAGTTAATATTTGTGAAGTTTAGCTAGGTGTTTCGTTAGCTGCGACTGTCCCTTCAATCCTATCTATGTGTAGCTACAAATCACGGCTAGTTAGCTTCATTTTTGGTCGTAATTCGAGTATATTTACAGTTAGAATTTCGTCACGCCACTTACACATCTAACTAAATGTCTTATAAAGCTAACTACGATGTCCGATTTCAAGTTAATGAATATTTGTGAACAGTGGGGGTTTCGTTAGCTATGACTGCCCCTTCAATCCTAGCTATGTGTAGCTAGCTACAAATCACGGATAGTTAGCTTCATTTTTGGCGTAATTTCTGTATATTTAGAGTTTGAATTTCATCATGCCACTTATACAAGATCTCCCTAAAGGTCTTATGAAGCTAACAACGGTGTCCGATTTCAAGTTAATATTTGTGAAGTTTAGCTAGGTGTTTCGTTGGCTGCGACTGTCCATTCAATCCCATCTATGTGTAGCTACAAATCACGGCTAGTTAGCTTCATTTTTTGGTCGTAATTCGAGTATATTTACAGTTTGAATTTCGTCACGCCACTAGCTACACATCTAACTAAATGTCTTATAAAGCTAACTACGATGTCCAATTTCAAGTTAATGAATATTTGTGAACAGTGGGGGGTTTCGTTAGCTATGACTGTCCCTTCAATCCTAGCTGTGTGTAGCTACAAATCACGGCTAGTTAGCTTCATTTTTGGTCGTAATTCGAGTATATTTAGCTACAGTTTGAATTTCGTCACGCCACTTACACATCTAAATAAATGTCTTATAAAGCTAACTACGATGTCCGATTTCAAGTTAATGAATATTTGTGAATTTCAGAGGAATTCTAGGAGCTAGCTCTCATTGATAGAGCTACATCCAGCCGCAGGCTCTATCAATGAGACTCGCGGACAAGCGGCGTTTATTTCCCCAATCGTTTGTTTAAATAACTCAACACATTATAATTACACACATTAAAAGATTAACTGGAACCTGTGGTAACAGATTGCTGGTGCAACAAGCTCGCTGACCGTGCTCTCACTCACACACACCGGGCATTTAGCTAGCAGGAAGAGGGGAGCTGGCCTGTAGGCCCCGGAGCTCTGTCAGAGCACCAGCGTGTAGTAATCCATTATCCAAAGCCGGTGACTTTGCGCGGGTATGGAGTGCTGTCGGCTGCAAGCCGTAACGGAGCTCCAAGTTCCTCAGAGCAGGCCGGGGTGTGTGAAGGAAGGCAGGTCGGTCGGCGAGGCAACAACACAGGCAGCACCGGTGCCGAACTCCGACACACAGTCGGACAACATTTGCAATTAGCCATCCATTTTCGTAAAACGGCCCATATTTGAGCTTTACATAGTTGATTTCTCGCATAAAAAAAGTTTCAGAAGTGAATTTTGTAATAGAATAGCAGAGATCTGCGTGACCTAGCTAGATTCAGAAGACTACCTGATCTCAGGTCAGTTGTGTAGCCTATGTAAATGTTGGGGCGTGACTGTTCTCTTAAGGTTCCGGATTTTGAGCTGCCTACGCAGGCAACTCAGCTTTGTTGGGATTCGCCCGTTTTCAGTGGCAGTTTCAAAATATGAGATTTTCATAGTAAAGGGGTGTCAGTGGGACTTTGAGCTTCTATGTATGTCCTATTTACCCACCGAACTGTCGTTATTCAACAATGACAGGGTAAAATCGGTTTTGCATTCTATCACCCCTTTAAGCGTTTCTGCTTCACATTTCCAGCAGGGCAGCGGAGCAGCTGGGGGTTGACTCCCCACGGTTCTCATATGTCCTGTAAGGTCCGCAGCAGAGCGGCTGTGTCTGTGCCTGTCCTGTGGGGATAGAGCTTTTTGTGGATTTGTTGTAGAGCTTAGATCGGGCCCAAAAAAATCAAGCCCGACCCAGCCCGAGCCCGTGCACGTTGTGTCCGAGCCCGGCCCGACACATTAACTGGAATTATTAGCCCGAGCCCGATTTCAACCTGACACTTTTTTAATCCGTGGGCCGTCATAACTGACGTTCTCAACTACAATTCAGAGTTGTTTGAACTGCAAAAATCTGTTTAAAATTATCTTAAGTAATAATGCAACAGGTTTGTTTATTCAGAATGGAACGGATTGCAAATGGATCTGAATGAAGAAACGTAAAAAACTCAACGTATTTCTCTGGGAGGGCTTGCCCGCTTGCCTAGCCCTCAGGGGGAGCCTATTGGAGAAGTAACAAAAGAGGACGTAGAAGGCTGACTATCATCTTTTCTGCCATGGCGAGCCTGCTCTCTTCATATCCACGTCCCCGTTTTATTTGCTGTCATAGGCGAACAGCGGCCGCACTTAATGCACTCAACAAAGCCGACACATAGGCTATGTTGTCACTTCCCACGACTTGTTTAAAATGGCTCCATATTGTTTAAAATTCTCCCGTTTTTCTTTTTTTCTTTACATCTTCCAGCTTGCACTTAACTCCACAATACAGCCCGCAGCCCCGGTGATGCGTGCGAGAGGAGGAGACTCCGCGCATGACACAAGTTGCATTTTGTAACTGTAGTCCAACTTGTGTAACTTTTTGGACACATTTGTTACTTTGGCCTAAATAGATAATAGTTCTGATTATGGCATAGCTTTCTCCCCACCCAATTAGGCTAAAGTAATGATTAAAAAAAACACAAATGCTTGATCAAGGGTCCGGCCCGGCCCGAGGATAGTGGCGGAAAATAACGGCCCGGCTCGGGTCGGGCACGGGCTCAGGCAGAGAATCTAAACTCTAATTTGTTGGCATCTGTCGTTCACGAATTATAGGCCTATGTGTTATGAACTTTATTTTTTTAACTAAATTGAGCTCGAGGTTTTAAAAAAAAAAGTGGTGGGTACAAATTGACTCATGACGAAATGTGGTGGGGACGCGTACCCACCGTCCCCACCGAAATCGACGCCTATGCATATTTTGCATTGAGTGCTTCTTTTGTTTGGGCCGTCTTGTTTAAAGTTTTTTAACGCAAAACTTACGATGAATGGCACAGCAGCGGCCGGTGAATTTGACATGTGTGTTTGTTGTCCTCCAGCCAGCAATACGTACGTGTTACGCAGGCAGGTTATAGGTAACGGAGGGAGGGGTATAGCAAGCTCGTCAGACGTTTCCTAAAAATCAATATTGTTCACGAGTCCCGCAGCTCGAGTCCGAGTCGAGTCTGAAGTCTTTCGAGGACGAGTCTCAAGTCGAGTCTGAAGTCACTGTGTGTGCGACTTAAGTCACACTCGAGTCCGAGTCTCAAACTCGAGTCCCCATCTCTGATTCCAACGCTATGTCTTACTTTTGATATGACTTGCTGTAATAACGTAATGTTGTAATAAGGAATCTACAAAGTTAGCATTGACCTCACCTTATCAGATAATAAGATGGACAACGTTTTGTTTGATTACCTTTACAGAGTTGGGAAAGAAAGATCTGTATTCACGGACAGTACATTCTTTCACAACACAAAATTTCCATCTGGGGTTGTTCACAGCCAACAGATGTACTGTAAATAGGTGTAACAAACAGCATTAGAATTATATAACATAATGGCATAGACAGGCTACACGAACATCTGCTACATACGCTTACATTTTTCCTCCAAACACTTACGTAAATTGAAATGCTGCAGTACAGGTCTTACAGTACACATTAAGTGTAATCAAGCCAGAATAATCTGCCTTCCCTTCAGTGCCTTCAATGCAAACAGCTTATATGTTCCATTTAGCTACATAACGTAAAACAGTCAAGCTGACTATGTGTATGTTGCACATAAAGAACTTAAAGCCAACGTGTTCCAAAGTGTTTCACATTATAGAGTATTAAAAAAAAGTGGGACAGATTTAAGCACTTTAAATGTTAAAAGCTACATAAGATAAAGGACATTTCAGGCACGAGTTAGAGCTATTAAGTGCCTTTTTTGGATCTATGTGAGAGCACTATGTGCAAACTGCAGAAATACAATAGATGCCTGACAAATGCCAGAATACAATGATTGTGTGATGATTTTATCAGCTTTCTCTTGGGAATAGCCTTTGAAGAAGAAGAATTCCTAAGTGTTCTCTTTTATCACCTGTCAGGCCACTGTGATGCACAACACAACACTTTTGCAATGAGAAAAACAGTTTGGTGACTTGATCACGGATAAAAGGAAGTACATTTCCAGGATAATTGCCTGTCATCCCGCGCGTGGCTCTACTGTGTGTTTTCCCCCGCCTTCCTCTCTCTGGGTGTTGCCGTTCTCAAACTCTGTTCGTTCCGGGAAACAAGAATAAACTTCAAGCTTGCAAGCTACATGCTGAAAATGTCAAATTTTTAAGAACATTTGGATCGTGCAACAAGGCAGGTCTGCTTGGTTCTTTCAGGGAAGGATTGTAAAGATTTATAAAGAATACGTTTACGGCAATATGGGATGCTTTGGGACTGATTGGTGGGATTGCTGTGGACGAAGTACACACGGCAATACACTGGTAAGAGCTAATTGCATTTAACCATGTTTCCAGCTAATTTAAATAGCTCACGTTACTGAATTGTGTGAACAGTTTACTTCATTTAATATTGTATGTGGCATTTTCTTTTGCAGGTTGCAAATGTATCACAAATCACAAAAACAAGTTCCTTCCTTAAACCATTTGGTAGAGCCACCATCGCTGTGTTGATAGCTTAGCGACGGTATAGCTAAGACGATTGTGATTTGTTTAAAAAAAAAAAATGCCAACAATCCAGAGTGTTTTTTCTCCTATCCCATAAGGTATATGTGGTGTAGCCAGACCTATCTCTAGGTCTGGCAATGGGAGACTATATGTGCCCTTTAATAATTATTTTATTATCATTGTCTGTTATTACAAGCTGTCGGGATCTAGGGCCGTCCTGAATACTAGTTTTGGGGCTTCGAAGCTTTGGTGAGAAATATTTGAATATATCCGACTCTTTGCCGGTGGTTGATTGAGGAGCTAAGGGTGCTGGTGTCACAAAGGGGCAAGTTCATCTGCACGTACTGCCTGCGCTGCACTTACACATAGCCGGAGGTTGAAAAGTTTTCCTTTAATCAGAATTTAACGACCTGAGACGTAGCCTATGATTCATATGCATTCCATCAGGCCTCATGTTTACTGATTATTCGCTACAAACTGATTTGTAATAAAGAGAAAGGGGAGCTGTAGCACATAACAGTATATGCACCTTCATTGATTTTTGTTTTTTGAAAGAACAGTAATGCAGGTGATTTGTTCTGTTGAGAATACAGAGAGCCAGAAAAAAATACATATTGGATAATGTAAATAAGAAATCATAATCATCATCATCATCTATGGATAAGACAAAATGTAGTTGCCATAGTGATTCACCGTGCAGTAGGCTACAATCCACTATGAGTAAGAAATTACTATCCTAAGGCTGTCTCTGCTGAGAGTGAAATTCATTTCATTATGCTCCATTTCAGTAAAAGTCACTTGCTGTAGCTGAAAAACAAAGCTGATTCAGTATGCAAATTATCTGCCACTTTTTTCTGAAACTGCACTTAGAGTTTCTAAGAGAGTTTCTAAGAGAGTTTCTAAGAGAGTTTCTAAGAGAGTTAATCGGTTTAATATTATTTTTGCAGTAATAGAAATACGTATGTCCTGCTGTGTGAAACTGAAAACAAAACCCCTAAAGCCTTAGCGACTGATACATTTTTTAAGCTAATATGTTCCTTTTGTGCTCGCGAGTTTTAGAATTTCTTGTTAAATTAAGGAACTACAACCAAATAATATAGCCGCAAGCAGCAGTGAGCGGATTTCGGGCTTCACAAAGCTTCACAAAGTCACTATAGCTGCTTTAATTCTGGAGATAATTGGGTGAGACCAAGCACACCTGTTTCATCACTATAATGCAGAGATCTTTAACGGGGGTCCGGGGCCCCTAGGGGGGGTCCTCAGAGGTACTGCAGGGGGGCCACCAAAATTGGCCTAACATAAATCCAACATATTATTAGCAAATGTAAATCTGCCTATTTGTGATTTTTTTTTTTTTAAATTGATATTACTGGCCATCCACAATTAAACCAAAGGATTTGTGTGTTTAACATCAAAACATGATTTATGAAATCATGCCAACATTTATTATTAATAGCTTAGTGCTGAATGCAAAAAAAGGTATATATAAAGGCTTGAGGCTGCCGTACATATTAATGTAGGCCCAGGTTAATGTTATACAATTATGTAGTAGGGGGTTCTCTACTCCATCTCTCTTTCAGTTAAGGAGTTGTTGGCTTAAAAATGAAAATTGGTACGTACGTCCATGTCGTCGTGCCAGATGTCTCCATCGAGTTTAAGCAGGAATGCTTCAGAACAACTTGAGTTATACTTGAGTCTCAGTTGGTTGTCTTTCTCCTACTTAAAGCCAAGTTTATGGTAGCCGTTTTTTTTCCACTGTCGTTTCCAGCGCAAAGGCTCTGCAAGCTGTCGCGGCGCGTGGTCGTGCTTGACTGGGAAGAGCATGTTCGTCTGTACAAACATCTGTGTTATTCTTGATGTACAGACCACAGGGAGTCAAACAGCCTTAAATATGTGGTCAGAGAGAGACACCACACTGGGAAAAGAAGAAAGATTTGGCTGGAGAGTGCGGATATCGTTTTGTCAAAGCTATAAAAACCGCTTCATGGAAAGAGTGTTCTTAACAGTGTTAACAGGCAGCCAGTCATTTTGATTTGTAGATAACCAACAGTCATGTTAATGATTAGAGTGGACAATTGTAATGTTTCGTGTTTTAACATGGATGGGTTTACTATTGTTGCCAGGCAGCCTGCTTTCCTTTCCTTCCGGTCTCTTTGTCTTCTTGCTTATTCACAGATTAGCTTGTTTGTACGCCCCCTGGTGTCTCGGAGAATACTGCAACGAACAATGTGTTGAGCATTAATGTCTCTGTGCATGCTCGTAGAACACGCGCCAACTACGGCGGTCGCGCTTAGCGCTCTGTAGGGGTTTTTGCTTGTGGAATTAAGCATATGTCATTATCTTGCACATTATTTACACATTTCTTTCAGATTGCGGTTATAATGAGTAGGAAAATCATGCCGGGGTGTTTCATACATCAGTGCAACAACTGTCTTGGTGTCTCAGGTGCCACAGGTTACCCCACCATGATTTCCTATCCCAAAGTTAAATGTGTTTTCTTTCAGCACCTCCTCCCTGCAGCTTGACAGAACTCCCCCAGGCATTTTAGCTGGAATGAGGTTTCTCCGTTGCAGTTAATCAGGGCTCAGTTTGGACTCACAGCATATTGCTTAAGGGTACCATCACACTTTGATATACTGTGCAGGATGGTGTTACTTCAGGGCTGCAACTGGCAGGAAATGCTGCTTTAAGCTGTGGAAGAGTTTGTCAACTTTGGTGACATCTTGTGCAGATGACTTCATGGGTGATTTCCATTGACATAAAATGGACCAACAGATCCCGTTGCTTTGGACGGAGACCAGTGAAGGATATTAGAAGCACTTTTCCAGTGAGTGTTACTGCGCAGCCTCCAACTGAGCTTGAAGACGTAAATGTGACGTGAGCAACCGGTCTGAAAGTTGGAAGTCTTCTGGTAGCTGTGCCAAGAGAAATCTCAATCATTCCCAATCTTACAGAGACGGAGAGTGTAGGTATATGTAAGAAGATAACATGGGCACAGGCTAATTATTGATCACTAACATGCTAGTTAACATTAGTAATTAAACTTAAACAGCTAATGGAAGTCCAAACTGCCTGCAAGCTTCTCCTGTACTGTACAGTAATTCCTCTACTGTGCGACAGTAAGTTGCTTGGTTATGACGCAATCGTTAGCCTATTTTTACAAAAGCGTCTGCTACGGAGCCATAACGTGAGCTACAAGGTAATGGAGCCTTTTATACATTGTCGTGTTTCTTTAGAAATAAACAACGGACAAAAAAAGTCTTTAAACGCTTCAGATGTAAAGTTATTCGCTGTCAAAGTGACGTTAAAATGAATGGCAGTCAATGGAATGCTAACGGGAGGTGAGTGCTTTGTAGCATCAAAATGGTGCCATAGGAGGTTCGTGTTCTGAAGCGAAGCTTACCCCCTTGGTGATTTCCAAAGCTCTGTGTTGCTATGGTTACTGTACACAAACCAACCAGCGAACAGTTTGCATGGCTGCAGTAGAGATGCATGCCCAACACACAAACACACCTACTTTGAAACATTATGAAAAACTTGGATATCAACGTTGACCGTTTCAAGAAGGTGGTTGAAGGGATGAAAGAGGGACGCTGTGTTCGCACGGTCGAACAATTTTGCAACTGGAGGAAAACTTTTGAAAAAGTCCTATTTTGCACGGCTGTATGTAAACAGTAATATTAATGGAGTATTCATTAATTAGCTGTAAACAGCTTAGTCGGAATATTGTCTTTTTCGGAATAAGGGGCAAAAAACAGAATATTAGGTGCATGTAAAACAGTCAATGTTTATACCGAATAAGATGTGTAGTTCACTGACTGAGATTGGCTTCACCTGCTGAAGACGTGGCCCATCTTCCTGCCTGCTTGACGAGGTCCCCATCCTTCATTCATATCATGTGTTATCTGCAATTAACTCTCCTCTCTTAGCATATGTCGTCTCTTCTCCCTCTGTGTGAATGGAATCCTTGAGTTTTGTCTTTGGAGTGTATGTGTAGTCTGCCCTCTTTCAAGGTATTTGTGGTACAGAAAGATTTGGTGCATTGTAGTACTATCCCCCAAGACAAATGTCCCCTCGGGGACAATAAAGTTTACTTTCTCAACAGAAATAGGTCTTTGTGCTATGTAATGAAAGCAATAAAGTGTTTTCAGCAGGGAGAAAGTAAGGGTAAAGATAGAAGTTGCTACAGTTGAAGTTATAGTTTCATTTACAAAAACAGCCACTGAAGCAGGCATTGGACATTCACATAATACCCACAACATTTCTGCCAAGATATCATATTTTCTTTTTTTTTTTTTTTTTTTAAACAAACATGAGTTGCTGTGCATCTGCAGTGAAATTGGCTTCATAGAGGAATAACATCTTAAAGAAATATCGAACAAGGTTAAAAGAAAAATGCTGGCGTTACCCTATTCCCCCCTGGTGTTGATTGGGTGCATAGTACAAGGCTGATCTCCATAACTCAAGGTTATTTTCTCAGATATTTCTGCAACTGCAGATGAAAAAGTTCAAATGAATTCTGTCAAATTGGGTATTTTACATTTGCATTTATCAATCCAAGTAGTTGCGCCAGAATGGTATATTGTTTTAATGTAAAAGAAAAATTAAAAGTACTGTAAATAACAAAAATATTCAGCATTAAAATAACTCTTATTTCATCATACAAAGAGATCATCTTGGCAACACCTATAGAACAACTCCACACTGTCCTAACAATGAATATTCTGACACAGCCCAAAGTGATTAGGCTTCCTGTGTAGATGTAACTCTGCATTTTCTAAAGGGCGCCTTATGACTGTTAGGGGTCGACAAGTCTTAAATGTAATGTTGTATATGGCAATTTCTTTGGTTTTAAGAGCACTCGACTGACACCAGATCTGGAGGGTTTTTGTGATTAAAATACAGACTTTCCTCTGCAGTGTCTCCTTCACATAGGAGGTTGACGAGAGCCATGTCATCAGCGTACATAATTAAGCTAAAATCTGAATCTTGGATTCTAAATTCTTTGGTTTACCTTGAAAATAATAAAATATGATAGGTTGGGGCACGCCTGTGTTTCAAATGGTCAATTCTGACACGTTGCCATTTGAGGACACTCTTTGTGGACGGTCAGACAGAAAATCTCTGATCCACAAAATTAGACCACCATATACACACACACACACACACACATTCGTTCATAACCCTCTTGATGAACATTATTGGCAATCGAAAATATCTGGCATTGAAGGAGCATAGGAACATCATGGCTCTGGTGATGGTCATGCTCTTGACAACTTTACTCTTTGTGTACAAGCACTTGTTGGTCTGCTTAGCACTATGGAAGATCAAGGACATGCGGAACTCCTCGGTGGCTCTCAAGTGGATTGTCTGCTTGAAACACTGCTTGCAGAACACTATGGCATGTCTACAGAAAGAAGCGGGCCTGCCTTGTGCACGACCCAGATTTTACTCAAAACTTTTTCATTGTGTAGCTTGCTAGCTTGACGTTTGTTGTTGTTTCCCCAAGCAAAGGAGTTTAAGAACAGCAACAGACAGAGAGCGCAAGGTGAGGGACTTCACATGCTGGATTTTAGGCAATTAGACATAGACATGTACATGTTGATCACGACTACAGCTAGGGTGACCACAGATGAAAATCTATGAATTTCGGGACACGGGAGTTGGGGGTGGGCGTGGCAACTAATACACTATGGTATTACTTGAGTAAAAGTTCTTAATACTTATTCCACCACTTCTCACCTGCAAAAGTTTGAAACCATGCATGTACTAACATTGATCCAGACTAACAAGCTGGGTACAGTGCTCTTGTCCAGGAGAGCTGAAACAATTGAGTGATAACACTTTTAAACTGGGGGGCACAATCTTTGGCATTTGTCTGGTCTGGCCATCAGGGCCAGGGGCTTTGTTTGACTTCAGTCCAGTTGGTTCATTGTAGTCATTGGTTTCTCTTTCTTCACCTTAGCCTGATTCTTGGGAAGCAGATGTACAACATTGTGGTCCGACTTACCCAGCGGAGGGAGGCACACAGCCTCGTAAGCGCCATCTACGTTTCTGTAGCAACTATCCAACACACGGGTGGATCGAGTAGGGCAGTCTACATACTGTTGAACGGTGAGTAAATTACTTAAGATGTACACACTATTCAATTCTTTATGCATTTAGTTATAAATGGTGAAACTAATTCAATGCTGGGGGCATTGACTAATAGAAAAATATGATGGAGGTTGTTGTAATTTTTGTCTTCATCAAGGGGAGGGACCAGAGAAAAATATTTATAACACTGAAGACAGTATTGCTTTTTCATAAAGTAAAACAAGATTCAGCCTCCCCTTGCTACATTGTTCTGTTTCATTCTTTGTCATTCCCTTCACTGTGGTAATGACCCAGTTTTACCTGAGGGGATCAATCAAGTTTCATTTCAGGGGAATATGAAGAGGTTTGTTCACAGAATACAAACATGATGCATATATTTATTTTAAAATGTCCTCAAGCAAGTGTCTTTTGTGTATTGCATTTACTTTCAATTAAATGAAATATATGGAAAAGGTGTGTATTCTATCTATCTATAAAATAGAATACCACTGCTGGAGGTCAGTCATACACAGGTCCCTTCCTAAGTGAAGGGAAGATTTGGGGCTGCAGCATGATTTATAAAAGTGCAATGTTTTTTTCTAGTCAAATGTGGGATAAGAAATAGAGCAACAACATTGGCACCCCTGTACTTGTATCTTCAGAATTCAGAAACCTAAATTCCTTTCAAAGACCTTTTTTATGTCACTCTGAATTGGCTGTGAAGCCATTCTAACAGTCGACAGGGACAGAAAGGCGCCAAAACCAGAACAGCTTTGTCTGAACAAACTGTAGCTTAAGGCAGTTATGAAATTGTAAATGGGCAGAATGTAACAAATCAATATGAGGAAGGTGAAGTTAAATACTGTTTTATTTTATGCTACAACTCGCATTCTGTATCTCTTGTCATTGCACATTGAAAAAATATGACCTCCATAAGTAGTGAGAGATAAAAACGTGCCACGAGGTACTACATTAGACAAACAATGAACACAGTGCAGCAAACGATTAGCCTACAAGGCTGCTTTTTAACATGTGAGTCACCCTTTACAGGTTATGACCACTTTAGGGTTTTTGGCAACCAGCATGTTCGTTCCAGAGGTAATTAGACAGGTCGGGTGTGCTTTGGGCATAATTGGAATGACCCAGTGATACATACGCAGTGTGCTTGTGTTTCACGGTCATTGATCCAACAATTGACTGCTTTAACCAACTTAACATTTCTGCAGGCTACTGAAGCGCTGGTTCCTCACACCATCCCCTGACCCACAGAGGACAGAGGAGGGTTACTATAACAACATTCAGAGTTGAGTTTTGTAAATGAGGCCTCAGGTAACAGATTGAGATTGGGTCAGTTACACTTTTCCATCAGTTTTTTCCCATTAAGAGCCACGGTTAAAGGTCTCCCTCTGGATGTCTCGGTCTACTTAACTGCCTGCTGTGTTAATGTTTTGCTGCTTACATAATTTATGGTATCTTCTTTTCCTGGCCCCTGAAGCTGTGTTATAGCTGCTGTCTGCATAAACATCTGCAAGTCTTTAAATAATTTAGAATTTCTTCAGTTTTGCGTTTATAAGTTGTCCAGTCACCTGTTTTGTGGGATTTGTTAAGGAGCCTGTGCAGAAGGTCTGCTTCTTTTTATCTGTGAAAATGTCTTCAGTCCTGACTCCTGTGTGTTCGTAAGCTATGCTGTGAACGTGGTTTGTTGTTCCACAATAAACTGGTAACGCAATTCTGAAATGAATTGCCCGTTTCATTACCTACAATCCCGGAAATGAAATTTTCTTGGATATAGACTATAGGAATGGCAAAAATAAGGTGTCAAATTGTAGGAAATAATTGTTTCTTTCATGTATGTTAACCGATCATCATTCATCATCAAGGTGAAAGCTTTAAATGCAAACAACTGAATGGTTGTTTTCATGTCTTATCGTTGCTTTATGTTCGGCTATTATAAACTTCAGATTACGCTTAGTTCGGCCTAAAGCCACATGGACACTTCAGCATTGAGATGGCGTGAAGATATATAATTAATACACTCAGTTTTCATACTTTTTTACCTGTGTGAGGGTGGCAAAAATCTTAAATATCGTAGGTGTTGAAGCAATGTGAACATCCACCACATCTATTATTTCTAGTGGTGGAAGAAATATTCAGATCCTTTACTTAAGTACTAATACCACACTGAAAAAAATACTCTGTTGAAAATGTTACTTAAGTAAAAGTATGTAAGTATCATCAGGAAAATGTACTTAAAAAGTATTAAAAGTAAAAGGACTCGATCCCATTTTAGAAACTGGAAACCATCCAAACAGTTGTGTGTTTAATGGTCTAATCATTTCAGCTGGAGTTGTAGGCCGTTATTTTGGCTAGTTTAATTTATTATAAAACATCCCATTTTATAAACTACATGTGTTTTGTGTGCAAAAATCTGTTTAAAAAGTACAATATTTCTCTCTGAGATGTAGCGGAGTAGAAGTAGAAAGTGGCATTAAAAGACTCAAGTAAAGTACCTCAACATTTGTACTTAAGTTCAATTCTTGAGTAAATGTACATACACCTACATACATAGATGTCACAATAGCGTCCCATATATTCTTACCCCTACATGTCATATATTTTTTTAAAGTAAAACTCCATGGCTTCCCCCCCCCCTCCTCTCTCTTTCACAAAAGCCTGTAAAGCAACCGTTTTATTAATGTTTTTTTACGCGCCCCTGCCCATACACTACCGGTCAAAAATTGAATTTTTATTGAAATTCATGCAGTTCAATGTCTTATTGTACTCTGAAATGAAAGAATAGAACAAATGAACAATTTAAGTTAAAAAAGAAATCATGGAATCAATTTATAAACCAAAATGTATTCTAAATCTTAGACTCATCAAAGTAGCCCCCTTTGGCAGATATAACAGCCGAACACACTCGTGGCATTCTTTCTACAATGGAAATCAAATATTCTTCAGAAAGTTCTTCCCAACTCTGTTGCAGAAGTTCCCATAAATGTGTAGCACTTGTAGGTTGCTTTGCTTTCACTTTTCTGTCCAGTTCATCCCAAACCAGCTCAATGGGGTTTAAGTCTGGTGACTGTGCTGGCCACTCCCTGTTTTTAAGCTTAACATCTTGTTCTCTTTTCCTAGGGTAGTTCTGGCATAGCTTGGACTTATGTTTTGGGTCATTATCTTGCTGTAAGATGAACCCCTGACCAACTAGGCCCATACCAGAGGGTACTGCATGGCGCTGCAAAATGCTGTGGTAGCCGTTTTTGGTTCAGGGTGCCTTTCACTCTGTAAATCACCGACCCTGGATCAGCCCCAGACCATCACGCTTCCTCCTCCATGTTTGACAGTTGATGTCACACACTGAGGAACCATCCTTTCGCCTACTCGACGGCGTACATAAATCCTGCGTGTTGAACCAAAGATTTCAAATTTTGATTCATCAGTCCATAGCACCTTCTTCCAGTCTTCAGTAGTCCATTGACGATGTTTCTTGGCCCAGGCAAGCCTCTTTTTCTTATTCTGACGTCTTAGCAATGGCTTTCTTGCTGCAACTCGACCTATCAAACCTGCAGCTTGAAGTCTTCTCTTTACAGTTGAAACTGAGACTTGAATATTACGACCACTATTAAGCTGTGCTTGAAGCTGTTGTCCTGTGAGCCGCCTATCACGCAAGCTGTTGACTCTCAGAAACTTGTCTTCTGATTCTGTTGTGGCTTTGGGTCTTCCAGACCTCTTCCTGTCAGAGTTCCCCCCAGTTTCTGGGGGAAAAGTGGCTTTTGATGGTGAAGAATACTGTACTCACTGACACCTTGACTTTCTTCGCAATTTTTCTGTAGGAAACACCAACATTCTTAAGTGTTATGATGGTCTGTCTCTCTTCAATTGTTAATTGCCTTTTTTCCCGCCATTTTTATAGCAACACACTACTTTCTGCAGTACAATACTGTTGAAATAATGCTCACGAGGGTACGGTACCACAGTGTTCCAACAATACTTTTATACAAACAGAGGGAGTTGTAAGTAACCCAGACCAGTGTGAACAGCTGTGGGAATTGGTAGCACCAACTTTCAAAGCTTGATCATCCTCCATTGCTGCAGAACAGCTTTACGTTGTTAACCTATTTCTTGTTCCCTGATAAAGGCTTTTTTTGTAAAGTTCTGAAATGTACATTATGTTTCAGTTTTGGGTAACATTACTTTTTTTTTTAACCTCAGGCAGTTCACCACTTACCTTTATACCATTTCAAGCTATTCATTGGACTGGAACTGCTAACATTTCAATAAAAAACTAGAAAAATTGAGGTGTTCTAAAACTTTTGACCGGTAGTGTATATTTATACTTGAACGAGTGTTTGAGTGGGCCATTTCAACCTTGGGTGATTACATTTATTTTATTCAGGATGGTGAGAACCTATTACTATAGAGTATAGATATATAGAGTACATGTATTCATGCATTCATGCATTCCTGCGCGAAGATGGAGATGAAGAGAAAAAGCTGTATACACTTGCTATTCATCAACATTTTTATACCAAGTGTCAACCTCCACTGCTCCTACTTTCTCATCTCTTTTTACCTTTTGTGGATGTGCAGTAATGGGTACGCTGCACGCTCAAACTGTGACCTTCACACCCACTCAACAAGAACAGACAAACAAAAAGTTTGTAAAAAGTCAGTCACATGTCTGAGTCTGGAGCCTGTGCTGAAGATTACTGCAGAGCAGGGATTTTAAACAGGGGGTCCGGGACCCCTAGGGGGTCCTCAGAGTCAATGCAGGGGGGCCACCAAATTAATGTTAATTTTTAAAGAAAAATGTTGCCGGCCCTGCATCCAACAGAGCAGTAACCGAACCCGACTGAGCCCGACACAGTTAAAATCTAATCTTTCTCATACTGACACATGTACATGTTTGAATAGCTTAGTATTCTATACAAAGAAGAAATGTATAAAGGCTTTAGGCCACCCCACACATTATTGTAGGCCCAGTTTAATATGAAACTTAATTTTTTACAGTATATGTAGTAGGGGGTCCCTGCTCCGTCTCCTTTTCAGCTAGGGGTCCTTGGCTTCAAAAACGTTGAAGACCCCCGCTGCAGAGCATTTGGCTGCCCCGTGAAAAGCGGGTATCATTAACTCCGCAATGGACCATAATACGTTTGATGGAGGTCGGGAGTGAGGGGATCAGATCCACAAGTTTAGTCAGTATGTCTGCAACCCTGGCTCCGGGAAAGCAGTGTGTGATTGCATTAAAAATCGTATGCCCTGTGTGATGAGTCAACGATAATAAAGTGGTAGGGGGGGAAAAAGAGGAAGAGAAGTTCATTTAATAGGACCGATCCCAGGGCGCCGTATCCTGGAGAGCCGCCCGAGAGAGTTTGAAATCCGCAGCGACTGATCATGGGCCACATCCAAGCAGGCGATTAGGCTTTCATTCCTCAGACATCCGACGAACATCTTAATCTTAAACATCTAGTTTCAAAAAACTCCAAAACAGGCACGCTTTGAACGGGCACTGCACTATATTTAATGTTGATAGTAAGAAAGAATAAAAATCTAAAAAGGCCAGTCTGTCTGTTATATCACAGCCACTTTTAGGTTTTATTGTGCAGTGTGTGTGTGGGCCACACAGGTCAGTCCTCAAAGAACCAATACAAGCACTTTTCTTTTTTTGGATGATGGGTTTGAAATTGCAGAAACCTGCTGCTGCTGCTGCTGCTGCTGTAAAAGAGAAACAGCCTTGGCTGCTTGTCAGCATTAATATCTGCCATGGCTGACCAGTTTGCAGCTAATTCACTCTCTGTTAAAAGCTGGGAAATAAGAGAAAGTACACTTTTGAATTGAAAGCATCAAACACCACTAATTTGTCGTGAAAAAAAAACCCTACGTTAAAAGTGGAATTTAGAATACCCAGACCTTTGTATTAAAGCAGCAAAGACAACAAAAAAAAAACAATCAAACTATCCAGACCTGAAGCCAGGTTTGGAAAAATTACTGCAAAAATTCATTAAAACATAAATCTGATAAGCCTCTTCTTAGGTAATGTATTTCCAAAAAAGACAAAAAAAAAATCCCTTTAAGATGTTCCCTCCAGCTGGGGAAATATAATGTGATAATAAAAAACCTACTGCTTTTCCTTTAGCTCATAAGCAGATTAATGGAGTCTGGAGCTTCACCGACACGTACTGAGGACACTGAAAATAAAATAAAAAACATAGTTCAGTATGATGCAGACAAATAAAGAATGTTTATGGAAAAAGTCGGCTTTCATTACACTTAAGGTGACAGTAGAAATACGATAAACAATTACTCAAAATTGGCTGAAGTAAATTCATATGGTTACATACATGTGAATATATAAAGTGTTGCTTGTAGTCACAAAGCCACAGAGAATCATTTAAAACTCCTAAATTTACACTCAGCTCATTGGGCGCAGAACACTGAGTATGTTTACATTCACATCTATATTCCACTATTATTCCAGAAATGACAGTATTCTGAATTTGATACAGGTAATTTAAACAGCATATTCCGGTAGAGGTCAATTTTCGTTACTACCCTCACCTTTGGTTATGAAGGTTGCGTCATCACCAAAAGAACTAGATCCCGGATACAAGCGCAAGAAATGGGTTTCCTCAGGAGGGTGGCTGGCGTCTCCCTTAGAGATAGGGTGAGAAGCACAGTCATCCGTGAGGAACTCGGATTGGAGCCGCTGCTTCTTTGCGTGAAAAGGAGCCAGCTGAGGTGGTTTGGGCCTCTGGTAAGGATGCCCCCTGGGCGCCTCCCTAGGGAGGAGTTCCAGGCATGTCCATCTGGGAGGAGGCCTCGGGGAAGACCCAGGACTAGGTGGAGGGATTATATCTCCACCCTGGCCTGGGAATGCCATCGGGATCCCCCAGTCACAGCTGGTTGATGGGACTCAGGAAAGGGAGGTCTGGATGGACTGCAGTTTAGGATTGTTTGGATTGAGTGATTGTCTTATCTTTTTTATCAGCAAATCCCCCTAAAGGGATCAACAATACATTTATCCTGTCAACAATACACCATAGGATTGTCTGGTTATTGTGGCGCCACGGACTGATAGAGCTCATAGCTGTGTGCCACAGAAATAAAAAAATAAAAAAAACAAAAATCCCATATTGCAGCACTGGGTGACAAATTACTTCATTACGATGAACATGGCCTGGCTGTAGAAGTGTGTGTGCATGTGTGCGTGTATGTGTGTGTGTGTGTGTGTGCGTGTGTGTGTGCATGTGTTATAATGTTTTCAAAATTGTCCATTTTGACAGGTATGTAAATTATTATTGCTAATTTTGAGATTCCTGGTACGGATTTATAGTAGTTTTGTTTTTTACCAGAATCTGTTCTCTGATTTGCAAAGTCTTCATGGTAGAAACTTGCACAGGAAGTGATTGTTTAATTTTTTCCAGTTTTATTAAAATAAACACAAGGAGACCTTGGAAGTTAGCATGAATAGCAAAGAATTAAAAAGGTGTCACAAAAAGTCAAACTTTACTATCTAAAAGACATCACAGTGTGTTAGAGCTGCAGTATAAAACCATGGCAACACTTGGTACCAAAGACTAAAGCGGCAAAAAAGACGAGAAACTAAATTCATATTTTTTCTTAAAATTTGTAAGTCTTTCATGCTTCAACCTCTCAAACCATCCGCCCACCTCCTGTCTTTCCTCTCATCCAGCAAAGTGTCATACCCTGCACTCCCTCAGCCTCAATCGGGCATTTTTTGCTTTGTATTGTCACTGCAGATGAAAATATGAATACGTATGAATTACCTCTTACTTTCTACTTTACTGTTACTTTACTGTCAGTAAAATACACTGCAATATATATATTACAAAGGACAATGTTTCACGGTCCCTCCTCCATCTTCCAGTCAGGTAAAAAAAAATGGGTTTCAAGTTTTAAAATGAGCAGTGTCCATTACGCCCTCTCGGAGATTACAGCATACATGGTCACAGGGACAAAGGAACCAATCTATTAGCGCTGTGGTAGTCTTGCATTGCCAGACCTATCTCCACAGCACCGCGGAGTAAGATCTGGCTTAGGCCACATTTACATTGCTACGTTTTGAGCCAAAAGTGATCTCCGTGCACACAAGTGTTTTAAGGCTCCAGTAGAAGAACTAATCTCCGTTTAAACCAACACACCCAAACCGCACATCTCATCAATATTCTTGTATACTGGGCATGCGCGTGCCGGGGTAAACAGGAGGCAGCATGTATACTCCGCCCATTGCTTGTAGTTGCCATGGTAATATTAGTAGCTTAGCCTCACAGAAAGAGACGTCATTTGCGGCCGCTGAGACTGCAACACAACCCCGCAGGTTCCAAACCAAAACGGTCAGAAGTGTTTACAAAGTTCTCCGTTTCAGGGGCTCTGAATGAGAGTGTGAATGAGAGGTGTAAACGTAGCAAAAGATATTCTTTCTTACAGTTTTTTTTACAATTGCTTACACACTAAAATTAAAACTTTCCCACAATTAGCAAAACCTTACACTCAAGGAGCAAAACACTAGGCTAGATTTGCACAACTGTAAGCACATTGTCAGCTTCACACTTTTTGCAAAAACATTACACACAGCGATTGCAAAACACTAAACACACTTGTATGCATTTGACACAGAAATTTATCATGATGTCATTTCCTTGCAATTTCAAAGCAAAGGGTTTCAAATGAACACACATGAACCAATTGGTTAAACGACAGCCACCAGGTACGCAAACACATGACTGCTAAATTGTACACACACCAATTGGGTTTAAGCAAAATATCAAATGCAGCAGGTAAGTTCACCTGCCTTCAACCAAAATGGAAGTAGTCAGAAGAAAAAGAAGAATGAGAGTGAGAATCCACAGAGGAGGAAAAGGAGGTTCAGGTACCCCTCATTCAGGCCATGGAGGACACCTGTGACCAAATCTACGCTGCAGCTGTGCAAGGATGGATTCGACATTGAAGACGGTTCTTCCCACGTTGTCTTGCCAACGAGGATATCGCCTGTGATGTTGATGAAATTCTCTTGGCCAGATCCAGCTAGGCGAAGAGATAATGTCTAGTATTTTCTGTACTTTTTCAGATCTTTTTTTTTGTTTTGTCTGTTTTTTCTGTGATTGTAACCTGTACTGGATAGAATATTTTAGGTTTGTTGTTTGTGGAGCTAACAGTGTTATGCACACTACTGTCGTAGAATGAAAAATGTTTTGTTGTTGATTCTCCATGTCGACTGATTTGGGTATATGGAGAGAAATAAATTATATTTCCTCAGTCTGCAGCATTGGTCTTGTGTAGTGTTTGGTGAACTTATTGTAAATGTCTCTGTGTAATTCATTTACAGTACTCTAATCACTGAGAAGTAGAATTGCTAAAAGTGTTTTAGGTTAGCAACAGCAGTGTGTATCTGGTTAAAACTTAATTAAGTCAAATGAAAGGTGTGTGTTTATGGTAACATGTTTTTTATAAATTAGTGTATAGTTTTTGCAAGAGTGTTTCATTTTGCAAAGGTGCAAAGGTGTTTTGCTAATTGGGTGTGTGGTTGTGCTAATTGTGTGTAGTGTTTTGAAAACACGTGCCCTGTTTTGAAAATCATGCTTAAGCAATCCAAAAAAACTGTAAACCAAAACATAGCAATGTAAATGTAGCCTTAATCTTGCATTGCCAGACCGGAGTTTAGAATGTCAACACAAAGAAAGCGGAAGGTGACGGACATCCGGCTGAAAAGAGGAACATCTGACAGAATTTGGCTCTGCAAAAAAGCCTCGGGAAAGAACTTGTTTTGGTGGAACATTTGCACCCCGCAAAAGAAAAAATAAATAAAAAAATGACACATCAAATATTAAATGAAGTTAACTGTTCAAACAATACAGTAACGTGAGATACTACTATCTAGCCAATGTTTAATGTATAAGAGAGAAATAGAGAGGTCTACAGGAATATTGTTCAGTTGAGCAAGTATTAATTGTTCTTTTATGTCAGATAGTACTGGCCAGGTTTCATGCTGTCCAGGAGACGAAGACACGTTATGGGAATATCCGGGAAGACGCCGACCACAAAAGGCAAACACCTCAAGCGAGCATAAATTGATTGCACAATTAAGTAGGTTTTACTGAATTTGGCAGTTTACATCCAGCTTTTCTAATCTGATACAAAATAAGCAAACTAATCTGGGACAGAGAAATTGTGATACTGTATACAGACTGTTTTTACTATAGTTTGATGGTCCCTTTTCCAGTGTGAACACACTACTACGGACTCAAAACTGCTAGAAATTAGTACGTAGAATGCTTTAATTTGTTTGGATGTAGGCGCTTTACAACACACACAAGTTTATTTTTTTTTCTTGGACAGTTTGTTTCCCAACATAGTTTAGGGGAATTGTATTAGTTTGGAGGTTTTTGGTTATCACATATTAAACAAATTAGAATTTTGACCTGATTATGTTGCTTAACGAGTTATAGCAATTCATGAAAGGAACATAACAATACCGTGCCAATCAATGAGAAATAAATGTAGAGATTATGTGATGTTATAAACCAACCCTGTAACGGTTAGCTTTTGTTGTCTAGGATTTTACCACCAGAGGTTAGCTATACTATGACTCAATGAAACCTAAATGATTGGCCACCTGAACAGAGAGAACAAAGAATGAGATCATACCTTGTCTCCAGCGGCTAGCATGTTTCCTCCGGCGGTCACCCGCTCTGGCCCAGCCTGGGCCGCCGGCCAGCTCCTGTCTGCTTGCCTTGTCACTCATGTCGGCGTTTCTTGGCTGTGCCACTGACTGGACTGGTCATTTTGGGTTCATTTAAGACGTTGACAAACTAATCATAACTTGGGGAAAGAAAAATGAGAGTGCAAAAGGTCCAAAAACACAATCATCCAGCCATCCTTCCTGAAGCTGCCACACAGACACATGCTTCTCTCAGCTCCCCCTGCCTCTCCCTTCTGGAACCCTGTTGCTTTTAAACCAGAGCCACAGGTAGACCACACCCCCTTTTTTCAGCCAGGTGACCAAATAAGCTAACAGGATTGGATTAAACCTCAGCAATATTTCACTGGATAAAAAAACTATTTTGACCTGAGGATGGCCCTCAAGCAGGGGCGGGGTTAGAAGGGGGGCACGGGGTGGCAACCCCCCCCTCCCCGAAATACGATTGGCCCTGACTGGTGCCCTCCCCCCAATCCATTTGTCTAGAGTGCTTTTTGTGATTTCCATTGGATAAGGGTACTGTCACTTGGCTGCCTATTCTGACAACTTTCCCAGCCCTTTGTCCCATGACCAATTAATGTTTCCATGTTGACCATCCAAAGTTCTGATAACATGCAGACTGAGCCTATAGTATAGAAAATGTGTATTGTATTCGGATATACAGTTTGTTTAAAATGAAAACAAGTGAAACTAATAATGAATGTGATGTTTTATTTAGCAGAATTACATGTGTTGTTCTATCCTATGCAATATTCCCTATGTTTCTAAGTAGATTTTCTATGCTGCATTCTGATAAAATCCTTGAACCGCCCCTGCCCTAGAGGAGTCAACAGATCACCAAAGTCTTTAGGATTCATTATGTGGGGACCATCAATGTCTGTACCAACTTCCATGGCAATCCATCCAATGTCTCAGTCTGAATCAAAGTGGTTGACATTGCCATCCGTAGAGCCGTCCATAACACAAGCCACAACATATTTGCTCTCCAAATACAGACTTACATCATTATTAACAAACTCAGGAGAGAACATGTTTATGTGGAATTCATTTACAACACATGCAGTGTTTCCCATGGCTTAAACATGTCATAACATGTGTTAGACTTGACCTTTGGCCGGTGCTTTATGTTTTCTAACATCTCTCGATCGTAGCTGTTAATGACTTCAACATACCAGAGGCATCTTAATCTCTGGTAAGACGATGGCCATGCTGGGTGCTAAATTCGGCACAGCGGGTCGGCTGGACGGCGCTAAAAATGGCAAACTAAGGAGCTTTGTAATCTGAATGTAAATGAGTCTGTGTTAATAATCTGTGAAGAGATGATCAACAGTGTATGTGTACTTACTGTAGTAGTGGAATATTATGGATGAACTCTGACCTCCAGCTGGCGAGAGCAGTCTCTGGATGTTTTTTTTTAAACCAAAGGCAGATGTAGACCCTATAATAAAATCCTCTGTACTTCATTGTCTCTTCAAGATGTTGGTTGTCTGTATCAACATAATAAAAGTTTGCCTTTTAATTGCCTCATTTTTTTCTTGTTTAAAGTGATGGTTCGGAGAAATTCACCCTAGGGTCCTTTGCAACATGACCTTGAGAGTTAGCGTTATCAGCTGGTTAGCTTAGTGCAGGCGAACAACAATATTTATTAATTTAACTTATTTTTTAAAAGTAAGTGTTGTAGTACAAATAGCAAGAAAGAAATTATAATTGAGGTAAGTTTGGAGACCTTATTTAATTATTACATTAATAAATATTTTTGTTGTGTCTTTTTTCTGTGTGATGTCCCTAAGCACTCGTCTTACTGTCGGTAGCAGTAGCAGCAGAGAGCAGAAGCCAACAGCCAAGTGTTATTTAAATAAACTCCTGGTGTATTTACAAACTTTCCAATCCATCGTTTTATGAGTACATAACCTATTTGTACTACTTGTAGAAGTTTGGTATCATTTTGGGCATTATTAGTGGGGTAACTTACGAGATACACTCTTGTATCCATTAGCGCCTGCACTAAGCTAACCAGTTGATAACGCTAACCCAGTTCGACCCAGGTTTGGCTCGAGGTCATGGCTTGGGTTAAAATCGGATGTTCCTGAACCTTCACTGAAGGTTACGCACGTGATACTGATTCCAGAAACAATGTTTAGCCCGTAAGTTACGACTTCAAGTCACGACTCACGACTTGGTAGCGTTCCAGGCAAAGTCACGGCAAACCCTTCTAGCTAGTGTTAGCTACCTAATGTTGACACTAGCTAGCTGATACTACCAATTTCTAGTCGGCGACATATTTTAGGCTTCATTTAATAAATATAACCTGTACTAGTACACAATCGTATGTGTATTGTTTTGATTACAATGTGCGGAATTAATTTACGTTGCCGTTACGTTGGAGCTAGGAGTACCATCTGGTACGAGTTCACCGGTAGTAAGTTATGGGTTTGACTGCCGTTCCAGGACACTTTCACAGGTAGAAGGTTGTCGTCATTTACTTTCTTAAACTCTACTATCCTGTAAGTCCTGTGTTTGTTTGACCCGTCCACCACCCCAACCTTTGGTGCTCTTATATTTCATCACCTTACTTCCTGCTTTGCTCCCTTCATAATTACCACGCCCACTAGAGGGCGCCGTCACTAGAAATATAAATATGGGTCGTAATTGCTGCTTGTACAAATGACATCTGGGCAGTGACGGACTGGGAACAAAAAACGGCCCTGGCATTTCCACCCACCAGCGGCCCACCGGGGGGAAGGTGTCGCAGATAGAACTTTTGACGCACGGAAAGAACACGCACTTTTGATAGCCCCAGTGATGGTGAACGTAAACTCCCATGCTATAAACAACTGCACCAAAACAGAGACGTATACAAAAAAAGAATAAATCATCAGAGCCAGTCGCTCCATAATAATATAATATTCTGAAGTAGCCAAACTTACTGTACCTACACTCCCTCCTGCAGCATTGGTTCTCCATCTCTGTTACTTCTGGTAATCCACATTCAGACCCACAGCACGCTTGTTGTTCTGTGTTGGTTAGTTCCATAGATTCGTTATCCATGTCTAGCTCTTCATCCTCCTCTTGCTCGTTTTGTTCTTCCTCTTCCTCATATTCCTCACTGTCCTGTCTCTCTCCCCCCTGGTGTGCTGGCTCAGATGTGTCGCTATAACATGCTAGCTGTATTAGCGCTAATGCTAGCTGAAGCTGCACTTGAGTTTAAAAACAAATCAGTCAGTTTGCAGCATTTTTCAACGTCAGCCAACAGTGCTCTCTTATATTTCTCTCTCTTTTTCTCTGCCCCCCCCTTGTGTCGCTTGATGCCTCGATTAATTTTTTTGTCAACAACTTCCAACCACCACAGACCATAGACACATAAAGACGCAGACGCGGTCTACTCGGCTCTACTTGATTCTGTCTTGAAATTCCCAGAAGGCATTGCTTCATTTTAACTTTTGTAAACAAATATTCAAATAAAAGAAATGCAGGTAGATTTGTTAATTTCAAACCATGCACGTTTACGTTTTTGAACATCTGATCTGAATAAATAATCTTGCTACAAAACAATACAGACTGATGTAAAAGTTCCTGACCGTAGAAGGTAACCATGACTGTGATATCGCGAGACTCATATGTGGTATAAATACAAATCAGATTACATAATTAATAGGTGTGAAGGATTTGGATACATTTGGCTATCGTTTAGCAAAAGAACTTGCTTGAAAGGGGCCGAGAGAAATTATATGGGCCGCAGTTTACAATTAAGTGGCCGCATCGCTGTGACAATCATGCGGCTCTATGATTTGCTGGCTGGCCCAAACGGCCCTATGAGGGCCTGCGGCCCCTCTGGCATCTGCCCAAATGCCAGATTACCAGTCCGTCACTGCATCTGGGAGTGTTTTTCTGGGGAGGAAAGTCGCGGAAAAAAAACGTGACGTATAACATGCTAAACGCTAAACGGAGGTAGAAGTTGCACACGGATTACATAAAATAAAAGATATATTTTGTAGCGTGAAAGTAGAATTGATTTCTGAATCGAGCCCTTTGAGACAAACACACATCAAGGGACTTTGTTGTGTCAAGTGATGGCGCCTGTGGCCTGGATGAAGGTCCCACTCAGCATGCAGAGCTGCACATAAATGTGAGAGCTCGGCTTCAAAACACCATCATCTCTCCTGTCACTAAGCCAAGCACCCTGGTGAGTTCACAGGGCCGCAGGTATGACACACACACACATACACACACACACACACACACACACACACACACAAGCAGGTGTCAAACAGGAAGCACCCTGGTGAGTTCACAGGGCCGCAGGTATGACACACACACACACAGACACGCACACACACACACACACACAAACATAGACACACACACACCTCCCACCATGTGCAGCAGCAGGCTGCTTGGTTTTGTCAGGTGATCTTCAGATGCTGTGGAGATGACATTCACTGTGACATCCTCTTCATATCTCGTAGACACCTGGGGTCTCATTTATAAACGTGGTGTACGCACAAAACGGGGCTGAAAACGGGCGTACGCCACTTCCCACGCAAAGGTTGTGATTTATAAAAAAAAAACTTGACGGGAGAATGTGCGGTCCTCCACGCAAACTCTGACACGTGCGTACGCACATTATGGAGACAAAATAGGAATTGGCGACGCAGATGGTGAGGTGGTGAACTGAAGTCAGACTGCAGAGAGTAAATGTGAGAATAACGATTACTAGGGCTGCTCCCTCTTAGTCGATTAGTCGACTAATCGGTCGTTTTGGTCTTAGTCAACTTAGATGTCTTTAGTCCATTAGTCATGTTTGATGCTTTTTTTTTCATGCTGAATGACTTATTTCCAAGAAACGTACGAGCATATCTCTGGTAAACACAATAATTAAAGTGGTGCTTTTTGCATGACTCTTTGCGGAGAAACTCAGATTTACAGATCTGTCGATTAAATCAACTAATCGATTAGTCGATACAGTTGAATGAGTGTTAGTCGACTAAGAATTTCTTCAATCGAGCACAGCCCTAAAGATTACTCTTAATATGTTCAAGTATTGATGCCTCACTTACATTCTTTTCACGCCATATCATCCACGTTACCGTTATCATCCACATTACCGGCAGTGCTATTTGAGCTTGTACTGAGTGATACTTGTTCCATAAACACCTGGTAAAATGCAACTCAAATCTTTAATAAAAATTCGTTATTAATGTTTAATCAGTGCTGTCTCACCGTCACAGTCCGCTACGGAGCGTAGGAGGAGGATATCGCCCGACTGCATGGAATACAGCATAGCATCAAATACCCTACCATTAGATAACTGCAGATCACAGTGTAAATAACTAAATATCTGTCTTTAATACTGCGCATATATCATCAAATGTCAAAGTCTGGAAATAAAGCCGTTAAGCTCTCGCACAATTTTTATACTTAATGTCCTCGTAAAGTCTGAAATTTAATACTGTTCGTGACAAAACCTGCATGAAGAAAAGTGTAACACGACGAAAGTTGAGTTTTGGCACCAAAACGACTAGTTAAGTTTAGGAAGAGATCGTGGTTTGTATTAAAACACTCCCAAGGAACTCACATTTCTACAAGTCTTTAGTTTTCCCCGGGAAGCGAACTCCACTCCCTGACTTGAAAGTCCTGTATGTTAACGCCCACCTATCCTCCCTCCCTACGCGGCCAGCCGCGTTCTTATACAGCTGCCGTCAAAGTGGTGCACACAGCAAAAAAGTGTAAATCATACGAATTACAGTGCTTAACATTTCGCCATGAATTTAAAAAAGCGTTGAAAAAAGTGAGAAATACGTTTGAAAAAACAGAATAATGAGGCTGGTCTTCGCCACCCCCACCCCCACCCCTCTCGATGGCTACAGAAAAAGCGCCAAACAGGCGTAAACAGCTGTTTCTACATGCCTCCCCCCCGCTGATTTTGAGGGATTTTTGCGAATGCTCGGATGAATACATTTAAATAAATAATGTTTTGCTTTAAAGACAGCAGTTTTACTTTTAGCGGCTAGCACCTAGCCTTGTCCAATGTGCTCCAGGCTCTACGACTTTTTTCCCCCTCCCCCAACCACCTTTCTGTGATCCAGGACCTCCTGATTTTACAAACGACTCACAGCTCTGAATATAACATGAAATGTACCACATTTCTCACATTAATGTAAAAACCATTCCCCAGTCTAAAATATGTTATTTCTTGTTTTTTTTCCTCCCCAACCATCTGGCGCGCCACAGAAATGATCCGACCCCCCGAGGTTGAGAGCCACTGATGCTGCTGCTGTGTCTCATCCCCCGTCCCCATAAATCATAAGACCTTTTCAGGTTTTTCATCCCCCTGTCGTGGATCAAAGTGTTGGTCAAAGGGTGCATTCTGGCCTGTCTGTCTCTATGGAGCAGCGTCTGTGTGAAACAGCACTCAGGGGAGGAGAGTGCAGAGCTCAGGACGGGGACAGGCTGGAAATCCCAGATGGGAAGCGCTCAGGCAGCACAGGCAGGATTATAACTCTGAACATCAAATTGTCTTATGTAACACATTGTAGTGCAGACGACGGCCACCAGCAGCTGTTACGCAATCCACTGTCCTGGCAAGGAAGAGACATGCCTGCACATGTGCGCACACACACATGCACACACACACACACACACACACACACACACACACACACACACCACACGCAGGTGTCAAACAGGAACATAAAAAGATGTTAATTGAGAATCTATAGGAAGTAAAAGATCATATGGCTGATGGTTAGGTAGAGTAACAGCTTCAACCACATAAGAACTTGTTATATGTTTTTGAATGAGCTAAGAACATGACTTGACATATAAAAAACATGAAATTGAAACATTTAAATTAGAATTAGATTTAAGTAGCCGATGTATGGCCCTCTCCACTCAAAAGTGTGTTTTGCTTATTGTATCTTCACGTGGATGTTTGTCATTCGCTGTGCAGAAGAATTATATGCAGCGTTTAGGCTTTTCTCATTGGATGGACGGGTCCACCAACACAGGAGACCGGGGTTCTTCTCCCGTTCTTGTCCTGTGTGTCACCGAAACGTACATTATGTAAGCCCGCCCACCATCTTTTCTCTCCCGCTCTTGTGCCGCGTGTCACTTAAACGTACGTCCCGACCAAGCGCGTCTAAATACGACGCTAGAGGAGACTTATAGGCCGGTTACACACTGTCTGCGTGGCGTGAGTGTGTCAGCTGCGTGGCGTGTCCGTTTATAGTTCGGCTCCCATGGTAACAGGTTAGAGCTTACACACTGCCTGCGTGACACGCACATCTCACGGTGCCAAAAACGCGTGCCTTCTAGAAATAGAACCGACGGCTATTTTTCAAGCGACACGCAAGCGTGTTGGAAGCGTTTCCAGGCAAAATAGAATAGAAAAGGTGTTTATATGTCATTTAGACACAAAAACATATTAATAAATTATATAAATGCAGATATAAATGTAATAAAAAAAAGATTTTCTAATATTGCATGAAATATTGTGTAGCCTATTTTGCCGTCAATACTGCCTATGTTGTCTTTGCTGTAATCAGATCAGTATGTATTTATGTTTAACACGGTATTTCATTTTATCAATGGGAAACATCCATGTGTCCAGACAAGGCTAGCAGCAGCAGCACCGCGTCAGACACGTCTCTGGTGTGTGAAGACAGAAAAATCCACGCAGCCGCCACGCAGCTGACACGCAACAGAAACGCCACACTCACGCCACGCAGCCAGTGTGTTACCGGCCTTAGTGTCAATAACAAATGCCAAAGGCACCTGACCAAGCGTCGCTTTTTGACACGATTTGAGTGAAAATCTGTTTTAGCCACACGTTGATTTTCGGTTTCTGGTATTTTACTTGACATTGAAGAGCAAAGGAAGCAGATGAGGTGAGCCATGAAATAGGATCAGGAATTCTTCTTCTGATTATTCAGACACACACACACGAACGCAGCACAAATGGCCTCGCAATCTCGCAATGTAAATGAATGAGAAAAATAAATTGTCTTCCAACCCCATGATTGAGATCCTCCTCAAATATGTAATGGGTTCACCCTCATACCAACTTTTATGAAAATCTTGCCTAAGTGTTTCTGTAATCCGGCTGAGAGACAACCATGGAAAACATAACCTCCTTGGCGGGGGTCACAAATCAAATGTGAAAATAAGTCAATCTAAATCATATTTCAGCCCAAATGTGTGCAACAAAACAGCCCAAACCCAACCCAAAAGCTAACTCTTCATCATCTTCAGTACGTGCATATATCATTCCCTCGTGTGTGCGGAAATTGCAAAAGCAAATCCATTGAAAGGTTATCGCCATAAATAGTATCAAAATGGGCTTTAATATAAAAATCAAGAGGATTAAAACCTAAAGCTTAAAGCTCCATGAACAGTTGGCATTTAGAAGATAAACAAGGTTTGTATATGACAACAGCACAATATTTTCATTCAAAATGTTATGTGATTTTGTCCGCCTCTAAATAAATACCTTTTGAATTCAAAATGTGGCTGACGCTAGGTAAAATGTTTGTATACAGCATGTTGGCAGTGGTGGAAGAAGTATTCAGATCCTTTACTCAAGTAAAAGTACTCATACCACACTGTAGAAAATACTCTGTTACAAGTAAAAGTCCTACATTGGAAATGTTACTTAAGTAAAAGTATGTGAGTATCATCAGGAAAACGTCCTTAAAGTATTAAAAGTAAAAGTACTCGATGCAGAAAAATCCTCACATTTTAGAAACTGGAAAGGATCCAAACAGTTGTGTGTTTAATTATTTCAGCTGGACTTGTAGGCCGTTATATTGTTGGGTAGTTTCATATTTTATAAACTACATGTCTGCAAAGGTCTTAATTTGTAAAGTAACTAGTAATTAAAGCTGTCAGATGAATGTAGTGGAGTAAAAAGTACAATATTTCTCTGTGAAATGTAGAGGAGTAGTAATAACTACTGTATATTAGCACTTTTCAAAACCAAGTGACAAAGTGCTGTACAGTAAAAACTTAATAATTAAAATATAAATGCAATAAATAAGATTCAACAATGAATAATACAACGACGTTAGCAATAAAAAAAAAAACTGTTATGAAAAGGCCACTGTAGTAGAAGTAGGAAGTGGCATGAAAAGAAAAGACTCAGGTAAAGTTCAAGTACCTCAACATTTGTACTTAAGTACAGTACTGGAGTAAATGTACTTAGTTACATTCCACCACTGCATGTTGGTTTGTGAGTGAGGACAGTTTTGTAACTCAGTGAATTCCACTCTAACAATATAAGAGCCTGTCACTGAGCCTACACTCCAAGAAATAAATCCCTACATTAACAGAAAGGACTCAAACTTCTGAAATCTGAAAATGTCGAAAAGAGCAACAAACGCCAAAAAAAGCTAATTAAAACAAACACACTGTGTGTGTGTGTGTGTGTGTGTGTGTGTGTGTACGCGGATATGTGAGTATGCTTGTTTGTTTCATATTGTGCTCATTTTCAGGTTCATAATTCTACTTATTACACATCTTTCCTCTGCCATGGGCAGCCCATAGAACCGTACAGTAAAAAGTTGTGAAATTTGGCACATAGATTCGGGACAGTCCCATAATTCATTTCACCAAGTTTTAGGTCTGCACCACAAGCAGTCTAGCACCACCAAATGGGTCAAAGGTGGCGTTGCATCCATGCGATTAACTTTTGAACCCGATTTTGAACATCATAGTTGGAATCCTTGGATGACGCCGAACGCACCCCATGATGTCACTTTGTAAACCTATAACGTGCACAAACAAAGTATATATATATATATAATATATATAACACAATAAAGGAAAGGGAAAAAGCCAAAAAGCATAATATGAGCAGTAAAATATACAGTCATACAACTTTTAACACACTGTAGCTAACCCCCAACCAGACAATGGTGAAGCGTACTGATAGCCACTGCTAATGCTTGCTCTTGAGGGAATTACTGGAATTGTTGGGGCTTTGGAAATTATAGAGTGTGGTCTAGATCTACTCTATCTGTAAAGTGTCTCGAGATAACTCTTGTTATGATTTTATACTATAAATAAAATTGAATTGAAATATACCTTCTCTTTCCTTACACCTTTTCTTAATGAACACCGTAAGTGCTACAGGATGGATAAATAACATAAAATTAGCTCTTACAAACATAAACATTACCCAAAGGCCACATTAACCATACCTATGACCATTCATAAAACCGTGACGTTACCTCCGTCAGTATTCACAATGCCGAAAAGCTAATGTTAGCATGACTTCGTAAGACAAAGAGATAACAACGCATTTAAACACTTCACAGTGGAATAGATTAAACTCCATATTACTGCACACGAACATTTAACAAATACCTTGTTCCCGTTCCAGCTGGGTAGGTGCTTAATTACCCCCTTTCTAGAGCTTTATATGATTTCAGAGCTACATGTGTCCTTCCTCCTTACTTCCGTGCATGCATCTCACAAACTAGTCCCCCCCCCTTTAGATGCAAGATTAGCGTTCCGCTAGGAGGCGCCAAAATAAAGGACTCATAATATGAAAAGAGGAAACTAATCAAATAAAGCTCTGAAGTGGTTATCTTATTAATACACCTTCCTTAGAGTCAGTTACACACACAGGTATTTCTTAGAGTGTACTGTCTGGTGTTCATGTTGCTGATGTCCCTGCAGTTTCACTTCATTACCATCAGACGACTCTCTAATGAGCTGTTACAGCGCCACGGTCTAATTAAGGGGTGCCGGATGGCTGCGACGGGGATGTGCGGAATCTGCCCAAAGCCAAATGAACCTGTCTTTATCTGCAAAAGTTAATTCATTCCTATTGTGCCGAGTGAGGAGCTCAAAATGTCAACGCTCTCGGCTTATTAGTTCCTCTCCTCATTTCCTCTCCCAGTTCCTACCTCTAATTGACAACAGTTTAATTACGGAGAACATTTGAAACATGTTTTCCTGACATTTCCATCAGAAACTGTTTGCTTTCTGTCTTCTTGCCAACGTTTCGTCTCTTTTAACCATGACAACCGTCTTTCCATCTTTACTTATATTAACCATAGAGGTCCCAGATCAGAAAACACTCATATGAATCAGTTTGATTTTGGTTTAGGTTGAAGAATTAGTTGTTCAAATTGGTGATTTTAATATTTATTGAACAATAATTGACAGCCACTGTCCAAACGTCCTTATTTTACGAGTTCGGAATGAGAACGGGCTGTTTGGTCGGGACCCTTGGCATCACTATTTGACGCTCTCCGGACTCGCGTCTAGCCCTTTGGCGTCATATTTAGATGTGCTTAGTTGGGGCTTTTATGAGTTGGGAGTGAGAACGGGTTGCATAAACAATGTATAGACTAATACAAAAGTAATCCCTCTCCATCACTTATGACTACGATTGGGCATTGAGAACCGATTCCTACTTGGAATCGTTTAAAAAATTAAGATTCCAGTGGAATCGTTTGGAGGATTTGGTTTCAAATCTGATCATCGCTTCCCAATTTCAACATGCGTAAGTTTTGGTTTCCGAAGCGGCCAGGCGCTAGTTGTGTTGCAGCCATGGAGCACAGTAAGCAGCGCTCTAGTGTGGCTTTATTGTACATTGAAAAAACCCGGTAAAACTGCAACCCACCATTGAATAAAAATAAAACTTTTATATCCTCTTATTTTTGAAAATAGGCATGTGACCCGTTTCAACTCCACCCCTCAAAGAATCGGAATCGATAAGAACCGGAATTGGAAAGAAGAATCGGAATTGGAATCAACCCTACGCCCAACCCTACTTATGACCAACTGGTGTTAGGTGGTGTGTATGTCTGCAGAGACATCCTCCACGCTGCCTGGATTTTCTCTTTTCTTCTTATTTTGCTGAGTCAGCACGTTTATGGGTGTCAGCAAAGAGCCTTTGGGCCGAGTGGTCTGTTTTCAGGCTTCAGAAAATTGAACCGTCACATAATATACTTACTTTGACATTCAGTGGCACAGACTGGTCACTTATTAATCGTTACATATTCACTTTGTACTTTAACTTGTAAAATTTTGAACTTGAAATTTTGAGTAATGTGCGGTGTTATCCTTATAAATACACAAATGAAATGACAGTGATTATGTTTAGGGTCATCCCGACCCCTTCTCTTAGCTGAGGAGTTTAGTGAGAGGAAACCTTTTGTTGTGAACCTTTAGTGCCTTTCGGGAGGACTCCTAAGACCTCCTTAGTGAATGTCCAAACTACCATAACAAAGAGTCAATTCTGCTTTCGTCGCTATGTCCCTGACTCTGAGCCCGGACATCCTTTGATTCAAACCTGACTCCATCACCCAAGTCATTCATCATGTTACTTCCCACAGCTTTTGGAGCTGGATGATTAAGCACAGACTGACAGGTAGACGAGAGCTTCACCTTCACACACAGCTCTCCTCAGCCGTCTCTGGATTACTTTAAAAGACAGCAAAGGCCCCCTCAAGTTTAGCCAGAACAGTAGAGTGACCTAAATCTGTCAGACATGATGAACGGCCAATCAACTCTCCAATTCTATTCCAAAACCGTTGTCCTTTTTACTGCTCAACGAGCAAATAGCTGGCTGTCAAACAATCCTGGAGGCTACTGACAACCCTCAACTCAACAGACAAAAGACAAACATTTCTAACAAAAGTCCTTCAAAGTCTGATATTTCTCTTTTTTGTCAACAAATCCCATCTGGATGACATGTTTCTTCATTACCATAAACACAGACAGACAGACAGACAGACATATAGTAGTTTGTTTTGGACTCAGTCCCCTTTGTAGAAGGTGCAGACTTTTCCAGTCGCCTCTCCGTCAGCCCCGCAATTTTTTTGCTGAATTGTTTATTTATCTTTCTATAAATACTTGTGTGTTATCAACTGAAAATCAAATCAAACTGAAATCAACTCACAAGTCACCTGCAGACTCTGCTAGCCAGCTGGTCGGTCAAGTTTTCAAATGTAAACGTCAGAGTTAAGACAGAGGAAAAGGTGAAGATGCCTATCGGCTACAAGCGATGGCTACGATCCTGACTACAGGGACAAGCAAGTCCATCTCGGCGTCCATCTGTATATCAGAGGAGGCACTGAGGCAAGTGGGAGCTGGCGGGGATGTCGGCAGCTGTGGTGTCCTTTTGCTCAGACGTGTGTGGGGTGCCAGTGCCATTAAACCGGGGGACTCTTTTCGTTCTGACGACCACATTCTGCTTCATGATGAATCTAGTCTATATCCAGGATGACCAAGGGAGTTTGGCAATATTATCATAGTTGCTGTCCCCCCCAGCGTCTATGCAAGTAAAGCCGCTACTTGCATAGCAGAGTGCGCACATGAACAGCTGCAGCGCACACCTGGAGAACTGATCTTCTTTGTGGGCGATTTTAATCAGAATCAGAATCAGAATCAGAATCAGAAAAGCTTTATTGCCAAGTACATTTTTTACACATACAAGGAATTTGTTTTGGTGTCGTAGGTGCATGTCACACATTATCTAAAATAAGTTAAACAAACAGGTTAACAGAACAGACAATATAAGTATAAATATATAAATATATGTGTATATGTACACACACAGGATGTAACATAATAAAATAAGAGTAACAGTTAAGATAAAAAAGAGCAGATTAAGTACAGTGGCATGTAGAGCCAGAGGTGGGTGTGGAGAGAGTCAGGGTGGATTCCGGGCCTTGTTAATAAGGCTAGTGGCGGAGGGAAAAAGCTGTCCTTGTGACGTGAGGTCTTGGTCCTGATGGACCTCAGCCTCCTGCCAGAGGGGAGTAGCTCAAAGAGTTTGTGTCCGGGGTGGGAGGGGTCAGCCACAATCTTTCCAGCACGCTTCAGAGTCCTGGTGGCGTAAAGGTCCTGGAGCGGTGGGAGATTGCAGCCAATCACCTTCTCAGCTGACCGAATGACACGCTGCAGTCTGCCCTTGTCCTTGGCAGTGGCAGCAGCGTACCAGATGGTGATGGAGGATGTGAGGATGGACTCAATGATGGCTGTGTAGAAGTGCACCATCATTGTCTTTGGCAGGTTGAATTTCTTCAGCTGCCGCAGGAAGTACATCCTCTGTTGTGCTTTCTTGACGAGGGAGCTGATGTTCAGCTCCCACTTGAGGTCTTGGGAGATGGTAGTTCCCAGGAAGCGGAAAGACTCCACAATGTTAATTGTGGAGTCACTGAGTGTGATAGGGGCAGGTGGGGCAGAATTCTTCCTGAAGTCCACAACCATCTCCACTGTCTTTAGAGCGTTGAGCTCTAGGTTGTTTTGCTTGCACCACTTCACCAGGTGGTCAGCCTCCGACCTGTAAGCGGACTCGTCTCCATCAGAGATGAGTCCGATGAGGGAGGTGTCGTCCGCGAACTTTAGAAGCTTGACAGACTGGTGACTGGAAGTGCAGCTGTAAGCCAGGCTTTGAACAATACGTAAAATGCCACACCCGAAATAATAAGATCCTAGATAAATGCTACGGAAATATTAAGAATGCATATTCTGCAAAGACAAAACCCTTTCTAACTCCGACCACAATACAATACACCTAATCCCCTCTTATAAATCTGTTTTTAAGTCAAATTAACCACAACACAAAACTGTTAATGTGTGGACAGATGATTCCATTGAGACACTAAAGGGGTGTTTTATGTGTACAGACTGGTCTATATTTCATGTATTAGAGCTTGATGATGCTACTGAAACAATAACTGATTATATAGAATTCTGCTTTGACAATTGTGGTAGATAAGAAAATTTGTATTGTTTACCCTAAAAATAAAACCTACATTACAAAAGAGATTGAAAACTGCATGAATTGGAAAAAAGCAAGCCTTCAGAAACAAAGACAAGGCTTGTCAAAGCTTCTCAGAAATACAAAAGAACAACATCGGCAAACCATGGAAAACAGTATACAAACATCAAATACTAAAAAACTGTGGGCTACTATGAAATCAGTCACTAACATGAACCCTCCAAAAAAATAAAAAATATCGCCGTGGATGAACTACAAAGGGCAAATGAGCTGAATGACTTTTCATGAGGTTTGAGTCAGAACATTTCTTCCAGGAGCTGGACAGTGTGTGGCAATATTTGCCTGATAATGATTACAACCGCTGGCTGGAAGTGGATCCAGCCAGCGTTCAGCGCCTCTTTAAAAAGGTGTGTACCAACAAGTCTACAGGCCCAGATGGACTACCAGTTTTTCTGCTCAAAAACTGTGCAGAGGAACTAACCCCAGCATGATGTCCCATATTCCAACAGTCTCTGGACACGCACACCATCCCAGCTTTATGGAAGAAATCCATTATAACACCAGGCCCTAAACAGCCCTCTGCCTCAGTGAATAATGACTTTCGACCCATAGCTTTGACTTCTATTGTAATGAAATGCCTTGAAAATGTATAGTGTCCCAGCTTAAGGCAAAGGTTGAGCCAGTGTTGGACACGTGGCAATTTGCCTATAAAAATGAACGCAGTACAGAAGATGCCATCCTCTGCATTTCACTTCTTACTTCTAAACACCTTGAGGATACAAAAATCTATTCTAGAATATTATTTATCAATTTCAGTTCAGCGTTTAATACTGTACAACTCTATCTGCTTTTAAAGAAACTAAATGATATGCATGTTAACCCTGCCCTGATTAAATAGTTTTACTCTTTTTTAACTAACAGGACACAACAGGTGAAAGTCAATGGCACGCTGTCAGAGGTCAAACATAGCAACACGGGGGTCCCAGAAGGTTCTGTGGTATCACCCATACTTTTCACATTGTATACCAATGACTGCAGGAAAGTACACCCAAATAACTATATTATAAAATTTGCAGAAGATACAGCAATTTTGAGCCTTCTCCAGAAGGACATAAACCCTTCTGTGTATCTTATCTTAAATGTCACAAAAGCACAGGAGATGATCCTTGACCCAAGGCAAGTGATTGACCATGAGTCAGTCATCATCAAAAATCAAGAAATCATTATATAGCATGCATTATATAGATCTTTGGGTATGGCTCCCAGCAAAAACAACATTGGTTCCGGAGTGATATCTACCTCTAAAATAATATAAATTTCCTTTTTAACATTATCCCCAAATCCTTGTATTGCCGGACAGTCCCAAAAAATGTGTGGTGTCTCCAATAGTTCTACATTTTCGCCAACATAATGCCACGTTGGGGTTTTTCACAAATGAAGAAATGATAAAGGGAGTATTAAAAAATCTGATCTTTAACTTCCAGTCAAATTCTTTCCACAGTTGGCTACTAATTCCCTTATGACAACCTGTCCAAATGTCCATCCATGTAGAATCTTCAATGATAACATTCAATTCCAATTCCCATTTTTCCTTAATGTAGTTTGTGTTTTGTGAAGTGCCAGCCGTTAACCTTTTATACATATTAGATATGTGTTTTTTCGTTGGGAAATGCCTCTCCAGAACACTAATAAAGTACTCTTCTATTTCTTTTGGGTCTTTGCTGACCAGCTCCCTTTCCTTATGGCTTGTGATATAATGTCTTATCTGGAGGTATCTATACAAATCCTTTGATGGGAGGCCAAATTGTTCTTGAAGTTGAGGGAATGATTTGAATTCTGTTTCTTTAAAAAGTTGATTAATTGTACAGAGACCTTTATCGGCCCACCTTCTAAACCCGCTATCCCATACGGAAGGTGAGAATTCTATATTTCCTACTATCAACATGGCCCTTGAGATCGACTCTGGTCCCCTGAGCATTTTTTTTACTGTTGTCCAGACTTTTAAAGTGTGTTTTTCCATTCGTTCTTTATTTTGATTTTATTGACAGACTTTATATCAATAAATGGTTGTAACTGTCATGCTATCTTAATGAAAACAATATCCTTTCACCTTTTCAGTCTGGCTTTTGTTCAAATCACTTCTGAACTAACTGGTGCTATCTTCATTGATTTGACAAAGGCTTTTGACTTAGTCATTTATTACATTCTTCTGGATAAACTTCACGCTATTGGCCTTTCACGCACTGCATTACAGGAGCACATCGCGCATTACTCCCGGACCAGATCCCGCCGTAGTTCAACATCACATCTCCTTAAGTCCTCTAATATTTCCTCATTTATGTCATCAACACATCCATGATTCATGGAAATGTTGTGTAAAACAGAACAAACCACAAAGAATGCTGCGACTTTTTGAGGACTGTACTGTAAAGTTCCTCCTGACCTATCCAAACACCTGAAGCGCATTTTCAGTAATATTTTTCTTTGTAATTATGTATGGTTTGCAAAAATGGGAATTGCTGCGTCCGTTTAGATGAGAGAAGTGTATGCGCGTTGGGCACATGCTACATTATGGCCAAGCATGCGCCCCTAAAATAGCATCTGAATAACGCGCCACTGACTTTAGACCAGGTTTTTCCTGGTCAGTGGCGGAATTGTTTTCTGAAACTGCAAAGTAGCATCAGATAACATTTGCGCCGGAACACGCCTCCTCTTTTCGCTGAACCGCCCCCCGGGAGCGCAAATACATTCCCTATTTTACCGACGTGCGTCTGTGGAGGGAAAAGTCCGCTGTGCGTCGGGTGCAAAATAGGAATGATACATGCGTCGGTGTACAAAGGCAATTGCGCTGAGTGCAGGATTGGGCCCCTTCCCTGTAATTGTAAGTGTTCTGTTCAGCTTTATGCTGATGATACGGTTATATATACGTCACATACAAATTTAGTACAGATGAAGCAGATTTAATAACTTACAAAACTGGCTTGCCGTTAATAAGTTACTCCTCAATAAAACTAAAACACATACTATGATTTTTGGCACTCGACAGAACATCAAACTCAAATGCAAAACACATTCATGTTGTATTTCTTGCCTGGATGGCACTACATTGCAGAAAGTTGACCATATCAAGTACCTGGGCCTATACTTTGACTCTGAGCTTTCTTTTAACTACCATATTAATCACGTTGTACATAAATTGAATTATAGTCTTTGTCTCCTTTTCCAGTCAAGAAACTGCTTTCCACTATTCAGGAAAAAAAAATTGCTCTTCAACTTATATTGCCAATAATGGATTATGCTGATTCTGTGTATTGCATTGCTTCTAATACCTCTCTTACTCATCTCACTAGAGTCTATAATAGATTGTGTAGATTTATTCTTAACTGCTCATTCAGAACTCATCACTGCACAATGAACTTCTTGACTTGCCCACACCATATAAAGAAGAGAGATTAATTGGTTGCACTTTGTCATTAAGTGTGTTCATTTTTATTTAAAACAGTTTTTGGTTCCTTTTTCCTCCACTCATCATTTGAGACATACTGTACAGCTTTTCTTTTCAGTACCTAATGTTTCTAAGTCCATATCAAAAAATGCTTTTATGTTTAAAGCACCTTCTGACTGGAATAACTTACCAGTAGATATTCGCTCCATTTCATCTTTCAGACTGTTTAAACATGCCTTGGCAACTCACTTTCATACTAACTGTACATGTAGACTTTAACACTCTCCAATTTTATCTCATTCCTCAATCTTCTCTTTATTGAACCATTTAATCTCACTGACTTTCTACAGGGTTTGTTTCTGTTCTGTTTATCATATTTGTATGTCTGCAATCTTTTTTGTTGTATTTTGTTCAGGAGCCCCTCTAAAATGAGATGGTACATCTCAAGGGGTTATCCTAATAAAAGAATTTCAGAATGCTCATCTTCTACCGGGCGATTCTGGAAAGCATCATCAGATATGCAACTTAACAGTGCAGCTGAAAGGCAGGCTGGTCAGCACACACAAGACAGCTATGAGGATAACAGGGAGGAAAGAGTACAAGCCCATGCAGAGCCTGTACGAGCAAGCTGTTCGAAAACAAGCCGAAAGAATCGCTGCAGACTCTCTACACCCTCTCTTCCCTCAATATGAACTTCCTGCCATCAGGGAGAAGATTCTGTGTGTCGAGATGCAAAACAAACAGACTGAACTTATCGTTTATCCCAACGTCCATCAAGCTGCTGAACTCCAACAGTAAATCTTAGCCCAGCGGAGCAGGGGTGCAGTAAATACACCAGCACTTTTTGCACTTCGCACTTTAATTATTATAGTTAATTCTTAGGATGTTGTGTTGTCTGTGCTGTCATGTGCGTCCTTCTTTTATGTCTTAGAACGCTTCGTTGATCTCATGTTTATGTTGATTTTTTTATTTTCATTTTATGTTTATTTTAGAATGTTTTTTTCTGTTACATGTTTATGTTGTTAAGCAACAGATTGTAGCACAATGCCCAGGATAAATTACCTCTCGGGGACAATAAAGTGTATTCTATTCTATTCTATTCTAACGTACATGTTCCACCAAAACAAGTTCCTTCCCGAGGTTATTTTGCAGCGGCACCGTTGCTCCGTCCATGATGATTGTGATTGGTTTAAAGAAATGCCAATAAACCTGAGCACGTTTTCTCCCATCCCGGAATGCTGTGCGGACTAGCCAGACCCTCCTCCACAGCGCTGTGGAGGAAGGTCTGGCAATGTGAGACTATGATGAATCATGCACAAGTTTAAGGAGCTGATGGGATTACATTTTACTGGAATTGTTCCTCGTACGATATCATCTGACAAATGAAAATTGATTGATGATTGAGATACACCATCCTGCAGCCACAAATACTCGCTAGAGCACCAAATGGTGCTCCACCACTGAAAATAGTCCCTTAACCTAAATCTCCACAAATTAGACAAAAGGATACTGTAAAATGCACCCCTAACTTCTGCTGCCAAGCAAAGAGTGTCTCGGTGCTCCTGTGCTATTTGCACATATTAAAATTAGCCGAAAAATTGTCCACTTTCTATGCAAATGAGCCTCATTGCAAAAACAGTCCAATTCACAAAGATCAGTGCTAATAGCCAAATGCACTTAGAGTGAAACTTTTAGCGTCTTCACAGAGTTGGTGGTAATGAAGCCCATTTATACTGAGTGTCCTCCACTTTAAATCATGCCATCTTCTTTTACAGTCTAAAGGTCAGCGTTTGAAAACACCAACCGCATTGACAGTCTGGGATATTTAATCCCAAATACTGTTTCTCTCTCCCACGTTTAAAGTTGTACCGTGAAGTTTGGAAGAGTGCCTCCGCAACTCGTCGGTCAGGACCTATAGCTCGCGGTCTGAAAATGTCTTTTCTCTCTCTGCAATTGTTCTGCCGATTCTTCTTGGGTCGCAGGCAACGTTTATACGTTGCCACGTGGATAATTAAAAACAGATGCAAAAAAAGGGGTGAATTGCACTCAGCTGCAAAACTAACAGCATGTTTGTGTGTAATGTCATTAGAGCAATATATTTTGTGAATCGGACCTTGAGATGGGGCAGATAGATGGATGGATAGATCGATAGATGGATGCAAGTGATGTGAAATCCATAGTGCTATTGTCATTTTTTGTGAATTCGCCTGAATCTTAAAAAAACTATATTGTCGCCAAACCTGTTGTTTTTCAGAAAATGGAAAACAGCCCAGTGTTCAACGTTAGTTTATTTTCTTTTTTACTTGTCTGTTTTGGGAAGTGAGAAAAAACTCTACTTGCCCAAAGTTGGTTTTTATTGGCCCCTATCCAAAATGTTTTTTTTTGTTTGTTGAAAAAAGCTTAAAAACGTCAAAAAAAAAAATGCGTCAAAAAAATGCGTCAAAAAAACGCTACTCAATTCTTGATTGGCCAGCGGCACAAGCATTGGCCGACTGGTGCAGGAGAACGATAACATCATTTATGATGCGATGACGCCCGAACAGATAAGTTGGTTGTTCTACTTACTGGCCCGACGTGGCGTTTTACTTGCCCCAGGCCATCGGGCAACCCTTATTGTTAAACCCTGCAGCCAATTTAAAAACATTTTATTGTGCTATTTACCTCAGACAAAGTCAGACAAAATCCCCTTGTCACTCTTTAAATATTTGTAAAAACCCACAGACAGACATAAAGATTGACCAATAGCATTGATTTATAAAAAACATAAAAAATGACGAAATGTCAATAGTAAAGCATATTTCCAACCACTTGTGAGATTAATTAATTAAAACAATCTCACCACATGGTCCATTTAGTAGCTGTAATGGAGATTGTGATCGTAGAAAGAGCGTTTTGATCTCCAAGATGAGCAGCTGATGAAGATGGTACATTATTATCAAAGCTCCAGAGAAGCTACTTAAATGGACTTTGTGGTGAGGTTGTCCTGTCAGTTACTGCTTTTAAGGTCATAATATTAAGCATTGCGTTAGTTCACCCAGGACACGGACGTCGTAGGCCCACTAATTGAATTCTGTCAGGTCCATTAAGTCAAGAACACACATGACAATAAAAATGATTTAGGAATTTTTCTTGAATAAATTGCAAGTCAAGTAGATAAATTCTGAATTGAATTTTTGGCGGTATGGCTCTGTTCAGGGAGTCCTCTGACCTTTCATGAGCACCATGAAATAGCAGAGAGTCAGAGGACAGCAGCAGCATTAGGGAACGCTCACGACAGTTTAGGACTGTGAGAGCTGAACTATTCCCCCACAACAGAGCAGCAACGATGACAGAAAAGCAAATGCACGACAAGGAGGAGCTAGGGGGGGGGAATAGAGAAGCAAGCAGCAAGCGGGTAGGTGCAAACTGAATCTGCTTTAAATAGTGCGCCCTGTTTGAGCGTAGCCATTAAAGAAACACGCCGACTTATTGGGAATTTAGCTTATTCACCGTAAATCCCCAGTTAGACAAGTCGATACATACCCTTCTCATCTCAGTGCGTGCTGTAACGCTGTCTGACGGTTCCAGCATTAGCTTAGCCAAGCACAGATCCTGCAGGTAACTGGTTCCAACTAGCCTACTGCTCCAAATTGTGACAAAAGTGAAAAAACTGACCCCAACATGTTCCTATTTACATGTTGTGATTTGTAGAGTTACAGCGTGTACAAAAAACAACGTAACATGAGACACAGCCATCTTCTAACCGTATACATACTGGGAACTATATTCTCAGACAGGCTTGCTGCGAGCATATCACTCCGCCCAAGTACTATATTTTTCCGCCTGAGAATATAGTTCCTGGTTTGTTTACAGTTAGAAGACGGCTGTGTCTCATGTTACGTTGTTTTTTGTACACGCTGTGACTCTATAAATCACAACATGTAAATAGGAACATGTTGGTGTTATTTTGTCACTTATTGGGAGCAGTAGGATTACTGGAACCATTCACCTGCATGTTCTGTGCTGGCCTGATGCCGCTGGAGCCGTCAGACAGCCTTACAGCACGCACGGAGATGAGAAGGGTATGTATCGACTTGTCTTACTCTGGGGGTTACGGTGAATAAGCTAAATTCCCAATAAGTCGGCGTGTTCCTTTAAGCAGCGAGGGGAGTTGACCAGCTAATGCGCTGATGCAGATCAGCTGCTGCAGCTCAGCTGATGAGACCGTGTTGTTGGCTGATGGCGTTAGCAGCGTCTTGACTACTTGGCCTGCCAGAACTGACGCTGACGCTCAATTTATCATTCCAGCCAGTCATAACCAATCACAGCCATTTTCACATCATTTAAATGTCTCCCTTTTCCTCTCGGCTTCCTGCTACTCCAATGCTGCCTCACACCGCTGCTGCTGGCAAAGCTTGCCTCCACCACCCCAGCCTCCATGATGTCTTGAATTGGGGTCACTCTTGTGTAAAAGGAGGGGGGGGGGTCTCAGCAGCGGGCTCCCGGTGTCATCTTAGCATGCGGCTTGGCTGATCCAGGGAGCATCATCAGAACGGAGCCTTCATCGGCAAGTATACCTTTCCATTTGTTGCAATAAATGAGGAGAGTGTTCCTGACTGAAATAAACTACAATCTCTGTTTTTACGCCAGCACAGACATTTCTATATTTCCATGACAACTTGGCACACTCATCTGCGAGGAAGAACAGGTGATTTGAAAACTCCAGAAAATCTACTGAAGTCCTTGTGCAGAAATAGCATTTTCATCCACCACAGAGTAATTGCTTTTTTTTCTGGTTGAAAATCAGCTTGCTGCTTAGGATTCATCATCAAGTACGTATTTTAAACAAACAAATGACTTATATAGAATTTATACAACCCATTAAAAACTTTCATCTAAAACTAGAAGAGCAAAACTGTGCAATGATCCCCTTAGATCAGATATATGTAATAGAAATACAATATATGAATGAACAAAAAAAAACTAATTTCATCATTGTAAGCGCAGGGGCCTGTTCCAAAAAACAGCTTTAAAGCTTTAGTGCGTAACTTTTTGATATTAATGAATGTCCGTTACATTCCAGCCGTTGCCAAATGAGTTGCTACAAAACTAATTAAGACTCTCAGCTCCACACAACTCTCTCTGGCCCTCATGTACGTACATTTGCAAACGTAGCGTTACCAGCGCCGTGGCCAACCCGCAGAAAGCAAACGCTGTTATACTTCAGCTCACGTCGTATTTACCAAACCTGCAGTTCATCGGGTAATCAGCGCCTTTCTCCGCCCCACTATACCGTAAATTGCGCAGTAGCAAAGCGTTGAGTACTGGTGCTGTGATACGGCTGAGTGCAGACTGCAATATCCCCACTGCTGATGCTAGAATAGAGGCAAGCTGTCACGGGCGGTTTTTGTAAATACCGCGGAATACATAATTAGGTGCACTTTAAACTTCCCCTCCCATCTCTTTATGGGAAAACTCCCACTTTCCCCGTGACCCTCCCGTGAATGCACGCATGACACGGAAAAGCGCAATTTGCCATTTTCAGTTCCCGCACTCTGCGCTTTTACCTCAGTGCACACAAGTCACAAGAAATAGGGACAGCATCATGTTAAAATAGATTTAATCACAAACATTAATAAATACATGAACATAACATATTTTCAATAATGGCCAGGGGCGTGGTGGTCGCCACGAAAAAATAAAGACCGGCCCAAAAAACGGGCCAGAGGGGAAAAAAAGAAGGGTTTCCTCGCCACAGTCACACCCAATGCTTGCTCTTTTTTGGGGGGGAAATGTTGGGTCTTTGTAAATTATAGAGTGTGGTCTGGACTTACTTTATTTGTAAAGTGTCCTGCAGGTTGAGTGGGACACTTAAGCTTTTGGGTACTGTAAAGGGTTAATTTTGTAAGCAAATCACAACAATTGTTACTGTGTTGTAGCTGAATGTCTATTGGATATGAAATAAAGGTTGTGATTGGTGTGACATCACAGATGTGGTCCGGTTGTTATTTTTCAAATTGCTTGACTCCTGGGACCTCAGGGTAAGCCACCCGGCAAGTGTAAATCTATTTTAGAATAATAAGGTTGATAATTCTGTCACTTATGATGTAACAATAAGTACAATAATAACAATGAGCATCTAACTGTATAAAATATTTGTGAAAATTAGATTCACAGCACTGTCCCACTCACCCTGACAGTGTTGAGTGGTACAGTGCATTTCAGGTTGAGTGGGACAGTTTTAGGGCTAATGCTAGCAAACACAGTGCAGCCATTTCATGAACAAGAAGATAACATTTTAAGTTATAAGTAATAATATATAACATTTTTATAAAATTTATATTTTTCAATATACACAAGATGGCACCCATACATAGAGCAGAGGGACACAGAGAGAGAGAAGAAAGGAGTGACAGGGCAATACAGAAAAGGAAAAGACAGCAAAGTAGGAAAGGAAGAAAACTAAACCAGTGGAGTGAAGAGCGAATGGCAGGGGCTATTGAAGAATATGAGCAGGAGGTGACTGAAGGACACAAACCAAAATTGTGTCCTTCAAAATTAATTTTAGCCAGGGCATGGATCCCAAAATCAACACTGCAAAGGCGTGTGAAAGGGCTGGTGAGTGGCTACCGCCATGCCTCAGGTAAGAGCCTCCATGCTCTCAGCTCAGGCTGAGAGTGAATTGGCTAGCCTTGTTAAAATGTTAGCTGAAAGGGGGTTCCCTGGTTTTTCTGCGGAAAAGCAAAAAGCCGGTCACTACCGGTTTGAGGGGTTCATGAAAAGGAATCCAAACCTGAGCCTCCGCAAGCCAGAATCACTCTCAGCTGCAAGGGCCTCTGGGATGGATCTCACAGTAGTTGAGCAATGGTTTCAGACCTACACGTCACTCCTCCACCGCCTTCAGATCCAGGAGATGCCATCTCACCTGTGGAACTGCGATGAATCCGGACTGCAGGACCATTTCATCTCAAAAAAAGGTTGTTGGGGTGACTGGCAAGTCCTGCTTCCAGGTAACATCAGGGGAAAAAGGAAAAACGACAACAGTCCTGGCTGGGTTCAATGCGGTTGGGACTTACACCCCCACAATGGTAATTTTTAAGGGAAAGAGGCTCAGGGCAGAGTGGCTGGAGGAACGACCAGAAAAAGCAATTATCCGCGTGTCAGATAATGGCTGGATAAACTCCCAGCTGTTTCTGGAGTGGGGCCAGCAGCTGCCTAAGGAGGGTCCAAGACCCCATTTCCTGCTCTTAGATGGCCACTACAGCCATGTCTTCAATCTGGAATTCTTGGAGCGCATGAAGAAAAATAATATCCATGTAGTGAGGTATCCTCCCCACACAACCCACGCCCTCCAGCCAACAGACAGATTGCTGTTTGAAACACAGCCTGACACACCACTGGCAGGAACTGGGACACAAGTGGACAAGGAAGACAGGCGGGAAGAAGCTTCCAAAACAGCTCTTTTTTTCGGTGTTCAGCCCCGCGTGGAAGAAGGCTGCCACTGTTGAGAATGCCCAAGCAGGTTTGACTCTTTTATTAATAATTAGTTGTCTTGAATTATGTGATATCCTAACTGTAATATCTTAACTGTAATATTAAGTTACAAGAATACTTATCTTAAAGCTATATCAGTTACTTAGTTATGAAGAATAATAGTTAATTTTCTTATACTGTTTCTGAAGTTAGCTGCTAATGACGGATGTTCCAGAAGGAGGCGCTATTACATTGAGTTCTGAATCAGAGTATGTTCAGCTGACCGGATGTTGACGCTAGTAAAAGACCGAAGAAGTTGTTGTTAGCGTGAGACAGGTGAAAGTAACTTGTGAAGATGTAATGCTGCCCGTTGCATTAAACTTGCAAACATATGTAGATGTTGTGGACATTCCGTTCTTCATTAGAAGATACAACAAATTATTTGTATAAAAAGATTAGCAGTAAGTGGATCATTTTCTTATTTACATTGCATAATTACATTATACATATTACTCTTCTACAGGTTTCCGAGCCTCAGGGATGTTTCCTGTCTCCACGGAGGTCATTCCAACTGACCTTTTCTTGCCAAGCCAAACCACTGAAAGGGTGATTAAGGAAACATCAGAAACCCTTCTGTTGTCAGAGGAGGACATTTATTTTGGGGTGGAAGAAGTGGTAACCAGCCAGCCTGATGAGGACGCGCATACCTCCACCCTCACAAATGGGCCAGCCCCCCATGCCTCCACCCTCACAACTGGGCCAGCCCCCCATGCCTCCACCCTCACAACTGGGCCAGCCCCCCATGCCTCCACCCTCACAACTGGGCCAGCCCCCCATGCCTCCACCCTCACAACTGGGCCAGCCCCCCCATACCTCCACCCTCACAACTGGGCCACCCTCTCTACCCAGCACTTCAACAGCTGAGTGGGCTTCCATTGTAAGGTTCTCAGACCTTATTGAAGTACCTACAAGAGAGAGGGGAAAGAAGAGGATGATGGCGAGGCCACCCAGCTACCACCTAACAAGCCAGGAACACTTCAACTTTGTCCAGGCCAAAGCAGACAAAAAGAAACCAAAAACAACCAAAGTGCGTAAGCCTGCTGGTGTCCGCCCCCAAAAAGCTGCCGTTCCTACCCTGCAAACAGTTCAGGGAAGTGACCCCTGTACTGGTTGCAAGGGGGTCTATGGGGATGCAAGCGACCAAGGCCATTGAGGAATGGGTGGCTTGCTGCCACTGCCAACATGAGTCCTGCGGAGAGCACAACGGACTTATGGATGACGATGACTTCATCTGTCTTGGATGTGTTCATTGAAGTTGTTAAAAGGTGGTAAAAGGATGTAGGCTTAATGAAAGTTCCATTCATTGAATGTAGAGTGAAGTTTACGTTACAATTGTTGCATTAGTTCCAGAAATGCATTTAAAAAAAAATCCTTCCAAGTATTAATTAATTAAAGGTCTCCGTTGCTGTATTTTGCGCTTACTCTTAAGCTTACTCTAGTTTAATTTACGTTTTACACAACGTCCCAACTTCATTGGAATTGGGGTTGTATTTCTCATGTTCATTTTAACCATAAAATAGTGTCCCACTTTCCCCTAACAAAGTGTCCCACTCAACCTGATTGCTTCCAGTTTGCTGAAGGTGTCAGATGGTTTTTAAAGATGTTTAAACAGTTTGTTAATAAATACATAAATTGGGAAAATTTCACCATAGTGGCCTTCATTACAATCTATTTAAACAAAAAAATTACAATTTTAATACATTCTAACTGATTTAGGTTATTTAAAATGCAATTTACCAAAAAGTGTCCCACTTTACCTGACTTCACCTAACTCCTGTTATGATTTGACAATATAAATACAATTTAATTAATAAACTTCTGGTGCCTGCCTTAGGGACCCAGGAGCGACATCAGGAGCCGCTCCTAAAGTAGAGATGTTCGCCTCCGATACCGCATAAAATGCTGGTATCGGTAAGTACTAGGGTTTATGCACGTAATTTAGCCGAGAATAAAATCTACTTTAAAGTAGTTTATTCATGTTCTTTTATTCGTTATGACTCGCTGTCAAACTGGGTAATAAAAGGAAGTTCTTTGGCATTTATTGTTTGTGTTTGTTCATGTTTCACAAAGAGTTTTAACAACTATGATAGCAATCATATCACATCCATATAGGGATAGTAATATATAGCTGTTAAAGCATAATAAAATATAGGTATTTTTCAATGCACTGGTTCGGATCAGTACTCGGTATCGGCCGATATGCAAGTTCAGGTATCGGAAAGGAACAAATGCCTCCGAGCGTCTCTGTCCTAAAGGGACGGGTTCGGTGAGACTGGTAGATTTAGCAGACTGGCACGTTTTCTCATGCATGCTGTCACTGATCCCTGTGCTATCTTCCCTACCTGCACCCCTGGCTGAGAGCGGGGTGCACTCGCCAGCCTTAAGGGCCGTCCACACCAAGAACAATAACTATGAATATATAGCGTAAGAGCCAATTAGCGCCCTTGGTATAAATAGGAACCAATGTTTGGTTCCTCGGGTGCAACACGGAAGCACATACAGTTTTTGACCACACGCACACACGCACACCAACAACACAACACTACAACACTACACAGGCATACATACAAGCAGTGATTTATCTGGAGACCCAACTAAGATCTCATGGAAATAAATGGAACCAAAGGTTTTAACTGCAAATATGACTTGGACTTTCATTGATCAAAAAGGTAAAAAGTGCGTCAATGACTCTACCCGTAGAACAGCACCTCAGGGGCTTAAAGCTTGGGCTTAGCCTCTACATATAGTTTTAAAAATTGTTCTAACTCAAGTGATGGCGAAGTCCACACCGCAATTATAACGACAAGGACAGTGGCGAACAATATCGTTGGGATCACTTTTAGAGTGATTTGATGAACGATAGAAAGACTGACAGCCAATGAAAATCCATCTGAGTTTACAACATGGCACGGCAGTGAGATTTGTTCCACGCAGGTGGTCACTGGCGTGATGTGACTTTTCCCCTCGGTGGGGCTACGAATCTCAGGGTTCAAAATTAACATTTTTGTCTACAAGACAAATGGTTAATGAATGTTCAATGTAACCAGCCACTCAATAGTTTACCTTTTTTTTGGCTGGTAAGTGAAGCAAATCTACCAGCCACTTGCATATTATACCAGCATTTGGCTGGTATATGGAGCTCATTTTGAACTCTGGCTACGATCCTTTAGCTCTGTTTATTTTTGTATTTTTAGAAATAGAACTTTGAAAGTATTTATCATGTAACAGAAACCACTGAGAGTGAATCAGCCCTTTACTCAATCAGTGCGTCAGGCTGTGGGAGTTATTACAGTCAAGCAGCTGATGAAGTCGCTGCTTGACTGTAATAACTTTGCCACGTAGTTCCTGCCAAAGTTTTTCGTCTTGGCTCATCTTCAGAGTGTTTTGCTATATTTTTGGTACCTGCGTGCAACTGCCAAAAGTAAAGCTTTGAAGCAATATGTGCCTTATCTCCTGCCTGTTTATGCACTTGGGTCCTCATTCTCCGGTACCTGTTCCATCCAATATTAAAGGCTCTAAACACCCACACCTGTTTTCAGTTAATCTGGCTGATTAGACCTCTTCCCAGGACTGTGTGGCTGAGTTTAGACTGATTGACTGACATCTTCCTGAGTCTCCTGTTGGCGTTGTTGCACTTGTTTCAGGCAGGACAATTAACAGCTTTATCATTGTTATTGGTAGAAAATAGGGCTGTCAGCATTAACGCGTTAATTGCGATGCGATTAAGGGCCGAGCATAACGCATTCATTTTTTTATTATTTTTTTTTTAATCACATTAATCGCATGCCGCCATTTATTAATTTATTTTCACTTCACTCGGCTTCGCGTCGTGCCTAACAGGCTACTTTGCCATACTTCCTCGTAACACATCCTGCTGTTGTAGGCTGCAGGCATGATGGAGAAAGACAGCAGCAACACAATTCTGAATGGCGCTTTTTATTTTCCAAAACTCCCGGACGGGTCGAAAGCCATATGCACATTGTGTAAAGCCAAATTAAAATATCATCAGAGCACGTCAAGCTTGAGCTACCACCTACGAGCTAAGCATAGTAGTACAGTTAACGTGACTCAGGTTGATGCTAGCGGGCTCAGGCAAGCACTATTTTGGAGAGTGCTACTTGCCGACCTGTGGATGAAACCAAATCCCAAAAAATTACAACCGCTCTTGCAAAATGGGTGGCAACTAACTGCAGATCTGTCAGCATTGTAGAAGACTCGGGTCTTAAAGATTACGGTTGGCATGTTCTGTCACGTATTAAACATTGCCGTCGAGGGGGACAGTAGTTTCACGCACGCATACACAGCCTGTACGAGACGGAGAAGCCAAACTGGAACTACTGCAAAGTGATGCAGTGAGTAATCCAAATTATTTAGGAGTTACTGCACACTATATTGACTCTAGATTCAAATGTGTGACTAGATTAACACATTTTTTCTTTTGTTTACAGTAAATAATAATAAACAAATACAAATCTTAAAATCAAGTTCATAAAGTCACTTTCTTTGCGTTCATTTGATTCCCAATCAAGATACACTGGTAAGAATTGCTTTCCATTGTTAATATGTACTTAAAAACAGTTCTGAAATCCAAAATATTAGAATTTTAATCATGTGATAAAACATGCGATTAACGCGATTAACTATAGAAATTCAGCGATTAATTGCTATTAAATTTTTTTTATCGTTTGACAGCCCTAGTAGAAAAGATTTGTGACCTAATGAATTTGCACCAAAGCTATATCAAATATGTATGTTTTGAATGAGGCGGTATAATTTGGCATGGGCTTCATTATCAAAGTTCGTTTTTTTAGGAGGATTTTTTTTTGGGTGAGGCTATTTGCACCCCTGGTACAATTAGCAGTGTATGCTATTTGCACCCCTGGTACAATTAGCAGTATGCTATTTGTACCCTGGTGCAATTAGAAGTGTATGCTATTTGCACCCCTGGTACAATTAGAAGTGTATGCTATTTGCACCCCTGGTACAATTAGCAATGTATGCTATTTGCACCCCTGGTACAATTAGAAGTGTATGCTATTTGCACCCTGGTGCAATTAGAAGTGCTATTCGTACCCTGGTGCAATTAGAAATGAATGCTATTAGTACCCCGCCGGTGCACACAGCAATGTGTTCTATTAATACCCCGTCTGGTACAAATATCAATGTATGCTATTTGCACCCCTGTGCATTTACAGTACCTTGGCATATATTTACACACAGTTATCCATACTACTCATGTATTACACCTTTTTAGAATATTATCGCCCTGACATTCTTACCCTAACCATAACCAATCCCACTCCTCTTGCCTAAACCTAACCAACCCAACCAGAGCAGGCATATTCATGAGTCTTCCCCTACCACCCCGCAAAAAAAAATAAAAATTCGCGTTTGCGGGTCCTGACTTGCGCAATTGCATGCAAATTATCCAATCCAAATTTAAAAAAACAACATCACTACACAGGGGAATCGAACTCCAAACTCCCATACCAAAGGTAAGCGTACTAACCACTCACCCAGCAATTCTTTGTGAAAGTCAAGCAACTGTTTACCACCTGGTTTCTTCAAGACTCGGTTGCTAGGTAACCATACTATATACAAAAAAATAGGTACTAACTAACAAACTAACGGTTGTATGCTTTCACTGAAGACAGAAAGCGCAACTGTAGTATCCATTTTCCGCTAGAAATTCAATTGTTATAAACTTTAGAGACAAAACTTTCCTAATATGCCAGTTTCTGTGGTCATGGAAGAAGAACGTCCGCCATGATTTCGGTGCACGCGAGCAACGTTTTTTTTTGTTACGTCATAGGGTGTGAATAGCTCAGCTGTGTGGCCGAGGCTATTCGTACCGGGGGTGCAAATAGACACTCCGTTTTTTTTTTAACGACTTCTGAAGAGTCCATTTCAAAACTGTATACCGCACTGTGGTCATATGTGGAATTAAACGCCAACACTAAAGCCATATTTAAACAGGATTGCAATTACAGGGGGAGGTTGGGAATAAATTCACTGTGCTCTTTTGTAATTTAACTCATCGTGGCCGGACGGAATTTCAACTGAATCAGGAAATTACAGGTTGTGGTTTGTAATAGACATGGACATTGGGCAGATGGGAGGCAAATATAATGCGTCAGGTGAATTTGAGTCAAAAATCTTACTCCTTCTTAGAGTCATAACTCATTCAAATCTTAACAGAGACATGAAACCCATATTGATATTCAGCTGTGGTCCTGCTCGGCTCCCTACTACGCCCTGCTATGCCCTAATACGCCCTGCTATGCCCTACTACGCCCTGAACTATTATTTCTAGTCATAGTTCCATTATCTTTATTGTTACTATAAATGCCACTGTTCATCACACCCCCAACCGGCACCGGTGGATGCCCGCCCACCGGGAGCCTGGGTCTGTCCAAGGTTTCTGCCTAAAAGAGAGTTTTTCCTCGCCACTGTCGCACTAAATGCTGGCTCTTGGGGGAATTACTGGAGTGTGGTCTAGACCTACTCTATCTGTAAAGTGTCTTGAGATGACTCTTGTTATGATTTGATACTATAAATAAAATTGAATTGATATCATTCAGTGTGACTTACACTTCTGGAGGATATCATTATCTTTGATGTCCATCGGGAATAACCGTCCATAATCAGCTCTAGAAATTTGTTTTTGTTTATCCATGGGTACCATTGCACACAGAAATGTAAACCTACTGTATATGGGCTAAAAGAAATGGGGCACAAAAGAGAATACCAGTACCTCAGCTGAAAACAGTTTAGAATTCCTACTTATTGTTTGTTTTTTTTCACAAAAAAGTCAATTTTCACACTGAGCTGAAAATAAATAAAGGTAGAAGAACAAGCAGATCTAGCTCCAGTGTTGAAAACTCAACATCTAGTTTAAAATAAAAGAATGTTGCTCCGGACGGGATTTCAATTACAGGAACACTGGTGAGTTAGCAGAAAAAATAGCAGGTAATTGTGGCTGTAAGTATTAGTAAGAGGGGGGTGAACAAAATAAATAGAAGAAGTATTCAGATTCTTTCCTTAAGAAAAAGTACTAATACCACACTGTAAAATATACTCTGTTACAAGTAAAAGTCCTGCATTGAAAATGTTCCTTACGTAAAAGTATGTAAGTATCATCAGGAAAATGTACTTATAGTATTAAAGTTAGAATACTCAACGCAGAAAAATCCTCACATTTTAGAAACAGGAAACAGTTAAAACTGTTCTGTGTTTAATCGCCTGTATATTGTTGGATAGTTTCACTTATAATTAACATCATATTTTATAAACTACATGTGTTTTGTGTGCAAAAATACTAATTTGTAAAGTAACTAGTATCTAAAAATGCCAGAATAATTTAGTGCAGTAAAAAGTACAGTATTTCTCTCTGAAATGTAACAGAGTAGAAGTAGAAAGTGGCGTGAAAAGAAAAGACTCAAGTAAAGTACAAGTGCCTCGAAATTTGTACTTCAGTACAGTACTTGAGTAAATGTACTAGTTACATTCCACCACTGAGTATATCAGAGCAACATCAGCAGCTCACTTCACATTCTTAGCCAGTATCTGACGGCTGGCTAAACAGCAAGGGTAATCGTTTTTATACCAGCCATTTTTGTGGTAAAAAAATATTTCGGAAGTGGGAGGGGCACAAACAGGATTGTCCCACACTGACTCTGAGGCACACGTCACTACAGGGCCTGGACTTGTTTTAGGACCTTTTTTAAGAACATTTTTGAGAAAAAAAACTTATGAATATATTAGCGAATTAGGTCCAATGAACCTTCCTGTACAGTAAACTTCGTATGGGGCCTATTCAAAAAAAGGTTTGGGCCGGTAAATCTAGTCAGTCTGGCGGACGTCAGTTTGTCGTCTCTGCTGCTGACAGACAAACTGCTTCTTAGACAGAGTAGGGCTTGGAGAAAAAAATCCGATTTTTTTAATCCAATGTTTGTGGATGTCAACGGATGTTTAACAATCTTTGTTGCACACTGTACAGTGACTTTTCACTTAGAGAAAGGGTTTGCCTTTGCAATTTTGTTTATGTTGATGCACTTTAATTAAATACAATAAATATATATTTTTAAAATATATTTACTGTTCGCAGTTATTTTGTTTTAAATGGAAGGGGGGGAAAATCAAATCAAATCGTAAATCGAGTTTTTTTATAAAAAAATCGCCCAGCTCTAGTACAGAGAGGACCTGTTCTCACTCCCAACTCATAAAATACAGACGCTTGGTCAGTGGCTCTCAGCGCCGGATACCGGCGCGAAAATCACCCTTTAGCGTCTGTATGGGACGCACTGCGGTGCTGTAAGATGATGTAGTATTAGGAGCGACAATGGTAGCGAGTAGTATGAAATGTCGAATATCCGCATAACGAGGCAGGTTGGAGTGGTAGATGTGTCAAACACAAGACTTTCTCCCAGGAGACTGGGGTTCGTGTCCCGTTCTTGTTCCCTACGTCCCTGAAACATACATTTTGTAACCCCACCCACGATATTTTACTAAAACTGTCCCGTTCTTGTGCCGCGTGTCAGTTCAACATATGTCCTGACCCAGAGCGTCAAATAGTGATGCCAAGAGTCCCAACTAAGTATAATAACATGATGCTAAAGGCAGTCCTTCCAGAAAAATGCAGAGTTTTTTTGTGATTGTTGCGGGCAGAAATCCTTGATTATGCGACACGTTTTCTTAAAAAATGTAATGGAATATGCGGGATATTTATGCAATTTTATGCGCTGAAATTGTAAAAACTGCGGGAACTCGCAAAAACTGTGGTTTAATGAAAAAGAGAAAAAAAAAGTGATACTCCCAACACCCTGCTTTTCGATGATGTTCACGTCGCGTAATTACGTCACTTCATAACCTTCCCATGGCAACAGGGGAAAATGGCTGCTCTTGTGTGAAGTAAATGCAATATTTTTCAACTTTCTGCTAAGATACATGTGACTTTTTTGCAATGAAAATGCGGGGATTATGAAATCATGTACGGAACTCTGAAATTTATGCGGCGAAAGTGCAGCATATTCGAAAAAATGCGGCCCCATGCGGACTTTGGCTGATTATGCATTGAATTATGCGATCGCATAATCACGTTTTTCTGAAAGGACTGTAAAGGAGACTTTTTGCTTTAATTCCAAACGCCAAAAGCACCTGATCGAGCGTGGCTTTTTGATGCAATGGGAGTGAGAATGTGTTAACAGAGACGATGGCGGTCGGAGTCGGTGTGGATTGAACAGACTGAACGACTCCCAGCAAGATAAAAAAAATCTGATGTGCCCCTCTGAATGAGGACGGAATCTCATGGATTTGTCGGCGGGGCAGCTCAGGCACATTTGGCTGTCTGATGTGACATCATCAGTCCTCAGTGGGCGTTGCCGAGGTCTCCATTGGCCATAGTCAGTTTGCTCCGCCTCCTCTGACTGAGAAGTTTACGATTCTGTTGAACCTTTACTCGGACATCAAAAACCTCCTGGATGGCTTGCTTGAAGCAGTGGAAATTGTAGTCAATCAGTCCTGTGAGGGACAGAGAGAAGACGGTCACGTCTATTACAGGTCAGGCAGCTGATGACGGAATATACTTTCAGAAACATAAAAGCCAATAAAGTTCCACCATAATCCAGAAATTAGATACAAGCATTGAAGGTAACCAGTCATGGTTAGTTATACTAAAGGGTGAAAGTGAGGCGTAATTTCCACAAGGGATGAGGGTGAGATTTTCCAAAATCCTGTTTGTGCCCCTCACACTTTTAACATCTTTCTCACAAAAATCTGCGGTATAAAAACGATTACGGCTACTGTTTGGCTGACAATGTGAATCGAGCTGCTGATGTTGCACTGATAAATAAAATTTCCTACGGATGAATAGCAGACAGAAATAGCCACCAGCCCGTCACATATTTCCAAAGGGGAAAAACTGACTCCCTTTTGGAGCCAACATCAAATGGCCACTTGATGAAGTGTAGTTTTCGTCACTTCCGCGTACATTTTTCTGCACCGATGGTTGCCGCTTGGTTTGACCACGGAGATGCTGCGTCGCAGATTGCAAAGCAGACCGGACTACGGGAGCCGTTTAGCTCAAACTTCAGGCGTACACCTGGTAGTTGGCTCTAGGGCTGTCCTCGATTAAAGAAATTCTTAGTCGACTAACACTTATAGGATTTTGTCGACTAATCGATTAGTTTATTTAATTGACAGAGCTGTGCGCTTTGAGAGGTGGTTAAGACTAGAAAAGCACAATATAAATGTAGTTAATTAACCATCTGTAAAACTGAGTTTCTCCACAATTAATCCTGCAAAAGCACCACTTTAAATCTTGTGTTTACCATAAATGTGCTCAGAAGTTTCTTGTAAGCATGAATAAGCATAAAAAATGACTAATCGACTAAAGAAATCTTAGTCGACTAAGACCAAAACGACCGATTAGTCGACTAATCAACTAAGAGGTGGCAGCCCTAGTTGGGTCGGATCACGTAGTTACCAAAAACTAACCGTACCAAAGCATACAACAGTTTGTTTGTAACCGGAACAAGACCCCCTCCTCAAGGTGATCTCAGCCCAGTTGTTTTGGTCTGCACTCGAGTGCGGTTGCCGTGTTCACACCAGCCCAAACCAAGTGAACCAAGGGGGTAAATGCTCCAGTGTTTGATTCAACAGAACTCAACAAGGCAGTTCTGAAAACGGCCATATGAACCAAGAGGCTGTTTACATGACAACGGTGTTTTGGGGGGGGGCTGCAAACGAAAACCTTTGAAACCTGAGTGAGATCTTTTGAATATGCAACTCCAGTGTCGCCGAGTAAACCGGTCTCTGTGAAGCCAGAGCCAGAAACTGATTTTAAGTGGAGACGGTGAAGCGGCGCACTTGTCTTTTTTTAAAACGTAAAGGAAGAACTTTTCCATTTTTAGCGAGACCGTTCGTTGTAGCCTGAGAGAAATATATCAAACTTCAAAGTGACTACTCCACCACACCGCTGAACTAAACATGTACTCGTGCAAAAATAATTACCACAGTAAACAGGAGATCGTTCGTTCAGGACATCAAAGGGATACGGCTTCACACCTGCTGAGCCACTCCGATTCATTTGGCTGACATGTTTTATCTGTGTCTATCTCTTTTCATCCTTATGCACTGTGGACATTGTGGGTTTGAATTCAATTTGGCCGCTACAAACAAACCACTGACCCTGATATTCTGTTCCTAAAGAAAGCTCAATGCAGTGACTGAATGCTGCAGAGGTTAGAGTCAACCTCGGACCAAAGAATTGAAGCAGCCTGTATGAAAATGTTCGGAGTGAACAAGCAACGCCCTTTAAATCCATCCACCGCCAGTGGATAAGCACCCTTCAGTGAGGCGGTGAACCCCCCCGCTGATCCAGGGCAGCTCCCAGCAGCTGACCTGACTGCTCCATAATTTTAAAGCACTCTGTGGAACAGCAGCCGAAGATACACACACAACCGCCAAAGTGCGCTTGCTTTATCTGCTTTCTACAGAACCATAATCACCTGTATTGAAGTTATTCAGGTTGATTTAGGCCAGTTGAGACAAGATGACATGTTTATTTGTACAGTATCCCTGGCGATTTACTGTGCATCTGTGAGGAACAAGTTAGATAAAATCAATTCAAGTAGAATTAAATAAAATAGACAACACGTACGTAAATAATTAATACAAAGTTTCAGTTTAATTACAGAGCGCTAATACATTTTGATGAAGCTATCAAAGGCCTTGGAATAAAGAGTGTTACATTACATAAGGGTGGCATGGTGGCTCAGTGGTTAACACTGCTGCCTCACAGCAAGTAGGCACGGCAGATCCCCGGTATGGGCAGAGTTCAATCAGTGGTGATTCTAGGGTCTGTTGGTGCCCTAGGCAAAAATTCCCAGGGGCCTCTCAAAAGATAAGATAGACTTTATTGATTCCACACTGGGGAAATTCACTGGTCACAGCAGCTCAAATACAACACAACAAAAAAGAAAAATACACAATAAATATAAATAGAATAGAAAAATACACAAAAAATATAATTGAAAATAGAAAAATAAGAGTGATAATGGTAAAATGTACACTATAAACACTTCTTTATACAGGTGGCAAGAACATATACAGATATACAGATGAATATACAGATGAAAATAAAATGGCACATTGCATAGGTCACAGAAGAAAGTGCAGAGTAATGGATAAATAGCTATACATAGTGCAGAATATTTTTAAGTGTTGGCTCATGTTATTGTGTTAAACCAGTGTTCATCACTTTTATGTTTTCAACTCTTCAAATGCTGCTTTCGGTCCTTGCCTGTGGCAAATGCTGCCACTATGTCCTCCAGATCCAAGGACCTTCGCACATTTCGCTCTCTTAATAATTAATAATGGATTTTGTAACTTACAGTTTTAAAAATCAGCTGCATTTGGCGGGGGGACTTTATACGCATAACTGCTGTAAGAAACTTCCAATAATAATCCTGAGGAGAGATAAGAAAGTGTGAAAGTATAGTGTATGATACTTATTATAGTAGCATGTTAATAAAGTCAATTGAAAATGCTTTCACGTTAGAATTAGAATTAAATGTTCTCCTCAGACATAGCTTTCATTATTTATAGCTGTCATAGCATTCATAGCTTAACTCGGATGAAGCTTTCACTGGGTTCTTAAAGGTCCAATGTGTGGGAATTTCTCCCATCTAGCGTTGAGGTCATATATCGCAATCAACTCTCTCTCGCCACACAGTTCAAAGTACGTATTACAGCTACGGTAGCCTTCTCGTTTCAAAAAGCGAAGGTGTACAAAAGGCCATCTATCAGCCGTGGTTGTCAGTATATGTATCTATGGTGGGAGTGTATGCCGGACAGTGGCGCGTACGCACACTTCACACCGCCAGCGGGCACGCGCGCCACCCGACGGAAAGGAGAGAGAAAGAAAAGGAGACTGCAGCGGTCCGGAGGATAATTAACTAGTTAGGGGGAAGCAGCGTTCAGTTTTTATGCTCCACATCTTTGGAACAAACTCCCAGAAACCTGTAGGTCCGCTGCAACTCTCAGTTCTTTTAAATCTAAGCTAAAGACCTATCTTTTTGATATTGCTTTTCTTTAAATAATCAATTTTATTAACTTTAATTTCTTATACTGCACTGTAACTTTTATTCTTATACTGCACTATCATTTTTATTCTTGTCTTTTAATGTTTTTAATTTGTTTATTAATGTTTTTAAATTGTTTTTAATTGTCTTCTAACTGCTCTTTAATGTTTTATGTAAAGTACTTTGAATTGCCCTGTTGCTGAAATGTGCTGTACAAATAAAGCTGCCTTGCCTTGCCTAGTTGGGATTTGATGTGTGCGTCGAAAGCAGCTCCATTGTTCACTCTTTTTTTCTGATGACGCCGGTCTCTTGCTCTTTTCAATATCCGTTTTCTTATTCTGGGCAAAGAAGAAGAAGACTCCTGTTCCTAAATTTTGGATTTTGAATGCGTGTGGTCCTCCATGTTTCCTTCTTCAAAGTTGCCGGGGGCCGGGAAGCTACGATACCCATTAGCAGCATTAGCAGCACCTGGGAGTTTATCATGTGACAGCGAAAAGGTGAAAGTTGGAGCAGTGTGTCCTGTATGTCCCTTACCGGCCAACGTATTTCAAGATGGAGCATGAATATGGAGCATCTACCCCAGTTCATGCAAGCGCAAATGTAAAATTTCAAGCCAATATGAATACTTGGAATTGATGGTGGTGGTCAAAATTCATGAAAAAGGACAAGCTTGTGAAGGGCAATACAGATTTTGATGATCAATAACTACAAACGTTTAATGTTATATTTTTTGCAAAGTCAAATTCAAGCACTTTCAAGGTGCCTTTTTTAAGCTTTTTAAGCTTATCACAATGGTTTCTGTCCAACTTTAAGCACTTCCAACCTGCTTCATATCATTAAAAAGGAAAACTGTTTCATCTACATTCATATGTGATTAGTTTTGTATGTGTTGTCTTCTAGCCAACGCTGGTAGAAACTGTAACCTTGGGTATGTTGTCTGAAAAGACTGACAGATTGCACGCACAGTTAAAAGCGAGGCCTGAGCCATTTTACATGGATAGCTCCTCAGAGCGAACAAGCTCATTAAAGTAATGAGCGCAAGATTCTTTTTTTTTTTCACGCACTTCAGGCTGCTGCTGCTGCAGTCCCCTGGGGACCTAGCAGCCATAGCTCCGGACTGCTTGCTAGGTTAAGTAGTTAACAAAAACGTGAAAGAATAAATGGCATAACTCTAACGTTAATGCTAGCTAGCTAAAGTTATGCAAGCGTCTCCCCCATAGTTAAGGCTAAATGACAGCATTCAGACAGTTACTGTTACACAACGTAATCTTCGTTATCTGCTCTACTTACCATGGTCTTGTTTTCTTTTCTCCTCATCCTCCTTTTTTCTCTTCCTTTTTTCACTCCCAGAAGGATAATTCCTCTTTATTTTTATATCCATTACATAAGCTTGACCCTTGGACTTTTTATCAAAGAACCTTCTTAATCTTTTCACATCTTTTCTATATCAAGTGCTGAGCTCAAGTACAGGAGGGCATGGTGAATGATTGTTGATGCATGCTGCGAGTTTCTTACGCGCATGTAAATGTACTGACCTTTTCTCTCAAAGCTTTCCTTGCGGAGGAAGCAGACCATGGCGAGGAACTTGGTGACCTCCTTCAGGTACATGACTGTGGTGTTGTTCAGGTGGATGATGGCCATAGACTCCTCGTCATAGGGTAAACCAGCTTCACTGTCCGTCAGGCTGAAGGAGAGGAGACAGAAAAACATTTTGTCTGAAAAATAATGCATCAACTAGGGCTGCACGTATACAGTACTGTGCAACAGTTTTAGGCAGGTATGAAAAAATGCTGTAAACTAAGAATGCTTTCAAAAGTGGAAGTGTTAATAGTTTATTTTCATCAATTAACAAAATGCAGTGAATGAACAGAAGAGAAATCTAAATCAAATCAATATTTGGTGTGACCACCCTTTGCCTTCAAGACAGCATCAATTCTTCTAGGTACACTTGCACAAAAACAAAAAAAGGTTTTTGAAGGAACTCGGCAGGTAGGTTATTCCAAACATCTTGGAGAACTAACCACAGATCTTCTGTGGATGTAGGCTTCCTCAAATCCTTCTGTCTCTTCATGTTATCCCAGACAGACTCGATTATGCTGAGATCAGGGCTCTGTGGGGGCCATGCCATCACTTCCAGGACTTATTTATGCTGAAGATAGTTCTTAATGACCTTGGCTGTATGTTTGGGGTCATGGTCCTGCTGCAGAATAAATTTGGGGCCAATCATACGCATCCCTGATGGTATTGCATGATGCTACAGCCAAATATTTCACATTTTGACTCATCAGTCCAGCGCACCTGCTGCCATTTTTCTGCACCCAGTTCCTATGTTTTCGTGCATAGTTGAGTCGCTTGGCCTTGTTTCAATGTCGGTGGTATGGCTTTTTGGCTGCAACTCTTCCATGAAGACCACTTCTGGCCAGACTTCTCCGGACAGTAGATGGGTGTACCTGGGTCCCACTGGTTTCTGCCAGTTCTGAGCACTGCTAGCATCATCTCCCATATAACTCTGTCCCTGTTTCAAAGACAGGGAGGATTTCTATTGAAGCAACATTTTCACTTGTTTCAGGAAACACTCACAGGTAAATTTAGGGACCTTAATCAGTCACACTGGTGCATGGTATGCTGTTGAAGTAATCCAGGAAGGATTGCCATGTCATTTAGTATTTTTACTGCTGACCACAATATCTTATCTCCTCTATATTAAATGAGCTACTACTCTGATCCACCAAGCATATGAAGGCAGTACCTGATCCTTCCATTTAAAAAGAATGAGCCGACGGGCCAGGAGGGAAGCAAATGCAAGGGAGTTAGATCAGGAAATTGAAAGGTAAATTCCCTCTGGAGCCACTCCAAACACCGCAGTTACAGGATTAGGTGGAATACTACAGGAGTACAGGGTTTTCCTGACTCAAAATCGGCCTTTGCTTGTTCAACAGTTGTTGGGTAAATTGCTGATACACAGTACAAACACACTTAGAGAAGATATGAATTACTATTTTTTCTCAATTCTTATCATTTTTGCACTGGTGGTCCTTTGGGGATGGCTAAAACCACTTTGGGAGGCGCCAAAATTTCCTATACGCAGGAAGAACCCTGGAGTACACTCGTGAAAGAGTGTCAAATATAGATGACCAAACGGGGCAATCAACTGACAGGAGACTAGCCGCATGGATAATTGCAATCAGATGCAAAACGTAATGGCTGTGTTAACGCTGTAATATCATCAGGGCAATATCTTTTGTGAATAATACTTGAAACGGGGCAGATAGAGGTTACAAGTGATGTGGAATTCATACTGCTGACGGCGGCAGCAATTCAGGTGTGGGCGGCGTACTGTAGCGCTTTCGTCACTGTCACCTGTGTCACGTTCTGCCACAACACGGATTTTGCAATAAGTAATTACCGAGATAAACACATACAAGAGACATCTACTTGCCACAACACAACATGATCTATGTCACACCCACACAGGTTGTACTCTTCTTTTAGCAAGACAAACACAGAGAAGAAAAGTGTTATTTTCAAACTCTCTCTACTCTACTTTAAATGAGGAGAGATGCAAAAGGTTATGTTGGCTTTTAGTTTCTTCAAAGACGTAGACTAAAGTGTAATGTAATGTTTGTGGTATGTCAGATCGCAAAAGCTGTGGCAACTTTATTTCAGATGTGACACAACTTGTATATAAGATATAATAAAACAGTAAACGTGAAGAAAAAAAAAATTCTTTATTGCTCAGATTTAGGTTGATTTAGTACAGTTCACTCACAACTTAAAACAACTGCATGGCTGTTACCAATAGCCTAACTATGAGATAAATCACATTACATTTACCAATTAAGCTACATTATGGGACAGGCTACTCCTACCAAAACACATGTAGGCCTGTACCTCCTTCTCATTCTAATTAGGAGCCAATAAACATGTTAAATAAAAAAGAATTTTTAAAAAGAATTATTTCTTTAAGCTATGTTCCCTTCACACTTTTATTTTATACCTGTCTTATTCTATTTTGGTTGTTTTCATAACACATGTTTTAAATGCTCTTTAATGTTTTATGTAAAGCACTTTGAATTGCCATGTTGCTGAAATGTGCTCTACAAATAAAGCTGCCTTGCCTTGCATTGATAATAGAATGAAGAGCAGTAGAATCATGTTTTAAGTGGAGTATAACTTTTAAATGTTTAAATTATATGTGATATAATACCGTTACTGCAAAAAACAAATAAATTACTGTGAAATCATATCCATTCATTGTGAATTTGCCAATCAGTGTGTCGTTGCAGCAAGCAAGCACACAGACCGGATTTTAGTATTCAGCCACACAGCCTACATTTCAAAATGTAGAAAATAAGGTTGAAAGGGAAGAGACTGAGAGGGAAATGGAAGCAGTGATGGCAGCGGTTTAAAGGCAGATAGGAGTCTGAGAATTTAAACAAGCAGAGCAGAAGGACACAGAGAGAAACTGATCACTGGACAGAAAGAACATGCTGTTCTTTTTAGCTTTTCTCTAGTAATTTATTCTGTCTTTGTCACAAAGAAAGCAAACAAGATCTGATAAATACAAATGGGTCTTCCTGGTTTATATATATATATTCAGGTTTCCTTCTCTTTTTGAACCGAATGGGACTTTTCATTTCACAGTATACATATGCTGTAGCATCAACTCTTTGATACCAAAGAAGCCCCAAAAGCCAAATAAATGGCCAAGTTAATTTGTATGGCCCTTTCATCATAGGGCTTCACAAATGGCCAAAACGATTGAAAGTGTATGTGAAAACGTAGCATCAGGAAAACTCAGAACAGATAAACAGGAATTCTAAAACTGGGTCAGAACTCAGATAAGACAACCTCATTTGCAAGTCCTGTTTTCTGCTGTGGAGAAAGCACCTGATACCATCTGTGCTGTTTACGTTCGTGGCTTGTATTCATTTTGAGTCTACTCTCCGCAATCCCCAACTTCAAACAGCAATGAGAAAATCAAGACATTACCTGCTACTACCGTTCCATCTGCGTACACGTTGTCACATAAGCAGCAGTAACTCCATTTCCACATCTCCTTTGAATGGATTACATCACATTCGTTTGACATTTTCTCTAAAGAACATACGAGTGCATGTAAAGTCCACACAAACAGGAGATAGATGTTAACAAAAATTGTAAGCATGTCCCTCATGCAACAAATGGTATTAAATAGTAGGGATCAACCAATTATCGGCCTGGCCTATCATCGTGGCCGATATTTGGCAATTTGCAGATTATGTGCATCTGTGTTTTATTTTACTGATGATAACCATAACAGTTAATTAACTATAAAGTGTGCTACTTTGGCTCCACTACAGCCCTGTAAGCAGTCTGCAACACAAACTGATAGCACGTTAAAACATCAGGAAGCTATTTTCGTTTTATTTTTTTTTAATTGACTGCGTATTATGTTTAAAGTTTCAGTTTTATTAAATTATTGCTTAAAGCATTTAAACTAATTTTTGTGTTGGAGTTTGTACCATTCAAAATGTTAATTTTGACAAAAATATTTTAATGTTTAACTGTAAATGCATACTGTATTGGTTCCAAATATTGGTTATCGTATCATTTGCTACTAATAATTGGTATCAGCATTGGCCCGGACAAGCCAGAATCGGTCGAACCCCTATTAAAAAGGCATGTTCAGTATGACTCTAAATTTGTTTAGTTTTTTAATTGAGAGAGGCGGTTTCCAGCCTGTGGTGCAAGATGGGCAGTGACTCTGCTGGGAGCTTGAGTTGGGAGTTCACCACTGTGGGGCCAGGACAGAGAAGACTCTTGACCTAGATTAGCGACCAGTAAGTGACTGGGTGTTTCAATCAAAAGACATTTTGATAAGACTTTATTTGAAGGGATGTTCATAAACCCCAATTTCCACCGGCTACGGAACGGCGGCAGAGTCATTAGGTTTCCATTAAAGTCAACGTGTGTATTTCCACTGAGTGCAGAACGGCTGCGTTCCGACTCCGGCACAGCTCCGGTGATCCGCAGCCCTCCGGAGCCGATACGCAGAGCTTCTAGTTTTGACGGATGCCGGAGAGCTCCGCAGCAATTCAGATAGTGGCAGATAGTGCGGGACAGGAAGTCGAGCACAGAAGCAAAATAAAACATCTGGTTCATTTTCTAAATAAAATACACCGTGCTCACAGTGGATCATGTTTCCCTGCACTACACCTTAAAAACATAGCACAGAGCTGTTTCCCCTCTACTCCTCTGGACTAACTGTTTGTGGTTCTGTTCTGCGTGAATTTGCGAGAACTTGTGGGTCCTCGTGACTACAGCTGTCAGCCACGGCCGCAGCCTTGCCGCAACAAATCCAGACCCAGTGGGTATTGACGGACAGCGGACCACGCAGCAGACACGCAGCGGAGCCGGTCCGCAGCCGTTCTGCATCCAGTGGAAATCCAGAGTAAGACTGACATGACACCGTCATCATTATGACGTGACACCTGTCATGAACATGAAGGAGTCATTTTGAGTATTAATGACTGTTGTCATTAAGTGTCGTAAATTATGACACTTTTAATGCAAAGTTGGCACTGTCCGACATGTCTTTGTCACGACAACGTGACATTAACGAAGACAACAACGTCTGTGTTATGATAACTTGACATTAACCTAGACAACATAACCTGTCATGACAGGCCCAATTATCAAACTTTAATAAACTATTTAGCTTTATGTGTTAACATTACATTAAACTGTCATTAAGAGGTTTGTTTTTTCATTGGCTGTTGTGAGAGCATTATAATTGTGTCATGAATATTTTTCCTTGACCTCAAGTAAAGTGAAAAAATTTTGACTGGTCGTGACGTTTTTCCTTAACTTAAGTTTGTCTAAATTTATAAAACTGCGTGGGAAATGGAATACATTTCACGAATGTGTTCAAGTAGCTGTGAAGAACTGTAACAGTTTCACAAGCAATTATGTTAACACATCAGGCAGTAATCTTCATAAAGGCAAACAGACAGCACCAAGCTGAACTTCTGCCGGTCATATCTGTACCTGAAGCATTGCCAGCAACAATCATATGCGGAAGAAATATGATTAAAAAGCATTTCTATGCTACAGATGCAGGCTTAAATATGATTATCAAAATAAATAAAACACCCTCATACGTTTCCATGGCCACTGGCCTAATCATGATGGCGTATGTAGTCCTAGAATAGTTTCAGGGCTACAAAGAAGACAAGACATCCAAAGAAGAGAAAACATGCATCACTAATGTGAGTTTAGTCAAATGTGGATTAATTTTTGTTGTCAAAAAGAGAAAAAAAGACATAATTGTATTTTACAGACAAAAGAATTGGCAAAGGAATATTTTAGTCACATTTAAGCTTTCCAAGCGTGTAGCATGCCAGGTTTCTTCAGAGAGGAGTCCAATAATTAAATGAGGTAAAAAAAAAAAAAAAAAAAGACTCCATTCACTAATGCCTCTAATTAAGGATCACATCCCAGCTGTTTTGTCATGATAATGATGGCAGCCTTCTGTACAACAATCAGCGGATTTATGTGAGCAGGCCCAACTGGTACCAATGAACATGTTAATGTGGAACAATTCCAGGACACAGGTGAGTGCAAATATCATTAGGGCTTACTTAATCTGGGAGTTACGGTTAACTAAATGGTACATGTTTACAAAGAGAATATAATCCACAGACATCTGGCATCAACCTCTATCAATACAAAATTAGCAGGAGTCCTGTTTGTGCCCTCGGCTGCAGATTCCGCATCACAGCTGTGATCGGTTAAATATTCACTCACTACAGGCCATATGTGGCCTAGTTCAGTTAAAAATCCCAAACGTGATGCCTAAGGTGAATCTCACACACACACACACACACACACACACACACACACACACACACACACACACACACACACACACACACACACACACACACACACACACACACACACACACTTCCCCTTATTATCTCGATAACAAACATGGATCAAACAAGGACCACCTGGCCCAGGGGAGGCCTTGTGACCATACGTCATTCAGTTTTGGTGGTTATATTACACTTGCCTGTGTGTTCCCAATCCCAACCAATGTTAACCAAAAACGTTGTGGGTTTTGAAGCCTTTCCCTTCTAGGCTGCTTGCTTAGATTCTGTCCTCACGTATGTAAGCTTAGACATTGTCTTCTACTGTAGCTGAGAAGCTCAATGCACAGAAACACAGGCAAATCAGAAAAAAACAGATGAATTGTTACCTACACCACACATTAGAAATTGAAATTTCCAGCATTTAAACATGGCGAGAATAAGTTAAACACAAGCAAAAATTATGCCATATGGGAGCTGCCATAATCACCAGTTGACACCATACGACTCGCGTTCACGTTAACAACCAGGACAGAATTAACCCTACATTCCACCAGGGGCATCGGCGCTGCGTTCGGTTTGGCGACCACGGCATGCTTTTCTTTGACTGTTGGCTTTTTTTTAAGATGGTCTTTTTGAGGCCTGCCATTTCCGTACATTAAATTGTGTGACACAATATGTATTCGGAGCTCGGCAGTTGTTTGGCGACTCTGCAGCGTTCATCATCTTAAAGTTAGCATCAAAAACGTCTTCTGATTGGTTTGCTAACTTAGCTAACTACTCTTGAGCCGCTGTGTTCGGGATGCTCACCGTGTCTCTGCATCTTTCAAACCCATGGTACTGTTGGGAGTTTGATTGACGGCTCCAGTCATGAGGGGCACATTCAGGTTACTGATATTTGGCGCCAAAATGTAGAACCGCGTCCATACAATTGAGACACCCAATGCAATATAAACAGAGGTTGGGGAACTTCTACAGACATTTCTTTTATTTATTTGATCGAGCTGGAGACTGAAACCTCTTTCAGAGAGACTAATTGATGTCACCCAATGGGGAGAATTTGCTCTCTACATTGTTCTCCTACTGCTGCCTTTGATGTCAGAAACAACTGAAATAATGACAGGTGAGAGTGAAAGTGGGATTTCTGTGTCGTGATCAAGGCTGATCATCCAATGCTGCCTTTAGCTGCAGACAAGACTTTCTTGATAGAAAGATAACATCCCTGCCTTCTTCTTCCTTTGCCAGCCCCTTCTCTATCTCCAACTGGGTCCTTGTTTATATCTATACAAAAAATAAATACATTCCAGATGCTTCACCTTATTTGCCCCATGACAAAAAGAAGAAGGTGGGTCATGTACTTAGTTGTACAGTTCTATCCAACAATTCTGGTTTTGTCACAGTGTTCCAATGTGTCTTTTTTTTTATCTTATTGTGTGGCATGTACAGAATTAATTGACGTCAAATATTTAGATGTGGTGTTGATACACAAGAACCATGACACCTGTCATGACAACTGGCCCAATTATTTTTAATGTAAACCTCACTGTTCCATGTCCCCACTGGTCCAACATCAGTTGAAGCTCCAGAAAAGCTGCATAATTGTCAGAATCCGACAACGTGCAGAATGCGGAAGTGCCCGAAACCTGCGTTCTATCTAACTTGGGGAAACGGCCCTACTTCTCACTTAAATAAAACTCGGTGTACACTTGTGTTTAACACTGTGTTTTTACTTCATCAAAGTTAATTGGAACACTTTCGCCACCTAAACATGTCCTGTTCAGCGTTTTTGCCAACCATGCTGTCTAACTAGCGTAGCTCAAGGCAAAGTTTAACAATTTTCTGTACTGCCGCACATGCAAATGAATTGAGTTTACCATTATTGTTGAATCTCCACTGCATGACTCGCTTAAAAAGGGTTGAGAGTGTTTAGCTTAGCACAGCGCCATCGCAACCATTAACAACACTGGCTTGGCCGCATCATCCTCCACAGCTCCGGCCTCTTTTCAAAAATTGTCACGTCCGGTTTCAAAATACGGCCAAATTGCCAAACTCGAGGCTTAATAACGGCAGTCCATAAACCAATGGGTACGTCACTGATGCTACTTCCATTATTTTTTTTTACAGTCTATGCTTTCTCTCGTCTCATGATGGCATTTTCATCTGTGGTCACATTGTCCCAATGGACAAAGAGAAACTTATTATTGAGGCATTAGAATATCCGGACTTCTATGACCCACAGCCCTGACTTCATATATATATATATATATATATATATATATATATATATATATTTTAATAAGACATATCCTGGGGAGCCAAAGTTACAGAGATCGCCTTTTCAAGTGAGGAACAGTAACACACAAAAGATCCCAAAGCAGGCGTTCAAAAATCACTCTACTGCTTGTGTGGCCCTGTTTTTGTTCTGCACCATGGCACATCTGACGTATTTCGGGGGAGTTGTACGACCCTGTAACAGGTATGGCACACAGCAGAAGGATTTATGACTTTACACCTTGATATAAGTTGTTCACAGATCTAGATTAGGACGTAATTATGCTCCCAGCTGGAGTGCTAATTGAAGCGAGAATATAGAGCAGATCGGAGAGAATCTGCTGGGGGATAGAGAGAGTGTGCTTTGGGCTTAACATCACATTTAGCTCTGTTATACTATAATATCCAGTACGCAAATTCCCTCACAGAACACCATGCACACTTCACCTTGACGAGGACAATGATATCACCATCGAACAGCTACTGCCACATCTCAAGGCTCTGATTCTTTGTTAAGATCTAAATGATTTCTATACTCATGATGACTGGTTGAAGACATAAATGCAGATACATCTGTGCACTATTGAAAATGATAAGGTGTAATACTTTCACTACACTTTCTGTATATAATATACAAACCTGCGTAAATGTACTGTAAAAAGTACAAGTTGTGCCCTTATTTTTCAGTTTTTCTTCATTTTCTAATACAATCTTTTTAATATACATTACAGTATACACACATTGATAATGATTGATACTTTTCTTTACCTTTATTTAACCAGGAAAAGACTCATTGAGATTAAATCTTTTTCAAGAGTGTCCTGGCCAAGACAGGCAGCAGTACAACCACACATATGAACAAACACAAAATACACAAAAACACTAAAAACATCAAACAACTGAATCAGCCAATCCCTCAAAGTCAACCTCAATCCTAAACACATCAGCTAAAACATCTGCAGCCAGATGTGGCTGCCTCCAAGTCAATCAAAATCCTCTTAAAAGTGACCAATGAGATTGGCTCAGTAAGTTTCATGGATTTCTGTAAGTTTTCAGATAGGGGGAGCAGCAAACATAACCCTTGTGTCGTCTTAAACCCTTGTGAGAGTGGGGTGCGTGCGTGCGTGTGCATGTGTGTGTGTGTAATACAATCAAATACACAAGGGTCGCTGTGACCCATAGGACGAGGCGAGGGTAGTTGACATGAAATGAAATAAAGGAAGGGTCGTGGGGACCCGAAGGACGAGGCAAGGGTAGTTGACATGAAATGAAATAAAGGAAGGGTCGTGGGGACCCGAAGGACGAGGCGAGGGTAGTTGACATGAAATGAAATTAAATAAGCAAGGATCCCCGAGACCCGAAGGACAAGGCGATGGTAGCAGAAAAAATACGTTCAAATAAAGGAAGGGTCGCTGAGACCCGAAAGGGCAAGTCGACGGTAGTTGACATGAAATGAAATGAAATAAGTAAGCGTCCCGGGGACCCGAAGCACAACACAAGGCTAATACAAAAAGTAAAATAAACTCCCCCATGACCCGAAGGACAACACAAGAGTTAAACGCCTGTTTCCCTAGTTCAGTAACCTTTGGAACAGACAAAAGGAAAAAAATCCTTGGAACAGCGATTGTAAGTCCCGATACTATTTACACTGATAGAGGTCATAAAGAACATTTTGTAGTGTAGTTTAGTTCATGCCCACAAGGCTAGAATTTGTCGACACACATCGTAACAACTTAACTCATTTGTACAGTTTCAGATAAAGTGATAGATTAAAGCCTCCAGTACGAAATGTAAATATAAAACTCTCAAGTGTTCTATATTTATAAAATGCTTTAACTGCTTATAAAATCATCTCAAAAGGTACAAAATAACGCCAACATGTTCCTATTTACATGTTGTGATTTGTATAGTCACAGCGTGTACAAATAACAAGGTCACATGAGACACAGCCATCTTCTAACCCTATACATACTGGGAACTATAGTCTCAGAAGGTGAAGCACTGCTACTTCTGCTACTTGGGCGGAGTGATTTGCTAGCAGCACATGAAGCCCTGTGGTGAGGAGCAGAGAGTTCACCTGGAGTTCGCTCAGACTTATAATCACTCCGCCCAAGTAGCAGTGCTACCGTGTATACGGTATGGTATGTATACTTATTAGGAGCAGTAGGCCAGATGGAGCCGGTTACCTCGAGGATCTGTGCTAAGCTAGGCTAGCGGTGGGTGCGTCAGACAGAGTTACGACACGCACGGAGATGAGAAGGGTATGTATGGACTTATCTAACTCTGGGGGATACGCTGAATAAGACAAAGTCCCAGCGTGTTCCTTTAAATTGGGAATGACTGAATGAAAAATCTATTCTTAAAAGACTTTCCAACCATGATTCCATTCTTTTGACATTTAGGAGGCCAACGGATACTATTTCTGATGGAGCTGCAACAACGTGTTGTGTTTTGTGACATTATGGAACTTTTTGTTATGTTATGGTCTGTTAAATGTCTGTTGGCTTACCCGTAGATGCAGGAGATGTCAATGACCACATCGATCATGTCACAACACAGTTCATATGTCTGCATATCCACCGGACTGCTGTCTGTGGCGATGTAGATCTTACTGACCACATCGAACAGGAAGGCCTTCTCAACGCCGGAGTTCTGAGAACAGAGGCCGAGACAAAGAAGAGCATCACTTAGAGTCTATCATTCATGTTACCACAACTGAGCTCTAGTGGCCATTGAAGGGATTCGTTGCTGATATTCAACCAACTTTGTATCATAATAACGTTGGTAGTATGTGTAAATTATTAACTTCCCTCCATCTTAACAGTGCCTCAGATCTACTGCATACAGCATTCAAGGCGGAGCCCTGTTCATTCCTATGAGAGTTGCTCAGTGGCGCATGAAGCCTTTGTTAGAAAAGTATGTTTGCTAAAGTCTTTGTTTCGTTTTAGTGTTAAACTATTTGCATAAGAAACTGTGCATCCATTTCTGTTTCTCATGTGATAATTAGGGCCCGAGCACGAAAGTGCGAAGGAACCTATTGTTTTTCGTCAGATTATTATTTTTCCGAGTCCTTTGTCGCATTTTTGAGGGCGTTAGCATGCACGAAAACTCGCAAAAATTTGCACACGTCACAACTGCTGAAAATTGCAAAGTTCTGTAGCAACGGGGCTCCATAGCGCCCCCTAACGTGCGCCTTAATTCCGAAAAAAGTAAGAAGTTAATATACCAACTTTTGAGGGAACATAGGTCTCATCTTGAACTCCATGGAGCTATTTTTAGAAAAAATTTCAAAATTCTAAAATTTCCAAAATCTTGGTTTTCGTGCAAAAATCTTCATTTTACGAACATTTGTTTGAGGACTTTAGGATGCACAAAAACTCTCAAACTTTTGCAGCCATGTGCAGAATATTAAACTCTTTCATCTGCATACACATTTAGGCTTGGGAGTGGTACGGTTGCTCTATATCGCTCCCTAATTGGTTTTAGCACCTGGGCACATTTATGATGGCCTGATTATATACGAAAACTCACAAAAATTGGCACCCACATAAAGACCTGGGAGCTTTGCGAGACTGTACAGCGATTTGGGCCATACCTGTAAGCGGGCTCCATAGCGCCCCCTAATGCTTAGAAGGCCTTAACTTGGACATAATTGCTCCGATCTTCACCAGATTTAATAACCATATTGCTTTAATCATTGCAGACATATTTCCCATTTACATTCATTAGCTCCGCCCAACCGGAAGGCGGCTATTTTTAAGGTGTTTTACATTCTTTCGAATCGTCCCTAGGCCGTGATTTCAAACTTCTTGAATCTTTCCAGGTAGTATCTGTTGACCCTCATAACGAAAAGTTATCCAGAGAATTTTAATAGTTGAAAAAATGCGCAAGTTATAGCAACTTAGTGTCTAAACAGGAAGTTGCGTTATCTTGACAACAATTATTCCGATTGCCCCGAAACTTGACAAGGATGTTCCTCCTGGCCGGTTTAGCAACTGTGCCAAAGTTGGCTGCAATCGGCCATTAGATGGCGCTGTTTTAATTTTTTTTATTTAATCATCAAAATATTGACATATGGGAAGCCTACTTTGTCTAACTACTCGTGGGATGTGAGTCCGATCGGCACGAAAACTTGCATATACACTTGGAGGACCCTCGTGACAAAAAGTTATCAAAAGAATATGGATAGCTAAAACAATGCGCAAGTTATGGAGGACCAACTTCCTGTAGGTGGGAGTGGAAACAGGAATGGTTATATCTTGCCAACGGCTATTCCAATGGACACAAAACTTAGAACAGTTGTTCCTTGTGTGCCAATGAGGCTGTGTGCCACATAAGGCGTCAGTCGGCCTTTAGATGGCGCTGTTTATTATTTTTTTTAATTAATTAGCAAATTCGCTTTGAGCGAAACCTACTTTTTTAACTCCTCCTAGAGCGTGAGTCCCATCTGCACAAAAATGTGCACATAGACTCGGTGGACCCTAATGACAAAATATATCAAAAGAATTTTGATAGCTAACACCAGTTACAGAGAACCAACTTCCTGTAGGGGGCTGTCAAAACAGGAAGTTGCGTATCTTATCAAGATATATTCCGATTGACACCAAACATGACAAATTTGTTCCGTATAGGGGTTTGAGCATCCACGCCAAATTTATAGTGCATCGGCCATTAGATGGCGCTGTTAGAATTTTTTTTAATTAATTATTCACATCGCGATATATGGGAAACATACTTTGTCTAACTCCTCCTGGGCCGTGAGTCCAATCTGCACGAAAACTTGGATATAGACTCTGTGGACCCTCATGACTAAAATTTATCAAAAGAATTTTGATAGCTAACACAATGCGCAAGTTATGGAGGAACAACTTCCTGTAGGAGGGTGTGGAAACATGAACGGTTCTATCTTGGCAAAAGTTATTCCGATTTACATGAAACTTAGAATGTGTGGTCTACATGTGATGTTGCATTTGCCAGTACCCCCCGGGGCAAGAAGCGAGGGCCCGTCATCGCTGCTTGCAGCTTTAATCATGATTATCACTGACCTTGTGGAAAGCACAGAAAACCCCTGAGGGCAGGGCATGCAGAGGAGATGTCAAGCCCGCCCAGAGATAAGAAAGTTTCTCTTTGTGTGATATTACTCCCACTATAAAAAGCTACAGTTAAAGACTATTAACAGTAATTTTTCTGGACTTACTTCTTAAGTGCTGTAAAACTGACTCTATTTGCAAGTAAAAAATAACTTTGAGAGAACTCCAGTGATTTTTGTCCATTTTGTGATAAATAATTATCCTAACAGCCTTCATGGAGCAACATTTTACCCGGATGATGAGCACTACTTTCACACTGTGTGGCCGATAGAGCAGGCGCACTAGAGACCTCCTCGGACCGAGCTGGCTATTTCCGATTTGGCGCTCTGCTAACTTGAAAGGAGATTAAATGATTTAATCGTGCTGCTCTTTTAGACTTTCCAAATGTTATCGGATTGAATGGATCAAATACTGATAGTGAAATGAGTCCTTTGCGGGGGTTTTGAGGCTCAAAAAAATATATCAACTTGCATTGCCAGACCTTCCTCACCCAGCGCGGCGGAGGAGGGTCTGGCTAGTCCACACAGCATTCCAGGATAGGAAAAAAAAACATGCTCTAAGTTTACTGGCATTTCTTTAAATGAATCACAATCATCAGATGCAGCAACGTCCGATTTCTGCAAAATAGCCTCGGAAGGGAACTTGTTGTCGACATGTGTATGTAAGGTTGTTTTATTTGTGCAACAGAAAATTCAGATATGACCAGATAGTCTAGCTAGCGGTCTGGATTTACCCTGCAGAGATCTGAGGAGCATAGTCCTCATACGCAGATCGCTATACGCAGATGCCAACAGAAAGAAAGTGGAAGGTGACGGACATCCGGCCAAAACGAGGGACATCCGGCGGAATTTCCGGTGACAACGGAGCAATCCCAGAAATGAAACGTCGTGGATATAGACTACTGATTTACAGACGTCTCTTCAGCCATGTAAGTCTATTGGAAAGTCTTTATGGGCCAGAGAGCATCACGCGATGGGCTGGAGTTTGTAATTCCACTGTATGGCACAGCATGGCATACTTCCTGGGGGCCTGGTTAAAATAGTGACAGAGCCACGAGGGTCCTGACCAAGCGTCCATGTATGACGAGTTGGGAGTGAGAACGTGTGTGTTTTGATGCTGTTACCCAGTGTCCGGACTGAGCAACGTGGTTAAAATCTTTACCGTAATCTAAATATTCATCACAATTCTCAGTAATACAAATCATACTGTGTCACTGTCAGGCGAAAACCTTGTATGTCCCAATTTTCTGCTTTTCAGGAAATGAAAAAAGGCTCATTTGAAAACATTTTATTGAGCGATTTTTGTCAAAGTGAGACAAAATCAGACAAACTCCCCTTGTCACTGTTTAAAAAAATGTGTAAAACCCAAAGACAGATGCTAAAAAATTAAATTATGAAAATATTTAGATACAAGGTTTCTTTCTGACAGCGGCGATATGTAAAAAGTAAAATTACATTACATAACAAAATGTTTCTACATCAAACCAATTTCTTTTTTTTATGTTGTTTATAACTAGCTACAGCATGCTCCAAAACATAGTTATGAAATCATACCATCATGCCATAATTGCTAAATGGGATGAAAGATACTAATACTCTAATCAGTGTCATTTCAGCCGATGATAGAAACACAGATGATTACTGCTTTAAGCACATAGGCTTGGCATTAAATTATTTAACTAGCTATGCAAAGTATGTTTTTGTCTGCTTATGTTGAGAAAGCAGGCGGTCACAGAAAAATGCAATGAATTTCAGTTGCACTTTAAAGTATTTAGGTTGGTGGTTTATATCATAGTAGTATGTTGTATTCACCACGCTGGATTCTGTAGCAATTTATTTCAAGGTTTCAAAAGAGCAGAGAGCAGAGTGAAGGTTGTTTATCCAGTCAGACAAACAGACAAGAGGCACATTGAGAGTAATGCTTAAAATGTTTTTTTTGGACAGCTGTAGTGAAGACAGAATGTTGTTCTGTAGTTGTGCAAGAAACAATACCTTCATGAAAACAAGTATTAACCTTCACATTCCTAGAAACCAGCGTACAGTCCATTTCATCAAAATGTTCCAGTACAGCTATTATGTGGTTTAAATGGACACTTTTCAGCCACACAAAATATCAAAAGTAAATAGAATCTTGGTAGAGTTACCATTTTGCACCAACCATTGCTTGAAGTGGAGAAAGAAAAAGGTGCCGGTACTCTCTTGCTTTGTCAAATCATTATGACATTTGAGATTTCTACAGTGAAAAATAAAAACTTGGAGATATTAAGCCTGCTCAGCTCATTGCGGGATGCCATCTCCGCTATTTCGGCTGCCTTAATGTGTGCTTTCAAATCTCTGTGGTCTTTAAATTTTTTGCACAGTGACAGCTGTTGCTTCGCCTTGTCTGTACCAAAGGCTTGAATCAAACATTCTCTCCATTCTCTTGACAGCTTCAGTCCCCTCTCTGTCTGGCCAGCAAGTGACAGGGATGCTGCTACATGTTTTCTAGCCCAGTTTGTTATCTTTAAAAACGAGCCAGCTGTTCTTGGAGCAAAAATACATAATTTGGTCCCTTGACCAACAATCAGGCCATCCATGTGTTTTGTTACTCGCGTTATTGCGGGTGGGCCGACTGCTTGCCTTTACGTGATTTGTGGAAGATCTGAGGTAAGTCACGTAGCACCCTCTGGGTAGTGTAGTTTATGTAACGTTAGGGTCATTACCAACCTCTCTGACACTGACGCTTTCTCTGTCAGTGGTAGAGTACCGGCTACATGCGAGAAGTAGCGGCACGCAAGAAAAAGTGCAGGTACGCTTAAGAGTAAAATGTACAAGCGCCGGTACTGCATACCGGTGAGTACCGGCCCACTTTGAGCACTGGCACCAACACAGTTAATCCTAACCCCAGAGGGAGAAGCACTTTCTCAAAGAAAAACACACATTTCTAAAAAAAATGTATCTTAGGTAAACTTAAAAGGTAACATTAGATCACTGCAGAGAAAGCTTTGTTTAATAATTACCTTATCTTAATTACTGCTTTTCCAATTAAATTCGCCTTAAAGGGAGGCTATTGTCTTTAAGGCTTGAAATTCAATTAGCAGGAGAACATCTCTTATTTTGTAGTCTGCCAAAACACCATGAAAAGTTTGGATTAAATTGTGAAGTTAAAAACTTTAAATATGAGAGCTAAAGCAATATGCATTGTCCTCCCTCACAGTGAGAGAGGAACATGTGACAGAACAGAAGTGAATCAGAGAAAGCTAAAGAGGTAATTAACACATCAACTCTGAACAATCACAATGGAAATGAGCCATTAAGCTTTACTTTGGTTTTGTCCTCAATCGGCGTTACTACTAGGCAGAGTTATACTGCATTTAAACCATTAAAGTTATTCAACCCATTAACTCATGTCATTTAATCAATCAAGCACTAATAGGTGAACCATAGCTTTCCATAAAAGACCCGACGCATTTACAGTTTGAATGTCTAATGGACACAAGCCAAAAGTAATCAGGCCCGATCCACAAAAAAAAGTAATGCATCGGTTTTAGCTTTATACTTAAATGATCCTTTTCGAATCGCCTGTTTGACTGCTAGGTTAGCTGTGTTAAAAAAACTGTAATGAACGCTGAGTATATGTTCATCACTCGCTGCGCCAATCTACAGACTTTCAGGGACAGAGCCTTCAGTGTAGCAGCCTCCAAACTCTGAAACTATCTCCCAGCAGAAATCTGGAATGCTACATCTATGAACATCGGTTAGTTATGTTATCCCCAGCAAAAACGTGTTTTTGCCGTCAAGTGTAAAGCATCCTTGGATCCCTTTATGGATGCTATAAAAATCAGAGTCATGTCAGAAAAACATGGCTGTACCGGACTATCCAGCTACCAGGCCGGCTGCTCTGTAAGACTAGCTAGTCGAGGTGGGCTGTGTTAACACGGACTGCCTGGTGCAGAAATGGGGTATTTGTATCCAACTGCTGGTGGAGTTTGTGACTGTAAAATGCCGACCATTCTACATTCACACAAGTTTACAGGGTTTATAGCCCACAAGCGCTAATGCTAGTATATGCGTTACCTAAACTTTACGGAGCATATAATGTGTGTGCAGTGCACTAAATGTTTCGTATGCCGTTTTTATATAATGTAGTTTTTATATATTTTAATTGTGTAACCACTTGAGCCACGGTGAAACGTTGTTATGGTTGAAATGACAATAAAACACACTTAAAGGAACACGCCGACTTATTGGGAATTTAGCTTATTCAACGTAACCCCCAGAGTTAGACAAGTCCATACATACCTTTCTCATCTCCGTGCGTGCTGTAATGCTGTCTGACTGATTTGTGTGTCTCATATTACGTTGTTTTTTGTACTTGTTGTGACTCTACAAATCACAACATGTAAATAGGAACATGTTGGCGTTATTTTGTCACTTTTGTCACAATTCGCAGCAGTAGGCTAGTTGGAACCAGTTACCTGCAGGATCTGTGCTAGGCTAAGCTAACGCTGGAACCGTCAGACAGCGTTACAGCACGCACGGAGATGAGAAGGGTATGTATGGACTTGTCTAACTCTGGGGGTTACGGTGAATAAGCTAAATTCCCAATAAGTCGGCGTGTTCCTTTAAGTTGACTATCTCACTGTCTGTCTGTCTGTCTGTCTGTAACGTAGGCTTAGCTTGGGAGTGGACGCTAAAGCAGCGAAGCAAGTGCATTCTGGGATTTGGTGTCTTTCTAACGCCTTTACATATAAGTAGTTACTCCCAAACACTGGTCATGTGGTGGCAAAAAGCATGTAGCAGCCATGTCAGGGGGGAAATCTAGTTCATATACTTTAGTTTTCAAATTCATGAATGCTCTTTTGCAGGGTAAAATTCATTTGAAAATCAGTGGTGACATTTGATGCAATACAACTTGTACGTTATGTATCACTACCACCTAGTGACTGGATTGTAAAGAATAGGAGGACACACACACACACACACACACACACACACACACACACACACACACGCAATATACTGTGCTGTGCCTAATCCAACTTGATTATTAAAATACAGCAGCACACTGGGGTAAGGTTTCCATAGAGATTTGACTCAAATACTGCAGTCAAGCTTTAGTCAGATTAATTTGGTTCAGTAGCACTGCTTGGTTCACAGGTGCCAGGCCCAGGTGCATTCTCTTTATGTTCTGTGGTGTAGCGTCAGGATGGTTGTGTGTCACAGCAGCCGGGTAACTCACAGATATGAAGATGTTGAGCAGGTTTTCCAGCGTGGGGAGCTGCGGAATAAGCTTCTGGACCACTTTGCTGAAAGCCTCGAATATGGAGTGATCGTATATACTGGTTAAATAGAAGCTGTAGAAATCAGAGAAAATTTTGAATCAAAATATATTTCAATAGCAACCTACTGTGTGTATTGATCGTTCTTAGGTTTGTACAGAGAGAGGTGGACAGAAAGCAAAAAAGCAGTCACCAATAAAAATATTAGCATTTCAAGTTGATCCCGCACATTTCTAAAAGACATTATAGACATTAAAGTTCCTGTAGAAAATGTAAGTAGAGGCCTACTGAGCATATTCAGCTACTTTAGTCTGTGATAGAAATCATCTTTTTTAGGGCTGGCTTTCTTTTGAAAATGTCCGTTAATAATGCAGATATCACAGCCAACTTTTAGTACGGATAGCAAAACAATTTAGTGACACCTTACTTTTTTTTTTTTTCTCCAACTTTTTTTATTTACGTTTTCATAACACGTGACATAGAGCACAATCCATGGTGAACAAAGCACAGTGAAAACAGTGTGTCACTTCCCTTCAATTCCTCTACCCACCAGGTCCAAAACAGACGGGGACACACAACACAGACCCATGTACACGGACAAACACACACCAGTAAGGGCACACATCTAAAGATACAAGTGCAAAAGTTAGACCAATTAAAGGAGACACAGGAAGACAAAGAGAGGGGGGGGGGGGCTCAGTCCTCCAAGTCAGGAGATAAGCTGACTCAACCCTGTCAAAGTCCTTTTCGGACACCACAATTTCTGGGGTATCATTACTTGACGAGTGGATGATGTTAAGTGGGCGTCTAGTGTTGTGGGAGGACTATCGGCCAGGCACGAACCCTGTCTGATCCTGCGAGATAATGGAGGGCGTCACCCGTTGAATACGGAGTACAAGAACCTTTGAGAGAATTTTGAGGTCCACATTGAGAAGTGAGATTGGTCTATAGCTGCCACAAAGCAGGGGATCTTTCCCCTTCTTAAGAATTAGGGAGATGGTGGCCTTTGACAGGGTGTCCGGTAGGCGACGATGATGAAAAGCCTCGTTGTACACATCTCTTAGAACTGGCGCGAGGAGAGCAGAAAATGTTTTAGAATACTAAACAGTGCAGCCATCCTGATACCGCTCTGTAGAGTTAATGGCTCCTTGACCCTCAGCAGTGGTTATAAGGCCACCCAAGTCATTTGTAGATTCAACGTCTATTTGGGGGAAGGTTATATCATTAAGCGTGTCGTCTGCGATGGGAGGGCAGTCAGACGTATACAGTTCAGCATAAAATTTGGCAAATATTTTATTAATGTTGACAGGATAAGTGTGGATCTCACCTGAGTTAACTCTAATGGTAGGAATTAGCCGTGAGGTTGCCTCAGCTCTGGCCCGGTGAGCCAGTAGCTTCCCAGCTTTATCCGCAGACTCAAAAAAGCGCTGCCTAGATTTGAGCAGACGAAGCTTGGATTTATCCGTAGATAAGAGGTCAAAGTCTGCCTGCAGCCTAAGACGTTTCCTGTAAAGGGTAGGGTCATCGATGTCCTTCATTTTCCGTAACAAGTGTGCCGTTCGGGACACTACGACTCTTTTTATATTAGAGACAAAGGAGATGTCCTCTGATATAGGCTTTCGAAGCCTTCCATAGCACGCCTCTGTTTCGAAACCTTACTTTGAGGAACATAGATATATTTTTCTACAAAACTTTTGTTTTTTTAAAAAGACAAACATCTCCCGTCTGTAAGCACATGCAACTGCACAAGAACTGAGTTTGAAAATGGCAAAATTAAGATTTAAATCAGTAGTTGACAGTTTTGCATACTCAATGGGCTGTTTCTTTCATTCCCAAAAAAGTTCAGAGGTTCAATAGCCAGCCCTGATCTTGTTTTCTCGCAATTTCTTAAAGTCTCCAGTGCAGCGATTCTCAAGGTGGTATTAAATAACCAATAGGAGTCTGAGTTGTGGTGACTTTGCAGCAATATCAAGTAAAATTTAACTACAAATAATTTACCCAACAAAAGTGTGGAAATTACTACTGTGTGACTAAGTTACATCATCCCCAGGTACCGTACAAAACAATTTTCACTAAATATAAATCAATATGAAACATGCCTGAGCCTATGTGTGTTTCATGGTCTAAAATGCATCAAATGTGGGTCAGGTGAGTCAGTTGTCAGTTTGTCAGTTTTCATGGCATGAAAATATCAAAGAAGACTAAAAAGACTGAAGATTTATGACTCTATATACAATTTTAAAATCTACTTTTATTACACTATCTGTTCAATCCATACAAATGGTGAAACCAAAAACTTGCTGCAGGTAGAGCCCACCTCAGGTGTATTCTTTCCAGGCCTGCGTCTGCCAGGTCATCGTTGGCTCGTTTGTGAATGTCCCTCTGCTTCTCAATCTTATGGTCATCTGACAGGCCGTCCACTTTGTGAATGAACACCTCAAAGTTGATTTCTGGGTTGACTTTGTAGGCCCGGGTCACTGTGAGGTGCAGTCTACTCAGAGCCTCCACGTAGTCATCCTATCACGACGAAGACAAAAGATTCACACAACTTACCTTTTAATATCATCTACGGTGTAGATTTGGAGTTTGAACGACAAAAGTTTTCTTGGTAAAAGTCAGCGCTCAGCTTCAATCGGCAATATTATAAACAACTGACAAAGCCGAAAACTTGGTGTAGTCATGGACTTGACTTGAAGCCACATTAAGACAGTTACAAAGTCAACCATGAGAATATATTAAAAGGACTTAGGTCTCAGTAGGATTTAGAAAAACTTGTCTACTAACAAGGCCAAACCTCAAAACTCATCAACATTCTCGTTTGCTGGGCATGCGTGTGCCGGGTTAAACAGCAGGCAACATGTATACTGCCCATTGCGGTTAGTTGCCATGGTAACGTTAGTAACTTAGCCTCCGAGAACGAGACATTGTGACCAAATCAGGCGAGACTGCAACACAACCCCGGAGATTCCAAACCAAAATTAGTCAGAAGTGTTTCCAAATGTCTCCTTTTTATTGGCTCTGAAACACCAGAGCAGTGTGAATGCGACGTGTATATGTAGCAGAAAGTATTTGCTTTTATCCAAAACGTAGCAATGTAAATGTAGCCTAAGACAAAGAAAGCAGATCACATCACTCCAGTTCTGAAGTGTTCACACAGGCTTCCTGTCCCTCAAAGAATTGATTTCAAACAACTTATTTTGGTTTAAAAAGCACTAAATGGTTTGGGACAGCTCTGCTTCCTGTCCCCAGAGTCAGAACTAAACAGGGGGAAGCAGCGTTCAGTTTTTATGCTCCACATATCTGGAACAAACTCCCAGAAAACTGCAGGTCTGCTGCAACTCTCAGTTCTTTTAAATCAAGGCTGAAGTCTTTTCTGTTTGATGTTGCCTTTCTTAAATTAACTGTTAATTTCTTACAGTGCATTTGAACTTTTTCTGGTATTTCATGTCTTATTCTATTTTTTTTATATTTAACTGTTTTAACTTAACTTCTCTTTTATATTTTATGTAAATCACTTTGAATGGCCTTCTTCCTGAAATGTGCTATACAAATAAAGCTGCCTTGGGTTCTTGTATCACAGATTTATTGCATCTGTGTCAGCACATAAGAACAAGAAATGTATGTGCTGCTTAAGTATGTTTATAATGCATTATCGAGGTGGATTTGTGGGCTGACCTGTGAGTCGATGACAAAGATTAGCGCCCCGGTGCCTCTGAAGATCATTTCATAGTCAAAGGTGGGGTCAAAGAAGTCGATCTGGCCGGGGAAGTCCCAGATCTGGAAGCTGACGAAGGAGCTGCTGGAGACGTCCTCTCTGCAGATCTTATTGGTGCTCTCCAGGAACAGGGTCTCATTGGGCGACATTTTATGGAAAACCACCTTCTGGATGGAGGACTTCCCGCTCCTCCTCAGGCCCATCAACAGTATACGAGGTTTGACCTCCCCATTCAGAGAATCGCTGAAGCCCAACACTACACAACAGCAAGGGAAAAGAGGCACTGAGTTAGGTAACCGCTTAGAACGACACAAGCTTTAAAGATTGCTTCAACGCAGAGTAATTATATGGCAGAGTAGTCCTCAAATAATGTAGTTGTTATATGCCTTAGATTAGGGTTGGTCTGATTCAGCCAAATCAGACCAACGATCCGGTGACGTACTTTGCAAAGCCGGTCGGTAGTAAGAAAAACACATCCTTCTTTTGTAGGAATTGTTCCAGGGCAAGTTTCTGTTCTGTTTTCAGAGAAATAAAATTTGAAATCTTTTAAAATAACAGCGACAGCGACATCAACGGGTTGCTGCGCTTCAGCGGCCGCCATGTTGAATGTAAACAAAAAGCTGCTTGCCGTCGCTTCTCTATCATCAACGTGTTAAACCCGGCAATACCGCACCAGGTAGACAAGTGTAAAGGACATTTCGGTAACAAGGATTTGTTCAATAAAAGATCTTGGGTCAATCAATGTCTTTGTGGTATTTTATTCTTGTGCACAAGAAGAGATAGTTCACAGAGTGTCAGAGTCTGCAAAAAATCTATCTGTGAGGAAGTCCCACAGAACTTTATACAAAAAACACACACACATTGAAGAAAAGCTTAACAGTTTCATTACATCACTACCTTTGACCATATAAGGAGTTTCTTAATAAGCTAGCAGTTACATTATAATCAGTTTCTTTCTCAGACCTCCTAAGGCCTCGAGAAATCCTCCCCCCAGGTGTCTAGTCTTGTCAAGGACATTTGGCCAATTTAAAATGATAACTATATACGGTAGTTCAATAGTTCCATTCACACAAGTGAAAATTATAAAACAAGTGATAAAATAATAATAATGATAATTAATGTTTTCCCCTTACATAAGCCAGTTTGTGATTGGTGCCCGCAGATTTGTAACAGAAGCAGGATAGAAAAAAACATACAGGTTTCCAGCCTGAGCTGCAGGGTGAAATCAAACCCCCGGCAGATCGGACTGGGTTTACCCAGTCTAGGTTTATACAGGATTACAGCAGCAACAGATGAAGGATATTTGTTGTCCATTTTTCAGAGCCCATAAGTTATTTATTGCTGTCGGGTTTTGAAGACCATTTCAAACAATATATAGAAAAAAGTGTATATATTGGAAATAAATACCAACCCTGCCTCTAAGTCCTTTATCAAAGGGAATTACTGTGAATTCAAACACTGAGAATTTGTATAATGAGAGCTAGCAGGCTGGCATGTGAAAACAATGATGCAACAGCGGGAGACACATTAAAACAGCGGAAAACCCTTTACCCACTTTAAGTAAAATGAATATCAAAAGAACTTTCTCTTCTTGCACAAAATCGATTTATTTTAAAAGTTCATCTAAGTGTCTATTTTCAAAAACATTCAAGGCCTTGATGGGCCCCTTAAATTCACAAACTTTCAAGGATTTCAAGGGACACCCCGTATAACGGGGCCACGGCTGAAGCAGCAAATTGCATCTTAATGCAAGAACAAAAGTGCAATTTTGGCACCATAATAATAATAATAATGGAGGGCAATGGGGCAAAAACTAGAAAAATGCAATGCTGAGGCCTCCACTTCTGTAATAAAACCTTGATATATAGAAAATACACGCTGACAAATGCATGCATCATACAATGTGAAATAGCTTCCATTAACAAGGGTATCTGCTCCACTACAATATGGATTTGCAGACACCCTATAATCTCATGAACTATATGCTCTTTAAAATAAACTACCAAGTATTTAACTACTAAACTAAGTATTATAAAGGAAACGTTGGGAAGTACTGCATTGTACTCAATTGTACTGTCAATTTCTGACAGATTAAGATTTTTGCACACAAAACACACAAGAGTTTATAAAATGTTTTGTTATATATTAATCAACCACAGGTTCAGGTTACTCTATTTGTTGCACTGTTAAAGTTTCAGACACCACAGACAAAATATAATGGGACAAAACCAATGAAAACACTTAAAACTGACCACCGTAAAATCTAAAAACCAATGAATGAATAAACTAGTAGCCTACAGCTTGAATTAGGGGGATTTAACATTCATCATTAGGGGATTCATCCATTAGCTAGGACAATTTTTAATTATATTAGCTTCACATAAATTAAAAAAAAATTAGCCCTCATGTTTCAAAGGGTTTTTTATATCGAAAATGAAGGAAGTCAGAATAATGGTCACATTTTTTTTGGGGGAAAAAACGACAAAATCTATGAATTTGTTTTTCAAAAACACCGGAAAAAAAGCGTCAAAAACGTTGAAAAAGTGACAAAATGTGGGACTTTTTTTTTCTAAAACGTCGAAAATGGCACCATAAACCTCGACAAAACGTTGAAAAAAAGGGACAGACATTTTAAAAAAGCAAAAAAATGTTATTGAAAATAATGACCAAAAATGTAATTTAAAAGAACTTTGTAAAGAGCAACAGGAGATAGGGAAAGAACATTTTTCATGGTCAAAGGGAAGACAACACAAGGGTTAGGAGGACCAGTTTTGACAATTGAGTTTGTTAATTTGTAAACTTACAAATTGAAAACAAATGGTCCACAAAAATTAAATTACCACGTGTCACATTGTCCCTGAACAATTCAAGATGAACAATGCAATATACAGTATTATGGTGCTGTGTATAGACATCCGTTAGCAAGCACTGCCACCTAGTGGATAAGATGCTGCTCAACTATCCAACCAGTCATACTGTACATCCAACAAGACTACAGCAGATACAACTACAACAGTACAACTGAACTGACTGTCACAAAACTAAATCCCAATTAGAAAAATAATCTGTAAAAAAAATAATACTCTGCCAGAGGACTTTGCTGATTGAACTTTTACATCCTGCTCATTTATAATTTTGGAACATGTGAGCAAATTAACTGAAAACTCAACGAAACTAAGTTAAAAAAAATATGAAATATATGAAAATAAATGAATTAAATACTTCACTGAAGACCAGTCAGAAATAAACAGTGGTTGGTGCATTCAGTTAAAGGAACACGCCGACTTATTGGGAATTTAGCTTATTCACCGTAACCCCCAGAGTAAGACAAGTTGATACATACCCGTCTCATCTCCGTGCGTGCTGTAACGCTGCCTGACGGTTCCAGCATTAGCTTAGCCTAGCACAGATCCTGCAGGTAACTGGTTCCAACTAGCCTGCTGCTCCAAATTGTGACAAAAGTGACAAAATAACGCCAACATGTTCCTATTTACATGTTGTCATTTGTAGAGTCACAGCGTGTACAAAAAACAACGTAACATGAGACACAGCCATCTTCTAACAGCAAACAAACCGGGAACTATATTCTCAGACAGGCTTGCTGCGAGCATATCACTCCGCCCAAGTACTATATTCTTCCGCCTGAGAATATAGTTCCCGGTTTGTTTACAGTTAGAAGACGGCTGTGTCTCATGTTACGTTGTTTTTTGTACACGCTGTGACTCTATAAATCACAACATGTAAATAGGAACATGTTGGTGTTATTTTGTCACTTATTCGGAGCAGTAGGATTACTGGAACCATTCACCTGCAGGATCTGTGCTGGCCTGATGCTGCTGGAGCCGTCAGACAGCCTTACAGCACGCACAGAGATGAGAAGGGTATGTATCGACTTGTCTTACTCTGGGGGTTACGGTGAATAAGCTAAATTCCCAATAAGTCGGCGTGTTCCTTTAAGCACACATTTTGGTGGAAATGCTTCAATTAAGTTTGAAGTTCTTTAAACCTTGTGATGTCTTTGGGTCAAATTTGACCCGTTTCCCTCTGATAGTGCTACAATCAATCAGAGCCACAAAGAAGGTAGCGGAGCTAGTTGATAGATTAAACTTTTGCCGTATCCGGTCGACAAAACTCCGAACTCATCTTCCTTTTTTAAAAATAATTTCAGTGCCGTTCTTTGTTCTTTTCTCAAAGAAAAGCTGAACTCCAAGTCTTCCAGAAGACAGCTGTTCCCAGCAGCAGCAGCCATAAGCCCCGCCCACCAACTCTAAACACGATATGATTGGCCTGACCAGAGTTTGGTTTCTCCAGCTCGCAAGTCAACGGAGAGTGCCTAGACCCCCAAAGCTGCAAATTAAATTTGCTGCCGCTAGGGTGCGTCTAGATTTCTAGGCTACCACCCAACGGTTTCGCAAGTACAACTAAATGACGACTGAACGTTGACATATACCCTTCTGTGATTATCCTTCCTTTAATATGAGTCTAAATAATTCATAATTTCTGCTTTTGTAACTCAAGAATTAGGTATCATGAGGTTGAACAATGAGGTTTATTGACTGTGAATTCCAAAAATAAGAGTAAAACTAGTGCTGATAAGTTAGTGTTAGTGGTGTTTATACATGGTAGTGAAAAAAAAGCGTTAAACGTCAAAAAAGCCCCAACATTTCTTTTTTTTTTTAAAGCACCAAAAGTGTTTAAAAAAAAATGCATGGTTGAATGGAAGACAACACAAGGGTTAAGAACACATTCGTGTCCACGTTCACAGGCCAAAGGCTTGCTCTCTGTGCTGTAACAATGTCCCCTGCTGTGTAGTAACACGTATCCTCGCGCTGTTGTCAACACCAGCGTCTGTACACAGACCCAGCGACTTCCTGGAAAACTGCCCACTCTGCTCCAAGAGATACAGTACTAGGCTAGTTACTAGGCTTATTATTTAGCTTTTCCATGCAGCATAAACCGCCACATGTTGGTCTCATCCAGAGAAAAACTTATTGGAAATGATTCTGCCAACAGACCTTCAAACAAGTGTGCCTATTTATAACCCTGAGATAATACTATCAACACACACTAAAGAGATAGAAGCAGACCTTTCTCAGGACTTTAACTTTGATCAGATAAAACATTAAATGTTTGGTTTGTGAATATCAGAAACACTATTGATTCCCTGGGGCCAGGGGGAACGTGGGTTTTGTTACATTTGCTCCATTCTGAAGTAGAGATATAAATAGATACATTATGAGAAAAAACAGAATAATATAAAATGTAGAATAATATGTAAACATCTGTACATTCTACTATAATACATAGCAATGCTATATATCCAAAAATAGTAAGTAAGAAATAAACCAAAAATAAAAATATGTACATTTGGTAAATCCAACACAATGTAAAATTAAAATGAAACATAATTATGCTAACAATGTTATAGAAACTTTATGTGGTTATTGATCCGTTTTTTAACACTTTTGCAGACAGCAAGTGAGCAGGACAAATGTCAGATAACATTACATGAATCAGGACCATGGATCAAGTAGTCCATTCACAAGACCATCTCCCTCCATATACAGCCACCTGTTGTCACAGCTGTGTTATTATACACAGAGCAATGCAGGCTGTCCACAAACCTAGTCTAATGTGTCTCAAGTCAAAGCTAGTCCCGCAGCATGAGCTCCTAATGTGGTGTAAATAAAGCAGCTTGGGGTTTACATTTAAATAGTACAATGGCTCTTGAAGCATAGCCCTAACATATAGCCTAGAACATTTGTCCAATGTGGCCAACTGCTTCTTCCTTTAGATAGATAGATAGATAGATAGATAGATAGATAGATAGATAGATAGATAGATAGATAGATAGATAGATAGATAGATAGATAGATAGATAGATAGATATTTTATTCATCCTGAGGGAAATTTTAGGCATCCAGTAGCTTAGACAACCATAACACAACAAACACACATATATCTCACATACATCAAAATCACTCACAAAAATGTAAAGAGTTAACAATTTGTGAAGTGATTACAAAGGTCTGGTATGGACTGACCATGTGATGAAATGACCAGGGTAAGGTGCTATGGTAGAGTGTGGGCAGTGGTCGTAGTGCAAAACTGAACAGTGCAGGGATTGAACAGTCCAATAGCTTATTATTAAATATTAACTATGACTATGAAAAGACAAGAATGTAAACATAATAGAATTGCTAGAAATAATATACTTTAAGAACAATATATAACAGGGAATACTTATAAGAAGTAGATGTTAGGAAGTAGATGGTTTTTAATGTACTTTAGTGTTTAGTGTGTCGACAATGCAAACTATTGAACTGTGAAAACACACCTTTTCAATGGAATTCCATTGCTAGGCAACAGCCCCTTGTTAACGTCCTACCAGTTGATGTCATTCAAAAACATTGCAACAGTTAATCAACTTGGGGCCATTTACAATGTTTGTTTACAACTGTGAATCAGGTCCATGTAAACTCAAACCTGGTTAAAGGTAGAACCATAGATATATATCCATAGATATTCTACAGATGGATATATCTATGGGTAGAACTGTTACTAGTACACTAATGTAATACAAGTTATGTCATCAAAAAATGACGTCCACTGTAGGGCTGCTCGATTATGGAAAAAAACATAATCACGATTATTTCAGTCAATATTGAAATCACGATAATTTAACACGATTACTCATTGACTTCTGGAAAGATCTAATTATTTAACTTAAAAAACAGTGGAAAAAGTTAAATAAATCAACAGTAAAAAAAACAACATACAACTGTGAAATTTGCCTTGTCCTATTTAAACTTTATTTTTTCATTCAGAACACAAGAGAAAATAAGAGTTTACTTGCAAAACTAATGAGCTAAATAATTGTTTTTCTCGATTATTCTGTTTTTGTGATCATTGGGAGCCGAAATCATAATCACGATTAAATTTCGATTAATTGCACAGCTCTAGTCCACTGAATTAATGTAAAATCAAAGTGAGCAAAACTAAACTAACTCAACCCATAACTAACTTTTGTCAGATTTAATAATTGTAAAGTTAACGTTAGTTTGTCCCAAGTGGACTTCTTTAGCAAGTTTGGTCTTTAAGCTTTTTGAGTGTTCTTTATTTATTATCTGCTCTACACAGCTAGCTGTATATGGTTATAAAATAATGGTCCAAACTAATTTGACATAAAAAAAAAAATTTGAAAAACGTAGCATTTTTTTGAGGGAGGACCCCTAAATCCCCCCGCCAAATACGTGCCCCGCCACCTTACGTCCTAGCTAGGTTTCTTCCACAAATAGGGAAAACACTGACGCAGAGGTAAATGCTATATTCTACAGAGTGGGGAAACCATGTAAACTAGCTTCAGTTAGCTAACGCTAACCATAGGACGGGCTAGCTAAAGTTAAGAGCAGTAACATGACACCCCAGCAGCGAGTATACAGCGCCGAAGTGAAAGTGTGCCGTGTCCCCTCGCTCTCTGCTAGTATGTGACCTTCCTAAGCAGCAGAACTATCCGCCTACCTCCGTCCTCACAGCCGAGCTCTGCGTCTGAAAACGCCTCCAGGTCGTCTTCGTCGTCGTAATATCCCAGGGCTGCGTCCTCCTCCTCCTCCTCCCCGCTCAGCGCTGCCGAAACCATCTCACCCGACATGCTTCTACTTCTTCTCCCTTCGCCTTGTTTTGGGCTTGGTTTCAAGCCGCGTGTGGTGTCAAACTTTCCCCCATTGTCACCTGATACGTGAGAGCCATGCTGGGTGAACTTTCACCCCTGCTGCCCCCTCCAGACACACGGAGTCACACTGCAGCCGCTCCTTCGGGGGTCCAGGGGGCTATAGCCTAATTCTGTTAGGTTTATGGATGAGAGTTTAAAGTCAGAATTCTGAGAAAAAAGTGAGACAATTGGTTTTTAATAGATGTATATTAAATACTTACAAGAGAAACCAGCCAAGTGTAAATAGTTTGGTATAATAATATAACATTAATGGCATTCTGAACCAGTGCCTGAATTGGACCAAAAAGGTGCCAGTACCCATAATTCAGCAGTTGCATGACATGATCATTGCATGGGTCTTGGATATATTTATATTTGTACGCATATCTTATTAATATACTGCACATAATGTATTTTTGAATGCATTTCATTACATCTGACATACATTTCCACAGTTACATAAATGTGTGTTTGGTTAATAAAACACTTTTATGTAGCTGTGTTGATACAAATCCAATTGCACACACACATATATATATATATATATGTGTGTGTGCATATATATATATATATATATATATATATATATATATATATATATATATATATATATATATATATATATGCTACAATAAACCCAACCGGAACCAAGATATCTGTTGGCCTACAAAATAAACTTAATGAAAAGGAATACCAAAAGGCAATTCCATAATGTATACTACATTGATTGATAATGGATCACATAGACTGCATTTTTTCATTTATCAAATGTCAGCTTGAAGAACAGTGTGTTAAATCAACATAAATTGGGTTTAAATAGTTTAAAAGCCTTTTATTTTAGATGGATATTTGATGTTGAAATTACTAGTACATATTAAAATAGGGCAGAGTAATAACCCATGCGTATAGCAACACAAACAGCCTTCTTTAGATCCGAGCCCTCAGTACAGTTTCACCTTTAGTAGAGACAAGATGATTGCAGACTGCTGCACCCTCAGTGCAAGAAGGTGCGCTACCGCAGGCCCTTCATTCCAGCAGCAGTCAGACTCTTTAATGCAACATCACAATGTAGCACTGCTAGCTGTTTCTGCAATATGAGCCATCACTGGACAATATTCTGCACTATACATATTTATTTATTTATTATGTGTTACCTCCAACTGTGCAATATGTCATTTATATTCATCCGCATCTTACTCATCTGTATATCTGTTTATATACTGTCTGTTTATATAAGGGTGTTTATTGTGTAAATATGTTTGTTTTATTACTATTATTATTATAACTAATTCTATTTTTTTAATTTTTATTCTATTTATGTATATTTTGTCTCTCCTATGTCTACTTAATGTGTATTTGGGTTATTCTGATGTGTGTAAATTTTTTTCTTTTGAGCTGCTGTAGCACAGGAATTTCCCGTGTGTGATTAATAAAGTCTATCTTATCTTGTCTTATCTTATCTTATCTTAAACACCTGAGCAAGGGGCCAGTGAGCTCACATAACAAACGCAGTATGCACAAAGTATGACCACCAGATGGCTCTACAAAATATTTAGATGAAAGAAAAGGATAATGTGACAATAATATAATGAAAAACAAGATAAGTTAAAACATGGGTGAGCAAACAGTAAAAAATATAATAGACAGACCACACATCAGAACAACACGTCGAAGTGGTTTTGAATAAGATTTTAAAATAATTCTATTTATTTTGGGTGAGCTCTAGACGTATCCTCACCCTATCCTGGCTGCCATTGCCGCCAATCATCAATTCTTCTTTGAAAAATCATCTGATCTCCATTTAAAATGGCTTTTATCTTAAAATAATTTTTGCAAGTCCAGCAAAAAACACACTTGCTTGATAGTCCTTGGGTGGCATGATCTATGGCCTTGAAATGATATATATATATATATATATATATATATATATATATATATACACACACAGTACAGGCCAAACGTTTCGACACACCTTCTCATTCAATGCGTTTCCTTTTTATTTTCATGACTATTTACAAAAGGGCTAAGTTACTGTATGCAACACTTGAAATGCAACGATGCCTCTGTATCTTATTCTCTTATTGTAAATTAATGATTTTCTGTTAGAGCAAAGTATTCATAGCGACTATATGACCTCCCGGTAACGCTAACTCAGTAATCTGCAGTGGGCAATAAAGCACCGTAAAGAAAAGACCTTTACGACAGCATGTGTGGTAAAAACACTACCACTTTTGTCCAAAGCGGCCTTTAGAATCAACACAAACTGAAAGTTACAAATAGTCACTCAAAAATATCACATAGGCACACATTGTAGTAACAAACTTTGTGACATAGCTAGTTTGGCACTAATCAGAGAAGGGAGAGAGCATTTGTTAACTGTTGAGAAATCCAACACTACATGTGTGTGAGATGACTGTGGATAATGTTTAGACCATTAACGGTAAAAATGTCTCCATGTTTACAGATAGATTGTGACTGTACTACAGTGCACATTCTATCTAAATTTTTCTAAACTATAAACTAGCTTTCTCAACTTAAAGCAGCCAGAGTCTAAATAATACTACACATGGTTGATTAAATAAGAGGTACAGTAGATATTATGGTAGAAATGATACATTTTGTTACTTCATCCAGCTGTTTCATACAACAACAAAGTGGTCGAGGCACAGCTGTTTAAACATTTTGTCTGTCAAAAATATTGTGTTAGAATCACAGATCCCATCCTTTTTTTTATTTTACTAACTCCAACATCTGCAGTTATGTCGTGTTTTTCAGTGTAGTTAGAAATACAATTCATAGAGAAACATCTTCTGTCTGCTGGGGACCGTTAATGTCCATAGAGAAGTTCAAGGCCCACTGACAGGTGCTTTTTAAAGATGTTCTGAACCTACGTGTTTGACAGACTGACTGTAGGACCTGCAGGGTAACATGTTATCCTGTTCAGATCTGTGATAGGACATGCAGGGTGGTAGTTGGTAGACAACATGTTTGGATTTGCCCCATGTCAGCTTGAACAATGTGAGCTGTAAAAGTGAAGTCTTGTTCATCCAGTTTGTCAGTGTAGAAGGTTTAGGTTTTTAATCACAGCCACTCTCAAGAATTGCTGCTTACAAACTCGATTTCTTCCATTTTTAAGTTAAATTAAAACATAAATAAGTACCATATACTGTACCTACTCAAGTCATTTATTTGATCTACTCTTATGTGATGGAGTAACAGTAGATCAGAGATTCATTTGTTTATTTCAGATTTGTCAATCTCAGGGTAGGACCTTAAAATTCAAAAGCACCACTTTTACCTCAGTCAAAACTGCATCAGACTTCTGTTAACGTGATAAGCCTGCTGTAGCCTTTTATTCACCTAAATCAGTGATTCTCATGAGTTTGTTTCTACGTACTGTCATATTGTGAATGTTCTAATTTTTTTACTTATTGTAATGTGGGTGTTGTTTATGATCAGATTTTATGACCATATCATGTATTTGTACTGACATATGCAATGGCCGATTTGGTAAATGATGACTACCTTGTATCACTGTGGACTTGAACTCACAACCTTTGGGCCTGAATACATGTAGTGATCCCAATGAGCCATTAGCCATGCAATGATGCTATGAGCTTCACAATATTTAATAGGTAGGACTACTGAAAATGCAGAATTTTGAACTACTAAAAATTAAAAAAAAATTAAAAAAATAAAAAATCCATTTCTCATTAGAAAATTCTGAGAATTTGTGTACTTTGTCTAGACAACATACAGATGCTTGTAATTTATTTTCACAAAGATCTGTCACAACTTTGTTTTAAGTTGCTGTTTTGCATTGACTACAATGGCATAAAATGCGTTTTTTGGTTTAAAAAAAAAATAAAAAATACTTCTTACTTTGGAAGAAATTGCAGTATTTGTTAACACTACTATAGTAAAACATTTTAATGGGCTTGATTTATCCAGGTCACGGATTGCCAAGGGATAGACAAGGCTATGACCCAAATGCAGTTAGGAAGGAATTTATTGACAAAAACTTACAAAACGAGTGTCCAGAGGTTGGCAAGACTAGCCACAATGACGGCAAACACCTTGAAATAAAGCAACACGCAACAATGATCCCACACCAGACAAAGACACAGAGACTAATACACCAGGTAACGAGGGACAGGTGAAACACATCAGGGCAATCACAAGGGAGGGAAAACACAGGAAGTAAAAAACAGACAAGACAGAAAACCAGACATCCAAAAACCAAACAAAAGTCAACCCAGGAAGGGCGGAGGAGGGACGAACGGAAGAAAGACAGTCAAACTGGCCTAGGGAACTGGGGACAGCAGGACAGAAAGGCTGCGGACAGCAGCGAAGACGGATCCTCAGGCGGACGAGCAGGACGGCGAAGGCAGAGTCCCTCCGATGGCCTTCTGGGGGCCGGGCAGGTGAAGGAACAGCTGGGCTGGAGACAGGCGACAAAGTAACGGGAACAGAGGTCGGCAGGTCAGTCAACAAGATCAGGAGTCGGTCAGACCACCGACTGTCTCTGGGGCGCCGGCAAAGTCTCTGGGAGGTCAGTCGTAAGCAGCGGTTCTGAGCGGCTGCACATCAGCGGCAGTTCTGGCACACAGGTCGGCTCTGGTACACTCGTCAGCCCAGGCTCCGGTACACTCGTCAGCCCAGGCTCCGGTACACTCGTCAGCCCAGGCTCCGGTACACTCGTCAGCCCAGGCTCAGGTACACTCATCAGCTCAAAAGACTGCTTGAGTACTGGAAGGCTGAATTCCCGCTCCACAGCCTGCCAGCGTACCTCTATAAGGTGCCGAGCAAAGGCAGGATCCTCATCATGCAGGGAGCGATAAAAAGAGATCATGAACTCCCCATCAGAGTCCAACGGGTGAATGAACGGAATATATTCCATACCTGCTGGGTCCATTTGTGGTGGGATCATTCTGTCATGGATAGACAAGGCTTGGACCCAACTGCAGTTAAGAAGGAATTTATTGACAAAAACTTACAAAAAAGAGTGTCCAGAGGTTGGCAACACGCAACAATAACACACAGAGACTAAATACACCAGGTAACGAGGGACAGGTGGCACAACAGGTGAAACACATCAGGGCAATCACAAGGGAGGGAAAACACAGGAAGTAAAACAGACAAAACGAGACAGAAAACCAGATTTCAAAATAAAACAGGAAACAGAACATAACAGAAACCCACAATCATGACAATCCAAAATCTGAATACTATTTTTCTGGAGATAAAGTTTCCGAAGTTTGGTGTCAATAGACCCAAAAAATGTGGGAGGAGTTAGGTTTAAGAAGTGTTTTTGCAAAACGTAGAGCGATGGACTTCAAAATTGCTACCGTGTAAAAGCAGAGAATAGTTTAGTATAGCTTCGCTGCTCCGCCCTAAACAAATGCTGTAGTAATAGTTGATACATGATTTTGACTTATTTGACTTAGTCTCCTGTCTGAACTCTTGGATTTGTCTGTGATTCCTAATATGTGATCTTGACCACAAACCTAAATACACAGTATGATCAATTAAAAAAGTATCAGTCCAGTGTCATTGCTTTAAGATAATCTTAGCTCTTGAAGAAAAACGGCATATCTGTGCAGTGTCTGCTTTGTTCTAGTCAGGTGCCATTCCATCTCTTTCTCGCCTGCAGCTGCCTGTACAACTCTCGGTTGTTGAATTAGTGCGGAAAGACTTATGTCGTGCCAGTGGCAGTCCCTGTGTACGAGGGTATTATAATTTGCATATGACATAAAGCTGAGCCCATAAACCCAGAGTGTGAGTTTTGACCCTTCAAATGTATTCCTTTTTCAGGTTCCCACTCTGAAGTTACAGGATGTGTGCAGCCTGGAGAGCGACCTTTATTTGAACAACTAACTGTATTTGATGGAGTTCCCATCTCTTACTGTGACACCGTGACTAAAAGAGAACAACTCAAACCTACCCTGGAGTCCCAAAAGTTACCTGAAAACTGTCATGAAGCGAGTATTAATATTCATAGCATCTCTCCACGAGATTCCATCTTAGTTTTAAACAGAGTGGACAGAATGGGCCACTTTGAGCACTTATTTTCTTACAGATGGGAAAACTCTTGACTGCAGAAACATTCTTTACCATTGGAAAATACCGCGAGTGATCGTTGGAGTCATCTGCGCTCTGTTTGCAATTACTTTTATGTCCTTTGCAATATGTCTGCCTAAATGTGGTGAGACTTATAATTTCTTTTATCAATCAGCTAAGCCGATAGACAGAGACACACACACACACACACTCTCTCTCTCTCTTTCTGTCTCTCACTCTTCCACAGCATGAACACTTTACATTTTTCTCTTTCCTTTCTCTCTCTGTCACTTTTCAGGGAGGTGATTATTAGGGTCAGGTTGGGTTTTAGAAACAGAGTCCCCATTAGGCCTACATACTTTGTCCACCAGAAAGCAAGTTTATTTTTCGATTGTAAAATGTACCGCACACTTACATACAGTATGTTGGGCAGAATTATATCAAATGTTAATCAAATATAATGACGTATTAAAGTAGTTTTTGGGCATTTGTTTTCATCACGTTTTTAACCTTTAAAATCCAGTATGGGTTGGGCTATATGCACAGCACATTAAAGACAGATTAATACAATGAAAGTCCTCAGTGAAAGTCTTTCCATGACTCATTACCTGCTGTTATTTGTGCTATGTAGACATAAATATATGCATAAAGAAGAGTCTTTAGAAACCATATGTGGCTCTCTGTATACTTATTTGTACTTAACTCTGTTAAACTTAGTGACAAAGTTAGAGGTCGCCACTTCTTTGTTAATCAGAGAAGGGACAGACCAAGGATTCTTCGATGAAAAGTGAAACTACACAGGTTTGCGGGGAACAACATCAGCAGCAGGCAGACTGCCATGGAATGTACTGTATGGAGCTCGCTGCTCATTCACTCTTTCAATACACCAACCGTTTTTTTTAAGGTGTGATTCAACAGAATATTCAAAACACACCCGTATATCAGAACAACACATCTATTCAAAGTCAGACTACGCTGAGCACAGCCAGTGCCATCTGATCTTTAAAGTTATAATGCAGGTTTGGGCCTGGTTGGTACTGTTGAGGAAGTCAACACTACTGGTGTGCAAGATGACTGTTTAGATCATTAATGGTAAAAATGTCTCCATGTTTACAGATAGATCGTTATCGTATTACGAGCAGTATGCCATCAGTTGCAGTTCTATAGCTGCAATAATTCAACATCTCCCCAAATGCAATAAACTAATTGCTTTCTCAACGTTAAGCAGCCAGAGCCTAAATACTTATACTACACATGGTTGCTTAAATTAGAGGAACATATTATGGTAGAAATGATACATTTTGTTATCCAACTATTTTATACTACAGCACAATGGTTGAAGCACAGCTGTTTAAGCTGTTTAAACGTTTTGTCTGCCAAAACATTTTGTTACTCATCACACACAGATTGCATCCCATCCTTTTTTACTTCATAAACTCATCCAACCATTTCTGATTTTTTTAATTCAGATTTTTTGTGTGCAATTTTTTTCATACACACAATTCATAGAGAAACATCTTCCATCTGGTGGAGACTGTTAATGTCAGCAGAAAAGTTCAAGGCCCGCTGACAGGTTCATTTTAAAGATGTTCTGAACCTGCAGGGCAAAATAATTATTATCCTGTATTATTCTGTTCAGTGTTGTAATCGGACATGACAGGGTGCTATTGAGAAATACAATGTGAGCCTGAGCTAGTTGTCAAGTGAAGTCTTGTTCATCCAGTTTGTCAGTGTAGAAGGTTTAGTTTTTATAATCACAGCCATTCTCAAAGATTGCTGCTTATACTGTCGATGATAATTCTCCAAGATGAAGTGGATTCAACTTTTAATTCCATGTTTACTGATGTTAACTATTACATGTGGTAAGTAACATTTCGTCCGTGCTACTGCTGAATTTGGTAGCAACTGCAGCAGTGGTTGCAACTGTTGCAGCACAGCAGAGACTTTGTTCACAGGAACAAACTCAACAATTTCTTCCATTTTTAAGTTAAAATAAAACATAAATAAGTACCATATACATACTCAAGTCATGTATTTGATCTACTCCTACTATGTGATGGAGTAGCAGTAGATATTCATTTGTTTATTTCAGATTTCTTCACACTGAGTTCTCGGACATTTTAATAAAATGGCCCAAAGTAAATATGGTGCACCATGCAGCAAATAGGGAATGATTAGTCTGAACTGCGCACAAGCGCACTACCCTATCCCACCCATAGTGTTCTATTTATTTCAAATGTACATACTGTAACTACACTTATACATAGCCATATTCTACTGCTCTTCATACTATTCATCCTGCACATACACTTATTCTTACTACTCTTATAATGTTACCACACTGCACATAGCTGTACATACTGTACATATCTGTATATATGGTTCATACTGAATATCCATATTAATTCATTTTTTTCTTATATCTTCTGTTAATACACTGCATATATCTATATTTTTCTTTCTACTATTATAATGTTACTGCTACTACATTGCACATATCTGTACATGTTGTTCATACATTGTTCATATTACATAGCCACATTTATTCTGCTCTTATAAGGTAACTGCTAATACACTGCACATATTTATATTGAATTTATATTTCTGTAAACAAACTGTATACCACTGTCTACACTGCACTATATTCCTTGTCCTGGCTATGCATCACTTGTCTATACTTTGTATATTGCATTGCACTGTTATGCTCTTTTTGCACTTCTGGTTGGACGCAAACTGCATTTCGTTGTCTTACTTGTACTTGTACTCTGCACAATGACAATACAGTTGAATCTAACAATAAAGTTGAATCTAACAATAAAGTTGAATCTAACAATAAAGTTGAATCTAATTTTGGCCAAAGCTTCACTCTCAATTTATTATGGCCGTTAACCTGTCCGTAATTGCCACTTGAGGCCACAAAATGCCGGACGTTCAAGTGGGGGAGCTGTGTTCGTGTCCTGGGAAAAGGTTAAGGGAAAACACAAGACTTTTAACCTGGAAACGGTTGTTACTGTCCCTGAAGTACTACTTAAGGGGGCCGATATTTTAACCCAAACCTTTTTTTTATTTTTTTTTTTGGTGCATTCACTATGCCGTAAGCTTTTGATGGGTAAGATATACTAATTATTGTGCAGGTGTTTTGGTACGATATTACACAAACGCGTTGATGTGACAATAATATCATGAACAACAAGATAGGATTTTGGCAACATCACAAGATCACTCATTTTGGGTCAACTCTAGACGTATCCTCAGATCACTGACTACCATTGCCGCCAATCATGAATAAGTTTCTTAGAAGAATTAACTGATCTTCCTTAAAATTGCTTTTATCCTAAAAGTGTATCACTAGTCCAGAAAATAACTCACTTTACATGCTTGATAGTCCTCAGTGTCATTGCTTGAAGCCTTGGGTGGCATGATCTGGGGCCTTGATGAAGATTATTTTTACTTTTTAGTGTGGAATTTACTATGTATCTATGTTTACATAGTCTTGCTTTGCCAGACCCTCCTCCAAAGCACGCTGAAGGAGGGTCTGGCTACTCCACATAGCATTCGGGGATGGGAGGAAAATGTGCTCTGGTTTAATGGCATTTCTTTCAACCAATCAGAATCGTCATGGGAGGCACTAAGCTCAACACAGAGCCCTGTTGCTGCTGCAGAATGAACTTGTTTTGGTGGAACATGTGGATGTTCAAAAGATGTTTTAGTCGAGCAACAGAAAACTCAGATTGGACAGATAGTCTAGCTAGCTGTCTGGATTTACCCTGCAGAGATCTGAGGAGCAGTTAACCATAGTCCTCAGAAATCCACCAGAGTTTAAAATGCCAACACAAAGAAAGAGGAAGGTAACGGACATCCGACCAAAAAGAAGCTTTCATACGGCGAGATGTAGACTACCCTGTGAATAGTATGAAAGACAATAAAGTTAATCTTGAATCCTGAAGAAGTACCAAAGGCCCCTCAAAAACCTTAAATAACCTCATGTTTGATCTTTAAGGCCCAGGGCTCAAAAATAACACTTAGGCACACAGTGTACTATCAAACTTATTGACAAAGGTAGTTTGGCCCTTCTTTGTTAAACAGAGAAGGGACGGAGCCTTTTCTTATATATGATTCTACAGATGAAAAGTGAAACTAAACAGGTTTGCAGATAATAACAACAACAGCAGCAGGGAGACTGACATGGAATTTACCCTGCTGCACATTCACTCTTCCAAAACAACAACCCTTTTTTTCTCAACAAATTTACAGTGTGTGATTCAAGAAATTATTAGTTGATACTTTTAAAAAGATCCACACTACATGTGTGACAGATGACTGTTTGGACCATTAAAGATAGATTGTTATCATACTACAGTGCACATTCTATCTAAACTATAAACTAGCTTTCTCAACTTAAAGCAGCCAGAGTCTAAATAATACTACACATGGTTGCTTAAATAAAAGGTAGATATTATCTATTATTATTATTAACATTATGCATTTGGTTATTTTACGGAACACACCATTGTGAAATGTACCATCAACTGTCCTGGCTGACCCTAGCAGATAGAAGGCGTTTTCATTGGTTACAATTTATTTTTAAATGTATTTATATGGACTATCCTTCTTATTTAAAACAATATATTTATGTGTGCATATGTGTTTACTGGTGTCTAGATGTGTGTTTCTGTACATATATATATTTTATATTTCATATTTCACATAGTTCATGTGTTTACTTTGTTGAGGGATGAGTGAGCAACCTTTGAAGAGTCTTGTATGAGTGAATGTCTTGTTTGTATGAGTTATGTATTATATATTTTTGCACTTACTGTTATTGTAAAGTAAGTTGTTGTTTTTTATTGTTGTTTTTGTTTTGTTTTGTTTTCTGTTTGACTGCCGCTGTAAGGTCAATGTCAATTTCTGTACCTGAACTAGAGGACCCCCTTGAAAACGAGATGGTTCATCTCAAGGGGTTATTCCTCTTCAATAAATAAATGTCAAATGTCAACTACTATTTTATACTGTTTCGTACAACAACAAAGTGGTCGAGGCACAGCTGTTTAAGCTGTTTAAACATTTTGTCTGTCAAAAATGTCCTTGTGTTAGAATCACAGATCCCATCCTTTTTTTATTTCACAACATCTGCAGTTATGTCGTGTTTTTCAGTGTAGTTAGAAATACAATTCATAGAGAAACATCTTCTGTCTGCCGGAGACTGTTATTGTCCACAGCAAAGTTCAAGGCCCACTGACAGGTGCTTTTTAAAGATGTTCTGAACCTAAGGGTTGGACAGACTGACTGTAGGACCTGCAGTGCAACATGTTATCATGTTCAGATCTGTGAAAGGACATGGCAGGATTGTAGTTGTTAGACAACATGTTTGGATTTCCCCCATGCCAGCTTGTCAGTAGGTTGAACTACGTGAGCTGGGTAAGTCTTGTTCATCCAGTTTGTCAGAAGGGTTACAGGAGCTTTACTCTTTACTCTAAAGGATTGCCACTCACACTCTTGATAATAATGCTCCAAGATGAAGTGGATTCAACTTTTGATTCCATTTTTACTGATTTCAACTATTACATGTGGTAAGTAACATTTCATCAATGCTACTGCTGAATTATCAGGCGCAATGTGTTCAGACAGAACTGCAGCTGCAGAACAAAGACTGCCCCAAGCCGGGGTTGGTGTTGTGACTTGTTGACAGGAACAAACTCAACAATTTCTTCCATTTTTAAGTTAAGTTCAGGTAAAACATGACTTAGTATTGTATAGGTACTCAAGTAATGAATTTAATCTACTTCTTCTCCATTACATTTCATTTGCATTTTTCTGATGGCTGAAGTTGTCGTCGGTCTCAGAGTAGGACCTTTACATTTTAAAAGCAGGACTTGAGTCAATATTGGATCACGCTTCTGATAACATGAATAGCTTGCTACCTGATCCTTAAAAGGAAACAACTTGAGTCATCTTTCATGTGCATGTCATTTGGCATAAGGTGTAGCACTTGATTTAGGTGGATGGTTAAATGTATGCATTACATGTATTTGTGGATGACATGTCTAATTAGTTGAGTAGTTTTGAAAATGCACTAGTACATCGAAGTAACTTTTATGGCCTCATTTCTTTTTTTTAAGATTATATTTTGGGCGTTTTAGCCCTTTATTATATAGGACAGCTAATGATGTAAAAGGGGAGAGAGGGGGAATAAAGTGCAGCAAAGGGCTGCAGGTTGGAGTTGAACTTGCGGCCGTTGCGACAGGGACTGAGCCTTAGTACATTGGGCACATGCGCTGCCAGGTGAGCTATCCAGGCGTCCCGCTTGGCCTGATTTCTAAACATCAACATGCAAACCAGAAAGCTAATGGCACAGTTCCAACAGTGTACAAACATACACAGGAACAAATACTTTAGATAGTAGAAGTATCCTGACTGACTGCTGGATACGAAGACAGAAGACAACAGCTTAGTTCAACCTGCATATTATTGTGTCAAATGAACAGCTTTAGAACTATTCCTAAAGACATTATAAAACTCATCTTAAGCATGTGGTGGGCAACATGGCTCGTCAAACCTATAAAGTCACTTAGTAAAGATTATTTTACTTGATAGGACAATGGTCATTGCACCACTGTCCAACAGTATTACCACATCATTACGTTGCTACTCCCTGAGTATTAAAAAGCACAATAATCAAAACACTTACAAACAATTCAAATTGTATACAAAGGCCGTTGAATAACAGATAAGGTATTGCACATTCCAAATATATTAGCAGCCTCAGTAGTAAATATATAAATAATAAATAACTTGGGAGATGTAAAGATCACCCAAGTTTGTTTGCCATCTGAGCTACATTATTTGACCAAATTTGACTTTCCAATCTGCCTGCTACATCATGATAGTAGACAACACCACTAATGTCCTGTTCCTGACTCACATACAACCCAGTGGTGGACTGTCCTCAGAGCAGCCTGAAGTAAAAACAGTTTGAAACAGATTCTGTTGTTATAGTTTTTTTCATCTGTAGTCCCTGGGCAGGAAACAGAGAATAACATCTCTGTCAGAAGGGAAACACTGGAGTATAAAAACACTATCACAGCAGTAAAGGACAACAATCACATTTTACAGTATTAAAACTCGCCCACAACAACAACAACAAGAACCAACATATATGTATGAAATACAATTTCACATTGTTAAAACACCACAACAATAGTACCAACAATAAAATAACAACATTAAGACACCACTACAACAGGTCTCCCGATTGAACCCAACTGTGTTTGTCTTTGATTCATAGTATGTGGTCTTGACTACAAACCTAAGTACAGTATGATCAATCCTAAAAATTAGCTTAAGCCCTTGAAGAATAAAGGCTTGTCTGTACACTTAGTGCTTAGATCTAGTCAGGTACCATTCCTTCCCTCTCCTATTTTTTGTTTTCTCAGCTGTCTGTATTTGTTTAATTATTGCCAGTGGCAATAATTTGTTTATTATATCGTGCCAGTGGCTGTCCATAACTGTGTGTAAGAGGGTATTATAATTTGCATATGACATAAAGATGAGCCCATAAACCCACAGTGTGAGTTTTGACCCTTTTTAAATGTATTTTTTCAGGTTCCCACTCTCTGAAGTTCTTGTCTACAGGACTTGTACAGCCTGGAGATCAGCCTTTAGTTGAACAACTAACTGTATTTGATGGAGTTCCCATCTCTTACTGTGACACCAAGACTGAAAGAGAACAACCCAAACCTACCCTGGAGTCCCAAAAGTTACCTGAAAACTGTCATGAAGCATGGGAAAATATCATAGACTCTCTCAACGAGATTCCAAGATTAACGAACAGCACAGTGTGTACGTTTTCATAATGTTTTTTGTGACATGTTGATAAAGGCTGCCTGACCCAAAACCAAAAGTTAACCTTTTCTTGTCTAATCTTGTCTTCCTGTACAGATGTTGTACAGCGGCGGCGAGGCTGCATCCTGTCAGCCAATGGGATGGTGTTTGCTTTTGAAGCCTGGGCAGTAAATGGGATGGACTTCATAAGCTTTGACCCTGAATCTCAGAGATGGACGTCCCAGTCTCCCTCTGCAAGACCAGTGGAACAACTCTGGAACAAACAGATAGCCAGGAATCATGCCTTTAGACACTTCATCAGAGAGAAATGTCCACAGATGATCCAGGGAATTAAATTAAGACCAATACAGCAGGAAACAGGTGAGGGCCTGGGACAGTACACACACACACACACACACACACACACACACACACACACACACACACACACACACACACACGCACATTTTCTTCAAAACTAGACATTTTTAGCTTGCTAGCTCGAAGTTTGTTGAGGTTTCCCGAAGCGAAGGGAGTTTAAGAACGGCAACACACACACAGAGTGGAAGGTGAGGCGATGTGGGCTAGTTATCCTGGAAATGTACTTTGGTTGATCCAGATGATCACGATCTTTGATACTTAATTTATAATTTATTTATCTGCAGAGCTACGTGTATTTGCCAAGCCCATTGTTGACACAGACCAGGCACTGCTGAGGTGTCATGTGATGAGTACTGACAAATCAGTGAGCTCGGTGCATCTGATTGAAAACGGGGCTTCCAGGGCCAGTTGGATCAGGGTAACTGGACCGATGCCTGCTGGAGACGGATCCGTGATCCTCCGACTGACAGCTGAGATCCCTCAGAGCCAAAACACTGTCACGTACGGCTGCACAGTACAAACAGGAAGTCACAACACCACTGTCTTTTGGGGTGAGGCCTTTTTTGGATGTTAACTTGAACATGGTTGTAATATTTTGCTTTATATTGTTTGAAAATGAAAATAACATTTCCAAGCTAAAAGTGAAGGTGAAGTTTTAGTCAGAATTGGTGTTTAGAATTTATAGCTCCATGGTACTCTGGTCCTGTTTTATGAAATCTGATCGTTCCTATTCTTAGTTTCAAACAGAGAGGACAGAATGGAGAACTTTGGTGGCGGGAAAGTGGGTTTTCAAGATCTTCTGTCTTTCCTTACAGATGGGAATACTCTCGACGGCAGAAACCTTCTTCATAACTCAAGTGTGTTTTGGACAATCCTGCAAGTAATCCTTGGAGTCGTCTGCGCTGGCTTTACAGTCACTGGTATTTACCGCGCAATCCGATATCTGGTTAAATGTGGTAAGACTTATTATTTCTGTTTTCAGAAATGCACTACAGCAACAATGTCAGAGCAGAAATGGCAAAAAATAAATAAAATAAATAGTAAAATAAATAAATTTATGTATTTCATACAGCAGATGTTTTGGACCCATTTATGAGTCCTCTGTGGCTCTCAGTTTCACCTACCTTCTTCTATCTATACACACACACACACACATTGTTGGTCACAATTCTTCAACATGTGTCCTTATTGTGATTCCAATTTTCCTTGCAGTGAAAATGAAGCCCAGTCCTCGTTCAAGAGTTGATCCACATCTGGTGGAGCAGTTTACCAGGATCATGGAGAGTGTTGCTTCTCCAGATCTGCAGAGCGTTATTTTTTCAGTCACACAAGGGAGAGAGGGAAACAGACAGTCCCACGAGCAGTGGGAGATGGTTGTTATGTTAAGGGATCAAAGTCACTATGATCCACAGTACTTTGCTAATAAAATTGAGGGGCCACTTCGATAGTTAATCGAGGAATTGAGCGGGGAATTTTAATATCAACTGTGAACATCAGGTTTTGCTGTCAGTCCCTAAGAGATGCTGTTATTTGGCACTGAATCCATTAATCCCAGACCTGTGTTCAGATCATTCTCTACAGGACACATTTGAAACTTTAGAAATCACAACTGTTTTCTGTCATTATTGGAAAGTTGTAAGGACAACACGTCATTTTTCATAATGATCAAACGTGAAGAATTGCATTGTGGACGTTCACACTGAGATTTTGGACACTTCAATACAACGGTCCAACGTAAATATGGTGAACCATGCAGCAAAGAGGGAATGATTTTGGACACAGCTGCACTTTCCATTTATCATGGCCGTTAATATGTACGTTATTGAAGAGGCTACAAAACACAGGTTTTAAAGCTGGGGGAAAGTTAAGGTGGGAAAATAGAAGACTTTCACCTGGGAAACGGATGTTGTTATCCCTGAAATACTACTTAAGATGACCGGTGTATGAACGCAAACCAAAAACTTTTTTCTTATCCTAACAAGTTGTTTTGGTGCCTAAACTTAGCGAACTATGACATTTACTAGAAATGTGTGTACTGTGAATACTAAAAGAGCCATCACCACTTTTGATGGGACACAAATTGAAAAAGTGTCCAGTTTAGAGTATTTGGGTGGATGATAAGCTGTCTTTTAAACCACACATAACTGAACTTGTGAAGAAATTAAAGCCAAAATTGGCATTCTTTCATATACATAAATCTTGCCTTACCCAAAGTTGTAGGAAAATGATTGTTCAAACTACGTTTCTATCAGTTTTAGATTACGGGGATGTCATTTATATGCATGCAGCTTCCTCTACGAAGCCACTGGATGCAGTTCATTACTCTGCCCTTAGATTTATATCTGGTGACGGATTCAGAACTTACCGCTGTCTCCTTTATCAAAGTGTTGGCTGTACTTCTCATGATGCACTTTATTTATTTACAAAGCCTTGCCTAAAAAAATTGCCTATATGTTTAAGAAGCTTGCTGAATTTTAAATCGTCTCACTACAGCACTCGCACTAGTGATTCCTTGGTCTTAAATATTCCATTTGTTAGGACAGAATTCGGCAAAACTGCATTTGAGTATTATGCTCCATATAAATGGAATTAGCTGCATATTCTAATTAAATTAAACAGCCTGATTCCATATAATCACTTTAAATGTCTTCTTCATGAGCCTATGTGTTCTGAATGTAGATGTGCACTTTGAGTTGTTTAACATTCTGTAATTGTTTTGTGTGTGTACTGTGTATTGCCACTGTATATCATATATGAACTATGTTCAATAATTTTGATATACAGTATATTGTCATTTTATACTGCATGTAATCAGGGTATCATTGGAAATAAGAGCTTGCTCTCAATTGCCCCTCGGTAAATAAATCCCGCCAGTCGCCGAAATTTCATAGGATCTACCATCATATGTAGTGTTTACCATGCTGTATAATACTGTGAATCTTTTCTGAGATCTCTGTATTTAAAAAAAAAATACTGTCAAAAAAAATACTGTCAAATAAATGACAGTCTGGGCTGTCCACAGTTTAGGGAAATCTCAGCAGGGTTTTTTCTTCTTCTATTATTTGATGTCTGACATATTTGTGCAATAAAAACAAATCAAACTTTTAATTTCCCTTCTTTAATTGTTTTGTCAAATTTGTAATGGAGGTTGCTTGAATGCATTTTAACATTGACACTGAATTACATCTCCTCCTAAGTGTACAGTGTCTTTTGTTTCAGCATTTCAAAAAATCCAGACAATCTTTCTCTTCTGTAAGACATTCATCAAGGTGCTACACAGACATTCATAAGATAATAAGTCACTCTGTTATTGTCCAGACCAAGTCAGCTAAACCACAGGTGTTAAAGTCACATGTTGGTTTACAAGCGAATGTGTGAAAAAGTGTAGCATTTTGAGCATGACTAGTAGTCAGAATCAGGCACTGTACATGACAGTGAATGTCTACCAGCTTGTCATGTTATAAAATCTCTGATGATCTTCATGTTTCATAACAACTACACAGTATGTAACCCAGCTTTTCGTTATATTATGACCTTACTTGATTTCAGTTTAACTGGGGATTTTTTTCTCCATCTATTTTTATCATGTGCTACAACAAAAGCTTAGCAAAGCAGGTTTCATCTGAGTGTGTTGATCCTAATCCACACGGAAAGCATTTCAGAAAGATTCACCAAAGACACACAGTGTGTGTGCGTGTGTGTGTGTGTGTGTGTGTGTGTGTGTTCTTACATGACAGTGAGTAGATGAAGGGTTAAAGCTATTATTGTAGATGATGAGTATGTTACTCTCTCTCTCTCTCTCTCTCTCTCTCTCTCTCTCTCTCTCTGAGCTGTAATGCACTACAACAGCTGGCGCCCTCTCAGCACATCTTCACACTGAGTAGCCACTCTGCTGTTGTTGTTGTTGTTGCAGCAGCATCATCCTCTTAAACACCACAAACACAGCTAGCGACTCTTTGAAAGGCTTGTTTGGATTTTACATGGATGTGCCTTTTTCTCTCTACACCAGGGAGTAACAGAAGTCTGCAGGCTCTGGAGAATGAGGTAAAACATTTGGACAATACAAGACAATGCACCTGTTTTCTGTGAGGCATTAGAACAATGTGGAAATATCAATGTGGACATTGGAGAAATACTTTTAACAGCAGCAAATACTGGATTTTTTATTGAACAGGAGTACATAATGTGTTAGATAATGTGCTAGCATTTAGACATCCTCCATTTCTTACACTATTCTTGCTTGCTTTATGCTTCTAATGTCGCAATTCAAACTTTAGTTAAGGTGATTCAGGATTGGCTATGTATCAAAACTTACATTATGGTTTAAAAATATGGAATAACTTAATATTAAATACTGTAGAACAACGTGTTGGCAGATTATTCCTAACTTCCCTTCTTTCTGAAACTGAAATGAGATTGATATATCTATCTCTAACCCTACCACCTAAAAATGATGTTTACTGTATATAAAACTAATTTGCAACAGGAAATGGTTTTAAAAGAAACATAATGTGCACAGATTACATTTTTGATCAGCATAAGGAGAAAAACTTTTAAAAGAAAGTATATCTGCAAAGTTAAGGAATGTTACTAAGCATATTTCCAAAATTGGTTAAGATTAGGGAAAGATGGTGCGATTTGAATGGAAAAAAATGACAGTGACTTTTTCAATGTTTACCCAAATCCACAATCCTTCACTAACCTTAATTAAAGTAGTTCTCAACCGTCCCGTTCCCGCGTGTCACAGACCTTTTCCTTAACCTAACTGCGTCAAAAGGGACGCCAATAGTCCTGACCAAGCGCGTTTAGTTTAAGCGCGTTATATGACGCTAAAGGAGACTTTTAACATCAATAACAACAACAAAGGCACCTGACCAAGCATCTGTATTTTACGAGATGGGAGTGAGGACCTGTTGCCACTAACAGTGTGTTTCCCCAAAAACATATTAGGCCAAACCCTGAGACAGGGTTGCGTTCTCATGTTTGTGTCTTAAAGGATATCTTCACATATTTTCAATTCTTAAATCAACAATCAGGAGCCCATATGAACATTGAAATAGGTTTGACTTGCTGTAATCTCTAACCATTCCTCCTGGGATTAGTGTAGAGAACAGAGTAAGAGGGAATGATGAGACCAAGCGTTTCAGTGTTCACAAGCTTTTGGATTCAAACTGTTCATAATCGCCAACAAAGATTACAGGTTGACCCTTGACATAAAGCATAATCTGTCAGCTCAAACGCAGCACTGACATGAAATCCTTTGTCATTTGGGTCAGATGCTTAACATTAAAGGAGCGGGACTGTCAGCATGACAATTCAGGTCAACAGTAAGTGTGGGGGGAAGAAATTCATACAGCACAGAATCGTAATATTTTTTCCGTGGCAATACTTATACAGCACCTTTCACAGATATAAAAATCACAAAGAACGTAACAGTAAAAGCACCTCTAGCTCACCAAGTAGAGTGTGCCTCCCCCCATCAACCCATGTAGGCTGAGTCCATGGCACTGGCACAGGGTTTGATTCTGACCCGTGGGCCCTTTGCTGCATGGCGACCTACCCTCTCTCTCCCCTTTTCTGTGTTCAAGCTCTCCTATCAATTAAAGATGATACAAGCCCAAAAATGAGCTTAAAAAATAAATAAATAAAATTAAAACGATAGATAGCAACAATACACAGCCCAGGACCGAGTGGTTAAAAATCACTCAATGGCGTTTTAAGCCCCCAACATCGACTTCACCGGCTTTCTTTAAACAGCTTTTATATAACCAAACTTGTTTTTTTAAGGAGGTTTTTAAGTGTTTTATTCACACCAGTGGCCCCCTTGTGCCTGTGCGTTTTAACCCAAACCTAACCCTAACCTTTGCCTAATCCTAGTGCCTTCCATGCAGCAATGCCTGGAAGACGATGTTGGGGGCTTAATACACCAAACACCGTTAAAATCACAACAGCAGCAGATAAATAAGGGCAGAGATAAATAATAGATATTAGCTATTTGGATAGGCTAACCGAAAGCCTGGCTGAATAAAGAAAAATTCTGCTGTTTCATAAAAGCGTCACAGGAGTCAAGGAATTGCAATGATAAGGGGACAGCGTTCCAAAGATTTGATTGGCTACAGCTTGAAAAGCACGGTAGACTCGAGTTTTATAGTGGGTTCGACTGACATCCTGTTAACTTAGCTTGGATGATCTAAGAGCCTGATTTTGCATATAAGGTTGGATGAGGTCAGTGATATAGGAGTTAAGTTATGCAGGGCTCTAAAAGTTAGCACCAGTACTTTAAAATGAAATTTGATAGGAAGCCAGTGAAGTGAGGATATAATTGGTGTGATATGTGATCTCTTGTTACTTCTAGCTAACTTCTAGCTAACTTCTAGCTAACTTCTAGCTACGAATATGACAATAACTTATAATGATAATGTTATTGTATTGTTTTTTTGTTATTCAGCTGAAATCATCTTCTGTTGCTTTAAGATTGTGTGATATACATGGTATACAAGTGTTGTAAAGTACAGAATCTGTTTATGCACACACATATAGTACAGGTACGCAGGCCTACATGCATGAACGTGTGTGCGTCAGGCAGCGGTGATGAGTGAACAGGCACTGGTCCATGAGCTTTCATCCCCATGCCAGAGCCCGGGTCAGCAGACGGGTCAGCAGACGGGCCTGCACCGAGCGGCCATGGTGGGGAACAGTGATGTCACGGCCGCTCTGATCCAAGGCGGCTGTGCTGTGGACCTGCAGGACAGAGTGAGTACTGGACACAACTCTCTCACACGCATACAGGAAACTTTGATATGATAATAGTTTGTGATGGGAATACTTTGTTCGATGTGTGTTTGAGGACGGCAACACTGCGCTGCATGAGGCGTCCTGGCACGGTTTCTCTCACTGTGTCAAACTGCTGGTCAAGTCAGGAGCTGATGTACACATCAGGAACAAGGTAGGATAATCATTATTATTATTATCCTAATAAAGAATAATGAAACTTTCATCCACATCTTGTTGCCTTCCACAGCTGATAGAACAGTTACAAAGTGCTTCAAAGAACATAATTGTGCATTGCCAGACCCATCGTCACAGCACTGTGGAGTAAAGTCTGGCTAAAACACAGATACATTCTGGGATAGTAGAAAAAAAAACTCTCTAGGCTGTTTGCATTTCTTTAAACCAATCACAATCGTCTTGGGTGGTGCTAAGCTCCGGACGCAGCGATGGTGGCTCTGCTAAATAGTCTCAGGAAGGAACTTGTTTTGGTGGAACATTTGCACCTCGCAAAAGAAAACGCCACATACAATATTAAATTATTTTGTACTGTTCACACAATACAGTAACGTGAGCTACATATTTAAATTAGCCAGATACATGGTTAAACCTCATTTACTCTAGCCAGTGTATCGCCGTGTGTACTTTGTCTTTACCATATTGTCCCAAAGAGACCCAGTTAGAGAGTAAATGCTGTAAACATATTCTTTGTAAATCATTCCCTGAAACAACCAAGCAGACCTGCTTTGTTGCACAATCTATATTTTCATCAAAACTTGCCATTTCCAACGTGTAGCTTACCAGCTCGAAGTTTGTAGTTGTTTTCCGAAGCGAAGAGATTTTGATAACCACAATATCAAGAAAGCGGAAGGTGAGGGACATGGCAAGGCAATAATCCTGAAAATGTACTTCTGTTGATCCAGACTAACTCTGTAGTAAGTGTACTATGTTGATCCAGTCAGGAAACACAGCACTCCACCTGGCCTGTCAGAACGCACACGCTCCGGCCGCTCGCCTTCTGCTGCTCGGAGGAGCCACACCAGACACCAAGAACAATGTGAGTCCTCCAGTATCCCACAATGCACTGGGCTCTCTTTAGAGCCTAACACGTGATTTAAAAAAGTAGTAGACTCTTTGCTATATCACTACGACACCACGCCTTGAGTGTTGAACAGTAAGAAATAGTTACACAATGGTATCATGATATAACATTAAACTAAGAACTGTGTTTTGGTTCCAGAGGGGAGACACCTGTTTGCATATGGCTGCTCGCTACAACAACCAGACCCTGGTAAAAATCTTGCTGAGTTCCCCGTGTTCTGTGAAAGAGAGAAACCAGGTATGATATGTCAGTGTTATCAATATAATAGGCTATTGCGAGACCTTTCACAGCAAATATGACACCATAAACTGTACAAATAATGGACAAAGTTTTAACAAAGTGCCTTAAACCTGCATTCTCCCTAACTTCCAGCAGGGGGCTACTCCCCTGTCTCCAAAAAGTCTGTTTCTATAGAAGTCTATGAGAAAATGAGCCTACTTCTCACTTGATTTATTACTTCAGTAAACATTTTCATGATGAGTTTATGGTCTCAATCGCTGGTTTCAAGTCTTCTCAAAACAGCGTGATTTTCATTTCGTAAATTTTGGTCCCATTTATTTTAAAATAGACGATAAAGCAGGCGAGGACAGAGGCTTAGCAATGCTAACCATGCTAACACTGTGGACATTGAAATAGCTGTAAACTTGTTTTCCGTGTTGTACTCTAAAACTTTGATAAATGGAACCTTTTATTCCCCCTAAAAATCACTTTGTTCAAACTAAAAATGTCTTGTTCAGCATTCTGCTAAGCCGCTAACCAGGCTAGCTAACTACTGCTAGCGTTAGCACGTTACTTAAGGGAAACTCTGCCGTACATGCAGATGAAAGGCGTGAGAACATACACATACATACTGAACTGTATATGTTTCTGTGTTTGCCTACAGGCAGGGGACACCGCTCTCCACGTGGCTGCAGCTCTGAACCATAAGAAGACAGTTCAGCTCTTATTGGAGGCGGGGACTGATGGGAAAATCAGAAACAATGTAAGGTCCATCTACAAGCTTATTCACAATTATATTATCCTGATATCACCAAATATCCAACTGTTATCGTTTTTTAAAATTTAAATGATCACATTATTTCCAGACACAGTAACAAGTGGTGCGATAATACAAAGGTCATGCGAGCTACTGGCCGCAGTAGGATGGTGACACAGTTTTCAACTTTCTGAATTTTGTCAAAATCTTTCTAAGTCCCTTTCAATGTTTAACATTTGAACCTGTTCTAGTGCTTCCCATGGATAAAACACCAAAAGCACTTGATCCGTCATTTTAATAATAATGCAGTTGTGTCCCAAATCTTTCTTGGGGACATTCATTTTGTCAATCTGCTGCCCCATACTGCAATTTGATTCTATCTTTCATTATACCATCTGTGCCTCCTAAATGCCTACTTATATCAAACCCTCCACTTTTTAATGCAGGCGTTCTGTTCCTGCTGACATCATCAATGTTATTTTTCAAACATTGAAAAGCGGTTTTAGAGCCACAAAAGAAAGCATACAACCGTTATCAATCACAGGCGAAGACTTACTTCTCATGACTGGTAAACTAAACTTTGTGTGTAAAATGGGCCCCTATATAGCACCTTCATTTTAACCGTAGAATACAAGGTGAATATTATCTTACCTCACTGTTTTGCTGTTGGTCATATGCAAGGTTTTTATGATACGCTGTTGACTTCCAGGCAGGTAAAACAGCCCTGGACAAGGCCAGAGATAACAACCACAAAGATATGGCACATCTCCTGGCCAGAGCTCCTCAGGTTTGTATCTGCATTATCAACTTACAACATACATTTTATACCAGGGGCGATTCTAGGATCAGACCTTTAGGGGGGCTCAGCCCCTAATGAGGATGTGACACAGATACAGTGTGCATACAAAAGTGTCGACCCCCACCCCCCATGCTAAATCAGTAATTTCATTAGCCGATAATCTCTGAGCTAGCTTCTGAACAACAACATCAGCTAAGGTTTTTTTGACACTATTAACACTATGATGGAATTAAACCTGACACTTTATAAGTCACGGTATTAACGACCAATTTGACACAATGTTCTAAAATTCAGCAATTTTAGTTGCTTACGTTTCAATTTGGGTTCAAATCTGCATCATGAAATGACCAACTTCTTCTCTGGGGACTACCAACGTTAAACTTCACAACCGCACTCCTGCTCTCCCTCTGACAGATCAGATAGAGACTCAGCCAAAGGTGGGAGTCTGGCACAACCTCCTCTGATTGGCCAACACTAGGTTTCTGTTAACCCTTTCCTTAACGGGGTTACAGGTCCATAGCATCGGTGACAACGACACAGGATATTAAACCTGTCTCAAGCCCTTTGAACCTGTAATTGTTTGTCCTCTAACTTGAAGCACAAACATTTATTAAATATTATTTTTAAAAACAGTTTTCCAATATTGAGCTTGAGCCCTCCTAAAAAGGGTCTAAAATCGCCCACGTTAATATTCTTTTTAAGAGAATTAAATACTTTAAACCAAAACATGAGGGTGTACAGTGCAGAGAATGTGAATTGTAGAAATCTTTACTGTGAGCATATATATATATATATATATATATATATATATATATATATATATATATCATTGTTTTTAATATCATTGGACAAATGTTGTGTATTTTTTAGGCTTATTCTTAGCAGTTCATAATAAAATGTAGTAATGTAACCATAGCAGATTTTGTAATTGTCCTCAGGTACATCGCTTCATGCGAGGAAGAACAATCAGGAAACAAAGAGAAAGAGTGACAGCTGAGCACAGGACCCAGTCCGACCCTAGAGTAGAAATTCTACCAAATAAAGTAAGAAAATACCAGAAACAGCTATTTTTTTTTATAGCAGTGGTTCCCAACCTCTTTTCCTTGAAGCCCCCCTACTTGTATCTGGTTTCGTTTAGTTTCGCTTTTCCAGCAAAGATCTGGCGTCTCTCTTGACGCGCTGGGAGTGAGAATGTGTTGTCTTTGGCGCCCCCCAGGTTGGGAACCACAGCCACTGAGCTATTGGGAAAATTCTCACTGTTGAGTTAGTCGTGTTAAATCAATTCAGAGATTCAAAAAATGAAACAGCATTTCCTGTCGTTGCTTCATTGACTCCAGTTTTGATTTTGCATTTGACGCAACCCCTTTCTTTTTGTCCTAAGCAGGACAGCAGTTCTGTGACAGAGGAATCCCCCAGCAGTGAACAAACGGAGAGCAGAACAGCCTTTAAGGTGCGTTCTCATCATCATCATCAGCAGCAGCAGCAGCATTACCACAAAAGCCCAGCCGGCATCAGCAGCCACTACATCCACCGGAAGAGGAGGAGAGGCAAGGAACCGGTAGGTCAACGACAGAGACATCAGGACTGTCATCCTCAGCTGGTCCACAGTGGATGGTTTATGTGGCATTCAGAATGTGTTGTTCACGGATAAATAAAGCACTTTTTAAAGTTACTGTTTTATTAGTCTTGCATTGCCAGAGCTTCCTCCACAGCCCTGCGGAGGAAGGTCTGACTAGTCCACACAGCATTTCGGGATGGGAGACAAACGTGCTCAAAAATGCTCAGATTTACTGGCATTTCTTTAAACCAATTACAATTGTCTTTGACGGTGCTTAGTGCCGGACGGAGCAACGTGCCTCTACAAAATAGCTTCGGGAAGGAACTTGTTTTGGTGGAACGTGTACGTTCAAAAGTTGTTTTAGTCGTGCAATAGAAAACTCTGATTGGACAGATAGTCTAGCTAGCTGTCTGGATTTACCCTGTAGAGATCTGAGGAGCAGTTAACCATAGTCCTCAGAAATCCACCGGAGTTTAGAACGCCAACACAAAGAAATGAGGGCCATCTGACAGAACCTCCATACAGCATTTACGTATCCTGTAAATGAAACGTCGTCGATATAGACTAAGACATAACTGTTGCTTGAACAAACAACCTATAGAACAGTTTTCGTATGTCTGGACTTCTTCTTACCTCCTTTTACATGACTCAGTGGGACACCTGGCAGTCCTTGTTTCCCATAATCCTGTTTGTCTGACTTGTACTTAGCTGTGGCTACTTTTGGCAAGTTGGTTCAGTGTGAATGCAGTCTAAGACTACTCTGATGTCATAATGTCTCTGCGTATCATATGAAAACAAATGGCAGTATCCTTTTTATCACAGTTCATGAACACATTTTGCAGTATTTACTAACAGTATGTTACTTTTACTCCTTTACAGGCTTCAAATCAAAATGATCTGAGAAAAGGCGAGAATGACACCCACGTTAAGAAGAATCTGCTCTGGGATGATGGTGAAGATTCTGCTCAGAATGAGAAATTCTATCAGCTTTACACACTGTACCGTGACAAGGATGGCAACATTAAACAGGTAACTGACGAGTGAAATCGGTGATGTTTTGTAAAGCAGTAGATGTGCACAGAGCTTCATTTATGAATCAGAAGGTCCCAAAGTACTGAGAGGGTACAACAAGTTCTCCAAACCATACGACGATGAGGATAATTTGTCCCTACCCTCTAATACGACCTACAGGATCGTTTTAATAAGTTAGCGCCCCTATCAGTGGCAGAAATATGACGATAACGTCAGTTATGAACGTAAAGGTCATGATTTTTAACCAGGTCTTTACGGTGTGAAACTGTCGCAGTTTGGTTATACTTAGGCCCAAACACTACTTTGTTAAGTTTAGAAAAAGATGGTGGTTTTGGTTCAAATCAGATGTGACTTCACTTCCTGAAGGTTACGCACGTGACGCTGAATGTGATGTTCGTTAAGTTTAAAAAAACTCGTGTTTACTTTTGTTTTCAAACGGGACTTGAATCTCGCTCTCCCGGGTAAAAGTCCTGTGTTTGTCCTCCTCATACGAGGAAATTTGGCACTCTTATATTTCGTCACTTTACTTCCTGCTTTGCTCTTGTCATAATTACTATGGCCACTAGAGGGCGCCATCACTTGAAACGTAAATATAGGTCATAAGTGCTGCTTGAACAGATTATGGGAGAGTATTTTGGGGGGAGACAGTCTTGAGGGTAAAATAGTCATAGAACTTATCAACACCACAGAGTTCGGAGCAAGATTGAGAGAATTTGGATGCTAAAACTTAACATGTTAAGCTATGTTGATCACATCTGCAATAAAGACCATTAAGGGGAGACACTACAGGCAAAACCATAATTTTTCAATTTTCAGTTTTTGGGCTATTCTATCTCTTCTATAGCATGTCTTCTTTCAGACAATTGGAAAAAATAAAACATCTAAAATACACATTAAGATGTTTATTTTACCTTTGTCTTTTTACGCCTGTAAATTTCACCTAAATTCACCAAAGGTTAGCATTGGATAATGCCTCGTTTACATATTTAAACACAAAATGTCCGGAAATTTGTAATAAAAAAATCTATTTGTCTTAATGTTAGTAATTATCTGGGGATATTTCATGGTGATATCTATTAGTTAATGCTTTTTCCTATTCACCTGGGGTGTCTACCCTTAAGGGTATTCTATGGGTTCCTTCCTGCTACTGAGTGTGCAGTTTGTGACTTGTGACCATTGTCTTTAGGCCCCAGCCGATGGATGCCACTGTAAGCCCCTGCTCAAGAAGCTGGAGGGCCAACTGAAAGCCACGCAGGAGGAGATGAGGCTGCACATCCTCAATGTCCAGGAGCAGGTCAACAATAAACTGGGCAAAATGGACCACAGGAACAGACACCAGGTCTCTGCTTACAGATCATGACTTCAGTTACGTTAACTGTAGTCTCGCATTGCCAGACCTTCCTCCACAGCGATGCAGAGGAGGGTCTGGCTAGTCTACCCAGCATTCTGGGATGGGAGAAAAACGTGCTCTGATTTATTGGCATTTCATAACACTTGACTTTCGTTTTAAATTATGACTCATCAAACACCAAGGATACATACACAGATTATGGGTACATTTCTTGGTAAAACTGACAATTGTCATTCCACAAAGTTGCAAAAATTATTACATACTTACCTGATTGTTAGATCTTTCTCCACTTTTGCCTGGCAGATTAAAGTGTTGGACATGCTGAATCAGGAAAGAGCAGCAGCAGAGAGGAAGACCATGGTTTACGAGATTGAGCAGAGAGCTGCCCAGGGAAGAGAGGAAGCCCTGATGACACAGGTATAAGCTACAGTCAAGTCTCGCATTGCCATCACCACAGCACTGTGGAGTAAGGTCTGGCTACACCACAGATGCATTCTGGGATAGGAGAAAAAAAACACTCTGGGTTGTTTGCATTTCTTTAAACCGATCAGGATCGTCTTGGTCGCTGAGCTCCGGACGCAGCGATAGTGGCTCTGCTAAATAGTCTCAGGAAGGAACTTGTTTTGGTGGAACATTTGCACTCCGCAAAAGAAATCGTCACATACAATATTAAATTTAGTTAACAGTTCACACAATACAGTAACGTGAGCTATTTAAATTAGCTGATACATGGTCAAACTTAATTTTACCAGTGTATCGCCGTGTGTACCTCGTCTACAGCAATCCCACCAATCAGTCCAAAAACGTCCCAGTTAGAGAATAAACGTGTAAACATATTCTTTGTAAATCTTTACAATCATTCCCCAAAAGAACCAAGCAGGCCTGCCTTGTTGCACGATCCAAATTGTCTTTGAAACTTGCCATTTTCAGCGATTAGCTTTGCTAGCTAAAAGTTTGATGTTGTTTCCCACCTTTAAGTCAGAAGAGACGTCATGTCATGTTTTACACCCCATAGAAGACCGATCTGGAAATTAAAAATAAACAGTAATTTGAATGCTGTTGTTAATCTCACAATTCAGAGAATGAAGTCAGACATTCTGAGAATAAAGTGAGTATTTCAAGAAAGAAGACAGAAATGGAAGTTAACTGTATTCTTGTCATGTTTTGTACTCCCTTTAGGAGACCAATGAAAGTGGGACATACCAGCTGCTAAGGTCTAATGAGTAGGGAAGGTTTGTTCATACAGCAGCTTGTTTCTTATCTCAAGCAGGTGGAAGTGAGTCACGAACTGAAGAGGTGGTGTCTGTCCCAGTTGAAGGACATGGATGTCCACGTCCCAGCCAAAGCCCAGTATTACAAACTCCTCCCCTCGCAGTCTGTGGAGCAGTCAGTAGCAGACGCTGACCTGGAGTCGCTTCCTCTGCTGTCAGTGGTGTCTGGAGACAGCAGCACTTCACTGGCTACCTACGTCAACATCCTGCCGTCTAAATCTACCTACAGTCTGGGAGGCCCAGAGACGGAGCAGATGGGGAGCAGGACATACTTTGAAATGAAAGTGGACAGGCCAGGTATGTCCAAGAACAGCTTCTACAATGCTGTCAATAGAGGCGATTTTAAAGGGGCGTTCAGTAGCGATACGAACAGTGCTTTAAATTAACTTTTTTAATCACCAGCCAACAAAGCTAGAGCATTTTTAGATTTACCAGCCAATCAGATTGTCCACTAGCCAAATTTGTACTAATTTCAACAAATTTTAATAACTTAATTATTTAATTTCCTCAATACCGCTCGCTAGGCACGTAGCCAACGGTTGTACGACACATTACGACATGGTGTTCATGGGAAATGTAGGATCAGTACTACGAGCAGTGCTGTCAGATAAAGATTATGTTTCCAAGCCAAACACACACAAAACCGCCAAAAATGTCTTGGCGGAAAACAGACCAATCTGGCAACATTTCTGCAGCCGGCCAATTCAAACAGATGCAGTGTTGTTCGCTGCTTTCATTATCGGCCAAATTGGCTAATAGCTTTGCAATGTTACCCGCCAAAGTTAATTTCTATCGAGAATTGGCGGGTACCAATTTAAAGCCCTGGATACGATGCAAATTTATTGTCGGTTCGCAACGAAATTCGTTTGTATTTCCGAGCAGCTCCACTTAAAAGAAGAAATAAAAATACGCACAGAGCTAGACAACAATTACACATATAGGACAAAGATGAAGACACATCAACAGCCATGGCAAATAAATATGTTTTAATGATTTCCTATGATCCAGATCTTAATTAGCAGCAATCTGATTTTGGTTTAGCAACCTCATGGCCTGATGGCCTATTAAAGCCTTGTAAATCACACTAGATGGCGCTCTCTGTTCAACAAATGGTTGAAAGCACATTGAACGGCCAAGAGCGCCATCTGATGGGCTCAGACAATTAAAAAAAGTGATTTACGATGCTTCTAGAGCCTTTTATTTGGCTGAGACCACAAGATTTTCTGTCCATTAGACCAGTGACAGTTTCGACCACGTAACATTTGTTTTCAATGTTTGGTGCGTTTGACAAATGCAGTGTGAACGCAAACCTTCGCCACCAATAGCACCGAGTCCACCAAACTACAGGTGTAAAAACGACCTAAATCAACTTTTATATTTCACTGCTTCTTAAGCCTTGTGTTGTCTTCCTCTCCCTTCCATTTGAAATTGAACTTTCTTTGGGGTCTCCCCCCAAAGCTGGGTTTTGCTTTTTGCGATGCTTTTTGACTTTTTTCAACGTTTCATTTTTTTTCAAATTTCATGGTCAATTAACCTTATTTAAATGACATTATACCACATTTTTAGTTAATGAAAAGCAGATGTTATTCATTATTTTGACTAAGATAAAACAATGTTGAGAGGATCACAGACTGGTTCATGTCAAAGTTTAGTCAGGATGCTGTTTTGAAACCACAAAAAAAACAATAGCTATAAAATTGAATAAAGCATCAAAATTCACAATTCTATGAAAGTAATTATTAATTTTACCTGTGAATAACCTTGCATGGTTTCCATACAACAAACATACATGCATCCATGTAATTTTGGGGCAATTCTGGTTGAAAGAAACCCATATTACTGATATAAAAAACCTTTGAAAACGGGTCAAATTTGACCCGAGGAAAAGACGAGGGTTAATGAATGCTTTCCATTAGTATATTATTTATACTTTGTTAATTTGCTGTGGATATACAGCAATTTTACCTTTTTAACACTCTCTATTAACTGTGTGTTAAATGGATGCTTTGATTTTTCTCCAACCCCACACCTGTCTTAAGATGACTATGAGAACGCAGGCGTGTTTGCTGCCAACCACACCTCAGGCCCTCTGCTGGGCTCTGTCGACCCCCTCTGGCATCCTGCGGGAGTGCAGGACAGTCCCACAGCAGCAGCGATGCCTCTGTGTGGGGAGGGCCTCTCCACCAGCCCCAGCAGCAGCAGCCAGTCCACCATCAGCACCCAGGGACCCAGACTGATCCAACATCAGGATCAAGACAGGAGACACTTTGGAGAGCTGATGAGTGCGCGCAGACGTGTAGGGATACACAGTGAGGGTGCCAGAACGCTGGAGTTCTTCATCAACCGCCCCGCGGAGCCCACGTTCAGCCAGGAGAGGAACAATCAGCACGCTGTGGAGGTGAGCTCGGGTTAATCCCCGCTTAGGGACTTCTCCGCATCGAGCCATAATCCTTCAAGTAAAAATGGAGATGCATCTAAGAATTGATTCCCCCCCACCCATAACTAGGGCTGCACGATACGAGGAAAATATGCAATAACGTTGTTCAATATCTCAGTAACGATATTACCTGCGATAAATAAACAGTTAATAAAGTTTCATTTCAAACCTTTATTTAAAACTTGGGGCCCATTGAGGGAGGCCCTCATTTTCAATGGGGTCAAGTGCACAGCCTGTATTTCAGCAAATTTTAGTATTCTGCTAAAATAAAAAAATATAAAATGGTTGTTGAATTTAAAACAAATGAAATCGATTCAATTTCAATTTTATTTACAGTGTCAAATAATAGAAGTTATCTCAGGACACTTTACAGATAGAAGGTCTAGACCACACTCTATAATTTACAGAGACCCCCCACCCCCAAGAGCAATCATTCCCAGCATTCTTTTATTTAACAAATTGAACATTGAATTGAATATAAAAGACTAAAACAAGAATTTTGAATTGCAGTTTTCTACTGATTCTTTCTTTTAACTAACATCAAAAATCTCAGATTGTCTTTCGTGATATGTAGCAGCCCTTTGCAATGTGTTTATTCTGCCAGCTGATATTGTGATGATGATAAAAAAAATAAACTATATATTGTGCAGTACTGCCCCTGACCAAACCTGGCATCTGCACTGTGACGACTTTGGGAAGTTGTTGCTTTATTGCTGTTGTTCGCTAATACATATTTCTACCACCTAACTCCCTCTGACACCACAACTATTGTCAGCTGGCCGGGGACTACAGCTGGAAATTCTCCGTTGAGGCTAAAGTTGCTCCTCTTACTGTATGGTTCATTAAAGGGGACTGTCCACGGCATTATAAACTAATAAACTAAACTAAACTTATAGTCCTTAGATTTCTGTTTGTGTACATATTAAACGTATGAGACACAATGCATTAGTAAGTGAGCATTGGTGTATTTTTTCCCCCCTGCTCTCTTTATGCTAAGCTAGGCTAATTGCCTCCCAGCTCTAATGCACATTGGACATGACACTGATTTTAATCTTCTCATCTCACTCTCAGAAAAAAAAGCAAATGAGCCAACATTTTTGAACTATTCCTTTAGGAACTTAGTTTCCTGAGAAAAAAAATAAATCTGAATTCAAGCTGATCATTAAAACGTCAAACCACTTTGAATGTATTGTTGCCTTCTCGTCAGGTGACTCAGCGTTTCTTCGAGACGGTGTCGACTCAGTTGGAACGTTGGTACGAGAGGAAGATGGCCGAGTTGGAGCAGCAGACGGCGCTCAGAGCCCAACAGGACAGGAACGAGCTACTGCAGCAAATAGGCACGCTGGAGGAGGAGCTTCAGAGGCTGAGGACCAATGAGAATGCAGAAAGCTGATTCGCCCTGACGGTGACTAACGCTGCAGAGAGTCTGACACAGAAAGGATGAACTTGTTCACTTTGATTTTACATTTTAAAACTCAGCTTTATATATATATATATATATATATATATATGTGTATATATATATATATATATATGTGTGTGTGTGTGTGTGTGTGTGTGTGTGTGTGTGTAAAAGACAACCTAATAAACAAAGAAATAAGTACATATAGATACAATAATTCATACAGTAAGAATTATTAACAGAAGAAGAGGACATAAAAAGGACAGTTATTTTCATGACTTCCAAGGGCGACAAGTGTGGTTCTTCACACTTTGAAATTGCACACCGTGGCGTGTGACTCCTTGACCGATTGGTTTTCTCTGAAATGGGGAAGTCTACAAACTCGACAAACCTCTTTGTTGTTGTAATACTGCATGTAGTTTAATGATAATGTTTGCTTTCTGATGATAATACCTTCACACCTATTCATATTCACTCGACCGACCAGTGGTGTAACTGCATCACTTAGGGTTGGCTTCATTTTGCTGCAGTCCTGCCAACAAAATGTAAATACTGTTGTAATAATATACAGTGTGTGTTCTATTATTTACAGTCTTCATGGATTATTTTAATGATCGCTGAAATGAGTTTTTGTGAGTCTTATACAAATATGAATGATATTATGAAACATTTTGACCGTACAATAATTCCTTATCAAAAAAAGTTTTACATTGAAAGTACAAAAGTTTAATCAGAAAAAAATTGACTTTGAGGATTGAAATGAAAAGTATGGGGGTGGTGCCCCGGTGGCTTAATGGTTAAGGTGCATACCACATAACATCCACAGTTCGATTTTGGCAGAGGAACTTGGAACTGTTGCATGTCACTCCCCTCTCGCTGACCCTGTTTCCTGTCCCTAAACTGTTTACTGTCAAATAAAGTCAATATGCCTTTGGAATCTTCGTATATTACAATTATTTGATGAATATTAATATTACTGAAACTAAAATACAACGTTAACTCATGGAAATGACACAACCCAAAATGATAAACTGTTAGGAAGTATCATCTATAATCATTATCATTCATTTTGTATATAAAATACAAATGTGTAGTGCAGTGAAAAATTATATTTCCCTCTGAATTAATGAAACACACTGAAATACTTCAGTAGAGTACAAGCACCTGAAAATGTGCTTGAGTAAATATACTGTACATAGTTACACTCCACGGATATTAAGGCCAACATGTGGGTGAGTTGAGATCTGGGCTGAATCTCAAGTCTGTTATTTGATATCTCTTCGCTCCTCGCTTAAACCGGAAGTCGTTCTGGCCCTCCTTCGTTCTGGCTGTCTCAAAGCCCGAGGAGCTAGGAGCGAGGATGGTGGAGGGGCCTGAGAGGAGCTAGGAGCGAGGATGGTGGAGGGGCCTCAGAGGAGCTAGGAGCGAGGATGGTGGAGGGGCCTCAGAGGAGCTAGGAGCGAGGATGCAGGAGAGCAGCCTTCCCCGGGAGCCGTGCACCTGAAAGCCATTGTTAACTCCGCCCATACAGCTGATGAATTCACGTGACGCTCCAGAGGAAAAGGACGTCTCATCAGACTAAAAGCACATTTCCTTGTTTCCTCTCTCCTCGCATGATTTTTCTCGCATCTCTCCCGTGCTACTTCGATACAAGGAAGGGAAGCAAGTGAAGGAAATATGGATGTAATTTAAGAACCTGGGACATACCCCGGGGGAACGTTCAATCTCAGGGTTTCCTGGATGAACAACATGTTTCCTCAGAACGTTATGCAACGGGCTTTGAGTTATGTTTTCTCTCGTTTGGTGGCTGTAACACAGGTTATACCCAATCAGCAGAGACGTGTCTGTAAACTTGTGGTAATAAAAAGGCAGAGCGCCCGGCACACAACAGGGTGTTCAACGCACTCCTGTTTCAGTTTCTAAAAAGCGTGTTGCCACGTTTTGTCGGGGCCGAACGGGGTCCCGGTGTCAACAGACTGAAGGACTCGACAAAGTCCCGCCTTCGATGCCCAGCTTTCAGATGGCCATTGGCCGCATTCGGCCATTGGGTGGAGCTCCCGATGAAGCAGACGCTGGTTGTGTAATCCAATGATTCTGGTGTGACCTCTGGCATCTGGCCTCAGCGACCTGAGCCGCGGCTTCTGAAGGGAAAATCGAATCAATGCTCCATTGACTCTGTCAGAGTGCGATGGAAACCTAATTAAAGGCCCTGCAGGCACAGCTGGTCATTTTATGCAGCCAAGCACCAGGACTCTCAAATCAAGCCAGTAATATATGTACTATTGCTTCACTCTGTGACAGAGGGAGGGGGTCTGTGGGCCTCCCTGACCAGCAGAGTGTCAGCATTCAATATGTAAAAAAAACTCTGGCCTCTGTCATGGCATTATTAAACAGTTTGACATACGCAGCAGTGCGTTCTGGTCTAAGTTACATTGGCGACTCAGTACACCATGCACAGCTGAACTAATGCGTACACTGTAGAAAAGCCTACAGAATTGATTAACAATGCTCTAACGGACATTAACAATTTACAGATGAATAAAAAAATCAATCTTTAACTTTGAGGGGAAGGTAAAAAAAAATATATATATATATTATATATATATTCCCAGAATTTTTGGCAGATTTTCAACAAATAAAAAAAATATGTTAACATATCTCCATCAGAAACAGAAAAACATTCCTTGGATTTTCATCCTGGATCACCGCTGAAAATTGTAAAAAGATTCTGTTTGGGCCTGCTAATAAGTCCATCACTACAAGTGCCGCCTTTCACGTTACACATGACCAGTTGTTAATTATATATAGATAGATATATATATATATATATATATATATATATATATATATATATATATATATATATATAATAAAAACATTGACTGATGCAGTTTTAACTACAGTATAACGAATTCAAATGATGCCCAAAGTATTCCTAATACCTAATTTCTTCACTTTTTTACATTAAGACTTTTACAATGTTCACTCTTGATAAAAATTTACACAACAGGAATGCCAGGCAGTCATATCCGGATAATTAAAATCTGTGTGCTTGACATTGACAGCAAGTAGAACATGATCCATTACACTACACTATACACATTAGAGATGTAAAGGCTCCCCTGTTAGCTCAGTTACATCTTTACGTTGAGGGCCGCACGGTTTGTGAAAGACCAGCCATAAACAAATACCACCTCTCTGTCAGAGAGGCCGATATTGATAGCACTGGTTAGAGTTGGCACGGCTGGCGTGGGAGAAGGGAGAGGGGTGGGGGCATTGTCCCGTCGGGAGGCGATCGATGCTCACATCCTGTGAACCCTGCATGTAACACGGGGGAGAGCACTCCCAACGTACAGTCCACAGAAAGACAAAGACAGAGTTGAGCAGAGGGATGTGGACTGGAGTTTGGGACCAGCACAAGAGGATCGCCAAACACCTCCATGGGGTAGCCATACAGACACAATCAATTCCTAGGATGGCTATATTTACACATGATGAAGTGCATCAAGAGGCAAAGAGGGAACCCATACCAGTGATATGTAAGTGCTGCTCAAATGGTTGATTCTTTGAAATCCAAGTGTGCAACACATTGGTCCAGGATTGACTCATGTAAAATGGTTTTCTCAGATGGCCTAAGAGGTAAATGTCACACGTTTGTTCTTTATCTGTATTGTTAAAAGAAGGTAAGGCTGAATTACTACTCTTCTAACAGAAGCGCAGACTAAGCTTGGTGAATTTTATTTGCAGACTTATAGAAGGAAAACATCCCCCATAAAATAGAATGTGTATGTTATTTTCTATAGCACTGCACAGCTTCATTTAATTTTGTGTGAATGCTTCTGTATCCGTATGGGTTGGTTGGTGATTGCACACCAACAATAAGGGGCTGGTAATGGCAAGGACATATTTGACAACACTCCAATGATTATAGGATTGTACCACCACTATTTCAAGCACATCAATGGAGTCATGAATGATGAAGTCATCTTTCTTTTTTAACAAGTGCCTCTGAACCCCAGACTGTTGTGATGATGTCATCCAGGGACGACTTGAGCTGAACCATTGACTGAATATTGAAACAAATGCGAGAGCTCTACAACAGCCATGGTGATGTGCTGGAGTAGAGTATAAGCCATTAATGCAAATTAAACTCTTGATTGGCTATCTTACACAAAAGCCCAAAAACATAACCAATAATTCACTTTCTCATAAAGACTCATCTAAGGACACTTCAGAGTCTTTATCTTATAGCTCAGGGCGATATTTGTATAATTTCTTTCTATTTTATTCCAAAACCCTGTACATATTAATTGCGGGATTTCTCTGTTAAAGGCAGTACATACATAAATGCATTAACAATTTGGTTGTAATAAAGTTACGTCACAATGCCAGACCACAGCTGGACTTCTCTCTTCTTCTCTTGGTCCGACCAGACGTTTGCTCGGGACAGTACTCGTTTTTACGTTGGCTGTACAACACACGATGGATCTCAGGGGCAGAGCGGGGGGTGGCTTCTGGGGCTCCAGCCCCGAATGTTTTAGGCCAACTTTACTTTTGTCGTTCAGAGGCTGTAGCGGGCTCCGTTTTATCATATGACACTAAGCAACGCTTCCACAGTTAGGCTCAATTGAAAAATTGGCATGGCCATTTTTACAGGGGGCCTTGATCTCCTACCTTGAGATATCTGAATGAAAATGGCTTCTATGGATACCCCACGAGTTTCCCTTTTACAGATGGCACACTTTATGATAATCAAATGCAGTTTTTACTTGTCAGCTATCATGTTTTTCACAAATGGTTTACAGATGTTTAGGCATTTTATTTTTAAATTGCTTGCAAAATAGTGCAAATAGCTGCTGCTGTAAATGGGAAAATAAAATGTCCCAGAGGGAGCATGCCCCCCCCCCTCCTTCCTAGGTTTGGGCTGAGCCACTAATGTTTACAACATCTGGCTCCGCCCTTGATTGATCTCCTTCAGTCAGACATCAACATGAACCCTGCCACACATGATTGAACGAGTAGACAGCTTGCTAGGACATCAGTGGTCCCTGTAATTTTTTGAAACTGGAAAAACAAAGCAACTAGCCATGTAAATAAGTTTAAATTATATATATATATATATATATATATATATATATATACACACACTGTATATGTCTCATTGGAACTGCTGTTTGTGATGTTTGGTTTTGTGTCCATTTCTAAACACTCCCCTCAGTTTGCTGATTGTTACAGTATGTATTTCAAGACAGCTGGGAGGCGTGGCACACTGCTCACAATTGTCGCTGAGTGCTGCGCTCAAAGTTGAAAATTATTACAACTTTGACCTTAATGGCGATGACCTTTCATGGTGCAACTGATGAAATTTTTGGGCACAATGCCAACAAACACGTTCAGAGAGGTTGTAATCAAACCAACAGTTTAGCTAAATTTATTTGCAATAGAAAATGCAAACGGTGAAATCCCAAACGTCTGTTGTAAACATCCGCTTCCCCCGATAGCTTGTTTTTCCCGCTGCCGACTGCAGCGATCGTGCTTAATCCTGGACCAATTTCAAAGATTGTTGTTCCCATCAGTCACTTAGACAGAAACAAATAAAATAAAGTTACCCTTTAAATCTCTTCACACGCTCCTTGTTGCATAAAGGATCCAGTTTAAATTGCTCACACTTACGTACAGAGCATGTGGCGGAGCTACTTCACCCATGTTCCTCAGCTCGCTCTCTAACGTCAAATAAGTTAAATTAGCTGTCTGTCCCAGGCATACATATCTGTTCAGAGAGGCTGTTGGGTAACTTATATGCACCAAGTCTGCATTTTATGTAACATTTCATGTAATGTATTTTGTAGTTTTTAATTTATTTCTTGTATCTAATGCCCTTCAATGAAGTTTCACAAACCGGCTCAAAGCATGTGACAAAAAGGGGAGACCAGACAGATTAAAGTGCAATGAAATCTTTATTATCAAGCAAACATGAGAACTATTAACAAAAAAACATGAGATGCGTTAGGCATCAATGATGAGTCGAGTGCATGGATGATGGAAGAATGTGTGGATGTACGGTGACTGCAACAAAAGTGGCAAAAGGACCCCAAACCAGGAGATGTGGAGCCTATAGGGGAGAGAGAAGCCAGAGACAAAGACAATGAGACACGACTCATATATGTAGACTTGGTTGAGGCCGTGATTGAGGCCTACACAGGTGTCAGCCCATTAGCTAATTAACTCTCCCAAACTGCCAGATCCTGCAGGAAGACCAGAAAAGCCAACAGCAGGCAGAAAAGGGAGGGTCGTAAAAATGAAGCTTTCTGAACCATTTTCTGTAAAAAAAAAACATACACTGAATTGGCCAACTGTTACATATTAATGGAAGTCCGTTACATTCAAGCCATTGCCAAATGAGTTGATACAAATCAGCTTCACAAATGCTATGTTTACAAAATGGTGTAGTCCGGGGACCTTTGCGCGCAAACCCCAAAGAGAAGATAATTACCTTTTCTGAAGAGTCCATCATGGTTTTTTTTATCCTCCGTGTCCTCCTTGGCTATTAGCAACTGCGTGGAGGAAGGGTGGGGATGGTGCGCGATGACCGAAGGCTTGCGCCATGTTAATTTATCATGGGGGCAACAGAAACTATGCACTTTAGCTTTAAACCAAGAGTGCCATCTAATGCACTCAAAAATGAAAAAATTCAATTATTCATGAAGCTTAATGAGGCTTTATTTGGGCATCACTATTTACAACCCAATTGTCTAGTTAAATTAACAGTAGTTGTGCTAACTGTGTGTGTGTGTGTGTATTGTGGGCGCACAAATAGCTCAGTTGGTAGAGAAGGCGCCCATATATAGAGGTTTACTCCTCGACGCAGCTGGCCCGGGTCCAACCTGCGGCCATTTGCTGCATGTCATTCCCCCTTTCATGTCTTCATCTGTCCTGTCAAAAATAAAGGCCGAAAATGCCCAAAAAATAATCTTTAAAAAAAAAAGAAGAGGTATTATAAGTGACACGTTCAGTTTTACCCTCAAAGGAAGCACTAGCCAATGTGGCTAAACTATCATCTTGCTTGCTATCTGTCTGATCATATGACTGCTTGTGTTTCTTGCCTTCTTGGATGTATTTTAAGTGAGGTTACCATGTCCCGAGATCTCAGTAATCCCTTTAGTAAGTACAATGTTTTATAACCAATAGAGCTGATGGCCGAAAGCTGTAAAAAAAAGTAAAACCTGTAAACTGTGACTTTCCTTTAGAAATTCATAGCCAAAACGTACCTAAATGTAGTCCGGCTTTGTGAGACTAATGTGTGGTATGTGCACGCTGTGTTTCCACAGTTTGAGGACATGTGGCAGTGAAGTGGTGAGAAGCTGACCATGGGTGACTGGAACCTGCTGGGCAGCATCCTAGAAGAGGTCCACATTCATTCCACTATCGTGGGCAAGATCTGGCTTACCATACTCTTTATCTTCCGCATGCTGATCCTGGGTGCAGCTGCTGAGGACGTATGGGACGACGAGCAGTCCGAGTTTGTCTGCAACACTGACCAGCCAGGCTGCAAGTCGGTCTGCTACGACCGTGCATTCCCCATCTCCCTTATTCGCTACTGGGTCCTGCAAGTCATCTTTGTCTCTGCGCCCTCGCTGGTCTACATGGGCCATGCCCTCTACTGCATCCAAGCACTGGACAAGGAGCGCCACCGCAGACGGGCCCAGCTCAGGGAGGAGCTGGACGAGGTTGAGTCGGCTTTGGACGAACATAAGCGCATGGAGAGGGAGCTAAAGAGGCTGGAAGAGCAGAAAAAGGTGAAGAAGGCTCCTCTCAGAGGCTCTCTGTTGAGAACCTACATCATCCATATCCTTACACGCTCTGTGGTGGAGGTCTGCTTCATCCTGGGCCAGTATACACTCTATGGCGTCCAACTGGAGCCACTCTATAGGTGTGAGAGGATGCCATGCCCCAACAGTGTAGACTGTTACATCTCCAGGCCCACAGAGAAGACCATCTTCATGGTCTTCATGATCGTCATTGCTGGTGTGTCACTTTTTCCTCAATGTTCTGGAAATATCCCACCTGGGCATCAGGAAAATCAAACAGACACTGTACGGAGAGAGGTACGCGGAAGACGACAGTTTGATTTACAAGTCCAAGAAGAAGGCGTCCTTTCCACACCTTTGTGTAATGAGTAATGTATCACCTCACAATGGGCCTTTGACTCAGACCTTCAAAGTGATTCCAGAGGCGGACATGAAGCCTCTTTATTACAACACTGGGCTCAAAGCCAACCAGGATGCATCGAGACACAACAGCTTGGCTTATGTGGGACACAGTCAGACCAGCTATATCTGTCCCCAACCTAGGATGCCACCCAGGTCTGGCCAGAACTGTGAAATTCAAGCCCCACAAACCCATGAAGGTCCAGAGGTCCACACAGCTAAGGTGGACCACCATCCAGCCTGGGCGTCTGCTGCGTCTATTACGGAGGGAAGTGCAACAAACCATCATGAGGATCCCAGTGAGGGAGAACACCCTCACCCGAGCCATTTGGAAGCTCTGCTTTGCGCTAGCATCTTAAGGCCCAGTGCTATCAGAGACCAGGATGAAGATGAGCGTAGGGAGTCAATGGGAAGCCAATTACTGATCCCCAACCCCAGGAAGACCAGCTTCATGACCAGGCCACCATCTGAGAGCTACTCCTCCATCAGTGGCTCCACAAGCCCTTCCTTACATACCTCAGAGGAGTCGGATGAACTGGGCTCCCTGCAGGGAGACATGCCCATGATGCCGCCTGCCGGAGGCCGAAGAATGTCAATGGCAAGTAAAGAGCAGCGATTGTCTCATGTGTATGAACCGCATTTCACACTAGTCCGGAACACTGAAGGCAACGTTATTGAAAACAGAGAGCACCTGACAATCTGGGAGCAGTTTACTACTCACCTGGGTTTTGTCTGCCCAAGGTCTCTGTGTGTTTTCACTTCATCAAAGTTGATTTGAACACTTTGGTTGCCTAAAAATGCCTTGTTCTGCATTCTGCCAACCAACCTAGCTAGCTAGTGGTAGCGTTAGCTGGTAACTTAAGATAAATCTGTCGATTCTCAACAAGTTCAAATGAATGGCGCCAGTACCCAGAGGTCCACGTTTACTTGCCTGTAAAACTCCGCTGGATGACTCGTGTCAGAAGGGTTGAAAATCTGCGACTTTCTCTCTTTAGCGTTTAGCGTAACGCAGCGGCATTGAAACCATACACAAAACTGGCTTAGACACACTCTTTTGTCCAAATATGGCCACCTCTGGCTCCAAAATACCAAGATGGCGACGGCCAAAATGCAAACTGCTGGCTTCAAACTGGCAGTCCACAAACCAATGGGTGAGATCACAGATACTACGTCCATTATGTTTTACAGTTTATGGTAACAAACTTACTTATTTTACCCCAAACCGCGATCTTTTCCCAAAAAACCTAACCAGTTTTGTTGTGTAAACCTCACCAAACTGTGACCATTTCATGTTAACCACGTTTAAAACTGCGACCATCACATTTAGGTATGAGGACTTGTTGATCTCCTGCCACCAGTAGGGGCACTAATATAGGAATCGCTCCTTTGGGTCATATTAGAGAGGAAGGAACAAATGTCATTTAGTTGTATGGGTTGGAGGACTTGTTGCAACGTTTTTCTTACATAGACTCATTTTGGAATTAATAGACATCAAGGATTTATTCATCATTCTTTGTTATAGTTGGTGAAAATATTCCTTTCCAGAAATGTCGACTTAAAGGTGCTCTAAGTGTTGTGACGTGTTTTTTAGGCTACAACATTTTTCGTCACATACAGCAAACATCTCCTCACTATCCGCTAACTGCCTGTCCCCTGAACACACTGTAAAAAAACGCGGTCTCTGTAGACAGCCCAGGCTCCACAAACGGCAACAAAATCAAACTGTGCCAACCTGCACCACCAAACATAACAAACAGTGTTCCAGCCAATAACCGATAAGAAGGAGCTGGTTGAGTCATCACTGCAGCAGTGTTAGCACGTAGGCTACTTCCACAATGCGTATTCATGACTCAACCAACTCCTTCTTGTCGGTTATTGGCTGGAACGCTGTTTGTTATGGTTCGTTGTGCAGGTTGGCACCTTTAAAGAATGTTAGGTGTACTCATTTAAGCAATGAACTGAACAGGTAATAAAAAGATACTTGCTTCACTAAATACAAGTCATACGATGTTTGTTTTATGTAGCGATGGCCTAAATGAGCCCACTAGATGGCGCTCTCTGCTCAACAAAGGGTGGAAGGCATGCTGAATTGCCATTCCTTGAGCCTTTTCTTTAAACCAATAGCGCCACCTAGTGGGCTCAGAAAATATAGAAAATGGTTCACAAGCTTCATGAGGCTTAATTTGGCCATCACTATTTTTTATGTCCAGCACCAGCTACAGTCTAAGTCAAAGCTGTCCTCTTGTCTTTTTTCAGAGCATGTTTCTGGATATCTCCTCTATCATGAAGAAGTGAAGCGACGAGGCTTGCATCATGGACGTAGGAGCTGTGTTCCACAAACTTTATCAGTGATCCAGCCGTCAACATTGATTCACCACTCAATTCACATGGGGCCAAAACCAGTGAAGCAGTCAGCCATGATGAGGCAGCGGACAGCGGACTCAGTGCCAAAGCCTAAGACAAAGCATGTTTTGGAATTGAAGCACCTTAGGACGTCTACATGTGGGTACTAACAGGAAAGGATAGTATCTATCTATTTTTTTTTTTTTTTGGACATCTTTCCATTTGTTGGCTCAATTTTTTACATTGTGCCGAAACAACACAATGGATTATGGAGCAAACTCCTGAGAGAATCTGTTTGCTTCTGTAACATGGACATTATGATGATAAAATACTTTTTCTAAGTTGAAGACTTGATTAGAATCTGTGTGTATCTGTGTATAGTCATCTATATACAGTCATTTCATGAGAAATTATGATACTTTATATTGTATTCAGATTAAATGCTTCTTAACAAAACGGCAATCATTTTGTCAACAGATATTTAATCAAAATACACACACCAACACCACACCGTAGAATTCTCATGCTTTTTGTTTTATTTCTCAAGAAAAAAATGCCTAGACAAAATGCTGCTTTTTTTCTTCGAAACCCTTTTCATATCAAATAAACAAAACGTGACATGTCGCACAAAGATTTACAAAGAAACCTAACCATAACACAGGTCATTTGAACATTCGAAGATAAAAATGGAAATAAAAAGAAAAATGCTCAATCTGCATATAACAGTCATGTTGCAGGTACTCAAAAAAAAAAAGAACACATAAAAAATGGCTCACCAAAATCTACAAATACAATGAAGTAACCACTGTAAAAAGTTATAAACAACGCCACAGGAAACCGTCTACATGTCTATCGTACAGTCTTACCCATAAGAAGAGGTATGCTGAATTATCCAGGTAGATCAGTGCAGTTCAACTTAGTTTTAAAAAAACCTCAAAAATTACAATCTGAGATTCAAGTGGCCTTTACGCATTCTGTAAACAGATTGGATTCAAGATTGGATAAGTACTTCCTTTAGTTTGCCACCATGTATTAGGATTTTTTTAAAGCATTTGATTCAAAAACACTTAAAGGAAAACTCTTCCCTGATAACCACTACTCACGGTTTAAACAATAACTGGTGTGCCGAGATTAGAGCTGCATTCAGAGACGTTGGAAAGTTGGAAACTTAAGCATCCTATCCTAAAATGCAGTTACAGCTATGCAACTGAATAGCCCAACTAGTTCAGTCTAGTGATGGCCAAATGAAGCCTCAGGAAGCTTCATGGATCATTTATTTTATTATTTTCTGAGCCAATTGAATGGCGCTCTTGGTTTAAAGAAAAAGAATTCAAGGAATGGCAATTCAGTGTGCTTTCAACCCTTTGTTGAACAGACCGCGCCATCTAGTGGGCTCAGACAATTAAGAAAATGATTGATGAAGCTTCTTTTGGCAATCACTAGTCCAGTCCCACGTTTGTTAACATGAGTAATCTGACTCATGTTAATATTTCAGCATCTGTGTAAACCGGTGTTCCACGAGTCTGCAGTTTCCCTCCAGTCGACTAAATGAACACGCCTTCAACATGTCGCCCAGGCAGCGTTTGCTTTTCATTTCTGTCAGCACAGTTGCAGATACTGGAAATTTGCTGCCGTTAGCTAATCTGTCACAGTAAACATGTCAGCTTTTACGGCTATCAAAGCTTTTTTTTGTCGATAATTTTGTGATGCAGTTGTAAGTGCACATTGATTTAGAACTTCTGCAGTGCATTAGTGCACAGTAATACAGTATATAATGGATTACCTAACTCAGGCAAATTTCAAGTCTCCGCAAGTTCTTTTTCGTACCGTACTGAAATGAAGTGAAACCACATCCGAACATAGTTCAGATCAAGAATGTGCTTTATGGTCGGCAGTAATAGTAATAGAAAGTACATGGAATTTACAGTCAAAGGGCTATACAAAACAAAAAGCAACCATTGGTATGTTCCTTTAAATTCTGTTATCACCATTTCTTTAGCACCAGTGTTACAGATGCTCCGTGCTAACTAGTCAAGTAATACTGCTTGACACAAATGTTGTATGCAATGGAAAAGGAAAAGGGCCACTGAGTTCTGTGATTAAACAATTAATAGGTCATCATTTAAATATTATTGTCAGAATTCTGACTTTTTCCCTAAAATTAGTCACTATTCCTCAGATTTGTAAATGTTTTGCTCTAATCATCTTCCGTACTTGAGGAATATTGTGCGGTGCTTATGTTCCACCTCCTCAGGGTTGGAGCTATTAGATTCTTCACATCTCTGAAGTGCAGCTTTTAATTAATCGAGTAATTACATCAAGTACATTTTTATATTTTAAACAGCTGCTCCTCTATTATGGGATACCTACGAGAGCATATGGAGACCCACAGTTGTCAATATTAAATAAATAAACACAATGTTATGTAACTAATCATATCAATATATAACCACAAATATATAATGTAGCCACTAAATTGTAAAATAATCCACATACGTTTTAAAACTTAATAATTTAATTTTGTAATAATTTATTACATGTCTTTTTTTCTTTTATTTCCAGCTGTTTTTATTTGATGCAATGTTTTAAAAATGTGGGTTTCATGGTTATATTACATATTCTGTCTGTATTTATTGATATGATTATTTATTTATGTATTTATTTATATTGAACAGTTTGGGTCTCCATACCTTTAAAGGGGGGTGGGGTGGGAGTGAATATCCATCCATCCATCCATCCATCCATCCATCCATCCATTACCCTCAGAGGGTCGGCGCCGATCCCAGCTGCCATGGGGCGAGAGGCGGGGTACACCTGGCCATTTTGTCCATCACAGGGCTGACACACACAGAGACAGACAACCATTCACACTCACATTCACTCCTACGGGCCACTTAGAGTCACCGATTAACCTAACCTGCGTATCTTCGGACTGGACTGCTTAATGAATAGTGAAACATAAAGTCTAAAATAAAAAGGGGTCACAAGTGGCTGTTGCAACGCAGTTTTTTAAAGCTGCAGTGCAGTTTCCATTGAGTCAAATCCTTTGTTCCCTTGCTGGATAGTTTGGCCTCTGTAACCTCTAAGGCAAGACATTGTAGCTGCACTTGTCAGATGCTTATTTCTTACAAATTCATCAACACTTTTAACTTATGTAAATAAAAAAAAGGAGCTTTATCAGCTTTTCTATTGAACTTAATTCTCAGGCCTTAATTATAGGCCTATCTTTACAAAACAAAAAGGTAATAAATACACAAAATTGTAAACATACACCCCTTTAAGGTAAAATATTAAACTTAAGTAAGTACATGTGTGACTTGTAAATGAAGACTTATTTTTCATGAAATTGGCAACAATTAAAAAAAAAAACCCACAAGCATTAACAAATTAACTCTAAGTAAAGGGTAGCAACCTACATTTTACATCTATGCACCCGACCCCGACCCCTAACAACAAGAGTCCAAATAAATAAATGAACACGTTCACATTGAGGAATTAAAGTCTATGAAAATCAGCTGAGCAGTGTTCTTCAGTGTACTCATTCTAACGAGATTATCATTGGCTAACAGAGATATCATCGGTGGGATCAGTTCACTCATTTCACTCAAACAGAAGATTTGTTTTCATTTTTTAATTTGAGCTCATTCTAGTCTGTTAAAGCTAGTATGGCCGAGCTGCCATTATTCACTGATCCACGTGGTTTTAATTTTAGAAATTCAAATATTCCACTTATTTTGTTTGACATTTTACAAAAATCACACAGGGAAACAGAAACCCTCCATTTGAAGGGCTGTTAAAGGGTAACTACCGTTTTTTTCAACCTGGACCCTATTTTCCCATGTTTTTGTGTCTAAGTGACTGATGGGAACAACAATCTTTGACATTGGTCCAGTATTAAGCGTGAACGCTGTAACCGGCAGCCACAGAGCGAGCTGCAATGTAACCCTATGGGGCACATGTGCATTGTCAATTTGGTCCACGAAAAGTGCTGTTGTTGCCATTGACAGACTCAGATTAATATTTTAAGTGTCTGATAACATTATGGAAAGGATCCCTACAAAGATAGACCTTTAAAACCTATTTAAGACGTTTCTGTTTAACCAGAAACAGCTCTGAAGTCTCTAGTGCTAAACCCACCAGACTCCATTTAAAAAAACAATACTTTTAGCGTGTATAGGGCCAACATATTTTCACATGTAAATCTGTAAACTATGTGTTTATTTCAACCAAAACTAGAGTTGTGATGGTTGGAAAAGTTGAAAGACGACCCAAAACGGCTTTTCATGGTTTTATTTTGTTTCTGTCGACTGTGAATGAAGTGTATTTTACGATGCTAAAATTACTGTTTATTTACATGGAGTCTGGTGGGTTTAGCGAACGCAATGTTTTTATGTTTAAAAAAAAAAAGAATCTTACTCTTTCACAGAAAGGTTGACCTCCTTAGAAATCCTTTCCATAATGTAGTCAGAATAATAATCTGAGCCTGTCAGCGGCAAAACAAGTACTTTTGTGAAGGTAAATAAAAGCTGCACAATTGTCCTATTAGCTTACATTGTAGCTTGTTTCTGACTGTAGAGATCTCGCTTAATATTGGACCAATGCCAAAGATTATTGTTCCCATCAGTCACTTAGACACAAAAACATAGGAAATTAGGGTCCAGGTTGAAAAAAAAACAAACAATAGTTATCCTTTAACCATTTTTTTTTTTTTAAATCAAGTGCTATGATAATGCCAATCGCAGTTTCAAAATCTAGTTTGACCTTCCTGTGTTGAAAGTGATTTCCAACCCCCCTCCCCCCCCGATGCTGGTGGACAGAAGAAGCCCAAACACATCCAGTTCTCCAATGGCATGGACAGCGAAGCTGGGCAGCAGCGCTCACGCCTGCCACGTGACTCCCCATCGACTTTTCAACAGCAGATGAATTTGGCATCTCCCCAAATCAATAACCAGCGTGTGTTGTTCAGAGCTTTGAACTTCATACCGTACACTATTAGGGATACTGATTTGTAAGTAGAAATTGATCTTTTTTTTTTCTTTTTTGCTTAGTAGTTTAAACAAGTTCACATATGATGTGTGTGGATTTGAAAATGTGCATGTAGGTGTCTCACACCGACATACTGTACCAAATACTTTCAGTAGGGACATTAGTCTTCTGTACAATACAAGAACAGTGCAGCTAAATACAGAATTAGCAGAAGTACAAACACAACATTTTCACACCGTTTGAGATAATAAATAATGAAATTGGGACAGAAAGAGCACTTATGATTTGTTTAAGTGACCACACCAGTGTGTTTAAATTTGAGCCCATTTTACATGGATTGCATGCACTTTACATTAATGCCATCCACTTTCCACAGCTGGTTTTATTGAGTGTGTTTTCTCTACCTTTCAGGCAGTTATTGGCTTTTATTTCACTCTAAAATAAAAACTATTACTATAACATTTATTTGTCATTTTACTTTAGTGTCCCAATGTGTATGTGCAACCTTTTAAAACACTTTATTTACCAGGTCCTGTAGTGTAATGAAGACAAAATAAATATTTATAATTTTTGAGTTTCCTGGAGAGGAATTAGAGATCCCTGGGCAAATACACCCAAATGAAGTCATTTATTAGATTGTTTGGTTATACTTTACTTGAAGGTATCTACATAGTGACATGACACTGTCATGAACATGTCATAAACATTATAAACAAGTCATAAACGTTTGACATAACGCTTCTTTTAGTATGTGTCATTCGGTTTTTGTCATCAAGTTAGGGTTAGAGTTAGGGTTAGGGTTCATGTGTCACGACTGTGTCATGTCACTCTTATGTAGATACCTTCAAGTGTTACCAATTGTTTTAAGAAAGAACCAGCAAATTATATAATTGTCACATAGTTTGGCTTTTAATTTCCAGAGGAATTTTCTTGATAGACCTCCCTAAAAGAGGAGTTTAAACTTCATAATGTAAATCAAGTTGGAAAACGTTTTTATATTTGAGTTTCCTTTGGCAAAGAAAGGTTACGCTACCAGTGAGGTAAAATTACAAGAAAGTGTTCTAACTGGATTCATTTTCCCTATAATTATTATGAATAAAGCTACTAGGAAAGCACTCCGATTTGTTAGTTTATTGCCACACATCGGGCATTTCAGGCAACGCCCTTCCTCAGCGTGTACACGGGCAATTACAAAAAAAAAAAACATGCACACGCTGATGAAGGACGCTGCCTGAAATGTCCAGTCCTATTTTTCCCTATAATTATTACCAAATGACATAGTCCTTTCCAGGAACGTTCCAGACTCCTTGTGAGGGAATTATTGAGAAACTAGGAACCTGTGAAATAAAGCATCGCCCAGTTTGACAACCACGGATGTAACTTTGACAAAAAAACTAAAGCAGAAATGATGTAATGATTGAACTTTTCCTGCATGTTGATTGAGCATAAATCGATTAATTCCAGCGAGAAATGCTACAGCGTGCTTTGGAAAATGGTCGGCAGAAATGTAAATTGACACCGGTGTGGTCCTTTAATCTATTTGGACACCCAGTGACTGGCTCGGGCTGTGGGTGCCAGGTGTCACCGCGTGGAGGTGCTGGGCAGTGATTGAACTTTGTTAATGTAGTTCTGTCTCTTCTCGTATGAAAAAAAAAAAGGCAGAAGAGAATTGTGTAGAAACGTCCGTCTGAGTACAAGAAAAAAGTACAAGTGAAGTTTGACAAAAGGAACTTTGCATAATGAGAGTTCATTTGACCATTTCATCTAATGTTACATTTTACAAATACACACCTTTGGTTACATTTTACTTTAGAGTCCTGTGTCACTAAACGATTACTAGATCACCAAAAACGTGAAGTCATATGACAAAAGGGAAGCTGTTAGTTATGTTGTAATATTGACCCTACCTAGCTAGGGCTGCACAATTAATCGCAATTTTATCGAAATCGCAATATGGACTAGTGCAATATCCAAAATCGAAGGTGCGGCATAACATATTTGTTAAAGGCAAAATGTGTGCCAAACCAGTCTGAATTAAGTATTGTGGTGCTGCAGAGACATCCCAGCCTACAAATCCTATCCTACACACTAAAGAGAAAAATCTTTGTTTGGTCCAGATCCTCGCAAAAGAAAAATAAAAAATAAAAAAAAAATCACACTATAACTATCACATTTTTCAGTGAAAATAAGAATAATGATACAAAAACGATCATTCCCTCCAATATCGTGAATCAAATCGCAATTGGATATTTTCCTCATATTGTGCAGCCCTATAACAAAGCATAATTTTGGGAGCAGGGACACACCTTAGACACGCTGCTTCCGGTATTGCTATAAATGCACACCTAAAGCCCAGACCAAAGATTAGCGTCGAGACCAAACCGCTTTAGAACCGCCGTCAGCCATTGGATGACTACAAGCCACTTCCTGCCTCCCACGCCAATCATCTTTCATTAATAAAATGGTTCAAAACGTGTCTGGTTGATGGTGCGGAATTGAAGAATACCATTTATACTTTTGTTTTCATTTCTTAGACAGAGGTGAGAAATTCACATGATTGATATTATCAATTCAATTATTAATAACATTTACTACAAATCAAGTGTGTGTGCAGAAGTAGCGATCGAGAATTGGACAGGACTGTAAAGTAAAGTGCATTGTACATGTTAACAGGGACATTACTGAAAACATTCTGAGAAATTCCTGAGTTTAACCTCCCATGATGCACGAGAGAGGGAGGGACGCTGACAGGAAGAGGAGTCAGGATGAGACCGAGAGAGAGAGAGAGAGAGAGAGAGAGAGAGAGAGAGAGAGAGAGAGAGAGAGAGAGAGAGAGCTGCCAGTGCTTTTGTTTCATCACCAGTCCAAAAAAAATACCTGTTGAACAGTATTGCTGATAAGACAACGCTTGTGTCATCCATTACAAAAAAAACAAAAAAAGAAAAATACTTCAAATAGCAAGGTGTAGAGAAGTATGAGTGTGTCACGGACCAAACGGTTTTGCCACCAGACTCTTAAGTACAGTTCTGTCTCTTCTGTTCCTCTGTTGTACATTTCTCAGTCATTTCCTGACAGAAATCCACAGTTACAGTGGGGCTACATACTTCCTCAGTGGATCCCAGCAGCAGGGGACACTCTGGGTTCTCCGGCCCCAGACGGGACACCTCCACCCGGGGCTGCGTGTCCTCCTGCGGCCCCTCCCGACTCGGACCCCGATCAGACGGACACGCGGCGTCGCTCTGCTGCAACGCGGGCGACCGGGGCTGGGACGAGCCCTCGTCAGACGAAGGCGATGGCGGGCTGGACGTGAGGTCGATGCTGGCGGAGACGGCCGGGTGCTCGGCGCCCTGCACCTCCCGGCACACTTGCTGGGAGAGAAACGAGAGGTTCTGCCACAGCTCCGACATGCACACCTTCAGCTGGTTGCGCTCGCTCAGCAGCTTGTCCTTCTCGCACACCTGAGTTCACAAGACACGGCACGGTGAGGTCAGAATGGCAGCCAGACACGACGCTCAGTGAGCACTTTGGCAGTTATACCGAGACTGTCCTCACCATAGGGATGGGTATCGTTCAAAAATTCTCGATACCGGTACCGGTACCAATACTGTAGCTTTGATACCAGTTCCTTTTTTTCATACTAATTTTATAAAATCCAATTAAACAAAAATAAATTACAACATTACGCATCACGGCACAAATCTTTATTTATTTTGTAGCTTCTACTACATGTGTATTCTATATCAATGGCGTTTCATTTCCGGGGTTCTGTCGGGTATCCCTCATTTCGGCCGGATGTTCGTTACCTTCCGCTTTCTATATGGTGGAATTTTAATGAGGACTATGGTTAACTGCTCCTCAGATCTCTGCAGGGTAAATCCAGACAGCTAGCTAGACTCACTGTTCAATCTGAGTTTTCTGTTGCATGACTAAAACAACTCTTGAACGTACACATGTTCCACCAAAACAAGTTCCTTCCCGAGGCTATTTTGTCGTTCTACTACGTGAGTAACGCAGTTTTTACGCCTCTACGACGTGTAACATCAAACGGACAATCAGCATTTGTTAATTATATCTTGGTAGAATCATGCTGCATGCTTATTGGCTCACTGACGGTGACGAGATTTCCTCCGTAGCGGTTCAAATTTGGTATTGAATGACGAGGCCTTTTTCAATACTTTAGAGGCAATTCGGTCGGTGCCTAAAAAGTTTAGAATTTGGTACCCAGCCCTACTTCACTATAACAACAACAGCATCAGTCGTTTGTTCAAAGGCAAATACGCTCTATGTCAGGCCGTGTTCACATCGGCATGAAGCTGTGGGGAATCAGGGTCGTCCGGCAAAAAAAAGTTCAAAAGGCTCAAGCCGACGTGTTGCATTTCAAATACATGCAAGCACACATTCCAGAGTATTTCTACTGTTTACCCCGCGATCGACGCGACAAAACAGAACATTATTTCCACCGTTTCTCAAAGTGGACTTCATGGAGAATATTTTTTATGTGAAAATAGGAGCTACAGTTTGCCAATGTGGCCACTGGAGGGTGTGCTACATCGTCTAAAAGCACTTTCTTAACCATGCAACAACCAAAGTAGTGTTTTAACTAGGGGTGCACCGATCCGATATTAAGATTGGATATCGCTCCCGATGTTCACAAAAATAGCTGGAGATTGGAAAAATCTACAGATCCACGGGCCGATCCAGTTTTGTTAGTTTTGTCGCATGCTGGAAGAGTTGAGTGTACAAATAAATAAGAATTCAATACATTCCATCTATGTTATTTTGTCTTAGTCAGGAAAGTAATGTTTAGTTAGGACAGTCTGGTGCCTTTAGTCTCTAAAGGTATAAGGTATTATTAATTCAACAGTGGTATCAGATCGGTATGGGGTATCGACAGATACACAAAGCCCAGGCATCGTATTGGGACTGAAAAAGTTGGATCGGTGCATCCCTAGTTTTATTGGTTGACAGTAGGTTGCTGTTGTGTTTGATTGGAATGACCTGTGTGTGTGTGTGTGTGTGTGTGTGTGTGTGTGATATGATCGTACCAGTTTGCGGATCTCTCCTTCCAGGTTCTGGATGCAGTCCAGCTTCCTCTTGCGACAGCGCTGGGCAGCGATGCGGTTTTTGCTGCGGCGGCGGATGTCGTGGATGAACTCCAGCTGCTCCGAGGTCAGCTTGTGCATCTTGATGAGGATCTGGAAGTCATTGCGTGGCAGGTTGGTGATCTGGTCCACGGGGAAGGGCAGCTTTACCTAAAAGGATCACAGGGTATAAATGAATAGGATTATTATTTCTCTAGTCTCGCACTGCGAGATCTACATCCACCGAGGAGGGTCTGACTAGTCCACACAGCATTCCGGGATGGAAGAAAAACGTGCTCTGGTTTATTGGCATTTCTTCAAACCAATCACAATCGTCTAGGGTGGTGCTAAGCGCCAGACGGAGCCACAGTGCCTCTGCAAAATAGCCTCGGGAAGGAACTTGTTTTGGTGGAAGATGTGTACGTTCAAAAGTTGTTTTAGTTGTGCGAGAGAAAACTCAGATTGGACAGATAGTCTAGCTAGCTGTCTGGATTTACCCTGCAGAGATCTGAGGAGCAGTTAACCATAGTCCTCAGAAATCCACCGGAGGTTAGAACGCCAACACAAAGAAAGGTGACGGACATCCGGCCGAAAACGAGGAACATCCTGCGGATCTTCCAGCGGTGTCGGAGCAATCCCGTAAATGAATGTAGACGGTTATTTCTCAATCAAAATGGATCACTTTCATTTTCATCCTTACTTCATGTGATGACAACTGATGAAGCCATAACATGAAGTCATCTTTATTCATATAGCACATTTAAAACAGAAGTTGACCCAAAGTGTTTTCTACGTCGAGACAGATTTAGGTTAAGATCTGCCTCGATACACATTAACAACATTAAAGAAAGAGTTCTTTGTAATGCCTTTGGGCCGGCGTCGTAATGGGCCTCTGAGGACAACTAACTGCTTTTCCAAGTTTTATTCCTTCTGCTATAAGGCTGCCTAGTATGAATAATGCTCATCTTAAATGCTGTATAGGACTTATTGTTGCATTTATTCATTGTTTTTTATGTATTGCTGTTTAGTTACTGTAACTTGTCGCATATCTTTTTAGTTTCCTCCGGCATCTTTAAACATTTTTAACTGTTTGGCGAGTGTTCTTTGGAACTGACTTCGTGGACTGGGAATCTGCACATGATTTGCCCATTGGGATTAATAAAATGTTTGAACTGAACTGAACTAACAAGCAATAATACAAAACAACTGACATGATACAACAAAGCCAATGTATTGAAATAGAAAATTAGGAGAGAAGGAATAAAATCAACAACAGATTAAATAGCAGTAAGAGGGCATTAGAAATAAGTCAAGAGGGGACTTAGGGTTAGAAGGCCATGGGGCATACAATATATAATAATATATAATGTATAATAATGTATAACACAGGAAAGAGAGGAGTCATTCTGCTGCAAAATAGGCTTCATTTTATTCTTTAAGTTCAGTTATCTGATAACAGGGGGGGGGGTCGTGCTCTCTGTGTCATCTTAGCATGCGGCTTGGCTGATCCAGGGAGCATTATCAGAACGGAGCCTTTGTTGCCAAGTATAACTGTATTTTCATTTGTTGCAATAAATGGTTAAATGTATGACGAGAGGGTTCCTGACTGATAGAAGCATTGTGCTTCCGCCTGCTCCTTTTTAAATGTGTCCTTTTTTTTGTTCTTTGGTAAAAGCTGATTTTTTTAGTTTTGTGTTCTTATCTTTGTGATTTTTCTTTATGTTTTACAACATACCATTTGTTTGAGATAAATAAATAAGAAAATCCAATCAAATCTAGTTAGATGGAGGTCAATGAGGAGTAAAAGCCACTAGATGGCAGTACGATGCTTATGTTGATCCCAGCCGCTCTGACACAAAGAGAACAGGGACCGTATTTATCAAGTGCTGAGAATTCATGAAATCTACCCCTACTGAAGTATAAAAGCAAGTTATCACATTTCCTAAAGCTAAGAGTCACTCTTACTCTCCCAGTTATTATAAGACAGAGCAGGCATAAAATATCCTAAAATCTAGGCTATAGTATATAGGCAGGTCAGTTAACAGCGCACCGGTTTAAAATGTGTAATTAACACATAACGGGTTTCTTTCATTTCCAACGTGTGTGTGTGTGTATATATGTATATATATATATATATATATATATATATATATATATATATATATATATAGTCACAATTGAAGACTGGAGAGGAGGCTTTTAAAGTGCACAATTTGTGTATTTATTAACAAAACAACACCAAAACATACTCAAACTAAAACAAAACAAAAAAATATTAAACTGAGGCACAATAGCAGCAAACAAACAAACCGGCAACCTCATGGCAAGCTGCCAAATCTCCTCTCTCTTCTCCTGAAGCCCTTTTTAACTCAGCCTCCCCTAATTGGACCCTACCACCTGCACAGGTGATCATAGGGTGAGCTAACCTGAGCAAGCAACATTAACACTTAGTTTCTCAAAACATCATTACAATTAGATAGATCAGTTACTGCTGACATTACTATTTATACATATGCGCACCCACAACAATAGGCACCCCAAATATTATAAAAATGTAATTTACTGCAGAACTATCGTACCTATTGATCTACACTTTAGCCCCTCCCTACAGAAAGGACCTAATGAGGCAAACCTGCATGTACACTCCCTGATTAAGCTGGTGAGCAGCTGATCTTTATTTTTTAAACGTGTGTAGAATGTGAACTCCTCTTAGTAATTTCACCATTCAATGTGAATTTATCTGAGAATATTCTTAAATAAGGAAATCTATTCGGTGATTGGTCCATGTCTATTGTTGTGGCACAACAAAGTGCCGTGAATCATCTCTAAGACTGACATTTAAGATGTAGTCCTACACTTCACTTAAATGAAATTACGACTGAGGTGCTTGATAACTAACTTTTAAGCGCAGCTTTGAGCAAAGAATTTTTTTTACTCTTATGTTCTTATCTTTGTGATTTTTCTTTATGTTTTACAACATACCATTTGTTTGAGATAAATAAATAAGAAAATCCAATCAAATCTAGTTAGATGGAGGTCAATGAGGAGTAAAAGCCACTATTTGGCAGTACGATGCTTATGTTGATCCCAGCCGCTCTGACACAAAGAGAACAGGGACCGTATTTATCAAGTGCTGAGAATTCATGAAATCTACCCCTACTTAAGTATAAAAGCAAGTTATCACATTTCCTAAAGCTAAGAGTCACTCTTACTCTCCCAGTTATTATAAGACAGAGCAGGCATAAAATATCCTAAAATCTAGGCTATAGTATATAGGCAGGTCAGTTAACAGCGCACCGGTTTAAAATGTGTAATTAACACATAACGGGTTTCTTTCATTTCCAACGTGTGTGTGTGTATATATGTATATATATATATAGTCACAATTGAAGACTGGAGAGGAGGCTTTTAAAGTGCACAATTTGTGTATTTATTAACAAAACAACACCAAAACATACTCAAACTAAAACAAAACAAAAAAATATTAAACTGAGGCACAATAGCAGCAAACAAACAAACCGGCAACCTCATGGCAAGCTGCCAAGTCCCTTCTTTCTTCTCCTGAAGCCCTTTTAACTCAGCCTCCCCTAATTGGACCTTACCACCTGCGCAGGTGATTATAGGGTGAGCTAACCTGAGCAAGCAACACTAACACTTAGTTTCTCAATACATCTTTACAATTGGATAGATCAGTTACTGCTGACATTACTATTTATACATATATGCGCACCCACAACAATAGGCACCCCAAATATTATAAAAATGTAATTTACTGCAGAACTATCGTACCTATTGATCTACACTTTAGCCCCTCCCTACAGAAAGGACCTAATGAGGCAAACCTGCATGTACACTCCCTGATTAAGCTGGTGAGCAGCTGATCTTTATTTTTAAACGTGTGTAGAATGTGAACTCCTCTTAGTAATTTCACCATTCAATGTGAATTTATCTGAGAATATTCTTAAATAAGGAAATCTATTCGGTGATTGGTCCATGTCTATTGTTGTGGCACAACAAAGTGCCGTGAATCATCTCTAAGACTGACATTTAAGATGTAGTCCTACACTTCACTTAAATGAAATTACGACTGAGGTGCTTGATAACTAACTTTTAAGCGCAGCTTTGAGCAAAGAATTTTTTTACTCTTATGTTCTTATCTTTGTGATTTTTCTTTATGTTTTACAACATACCATTTGTTTGAGATAAATAAATAAGAAAAATCCAATCAAATCTAGTTAGATGGAGGTCAATGAGGAGTAAAAGCCACTATTTGGCAGTACGATGCTTATGTTGATCCCAGCCGCTCTGACACAAAGAGAACAGGGACCGTATTTATCAAGTGCTGAGAATTCATGAAATCTACCCCTACTGAAGTATAAAAGCAAGTTATCACATTTCCTAAAGCTAAGAGTCACTCTTACTCTCCCAGTTATTATAAGACAGAGCAGGCATAAAATATCCTAAAATCTAGGCTATAGTATATAGGCAGGTCAGTTAACAGCGCACCGGTTTAAAATGTGTAATTAACACATAACGGGTTTCTTTCATTTCCAACGTGTGTGTGTGTATATATGTATATATATATATATATATATATATATATATATATATATATATATATATATAGTCACAATTGAAGACTGGAGAGGAGGCTTTTTAAAGTGCACAATTTGTGTATTTATTAACAAAACAACACCAAAACATACTCAAACTAAAAACAAAACAAAAAAAAATATTAAACTGAGGCACAATAGCAGCAAACAAACAAACCGGCAACCTCATGGCAAGCTGCCAAATCTCCTCTCTCTTCTCCTGAAGCCCTTTTTAACTCAGCCTCCCCTAATTGGACCCTACCACCTGCACAGGTGATCATAGGGTGAGCTAACCTGAGCAAGCAACATTAACACTTAGTTTCTCAAAACATCATTACAATTAGATAGATCAGTTACTGCTGACATTACTATTTATACATATGCGCACCCACAACAATAGGCACCCCAAATATTATAAAAATGTAATTTACTGCAGAACTATCGTACCTATTGATCTACACTTTAGCCCACATGTGTCAAACTCAAGGCCCGCGGGCCAAATCCGGCCCCTCGCAGATTATGATCCGGCCCGCATATCAATTTAGCTTCACAATACATTTTGGCCCACCTAAATTCCGACATTTTTGTCACTTTTTCAGACGTTTTTGTACTTTTTCAGACATTTGTCACTTTTTCCGACATTTTTTTTCACTTTTTCCGACCTTTTGGTACTTTTTCCGACATTTCTGTCACTTTTTCCGACATTTTTGTCACTTTTTCCGATATTTTTGGGCGCTTCTTTTCGGCTGAGGAACTTTTTCCTGACTTCTTTAGGACTTTATGTGGACAAAACTGTGATTGAGAAGACTATATGACACGTGCAATAATACAGTCAAAGATATTTGACTTTTTAGATTAAATAAACACGTCAATAAACTAAACATGTCTGGCCCTTGATGTGATTCTTATTTCCCAGCGTGGCCCTCTGGGAAATTGAGTTTGACACCCCTGCTTTAGCCCCTCCCTACAGAAAGGACCTAATGAGGCAAACCTGCATGTACACTCCCTGATTAAGCTGGTGAGCAGCTGATCTTTATTTTTAAACGTGTGTAGAATGTGAACTCCTCTTAGTAATTTCACCATTCAATGTGAATTTATCTGAGAATATTCTTAAATAAGGAAATCTATTCGGTGATTGGTCCATGTCTATTGTTGTGGCACAACAAAGTGCCGTGAATCATCTCTAAGACTGACATTTAAGATGTAGTCCTACACTTACCTTAAATGAAATTACGACTGAGGTGCTTGATAACTAACTTTTAAGCGCAGCTTTGAGCAAAGAATTTTTTTACTCTTAAGTCAATTCTTAGCAGTGTTCTTGTGAGTAATTCTGAGGTTTGATAAATACAGGCCCAGATTTCACACTCAGTAGCTCATTTTGGTCCAACAGTTTTAAAGGGGAACTATGCAGTTTTTTTTAGCTTAATTTACCTTAACTACACTACATCACTACGTCTTCTTAGTTTATTATATTATTATTATTATATTATAATTGATTCTATTTACTTAGTTGTTTTGATTGTGTGTGTGCATTTTTGAATGTATTTTTTGTTATTTAAGATAAAATACAAATTCAATTGCACTTTTAAAAAGAGGACACGTCTGTTGTTTTGCACAGTTTATATAAATAAAAGAAATATTTTTAAGTCATTTGTCTGCAGCTCATTCTGTTAGCTTAAAACTTAAACTAGTGAATGGTATGGAATGGTGGGTGGAGTGTATCCTTACATCCCTACTTATACCATTTTGTTATTCTTTCATTCGCTCTGGTTAACTCTTTAGTTTTAAGCTTGTTTTAATTTAATCTCTCTTTCTTCACAGTTCTGTCTCATCAGTGCTTTTATTTATCCCTCTATTCATCTGCCTTTTTAGGTCTAAATATTCTGGCAGTCATTCACTGGTTTGTTGCTGCAGCTGTGGCCATGTGGAGCTTAAATCTTACTTTTTAAATATTGCTAATTTTTCGGATTGGGCATCGACAACCGGTTCCAGTGGAATTAGTTTCAAAAATTACGATTCCAATGGAATCGTTTATAAAATTTTGGTTTCAAATCCGATCTTCAGTTCCAAACTTCCAGGCGCTTGTTGTGTGTTCTGGCTTTATTTTGTGTTATAAAAGGCGTGAAATAAGCATGTGACCTGTTCTAACTCCACCCCTCAAAGAATCGATAAGAATCAGAATCGAAAAGAAGAATTGGAATCAGAATTGTTAATATCCAAACGATGCCCAACTCTACTCATTTCACCCATTAAAGTGTTGACGGGTGAATACTCTGTTGAGCACTTCTTCCCTGCGCTCGCTCCATGACACAATGCAGTTGCAGCAGCCCATGCTGCCAGCATACATCATATGCCCTGACAACACTGGGTGTGTGTCTCTGTAGGTGTGTGTTTTTGTGTGTGTCTCTGTGTGTGTCTTTGTGTGTGTGTCTCTGTATGTGTGTCTCTATGTGTGTGTGTGTCTCTGTGTGTGTGTCTCTCTGTGTGTGTAGGTGCCGCCTGTCCTTTACTATACAGACATCTATATATAGCTCCATGAGTCTCGGCAGTCACATAATAAGGTTGGAATGACAGAGTGAGTCTTGGATGCTCATAAATCCCCTTACCAATCTCTCTCTCTCTCTCTCTCTCTCTCTCTCTCTCTCTCTCTCTCTCTCTCTCTCTCTGCTTTCCATTTCTAACGTGTTTATCCTTTGACCATTGCTTGCTGGTGTTTAAAAAAAAATATATTGAATTTCCAATGTTCTTAGATTACAATTACTATTAATAATAATTAGGGCTGGGACGACATGCTTTTGACCCGATTCTGTTCTTTCACGATACATGGGTGTCGATTAGATTTGTATTGAGATTTTCATTTATTGCGATTCTAGAAGTATTGAGTAATGTGATTTTCTTTTCTTTCTTTGACAAAAAAAAAGTTGACCAATACACTTCTATAGGCAATATATCATGAGACATTTATAACAACTAATTGTTTTCTAAAAAGAAGACATTTATTTCATTTGTAAAGAAGAACATAACATGGATTTTCTGCATTTTCTGCTTTCGCTCTGTTTCTCTGGAAAGAGATATGATGTAGTCGCCGAGCATCCCAGAATGCTGTATGGACTAGCCAGACCCTCCTCAGCTGCGCTGTGAAGGAAGGTCTGGCAATGCAAATAAATAGTATTTTTTGTATCTGATTACTGACGTAATTGTTAAATAATCAGTAGAATACTTGATTAAGAAAATATTGAAGAATGACTTTTTTTAAAACTTAAATAAGCAGGAAGAAAAACAAAATGACAGAATGCAAAGTGGGGTGGAGAGGGTCTTGGTGGCCTGATTGGAGAGATCTGGGGTCAGGAGCAGCAGATGGTGGAGGCAATGTGGCCAGGACACCTTCCACCTGCCTACAGGGCACCCGAGGGTGTGTGTGTGTGTGTGTGTGTGTGTGTGTGTGTGTGTGTGTGTGTGTCCTCTCTATCGCTGAGACAACTGGGTCAGGGCAAAGAAGTGGGACAGGCCCCCAACACACATACATATACAGGAGTGATATACGATGTAGGTATGCACGTGCGCACAAACACACACACACACACACACACACACACACACACACACACACACACACACACACACACACACACACCTGTTTCCATCGCCTATTTGTTGCACAAACTCTCTATCGATCTCTTAAAAATGCATGGAAACATGATTATGTGGAACCAAATTGCAATAAAATCAAGCGTCCTTCTAAATGAATTAACTGTATTGGCCCACTAACAGTTGAATAACAAGCCATTTAAAATAAATCTATATGCAGCAGAGGGAGAGGTTTGTTTGAAACAGGCTTATATTAGAGACATGCCTTTATTTCTTGTTTACTCTGTTTGATAAGTATATTTGCTCATATTTTAGTGTGAAGCTTCCTTCTTTCCTGATCTGCTCCTGTTTGCCCTTTTTGCTGCATTATGCTGTTGATACAAACTCAACGCTTCCTGTTTCCGCTTCAAATTAAAAGTCCTTTACACACATTTATAGTTGTTAGGGGAGCAGCAAGTCAAATAAATACAGTGGGTCTGTAGCTGTGACCTCTATCTAATAGTAATATCTTCAAGTTACTGTTTCAGTATGTCTATTCAGATTACATCACTGACTCATCTACAGACCAGAGGAAACAACCACTCAAATCTAATAAATAATATATGTGTGTGTGTGTGAGAATGTGTATGTCTATATGTATGTGTGTATGTGTTTATGTGTGTGTGTGTGTCATTGTGAGAAAGAGAGAAAGCGCTCCGGTATGAAACCCATCTCACGTCATCAGATATTGCATGTGCATCACCATGGCAACCATACTGCTCGTTTAACTGCAAGGAGTAAGTGTTAGAAGTGTTTGTGTAATTTCTCCTGAGAATTAGACCGTCTAAAAATAGTCCCAGCTGTAAATCAAACCGAGAATACACTTGAAAAAAAAAAGAAAAAAAAAAGAAAATCACTGATACATGCGATGGGTGCTCTTAAAGTGATGGTTCGGAGTAATTTACCCTAGGGTCCTTTGCACCATGACCTCGAGCCAAACACCCCCCCAGAAGCTTTTTTCACCTGGGTCTAACATTGGGAGAGTTAGCTCTCTGCTGCTGCTACCTGCAGTTAGACGAGTGCTTAGGGTCGTCTACAAATTACTACACCGAAAAGAGATACAACAAAAATATTTATTAATTTAATGATTAAATAAGGTAATGTCTCCAAACTTACATCAATTATTACTTGTCTCCTGCTAGTTATATTACAGCACTTACTTTAAAAAATAAGTTAAATTTTTGTTGCATCTCTTTTCGGTGTTGTAATTTGTAGACAGCCCTAAGCACTCGTCTCACAGCAGCAACAACAAAAGCAGAGAGCAGAAGCCAGCAGGCAAGTGTTATTTACATAAACTTCTGGTGTACTTACAAACTTTCCAATCCATCGTTTTATGAGTACATAACCTATATGTACTAGTGTAGACCTTTGGTATCATTTCGGGCATTATTAGTGGGATCATTTACGAGATACAAACGTGGGTCCATTAGCCCCTGTGCTAAGCTATTCAGCGGCTAACGCTACTCTACGCTAACTCGCCCAATGTTAGACCCAGGTGAAAAAAAGCTTCTGTATTATGTCATCAAAAAACCCAGCACATCAGTTTATACATTGTACATTTTTGCATAAATTGTATGTCATGCCTTACAAACACGTCAAATATATAACGAAGATCTAGTCCAAACTGTACCAGTTATAGCCAGAACACTATTTGTCCTTCCTTGTCTATGGTACCTCATTTACGATTCTCGTGACGAACTCAACAAAAAGTCGATCATTAAAAAATAAAAATGAAGGACAACACTAACCTCAGGGCCAGAAACTCTGGAGATGCCACTTTCACTGTCTCCCTCTGAGAAAGAGCCTGATTCGTCGCTGGAGTTTCCACCGCTGGCACCAAATCCCTGTTCACTTTTGATACTTGCGCAACCCTGAGAGAAGACTACATCTCCGCTGTGCGGGTTCCTCTGCTCCACTACCCCGGCCAGGCAGTGAGGAAGTCCAGAGGTGGAGCCTGAGTGCGGGGATGAGGAGAAGTCATACTGCGGAAGGTTGAAAGGTGAGCTACTGCTGCCTGCGTCCTCTGGGTAAGAGAAAGAGGAACGAGAGCTGGAAGTCTGGGTGCGGGGCTCGGAAGGGGGAGGGGAGTGGGCCGATGGCTTGATGGGAACGGGGCAGCTGGTGGCGAGGCACGGCCTACCAGAAGACGCTCCTACCTGCATCAGGGTCGAGACCTCTTCTCTGAACTTATCATCCATGTAAGAATGTGCCAACATTTGTTGCTCGCCAGCCGCTGAAGAGAAAATGACACTGGCTCGGTCTAGATCGCCCTCATGTTTAGAGGAGGATGCTTTGGACACCGGCCTTTCCATGTTCTTGCCAATGCCAGCCAGCGCTGTCGGTATGACATCTGTCTTGAAGTCCCCTCGACCCAGACATTCCCTCTTATCCCTCTGCCTGTCTTTGACCAGTTCCTTGTAGTGGTTGAGGGACAGTCTGTTGGTGAGTAGCTGCTGGATGGTGGAGCTGGGCACGCTGCTGAGATTTAAGCCGCCCCTCTGGAGGTAAGAGCGCAGGCACGAAGATGGCGATCCCCGGCTCGGAGAGTGCTCAGCGGCAACTGGGACACCTTCTACCTCTAGCTCCATCTCCAGTACTTCCTCGGTACACAACTCTGGGTTGCAACCGCTCCTTTCATCACCTTCTTCCTCGTACACAAATGGTTCCTCCTTGATCCTGGAGGGCGTGAGAAGAGTTTGTGGAGCGGCGCTGCCGTCTCTGAGCTGTGAGTGCGCAGGGCTGACTGAGGTATGGTTGGCCAAAATGGCATCCCCACTGCCATGATGGGTTTCTCCATTGTGCTTGTTATGAGGGACCTGGTAATGATACTTCCTGTATTTAGGACATTGAGAAAGGTCAGCGGGAAGGGACGCAGCGCTTGCTACGTGATTGGTCTGCTGCCTCATCTCTGCAGAATCATCTGAGGATATCGCATCCTCGGCAGTGATGTCTTCGTCATATTCCACCTTGCCGTTACTGGCGTGCTGGCTGTCGTTCTGTAGCTGCGCTTGAAGGAACCGAAAGCAAGAGTCCTCCAAATTGTGAACGCCCAGGAAGTCAGCGCACAGGATGACCTCGTGGATGTTTTCCGAGCTTAAAATCAGCTTGGCTGTGTAGGCAAACTGGAGCAGCGGAGCAAAGCCCTTAGCTGTCACCTGTAGAGGAGAGAAGGGTGACATGAAAGGTTTTACTGATGGTTTTACTTATCAAGACAACAGATAAACATTGAGCAAAAAAGGTCCGTCTCTAATATTAGCCTCTAACGAAGGCTGCTATTTCAGGACCTACGGTAACCTACAGACGGAACAGTGCTTTGTTCACAAAATATTAGAAACACAACCACGTAAAATGTCTAATTGAGGGTGGACAAAATATTAGAACCACCTTTATACAGGGGTTTCTATTATTCTGGTCAGAGAGTATTTTGGGAATCAGAGCTTATATTGAAAATGGATGAAACAGAATTTTACCCCACAGGCAACCAATCCACTTTCTTCAGGTATTTTGCCACATTCCAGCAGCAGTATTAATCATGCATGTCCTGTTTTCTTGCCTGGATCCTTTTTGCCCCTCCTCCTCCTCTCCCATCTTCACCCACCACATCTCCCCTGCTTACGTCTTGTTCCCTACAGTCAGCATGTGTGTTTATATATGTGTGTATGTGAGAGAGGGGGATGGTGAGAGCGTGTGTTGCTGTATGTATGTGCTTACTCTATATTGCTGTGTGTATATTGGTGTGCATGTAAGCCTATATTCAGCTAGAGGGGAACCAGTAGAAGCTCCACTGCGCTACCAAGCAGCAGAGAGAGAAATGGCATACGATTGTTCATTATCCACTTAACACCTATTTTTTATCTTTTATTTCCCTTTTTACCTTAAAGTAGCTTTAATGTAAACATGTTATTCCACAATGTCTGCCAATATGATATATATTCTGTATCATCTTGGAGAGATGGAAATGATCAGAGTATGACCATTATCCCCTTCACTAGGGAGGTCCGATCAGCTTTTTTTAGCCCGATCTGATACTTGTATTTGCCTAGATAATAAAGCTGCATGCTGGTTTTTAACGATGGCATTGCAGATATTGCAAGTGGATTTTGGACTGTTTTGACTTTCTAGTTTAAAATACTTCCACACTGCTGACCTTTTAGCCACGTTAATGAGTATTGCCAAGTTACTTGCGAGTTTATGCCCTGCCGCAAATTGTGCTCAGCTGACTTAATGATCGGAGTAAAGCTTGATTTATGGAGGTTCCACGCAGAGCTTTCCCCCATAGCCTACACAAGTGGCCTGATGAAATACTTGTGCATTGGTGTGTGCGTAAAGCCGGCATGTGTGTGTGTGTGTGTGTGTGTGTGTGTGTGTGGGGGAGTGTGTGGTAGAGCGAGTGAGAGAGTGACGGCGATTCGCTACGGAGCGAGTAGCGACTCTAGAGTCATAGTGAGAGAAACAAAGTGTCTCCCCTGTGTATTCGGACCACGGTGGGGAATCTGTAGCAGGAAAAGTTAACCCTGTCGTTTTTTATGGAGAATGACGTGTAGTTAAATTTTTCGAGAGGTGCACGTCAGGCTACGGCGTAGCAACGGCATAGATTTTACGCAGAAGTACAAATCAAGCTTAAGGCGATCGGGGTGACTGCGGTTTCCCGATCAGTAAAAAAAAAAATCCCATATCGGCTCTGATACGATACTTGTGATCGGCACATCCCTACACTTAACATCTTGTTTTCCCATTTTCTTTCCCCTAAAGTAGCTTTAAGGTAAAACATGTTATTCCACACTGTCTATCTGTATAATATATATTCTCTATCGTCTTGAAGCTGTATGATAGAAGTACACTGAGTGAAATCAAGGATCTATAAAGAGAACTGGATACAGAGCCCCGATCAGTGGGGAATGAGGCCAAAAAAGTTCAACTGCGTATAAAATGACCCAGACGACCGGCGCTGCTTCCTCTCTGTGTGGCCCATAAAGCAGGCGCACCTGAGACCTCCGCCGGCCGAGCCGGCTTCTTCCGGTTTAGCGCTCAGCTAACTTCAAATGGGGATTGAATGATTTAATCGTGCGGCTCTTCTAGACTTTCGAAATGTTATCGGACCGAATGGATCAAATTCTGATAGGGAATAAGTCATTTTGCAGGGGTTGTGACACTCCCATACATTTATTCACTAATTAACAAACGAATGGGAAAAAGGAGTTTTGGGTCCCATGGGACGACGAAGTTGTAATTCCACCAATAGACCTTTTTCACGGTAGGAAAAGCACAGGTGTATTCAAACCCATTACTGATGGCTGCATTACACTTAGGAGAGACCCTGGTATTGTGCATGCTGACTCACTGAAATAGCTTACTGGGACACTTGATGGAATTGAGCCATAGTTAAGGTTATCAGTTTCAGCTGTGCTTTTCCTACTATGACAAGTCAAAATGTCTGCTGTGAAAAAGTTCCATTAAGCTATGTGGTTAGTAGAGAGGAAATTACATACAACGCTGCGGGGTAGGGTCTGGCTAGTCCACCCAGCATTCCGGGATGGGAGAAAATAATGATAAATTCCACAGCCAAATATGTTTACCTCTGAGCCACAGTGAGTTCCAGTAATTTATGAGGAGTGCACGGACAGCAGAAAGCATGTGGAAAATAAAGCCATGCTTACAGGCAACAGGCATTAGGGGGTGGAGTTTGACGTGGTGGATGCCTGCGCGAGTGATTACTGTATAAGGTGGAGTCACACAGACATATTTATCAGTGTGACAGATCTGGGGCATTGTATGGAAACATCAGCCTCTGGAATCAGAAACTGTTCCCTGATCAGCCCAGGTGGTCAATGGAAACGGCAGCAACTAACAATGTAACCACATTTACATTAATGTCCAATATATATATATATATTAGGGCTGTCAATCGATTAAAAAAAATTAACTAATTAATCGCACAATTTGCTGTAGTTAATCGCGATTAATCGCATTTTTAAATTGCGACTGAAGCTTGTAGTAATGGATATGTAAATGCTAAATCACTTAACTTCGCAAATATGAAGAGAAAACAAACAAGGAAAAGTTCTGCTAAGTTCAGAATGTTTAATATCTTTCAGAACAACAGCAGCAACAATTTGGCTTATTTAGTCCTGCTGAAGGCTGCTGAAACGGCTAGAAACTGTCCGACTTGAGAGCAGATTTTTTGTCACCACCCCCCAATATTAGCCACATACCTAATATACCATATTCTGAATAATATACAAATGTATATATATATATATATATATATATATATATATATATATATATATAATATAAAATTACAATCTAGGCAGTACTTAATATCATAAATATTATAATATACATAGTGTTTAATCTGAATGACTAAGCAAAGCACATATATCTAAACACAGAAATGCACATCAATATCAATATCAATGTTACACATTAAACCAGTAACCCAAAACCACAAAGGTGTATGTTGGCCTAAAGTGAAAACATTGAGTGTAGTTTTAGATAGCGACGCTGTGCACAGCAATCCATTACCAATGTAAAGCGATTGACTACATTTCCCTTCCAGCACCGCAACCAGGAAGTAGCTTGTGTGACAGTGAGACGCACCAATTTCAAACATTTACTGGAATATAGTCACGGATACTATAGAGTCGACAGCGTTAAACATCCGACTGCAAATAAGGTTTTATCAGCGTGACCAACGTAACAGTTATCAAGCAAACAAATCGCACACGTACATATCAGCAGCACAGACAAAGAAACTTAAACCGCAGCTCAATGTAGCGAAACAGCAGCTTACCGGTGGCGCATCTCTCCTGACGAGACAACATGTCGGAACTAGTACTCGGTCCCGTTTATAGCCCGTTTCTGGATTCTAACACATCATCTTTTTTCTCTTTTGGGATCTTACTGGTCCATGTTTCAACTCTTAACTGGCCCGTAGGCCTACTTCAATCAGGTAAGTCCCTCCTAGAGTAGCGCCGCCTGCTCTTATGGAGACATATTACGTTTCTCAGCCGCCACATGAAGTAAACAAACACAGCTGCGTTAATTTCGTAAATTTTTTTTAACGAGTTAAATATTAAAAAACTAACGCAAAAATTAACGCGTTAATTTTGACAGCCCTAATATATAAGGGCTGCATGATATAAGGAAAATATGCGATATGCGATAATGATATTATTTGCAATAAATTAACAGATATTAAAGTGTACTCAGTTTTGCATTTCTGCATCTTTCAGTATTCTTCTACAATACAACAAATTGCTTGTTGGATTAAAACAAAATCAAAGAAAATCACTTCCAACATTCTTCTATGGACAACCTGAACATTATATTGAATATAAAAGGCACCACTAAAAAAATACATTTAAAAGTGCAGTTTTCTACTGATATTTTCTTTCAACACATACAAAATATCTATTTTGTGTCTACTGCGATGTGTCGAAGAATTTAGTGATGTGTATATTGCGCCAGTTGATATTGCGATGACGATAACAAAAATTATATCTTGTGCAGCCCTACATCAGAATTTGATCCATTATGTTTGTTGAAAAAAATCATTTCCAGCATTATTTTAGTAAATACATTGAACCCTGAATTGAACATAAAAAGCACCATTAAAAAAAGAATGACAGTTGCATTTAAAAAAGCAGTTTTATACTGATACTCAGTTTGAACCAACTCAAAAAATCTCTAAGTGTCTTTCGTGAAATGTTTATTGCGCAAGTTCAAATTTCGCGCTAATGATATATTGTGCAGCCCTAATATATATATATATATATATATATATATATATATATATATATATATATATATATAGCAAAAAAAAAGAAGCTACTAAACAGAAACAGCACAGTAAATAAATACATGTTAAGTGTAAAAATGTAATGGGATAAATAAATAAATGATCAATCCAAGATTATCCAGCTATCTAACACAAATACACGTAAAAGAAGCATGTAATGAACTTTGAAAGTTCCTCTAACATTTCTCTTTTAAAATGACCTCACTTCCTGTGGAACTCCCTAAGGTGTCCACACTTGGCGTCTTTTTTGACAAGAAAAAATTGACTAGGGCGCTTTTGTTAGTGAAAAAAAAACTTGAGCGACTTGTTGTTGCTATAACAACGACTACTGCTACAGTATCCTAGCTAGAGCGCTATGTGGAGCGGTGGTGCTAACGTTAGATAAAACAAAGCGGTGGAGCGAGCTAGAGAAAGAACAGAGAGAGAGAGGGAGAGGGAGAGAGAGGTGGTGGTGCTAACGTTAGATAAAACAAAGCCAGTTCCCTGTACACGGAGCACCCGGTCATATCATATCATATAACTCGCTGTGCTCTGACTCCAATTTTTCTTGTTGTTATGAAAACGACAGGTCTGGATACTCTGCTCGTCATTGGTCGGCTGTCAAAAAAGCACTTTAAGTAGGGCGGGTTTTTTTTCAGAAAAGTTAAACTTTTTTCCAACTTCAAAAAAGACGCTCTGAGCTGCAAAAAAGAAGTCGGCAGTGGCGTTTAAAAAAGCGCTCAGGACTTTTTTGAAAACACGGTTTACTCCACAGGATTATAATGTAAAACAGACGCTGGCAGATTAAAAAAAACGCCAAGTGTGAACATAGTCAAAGTGTTCTGTGTAGTCATTGTAGCCCTTTACCTTGTCTGGCAGGTCAATGATGGGCTCCGCTTGGCCTGGTGACCTGTTGTGCCCGAGCAGGGCCTGCAGGAAGTAGCGGCTACTAGCAGCGAGGACGGCCCGGTGCGCGCGCACCTCCCTTCCCTCCACCAGCACGGTGACGTCGCACAGGATGCCCTGCCGCCGCTGCTCCTCCAGGCTCAGCAGCACGTTGGCACAGTGGACCTTGGATTCGTACACGTACACGGGCGCTGCCGCCTCGCCATCCCGCTCCTCGTCTGCCGACATCACTCTCTCTAGCGCCCTGCACAGAGGGAAGAATTAGGCTATGAGACTAGGATCAGGGGGGGCAACAGGGTAGCAAAGTGCAGTAGGATTTAAAAATGCATTGATGCATAAAAGATCCATTGTGAAAATGAAGAGCTTGCAAGAATATTAGTGTGTAAGGTTTGCAGTATGTGTACTTCCAATTGAGGTTCTCGTTTCAGAATTAAGCAATATTACACAAGAGCAAAGATCTTCAACAGGGGGTCCTGGGACCCCTAGGGGTTCTTCAGTGTGACTGCAAGGGGGCCACCAAATTACAGTTAAATTTTTCCAAGAAGATTGTTTTCAACATTTGAAATGTCTAAAAAAAACATTTCACCATTCCAACATATAATAAGCAAAGACAAATCTGTATATTTATTTAAAGCTATAGTGTGTAGTTTCTGTCTCCCCCATGAGGAATTCTAAGTAATGACAACAACACTATCAGCGCGTCCACATGACACAAGCCTTCTGTGATCACGCACAGGCCCCGCCCCTCCTCCACGCAGTCACTAGTAGCCAAGGAGGACACGGAGGATAAAAAAAACATGATGGACTCATCAGAAGAGGTGATTATCTTCTATCTGATAGTCTTAATTAGCTTTGTAGAAACTCATTTGGCAATGGCTTGAATGGAACGGATATTTATTAATATCCAAAAGCTACGCACTAAAGTTTTAAAAAGAAAAAAAAAACACAACATTGATGAGTAAGCTAGCCACCAAGGTAGCTATCCACAGATACAATTAAGCTTAAGGATTCACAATACTACAATATGTAGCAGGGGCTCCCTGCTCCATCTCTCTTTCTGCTAAGGGCTGATCACTGCAGGGTTATTGTACTGGATTGTAATAAACTGGAAGATATATATATATGTATATATATATATATATATATATATATATATATATATATATATATATATATATATATATATATATATATATATATCTAGATATATATATTAAAGAAGTAAATATCATTAGATAGAAATATAGATATAACGCAGCCTTCCATATTGATTGCAGACAGCTCTATCCATTGTGTTTGATTTCAACGCTGTAGTACATAAAGCCCCAACACAGACAGCTGAGCATGCAGTCTGTCTGTTTCATCAGCCCTGAGCTGTGTGTGTGTGTGTATGTGTGTGTGTGTGTGTGTGTGTGTGTGTGTGTGTGTGTGTGTGTGTGTGTGTGTGTGTGTGTTTGTCAGCAGACACGGAGGGGGCAGCTTTCTGCTGACTCATTGCTTTTGAATAGGCAGAGCCCAGCATCCGGAGGGAGGGGGGAGGGGTGGTGGGGGGGGCTTGCTGAAGCAGTGTTCTGGCTTTTCTCCCTGTGGCCCACGGGCCATTGATCTCAACACTGCGGATCATCTCCTCAGCCTCCCCCTCAGGAACACTTGGAGCTCAGAGCATTCTCGTTTGCTTTTCATGATGCCTACACATTGTTCTCTACCACTATTTACCCGCTGCACTCCTCTGTTCATGCATCATGCCTCCCAAAAGGAAGAACAAAAGGAAAGAGGGGAAAGGCGTTCCCTAACATTGCTCTTTGTGTCTAGTCATCTACTGTCTTCCTCAGACTATTGGCTAAGATCTTCGCAATCTTAGCGCAAGGTCCAGTCAGTGGACTAAGATTGTTTTTAATCAAAATTACAAGTACAATTCAGTCAGTGGAAGAACAAACAAGTATAGTATGTAGAGCTAGGCGAAATGAAGAAAAGTCAAATATAATATTATATAATAGAAAAAAACTTTACACAATGAGATTTTTGAGCAATAATCATCAATAATGGGGATTCAATGACTAAGTGGGTAAAGGCAAATAACAGAACAGCTAAAACAGTCAGGTAAGGAAAATATGAGATAACGTTGCGGAATATCGCAATAACAATATTACTTGCAATAATTAAACAATCAGCTCAGTTCTGCATTTCCGCTAGTCTGGCTATCACCACACTAAGGTCAATCTTTTAAGATAGACCTTTTTCAAAGGCAGACATGTTGACATGTCATAGTAGGAAAAGCACAGGTGTGTCCAAACCCATTAATGATGGCTGCATTCCACTTAGGAGAGACCCTGGTATTAAACCATTAATGATGGCTGCATTCCACTTAGGAGAGGTCCTGGTATTGTGCATGGCATGCTGACTCACTCTCAGATGTGTCTGAGAGCTCTTGGAAAATGTTGAGCAAGTAGACCTTATGCTTAAAGGTACACTGTGTTGTGTTTTAAGTATTTTATTAGCTAAAATCAATGTCTTCATTCATAAATATGTCCTCATTGGTGTAAAAATACCTCTGCCAATGATCTGACTTATCCTCGTAAGCGAATTTCTTATCTGTATTTACATCGGACGGGCAAGTCCAAGGAGGCTTCCATGTTGTACCGCCATTTTGAAAAACTCTAATCGCTGAGAGGGACATAGAGCACTAGCCTACCTGTCTAGCTAATCCACAGCGTGTTTTCGTTCAGAGCCAGCGTCACGTGACTGAAACCAGCTGAAACGGAGAAGGAGATCAGCGAGAGGTGCTTGTCACTGCCCCGGCAAATTTGAAAGCCTGCACTGCACTTCAGTTCATAATGGAGGATTGCACTTATGAAAAGTGGGAAATGTGGGTTTCTATCAACCAAAATGCCCAAAATAAAATAACGTGGATCCATACGACGCTCTTTACAAGTAAAATAAATGACCAGTCCACTACTTTCTTTTAATTTGGGTGTTTTATTTAATTTTATAACATTTGAAAGAAAAAATTGATAAAAAGAATGTTGAAAAAAGTGAAAAAAATTGAAAGAAGTGACAAAAATGACTGAAAAAAGCTTAAACGTTGGGGGAAAAAAAAAAACATCGGGAAAAAAAAACTTGGAAAAAAGTAACAAAAACGACAAAATAAAGTGACAAAAACGTTGGAAAAAGCAGCAGAAAAAGTTGCATAGTTGGTGGGAGGACAATACGAGGGTTAAGATTTCTTTGTCAACAATTAACCTTCAAGTTAAACATGTTTGAGTCAGAACTTTTAGTTTTACACTCAAGTAAAAAGCAACAAAAAAAAACGGTGAAATAGTTATTTGCACCAAACATCAGACCTACGTAATAATAATATCCAACAAACTGAATGCCAACTATATATTGGGTCAGTTAAATCACATTAAGATAACCCTTTATAAATACATCACTACTGTACAGACATAAGTAGCTAGAGAATGCAATCTCTGAAGAAATCTTAGTGTGAATGCTGTATGCTGAAGGGCTGATGCTACACTGGATAGCTGGCTTGAATTGTGTAAGAAAAGGTGAAGTAGTGGGAATAGTTGAAAAAGTGGGAAGGGGTTGAATTAGTATTAGTCTCGCTTTGCCAGACCTTCCTCCACAGTGCTGCGGAGGAAGGTCTGGCTAGTCAACACAGCAATCTGGGATGGGAGAAAAACGTGCTCTGGTTTATTGGCATTTCTTTAAACCAATCACAATCGTCCTGGGCTAAGCACTGCACGGAGCCCCGGTGCCTCTGCAAAATAGCCTCTGGAACAATCTTTTAATGTTAGACATACATGTGGCACATCTGTGGATGGCCTTAGAGACAAGCTGACCTATAGGCCAGTAGGCAGTGGGGATTTATATTTGCTAAATATATGGATTCATGTTAAGACTTTTTCATTTTTACAATAATTTGGAGGATACTCTGCATTAACTCTGAGGACCTCCTAGGGGTCTAGGACCCCCTGTTGAAAATCCCTGCTTTAAGGGACAGAGCCTACAGTGCTGCATCTCTCTCTCTCTCTCTCTCTACATAAGTAATAATAAGTTCATCATTATGGAGAGAGGAAACTATGATTCCTTCAACAAGGTGTTATTCAAGCAAAGTTGGGGAAGGCATGGGACGGCACTACTGTAACCATACGCACGTTGTTCTCCTGCATCGTTTAATGGCAATGATGGACCGAAATAAGCATAACTGTGGATATCACCGTGCACGTCGATGCACACGGTCTTTGGGGACAGAGCAAACACACCTCCGGTACTCTCTCACCCATCTGCTAAGTACCTCTTTAAGCAGTTAAGCAGATAAATCGGCCGAAACCAACTGCACCAGAAAGAGGAAAACGGAAGGTGATTAAGGAAATTTACAAAACGGAGATGATAACAAATAGGATCAGGATATCAGTTAATTTATTTTAAACTGATATGAAAAACAGACTATATTACACAGTGAGACTGAGGCGTTCCCACTGAGGTCTTAAAGTGACGATTCTGTGGTTAAATGAATGTGGAGAGAAAGAACGTACAAGATACACGGAGAGTATTTGAAGATTTTCCTATGCCAAACGTCAGTTGTTGTTTTTGTAAGTACTGTATATATATTTTAACCTTCCTGTTGTCTTCGGGTCAACTTTGACCCATTTTTAAAAGTTTCTCTATCAGAACTTTTGGGTTTCTTTCAACCAAATTGTCAAAGAAAAATAACGTGGATTGTTCCATACAACTATTACTCTTAAAGTAAAATAAATGATCAGTTCAGTACTTTCATTAAATTTGAGTGATTTATTCAATTTTATAGCATTTGAAAAAAATAGGGTAAAAGAATTGACAAACATGTCTAAAAAAAAGCTTCAAAAATGTCAAAAAACCCTCCCGTTCGTGTTTTAGTTTTCAACAAAAAAAAACAAAAAAAACTCTGCAAACGTATCTTTCAAAATGACTGTAAATGATTCAAATAAGGAATCCCATGTAAATCTTAATTTGTAAAGTAACTAAAGCTGTAACAGATGAATGTAGTGGAGTAAAAAGTACAATATTTCTCTCTGAAATGTAGCGGAGTAGAAGTAGAAAGTGGCATGAAGAGAAAAGACTTAAGTAGAGTACAAGTAGCTCAAATTTTTACTTAAGTACAGTAAATGAGTAAATGTACTTAGTTACATTCCACCACTGCTTCTAAAGATTATAAAAAGGAGAGATGATTGCTTGAGACGTGAGAAGCAGAGCCAGAGGACGCTCGGCAGTCAGTAGTCACTATACCAGTAGGGCTGCACAATTAATCGCAATTTTATCGAAATCGCAATATGGACTATTGCAATATTCAAATCGCAAGGGGGCGCTATATTTGTTAAAGGCAAAATATGTGTCAAACCATTCTGAATGAAGTATGAAGACAGAGACGTCCCGCCTACAGATCCTATCCTACAGACTAAACAAAAACAATCTTTGTTTTGGTTTTAATTTTTTAATATTAGTCAATGAAAATGAGAATAATGATACAAACATGATCATTCCCTTCAATATCGTGAATCATATCACCATTGCAATATCAGTCAAAATAATCACAATTAGATATTTTCCTCATATCGTGCAGCCCTATATACCAGTACAACAAAATACAGGCATTATTCTTGAGACATTGCATTAACATTTCCACATTCCTCGCTTTGAAACAGCCCGGTGTTGGACATTTAAAGCTATGCTTCTCCATGTTTTTTGTCATGCCCCCCCCTCCCCATCCCAATCCACGCGTTGGGTAAATTGTTCAGAGAGAGTTGAGGGGCTTTGGTAAACAAGACATTGCCAGTGGTTTCATCATCTCGTCTGGGCCGTGCATTAATATGTGTGAGGAGAGGCTGGGATGTTTCAGCAGCACACTGGGCTGACAGGCAGCTAACTGATATCCATAATCCCCAAACTGCAAAATTACAACTGAAGAGGAGGAGGAGAAGGGGGGGAGGAGGAGAAGCACAGCTAACTTTTCCACAGTGTAACTGAAGAAGAATCGTAGCAGCATGTGACACCATATAACGTTTAGCCAGTTATATATACGATACAGGAGAAAATGTATAAATATGTAAGCCACATAAAGGGCACAGTGTGTTCTTTACTCATGAAGGGTGTGTTATTAAGCCGTAATGATTAAGGATTGGAGGAAAAAAAATTGAAAATTGAATGTATCGTGATTTTTAAAATCAATTGTTTTCCCACCACATCAATATTTTTTTTCATTTTTTAATTTCCAGTGATTGACCTAAATATTTTGTGTTTAGATGGTACCACCGAAAGCAACTATCACATCTGTTGCCAGCAAAACAGACCAAAAGCAGAAAATAGGCCTACATGTTACTTCTTTATGTATTTATTTTTTTTATTTATTTAACCTTTATTTATTCAGGGGAGGTTCACTGAGAGGCGGCCTCTCTTTTGCAGGAACACCCTGATCACATTCACACAGCTCCACATTCATACCTGGAAGCTGCCCAGGACCACCACAGTCTGATCTGCTGGCCACTGAGCAGCTCCACTGGAGCAGTTGGGGTTAAGGGCCTTGCTCAAGGGCACCTCAGTGGTGGTAATGAGGGAGGGACAAGTGCTGTTGTTTCACTTTCCCCACCCAGATTTTATCCTGTCGGTCTGGGGATTGAACCGACGACCTCCCGGTCACAAGCTCGCTTCTCTAACCTTTAGGCCACCACTGCCCAACAAGTATAACTTTTAAAATAAATGTCAGACTGACCGGCAATTCGTTTTTGGAAATGTCTCATGATATATATCAGCGTTAAAGTTAACCGTCCCGATCAAATCGACAGACAGATTGAAGAAAAACACGTTTATATTATTAGCAGCTTCTTCCACTTCACAACTCTAATACAGTCATAGTGCTGGGGGCATGAGCTTCAACCCCCTCCCCATCCTAATAATTTTTCTTACAGTCCTAAAACAACATGATCAGAACTAACAGTTGGGTCTGTGGTCAGCCAATGAAATAATGGACATTTTAGAAGGACCTATTGACCCCGGTCACAACACAGATCACGCTCTTCCACTACAGTTGGTGATGTCTAAATACAGCTCTTTCAAACTCACAATCAACAGGCCTAACCCTGGTGAAGCAGAGCAGCACAGTTCCCTGCTGTCCAAGTGGCACTGCCAGTATTTCCCATAATGCAGCTCAGCACCTTCCCCTCATCAGCCAGCTGCTCTGTTAGCCTACATTCAACCCGACAGAACCATCAATCAAACGCACCCATCCAACGCCAGTCAGACCCCTGAGACAGCCAGAGACGGGTAAAAGTAGCCACAGGCATGCACGCACAAGCGCACACGCGCGCGCACGCACACACACACACACACACACACACACACGTGCGCGCGGTGCAGCCCAGCAGGCAGTGTAGAAACATCCAGGAGTGAATTATTCATCACAGGAGCAGCAGAACCCAAGACCAGGCAGGGACCTTCCCCCAGAGCTGCTGCTACACACAAATATGAATTAACAAACACTAATAACTCACCAATTCTGCTCTGTGAGTGTGTGAGTGTGTACGTCTGTGCGTGTGTTTGTGTGTAGGTGTCCAATGTACTGCTATGCCCTACTTTCCTCCACCCTTTCCTGTCTTCTCCTGTGCCCTGATTATGTCTTATTTTCTTCTGCCGATGGTGTCTGTGGGGTGTACTGAGTGGTGCTTATACATACAGGATGTGTGTGTGTGGTGTGTGTGTGAGTGTGTGTGTGGTGTGTGTGTGTGTGTGTGTGTGTGTGTGTGTGTGCGTGTGCGTGTGCATTTATGAGAGAAATATAGAATGGCAAGTTCTGTGAAAACATCTGATGACATACAGTATATGTTTAAAGATGCTAAAAGATGCACTGCCCAACTTAAATGATTTATGAAAACAGATCTTATGCAGATGTTTTACAAACATTCCTCACCCTGCATTCAGAGAAATAGAACACCGTTAGTGTAAATGAGAGTTAATCGGGGCAATGAATACCACAAGTTGGAAGCAACTTTGCTCGGCATCTCTCACTACTCGAAGCCTAATGACAACGTGAACATGCAGATGTTTAGAAGGCCTCTAATCTGACAAAGTATCGGACAAATTGAAATTTTGATGATGAAAAGTCTGGGGAGCATGGCTATCTGTACCTGAATATCTGCATTTCATTGCAAACTGTACTCGGAGAGACTGAATGAGAGATGAGAGTCAGCGGAAGAGGGTTGCGTTTCTGATTAGTGGCGACGTTTCCCCACCAAGTTGTGTTAATGTTATGTTCGCGTCTAAATTGTCTACAAATGAACTGTAAACTGAGTGCCGCTGTTTCACGCTGACTGACGAGCGAAAAGGAGCGAGCTGGCCGCACAGCGGAGGAGGAATGGGCCCCCCGAAGTCAACGACCAAGGTAGGCCTCAAATCCTTTACTGCAGTCTGGCGGGTACGCAGTAAGGGTTTCTAGTAGGGCTGGGAGAAATGGAGATAAGGTGATAAGGTGCTGATAAAGCTTGAGCCCAAGCTCTGAGCCAACTAACATACACTATTGAATCAAGAAATCTCAAATAAAAGCAAATGGGGATGTCCCGATCGGATCAGAAGCGATATTAAAGGTCCCATGGCATGAACATTTCACTTTATGAGGTTTTTAAACATTAATATGAGTTCCCCCACTGGCTCTAGTGGATGTAATTCTGCACCAAGGCTGAATTTTGGGAAAGAGACTTCAGATACAGTATTAGGGGACCACTAAGGTCTATATAAGAGACTTCAGATACAGTATTAGGGGACCACTAAGGTCTATATAAGAGACTTCAGATACAGTATTAGGGGACCACTAAGGTCTATATAAGAGACTTCAGATACAGTATTAGGGGACCACTAAGGCCTATATAAAAGAGACTTCAGATACAGTATTAGGGGACCACTAAGGTCTATATAAAAGAGAGTTCAGATACAGTATTAGGGGACCACTAAGGTCTATATAAAAGAGACTTCAGATACAGTATTAGGGGACCACTAAGGTCTATATAAAAGAGAGTTCAGATACAGTATTAGGGGACCACTAAGGTCTATATAAAAGAGACTTCAGATACAGTATTAGAGGACCACTAAGGCCTATATAAAAGAGACTTCAGATACAGTATTTGGGGGCCACTAAGGTCTATATAAGAGACTTCAGATACAGTATTAAGGGACCACTAAGGTCTATATAAGAGACTTCAGATACAGTATTAGGGGACCACTAAGGCCTATATAAAAGAGACTTCAGATACAGTATTAGGGGACCACTAAGGCCTATATAAAAGAGACTTCAGATACAGTATTAGGGGACCACTAAGGTCTATATAAAAGAGAGTTCAGATACAGTATTAGGGGACCACTAAGGTCTATATAAAAGAGACTTCAGATACAGTATTAGAGGACCACTAAGGTCTATATAAAAGAGACTTCAGATACAGTATTAGGGGACCACTAAGGTCTATATAAAAGAGAGTTCAGATACAGTATTACGGGACCACTAAGGTCTATATAAAAGAGACTTCAGATACAGTATTAGGGGACCACTAAGGCCTATATAAAAGAGAGTTCAGATACAGTATTAGGGGACCACTAAGGTCTATATAAAAGAGACTTCAGATACAGTATTAGGGGACCACTAAGGTCTATATAAAAGAGACTTCAGAAAGAGTATTAGGGGACCACTAAGGTCTATATAAAAGAGAGTTCAGATACAGTATTAGGGGACCACTAAGGTCTATATAAAAAGAGACTTCAGATACAGTATTAGGGGACCTCTAAGGTCTATATAAAAGAGACTTCAGAAAGAGTATTAGGGGACCACTAAGGTCTATATAAAAGAGAGTTCAGATACAGTATTAGGGGACCACTAAGGTCTATATAAAAGAGACTTCAGATACAGTATTAGAGGACCACTAAGGCCTATATAAAAGAGACTTCAGATACAGTATTAGGGGACCACTAAGGCCTATATAAAAGAGACTTCAGATACAGTATTAGGGGACCACTAAGGTCTATATAAAAGAGACTTCAGATACAGTATTAGGGGGACCACTAAGGTCTATATAAAAGAGACTTCAGATACAGTATTAGGGGACCACTAAGGTCTATATAAAAGAGACTTCAGATACAGTATTAGGGGACCACTAAGGCCTATATAAAAGAGACTTCAGATACAGTATTAGGGGACCACTAAGGCCTATATAAAAGAGACTTCAGATACAGTATTAGGGGACCACTAAGGCCTATATAAAAGAGACTTCAGATACAGTATTAGGGGACCACTAAGGCCTATATAAAAGCATCCAAAAGCAGCTTGTCATGGGACCTTTAACATTTGAACTGATCAGGGATCGGCAGTCACTCAAATCGCCTTACTCCAATCATTAATGTCAGTAAATTCTACACCGTTCTAAATAGAAGAGGATTTTATATGCAAGTTTGACATAAAATGATAGCAGCACTAAGTTGAAGACATCTTTTAGTTACTTTGTTTAATTAGTTATTTTTGTTAATTAAATTTCTTTTATTGGTATCGGCAGATATTCAGTATTTAAAAAAATAAATTATATCAGGGGGCCATAAAAGCTGATCGGGACAAATCCTACTGGGTCTAAAGATGCCTGCTTGCTTGATGTATGGCATACTTACTTCTCACGTCAACCGATCAAACTCATGAAAACAAATTGAGACGAAACTTTATCTCAGGAAGAAATTCCCCCACAAACAATTCGCAGCTAAAGATAGCGCCCAGTCCTCGCTCCATTACCGGGGCCCTCCCCTGGGAGAGTCGGATCTCGTCCAGAAATATACCGCCATGACATCAGCGTCTCCCATTTTAACAATGAGCCTTTGTTGCGAAAGCAGCTGTGGGGAAGCTCTCACTTGCACTGCGGTCATTGAGATCCTGATAAATGACCTGTGAGGTCATTACTAACAGTATTTGCTCAATCCCTCAGCCTCCTGCAACCCTGTATACTCATCTTGCCATTGTCAAGTGCAATTGGATTTAGTGCAAATGAAACCCCTTCTTCCCTCAGGCGTGTAGCCAGCGCTGCTGACAGAGTGCTCGTATGTCAGAGGACCGCTCGATGTGTGTGAAGGGCAAGTGGCCTGCTGTAGGAGCGAGGGGTTATGGGTAGTAAATGGAGTACAGGGCCTCGGAAGACGGCACGTGGAGGAAATACATATGTGTTGGTATGAGCAGTGAGGGGTGAGGGCAATGTCTACATTGTGTGTAAGTGTTTTTGTGTGTGTGTTTAACCAGCGATTAAGTTCCAATCTATAGATGCTGAATAGCTGACCTAGCTACTTTGGCTCACATGCCGTCTCACTCCCCATCAATACCTTCACCTTTTGTCCTACAAATGCGGACACACACACACACACACACACACACGTAACATAAGAGTGTTGCACATGGGTCAAGCAGCACTAATGTAGAGCACTCCCCGGTCTAATCTGCTTCCATCAGGAGACCATTTGTAACCCTGAGAAGAGCCTCTCTACTCTCACTTTACTTGGATGATCAGGAAAAGCATACGAAGATATTTTGCTGCTTTCAACTCTATTTCCGGACCAGAACCCCGATACAGCAGGGATTCTGCAAAACCCAGGATTACATTCAAGGATGCCAAATTCCAACGTTTCTTTTTAAAATTCTCATTAGGGAAGATTGTGGAAAGATTGTGTGTGTGTGTGTGTGTGTGTGTGTATGTGTGTGTGTGTGTGTGTGTCAGCTTCAAATGACAATGTTAAAAACAACAGACAAAGCCAGAAATCTTGGTGTAGTTGTGGACTCAGACCTGAATTTCAACAGCCACATTAAGACAATTACAAAGTCAGCCTATTATCACCTCAAGAATATATCAAGGGTTACAGGATTTTTGTCTCAGCAGGATTTGGAAAAACTTATCTTCAGTAGACTTGACTACTGTGACGGTGTTTTTACAGGTCTCCCTAAAAAATCTAATCTGACAGCTGGAGCTGATTCAGAACGCTGCTGCTCGAGTCCTCACTAAAACCAAGAAAGTGGATCACATCACTCCAGATCTGAAGTCTCTACACTGGCTTCAGGTGCCTCAAAGAATTGATTTCAAAAATACTTCTGCTGGTTTATAAATCACTAAACGGTTTAGGGCCAAAATACATTTCTGATCTGCTACTACACTATGAACCACCCAGACCTCTCAGGTGGTCTGGGACAGGTCTGCTTCCTGTCCCCAGAGTCAGAACTAAACAGGGGGAAGCAGCGTTCAGTTTTTATGCTCCACGTATCTGGAACAAACTCCCAAAAAAACTGGAATAAAGAACTGCAACTCTCTGGTCTTTAAACCAAGGCTGAAGACCTATCTTTTTGATGTTGCCTTTCTTTAAATAATCTTTTATTTCTTATACTGCACTGTAAGGCTGGGCAATATGGAGAAAATCAAATATCACGATATTTTTGACCAAATACCTCGATATTGATACCGCAACGATATTGTAGTGTTGACTATTGGTGCTTTCACAAAATATTTACACAATGAGATTTTTGATAAATAATCATGAGTAATGTGGATATAATGACTAAGTGGGTAAAGGCAAATAATAGAATAACTACAACAGTCTGGTAAGTTCAGAAAAGTACATCACTTTACTGTAATGCTGCTTTTAAAACAAGGAAAAACAACACTTATGCCATATCACGATATTACGATATCCAAAATCTAATATGATATCTAGTCTCATATCACAATATCAATATAATATCGATATATTGCCCAGCTCTACTGCACTGTGCATTTTATTCTCGTATTTTATCTGGTTGTTTTATCGTTTTTAACTGCTCTTTAATGTTAAAGAATTTTGAATTGCCCTGTTGCTGAAATGTACTATACAAATAAAGCTGCCTTGCCTTGCCTTATGGCAAATAAATTACGGCTAAGTTGTGCTTAATCGGTGCGAAATTGTTGTGCAGGAAAACTGTGTGCACACAACTTCAGTAAGTGCAGTATATCAAAGTTGAAGCAGGAAGTGGGTCTGTGAACTGTGATGGATGTTTACAACAATCATTTTCTAATCCGAATAGGCTACGTTTTGATGTTTGACTGAACAAAACGCTAACGTCAGCATGTTCTGGGCTGTGGTTAGTCTGTGGAGGAGCAGCGCTGCTGGCATACAGACTCTGAGGTGAGAACACAATTCCTGGCTGAACGAGTTGAATTCTTCACACGCCAGGCATCGCTGAACAGTTGTGCCGCTGGTCTAAAAGGCCTCAATGGTCTGTGATGCCTTGTACCGTCTCCCTGTTTCTGGTTCACTGCCTTTTGTTTCCATCTCAGCGCTTACATCTGCTACTTGACTCTTAAACGGACAGTTTGAGGCTCAGCGCGCAGGGCTTATTAGAGGATTTCTGCACCTTTAGGAGGATCAAAAATCTTGTGGACTTGCTTCGGCTTTTTTTGACACTGCTACTTTTAGTTTGTCTAGATTACATTTACCTCTTTAGCTTCACATGCTCTCACCGGTGTGGAATGTTAGTTAACCAATACCAAATTGCTAATAGGTACATGGTGTCATGTTCAACTGTGTTTTTCAAAAGGCAATATACAGTCTTTGTTGTTGAGGTGCTCCACACTTAGCAACCGCCACGACTGAATGTTGAAGTAAATGTGCAGGTGTCTTAAGATGCAGTTGGCTCCAAGACAACTCCATCTGCATTAAAGGACAATTCCAGCGCAAAATAAACCTAGGGGTTAATAACATATGTGTACCAAGTCGACTGTTCTCTGGGATCTGTTTTCATGCTAATCGAATGTGTCTCTAGCTTGAAACAAGCTACCGCAAACCGGTGGTTAGCTGCTAACGCTAGCTTTCGGGGCACAGGGTAAATCACTATTTGATACCACTAACAAGGCTCAAAATAGCACCACACTTCAATGGTAGCATGATGTTTGAACTTTGTAAGTGTACAGACAGTTTATTACAAAGATAGATTATAAAGACAGTAGCGTTAATGTTTACACGCGGCCGCCATCTCGGATAACAGTCATGACCAGTCGAACGACAAACGCCGTGCACCCAGTAACCAGCAACATAGCTCAAACACAGCGTTCGTGATTCGACTGAAAATTTCACAGTTCAAGGTGTTTTCACTGTTGATTTGTTGAACTGTTTAAGTTCAATAAATGCAACATCTTTCCAAAAGTCAACGAGTAGTCGTGTTAAATAATTGTGATTTCAATATTGTCTAAAATAATTTATGTGTTGAGCGCCACCCCAAGGAGCCATGAAGTAGCGACCCTGGGAGCAGGAAAATCTATTTGGCACGCCTTATTTAATTCATTAAAATATCAAGATTAGATAGATAGATAGATAGATAGATGATAGATAGATAAATGGCACTTTATTGTCTGTAGACACGGAAATGTGTCTTGCAATACAAGTTCCAACAATTACAACACAATAACAACCTTTGGCGCCAGGGTATCAATTCTCGTATGGCACAAAGAACAACGATATATTGGCTTATCGATATTTTGTCAACTGCTCTTTCTACTTCCTTTTCACATCAACAGACACCAATCAGCCGTCAGCATGTCCAATCAAACAAGGATCACGATGCTTCACACAGCAGCGGAAATTTACAATATCAATTGCAGTGTATATGTTAATATCTGGCAAAAGGCCAAATGTGTCACATCAAAACTGTGTTTTTTTTGAGAGGGTGCGAAAGCTCTGTTGCCAAATGAGTCATAAAGGCAGGGATGTTGAGCAGAGGATTATTTCATCTCCTTCACGAGGCAACACAAGCGTAGGCGTTGGAAATGAAAGTACACATGTGGGCTGCCAAACGCCCACAAAGTTTCCACAGAGGGAAACTGACAAGATTAACATCACCTGTATGGAATACAGTGATTTCATTAGGTTATTGGGATATCAGTGTAGCACACAACATGTCGATCGGATCCGTAGGCTCAGGCAAGGGCGTAGGTTATGCTTCAATATTGTAAGCGGGGCAGAAACTTAAATTCCTGTGTCTGAAATCGTTGGGAAAATATATCTGCGGGTAAGAAGTAGGGCTGGATCCAAATATATTCGACTATTCGGATATTCCTACGTTGGGTGGGTATTCCATTTTCAATTTTGGGATTTGAATATTTGTTTTTTGTATTCTTTTCCTTCAATAGTGTTATAAAGTTGAGACCGACTCAACTTTTGGAGAAACGCAACCTGATGTCCCGCTGCGGTCATGTAACCGGCGACCAGACTTGAGGCGGTGTGAGAGTCCCGTACAAGAAACAGGAAACATCACTGCCTCTATCGCTGCCACAAGAAAGTTTTAAAGGTCCCATGACATGCTGCTCTTTGGATGCTTTTTATATAGACCTTAGTGGTCCCCTAATACTGTATCTGAAGTCTCTTTTATATAGACCTTAGTGGTCCCCTAATACTGTATCTGAAGTCTCTTTTATATAGACCTTAGTGGTGCCCTAATACTGTATCTGAAGTCTCTTTTATATAGACCTTAGTGGTCCCCTAATACTGTATCTGAAGTCTCTTTTATATAGACCTTAGTGGTCCCCTAATACTGTATCTGAAGTCTCTTTTATATAGACCTTAGTGGTCCCCTAATACTGTATCTGAAGTCTCTTTTATATAGACCTTAGTGGTCCCCTAATACTGTATCTGACCAACTGCCACTTTGCTCGTTTGAAAGCCATGATGTCTCTCTCTCATGGGTGGGCCAAATTCTCTGGGCGGGCAAAGCAGAGAAAGGGGAGGTAACAGTATGCATACACACACAAACATTTACACATTTGCAGATCCAGATCAACCCATCTGAGCTTTCATTTTCTCAAAGGCAGAGCAGGATACCCAGGGCTCGGTTTACACCTATCACCATTTCTAGCCACTGTGGGACCATAGGCAGGCTGGGGGAACGCATATTAATGTTAAAAAACCTCATAAAGTGACATTTTCGTGCCATGGGACCTTTAAAACACCAAACACAAGCTCTGAACAGCTGAATGAAAAAAAAAAGTGTAAGTGTGTGTGTGTGTGTGTGTGTGTGTGTGTGTGTGTGTGTGTGTGTGTGTGTGTGTGTGTGTGTGTGTATGTGTGTGTATGTACTGTATACAGTATGCATCTGTGTCTATGTGTATGCATGTGTTTATGTGAGTGTAGGTAGGTGTCAGGGGTTGCAGCAGGTGGACCCAAATGCAAGACTCCTCCAGCGAATGTGCAGAACAAACTCTTTATTTCAACACACACAACTAACAAACTCAACACTATAAACAACCAGGACTGACAGGGAAATAACAAACCGACAAGAGACAAAAGGAAACAGAGAGACTAAATACACAGGGTAACGAGGACTAACAGGGAACAGGAGGCACAACAGGTGAAACAAATCAGACAATCACAAGAGAGGGAAACCAAGGACAGGAAGCAAACTAGACAAGACAAGGGAGACAAGACAGACTTCAAAATAAAACAGGAAACAGCACATAACAGAACCCACAATCATGACAGTAGGTATATGTATGTGTATGTAAATGTGTATGAATAAGTGAAGCATCAAATTGTTTTGTATTTAACTAAAGGATCAAAATAGAAAAAGGGGGTAGGACCAGAAAAAGTTTTTTTTACTCCTTTTTGAACATGGGAATTTCTTATTTGAATCACTTACAATCATTTTGGAAGATTGTGCTGAGATGAACATCCTGTACCTTATTTATCTGATTTTTAAAATGGTAATATATATATATATGTGTGTGTATATGTGTGTGTGTGTGTATCAGACATGGGGGACTCGAGTCACATGACTTGACTCGAGTTAGACTCGAGTCGCAAATTTTAGGACTTGAGACTTGCTTGATTAAGATTCATAAAAGACTCGACTTGACTTTGACTTGATATTCATGACTTGAGACTTGACTTAGACTTGAGTCAAATGACTTGAAATGACTTGATTTTCTGTTTAATAAATATATTTTTCCCTTCTGATATTGAGGAGGAGTTAATTTTACGATTTTAGTGCTATTGCATGCGCAGGAACAGTTGATATGATGACGCGGCGCGCGGCGGCAGACCGTCAGTAAACAACACTGCGGCCGCAGAGTTGTTAAGTTACTAACCGGCTAGTAACTTAACGTCATGGATCCCTCTCATGGGCGCCGATACCGTCAGCTCGAGCTCCGGAGCACCCACGGAAAATACTGACCGCCCACGAGTGCCAGACTGCCAGTTCAACATTAATCTAAAGTTAAACACTGCAGTTGTGGAGCATCTGTCATAGTGTGATTGGTTATGTCGGTGGCATTGATTCTTAATTTCCCACGAAGCTGATCGCGGTTACGTGCCAGTTAAACTTCTCATCTCCAATCCTGTCTGTATTTGTGAGAAGTGGCGCTGTCCTGGCTTTATTATGGCGTGTGTGTTCGTGTCGGCCGCTGTCCGTTTCCTAAGGTTCTGAAATGCAAACACTTTTTTGTAAAGGGTGTGCGCGTGTGAGCACCCACGGAGGAAAACCTAAATCGGCGCCTATCCCTCTGCACAGAAAATAATAAAGTTTGGCTATAAGGATTACACATCTGACCAGGCCAGGGGCGTAGGCAGAAATAGTATTTTGGGCGGGCCAGTACAAAAGTGGGTGGGCCATTTTCTAAAAGACGAAGTAGCAAAAAGGACTAACTGAAAAAAACAGCAACGATTTTACCTTCCAACATACTGCATTACAACGGCAATAACAGTACTGTCTACAACATGCTCAACCAACAAAGCTCCGTCTAAAAAGTTTGTACACAACAATATAGACAAAAACTTGTAGATTGTAACCTATTCAGACTAAAAAATATTTGCACTGGCAGAAACAGCAGCATTGGCTCTGCACAGCACTGTTATAAAATTAACCCTTTTACTGCACAAAGTGGCAACTAAACATGAACCCAAACAGCAGAGAAGGCGTTTACATACTGCAGGACATAGAATAGCCTCCATCAGACAGAAATCACACATGTAACAATGCAACAGCATTGTTGCTTCAGGACTATATGGTCAGATCATGAGCAGCAAATGGCTACCAGCAGTAAAAGAAAATCAAAAACTGAAAACTTCCAGCCAAGCATTGTTTAGCTAAATTATGAAAGATATAATGAAAAGTGGCCAGCCAGGTGCCAAATCTTAGACAGTGTATTAAGTCCCCGGCAGTGACAGGATCAAAGAAAACTCAAAACTACGTCACTCAGAGAAGTTATCTTCTTATTTAATGTGGGCAAAACACAAACGCGTTTCAGCTAGAAGCCATCATCAGTATTCACCATTTCTTACTAAAATAGGAAGGTTACTAGGTTAGCTAGGTTACTTAATTAATAACACAAGAAGCGTGAAAGACGTTTGACTTAATGTTACCTGTGTGAGGGCCGTCAGCTCCGCTGGGAAATGTCTGCACATGCTGCAGAAAAGCTCGTCCTTATTTACACTGGACTCCATCCAAGAAAACTGTCCATACCACTTTAAAGAGAAGCCATTGTTGTCGCGGTAACTTTTAACAGTGCATTGCTTAACACATCCGTGGTAGCTAGTTACGTTGTCTAAACAGCCAGCTAGCTAACGTTAGCTGATAAAGGCTGCCCGGAGAGTTTGCTTGTTGTTACCATAGCAACCAACTACGTTCCGAAGGCGTTTGATTGTTTGGTTTAAACAGTTTTGTTTTAATCAGAAGAAAATACACATTAAACACGCACAACTAGCTAGTCCTGTTATTATTTCTTTTTTTTGCATACATTTGAATATTTTTCATAACAAAACGTATTTTGATCAAACTTGGCTGGACGGGCCAGTGAGTAAAGTGGGCGGGCCAGTGCCGCCCTGGCCCATTACTGCCTACGCCCCTGGACCAGGCAAAGATAAAACATATGGCACTTTGCAAGGTCTGCAGTACTTATTTCCGACGTCGAATTTCATCAGACACTGATGGTTCCAGTCCCCATCCAGTTTGTGATGGACAGAAGTCCCTTCAGTTTTTGGAAATGAATAAGCACACCCTCCCCTCTTTGTTGAGCGAATAAAACTAGGCACACATACACACACACAACACAAACTGCGCGCTCTCTCGCTCTCTCTCTCTCTCTCTCTCTCATAAACACACACACATGCAGACGTAAGTATGTGAATAAAGGTAGGCACACATTCAACGCACTCTGCACTCTCACACACAGGCACATTCACTCACCAATATTAATAACTTTTCACTCACTCTTTCTCAAACACGCACACATTCACTCACAAACACTGACAAATATCAACATATACTTTCCATTCCATGTGATAAGAAAAGGTGGTGGGATTCAGCTACTCCTAAAGAATAGGTTTTGTTCTTTAAGAGAAGGAAAGGTTAAAGGATGTGTTTCTGTCTCATAAAAGTGAGGCATGTTTGAAGAATATTATTTGACTTAGGAACCATTATACTTTAATTGTTTGAAGGAATTTCATGATTTAATGTCATGTTTGAGGCATATTGAACAATGTTGATTTATTGTTGGCCTAATATCAGTTTTAGGTTGTGATTTTTTTATCTGTGTTAATTTAAACTCTTAAATGTCTTTTGGGTAAAAAATGCAAATAAAACTCCAGCAGTTCATAATCACTGTCTTTAGCTTGTTTAAAAATGAAAACTTTTGTATGACTTGACTTGACTTGCTTGACCAAAGCTATGACTTGACTTGACTTGCTTGATTGTCACAAAAAATGACTTGGACTTGCTTGAGACTTGAAGGTTAAGACTTGAGACTTGCTTGCGACTTGCCCATGTGTGACTTACTCCCATCTCTGGTGTATATATATATATATATATATATATATATTCTTTTTTTTTGTTCAAAATAAACTACAAATTAAAAAACACATTTTCTCAATCCCTCTGTCTCTTTTCTTTCTCCGTGAAATGAAGCTGCCTTCAAGTGCACTTGGAAATGTCAAGATCTACCACAGGGTCAAGTCAAATTTAAGACTTTTGAAGACCTTTTTAAAGACCATTATGAATGAAATTTAAGACCTATATCATGACATCCAAAAAAAAGGGCCACATGTCACAGTCCCCCATTTCCTCATAGGCCTGGTGTACTGTTCCGCTTTATATAGACTTTTTTTCCTACCAAAAATGATTAGCCAGGACACTACAACTCCAAAAAAATTCTAAAGTGCTGCGGGAACATTTCAATGAGCATTGCATTGACATAGGAAAATTAAGACATGTTGAAAGTTATTTAAGACCTTGAACACAATACTTGGGCAAATTTAAGACTTTTTAAAGGCCTTAACAATTTATTTAGAAAGGTTAGGCTTTTTTAGAATTTTTTTGATCCTGCCAAACCCTGTAAAAATGATCTGACGGAAAACAATAATTGTGAAATATAAAGTCTTATTTTGAGCCCCCCCCCAAACTGTGTTTGCTCGTCCCTCCTTTCAGTCGGGAGGCTGGGCTGACATTACTTTGCCCTGCGGCGGGGGCTTGCTAGCGAGCGTAAATTGGATCAGGCTCGTCAGGTTTCAGGGAAAGCGAAGCTGGTTTTTATCGCTGTGCGAGTCATGCTCAAGATGGATGGGAATGCTGCAGAAATTTAAATTCAAAACACTGGGAAGGCAGCCAAATCAAACAAAAATGAAAGAAATATAAAAAAAAAAAGCAGATATAACGGTTTACTACGGGTTTATACGTGATGCAGCCTACAGTCGTACAGCCACTAGGAACATGCTTTATTATCCGAATACCTAATTAAAGACAAGCTTTTTTTCTTAAACTAACAGTAGCTGTCTCTGTAGTTACTTTGATGATACATTCTGCTAAAAACCAAAACAGAATCATGAAGCTGCAATTTTAAAAGGGGCATTGTTTATAACTTGTGTACGCACAAAATGGGGTTTAAAAGAAGCATTCCCCACTTCCTACTAAACTATGACCCACGGTATAAATAGCTGGGTACAGAATTCAATACTTTTTAAGCACTGACGGAACGGAACTGTCCTGTATATCAAATGAGCTTCAATTAGAGAAACGCTTTTCAAAAGTACACTGCTAACCAGCACTCTGTGACGAAGCACCCAGAGAGTGTTAATTGGACATTATAGTCCTAATTAGCTGAAGCCCCAAAGACCCTCGACAGCGAGCTCTACGTGTCAAACAGGAATGACTCCATAGCACGGTGCTTAGTGCAATTAGCACTTCTGCTGCTGCTAATTCACATAGGACAAAAACACAAGACGGCTAACATGTGAAAGGGCAAAAGTAGTGGCCCCCACCGTATTAAAACAAAGTATCAATCGGTGGCCGGGTCGGCTCAGTTGGTAGAGCGGGCACATGCCTCGACGCAGAAGGTCCAGGGTTCGAGTCCGACTTGTGACAATTTCCTGCGTGTCTTCCCCCCCTCTCGCTCCCCTTTCATATCTAGCTGTCCTATCCATTTAACAGTCCCTCCAGAAAAACGTGATTATGCGATCGCATAATTCAATGCATAATCAGCCAAAGTCCGCATATCAATACGCCGCACTTTCGCTGCATAAATTGCTGATTTCCGCGCAAAATATGCAGGGCTTGCATGATTTCATAATCCCCGCATTTTCGTTACAAAAAAGTCACATGTATCTGAGCATAAAGTTGAAAAATGTTGCGTTTACTTCACACAAGAGCAGCCATTTTCCCCTGTTGCCATGGGAACGTTATGAAGTGACGTTATCACGTGACGTGAACATCATCGAAAAGCCTGGGTGTTGGGGAATCACTTTTTTTTCTCTTTTTAATCAAACTGCAGTTTGTGTAAGTTCCCGCAATTTCAACGCATAAAAATTGCATATATATCCCGCATATTCCATCGCATTTTTTAGGAGAAAATGTGCCGCAGCATAATCAAGGATTAAATCACAAAAAAACGCATTTTTCTGGAAGGACTGATTAAAGGCCGAAATGCCTCAAAAAACAATCTTAAAATAAAAAGTATCAATCAAATCAAAACTCATAATCAATAATGAATTTAGAATCAAACTGAAAATGTTTTAACATTGAAACCACTGCTTAAAAAATAAACCTGATGAAATATGTGATGCTGTTGTCATGATTTGTGTGTTTTGACTCCACATTATCAGAGGAAAGGACCTACCAGAGGCTTTTGTAACACTGGACGAGACAGGAAGAAGCCTCAAGGGCAAGTGAAAACGACAAGACTTTTGCCATGAGTTTGCAAGTTCCAGACAAATTTCTTTGATCTGAGACTAAAACAAAATCTGTGCTCATGCCCGTCAGGACAGGTCCTCTAGTTAGATTAAGTTTTTCTTGTAGCCAAAAACTGGATGCGCTTGTAGTCGGGCCATCTTGGAAATGAGTCTGAGACCAGAAAAGAGCTGTGTCCAATGAGTGAGAGTGCACGGGGAGACACACACACACACACACACACACACACACACACACACACAGCTCTGTGTCTGTCCCTCTGCTTCGGTTTCTCTCACCACTGAGTCTGACTTCATGTCCTGCCCACAACATTGCTTAAAGCAGTGTTTCTCAAATGGGGGTACGTGTACCCCTAGGGGTGCTTTGGAGGACTGCAGGGGGTACGGGAGATATTTAACAAAATGTTTAGTTACAAGGCTGTTGTCCAGAACATTGTTCCTCTTTATGTAGACTTGTTTTTTCCTATCAAAAATGTGACAATTGTGTCACCTTATTTCGACCTAATCATGCCTTCCTTCCTTCTACTGTACTTCTACTTTTTACAAGTTTCTCGCTTTATTCGAAATTATGTCACTGTTTTTGATACTATTTATGACCTATTCTTTCCTTCCTTCCTTCTTTCTACAATCTTTTTGTGTCTCCTTTTCTCATTAGCATTTACGTGTTTTTTCAGTTACAAGGCTGTTGTTTAGTAAATCTATCACTGACAGCACTGTACTGTTCCGCTTTATATAGACTTTTTTTCCTACCAAAAATGATTAGCGCTGGTCAGGGGGGGTACTTGCCTTAAAGAAACAATTCAAAAGGGGTACATTATTGAAAACAGTTTGAGAACCATTGGCTTAAAGCATCTAAACAACGTTTTCTGTTGGAGTTTGTAACATTCCAAAATCTTAATTTTGACTTAAAGATTTTCATTTTCACTGTAAATGCATATCGGTATCAAATATCGGTTTTATTAACTACTACTAATAATAATCGGTATTGGCTTACTATGCTCAATGGCTGCAACACAACAAGCAGAGACTGCCACAGAAACCAAAAGTTGCGCGTGTTAAATTTGGAACCAATGATCGGATTATAAACCAAATTTTCAAAACGATTCCAATGGAATCGTAAATTTTGAAACGATTCCCAGTGGTAACCGGTTCTCGATGCCCATCCTAAACAACACACCTACACCAACAAAAGGCCCTTGCAATGTTTAGCGGTAGTGCAGGGATTTCCGTACAATTATAAGGTTTAGGCGCAGCACCCAAGCCATTTTGGGCAGCCAAGTGAATGTAAAAATCAATGTCGGAAACAAAACCAAATAAATGACTTTTCTTAGTTCTAACCTAGACTTCTTTAGCAAGCTTGGTCTTTAAGCTTTTTGAGTGTTATTTATTTATCTGCTCTAGGTTTTTCCAACGTTTTAGAAACAGATAATGGGAATATCAATGGTCCAAATGATGTGAAATATGCATATGTTTTTTATTGACAAATTGACACATTTTCTTAAAGGACAAATCCGGCGCAAAATGAACCTAGGGGTTAATAAGACGTGTACCGAGTCGACTGTTGTCTGGGATATGTTTTCATGCTAATCGAATGTGACCAGTTTTATCGCTAACTTTTACACAAGGCTCAAAATATCACCACACTTCCACGGTAGCATAATGAGGGTCCGTACATGTAAACAGAAGCATTGAGAACTTTGGAAGTGGACAGACAGTTTATGAAAAAGATAGTTTAGAAAGACAGTACCGTGCTTGACCCATGTTACTGGTTACACAGCGCTCATCGTTCGACTGGTCGTGACTGTTTTCCCAAGATGGTGCCTGTATACGTGAACGGTACTGTCTTTATAAACTCTCCTTTTAATAAACTGTCTTTCTACTTCAACCTCTGCCCCAACGACTAGCTTTATAATTAAATTAGCGATAGCGATAAAACTGGTCACATTCGATTAGCATGAAATCCCAGACTCGGTACACATGTGTTATTAACTCCTAGGTTCATTTTGCGCTGGATTTGTCCTTTAAGGGAGGAAACCCCTAAACCACCCAACAAATACGTGCACCAGAGTCTTCCACAAACACATAGTGCTGTGATGTTGGGTCTGAACGCTACGCTACCTGAGAGCTAACCCACGGGTTTGCAAAGCATGACAGAGTGCTTGTTTACCACCTCTACTGCTGTAATCCTTCACCGCACACAAACCCTAATTGCGTCACATCAAAGCCAGAGCCGTGTCTTCCCTCGGCAGCAATGGAGACGACTGTGGGAGCATGTTAATCCGCCTCGACAGGTGGAACAACATCAAGCGGCCTTTACAGCTTCATGGGCACTGTTACATCAGCCAACAAACCGTTTCAATAGCCCCACTCCGGCCAGGAAACAAAGGCTACTTATTATTATGTCAATCATCCAGTACAGTAATCAATATTTTTTTATATAAATATATATTATTATTATTAAGGGTAAGGGGAAAAAATTAATTCATGTATGTATCGTTATTTTTTTGCGTCAATTTTTAAAATCGACTCTTTTCCCTGGAATCAATATTTTTTTTTAATGGTTCAACCTAAATATTTTCTGTTATATACAGTCTAGATCAATCTGATACCGTTCCATATTTCTGTTTGTAGCTGCCTTTAACAAACACCATTTCCCATAAGCCTTGGACCATCGCAGGTTCACCATCACAGCTCGACAGAAGAGATGAGCCTATGGTCCAGCTTAGTTCCCCACGTATGTAATAATATATGTATATTGTTGTCTCTATTGTACAGTATGTGTCTATATTACTATTTGTCTACTGAATGTTTACTACCACGTGTCTATTTGTTGAAGGCATAGCGAGTTAACACCTGCCGAAGTCAAATTCCTTGTGTATGTGAGTATACTTGGCCAATAAAGCTGATTCTGATTCTGAACAGCAACACAGAGAAGACTGTGGAAGTTTTTAGACAGCGCAGATCGCAGCGAAAGATTTGTAAAATGTACTTCATTTATTTTATTCTCATTCTTCATCGGCGGTGTCCCTCAGACACTCCGATGAGACACTGTAAGCTAAACAGATTTAGCTCTATCTTAGTAACCCCTATATGGCATATGTGGATTTAAGCAGTGTCCAAAACAGCTGACCACGATCTTACCATCTGCCCCCCCCCGTGTCTACACCAATCACCGCCAGCCATGCCAGATGGGTTGCCAGATCCGTGGCAAGGTTATGCACCAGATAAACCAGAAATGCCAACAATGCCCTGGGCAGTGAGAGCGGAGAGCGGTGGAGAGGCATGTCTGAGGGTTTTTTTCTTGTTTGGTGTGCTGGTTTTGGATTTTAAGAAAATTGCACTTGGTTGAATACTGGCAGTCTATTCAAATTCAACATCATCTCATTACAGTAACCTCCTCCGCACTGTGAGGATACAAACATTGTTCTTGTGAACAGATTGTCTCCTCATTAAGAATTATCCATACGTTTCTCAGAAGTCCAAACAATGGCTGTTCAAATCCGTTCCAAGACAAACACACGGCAGCAGCTTGGCGCTCGATGAAGCGCTTTAATGTCAGGAACGCCATCTCTCGCGCTGGGATTAGAAAACTGGTTTTCTGCCGTGACAGATTTGCTGCTGGTGACACTTTTCATTGTTGCAAGGTGTGAACAGATGGATCTATGAAAAAAATGTAATGTGCAATAGTACAAAAGAAGAGGCAACTGTGTATATTCTTTTCAACATGTAGTCATTTCAAACCAAAATAAATGTTGTGGAATATGTCGCGGACATATTGGTTCACTGAATTATTTGAGTGAAAGCAGCTAAATTTGGTCTTGGTGTGCGGCTTGATACATTGAGCGTTTTAGTATTTGAAGACTGTTAGCTGCAGAATCTATTTCCCCGTGTCTGTACCAGCAGTTTCTTCAATGGATCGAGGCCAATTTACAATATGTTTTTGGTGGCTAAAGACAAGTCAAATTCATCAAGAAGACGGCATTTCAAGCCTAACTCTCACCAAAATGCAACGTAGGGTCTTTTTGTGAATGTACCCGAGTCAAACGTTCGTTTAAAAAGCATAATTAGGACAGAAACACCACTTTTAAGATTGACCGTATTCTCGTTTTTCAGTCAAATGGCCTTCTGAATGGGAGTCCTAGGGGCACTACTATGATCGCATCAAAATCACTATTTTTAAAACACTAAGAAGGCTCGACACAACATGAGACTTTGCTCCAAGTATCACCAGGGGCTCTACACATGAACTCAGCATTGAGAACATTGGTTGTGTACCCAGAGTTTACTGAAAAGAAAGTTTTGAACGATTCACTTTAGCTGTTGGTTTTTCCGGACGCCGTCCATCTTGCCAGTCAAAAAGAGTCGATCTCCGAATGCAGCATAACCGGGAGGAGAGTAAAGATGGAAAGCTCCTAAAGCTTAGTTCCATATACATGCACGGATAATTTGTTGTTTTGTCGTTAGTGAAAAACAATATTGAGCTTGTAGTTGAAAAAGGAGCCTCATATAAGAATGACATTTCCTCCTATGGAGTCCGTTCATTCGCATTCGGAGATCGACTCTTTTTGACTGGCAAGATGGCGGAGAGCGTAAACAACAAGAGCTACGGTGAGTTGTTCAAAACCTTTCTTTTTAGTAAACTCTGGGTACACAACCAATGTTGTCAATGCTGAGTTCATGTGTAGAGCCCCTGGTGATCCTTGGAGCAAAGTCTCATGTTGTGTCGAGCCTTCTTAGTGTTTTAAAAATAGTGATTTTGATGCGATCATAGTAGTGCCCCTAGGACTCCCATTCAAAAGGCCATTTGACCGAAAAACGAGAATACGGTAAATCTTAAAAGTGGCGTTTCCATCCTAATTATGCTTTTAAACTAAAGTCTGACTCGGGTACATTCACAAAAAGACCCTAGGTTGCATTTTGGCGAGAGTTATGCTTGAACTATAGACCTTGAAACAAAGTGTAGTTTCAAAACCATACTGTGAAATTGGCGTGTTGGACATTCATTCATTGAAGACAAAGAATCCATAAGTTATAGAGCTCTACGGTGTGGTTCTGAGCGTAACACCAACGTCTCTGATTGGTGCAACTCTCAGTTACCATGGAAATGTTTACCGAACCTGCGAATGCCTAGAGCGAGCTGCTACCACTAAAGTCTTTGATTGTTTCTGTACACAGTCTTGTACCTAAGCCATTTTTGCCGTTTTCAAAATGTTTTTTTTTTTTTGGGGGGCGCCAAATCAAATGTTTTATGGTCACGATTCATCTCAGAGCCGGTTGGCTCGGTTCCCAGGCTTAGAAGGCTTTATTCCAGCATTTAATGAAACGCCAAAGGAGATGTTAGGACAATCACTTCCAGAACCAGAGCTGTTAAAAAAATGGGCGGTCACTATCGAGCTCTATTCATTCACAGCCTAATCGATAGATCAGAAAGGGATCGCAGCTTCGGGCGATAAACCTAAAAGCACTAAAGGCGAGTTAGCAGACGACGAGACTGAATGCACACTCATCCTCCAGCATGGCACACTGCTGAAGCAAAGGTAATGAAAATAGACGTGTTGAGAGAGAGAGAGAGAGAGAGAGAGAGTAGAAGGAAATTTAAGAAGGACACAGAGAGAGACAGATGGATGGAAAATAAAAAATAAGAAAGGAAGGAAAAGAGACACAGACATCCATCTGACATTCTGAGTCTAGTTTTGCTCTGTTTGTGCTCGTGCTGGGCCGACCTCCTGGGACAGTCTGTACTCATCACACACACACACACACACACACACACACACACACACACGGTCAGGCTGCCCTTGATCCGTTCCTCTCACCTGCACACACACACACACACACACACACACACACAACAGTGCTGTGAGTGTAAATTATGTATTGGTTTTACACAAACAGCCTCTCTGACAGGCAGCAGAGAAGAAGAAGAAGAAGAAGAAGAAGTCCAGCTCCCTTCATCAAACTGAATCTAACACAACATGCTGCCTTGGAAATGTCTGTTATAAATACTGGCGTTTGCAGTAATGTAGTGTACAGGACACATTCAAATCACTCATCCACTCATTAAAAGATTTGCGTCAGATTTTGAGAGACTCCAGTCACGCTCATCCCGCTCCCTGTTTCCGGGTTAGCTCTCCACCAATGAGTTGGGGCATTTGAGTCCGACTGCCGGCAGTGCCCGCCCCGCCGATTCAACATGTCAAATCGGCCAAAATGAAGGCTGACGGCCACTCGGACGGAGGACGGCACGGGACACACCGAACCGACTCGAGTCACTGACCTCACCAGACTGTCCAACGGCCGATTATCGGCTCGGTGTGTCCGGGTCTTTAGTCAGTTAGTCATGACAGTTATGGAAACGTGGGGGGAGGGGCGAGCTTGCTCTGTTTTCTTTGGTATTTACTTGGAACGTGATGTCATGCAGGAACTCGCAGTGCACCTTTAAAATGCTGACAGCTAAACGGTGTCAAGTGTGAATAAGAAATACCCATTTCAATATCTTGCATTTGCCACTTCCTCTTTTATTATCTTTCTGAATGATTTCATCTTGTAGTGTGTAAACCGAAATTCAATCCATTGCCATTACTGTGAACAATCCTGAATTACTGACTACAGCGTGTGTTTGAGTTGAGGATTGATGAAGAGAGAATTATATTATTTACATTATATATTCACAACGCCTTGTTTATTTATAATAACTAAATTGGGGCGTCAGCCTCTGTGCCAGGCTTTTATTTTGTCGGCAAAGAGAAGAATGTGGAATAGCAGAAAGTACAGTAAGGTCTCCCAACAGACACTCACTAAAATAAGCTGTGTGTGTGTGTGTGTGTGTGTGTGTGTGGCCCACTTACATCCTGAAACGCCACTAACTTCTTCTGACTGAGCATGTGTGTATGCACACAATCAAATGTGAATATTGGAGGCATATAGGCATACAGCAAACACTCACACATACAGACATGCGAGTACACAAACACATTCGCAAACACACACACACACACCCATCCCCCTCAGGGAGTATATCCTCACATGACGTAGTGAAGATGAAAACAGACGGAGGGTACAATGACTACGAGCTGGGTTTAACCCCTTTAAGACACAGTAACATCACTTTGTTGAATAAGATGTTGAGCCATTTTGACAGGAAAGGTGGGACGAGCGAAAGGTGATGACTCGCAACAAAGGTTCTTTGTCAGACTGAAGACACGGCCAGCCAACAAATGGAAAGACGTCATTTTCACTCTGTACGCCTTTTGTCCATTCATCGTCATCGCTTTCACACAGAATCTGTAATGTCGTGATGGTTACCTAACATTGTCAACTTACCGTAAAGGTTGCTTATTGACACTTTAGACGTGCTGATTCAGATAGTCTGCAATGTTTTGTACGATGTACAGGGTTAAAAACTGGCCATGTGAGGCTACATCAACATCAACAGGAGTTTTAGCTCCAGTAGCAGAACTAATCTTCGTCCATATTAAAGCGTAACTCTCTCCAAAAGGCAATTTGACTGGCAAGATGGCTGCTGAGTGGAAAAACCAACAGCTACAGTTTCTTTTTAGTAAACTCTGCGTACACAACCAATGTTCTCAATGCTGAGTTCATGTGTAGAGCCCCTGGTGATCCTTGGAGCAAAGTCTCATGTTGTGTCGAGCCTTCTTAGTGTTTTAAAAATAGTGATTTTGATGCGATCATAGTAGTGGCCCTAGGACTCCCATTCAAAAGGCCATTTGACCGAAAACGAGAATACGGTCAATCTTAAAAGTGGCGCTTCTGTCCTAATTATGCTTCTGAACGAAAGTCTGACTCGGGTACATTGACAAAAAGACCCTAGGTTGGATTTTGGCGAGAGTTACGCTTTAAAACATCGGAAGGAAGAGTGGGACTGAAATCAAAATCAACCTGCACAGATCGCTCACTGAGACAGACCGACAGACTGGACTCGCCCTTCTGCTTTAAGCCCTGCTCCAAAACAGACATGGTCAGCACAACGTGACATCATGACTTTGTGTAAACATACACGCCACTTACCAAGTGCCGTGTTATCTGTACGCATTTTGAGCTATCCGTGGGTATGTCTACGCCGTATTGAAAATGAGGACATACGTAGGTCATGGTAGCTTGCTGTCACGACACGATTTGGGAGGTGTCGCCCACCATTTTGGGATCCTACGCTATCGGTTGCGAGGGGCAACAGTGTAAGAGCGACAGAGACGGAGCAGGAAAGACGGCTCAAGCATCACGGCGAACGGTTGGGTTTAGGAAAAGAAGACCGGGGTATCTTTGTCTTTCTGTTGTCTGAAGGATGTTTTATTCTATTTTCTTATCTGACTTGTTATGGGAAGCACAGTGGTCAACTTCTGTTGTGTTTACTGGTGCTATATAAATAAATGAAATGAAATGAAATGGGGTTGGGTTTAGGAAACGTGACACGATCCCTGGTCTCCTGGGTCAAAGTCCTGTGATTGACCCATCCACCACCCTGACCAGCCTCCCTACACGAACGCAGATTTTCGCCCTTTCATATTACTCGCTACGGAGTAAATTCACACGCAATCGCAAGGTAATGTAAGTCAATGGAGGCCAAACGCCGTTGATAAACACGCTAGTATGCGTCTTGATTCATACGCCACTTCATGAGATCAGTCTGGCCAGCAGATACTGTACACAAGCAGATCTGTACAATCTGCATATGTGCACATGAAGCACTTGCAGTTGAAGCACTTGTCGACATGTACGGTCCATGCATTCATTCGTAAACATTTGTAGATATTAGGGGTGTAAGAAAAAAAATCGATACACTTGAGTATCGCAATATTTTATTTTGCAATACTGTATCGATTTTCAAAAAGGCAATATCTATTTATTTATTTATTTTGTAAACGTTCAAAAATATTCATGTAAGACAGTGGTTCACATTTATGTTGTGTTTAAACCCCTTACTGCTAGATGGCTATGCTGAGACACACCACTAGTGTCCTTGCCTAACAGTGCCTAACAGTGCCTGCCTAGCAGTGCCTAACAGTGCCTAACAGGGCCTAACAGTGCCTAATAGTACCTAGCAGTGCCTAACTTTTTGCTAGAAGCTAACAACGTAGCTATGGCAGAACTTTGGCCTACTTTAGCATATAAACATTAGCTCACTAACAACCTGTGAACCACAATCCCAAACTGGCAGTTTGACTTTCTGTGTACTGAATTGTTAAGCCTACCTAAAGTAAACTTCTTTGACTTGTATGAACATCATGTCTTTTTTTTTTTTTTTTTACATTAGTTTTTCTAAAATTATACTTAAAAAATCCCAATATATCGCCTTCCACACAGTATCGCAATATATTGAATCGTGACCCATGTATCTTGATATGTATCGTATCGCCAGATTCTTGCCAATACACAGCCCTAGTAGATATAGACCCAATCACAATGTCTGTTTACAATAACTTCCCGGTAGAAAACCCCTGCGTCCTGTACGTAACAGCGCTGAGCAAATGGCGCAGAGGTCAAGTGTCTTGCTAAGGGCCACTGCTCCATCGCCACCTGATTAATCAATAAAACAATCCTAGCTACCGCCATGGTAAAGATAACACCGAAAGTGTAGGCTCAAGTATAGCATTAAGCAACAGACTCAGGACTCTGGCGTTTAAATTCTAATCCTTTAATGTCTCTTTAAGTTCACCAACAGGCCAGACTGGACTCATGAGTTAAAGCTGGTTAACTCTTTATGTGTTGCATGAGAACAGTAGATTGAAAGCAGTTATTTTCGGGGACTGAGCGCCTCAACCAGACCACTGAAAACACTATCACACCCGTCAGTCTGTCTAGTCCTTTCATTCAACAAAGCTAGTCCATAGACATGATATAAAAAATGAATGATAAATGATAAAAACATACTCTAGTCACCTTATTTAAATCAACCTTAAACCAAATAGAGTCAATAACATGATCCTATTTGAAGCATTTCCTTAATTTTCTGAGCCCACTAGATGGCGCTCTCTGTTCAACAAAGGGTTGAAAGCACACTGAATTGTCATTCCTTGAGCCTTTTCTTTAAACCAAGAGCACCATTTAGTGGGCTCAGAAAATAAAGAAAATGGTTCACGTAGCTTCATGAGGCTAAATTTGGACATCACTATGCATACGTGAAGCCAAAACATCTGCATCGCCCCCTGGTGGCTGGCTGCAGGATAGGTCATAAACCCCGCCTCCTCCATGTTAGCGGATAGGACATGAACCAAAAAAAAATGAAAAAATAAAAGTACACCTCAAATAATTTCCCCCAACGATGGTTTCTATCATTTTCGGTAGTTCTGGTCACGCAGAAGTTTGGTTTTTATTACTTATTTGAAGCTATAAGAACAGGGTGAAACATCATGATTGACAGCTGTGACTGACACGCGATTGGTCGGGCGGGTGTACGGGCGGGACTTTGACTTTGATTTTTGCTTCACTTCTGTACAGTGGAAAGGGGTGAAGACGCGTCGTCCATCTTTATATACAGGCTATGATGAAGCCACGGCCTCTCACCTGGAACCATCTGTCCACAAATTCCACTTCAAAAAATAGGGATATTGTTGTTTATGGAGAAGGAGAACCAGGAAATGAGTCGGGGGAAATGGAACGCTACCAAGCCACAAGGGGGTAAGCTTTGCTTCAGAACACGAACCTCCTATGGCGCCATTTTGATGCTACAAAGCGATCACCTCCCGTTAGCATTCCATTGACTCCCATTCATTTTGACGTCACTTTGACAGCGAATAACTTTATATCTGAAGCGTTTAAAGACTCTATTTGTCCGTTGTTTATTTCTAAAGAAACACGACAATGTATAAAAGGCTCCATTACCTTGTACATCACGTTATGGCTCCTTATCAAACGTTTTTGTAAAAATAGGCTAACGATTAGTTACACAGTAGAGGAATTACCGTATAGTACAGGAGAAGCTCGCAGGCAGTTTGGACTTCCATTAGCTGTTTAAGTTTAATTACTAATGTTAACTAGCATGTTAGTGATCAATAATTAGCCTGTGCCCATGTTATCTCCTTACATATACCTACGCTCTCCGTCTCTGTAAGATTGGGAATGATTGAGATTTCTCTTGGCACAGCTACCAGAAGACTTCCAACTTTCAGACACGTTGCTCACGTCACATTTACGTTGTCTCTCAGTTGGAGGCTGCTCAGTAACACTCAGCGCTCACCGGAAAAGTGGTTCTAATATCCTTCACTGGTCTCCGTGTGACATGGGATCTGTTGGTCCATTATTATATACGGTCTATACCAAACCACGGCCGAGCGACGTGCTTCGCCGCGACATGTGTAGTTAAATTTTTCGAGAGGTGCGCGTCAGGCTACGCCGTAGGGTCTGTGACATGTCTCTGCGTACGTATGAACGTAGCCACGGCGTAGATACACCGCAGAAGCATAAATCACGCTTTATTTTCTCGACAAAGATCCACAGAACACATTATAGAACTGTTTTGACAAGATGGGCACGCGGTGCCCCTCCATTAGAAGCCTTTGGTGTGTAAACTCAGTTGAGTGTCTCTTTAATAACTGTGCATTTACAGTAAATGATGGTATCCTACTTTCATTTTGTTCCTCTTTTTTCACTACTGCTTTTATTCTTTTCAACAGCTGTGTCTTTTTGCTTTTGTTGGTAATCTTGTTTGTTCTGTGCTGTATTTTGTGCCAAGTTCTGCTCTTTTAGATTGTCTTTCTTTCTCGCTTATTTGTATTATAAAAAGCCTTTGTAACATCGAGGCCAGGGGGATGGACTACGGATGAAAAAAAATGTGTAATGTGTAATCATGCTTTTTTTATTAAATTTGCACCGTCCCCTTCTTAAATAAACTAAATTGAATTGAATCTCTTTATGTAATGAGCAGCCTATAACTCTGGGCAGATATCAGTCTCTGCTCAAGATAACTGTCTGGAAGTGCAGGTGATAAATATTTCATTGGCCTCAGTCACCTTTTATCTGCTCCATTCAGATGAACTGAATTTAACCCACCGCCCCCCCCCCCCTCCTCCACTCTACACACTCACAACCAAGTGCTGCAAATGCTCTGATGTTGCTGTTTTCGCATTGGGAGAGAGATGGAAGTGGGCAGAGTGGCTTTGTGGGAAGGGTGACAAAGAGCTAATCTGTTCACACTGTTTACGATGGCTAAAAGAAGTCACCCAGGCCAGCAGCCACTAACCACAGTCATAATATATCATTAGAAACGGAGGAGGAGCATGACGGTTAACTTAATATCAAGTTGCTCTACGTAATACATGTATTACGTACACGTTATAGTGAAAAGAAGACCTCAGCAATTCCGTTTTTGGAGCTCTAAAAGGTCGCACATTGGTAATCGCGTGGATGGGAACAGCTCATTTTGACACGTCAAAGCGAATTGAGACGTTAACGAGAGTCATTGCGGAGATGATTGCTTTATTCCGAGGTGGCTGTTTACTGAACCGAGTGCTCGGCGGCCGAGGGCGGGAATAAGGGGGTGGGAGGCTGGGTCCTTTGTCCCCTCTGCAGCCCCCTTTCCTCCTCCAGCATTGACAGGAGCGCGAGCCCCGGTCGTTGCGTGGCTTTTGTCTCCCCGTGCAAAACATGTCCCCCTTCACGTTAAGTCTTCCATTGATATATAGCTATAGTTGTGGGGTTTATTAAAGAAATGGAGGTAGTAAGCTGTAAAACAAGACCGACAGCCAACTTCCTTGTAGAGCAGGCGCGTGGGGGTCTGTCATAATGACACAACAAACAGGGGCTGTTCGCTGACAGAAGGCACCGTAACCATAGGTTACTTTCAATCGGCTAACGGCTAACAGTTACTATCGATATCCATTCTTTGAAATGGCGTGAACTGTTTTTTTTTTTTGCAAAGTCGCTGGCAGCAAACGTTCTCTTAATTACATCCAGGGCAACAAAGAGAAACAGTCCCAAAAAAAAAAAACACCACACCACTTTCTTAGGGCTCGGGCTGTTACGTTACTTGTTTCAATTCCGACGTAAATATCTCGACATTACGCTAACCGCGAAGAGAAACACGTTTTTCTTCAGGGAAACACATTTAAACGCAGCACCTAGCTAAAACACGCCGCCGACCACAGCATCCCCCCCCTGCTAGAACACACCACCCCGGTGTCAAAAAACACCACACATCAGGCAACCGTTAACAGGCACGCCGCTCAGCAATAATAAGTAACAGACACCGTTTACACAACACAATGTCTGACGAGCGGTTACAACACAAACAAGCGAGGGTGAGGCGAGCAGACAGATTAGTAGAAGCCAAATCCACGGCTGACAAGGGGCTCCCGTAGTCTGGTTTATCCAGGCGTAGTAACGTTAAAGCCCCAAACGGTTTTGCTTATTATCCTCGTAATGGCTGGGATCGACTTACCCAGCTTTTCCTGCTCGTCTGCGTTCAATTCCTCAAATATAGGAGTGGGTCCACATTGTTTTTTTTTTTTCCTTTCTTCTTCTTCTGTTTGTTTGTTTTCCCCGCAGCCAGAACCGCTGCTTTTAACGGACCGTAGGCATCAGTCGGTGTGGTACACGGGTCTCCTGTGTGTGTGTTGGATGAAACGCCTTTTCTCCTCTAGGAGCTGCATTGTTGACATTGGCTTCCTGACGTCATGCTGGCCCTCATTCACAACAACGGCCGAGCCCCCCCCACCCCTTACGATGATGGAGCCCCGTGCCTTGACTTGAGGATGCGTAAAGATGTTTAGTGAATTAAAAGTGCTTTACTACTAGGGCTGCACGATATGAGGAAAATATCTAATTGCGATTGTGATACGATTCACGATATTGGAGGGAATGGTCGTTTTTGTATCATTAGTCTCAATTTCATTGAAAATTATTAACATTGAAAGAAATTAAAATGATTATAGTGTGATTTTTTTTTTTGCGAGGATCTGTACCAAACAAAGATTTTTTTTTCCTTTAGTCTGTAGGATAGGATTTGTAGGCCGGGACATCTCTGCAGCACCACAATACTTATACATATTTGCGCCCCCTCTGCGATTTGGATATTGCACTAGTCCATATTGCGATTTTGATATAATTGCCCTATTTACTACACATTTTAACTCTTAATCAGATATGCTTTTGAACAGACATCAGTGATTGTCACTTGACTGTAGAATAGTCTAAAAAAGGTTATTTTTCAATTAAGTTCTTTCTTTGTGCGGTCTATAAAATGTCAGAAAATAGTAAAATGCCCCCAATTTTCCAAAGCCAGAGCCGATTCAAATCACTTATGTTTTGTCCAAGTCTACAGCAGTGTAAGATCCAAAGAAAGCCAATATTTAGTTATTGCCTATGACAAAGAAAAGCCAAAAGAATGTTTGGTATTTTTACCCGAAAACTGACTGAAATGATTCATATACGGAAGAGGATTAGGGACAATGTGAAAAAGGTAGCCTATTTGAGTTGAGAGAAAGAAAAAAAATCTCACAATGTCCTATAGTTTCAATTGACGTGCAATCTGAGTACATTTCAAACTGTAGCCATCAAATGTTTAGTTTCCTTTTATAAGTTTCTATTTTTATCTGCTAAATGATTTCAACCATGAACTGATAATCCACATTTCAGCTATTTGGTTTGCACTAACAACAAAAGGAGTGGCCTCCATGAACTCACAAGGCACTGCCATCGCATTAAAATCAGACTGTAACGGAGAAAGATAAATGGGATTGAGTGAGGACTAATTCCGGATTAGATGGAAATCTAATCACATGTATTTGAAGGCAGGTTTGCAGTGCGCTGAGGCCAATCTGAACAGGACGGTAGGTATTGCGACAGGGTTTGTAATACGGACTGTAATCCAGCGGGAGCTGGCAGAGATGATACATTTTATCAGTTTGCCACAGACAGGCACCTCTTGGGCCTCGTTCTGAGCGGCTGGATTCAGATCAGCCCACATTCTCAATGTCAAGATGTTATAAATAGCCAGAACTGATTTGTACAGCTCCTCTGGCAGCTAAGATCAGCTCAGTGGGGGGATGTGATGTTCTCAGGGATGGATCCATGGGTAGCCTGACAAAGAAAAGAGCTAGCTGGTATAGCCTCCTGAAGGCAAACACACACACACACATATATAGGATAAGATTTCAAAGAAGACATTTTTTGAGTTTGCATCTAGATAAAACTAGTTTACTTGACAGTGCTATTATCTATTACTGTATACAGTATTAGATAATAGTATAGTCACCCATTGCCAGACCTATCTCCACAGCGCTGTGGAGTAAAATCTGGCTACACCACAGATGCATTCTGGGATAGGAGATAAAAAAAAGCTCTGGGTTGGTTGCATTGTTTTAAGCTCCGGACGCAGTGACGCTGGCTCTGCTAAATCGTCTCGGGAAGGAACTTGTTTTGGTGGAACATTTGCACCCCGCAAATGAAAACGCCACATACAATATTAGATAAAGTTAACTGTTGACACCATCCAGTAACGTGAGCTATTTAAATTAGCTGATACATAGTTGAATGACATTTGCTCTTACCAGTGTATCTCCGTGTGTACATATTCCACAGCAATCCCACCAATCGGTCCCAAATCCCAATTAGAGAGGAAATGTGTGAACATATTCTTTGTTAATCTTTACCACCATTCCCCGAAAGAACCACGCAGGCCCGCCTTGTTGCACGATCCAAATTGTCTTCAAAAATGTTCAGCGTGTAGCTTGCTAGCTCAAAGTTTGTTGTTTCCCGAAGAGAAGGAATTTTGAAAACGGCAACACACAGAGAGCAGAAGGTGAGGGACGACACGCGCCAGATTTCAGGATCAGGGATGTAAATCCCATGTTTTTTATCACGATACGATATATCAATTCTTTGGACAATGATATCATATTTACTGAAATCACAAAGGCTGCCACGATACGATTTTGATTTGATTCAGTTCAGGGCTCTGCGACCAATACCAGACGATACATAAGCCCGTTCAACACAATCAGTTACATTTATATATATATTTAATTAATAAAAGCAACTAAAATAGGATTTGACAATTTCATTACTAAGCTCTTCCAGACATTTAAATAAATCTAAATGTAAATATAATTGAAAAAATAAACTACGCTTTTTAATCAAAAGAATAAATATGAAGGGAATTTCAAAATAAAGGCCCATCTTATAGATGAAATGTATCGATATTTTCACTTTGAATCTATAATATTGGATCGTTGATGACTGAACAGATAAATGGATCCAGATCGATTTATCCCTAGTCAGGGATGCCGGGCTCTATCCTGGAAATGTACTACTGATTCAGAATAGTCACTGAGTTAGGATTTGTCTATATCGTCGATATTGCATTTACGGGATTGTTCAGGCGCCACTGGAAATTCTTGCGGATGTCCCTCATTTCCGGCTGAATGTCCGTTTCCTTCCGCTTTCTTTGTGTTCCTTGTCCAGCGGCTATTTTGCAGAGGCGCCGTTGCTCCGACCGGCCCCAGACGACTGTGATTGACCCTTCGGGTCACCGGGAGCCGAAGGACCACACAAGGGTTATGTACTTCCGTTTACTTTGTTGACAATTGCTCTCTTAACCCTGTCTCTTGTAAAGTAAGTAAGTAAAGTTTATTTCTAGAGCACATTTAAACACAGTTTAAGCTGACCAAAATGCTGTACAAACGAGCACTAAGGTGCTGTATTAACCCTCGTGTGGTCCTTCGGGTCACCGGGACCCGAAGGACCACACAAGAAATGCCAATAAACCGAAGCACGTTTTCCTCACGTCCCAGAATGCTGTGTGTGGACCAGCCAGACCCTCCTCCTCCACAGTGCTGTGGAGGAAGGTCTGGCAATGCGACAGTACTGGGGGATAAATAGTGAGTGAGAGATAGAGAGCAAAGTTTCTCCAGTCAGTAGTTGTTCCTATAGTAACAGCTCACCAGATAGTCTCAAACTGAAATCGGTTTGATTTATATGTATCCACATAACTCGCAGCATAACAGTACTGAAGACTCGCCTTCACTCATTGACAATGGTCTAACCCCCTCCCCCACGATGTGCTCTCTTCCTCCTTTTAAAAAGCAGATGAAGCTGCTGATGTCTGTGTTGCACCATCATAACACATGGTGGTGGGTTCAAGTTCAGTCCAACCTATCACCCAGGAGATTTGTGTGTGTGTGTGTGTGTGTGTGTGTGTGTGTGTGTGTGTGTGTGTGAAACTGTTGTTGAAGCGAGTACTGGGATCTGTAAAAACCTCGGCATCGCTATGGAAACTGAAGCCTGGCATTCAAAAGGAATCCAACCCTTAAACTGGACCCACACCTCCGGTGGAAACGCCTGGAACATCAATAAGTTGTTTTCACCTCGTTTGTTTCTTAATTTAGCCACAAATCAAAAGCAAAACTCTCCACGTATCGCCGAATACCGAATCCACTGGTTAAGATTCTGCTGAATCCGAAACCGAATACCGACTCCTCCTCCCCTCCTCAGTCCATTAACACAGTAAACACATTAATGAAGGAAACAAAGTCCACAGTAGTGTATTTTTCATTTTATTATAGTTTAACTGTATGGTCGTCTGGTTAACACCAGGTTTTAGCTGGGACTGTGACTACCTGAAGTTGCTGCATTTTGGCTGCTGTCTGGAGATTCCTTCATGCACAACTCGTATTCTTTTGGATGTTTCACACCAAATGTTTTAACAGCAGCCATGTTGTGTATTGTTTAGGGTCCTCGCCACCACCAGACAAATCAGCATTATATATATATATATATATATATATATATATATATATATATATATATAGTCTACTGTTGACGTGACATAGCCCAAACATGTGTCAATTCATTACGTTTTGTCGATCATTTGTGTATAGAATAAAAGCCGATTTTCTGCAGTTTCTGAGTACCTGTAATAATTAGACGGACGAGCCCTTTAACTGGTGTTCCACAGAGGCTGCAGGAATGGGAGGAATGACAGTGAGCTCAGCAGACAGGGGCCTGGACAGGCCGGAGTGGGAGGGCTAGCCGTCGTCCTGCAGACAAAGCGGTTTCTGTGAGCTCGGCCGCCCCTGTCACCACTGATGTGCTCACTGGCCGCCAGAACCGACCTACGACTGCAGCTCTCGCTGCGCTCACCAGACACTGTGTACACGCTGTCAGCTGGGAACACAATGTTACAATGCTTCCTGCTGGCCCAGAAAGACTCATCCAAGACTCAAGAGGTTGTTTTTCTTTAATTCTTTTATCGGTGATACCCAGTGGTAGAGCTGGGCAATATATCGATGTTATATTGATACATGTGACTAGATATCGTCTTAGATTTTGGATGTCGTACTATCGTGATATGACATAAGGGTTGTCTTTTCCTGGTTTAATGGCTGGATAGAGTGATGTAATTGTTTGAATTTACTGGACTGTTCTAGCTTTTCTATTATTTGCCTTAACCCACTTAGTTGTTATATACACATTAATGATGATTATTTATCAAAAATCTCATTGAGTGGGGCAGCCTGTAGCTCACCCAGTAAGAGCGTTCGCTCCATGAAGGCCGAGTCCTTTGCAGCTGCGCAGGGTTCAAATCCGACCTGCTGCCCTTTGCTGTGTGTCGTCCCCCATCTCTCTTCCCCTTTCCTGTCTATCCATGGTCACTGTCTAATAGAGACAGTAATAGAGGTATTTGGCCAACAATATCGTGATATTTGATTTTTTACATATCGCCCAGCCCTACCCAGTGGTTTAGTCTACATGATTCGCAGGTATACGCAGTTTACCCACTAAGAAAGCTCCAGGACTTCCATATACCCACTTAAAAATGCCCAATTGTATTATTATATTTTTGATATATTTTGAATTGTCATCTGTGTTCTTTTTCTTCACATAGGCTAAATAAAAAGGTATTTCCACCGTAAATTGGTGCATTAAAGCGTATACAAATGCAGAAAATGAAGTTGCTGACGCTCAAAACGTCCCTGGTGGAGGACACCACAGTGCTGTGGTGATGGGTCTGGCACTGCGAGACTCTTTCATATTTCCACAAGGGCTGGGCGATATACAGAAAATCAAATATCACGATATTCTTGACCAAATACCTCAATGTTGATATTGCGACAATATTTTAGGGTTGACTATTGGTGCTTTAAAAGGTCCCATGGCATGGTTTTTTAACATTAATATGAGTTCCCCCCAGCCTGCCTATGGTCCCCCAGTGGCTAGAAATGGTGATAGGTGTAAACCGAGCCCTGGGTATCCTGCTCTGCCTTTTGAGAAAATGAAAGCTCAGATGGGCCAATCAGGAATCTTCTCCTTATGAGGTCATAAGGAGCAAGGTTACCTCCCCTTTCTCTGCTTTGCCCACCCAGAGAATTTGGCCAACCCATTAGAGAGGGAGACATCATGGCTTTCAAACGAGCAAAGTGGCAGTTGGTCAAGGCCACACCCCCACCCTCCACCTTGCCCCCCCCTCTCTCCTCCTCAATAGCTACAGACACAGAAATGGCACATCCCTAAGGAAAGATCATTGTGGGTACTGGCTCTAGTGGCTGTAATTCTGCACCAAGGCTGAATTTTGGGAAAGAGACTTCAGATACAGTATTAGGGGACCACTAAGGTCTATATAAAAGAGACTTCAGATACAGTATTAGGGGACCACTAAGGTCTATATAAAAGAGACTTCAGATACAGTATTAGGGGACCACTAAGGTCTATATAAAAGAGACTTCAGATACAGTATTAGGGGACCACTAAGGTCTATATAAAAGAGACTTCAGATACAGTATTAGAGGGACCACTAAGGTCTATATAAAAGAGACTTCAGATACAGTATTAGGGGACCACTAAGGTCTATATAAAAGAGACTTCAGATACAGTATTAGGGGACCACTAAGGTCTACATAAAAGAGACTTCAGATACAGTATTAGGGGGACACTAAGGTCTATATAAAAGAACTTCAGATACAGTATTAGGGGACCACTAAGGTCTATATAAAAGAGACTTCAGATACAGTATTAGGGGGACCACTAAGGTCTATATAAAAGAGACTTCAGATACAGTATTGGGCGACAACTAAGGTCTATATAAAAGAGACTTCAGATACAGTATTAGGGGGACCACTAAGGTCTATATAAAAGAGACTTCAGATACAGTATTAGGGGGACCACTAAGGTCTATATAAAAGATACTTCAGATACAGTATTAGGGGACCACTAAGGTCTATATAAAGAGACTTCAGATACAGTATTAGGGGACCACTAAGGTCTATATAAAAAGAGACTTCAGATACAGTATTAGGGGACCACTAAGGTCTATATAAAAGAGACTTCAGATACAGTATTAGGGGTCCACTAAGGTCTATATAAAAGAGACTTCAGATACAGTATTAGGGGGACCACTAAGGTCTATATAAAAGAGACTTCAGATACAGTATTAGGGGGACCACTAAGGTCTATATAAAAGAGACTTCAGATACAGTATTAGGGGACCACTAAGGTCTATATAAAAGAGACTTCAGATACAGTATTAGGGGGACCACTAAGGTCTATATAAAAGAGACTTCAGATACAGTATTAGGGGACCACTAAGGTCTATATAAAAGAGACTTCAGATACAGTATTAGGGGACCACTAAGGTCTATATAAAAGAGACTTCAGATACAGTATTAGGGGACCACTAAGGTCTATATAAAAGAGACTTCAGATACAGTATTAGGGGACAACTAAGGTCTATATAAAAGAGATTTTTGATAAATAATCTCCAGAAATGATTTAATGACTAAGTGGATGAAGGTAAATCATAGAACAACTATAACAGTCTGGTAAGTTCAGAAAATGACATCACTTTACTATAATGCTGCCTGTAAAACCAGGAAAAGACAACACTTACCATATAACGATATCCAAAATCTAAGACGATATCAAGTCTCATATCGCGATATCGATATATAGAACATCGATATATTGCCCAGCCCTAATTTCCACCCACTTCACGCGTCACTGCTGGGACTGGCGGGTGGAGCTTCACGACACAGGCTTCGACTTCAGACAAAAAACACTCGACGAAAATAAAATAAGACAACTTGACAAAATACTACAAACTTTGTTTTTACTCTCTAAAAGCACATCATTGCAGTCTGTACATTTTTAAAATCGCAGGAGAAATGTTTTATAAAATGAACAGAGATGGGAAGAGAGAAATAATGAACTGTACAGGAACAATCCTTAGGCAACGTTTGAAGAAATGCATTCAAAAAACGACAATCATCCCAAAGTCACCCCCCGTCGTAGTAATCCCCCCCCCTCTCCAAAACCAAAGTGAGGCTACAACACCATTCTTTGACCCAAATACTGTAAGTGCAGTGCAGAACAATGTTAATATAATTCGGTGAAATATAACTGTGTGTGTGTGTAAAAAAATAACCAAAGAAAAGAAAAAAAAAAATCGAAATTAAACATAGGTAAAGAAATGCCTGCCAGGTTCATTATTCTACAGTTATTTCCATTTCAAACAGCCTTTCAACAAAGCTCCCCCCTCTCCCTCCCCCGTGCTCCGAGGCAGCATGTCTCTGAAGCACAAACTCCTTTGGTAAGTCTTGTATTCACAGTAAAAATTGGTTTCAAATAATACCGCTCCTCTTTTCATAAAACACGATACAATGGGTGTGTTAAAACTGAATACATAAAAGTAGTAATTTACTAATTACAATAGTAGTTACTTTTTCAACAACTCAAAAAAAAAAGAAAATAAAAGGAAAAATACAACTGAATATAACACTCACCTTGGGACCCCCCCGTGACGCCTGAGGCTTCAGTTTGTTTGTTTTTCTGAATCAAAGTCCATTTTCAGAGTACGAGTCCATGTGAATCTCCTCGGTCCCACCGTATCAACACCGTCCGTGAAATGTTCAAAATGAACGTTGAGTTTTGTGTTTGCTCCCCCCAATCGTCAAATGTATGGAGGCCCAGACGGGATGTGGTAGCTGCTAAATTATTTCATGTCATGTCTCCTTAATCTCACAGCTCAGTTATCTCAAGATAACTCCTATTTTGTATTCAAAGTCAAAGGGAATCTAAATGTTATGCGTCAAAAGTGTAATTTTTTAAAAATGAAATAAAACCTCACTTATTTTCTTGTAGCGACGACGCCTTCTACATTGGTGTTCTTCAGGGAGTTTTTGGTACCGATTGGAAATGTCTGCGATATAGTTAAAAAAAAAAAAAAATTATCGCTTACGATCGCTTACATTCCAACAGCCGAAACTGGAGATATGGAGCATGCTTTCCGTTAGAGGACCAACGTTCTGCCCACTTAGCCCCGTCTCTGTTAAAGTTAATCTTGGTACAATGTTTTGTGGTTAGTAAAATATGTTCTCTCTTTTTTTTCAGGTTAACTTCCCTAGTTTACGGTGGGTGCATGGAGTGCTTCCTCTCATCCGTCAGGGAGAACAGAGGAGACGTGGACTGTGTGCGGCGGCGCTCCTGTTCCTAGCTGTGGTGCTGGTTCTGACTCTTGATCAGGCTCAGTTTGCTCTTCAGGCCCTGGCAGTAGGCAGACAGGCTGCTGTTGTCCTCCAGCAGCTTGCTGTGCTCCTGGATGAGTCGGGACGAAGTCTGCTGCTCCCTCTGGTCCTGCTCCAGCTCCGACATTAGCTCCTGTCTGCAAACAGAGGACGCCACGCAGAGCCTCCGTTACTGTCATCATGTCTGAATAGGCTCCCTGGTCACTTTTACTTTAAAAGGGCTCATATTATGCTTTTTGGCTTTTTCCCTTTCCTTTATTGTGTTATATATCTTTTTTTGTGCACGTTATAGGTTTACAAAGTGAAAAACCCCTATGTCCCCCCCAAAGGGACTTACCATCTCCAACAGAAAACACTGTTCACCAACTGCTCCAAACATCTCTATTGTAGTCCAGCCTTTACTTCAGAGACAAACGTGGTCACTTTGTAACACACGTTATAATGCCTGCCTAGCTGCTAGCATGGCACGCTCTCATACTCTGCTTCTGACTGGCTAGTAGTCCTTACCTAGGTACTGTCAGGGCACACCCTCATACTCTGCTTCTGACTGGCTAGTAGTCCTTACCTAGGTACTGTCAGGGCACGCCCTCATACTCTGCTTCTGACTGGCTAGTAGTCCTTACCTAGCCACTGCCCATGTGCGACTCCCAACAAAGATGGAACAGAAGTGAGATGTCTCACTCTGTAGCTAAAACAGAGAGCTCAACACACAGGGTGAAAAGAAGAGCTGCAGCAATGTGCAGTACAACAAAAATATGGTGTTTTTTGAAAATCAAACCATGTAAACCTAATCTGATATAACCTCTAAATACAATTATGAACCGGAAAATGAGCATAATATGAGCACTTTAAAGTCACAACGCCAATCTGACTGTCAAACCCGGCGCATTACCAAATCACTTTCAACACGGCACACCGATGAATGGACTGCAGATTGCAGCAGCGCCAGGTCAAACAGGGAGATTTAATGCACGCCTTCTAAATAATCAGTTCACTACCTTAATTGAATTTGGGTGTTTTATTCAATTTTATAGCATTAAAAAAAAAAAGACATTGGAAAAAGTGACAAATATGACGGAAAAAAAGACAAAAATGTCGGGAAAAGTGACAAAAACATTGAGGAAAGTGAGAAAAACGTTGAGGAAAGTGATTAAAATTTTTCAAAAAACATGACCAAAAACACTGAAAAAAAGAAGTTTTAATTTTAAATTTTGAAAAAAGTTGCATTGTCCACGGGAAGACAATACAAGGGTTAAATAATAATCATTTCAATATTGTGTGATTGTGATCTTCTTCCCAGCAGCCTTAGTTAGTAACATGTGGGTTGACTTACTTCCTCAGAGCCAGGTGAGCGATCTCGGACTGGACTTTGAGGTACTCCTGCGCCATCCTGATGTGCTGCTCGAACACGGCCATGGACTCTTTGGAGTTTGGACACGGAGTCAGCGGCTGAAAGCAGAGGGACAGTTCCGTGACTTACACACTGCTGCGTGTACACAGGGCTCATCAAGACCTACGTCAAAACAACTGGAGGAGAGCAACACTCTAGAGAGCAATATCCTTGTTTAGGCTGAAATTAAACGTCGACCTATTAAATCCTACACGTGTCCAATAACTCCGCAAACCGATTACAAAATTCAACTGCCAAGAATGAGTCGCACCACAATAACGGAATTAATCAATTTAATTGTTTAATAAAAGACAAAACAGGCAACAGTAGAATAACTATGAAATATAAGTAAGGGCTGCAACTAACGATTATTTTCTTGATTAATCAGTTAGTTGTTTGGTCTATAAAAAGTCAAAAAATTGTTTAAAAAGGTCCAATGTGTGGGAATTTCTCCCATCTAGCGTTGAGATTATATATCGCAATCAACTCTGTCGCACCGCGCAGTTCAAAAGCTACGGCTACGGTAGCCTTCATGCTTCAAAAAGCCGGTCTCTTGCTCTTTTCTTATCCTTTTTCTTTTTCTGGGAGAAGAAAAAGACTCCTGTTCCTGAAATTTTGGATTTTTAATACGTGTGGTCCTCCATGTTTCCTTCTTCAAACTTGCCGGGGCCGGGAAGCTACGATACCCGTTAGCAGCATTAGCAGCACCTGGGAGTTTATCATGTGACAGCGAAAAGGTGAAAGGTGGAGCAGTGTGTCCTGTATGTCCCTTACGTATTTCAAGATGGAGCATGAATATGGAGCGTCTACCCCAGTTCATGCAAGCGCAAATGTAAAAATTCAAGCCAATAGGAATACTTGGAATTGATGGTGGTGGTCAATATTCATGAAAAAGGACAAGTTTGTGAACGGGCAAAACTGATTTTGATAATGAACAACTAAACACGTTACACACTGGACACTTGTCCACAACTCAAAAGATATTCAGTTTACTGTCCCAGAGGAGAGAAGAAGCTGGAATAAAAGACATATGACCTTTTTTACCCTTATCAAAAGAAATTACTCAAACCAATAACTGATTATCAAAATCGTTGCAGATTGATTTAATAGTTGACAACTAATGGATCTAATCTTTGCACCTCTACATATTAGTATCATTATTACCAGCAGGAATAGGACTATAATGTAAAGGAACACAAAAATTTTCAACTTACCTGTAACTGGTGATCCAGTTTCAGGTAGGCCATGGGAATGGAGCTGTCCAAACCATTGGTAGCTAAACACACACACACACACACACACACACACACACACACACACACACACACACACACACACACACACACACACACACACACACACACACACACACACACACACACACACACACACACACACACACACAGTCAGTCAGTGTAAAAGAGCTCCTACACACACACTCTCTGGCAGGTTGCACTGTAATGCCCCTCAGTGGTGCAGTGTGGGCAGTGCAACAACTCAAAGCTTTGACTGTGGGCTCAGACTCCTGATGAACTCAACCTGTTGAATTTGGAGTCAACTAGAAAATGAGAAAATACAGTGGCGGAGTACAGACATTACAATATGCTGGCTCTTGGAAAAAATTCCAAACCGAATCCACGCTGTGATTGGCCAGCTGTGTGGAGGTGAGGAAGTACGCTGGGTATAAACTTCTCTCTCAGGATTTACTTTTTCATTCTTGACACAACTATTTCTGTCACTTTTCATGTGAACCTCACTATTACTGTATGTGTGTGTATATACAGTATGTATGTATATGTGTATATGTGAAAGCGCCCTTAGTATCAGTAATTATATTTTTCATGAGCAGGGCAACATGGAATCTGCGGATACAAAATTCCGCAGCTTTTTTCGCAGATTTAAATTAAAAAATTAAACTCACAATGTTAACACATCTCCACCACAAGCAACAACAAAGAAACGGCCAGCTAAATTTCAAAGATTTTCATTCTGGATCAACACTGACTGTAAAAAATAAATTATAAAATAAATAAATAAACTGCAGATTCCGTTTGGGTCTGCTCATGAGGCTCCCTACCTGTGGGACAAATCGTCATCCTCAACTCCGATTGGCTGGTGGTGGTTACAGGGCTGGTGCAGTGTGTGGGGCTTTGGGAGCGTCCTGGCTGGCTGTCTACACTGGGCCCTCTGGACAGCCCAGTACGCAGCGTGGCTGTCTGGGGGGGGGGAGAAACACAGCTGAAATCACTGACTACGTTTACATGTACGTAATATCCCAGTTTTTGCCCCTTATTACAAAAATGACAATATTCTGACCAGTGTTGGTCAAGTTACTTGGAAATAGTAATTAGTTACTGATTACTGATTACTTCTCCAAGAAAGTAATCCAGTTACTTTACTGATTACTTATTTTCAAACGATTCAGAGTCAACAGTGGAAATTGGCAGCATGTCCTAGACAATATAGCCAGCGACGAGCTTCTTCAGTTCAGCGGCACTAAGTCCTGTCGCTTTGAAGTCTATTTCTACCTGTTTAGCAGGAGAGGGGCCCACGGAGGTTCGCCCGGTAGAGCTGGATGTAGCCACAGCAGTCATGTCAGTTGGGGGTTCAGGTTTTTTTTGCAGTGAGTTTCACATTCCTGTGCCGGCTTGCTAGGTGCTTGCTCTGATTTGAAGTGGAATTTTTCGCTGTAGATAAAATCTTTCTTCCCACGCAGCGTGTACAGCGGACGCTGATGTTTTTGTCACCTTTAACCGAGTCAAACTCAAAGTAATGTCGGTACTTCCAAGCATTAAACGCTGCATGGTCCTGCTCTCTCCCGCGCCCCATGTTGTCTCTTGTTCAACACTACGCATGTCGGTGTTTACCACTGACGTCGCGGCGCTCATACGTTGTCACTCACGAGACAGTCTCACGAAACAAAATCACGGTTAAGTAACGCAGTAACGCAGCCTGCTTACGGGGAAGTAACAGTAATCTAATTACTGTTTTTGCAATTGTAATCCCTTACTTTACTCGTTACTTGAAAAAAGTAATCGGATTACAGTAACGCGTTACTTCTAACGCGTTACTGCACATCAGTGATTCCGACTGAGCCGTTTCCGTGGCTAATGAAAGTAAATATTCCACTAATATTACTGTTTACATGCAGCCGTGTTTTCCATCAGCGGTAGCGGACTCGCTGGACCGTGCAAACACAGCGTCCCTCTTTTATTCCTTCAACCACCTTTTGGAAAAGGTCGACTTTTCGATATTTGTGCATATCCAAAAACCTGTTGATTTCCAAGTCTTTCATTATGTTTAAAAGTAGGTGCGTTGATGCAGCTCTACAGCAGCCCCGCAGACTGTTGGCTGGCTGGTTTGTCTAAAACAACCACAGCAACGCACAGAGCTGACCGTACGCCGTAAACACTCAAGAGGCCGTAAACTGTCACAAACTGCTGTGAAAACCCTGACTGAGACGCAGATTCTGAATGCGCTGTATACATTTCCAAAGAATGCTTCTAAAACCCAAATACTACCGGCACATCCCACATTAATCAGAAAATGGTAAATTCAGAAAAATATATATTCAGAATATGCTGTGCTCGCAATTGGGAATATCGTCATATTCAGGATAATAGTGGAATATGAGTGTGCATGTGAACGTACACAGACAGGATGAGTGTGTACTATCAGTGTTCCCGGTCTGATTACCTTCGAGGGTTTGAACTGGAGAGGAAATTTAGCCTCAAAGCTTTTCAGGGTTTCTTCTCTGCCGACAGAGTTTCTGTGTTCGGAGTTGTCGTCACTCTTATTACTGTTGATGGTGTAGTCCGCGTACGAGTCTGCAGACAGCAAAGACCGATTCATTGGGACACTTTCTTTACCTGAAGCATACAATGACTTTAACACACACACACACACACACACACAGAAACAAGTGGAAGCCGCAAAAGCTGAACGTTACCTGTGCTTGTGGCCGACGAGGAGCCGCTTCTGCTGTCTGAAGACTGGTGAGGCAGCTTGAGTGGTTCATCAGAACCTGGGAAGTACTGGAAGATCCAAACACACCACCCGGCACGTTACAAAAAGAGCTTGTTACAGTTTGACCTAGAGCTAATTTATAGGTTATATTAACTTTGTTTATTCTGCACATGAATAAGAATGTGGGAATGATCCTTTTGTAGTTTTAAGCACAGCTGAGACAAAAGTTGCAGCTGTCTGAAGCGGCCCGTCTTCGCACGACTCAGACCAGCCGATGGCGCCGCTGTGACTCAGCGCGTCAGGTCCCCAGAGGTTTTAGAACGTAAAAAGGGACGTCAGCCTTTTCAACAGCCAATAGCGAATTCCGCTTGTAAAGTCGGCTACGAACCATAGAAATGAAATGATCCATGATCCATTTTCGTTCTACGTTACAAAATGGTGTAAACTGGTGGAAATGGCGGAGTTTGAAACGGAGGCTCAACGAGCGCCCGCGAGCGCGTTATGTGGTGGAGCGAGCTAGAGAGTGGCTGAACTGAGCGGCAACAAAGAACACAGCAGTGAATCAGAGAATTAAGACGTTTTCGCCTTTTCCTCGCTAGAAATGCAACTGTAGCAAACATCTCACTAGCACTTACCTTATTCAAATCTGCAGATGGTACAAATGCAGGGTTTCCCCCAGTGGGGGGAATGTAAATGTATTTTTAGGACGTTTAAACTACAGTTACAGTGGGGCGGCTGGGTTGGAAACTTGGGCGTAGTCATGTTTTCTAATCTGCATTTAGCTTTTAGCACTGACTTAATGTAGGGCACTATGGAATCGGTCTTATAGCTTTTTAAAAATGTTTAATTTTGCAATTCCGTCCATTTGGTATCACTGAAACTACCGGGCTCTACATTAAAGCTGCCATCAGTCTGGGACTGGCCCCAGCCGGGCCCTCGTCAAGATAAAGACACTTACCACTGGGCCTAACAACCTTTCTGGGGGAAACCCTGAAACGATATATCAAGTTACAGTTTTTGCAGACCGGCGCGTTGCAAGTAGTTGCAAGTTTCAACTAGTCGTGAATCAGTGGTGTGAACTGGGCTCCAGCCGGAGTAACAGCACGTGTTGGGACGATACCTTCATGAGCTGGCTCATGGTGTTCTTCACCTCCTCCATGGACGGTCTCTGGCAGGGTTCTTTGTCCCAGCAGCGGGTCATCAGAGTCTCTATAGGCTGGGGAAGGTCCTTGATCAGAGGCGGCCGCGTACCTGCGTCACAGTAAACAGTCAGTCAGTCGGTCAGGAATGTGGGAATGTGATAAGCTTTGCCAAGGACAACACTGGTTCCCTCCCATCATCACTGCAGCGGAGGGAACAGCGTAACCTCACAACAATGTGTGCGCACTTTGGACCTCACTAGTACATCTGATTCTGCTACGAGTCAACAGTCAGTCTGTTGTTGTTCGGACGGACCTGCCCCCACTGGTATAAAAAAATACTACAGGAAACACTGGGTTTGACTCCAGTCCACTCTCACTGAACCCCTGATATGAAAACAAAGCAAAGCAGCTTTCAGATTAGAAGCTCACACAAGCTGATTGGATGCTACCTGCCCAGCGTCAAACATCAGTAGGAGAAGAGAATCAAAAGGGAGCAAATGGGACGCAGCACCAGCATCAACATCTGCTCCCACCATGCAGTTGTACTCCATTTATGCAACACAAGACACAATGTACTTTTACTACACTAAAATGTTAGTTGCCTACTAGTTACTTTGCAGATAAAAGATCACTGAAGTTATTTCTAGAGGGTCTGCACGCATAATAAACAAGGGAGAGAAGTACTTGACAAAGAGCTATTCAAAACTTCAATCTTCGTTCTAATTAATTCTGTTATTACGCTGGAATAAGCCAAAAGCTGTAGGTAAACTAGGCTGAAGAATGTTCCACCTCTGTTTAAGTAATGTATGTAGCACTTTACTGCTGCAGGGTGCTTTTTATTCATTGATTTGTATATGTTGTTCCATACTATGTAACCATGGTAAATGATAGAAATAATACAAATGGTATCTGGCTGACTCAACATCATAGATCAGACGGAGGAGGCATTCTGACTAATCTGGTTGTCTGTATCAAAAAAGTAACCAGAACAACCCAGAAACCTGGATACCCGAGGTCAAGTCATGAATCCCATGTGACTAACGTGTCATAAAAAGATTCCCTGACATTTCTCACACATCCAGCTCATCATCGCAGCTCGAATGTCTGGTATTCACAGGGTTCAACAACAAGGGTTTGCCCGATGGGCCCGGGGCAAATAAAATGCCAAGTCGGGCGTGTTTGGACAAGTTTGAGTGAATGTTGAATGATTTGATTTGAAGTTGGAGGCGCCCAGATAGCTCAGTTGGGAGAGCAGGCGCCCATATCTATCTATCTATCTATCTATCTATCTATCTATCTATCTATCTATCTATCTATCTATCTATCTATCTATCGCCGGCTGTCTTGTTAGAAGAAGATGCTGCAAGGCTGCATACGAGCTAAAGTGAAAGAGAGTGTTTCAAGAAAGAAATACAATTTTTTTTTTTTAAACACCTTTTTATCCTTTTATCTATTCAGAAACAGAGTAGAGCTGGGCAATATATCGATATTATATAAATATCGTGATATGAGACTAGATATCGTCTTAGATTTGGATAGTGTGTTGTCTTTTCCTGGTTTTAAAGGCTGCATTACAGTAAAGTGATGTCACTTGCTGAACTTACCAGAATGTTGTTAACTGTTCTATTATTTGCCTTTACCCACTTAGTCATTATATCCACATTACTGATGATTATTTATCAAAAATCTCATTGTGTAAATATTTTGTGAAAGCACCAATAGTCAACACTACAATATCGTTGCGGTATCGATATCGAGGTATTTGGTCCAAAATATCGTGATATTTGATTTTCTCCATATCGTCCAGCCCTAAAACAGAGTTTCTGCAGGTTTCACCAAGTCAAATTTAAGAAGCTGAGAGCTTCCATGAACCGACAACCGTCTTTCACAATTTGTATAGGGGCCAGGAAAAATTGACTTAGGGGGGAGGAGTAGAATTTTGTTTTTCACCTGTGAGCAGCAGATTTTGGACCAAAAACAAAGAGCTTAAAGTGGCTTCTAGATGGAAAACACAAAGGGCTCATTGAAGAGTTAAAAAGGTTAAAATTACACACCTTAAAGTTTAAAGATCTGGTAGATTTTAAGACTGCATAATTAATCTATAAAAATAAATAAATAAAAAAAGCCTGCCTGGAAACTTACAACAACTGTTAGCAGATGGAGAGGGGGGGTTAGAACTTGAGAGGGGTTTTAAATTTGAAACAACGGTAAGCTCAGACAAAGCCTAAAGGTTTGTGTGTTACGATGTGTGGGATGCTTTAGTGGAATAGTCTGAAGGAATCGATCAAACAAAGTGTAAACATGCTGCAATTTAAATTAAGATTTATTTTTGAAAAGTACAGAAGTGAGGAAGGAGAGTTACACTGATGTTACTGCGGCTTGTTTTGGTTCCGTTTGTTCTTTCTTCTCTTAATATCTTGATAAAGTAGGATGCAAATTTGGAGTAGTATTTTTTTTTTATTATTATTTAAAATGGTCTGTCTGATTGGTCTTGTTTGAATGTGATTTAGATGTGGTAAAGAACGGGAGTAGTAATAATTTATTTGACATAGCACCTTTTACAGACTTTTTAGAGTCTCAAAGTGCTTCACACAATAAACATTTGTTAAAATACAGTAGGATCCTAAACAGAAAATAAACAAGCAAAAACAGGGTAGGACCTGATAAGCCTAGGGCTTCTACATAGCTCTTTTCAAACAGGTCTAGTGTTATGTGGACTTTTTGTGATATTTTTCATACATTTTTATATATATATATCTTTTGAAATAAAGATTTCATTCATTCGTACTCCAATTTAGCATTGCACTTCTATAATATGCTACAGCAGAACATCATAAGAAAAAAAAATCAACAGAGCAGTTGGTATTATAGTAGTATTTTGCTCACCTCTGTGGACGGCCCACATTATACAAAAGGCCGAGCCGCCGATCTCATCAAAGGGTTTCTTGCGTGTGATGACCTCCCACAGGATAATGCCCCAACTGAACACGTCACACTTTTCACTGTAGTTACTGCCTGAGGAACACACACCAAAAGTTACTTTTAGTGTATGCGAGAAATGAACAACCCTTTTGTAAAAGCAACAGCTCTGTTAAAGCTTTAGAGCGTAACTTTTTGGATATTAATGAACGTCCGTTACATCCAAGCCATCACCAAATGAGTTGCTACAAAGCTAATTAAGACTCTCAGCTCCACACAACTCTCTCAGAAGATTGTGGCATCTGGCGACTTTGCCAGAAACTCAAGTGAAGATAATGACCTCTTCTGAAGAGTCCATGTTTTTTTAATCCTCCTTGTCCTCCTTGGCTACTAGCGACTGCAGAGGAGGGGTGGGGGCGCGTGCGTGATCACAGAAGGCTTGTATCATGTGGACGTGCTGACAGTTTAGTTGTCATTACTTAGAATTCCTCATGGGGGAGACAGAAACTACGCGCTATAGCTTTAAGTTTGTGGCATGTTGTGATTATATCACAGCTAAGGGGCGTTGTTCGGCCCGACGCAAACAGGACAACGCCTGCCGGGTGCTGTTGCTTAATTGTAATATATTGAAAGGTAATTTCGGGGGTTTTCAACCTGGACCCTATTTTCTATGTTTTTGTGTGTAAGTGACTGACGGGAACAACAATCTTTGAAATTGGTCCACAAAGTGAGCTGCAATGTAACCCTATGGGACAAATGTGCATCGTCAATTTCGTCCACTAAAAGTGTCTGACAACATTATGGATCCCTACGGAGATGGACCTTTTCGAATGCTAGCACTAAACCCACCAGACTCCATTTAAAAAACAATACTTTTAGCGTGTATAGAGCCAACATATTTTCACATCTAAAATCGGTAAACTATGTGTTTATTTCACCCAAAACTAGAGTTGTGATGGTTGAAAAAGTGGAAAGACGACCCAAAACGGCTTTTCATCATTATATTTTGTTTCTGTTGACTTTGAATGAAGTGTATTTTACGATGCTAAAATTACTGTTTATTTACATGGAGTCTGGTTTAGCGAACGCTATTTAAAAAGAAAAAAGGATCTTATTTTTTAGAACAGAAAGGTCGACCTACTTCAAAATCCTTTCCATAATGTTGTCAGACACTTATATTAATATTAATCTGAGCCCGTCAGTGGTAAAACACTTTTGTGAATGTAAATAGAAGCTGCACAATTGCACTATTAACTTACATTGCAGCTTGTTTCTCTGCTGCCGACTGCAGCGATCTCGCCTAATACCGGACCAAAGATTGTTGTTTCCATGAGTCACTTAGACACGAAAACTCAGGTAAATATTGTCCAGGTTCAAAATAAACCAAAGTTACCTTTTAAGTCGCCGCACCCTGACTGGCTGAAAACTCCAGCTCCTCTAGGTCAAGTTAAGTACAATCTCTGGAGAGTAAATCCAATCAGAATTTAGTCTAGCTTTGAGGTTAAATCTTAAGTGATTTAAGAATAAACAAAAAAATAACTAATATAAATAAAGAAATTACAAATCGAGACCCGGATTGTGAGAAACAAATCTTTACCTAATGATCAGCGCTGGTTTAAGCCGCTCTCGGTTGGATCCCCAGAATGAAAAGTGAAAAAAAGTTCGGGGCTCACCTTCGAACACCTCTGGTGCCATCCAGGCTGCGCTGCCTTTATTGTTGGTCATGTAGGTCTGAATATCACACGCTGTTCCAAAGTCACATATCTTCAGCACCGTGCCACGAGCCACGAGCAGCAGACTGGAACAGTACGGAGGACATGGATTAAATATGCTATACACTCGAGATATACTGTCACACCTTGACATTTGAGAATTAAAGAGTGAGTCCAGATAGAATACCTTTGCAGGTATTTGGTTAGAAAACAAAGTTATTGGAATGGAAAGGATGGCACTACATGAAAAGTCACCAAAGTTATTATCTGAGGATCATAAACATCTCTACCAAATGTCACGGCTTCTCAATTCAAATTGAAAATTATTTCAATTACCAATATATTAACGTTTTAAAGTACTTAAATACATAATAAGTATACCCAAGTCACCGAACACACAAGATGCGTTTACTAACAATCATGTGCAGTGAATGGTTAATATGCTTTTACGTCTGTTTTGGTGATCCCAGAGGGGGAAATATGGCATTTTAAACGTAGTCTACATCTACGGTAGCTAGCTAACTGTAGACTACAGAGAAAGGGGGATATTTTAACGTCAGTTTCGGAGCGACAGAGGGAAAATATTTCAGTCTGCACATTAAGTGGAACTGAAATGAGGAATGAAAATTTTCGTTCTAATGCGGTCCGATTCCTACCGGTTGCGTAGGAACCGGTTCCATAGTGGAACCGGGTTTCGATACCCAACCCTAGTTCAGGTACCGTTTAAAAGTATCATTTTAGTACCTGTATCTGAAAGAAAAAAAAAAAACTATATTAACCTTACCACTAACTAACATAGCTAAAAAATTTAATAAAACACACACACACACACACACGTGTGGTTATTTTGTTAAATTTTGAGTTGTAGAGGCCTTACATCTCATGTGTACAGATCTTTTTAGACATTTCCATACATGCTTTCGCCTTAAACGTGTCTCTGGCTGTGCGAGTTCAGCAACATGGCTTCTGGTCTTCACCCGTCAGCACAGGACTTATAATACAGCGAGCAGTTCAGATTTTGCTAATTGACTCCTAAGCCACAATTACCGAGAATACCGTCTCTTTAGAATCAGCAGATAACGGCAAAGTTATTCAATTCAATTTTATTTATAGTATCAAATCATAACAAGAGTTATCTCAAGACACTTTACAGATAGAGTAAGTCTAGACCACACTCTATAATTTACAAATACCCAACAATTCCAGTTACACACTTATACACTTATTCATCTTCCAGGGTGCCAATTCAGAGCAGAAAAAAGGTAACTACACATATATATAGACACTCCAGTTCAAACCAGGGAGATTTAGACTATCTCAAGCTATTAGTGCACTTATTGTCATCACCATGTTTTCTCTCTAAAACTCTGGACTGTTTAACTTCTCTGTTTGATCATAAAGAGACTTACTTTGGTGGTTTGAGGTCTCTGTGAATTAAGGCCTTTGGCTTCATGGCGTGCAAATAGGCAACTCCCTCGGCACACTGCAGACACCAGCTCATGGCGTGTGAGGCTGTGTAGTGGGGCTGTGGGTCCGCACTGTGCAGGACTTGGATTAAGCAAAATAAATAAATAAATAAATAAGAGAAGCACAGAATAGGATAACTACAGTATATGCACACAAACATGGGGCGCTATCATCGTGCAGCAAAATCTCAAATCCATTTTTGGAAGTGTTGCACAAATAGTGAATGACATCATTGCCGTGGCTTTGCCTCGCATATTTCAACTAATGTGTTTATATATACAAATCTAATCAAACGCTTGTCAAATACACAATCATACACAATACAATTTGTCATGCAATTATTTTATGCCTAGCGCCAGAAGCAACTATCAAGAAGAAAAAGGAGTGAAATATTGAAAACAATGAAACTGTGTAACCATGACTGAGTTTCAGAAGAACTGAAACAATATAACCTTTACATACATCTAGGGCTGCAACTCACGATTATTTTCATTTTCGATTTAATCTGTTGATTATTTGATCAGTTATTCACAGAGGAGTGAAGAAACTAGAACACATCTAATTTGACCCGTTTACAAAAACTTTCTATATCAGAATTACGACAAAAGAACGTTGAAAAAACAAATGTTGGGAAAAGCTACAAAAATGCAGGAAAAAAATCAAAAAAAAAAATCGACAAAAACATTTTTTTTTTTTAAACGCTGAAAAAAAGTATCAAAAAAACAAACAAAAAAATCGGGAAAAGTGGCCAAAAAAACCTCAAAAAAATCGGCAAAGGTGACAAAAACTTGTTAAAAAAGTGACCAAAAAATTAGAAAAATGTGAAGAAAAAAAACATCGGAAAAAGCTACAAAAACATTTTAAAAAAAAAACGCCCAAAAAAGGACAAAAACAAATAGGAAAAAAGTGACAAACAAATTGGAATAATATCGACAAAAACGTCGAGAAAAGTGTAGAAAAAAAAACACCAAAATGTTGAAATTTTGAAAGACAAGACGAGGGTTAACAAGCTGGAATCAGAGACATTTAAAACAGATAAATCAATTGCCAAATTAGTTAACAGTTCATTTATTAGCTGACAACTAATCGATTAATCTAAAGATTAAAGCTTTGCAGCCCTACAATGTATGACATGCAACATCCCGGTCAACGTCAATCAACTTGAATATCTCACAGACGTAACATGACTTACGGTTATACAAAGAGCCACATTCTGCATACTCCATGACCAGACAGACCTGAGGACACAAATCCAATTACCTGAGGAGCAGTGAAAGCAACACAGAGGCAGACATCGGGTCATCTGTAACTAACGTCTAAGTTGCGCTACATTTACACTGAATATCCATACTTACTCTGTTTTTCTTATAATAATACTGCACATACTGTATCTATATTATTCTTACTACTATTATAATGTCACTGCTGCTACATTGCACATATCTGTACATGTTGTTCATACATTGTTCATATTACATAGCCATATTTATTCTGCTCTTATAAGGTAACTGCTAATACACTGCACATATTTATTTAATTTATATTTCTGTAAACCAACTCCATACTACTGTCTACACTGCACTATATTCCTTGTCCTGTCTATGCACCACCTGTCTATACTTTGTATATTGCATTGCACTGTTATGCTCTTTTTGCACTTCTGGTTGGACGCAAACTGCATTTCGTTGTTTGTACTCTGCACAATGACAATACAGTTGAATCTAATTTAATCTAAATTTACTGCCCAGCCACCTGCAACTACCTGACAACACGCTCACACTAAAAATAAAAAGGTGACGGGCTGTGAGCCCCGTCCGTGCTGCTCCGCTGACAGCCACCACATGTGTTTCTCAGAAAAGGATTTGGACAGCGAAGTCCCTCCCCTTTCGGTGGCCCACCATGGAACTTTATTTCGTAACAAAAATACGTACGGTATTGGACGGGGAGAGGCTAATTCTTTTTAGATCCCGTTTGAATTGAGCCAGGAATTACACATATGATGTTCATCAGTTTAAAAGTTCGTAATCATTTTGCGAGTGAAGAAAGTCTGAGTTTTGGGTGCCTGGGTGGCTCACCAGGTAGAGCGTGTGCCCATATACGGAGGCTCAGTCCTTTAACTTGTAACAGAGTATTTTTACAGTGTGGTATTAGTACTTTTACTGCAGTAAAAGGATCTGAATACTTCTTCCACCACTAGGTGAGTGTTGTCTACTCACTGGGTTGTCGCAGGAGCCGTACAGCTTAACAATGTTGGGATGATTCACCCGGGAGAGCTGGCGGAGCTGCACACACACAAAGCATAACCATGAACATTATATCTTACTTTCTGTGTGTATTACATTGGAACACATTATGTATATATCTTCATATTCTGAACATTTATTATGGGTGTTGTCACAGTTATACTTCAAATATGTCTGGTTTAACTGTATTCTGACCTTTATCCAAAGACCAAGCTGGAGTATTTGTAAAATAAACTAATAGGGTGTGTGGGTGTGTGTGTAGGTGTTTGTGTGTGTGTGTAGGTGTGTGTCTGAAGGTGTGAAGGTGTGTGTGTAGGTGTGTGTGTGAAGGTGTGTGTGTAGGTAGGGGTGTGTGTGTGTGTGTGTGTGTGTGTGTGTGTGTGTGTGTGTGTGTGTGTGTGTGTGTGTGTGTGTGTGTGTGTGTGTGCGTTGTATTCATGTGTTGGTATTAGGGCTGCACAATATATCGTTTTGTATCCTTATCGCGATATCAACTGGAACAATAAACATATCGTGAAAAATGCGACATAACGTGAAAGACGCTGAAAGATTTTTTACGTTAGTTGAAAGAAAATATCAGTAAAAAAAACTGCACTTTAAAATGTAACTGTCGTTCTTGTTTTCTTGGTGCCTTTTATATTCAATTCAATGTTGAATTTGTTCAATTTTTAGCAGAAGACTGAAAGCAGCAGAACTGAGTATCCTTCAATATGTTTTTTTTTTTTTATCGCAAGTAATATCGTTATCACAATATTCAACACACCCATATTTTTCTCATAAGTGTCACCGGCACAACATGCCTAACCCTAGGGGTGGGAGTAAGGTTGGGTCTCGCCAGTGATTTCCTGAATCGATTCGATTCCATTACCGTTACATTTCGATATCAATTAGGTTAGGGCAATTTCAGTTACAATACCAATTTAGCTTGGATATAAAATAGATTCTCAGAGAACTTTTGATGTAAATTGTACAAGCAAGATAACCTGACTCCGCCAGATGGATTGCTTCGCATTTGCTCGGCATATCCATCTGGGAACTTTCCGTTGGAGAACTTTTGGAAAGGGGTGAAAATACTAGTTAGCTGATTGGATGAAGCATCTGTCTATCACCTATGTTGGTGATAGACGGGCCAAATCAACCAATCAGATCCACGAAGCGTATGAAAATACAACCACAAGCCCGCCCCTGCTGCTGCAGGCAAAGCATAGCTCGTTAGCTCAGCAAGCAAGCAACATGTCGGTAAAGGATATTTGCCGTTTGTGTAACGAGAATTTAGGAATAAAAGGCACCAATTCAGGTTTCCGGACCGCTGTCTGAAAATACTGGTTAGCTGATTGGATAAACCATCTGTCTATCACCACCTAACCCGCCTCAAAACCGACGCTGATTGGCCCGGTCAAGTGGCTAACGGCTCCAAATTTTCTCTGCCTCAAGATGCCAGACTGATCTGCGAGTGGAAAACTGGAGCTCGCGAGATCAGGACGGTCTCACGAGGCTACAAGCAAGAAGCAACCCTCAGATATTTTTAATAATGCAGCAGGTTAATGTTTACAATAAGAATTGAACCCCAAAAACTTGCGTGGTGGGTTATACATCCATGGTGAAAAGGCATATATTAAAAGATTGATTTAGGGATTTTATGAATCAATATCAGATCACTCAAACAAAGATCAATTTTAATTGGAGAATCGATACCCAGCCCTATGTTGGGGCTATGGATAAAATCGTCTACCATGTAATGGCTTTCTACATCATAATATAAATACAGTATTCTGCAAAAGTTTTAGGCACTTGAAAAGGTTGTAAAGTAAGGATGCTTTCAAAAAATATAGCATGAATATTGTTTATTTATCCATTAACGGCATACAAAGTAGGGCTGTGCAATTAATGGAATTGTGATAGCGATTTCGGCTCCTAACGAATTGAGTAAAAAAAAGATTATTTTTCACAACAAGTTTTTTTTTCATCTTGTCTTGTGTTCTGAAGGGGAATTTAAAAAGTTCAACAGGAAAAGAATTAAGGAACATTTCACAGTTTCAAAGGCTTTCACTGTTGATTTGATTAACTGTTTTTTTTTAAGTTCAATAAATGCAACATCTTTCCAAAAATCAATGAGTAATCATGTTATAAAAATCGTGATTTCAACATTAACCAAAATAATCGTGATTATGTTTTTTTTTTTTCTCGTAATCCAGCAGCCCTAACAGTAACCATACTTAAGAGGTTATGACAGTGGTGCAGCTAACTCCAATAAAAGTGCCGGGATAGTGTTAGCGATGTAATTACACAATTCAGTGTTTCTTTTACGTTGATTTTGTAGTGGCGGCCCACCATGGCAAAATTTCTGCCGCCACTGTATCAGAAATAGGGCGGACGCACAATGTAGTCGCGGTTGCCTTTAAAAATGATCCTGCCGAGCTGCCGCTCACATTGCAATTTAACAACAAGTAGAACTATTCAGAGGTTATTGGGCCCGTCCAGTTTAACTCCACATACTGTTGTGTTGATGGAGTTTATCGTCAAAACGTTCGCTTTTCTTCCGGGTCGACTATTGAACGAACAAGCTCCACAGAAAACGTCACCGTGGTGGGTCCGTTCTAATTGGACAACGTTCAACTTGTCAGTTCTGTCAGCTCATCGTCCTGATATCAAACATCCGGAAACATTAAAACGGTAAGTGAGTCAGTGTAATATAATATAAATTGGAAATAGTCTATAGTATATAGTCATTTGGGTTTTGGTTTCCCTATGAAGAATTTCTTGTGAAATTAATTTTGTTGTAAATGTTAACTGCCCTATAGTTCCTCAAAAAATACAGTTCAATCATAACTGAAAATATGTCTCATTGTGTGTGAATAGAGGTGAATAAATCTATTTGTTTGGGTTGAAGCGAAGTGTCAGTTCCGTTTCATATGTAAAACATTTGGTGGCGGGCCGCGGTGTGGGGGTTGTTGATTGGACAGACCTGCCCCCTCTGCTACAAAAATAGGTATTATAGGTAATAGTGTGATATTTTAATAATGCCACATGTCTGCAGGTTTCCTGCTGCACAGAGCAGAACAGCAATGAAAAGGTGTGCGTTCACAGTACCTCAACGAGGAAAGCGTTCCTTTCATTCTCGCTCTCGATGGTCTTGATTGCTACGTCTTTTCCGTTCCATACGGCCTTGAAGACAACTCCAAATGTCCCTCTGCCAACAGCCTGAAGAAAGACAACGTGACAGGCTCAGGACACACAATGCACAGAGATGGGGAGAAACAGGGGGGAGATAACAGGGGTCCAGCAACCCCCCAACCCCCCCAAGCAGATTAATGTTACCATGGTAAACAGCTGGACATACCCCCCCCGCCCCCCTCAACATCTGTAGAAGGCTTTTAAATGCAGCCACTTTTCCCTAAACTGTATATTCACTGCACTTTTAGAAGCAGCTACAATTGAGTTTTACCAGTGCACATTTTACGACTAACTAGTAGTCTGCCCTTTAACGAACTGAGGCCTTGCACTGCTTGTTAAAGTAACGTTACGTGTAGGTTCAACAGCAGATGCTGTGATGTGTCTTAAGGGTTTGCTCAGACCGCAACTCTCACTGTATGTCACATTAAAGGACAGTAAACGGCACAATGTTAGCAGCAGCAGAGTAGCCTCCTGTGTCTCTCTTTTACCCCAGCGTTGCTCATAAACACAAACAAGAACGTTACAAAAACGTTAGCTAGCTAGTTGTATTATAACTCCGAGTAACGTTACCGGAACATCCCCCCCTCCTCAGCAATGCAAAGCTAACGTTAATGCCCTCTCCCGAGCTGGTTGTCGGGTCATAAGTTTACCGCTTCAACTTGGATGTCTTCATACTGGATGTCTTCAAACAGACAGCCCGCTGGAGTCTCCACCATCGCAGCACAGCGGAGACACTCCTCGACGCAAGCCGACGACGCTGGAGTTCAAAAGCCCCGAAGCTTATCTTGTGGTTATCGGGACAAAATGATTCGCTGCGATGTCAGTTTTTAGTTGGCTCCTGTTGCTGTGAATTCAGGAAGTGGGGAAACTGCAGGCTGCTTTCGCAGCGCTGTTGCCTAGAGCGGTGAACATCCGGGCACTTTCATCGCCGTTAGCGGACTGCGCTCCCGTACCGCTGTTCTCATAGGGAATGAATTGAATCGCTCCGCTCCGCAGCAGCTGCCTGTGGACAAACTGAAACCCAACGGCTGGGCGCTGGGGAACGTCCCACCGACACGGAGGGGAAGAAAAGGAGCGCAAATGAAGCATTTCTGACACGTTAAACCGTGATTTTGGATTGATTTAAAACTACCGAGCAGACTGCATCTTAAGCCTGTGACCTGCGGCTTACATTCTTTTCGTTTTTTCCGTTTTAAATTAGCTTTTTCATCCGAGCGCGCTGCTGAGGCGTGTTCTTGAATGCAGCTTTGTTTTGTTTCTGCATGCACAAGAGCCTCCACAAGGGGAGACAAACAATGTTTCCATAATTTACTGTATGACACACGCACACACACACACATGCACACATACACACACACGTTTGCAGATCAGTATTTATTCACTTTAATACCATTTCATTTTCCGAGTAAATATTCAACATTATTCAGCAGCTTATAAGCTTATAAGGTTACTTCATCATACATCTTGTTTTAGTTTCAGTCTTGTCTCTCCTTCCCTCCCTCTCTCTCTCTCTCTCTCTCTCTCTCTCTCTCTCTCTCTCTCTCTCTTCAATTTTAATTTCAATTTGCTTTATTATCATGACAAAACCTAGGCCTATACATCTGTGTTGCCAAAACAACAATACAAGTCAATAAATGTGTATGCTATTTATATATTTCTGTCTGTTACTTATTTAATTATTTAAAAAGGAAACAGTGAAAACACATCAGTAGATATATGTTGTTATGCACGTTTCCTGACATTAGACATTTCCGTGACATTTAGTGAGCTTAATTGACATTGACAATGGCATTAATTGTTGCCAACAGCGCAACATTTTGAACAGACAAAACAAGCATTATATTGTTTTATTTACATTCAATCAAAGAGTCCAAATGTCTTACACAGTTGAGCAACTCGTTCACAATACAAAACAGGTTTTGGACAGATTTGGAAAACATTTACTCCTCAGAAAGAAGCATCTTGATCCTGCCTTGGATGCAGGCATTCTTGAAGCTATAGTGCATAGTTCCTGTGTCCCCCATAAGGAATTCTAAGTAATGACGCAGTTGCTAGTAGCCAAGGAGGACACGGAGGAATAAAAAAACTTGTTGGACTCTTCAGAAGAGGTAATTTTCTTCACTAGATTTTCTGCACGCGAAAGTCGCCGGACGACACCAGTTTCTGAACGTAGTCATACTGAGAAATACTGAGAGAGAGTTTCAAAGACGGATAAGTGGATCTAACGCTGACTTGAAGAGGTCTCAAAATGCACCCAGGTGAGTTTTGTTCACAATCAAACCCAGGGCATCATGCTCATTGGCAAAATAAGCAGCAACACAAAAACAGAGTGCCCTCAGCTTTTTCACAAACATATGCTGCTTTCCGACCGGAGGTATTTTTTGCAGTTCCTAGAACATAACGTTCCTCGAACCCTTTATTTCTCGGGTTCTGACTGGACCAATTTGGGGATGATTAAGTTCCTCTGGCTGCAGTTCCTGTAACTCTTTCAGCTCCTACCTCAGGGCAGGGTCTTTTCGCTGTTCCCTTTCCCCCATGTGGTGGTTAGATGGCTGTGATTATAATAACAAAAGGTAATTCCCTATGGCCACTTGGCCAGTGCAAATACAAATGGAAAAAATAGTTTTGGGGGAGAGTAGTTAGTAGAACTGTTTAGAAGTGGACTGTCCCTATAACTACGTTCCTGTAACTACTTGGTCGGAAAGAGGCTATAGTCACACAGAGAACTTTACACAACGCCATTGCCGTGTCCTTTTTGGGGGATAGAAAACTGAAGCTCCTGCTCCGGGCTTTGAAACCAATTTGAAAATGGAATTACAACTTCCGTGTCCGTCACGTGGTGCCATTGGAACCAAAAATATTTTTTTCCCCATAGACTTACATGGCGAAAGAGAAGTTTGTAAATCACTCTCAGAATTTGATCCATTCAGTCCAAAAACATTCTGAAAGTCTAGAAGAGCCGCATGAATAAATCATTTAATCCCCATTTAAGTTAGCAAAGTGCTGAACCGGAGGTTGCCGGCTCTGCTTTATGGGCGAATGCAAGTTGATGTTTTTTGTCTTTATTCTGAAGGTTAAAACGTGACCGGTGACCAGTTCTGGTCTGGCCCAAAAGTACGGTGGCCGGGAAGTGCAATGCAACATTACAAAGAACGAAACACTTTTACAAAGCTCAAGACAAATTTACATTTTGGAAAACAAATTTACATTTTGGAAAACAAATTAACATTTTGGAAAACAAAATAACATTTTAGAAAACAAATTTACATTTTGGAAAACAAAATAACATTTTAGAAAACAAATTTACATTTTGGAAAACAAAATAACATTTTAGAAAACAAATTTACATTTTAGAAAACAAATTAACATTTTAGAAAACAAATTTACATTTTGGAAAACAAAATAACATTTTAGAAAACAAATTTACATTTTAGAAAACAAATTTACATTTTGGAAAACAAAATAACATTTTAGAAAACCAATTTACATTTTAGAAAACAAATTTACATTTTAGAAAACAAATTAACAAGATGCAAAACACTTTTACCAGTCCCGAAACAAATTTACAAATGACAGATTCTTTACGGAAAGGGAATGTACCACATACCGGAAGTGATGAGGTGTTGTTGGTGAGCGCAGTCAATTTGTGTTGTTGTGAGTATACGGCGTGAATAAAGTTTATGGTGACTTTACTGGTCGGTGTTTGGAGTTTTTAAAGGACGCGGACCTAACGGAAACATTGGAAAAACAGGGAACGTATCGACAGCCGCGGCCGGATCGAAGGTACAGCGGGAGGGGGCAGCTGAGTCCGTCTGCAGCTGCAGGACCTGGAGCTCACTGCCCATTCCTGGGAGCCAAAACCGACACCACGCAGCTGGAGACCCGGGCCGTATTGCTGGGCCCGCTGGAGGGAAGGGAAGCCCGGGAGAATCAGATCCAGGACTGAGCGGAGCGGACTGTCACAACCTGCTGAAGTTTAAATCACAGGTTTCCTAAAGGGAGTCTGGCGGGACTCGGACTGTGGATGACGAAACATGACTTTAAGTCTCGTTAAATAAATAAATACATGCAGAAATAAATGAATCATTAGTGGGGGAGTGAGCCTGGACATTTCAGTCTGTTTAAACTTCACTTTGAAGCAGAACCTCTTAGTTCAGAAGGGTGAAGTTTCCGTTTGTACTCATATCTGTGAACTGATTATAATAAATATTCTTTGTATTAACACATTAATTAGTCTCTTTGTCTTTTTGTTTAAAAAAACTAGAACATCTAATGATATTTTGACGATTTATAGGGATTTTATTTCCGTTAGACCTTTGCCTACATTGACGCTGATGCATTAAAGACGGCCCATAGACAGTATATAAGGCAGTGCCTCCCCTGTTCCAAGATGGCGGCTCTATTGACGCATTCGATCCATGTCCATAACTGCCGTAGTCAAGGCGACATGTATACAACACCTCATCACTTCCGGTATGTGGTACATTCCCTTTCCGTAAAGAATCTGTCATTTGTAAATTTGTTTCAGGACTGGTAAAAGTGTTTTGCATCTTGTTAATTTGTTTTCTAAAATGTAAATTTGTTTTCTAAAATGTAAATTTGTTTTCCAAAATGTTATTTTGTTTTCTAAAATGTTATTTTGTTTTCCAAAATGTAAATTTGTTTTCTAAAATGTTATTTTGTTTTCCAAAAATGTTATTTTGTTTTCCAAAAATGTTAATTTGTTTTCTAAAATGTAAATTTGTTTTCTAAAATGTTATTTTGTTTTCCAAAATGTAAATTTGTTTTCTAAAATGTTATTTTGTTTTCCAAAATGTAAATTTGTTTTCTAAAATGTTATTTTGTTTTCCAAAATGTTATTTTGTTTTCCAAAATGTAAATTTGTTTTCTAAAATGTAAATTTGTTTTCCAAAATGTAAATTTGTTTTCTAAAATGTTATTTTGTTTTCTAAAATGTTATTTTGTTTTCCAAAATGTAAATTTGTTTTCCAAAATGTAAATTTGTCTCGAGCTTTGTAAAAGTGTTTCATTCTTTGTAATGTTGCATTGCACTTCCCGGCCACCGTACAAAGGCCAGATACTATCTGACTCCAATTCTAAGGTCACTACATAATGTAAGTGTTCATTTAAATGGTAGACCAGAATCAAATCAAGACACAGGATTCAATTTAGATAAGTTATATCAAATCTTTAGTGAAGAATGATATTGCAAATACAAACTTGTGCACAAGGATCAAAATACCTTCAAGACAAGTCTATTCCTCTCTCCTAGCGAACAGACATAGTCCCGTCCAGCATCTGATGCCCGCTAAGTTAAAACCCTGTCTTTTTATCCATTTCTGTCCCATCTTCTGATGGTGCTGTCATCAGTTTGAATACAGTCCAGATCTTCTCGGCTTCAGCCGACTCCTAATGCCATGTAGCACAATGTATGAAAATGTTACCTCGGCTTCTCCCATTCCCAGGTCAAAAGAGACAAGCTGTTATTATTGGGATTTGCTACGTTGCATTCCATTTACCAAAAGTATATATTGGTTACAAAATGTTTTACGATGTTCATATTACTGAATACCTGTGTGTTCTTAATCTTCTGCAGACTTAGGGAGTAGCGTGAGAGCCGAGGCCATTTTCATAACCTGTGCCACACTTCTCACGCTTGCAAAACACTGCTCCATTGTCGTCTCCGCCTCCTTCGGTCAGACGAGACCTTTCTCAGTTCCCAATCATTTCCCCAGGTGCCAATATCCCATACTCCCTTTATTATCTCTTATCAATTTAAAAACCAGATGGCCTCTCATAACCCAGAGAAGCAGAGACGACAAGGTCAGCTCATGGACTCTAAAGCCTCTCACTTTATTCTCACAAAATATATTCCTACAATTCGCCACTGAGCAACTCTCGCTTGAATGTCTAGTCTATGGAAAAGCTATAGCTGCTGGTGAACAAGCCTTGTTAGGGGACTGTAATTCTTAATAAATAACACACCTGGACTTTTGTATATACTCGTATAAACTGATAATACTGATCCTTGGTTAAGAACCGTCCACACCAAGAACTATAACAATAAATATATTCCCAGACTGCATTTCAACGTTTATTCGCGGTTGAAACAGCGTCAGGGACCAAGGTTGAATCGCCATTGAATTTAGTTTCGATTTTGCACAGTGAATCAATGTTTATATAGCAACGTTGTTCTTTTCAACGTCGTACTTTTTAACATGGGTAAATTAAAGTTGTGCTGCCACGTTCAATCATTGTGTGAATTTGGTTCAAATTTTGCAAAGCCAATCGACGTCGATATAGCGACGTTGTTCAAACGTCTTACTTTTAACATTACATAAACTATAGATTGAGTGTTCTTTTCATTGTACACTGTACACAATTATGCGTAGTAGTATGTAGTTTGCAAATGGATCAACATATTATCAACTCTCCCTGATTCATGGGATTTTCACCTTATATGCATTGTATTACTTGAAAAATTGTTCTAACTCAAGTGAATGGTGGAGTCCACACCCCAACTATAACGACGGCAGTTGGGATCAGAGCAATTTGAAAAAGAAAAAACAAACACTGACAGCCAATCAAAATCCATCTGAACTCTGAGTGGTATCGCTCATCCGCGAGGACGCTCACATCGTTTTCGTATTAGCTAATGTTCTTGGTGTGGATGGCCCTTTAGAGAAAAACAATTATAATTAATATTTTTTTTATATGCAATCCACCCCAAAAACATAAAGTGTTTGGTTCAAAATGATTTGAATTATTAAAGATGATTACATCAACTTTAGTGCAATTAAAATGCAATTTCTGCAGGACACAATTGCGTAGATATTTACAAACTGTTGTTTAAAGTCACTTTAATGTGACAGTTACTAAATTATAGTTTTTCTATTTGGTAGGTTATAAATTTGACATTGACCAGTTCATGTTTTTAGAGGATGAACAGACAGATTTGCTTTTGTTTACAATTCTGAAAGAACTCACAAATGAACCTGAGGTGCAAACTAGTGCAAATATACAAGGGTTACTATAACACGATAAGTTATCATATATCTGAGAACATATATGTCTTTTTTTGTTACTATTCTCTTTCTCCTTTTAAAAACAAACAAAAGAACAATTCAACCCTCAAAACTGGCCAAAGCAGACTGAGACTGTTTTGGCAATTATTATTATTCAATAATTATAAAAGCCCAAAAAGGAACAGTGTTCTGCTTCAGGTCAATACATTAAGATACATTCATGACGGTTCATAAATTACATTGTAACAGCTCCAGTGTCTGCTTTTCACTGTACCAACGAACACAACACATTCAAAGGGTTAAATGGTGTCCCTTTTACTGGTTCAGTTTGGTTACGGCTCTCTCCCGGCTGATGTCCACCAAGTTACCTCTCCGCTGTCTCCTACGGTCCATTTTGGACAGATCCTTATCAAACACCTCTCCGGAGCGCAGAGCGGACACCAAGTCATCGAACTCACCGCCCTCCTCCTCTTCATTGGCTTTGCCTTTCCTCGCCTTCTGTTCCCTGTCTTTCTTCAGCTGGAAGGAAAGACACAGATCATGTCAGGAGAGTATGGATGGATGCTGTACATGTATCCATGAAAAGAGGTGATCATCAGGCTTTGTATCCGTTTATATAAACAGGGAAAAGTGGTGATGTCGACCGTCAGAAGTTGGTGTCAAATATTTTCAATATTTTTCTAATGACTGAGTGAAAAGGTCATGAACGTGTCATAAATGGTTATGACATAACGCTTCTTTTAGTTAAGTGTCATTCGGTTTTTGCCATGAGAATTTATGGTTAGGGTTAGAGTTAGAGTTAGGGTTCATGTGTCATACTGTGTCATGTCACTCTTATGTAGATACCTTCAAGTAAAGTGTAACCCACTTTTTTTTATTCATCTAACCACTGCAACCATGCCTGCAACGCATTCTCATCAGCGGGTTTGTATGAGATCGTCTGAAAATTTCGTAGGTTCCAATTTGTTTGATATCCCAAGAAATTAGGCGACCGCCACGGTCTTCACAGTTAAATTTAGCCCGGGAAATGGTTACTTTCAGCCGGATACCAGTTAAATGAGGTGCCAGTTGTTTCAGGGCCCGTTGCTAGTTGAGTTTAGCCGACAAAAGGTCACTCTGAGCCGGCTACAGGGCACCGCGAGCAGCCGCAAGATGACGGTCCGATCGGGGGCTGTGGCAGTTGAGTTTAGCCGACAAAAAGTGAGCGTCATGCGGCGAAGACAGTTATTTTTAGGCAACAAAATGACTAGTTAAGTTTAGGGAAAAGGTCGTGGTTTGGATTAAAACACTCCCAATGAACGAACACGCGTTACCCGGGTGAAAGTCTTTTGTTTTCCCCGGGTAAGCGAACTCTGCTGCCTGGCTTGAAAGCATGTTTTTTTATGATCCACCTCCCTACTCGGTCCACAGCGTTCTTACAGGAGCAGTACATGTGGGGCATATAGCAAGAAATACATGGAATACATACAAATTACAGAGCTTAACTTTGACTTCCGTAGTTATATGTAGGAATGGTCATCTCTCTCTTATCTAAGCTGATAGTGTCTTCTAACCTGTGCCTCCATGAGTGCCCGTCTCTCCTCTTCCTCCTTGCGTCTGACCATGTTCTCGTTGTCCTGCTCGGCCTCTGAGAAAGCTGTGAGGAAAGTGTCGAAGATCCCAAAGAACGTATCCGGCTGCAGGTTGGACGGGTCTTCTCCAAAATGTCTCAGTGCCTTTTCAAACTTTAACAAGAGAAAGAATATCTTTATTCTTTTAAAATATTGCAAATAGTAAAAGTCAGTAAATGGCAATAAAGTGGCTTAGAGTTAAAACATTACAAAAAGTAACCGACAGTAATTGAAATAGTGTATATAACTTTGATGTGCAATGCGGTATTAAAACCTAAACAGAAGTTATGTCAGGACACTTTACAGATAGAGTAGGTGCGACAAAGGGAATGTGAATAACATAATAACTGTCACCTATTTGCCACTCACCACTTCTTTGGCTTCACTGAGAGACTCCTCTACATCAGAGAAGCTGAAGGAGGCCACAGTGATGAACTGACTGACCACAGGGACAAACTTATCGGCAGGACTCCGAGAGGATTGACCCTGCTGGTACTGTAGCTCCTGGACACAGAGAGACAGACAAAATGATTTGAATATTTTTTTTCATACATGTATCTTTGGCACAGTCTTCACAACAGATTTACAGGTTGTCTGTCTATTAAACATGCTCCGATGATAATGAACAACTTTCCAAGCACTCTACTGAGCTCACTCACCGCCTCAACACTTTTTAGGCCAGATCTCAGATTGCCCATGTCCTTCTCCAACTCTGTCATACTGAATAGACGGGGGGAGAGGGAGAGAGACACAAGGCACATTTTTTAACTGCTTTTTGTTCAAATTTGTAGTTTTAGCTGGGGTGGAAACCGAACAATTTCTTGGGGCACAATCAGTGCAGTGAGTCTTGTTGTCACAGTGAGGTTGCCAGGGTACCGTCCCAGTGATGCTGTAAAGAGCCTGTACACTTAGTTAAAAAGGTGGGATGGTTAAATAGACTGCTTCTAGTTTTATAAATATGACTACAACAGGTTCACAATATTTTTTTAAAACCATATTATTTCAACAGACTTCATTGTGCATGTATTACTTCAACAATGTGTGTGTGTGTGTGTGTTTTCTTACTTGACTTTAGCAGCTTCTGGCACACTTTGCAGATCTAGGCTGAAAGCTGCCACCTTAGGGAACGTCTTTTTCAGTACAGTGATCATGTAGTGGAGCAGAGTGACGTTTCTACAAAAACACGCACACACCACATAGTGAACATTTAACTTCACAGGTTCCTGGTTTTGTCATTGCTGGTTTTGCTTTTTTAAAAAGGCCTACGATGTAAAGAGCCATGTTGTGAACTGCACCTGTCAATGCTTGACTTGGTGTCAGCTATCTTGTTGAGACTGGACACTTGAAATCCGTAGGCGTTTCCCCGTTGTCCTCTGTTCATGTAGTTCCCGAAGGCCAGAACCAACTCTAGAAGCTGACGCAGCGTCCCGCTCTGTAGCAACTCCCTGGACGCAAGACTCAGAGCTGAAACCAAGGAGACAAGGAGGGAATGTCATGTATGTTCATAGACAGCACTCAAACCAATACTGTAATAGTGAATATCTTATAATATGTTAAGCAGGGGATACAAAACAGACTTTAAAGAAACTTTAAGAGAGAAATGCATGCATCCATATTCATAACATCTACTTTAATTTCAAATGTAACACTCCTCTCAAACATTTAATGTGAACGAATGACCCTTAGGGATAGAAGAGTACCTTGGATTTTAGGTTTGACTTCAGCTACTCTTTCAGTAAACTTCTTCTTGAAGTAGAGAGACTGGAGCCTTTGTTGATAGTGGTTGATGCTGGGTGAAGACAGAAGTTATATGGCAAAACAGTGAATGTCATTGGCAACTGTGGGGGGTGAAATATTTTGTACATCACTTGATATAAATACCTATGTGATGAAGCTAACAAACTTCTTTGCAGATCCTACATCAAATGTTTGTTTAGTTTAACCCTTAAATGCTTGCCTCGGGTCTTTGGCAACCTGCAACTATATCATACTCAGTCTGATTCATTCATTTTACTCAACTAAACTACCTGGTATTTCTCAAACTATTAGTGTCTAACAATGTTTATAGCTGTTTCACTTCATTTATTTTATTTATAAAAGGACATCGCACATTAAATCAACATTTCTATAAATGTGCCAGTGTTAGCCAGCCTGCTAATTTTCAACTGTAGACCTGTAGAAGTGGGTGTAAATGTTAAATTTTCAGTTTCTGAAAGCTAAAAATGTTACGTAATGCACTTCTGATTGGCTGGTGATTGCTGAGTGGGCACTCCTGTGTGATAAAGGAGAGAGTCAACCCAACCCCCTTCTCCTCCTTTGTTCGTGACAGCTGGCGTGTAGCGTGTGCAGATGATTTTAAAGAACTGCCTGATTGATTTTTGTTATGTATTTTTGTTACGTACCCACTTAACATTTACTGTTACTCCCTAATTCCTACTGGGGACGCAACATATTTCGTAACATATATATCCCGGACGAGCCCCCAAATACGTTATGTCCCGAATAGGAATTGAGTGTGTAATCGTGGATGTTACGTGGGTTAAGAGAACAGAAAAATATGTAACAAAAATGTATCAGGCAGAACTTCAAAACCAAAATCAACTACACACAAGACATGCTAGGCGTCAAAAACAAAGAAGGAGAAGAGGGAGTCGTGGGGTCTCCTCCCTTCTTTATCGTACGTGACATATTTGGGGGCTCGTCCGGGATATACTTTATGCAGGGCTTTAAATTGACACCCGCCAAACGCCAAATGAAGGTAAAAATTAATTTTGGCGGGTAACATTGGGAAGTTATTAGCCAATTTGGCCTGGGATGAATGAAACAAACAACACTGCTTCTGTTTGAATCGGTCGGCTGCAGAAACGATGCAACAAGTCACTGTTGCCTGATTGGTCTGTTTTCCGCCAAATTCAGGTGGGTTTGTGTGTAATGTGGAAATGTAATCTTTGTCACTGCTTTTAGAACTCATCCTACATTTCCCATGAACACTTTGTTGTGATGTGTAATACAACCATTGGCTACGTGCCTAGTGTGCGTGGAATCGATTACAAGCTATGCTGAAAAGGAGAAGATGAACAAAATGGTACAAAACAAACCAGAAGAGCTGAAATTAAGTTGTAAAGCTAGACAAATGTGTGGCTAGTTGAAAATCTAACTTAAAAACATACTAGCCATGTTGGCTGGTGATCAAAAAAGTATATTTAAAGCCCTGACTGTATGTGTTAAAGAATTTGTTATTCCAAGGGAGCTGAGTGAACACAGCAGACCTGGAGAAAAGAGGGAGGAGGTACACATACACATCAAAAAATACAAACCCCTAGGTAGGTGTGTGTGTGTGTGTGTGTGTGTGTGTGTGTGTGTGTGTGTGTGTGTGTGTGTGTGTGTGTGTGTGTACCTGCTCATGTCATAGAGGAAGCGGTCAGCTTTGGCCATACGTTCCAGCTCATGCTTGTGTTCTTCTAACAGCTCAATGTCACTCTTCTCAGGAACAAACTTCAGGAGCTTCACACAGACACATAAACACACAACAACTGTCACATGTGCATTTCATTTCGAAAAGTTCTTGTATTGTATGTATTTATTTATCAGACATATCCCAAAATAATAATAAGAATGTTTCAGTCAGAAACAGGCATCATAGTGGCTAAACTGATCCAATATTATCCCCAAATCCTAAAGTGAATTACGCTGCTAAAAGCGTCTACCATGGAACATGTAGTTTTATATCACATTATCAATATATGTTGTGATGAAGTACATCAGTACAAAAGCCAGTCACCTGACATTGTCTATGGGGAAAAATAAATTGAACTTTTACAGCTGGAACTCTCAACAGCTGACATGGCCTTGACTTTCTCCCAATACATTGATAAAAATGGAAATGGCCATGGAGCATCGCCATTGTGTTCTAAGATTGTGTTGTATGTGTGTGTGTGTGTGTGTGTGTGTGTGTGTGTGTGTGCGTGTGCGTGTACCTGCTCCAGCATGTCTTTAGGTAAGTCTTCCTGTTCATCCATGGTCAGGATGGCATGGCGGATCTCCTCATTGGTCAGCCTCAGCCTGTAACACAGACATTGAGATGTTTTCTTTCTACTTTTTATTCGATACATTTCAATGTTCTTTTATACAGCACCTTAATGGTTTTTGTACAGTATAGTAGTTTTGGGGGGAATAGGGATCTATCAGAGAGGAGTTTATTAAACTATAAAAGACAGATTAACTAGTTTCTGCTGCTGAAGCTTTTAAGTTTGACTGTAAGGAAATGGTTCAATCAACAACAAAAATGCCTGTCTCTGTGTTTGAACTTAAGCTGTAACCGAATCTTTCGTTAGTGCCATATGTTAGTGCAACTGTCCAAATGGAAAACAAACCTCTGGATAACTCACAGACTGGGATATGGTATTATAAAATGTTACTGTTGAAAAAACAAACACCATGGCCACCTGGCTTTATAGACACCAAAAGTATAGTGCATTGAGGCTGCTCATAAAGTTGCAATTTATTGGCAGGAAATTCCCCTTAAACAGCCAACAATAAGGTAAATACCAAAGGTAAACAAAGGCAAGTTCATGACATCCAAGTTTACGATGATGTTTCACCTCAAGCAATAATGGCCAACAATGTGCCTGTAATTTATTGTTGTATCTATTCATTTAAAGTGCTCATATTATGATTTTTTGGCTTTTTTTCCTTTCCTTTATTGTGTCATATATCTTTTTTGTGCATGTTATAGGTTTACAAAGTGAAAAAGCTCAAAGTCCCACCCAAAAGGACTTACCATCTCCAACAGAAAACACTGTTCACCAACTGCTCCAAACAGCTCTATTGTAGTCCAGCCTTTACTTCAGAGACAAACGAGGTCACTTTGTAACACATGTTATAATGCTCGCCTAGCTGGTAGCATGGCACGCTCTCATACTCTGCTTCTGACTGGCTAGTAGTCCTTACCTAAGTACTGTCAGGGCACGCCCTCATACTCTGCTTCTGACTGGCTAGTAGTCCTTACCTAGGTACTGTCAGGGCACGCCCTCATACTCTGCTGCTGACTGGCTAGTAGTCCTTACCTAGCTACTGCACATGTGTGACTCCCAACAAAGATGGAACAAAAGTGAGATGTTTCACTCTGTAGCTAAAACAGAGAGCTCAACACACAGGGAGAAAGAGGAGCTGCAGCAATGTGCAGTACAACACAAATATGGTGTTTATTAAACAATGTAAACTTATTCTGATATAATCTCTAAATACAATTATGAACCTGAAAATGAGCATAATATGAGCATTTTAACTCATATTCCCCTGGAAAATAACCCACATGTAGGTTTTTCATTCATTCATTCATTCATTCATTCCTAACCCTTTCATCCACTGACCGTGAGAGCAGGATGTTACAGTTCTGTGCTCGGCGACCATCGATTACTGACAGCTCCTTGACCTTCTTAGCTAAAGCGAGATCGTCCCCTGCATCCTTCTGTCAATACACACAACAGAGTTAGAAGGCAAAAAGAATGCAATACAATATAGGCTATAGGCTAACATAAGACTGGGAACATTTGAAACATGACAAAATTATCATCTCAAGATAACCGTTTTGAAAAATAAACATTAGTGCAACAAAATAGAACACTTTATTCATGAATAGATTGTTTCACTAAGGGGGCTTTCACACCTGCTTCATATAGTTCAGATGGATCACACTAGAGTTTGTTTTCCCCCTTGATGCGGTTCGTTTGGGCAGATGTGAAGGCAGCAATCGCACTCGGATGCGCACCAAAACGTGGACCAAACAAACAAAAGCAAACCAAGGGGAAAACGCCCCTCTACAAACTCATCAACTAATTTGGAATCATTGCAAACGAACAACAGGTGTGAAAACGCCCCAAGAAGAGAGAAAATGCTGATAAACTCGGGTAATGCATCTAAAAGAAAACGCAAAGAAACCTTGCACACTGACTCCGAAGCGTAGTGATTAATCTGTTGCGAAGACTTTCGCAAAACAAAACAAAATGCGACGCTGATGTCGCTCTGCCTCTCTCTCCTTCTCCCTCATTTCATTCCTCGCTTCTCTCGTTGACAGGATTGTTGCGCTGCTCTCGCTCTCCGTCTCCATCACTACACTGTTGCTCTCCTTTTTCTGTCTGCGTTCTCATCTTCCCCTCTTCCATGCTCCTCCTCATCATCATCCTGGATATTACCATCTGACCTGTTGACAGCAGACTATTTGAGTTATGAAATGATACATTGCACTGTGCAAGCGTCTGCATTTCTGAATAGGCTCATACCTTCTCCTTGTCAAAATACAACAAGATGCTTGCTACGAATGCGAAAATATGCAGAAACTCAAAACCGATCCGCATATTTTTATGACGGATGAAAGTTTCGCAGGCAGTGTACAAACGCGTTTGACACAACGTGAGGTCGGATTAATTTTTTAACATCAGAAAATTTCGGACTCAGTGTGCAAAGGAGTATATTGGTGTTTTAAGCCCCCAATGTCTCCTTCCAGGCAGCGCTGCCTGGCACTAGGATTAGGCAATGGTTAGGTTTGGGGTTAAGGTTAGGGTTAGGCACCTTGAAGTCAACGGTCGCAGCCTGGAATGTGACGTTGGGTTGACTTAAAACACCATTGAGCGTGCAAGGACCTTTAAGTCTTCTCTTGTGCGCAGTGCATTGCTTGGACTTATGTTTGAATTAGTGTGAAGTCTGAATATCTGTGACACAATTAAAAGGCATATATGAATGGATGGATCGATGTGCCAAAGACACAAAGAATGAATGAAAATCCAGAGAGAAGGGCAGTGCTGCTGAAGTCATGGCAGGGATGTCAGGGTGTAATAGGCCTACTTGTGGTTTCTGGTAAGCTGAGAAGGTCCTCTGGAGCTCGTCCAGATCCAGGACTTTAAACACCTTGGCATCGTCGATCTCTTTCCATATGGTTCCATTTATCTTGTTCTGAAACAAACAAGCAATGCAGTTTGTCAACATAATGTTAATTCAGGGTCCAATTTACATGTTTGTTTCCACAGCTTTCAACTGCATCTCACAGCTGTTTACTCCCAATGGAGATTGTCAGCTGCTGTTTGGTGTTTGCTGATTAGAGGATCAGTCTGATGTTGTACTTTCTTACTGTCATTTAATTCCATGAAAAGACCAAAGGTTTTTTCCTAATTTCCAGTTTGTACATCCCTGATTCCTCTCCTCGCCTCGCGCAGTCAATCTTCGCCAGATAAAGCAGGGGATGCTTTAGGGCCGTGGCTACACGCCGACTTGTCAACTAGGACAGAAGTTTAGCAATGCTAACCATGGCGCTGTTTACATTAAAATAGACCTGAACCTGTTTTTGGGTACTACTGTGGGTGTACTTTGACCCTCTCACTGTGTGTTTTCACTTTTTTTTAAAAACAGCGCTAGCAGGTAACAGTTACGGAGGTCCGCGTCTACCCGCCGGTAAAGGGTAGGGTATACTTGAGCACGACACCGTGCGGGGGCCGCCGTAGATGGTGCGCGCACTACGAGCATGCACGGAGACGTTGAAGCTCAACACATTGTTTGTTGCAGTATTCTCCGAAACACTAGAAGGCGTACAAACAAAATAATCTGTGAATAAGCAAGAAGTAGTAGAGAAGACAAAGAGACTGTAAGTAAAGGAATGCAGGCTGCCTGGCAATGATAGTAAACACATCAATGATCAATGTTGATTCATGATCAATGTTAAAACACAGAAGTAGCCTGGCTGGGTTAGCTCAGTTGGTAGAGCAGGTGCACATATATAGAGATTTATGCCTCGACGCAGAAGGTGCACGGTTGGAGTCCGACCTGTGACGGTTTCCTGCATGTCTTCCACGTCTCTCTCCCCTTTTATATCTAACTGTCCATTAAAGTGGTAAAAATGCCCAAAAAATTATCTTAAAAAAACAAAACACTGACGTAGCGCGAAACATTACAATTGTATCCACTCTGATCATTAACGTGACTGTTGTCTATCTCCAAATCCAAACTACTGTCTGCTTGTGACACTGTTAAGAACACTCTTCCCTTGTGTTGACTTCGGGTCAAATTGGCCCGTTTTCAATTTTTGTTTTATATCAGAAAATATGGGACGTAGAAATAAGCGCTGAAAATGTGTAGAAGAAAAATTTTACAATTTAAAACGTTGGAAAAAACAAACGTCAAAAACGTTGAAAAAATAAGTGTTTTTTTCAAGGTTGATGAGAAGCCAACACAAGGGTTAAGCCGTTTTTTTTTAGCTTAAACCTGGCTTAAAACTCCACTAGATGACTCCGTTCAAAAGGGTTGAAAATCAGTAACTTTAGCATTTGCAACCATAAACAACACTGGTTTGCCACTTCATCCTCCACAGCTACACCCGCTTGTTCAAAAACCGTCAAGTCCGGTTTCAAAAAACCAAGATGGCGTCACCCAAATTGCCTAACTCGAGGCTTCAAAACAGCAGTTCACAAACCAACGGGTGACATCACTGATGGTGCGTCCAATCATTTTACAGTCTATTTTCGTTATGTAAGACATACTGACGGACTATACTGTATGTATGTGTATGTACAGTGTATATACTGCTGTATAATGACAGCAGTAAGATCAGTACCAATAGACCTGGCAGTAGGAAGTGTACCTCGGGCAGTTTGCTCCAGTTGAAAGACTTCAGTGGGTTAGACGGCTGAGGAATATTCTTCTTCTGGGCACTTCCTAGTGAAACCCCGAGTGGAAGAGGTGGAGCAAGAGGAGCCACGCCAAAACCTTGTGGGCCTCCTGGAGGAGGAGGAGGAGGTGGTGGTGGAGGAGGAAGAGAAGAGGAGGAAGACAGGACATGACCAGGACCAGGAGGAAATAAACTACCGGAAGTCACAGGAGGTCCTCCTGGAACACTAGAAATCTGACAAGAAAACATAACATTATTCATGATGAACGGATGACCAAGGCGTGATCATTGTGAAGCTGGGATCTTGTAAGAAAATGAAAAGAAAATATTTTCAGATTGTAGATGATTCAAAATATTACACAAATGTGCAAAAGCCTTAAAGGCAGGGTTGGTGATGTTGAAAATCTAGCAAGATTTGAAAGTAGCATCTCCTCGGGGCTCTGTCTAACCCCTGAGTTGCTACTTCAGAGCGGAAAAGGAAAAAAAAAAAACCTTAGCTTTTGCATTTTTGTTGTGGCTTTTGCATTTGTTTTGTAGCTTTTGCGTTCATGTTGTAGCTTTTGCGTTCATGTTGTAGCTTTTGTAATCGCATTGTGGCTTTTGTGTTTGTGTCGTGCCTTTTGCATTTGTGTTTTAGCTTTTGCGTTTGTGTTGAACCTTCTGGGCCACCGTAACTCACCGAGTTGAGCTGCTGCAGCCGAGCCGACAGTTCTTCCACTTGTAGTCGGGCTTGCTTGTGGTCGTTGCTCTCTCGCTCCAGTTTGTCTTTCATCTTGTTCAGCATCGCCACCATCTCTTCTTTCTCCTCATTCTTGGCCTCACACTCCCTCTCTTTCTTTTCCAGACGCTGCTGTAAGTTCTGATGCTCTAGAGAGAAGAGAAGGGGAGACAGCTAGTAACAAGTGACCTCTGGGAAGTTGAGTCATTCAAAGTAAACGGTCATTCTTGAAGGGCAGAGCTACAGATAATAGACCTACAAGCATTGTGACTTTCTGCATCTTGACCTAATTACCGTAATGTGTTCTTCTAGATCACATTGCGTGCTTGGCCCCTTATGTACCAACTTGCAGATCTAGTTGGTATTGTTGATTACATCGTGAAATGAAAATTTTGGGGTGATTTAATTACAACCAAAAGAAAGAATTGTCTTGTTTTTCAGTATTCTTTTGTACATATAGTGACCTGCAGTGATTATGGGAGAAAAAACATAGCTTCAAACTGAACAGTCCAGCCAAGTTCTCGATCTTCACCTTGTTAACGTAACATTTTGCGTCCAACTGAGACGCTAAAGGAGACTTTGTGCATCACTAACCAACGCCAAAGGCCCCTGACCAAGCGTTGATTTTTGACGCGATGGGAGCGAGACTGTGTTGGATGTCACAGTCTGATCCCCTCCGCACATGTACAGTGGACGTGTTTACCTTTCCTCATTTTATCAGCTTGTTCTTTCCATTGTTTGACCTCGTTCTCCTGGCTGAGCCTATAGGCACACAACAAACAGAAAACACACCTAAGTTTTTCTTTTTGGGCTACGTCATATGCTGGTGAAATTAACTGCATGCGTCACATATTTTCACGCTTCCTTCTTGGGTGCGTTGTAACAGTTTATGGTGCCCGTTTGCTTGCTTCTTTTGCTTTTGCACTGAAAATGAGCTACCATGCTGTACTTATGCCGCGTTCTATTTACATCGGAACTCAGTTTTAACGAGGTCAAAGTCGGAAACATGCCCCCTGACCTCGGATTTCCGAGCTCGGAACTCGTACAACCTCGCGGTCAAAGCCGGTCTACGGAAAGCCGTTCCACTCCCTATTCAGCCCCATTGTACCATAGAGTCCCATTCATTCTGCACTGGCCTGTGAGCGCCCCCTATATGGAACTCTGGTGGAACTGCAACCAGTTCAGAACCCGGAAGTAACAAGGGAGTGGAACTTCTTCCTAGCCCGAGTTCAAAATCCAACATGGCTTCCCCTGTATCAACAGTTGTGAAAGCTGCAGTAACATAAAGTTATAAGCATTTCTGTCTTATTTGTGTCACTAAATCAGTCGTTCAGGCATGTTCACAGGGATGTCCAACTTCTATCTGTGGACATGTTGTTACGCTGTTTGCATGCACAAAAAAACGGCGTAATGCGTTGTTATCAACTGGTTGCTAACAATAGCTAACCGGGCTAGAGCTAATGAAAACAATGAAAATCCGACTTTTAAATAGAACGCATTCAACTCGGGTATGACATCATTGCCAGTTCTGGCTTCCGAGTTCCGAGGTAAATAGAACGTGACATTACTTGTGTGTGCACACGGCCCTTCAGTGCCCTTTTATGTGGATAGGCGGGGCGTTTAATGCTAATTATGCTCAACTGTCACACGCCTTGAATTATCGAGGACAATAGGATTCATCACTATAGGAACACGTCATGAATCTAGGGCCACGTATGATAACTTGTATTTGAGTTCTGAGCTTAAAGTCAGAATTCAGATTTTTTTTCTTTATAAGAATTCTGACTTTATTTTCATAATTCTAACTTGAAACTTTATTTCACATGAGGCCCTAATCCTCTTCCGTATAAATCTGATAGAGAACTTTTCTCAAGAACAAAAAAATAAAAACTTACGGAAGTTGGTAAATGACGCCCAATAGTTACAGTACAGTTTTTGTCTCTATGTTAGACTTATTCATATGTATAATGTACTTACTTATTATAAACATATCAAAAATAACAAAACAATTTGTCTTAGATAGCTCTAAGTTTATTCAAATCAATGTTGGGTTGTTAAAATATGAACTAACCGCAACAGCTGTAGAGTTTGCGGCACTAATGCTCATTTCCCAAAAGTTAGGAATCCCCGGAAACTTACATGCGCACAATGTTTTTTACATTGAAGTCCTCCAGCGGAGCGACATCAGGGTTTTCACCTTTGTCCGTCTGCAGAACCAGCTGCTGAATTATCCGATCCAACAACACCCAGTACTGAAGGGTGTTGCGGTGCTGCTTACCTGCAGACAGACGGAGAGAGGAAGTCGAGGATCATTTCATGGACATTTAACACAAGGGTTAAAAAAATAAGCAAGGAGGCAGACAGGCGGTCTTACGTGTCATAATGAGACAGTGCTGCAGGGCAGACAGGAGGTGAGGGTAAGCTTCAGTGTGGCTCAGATTTCTCTTTATCAGCTCAAACATCTGGCTGGCACTTTTAGTTTCTATATGGACCTGATGGGGAAAAAAGACATTTATCAGCAGGTTCATAACTGATTTGCATTTTCACATTCTATTTGACATAAAAAAGAAATGTAATGCTAAAGATAAGCTTGTAACACATGTGCTTTATTATAAAGGAACACTGGAATATACTATATATAGTGGTAGTAGAGCTGGGCGGTATGGAGAAAATCAGATTCTTGACCAAAAACATCGATATTGATATTGTAGGGTTGACAATTGGTGCTTTCACAAAATATTTTTTAGATTTTAGACAAATAATCATCAATAATGTGGTAAACAGATTCAAGTGAAATTATGGAGACAAAATTAAAAAACAATTCCTGCTATGTACTGACTGTGTTTACATGCGTGCACAAAATTAGCGTGATGTTAAAAAAAATCTGCAATTTTTCAAATGATTATTCCCTCAAAATGTTTCACAACTGATTTTCTGAGAAATTTGAGTTAAAATGTGCTTGTTATTATCAATTAAGACAACGTAGATGTGTATCACGATATATGATTTCATCACGATATGATTCCATTGAAAGACGATGAATTATATTGAGGGTTCCTGGGTAGCTGACTTGGTAGAGCGTGCACCCATATACAGAGGCTTGCGCCTTGACGCAGCAGCTGCGGGTTCAAATCTGAATTTCGTTCCCCCCTCTCTCCCCCTCTCATGTCTAAAGCTGTCCTATCTAAAAATGCCACAAAAATGATCTTTAAAAAAACAAAAAAATTTATTATTGCCCAACCACACTTCAAGTGCAGAGTTGTGAAACTTGGAGCAATATTACTGTATATGCAGCATGTGTTAATATGTTATTTTGATTTCTAAGAATTCATAAAATTCCCCTTAGGGTTGTGTTATTTATCCGAACTAACATAATGTTGTTAAAAATCATGTATGTGTTAAGAGCTTGGATTTCAGCTAGTTACTGAATCTAAAGGATGTAAAGAGAAAACCTTTGGACAGTATAAAGGTTTGTCTAAAATGACTTACAACATCGAACTGTTTGGACATCTGAAGCTCGTCTTCGTTCCTCAACATCTCAAAGTAGTCCAGATGTCTGGAAACAACACACACACACACACACACACACACACGTAACAACTCAACTCAAAGTCTGTCAAAGTACACATATGTTCCTCTGACCTGTTAGTTACTTGTTAGTTCCGCGACACAGTATTCATGTTTTAAAATGCTCCTTCTGGTGCAGCTGTGTACCTGTTCAGGGTGGCGTTGTCATTGGAGTGTAGTTTGTCAATGATCGGCTGAATGCCCAACATCAGAAACTCGTAGCGCAAATGGATACGGAACTCCAGACTGGTCTGAAAACACACACACGCACAATGTTATCATCATATTTATCTATTTAGTAGACAATATGTAAAGATAGGACAGGTAAAGAAAGATACTGTGAGTAGTTGGTTGAGACAAACACAAAGGCAAACATTAAAACATGATGTCACTCAAAGATACAGTAGTTCAAGCTCAGCTACCCTGATGTTATTATTTCAGCTTTTAAAGTACTTGCCATTCAGAAGATTTATATAGCAGACAAAAAAATATATCATATGGTGTTATGGTGCATCACAAACCAAGTCCTAAAAGAGATTTGAAATGAGAAAATGATTGATTTTAGAAACCGAGAGAGACATGTAGATGGTTCTTCACCTCTCCTGCTCCCTGGCTGAGCACAGCATTGATGAAGGACATAATGGTAGTCTTCAGACTGACTTCATCTCTGTAGCGGCCTGTGGATCTGTCCAAGTCGGTCAGCAGGGTCTGCACACAAAACACAGAACAGAACCGAAAGATACACCTTTAGAAAACAAATGCTTTCGCTGCTAGTTGTGGATTCAAATATAATGATGCCAATCACTTTCTGTCCTTAGAGGATGATTCCTAATTTTATTGTTGATTACTATAATCATTAACCGCCTAAAAGTGATGATATCTCCAGTAATTATGATAACAATTAAGAACATTTTGTCTATGGGAAGCCTAGAGAATTCTCCTACCGCGGGTATTCGTGTCAAGAAATGAGAACCCATTTCATCCACACTTTCATGTCGTTTGCAAAAGATTAAATGAAGCACACACAAACAAATCAAAAGCAGACCTGAAAGCGCGTTCTCTCCGAGGCATATTTCTGGTAGTGCATCATGGCTTCCAGTACTTTCTTGTGGCCTCCCGGCACCAAACATACTGCACCAAGGATCTCTAACACCGCAACCTAGGGAGAGAAAGAAGAACGGACGATTACAAAAGAGAAGTAGAAAGAATTTCATGATTAATAACTGCAACGTGGGGATTTTAAAGGGCCAAGTACAAGTTTGACCTTAAAGAAACAACAAGTCCTCCAAACCACACGACCACATAGGTTGTTTGTTCCTAACTCTAGGGTGCGTGGGATTTCCCCCTTTCTGGTCTACATATCCCTGCCTCTGCTGAATTATTTTTTATTCCTGGTCAGAAGTGATTAATGCTACTTCACCAATAGACCATATCAAATAATAGTATTTTAAACTAAGTAAAGCGCTGTAACGTGAACACATAGTGCCATAGAACTGGAGCTGTTATGGTTTTGTTGTCTTGTCTTATTTTGGTAGTCTGTTTTCTGTGTTGTCTTTTGCTCAGTTTCCTGTTTTATTTTGAAGTCTCTGGTTTTCTGTCTTGTCTTGTCCGATTTACTTCCTGTCTTGTGTTTCCCTCCCTTTTTGATTGCTTTGCCCAGCCTAATGTGTTTCACCTGTTTCCCAGCCCTTGTGTCACCTGTCTTGTGTTTTCTCGTTAGTCTCTGTATTTAGTCTTTGTGTTTCCCCTTGTCCTTTGTCAGATCATTGTTTGTTTGTTTGTATGTTTCTGTGTGTGTCTGTCGTGACTCCCGGTGTTAGTTCGTGTCTGGTTTATTGCTCCATGGATTTCCTTTTGTTTCATTTTTGGGATTGTTGTTTTTGCCTGCTGATTGGTTTCTTTTTTTGTTTCATCATTACATCCTCGTTTTCAACTTACTCCTGCCTGCCTGCCTGCTCTCTGCATTTTTGGGTCTGCCGTTCCCTACTCCTCCCTGCTACAACGCAACAGGAGCTCTGTAGCGGCCAAACCAGCAACTGGTTTGGCCGCTACAGAGCTCCAGGACGCTGGCTACCAGCGCCAGTTGTTTAGCCGCCAATAAGTGACTGTGAGCAAGCTATAGGCACCGCCAGATGACACTCCTTTCAGGGGCCTTGGTAGTGGAGTTTAGCCATAAAAAGTGAGCATCATGCGGCGATGACAGATACGTTCAGGCACCAAAACGACTAGTTAAGTTCAGGGGAAAGATCATGGTTTGGATTAAAACTCCTGAGAAACGAACGAGCGTTTCCAGGTTTAAAGTATTTTTTGTTTTCGCTGCAAAGTGAATTCCGCTCACTGGCTTGAAAGCGCTGTGTTTTATGTTGAAACCACGTTGTGCTATTTCATTTCGAGATTATTTTTCATTGAATATTGAAGTTAAAGCAACACTATGTAACTTTTCCCGCTTCGGTCCCCCTACAGGTTGGAAGCGGAATTGTCCATTACTGTACATTACATTATGTAAGTTTGCTATATCGGGTAGCGGATCTGTAGTTCGAATGAACTGGACAATGTAATATAATTTAATGGACAATTCCGCTTCCGACCTGTAGGGGGACCAAAGCTGGAGAAGTTAAATAGTGGTGCTTTAATAAATAAGTGTTTTGGCATGGCCGGCTGAGTCGTATTAAAGGGGATTTCATTCTTGCACGTTTTGTTTTGCATGATCATAATCACCCCCTACCTATAATACTCCATAATACGACCCATTGGATCGATTCATAAATTAGCGCCCCCTAGCAGTGTCAAAGATGATTAAGTGAAATGGGAGGCGCCTGAGCTAAATGTCAAGTGTCATAGCAAATGGCCTAAATACTTGTGTCAATGTGATATTTCAGTTTTTTCTTTTTAATGGATTTGGAAAGGATTCCAAGATCCTGTTCTTTGTTTTGTCATTATGTTGGTACTGAATGCATGGTATGTACCTTGGTTTTGATGCTTTCAGTGGTGAGACTTTGTGCGATGATATTAATGCTCTCGCAGTGACCCAGGACGTGAGCTCTGCCCTGAGAGTTGTTCATCAGAGCTTTGATGCAGCCGATCAGGGACGTGTGGACCTGAGAGTTGCTGGTCTCGTAGTCCATCGACTTCAGGAAATTCAGGATGCAAGACAGGCCATCCAGGTCGATGAATCGCGTCACAAACCTGGTGGACATACATCAGAATGGCACATTAAGATTCTTTAGGTCAATGCAGTCACTGGAATGTGAAATTAAGCTATGGTGAATCTCTACAAATACAATACAAGAGTGTTATGTTGATCTGTTGCACCAAAGGGAATCAGACTCTGAAATTTCCGGTTTTCAAATTGGCAGTCAATGATCTCAGTGTTTGTATGTGTTCTGATGCTGTAAAAATGTCTTTGTTTAAAGGTCCCATGGCATGAAAATGTCACTTTATGAGTTTTTTTAACGTTAATATGCGTTTCCCCAGCCTGTCTATGGTCCCCCAGTGGCTAGAAATGGTGATAGGTGTAAACCGAGCCCTGGGTATCCTGTTAGAGCAGGAATTGTACCTCATTGGCTGCGTCCGCAGCGCTGTCTTTAGACCGTCTACGATAGTATGTCTCCCCTGCTCACCCTCATCCTCCAGTGCCAGCAGAGTCCTCCTCTGGAAAAGAGAAGGGGTCAAACTAAATAATGCCTCACAGCTCTTCACATATGAGGCAATAATGAAGAGAGTTGGGCTCTGTCCCTTTGGCTCCTGGAACTAAATGTTGGTTTATAATGTAGGATTGTTGCAATCTGTGATATCAGCTGAAATAAAGATACAATAAACTACAATAGCATTTAAATTAACATTATCATCAATGTGTTTAACGTTTTCTTAAAGGAAATTGTTAATAAAGCAAACTCTGTGAAATCTGTGTCTGTGAATAAACTCTGTTACTCACAGCAGCCATGGACCTGAGCTGGTCAATATAATACTCTGGCCATCTGGTTGCTCCTTTATTCTCCTCTGCCTCCTGCAACACACACACACACACACACACACACACACACACAGGTCAGGGTAGTCTGGATGGACAACAGTTAATTTCCACGATATTTGCAGGATGTTGTGCAGAATGTCCTTCGCCTTCCACTCTCGGTGGCGCCGTTCTTAAACTCTGCTCGCTTTGGGAAACAACAATAAACTTCGAGCCAGCAAGCTACACGCTGAAAATTTGGATGGTGCAACAAGGCAGGCCTTGAATTTGCTGTACATATATTACGTTCTATGTTCAGTAACCGAATAAACTTTAATTCATTCATATATGGTTCTGTTGGGGAATGATTACTCTCTAACTGGGACGTTTTGGGACCGATTGGCAGAGATTGCTATGGGCAAACTACACACTGCAAAATAGTCTCTGGAATATGTATCACTGCTCTCACCTCTCTCTGAGTTCAGGCTTTTCACCCTGTGCCTTCCAGTGTGACCATTTATATTCAATTCAATGTTCAATTTGTTCAATTAAAGAATGCTGGATATGATTTCCTTTCATTTGTTTTAAATTCAATAAGAAATGTGTTGTATCTGAGCAGAATACTGAAAGCAGCAGAACTGAGCACTTTTATTATCGGTTTATTACTCGCATGTAATATCGTTATCGCGATATTCAACAACGTTCTCTCATATTTTCCTTATGTAATGCAGTCCTAGTAGTTTAAGTTTCTTACCATTTTCTTACTACAGTAGAGCTGCCATTTCTTCTCTGCTGGCAAAGAAAACATGGTAGCTCTGTGCTCATCTGTAAGGTCCAGTTCATCCTGAAGTAGAAGAAAGAAAGAAAGAAAGAAAGGATGGGAAGATAGAGTGATGAACATAAGAAAAAAGCTGTTTGAATGGATGTTTGAAGGCACATAGGAATAATGTTTGCAGTAGGAACACAGACTTGTACTCACCACCAGCTCAGTGAACATAGAGTCCAGCTCTTGAAGGGGGGGCATGGGCAGGGTGGGCTCCAGTGCAGCCATAGTGTTCATGTCATCACACATGGTGATCTCTGGTTGGTCACTGTCTTTGTAGCAGCAAGGAAACAGAAAGGATAGGCCACGCCCCTGGCTGGGCTTCCCTCGGGAAGCCATGGTTACTTTGGCAAAGTACTGACTTAAAGAGGAAGACAAAAAGGACAAATCAAATGTGCTGTCATTTACTCCCTAGTCTCACATTGCCAGACCTATCTCTGTGGAGTAAGGTCTGGCTACACCACAGTTACATTCTGGGATAGGAGAAAAAAAAACAACGCTCTGGGTTGTTTGCATTTCTTTAAACCAGGGATGCACCGAATCCAGGATTCGGCTTCGGATTCGGCCGAATATTTTCCACCGAACCGAACCCTACGCTTGCACTACGCTGGTCGACGTAATGACGTAATGTAGGTGGAGCGTTCAATGCAGTAGGCTGTGAGAAAGTGAAAATGGAACTCGTGAGCAGAAAAAGTTGTTGTTTGGCAGTACTTTCAAGTCAAAAGAAGGCCATTCAAGTCCAGCTACATGTTCAATTTGCAATGCCGATTGGTCCGGTGGTGGCGAGGATCCTAAACAATACACAACATGGCAGCTGTTACAATTTGGTAAGAAACATCTGAAAGAATACGAGTTGTGCAATGTTGTTTTCTTCATTAATGTCTTTACTGTGTTAATGGACTGAGGATGCGAGTAGGAGTCGGTATTTGGTTTCGGCAGAATCTTAACGAATGGATTTGGTATTCAGCCGAACCCCTTTGTATCAGTTTATTTTATATTTTATTTTTTTTGGCTGTAGTCTCTAGCCTCTGGCCAAAAACGCCTCAGACGAGGAAAAATTACGATTTTTGCCTCATCTGAGGTTTTTTTCCAGACACACAATACAGCTATCTCTAGTATCAGGGGGACATGACATTCAAAAATACTACCTGGTTTCTACTGATACAAAGCTTAATGCTAATCGGTGAAGAATCCCTTTAAACCAATCACAATCATCTTGGGCTGCGCTAAGCTCCGGTCCCAGTGACGGTGGCTATGCAAAATAGTCTCAGGAAGGAACTTGTTTTGGAGGAACAAATTGGCTCTGACTTTGAATGACGTGTTGATAAGCTGCTAAAAAAATGTAAAACCGAGCTTAAGGAGCACACCCACTGCACAAACAGTTGTCTCCTATCCATCATCACAAACATGATCAATCACACGCACAAACTAACACACACACACACACACACACACACACACACACACACACACACACACACATTTGGGTGCCACAACTGGAACAGGTCTTGTACACAGCTGAGTCATAAGGTGTGGTTTTGTGCACTTCTTTCTCACAGTCCTCCTGCATCTGATCATTTATTTTAGGGTTTGAAACAGCACTTTGGTATGTTGGACCACGAAAAATAGTTTCAGCGTAGCTGTGTGAAGAACAGCAACATCCTCATGTCCTCTCACAGTGTAATGGGAAAAATTACATTTAAGCATAATGCGTTATATTTTTATGTTTTATTTCTACTTTAATTCTCTCACATTATTGAAAGACAGTTTATCTCAGTTTTCTGCTTAAACTGCTGAGGTATCCAGTCTGGAACATAATGTGAGCACTGTTTGTCTGAACAGATAAAGGTGCAAGGTCACCCTAAAACTCTCTAGTTTTCCCATGCCAGTTAAGATGTAACTGGGGGGGTGAAAGTCGTACAGGGAGGAGGAGGCGAAATGGCTCCGAGATGTCTGCATGTGTATCAGATTGCCTGTAAGAAGTGTAGCGTCATAATAATCCAAGTGCGTGTGTGCTGTCACTCTGAAGATGCATAAAAGCCTAGTGGTTCTGTTTACTCATTTGAGAAACTGAGAGGGTCATTACATCTATAGTCTGGATCAACAGAAGTACATTTCCAGGATAATTGCCTGACATCTGGCTCCAGATGTCCCTCTCCTTTCGCTTTATGTTGCTCCATTAACATTGCTTCAAATTGGTTTAAAAACTAATATCCCTTGCTACGTTTACACCTCACATTCCACCTTCCCCGGTTGTTTCAGAGCCCCTAAATCGGAGACCTTTGGAAACACTTCTGACCCGTTTTGGTTTGGAACCTGCGGGGTTGTGTTGCAGTCTCAGCGGCCGCAAACGGAGACCTTTGGCAACACCGACACTGACGCCAATGTTTCGCCACCTGATTGGGTCTTATCAGTGATTACGTCTCATTCTCTGAGACTAAACTACTAATGTTAACATGGCAACTACCAACAACGGGCAGAATATACACGCTGTCTCCTGTTTACCCCGGCACGCACATGCCCAGCATACCAGAATGTTGGTATGCTGGGCATGTGCGGTTTAGGCGTGTTTAACGGAGTTTAGTTCTTCTACTGGAGCCTTAAAACACTTGAATGCACGGAGATCACTTTTGGCTCAAAACTCGGCTTAAAAACCAAAACGTAGCGATGTAAATGTAGCCTGTGTGTTGCCGTTCTTAAACTCTGTTCGCAAATTTGGATCATGCAACAAGGCAGGCCTGGTTGGTTCTTTCAGGGAATGATTGTAAAGATTTACAAAGAATTTTACGGCATTTACTCTCTAACTGGGACGTTTTGGGACCGATTGGTGGGATTGCTGTGGACGAAGTACACTGGTAAGAGCTGATGAGGTTGAACCATGTATCCACAGCGCTGTGGAAATGGGTCTAGCAATGCGAGACTAGAACAGAGTCGACATGAGATTGCACTAAATGATCGGACACTAAAGTAGTGCAAAGATTCAACATTGAAAACCATGTCAGGCACCCAAATAGCTCAGTTGATAGAGTGGGGAGCCCACATATAGAGTTTTGCTCCTCAACTCAGCGGGCCAGGTTCGACTCCGACCTGCGGCCCTTTGCAGCATGTCATTTCCCCCCCTCTCTCTTCTCTTTCATTTCTTCAGCTGTCCTGTCAATAAAGGCCTAAAAATGCCCCAAAAAATTATCTTAAAAACACCATGTCTATTCATCATGTCTATTGTGCATGTGTAGCTATACATACTTGTGAAACATTGTACCTGTACCCTTACAAAAACCAAACTAAAACTAAATATATAAAATCTAAAACTAAACCTTTCTGAAACGCTGAAAACTAAACTAAAACTAACAAACACACTCTGAAAAACTAATTTAAATTGATCTCAAATGAAATCCAAAAGAGAAAACTAAAAGAAAAGAAAAACTCGTACAACTGATGCCCACACTGTGAACCTTTGAATTTACAGCTAACGTCTCGCAGTATCGTACTGTTTTAATGTTATACAGGATCATACTGTAAATGGCAATGTGTGGCAACTGTTAAAGATGCAGTAGGTAAGACTTATAAAACTAACTTACTGTCATATTTGCTGAAACTGACCCTATGTTCCAGTAGAACTACATGAAGCAGGTAATAAAAAAAAATTAAATCCAGGTCCTTGCAAAAACCCACCACTCCCTATTCAGATGCACCAATCAGGGCCAGGGGGGGTGTCTAACTGCGTGTCAATCACTGCTCATGCACACGCATTCATTCTCCCTTGTGGGGGGAGGGGCTTAGGAGACCATTTTGGGCTTTAGCAGAAAGGGGAGAGGGACTGAGAAGTTGTCGATGTTCAAATTTTTTGGCTAAGTCCTGGATCTTCGCAATCCTACCTACGGCACCTTTAATACCAATGCATCTTGGGAAATTAAAGGAAAATTACACTGCAGCCAGTATATTACTGTAAATTCAAATAATACAGTAAGAAACTATGTCTATTTACAGTAAAATAGCTCAAATTAAAATAAATAGATAGTATAAACAGTACTGGCCAAGCTGCTGCCAGTATATTACTGTAAATGTTCCAGTGTCCTTGCCTCAGTCACGTAATTGTGTCAAAGTAAAAATAGCAATGGTTGCTACTGGACTCTAATAACGATCAGCACTGTGTGTGTGTGTGTGTGTGTGTGTGTGTGTGTGTGTGTGTGTGTGTGTGTGTGTGTGTGTGTGTGTGTGTGTGTGTGTGTCTCCGCGGTCATGTTGTGTATAGATCGATGAACCGGTCAGCTCAGAGTTCGAAAGGGTTTAATCAATACTTTATGGATCCCTGGAGGGAGAGTGTGTTCTCTCTCTGGCCTTCCTTCCACTCGGAGGTCAAAGGTCAGTGTCAGCGACAGAACAGCACGGTCTCACCCAGGGACAACTGCAGTTAGAAAATGTCTGCTTCCCAACAACGATACGGGTTGTTCAGGGGTGGAAGAAGTATTCAGATCCTTTACTTAAGTAAAAGTAGTAATACAGCATTGTAAAAATACTCTGTTACAAGTAAATGTCCTGTATTGAAAATATTACTTAACCCTTGTGTTGTCTTCAATTCGGCCAAATCTGAAAATTCTAACTTTTTCTGATGTTTTTGTCTCTTTTTTCGACACTTGTTGCCCTTTTTTCAAAGTTTTGGCGCTTTCTTTGGACGTTTAACGGTTCTTTTCACTTCTGTGTATAAATACTGCTACACCAACTTATTACTAGTTTTAGTCTTTGGAATTCATGGTCAGTAAATCTCATTTGTAGGAAATTATACCTAATTCTTGAGTTAAAAAAAGCAGAAATGATGAATTGTTGAGACTAATATTAAAGGAAAGATAATCACAGAAGGGTCAACGTTCAGTCGGGATACTGTTTTGAAAAAAAAAAAAAAGAAAAAGATAAAACACCCAAAATTCAATGAAAGTAGAGATACGATTGTTTGTTGTACTTGCGAAGGGCATTGTATGGAATCATCCGTGTTATTTTTGGGTAATCAAAATTAGGTAGTTAAAAAGATATAGACAGATGTAGGCCGTTATATTGTTGAATAGTTTAATTTATAATACTACATTGTATTTTATAAACTACATGTGTTTTGTGTACAAAAATCTTAATTTGTAAAGTAACTAGTAACTAAAGCTGTCAGATGAATGTAGTGGAGTAAAAAGTACAATAGGCCTATTTCTCTCTGAGATGTAGATGTATCGGAAAAGCCTCCGATACTGCCTAAAAGCTGGTATTGCAAGTACTCAGGTTTATGCACCGAACCGATACCACGTAATTTAGACCCGAAGAACAAATCAGTTAAAGTAGTTTATTTAGGTTCTTTTTGCCGTTGTGACTGACTGTCAAACTGGATAGTAAAAGAAAGTTCTACAGCGTTCATTGTTTGTGCTGTTCATGTTTCACAAAAGGTTTAACCTGAGCCACGCCAACAACATTTAAAATGAGCATTTAGTTTTTTGTAAAAGAGTGGGTTGTGCTGGGGGGATTTGGACTGATGATGACTATATTCCTGAGGTCTTCATTCTCTACACACACTCTAAAACAGGGGGCTTCAACTTTTTTTAAGCCAAGGACCCCTTAACCTTTGTGTTGTCTTCGGGTCAAATTTTACCTGTTTTCTAAATGTCTATATCAGAAGTATGGGTTTCTTTTAACTACCTAATTTTACACGATAGTGAAAATAAAGTTAAATGTAAAAAAAAAAAAACAACAACATTGAAATAAGCGCCAAAAGTGTCGAAAAAGAGACAAAAACGTCAGAAAAGGTGTTGATTTTAAGTTTTGACCGGGACAACGATACATGTTCGAATGGAAAACAACACAAGGATTAACTGTAAGAGAGATAGAGCATTTCCCCCCTACTACATATATTGTATAAAATTAAAGTTGTATATTAAATTGAGCCTATACAATAACGTGTAGGGCGGCCTAAAGCCTTTATACGTAAATTCTTTGTGTATGCATAGAATACCAAGCTATTAAAATAAGAATTGTTCGCATGATTTTATAAATCATGTTTTATGTTAAACATACATGTGGCCCAGTGGACTGTATCTGTGGACAGTGAGCATATCATCAGTGGGTTTTTTTTCACATATTGGTTGATTTATATTTGCTAATAATATGTTGGATTCATGTGAAGACATTTAAGTTCATGAAGAAAAAAAAATTCTAACAATTTACAATAATTTGGAGGCCCCCCATGCAGTAATTATGAGGACCCCCTAGGGGTCCCGGGACCCCCCTGTTGAAGATCGCTGCTCTAAAAATGAAATCCGTAAAATAACAGAAAAAGTTCTGGCGGCTCGTTACCCTTTTTACTTTGTCTTGTCATTAAAAACAGAAATGTTGTGTGTAGCTCCAGTCAAAATACAGAACATTTCCTGTCATTTGAAAATCTCATACTAAACCGCTCAGTTAGTAAACTTCTGAAAACCCCGGGAAAAAACTTTCAAAACGTCAAAAAATAAAATAAAAAAAACCGTCGTAAATAAATTACAAATTGTTGTCAAAAAGCGCCAAAAAAAGTGACAAAAGCGGACAATAATCTCCTGAAGAGTTGTCGGAGCACAAAATGATGCAATTCGAAAGGTTAAAAAACAAAAATACAAACTGTCTATGGACAGTTTCTGTTAAAATATACAGTCATAATACAGATATTTCTTACAATCCCAGTTGGGAAAAGAGTGGGTTGTGCTGGGGGAATTTGGACTGATAATAGTTCTATTCCTCAGGTCACCATTCTGTACATCCGAGGGGTCAAACTCAGTTTCACTGAGGGCAACACTGGAAAATGAGAATGACATCTAGGGGCCAGACATGTAGTTTATTGACATGCTTTATTTCATCGAAAAAGTCAAATACTTTTGACTCTATTGCATGTCCCACACATTTTCACTTACAGTTCACTCGACACAAAGCCCTTAAAAAGTCAGCAAAAATCAAGTAAAATAATCACCTGATTACATTTTAAAAAGCAGGCTACCTACCACACAGCCTGAATATGAAACACAATTTTTAAGTTACGATTTCAAGTTACGACTCAACGTTCCAGTCATCATCCAGATAAACTGGGATTGAGTGAAAGTCGGTTTAGTTACGTTTATGTGCAGCAGATTTGTGCGTCTGATGATAAAAAATAATGACATTTGGCACACCGTCAAAGCTGGCCCGCTAAACATTGTGCCGTTGGCAGGGTTCAGGTTAGGCTAACTAAATGTTAACATTAGCTAGCGCTAGCTGATACTAGCGATTTCTAGTCGGCGACATATTTTGGGTTTCATTTAATAAACATAACCTGTAGTAGCACACAATCATATGGGTATTGTTTTGATTACAATGTGCAGAATTACTTTACGTTACCTATTTATGTCTTTTTATTTATATTTCTCACCGTTAATCACCGGCGTCTGTACACCATCAACAGGGGTCGCCATCGTTGTTGTGTGTGACGTCAAAAACTGTTACTGGGAGTACAACGATCTGGTACGAGTTCATGGGGAGTAAGTTACGGGTTTGACTGCCGTTCCAGGGCTCTTTCACGGGTAGAAGGTTGTGAAAACACGAGTTACGGGTTGCCTGGAACGCGCCATCAAAGTCGACAAATTCAGTTTTGAGTGTTGCGCAAATGCAGTTTTATAAAAAACAATTTGCCATCTTTTTGGTTTGGCGCACATCTAGGTTGGCCAAAACGGTATTGTGAAGCTAAAGTGATATTGCGGGCCGCATCAAAACGTGCGAGGGGCCGGATTTGGCCCACGGACCTTGAGTTTGACCCATGTGCTCTACTTAAAGTGTGTGGGATCATCATGTGTCTCTTACCTTTGTGATCCACTTCTATGCGACGCGGTGTGTGTAGTCCATTCACATCAGATCAGATCAGTCACTCACTCTGCTCTCACTGAAACTCTGATGTCATTCCCAACCTTAAAACAGCCGGTCATCACTGAAGACTACTCTGACTTTCTTCTGAGAACATGTTTGACATGTTCTACATAATGCAACAAATAGATAAAAGAGAGAGATAGAGAGTATGAAACAAGGAAAGAAAAAGTCAGAAAGTTGTACTGAAATCTTCGACTCCAAAGACACAGATTTAAACTTTCCTAAGATGACAATTACGACGAAAAATAAACACAGATACCAAATCTGGAACTAAAAATCAGCTGGTGGCACTTTCACTTAGAGCTGGAGTTGAATTGAAAATGTCCAAACAGAAGAGTCTTCAGTTATAATCCACAAGAAGTTTGTTCAGTTAGAAAGTGTGTAGCCTAAATACAGAATCCAGAGTTGATTCAGACAGTTTCTCTTAAAGTTTTGGCAGAAACTTGCAGTTAGGTGTCCAAGAAATATACAAATCCTCTTAAATGTAACTCCATGCTATCCGTACAACACCTGCTTTCAGTTTGGATCAGTGTCTGCGGTGTGTCTCTCTGTCCCAGGCAGGCAGAAACTGACAGTCTGGGCGAGAGAGTGGATTCCTAGTCCCGCCCAGACCTCACCCACTGCTTTCTGTGTGTCTGTGTGTGTGTGTGTGTGTGTGTGTGTGTGTGTGTGTGTGTGTGTGTGTATGAGAGAGAGAGAGAGACATACGTGACAGACTCTGGACTCTAAAGTATTCAGATCCTTTACTAAAAGTATGCCTACTAATACCACACTATAAAAAAAGAAAAAAGACTGCTATAAGTAAACATCCCACATATTTCTCTCTGAAATGTAGCGGAGTAGAAGTAGAAAGTGGCATTAAAACAAAAGACTCAAGTAAAGTACAAGTATCTGATATTCGTAAGTACAGTATTTGAGTAAATGTACTTAGTTAGATTCCAGCACCGTGCATATCTATTTTTTTCTGTAATAATATGATATTGGGAAGTAGGGTGCAGGATAATATAGGCTAGGCATTATGCTTCTGCTTGATCCTTCTTGAACTTATCCTGTTTTCTTTTTCTTTGGTGAAATCGGATTGATTGGTCTACGTTTGTGTTTTTATCTTTGTGTTTTTATCTGCTTTTGTTTTCTTTTACAATGTACTGTTGATTGTTGGAGAGAAACACCAAAAAAAAATCAAATTGTTCAGCCTGCTCTGATGTGACCGTGCTGTAGTCATCAAACTGCGAGTGATGAAACTGTCATGGGAATAGACTGTCAGCGAGGAAAGAGGAAATGTCTGTCATTTAAAAACTTGTCGGGGCAGCTATGAAGTGTAACGATTGTGTCACTCCCTTTTTTTCCCCCAGGCCATTAATCTCATTGTTCTGTTCTATTTTAGTCTCGCATTGCCAGACCTTCCTCCTCAGCGCCGCCGAGGAGGGTCTGGCTAGTCCGCACAGCATTCCCAGGATGCAAAATTACGAATCCCACTATGGCCACGCCAAGACCACGCCGTAACCTGATTTGTACAGGTCCTATCCCCTGACCAATCGGCTATCCTAACCTTAACCACTCGAGGTGAAATGCCTAACCCTAACCAATCAAGCTGCTTCGTAGGGCGGGTCTTGGCGTGAAAAAAAATATCGCTTCCAGGATGGGAGAAAAACGTGCTCTGGTTTATCGGCATTTCTTTATACCAATCACAATGGTCTTGGGCGATGGTAAACGCCGGACAGAGCCACGGTGACTCTGCAAAATAGCCTCTGGAAGGAACTTGTTTTGGTGGAACATGTGTACGTTCAAAGGTAGTTTTAGTCGTGCAACAGAAAACTCAGATTGGACAGATGGTCTAGCTAGCTGTCTGGATTTACCCTGCAGAGATCTGAGGAGCAGTTAACCATAGTCCTCATATATCCACCAGAGGTTAGAACGCCAACACAAAGAAAGAGGACGGTAACGGGACATCCAGCCTAAATGAGTGATATCCGGCGGAATATCCATCGGCAACGGAGCAATCCCGGAAGTGGAACGTCGTGGATGTAGACTACATTTTCATTAACACTTCCTGGACATTTCCTACCAAATAAATAAATAAATTCAGGTCACGTGATGACAGCTACTATGCCTCCATCCAAGACATCTTCATCCAGCTTGAGCCGCCCACCGGATGTCAGGCCGTTATCCTGGAAATGTAAATCCGTTGAGCCAGACTAACGCTTTGCTATCTTCAATCAAATGGAAAATAAAATCTGTAAGAACCACTTGTACTCATTTATTTTTTCATTTCATTTTGGGTTTAGGGCACCAGGGTAGCTCAGGGGTAGCACCCACATGCAGAGGGTCAGTCCTCGACACAGCGACTCAGGGTTCGAGTACGACCTGTGGCCATTTGCTACATGTCTTCACCCTCTCTCCCCCCTTTCCTGTCTACAGCTGTCTATTAAAGGCTAAAATGGCCCAAACATTTTATTTTTTAGGGTTAAGACTCAGTGACTGTCGAACATATCGAAAGAAGTTGAAAGTAATGAAGGTTATTTTCACACATTTAGTACCTTATTTTGTATTCATCTGTTCCTCATAAATGCATTATTTCATGTTAAGATTCAGCTGTTTTAATCACTTCTTTTATTTCAAAAGTCAAAAGTCATAAATATGTGTATTTATCTGTATATATGGATATGAGTTAATTTAGTATGTCACCACCCAGGTCATGGAAGGACACAGAAAGGAGAGACCACACATGAATTGCAACATTGAAGATGTATTCTGAGATTATATTCTGAGAAGCCACAAACCAAAGTGAAAACTCTGTAGAGATGGGTCACATTGCAGTGTCTGTGATGCATGATTGAGAGGAATGTTGTATGGTGTAAATATGGAAACTAAATGTTACCAAAACAAACATAGTGGAGGCAGTCAGACCATGTGAGTTAAATTCTGCCCGATGACCTGCAACTCCCGGCTCCTGTGGGGAGAAACCGGCAGCTTTCCATTCTGCCAATTGTGTTTCTTCTTATTCGTTTTTTTAGTCACGTGAAAAAAACAATAACAGAAGTAGTCATTGGCAATGGAAATCGTATAGGCCTCAGGCTCCGCGAACTACACTCATTAAATAACTAAAAAGAAAATCACACGAGTAAAAGCAAAATCTGAATCTAAGACAAAAAATTAAGATGTTAAAGGGTAACAACTGTTTGTTTTTTTCAAACTAGACCCTATTTTCCCATGTTTTTGTGTCTAAGTGACTAATGGGAACAACAATCTTTGAAATTGGTCCCATATTAAGCGAGATCGCTGCAGTCGACAGCGGAGAACCAAGCTACAGGCAGCACGGTGGCTCAGTGGTTAGCACTTCTGCCTCACAGCAAGAAGGGTTCGAACCCAGGTCGTCCCGGGCCTTTCTGTGTGGAGTTTGTATGTTCTCCCCGTGCTTGCGTGGGTTTCCTCCGGGTGCTCCGGTTTCTTCCCACCATAAAGACATGCATGCAACTAGGACTACAGTTGAAAATTAGCCGACTGGCTAACACTGGCGCATTTACAGAAATGTTGATTAATGTGCATTGTCCTAATATAAATAAATAAATCTTCTTCTACATGAATGAAGATTAGTATTAATTAGATTCATAGTCTAAGTGTCTGACAACATTATGGAAAGGATTTCTAAGGAGGTCGACCTTTCTGTTAAAGAGTAGGATCCTTTTTTAAAAACATCTGCGAAATTGCGTTCGCTAAACCCACCAGACTCCATGTAAATAAACAGTAATTTTAGCATCGTAAAATACACTTCATTCAAAGTCAACAGAAACTAAATAAAACAATAAAAAGCCGTTTTGGGTCGTCTTTCCACTTAACTTACCATTACAACTCTAGTTTTGGTTGAAATAAACACATAGTTAATCGGTTTACACGTGGAAATATGTTGGCTCTATACATGCTAAAAGTATTGCTTTTTTAAATGGAGTCTGGTGGGTTTAGCGCTAGCGACTTCAGAGCTGTTTCTGGTTAAACAGAAAGGTCTTAAATAGGTTTTAAAGGTCGATATCTGAAGGGATCCTTTCCATAATGTTGTCAGACACTTAGAATAACAATCTGAGCCTGTCAGCAGCAAAATGAGCACTTTTGTGAAGGTACAAACAGTACAATTGCTTGTAGCTTGTTTCGCCGCTGCCGACTGCAGCAATCTTGCTTAATACTGGACCAATGTCAAAGATTGTTGATCCCATAAGACACTTACACACAAAAACATAGGAAAATAGTCCAGATTGAAAGAAAAAAAAACGGTAGTTACCCTTTAAGTTGACTTTGTTGTGGCCTTAACAGCGTTCATGAGAATGCGTTGCAGGTGCAAAGAATTCATGAAAATGAATGTAAAAAGGATTCCTGTTTCCTGTTTGCCAAATCTACAGTATTTATGTAGACTTTGAAATATGTGGGCTTTTGCAAGGCAGGGAATGTCTGATGTATATCAAACTGCAGTGCTTTGGGAGATTGACCCATACTAGAGAGTAAAAGGTTGAATTTTTTTGGCCTCCGCTTTTTCAACTTTATCAACATTTTCTTTTAAAACTGTCTCTTGCAAGTCTCTCATCTTCATGGAAGCGTAATGGTAAATCACTCTCCTTCTGCTTTATGCTTTTCAGTTTCATGCTAGATTATCTTTCACATTTCACATATCACACGGGTCTGTTCTGGATAGTGAGCATTTTCAGAAGAATTTTGAACGCAAGACTTTTACTTAAGCATCTGAACACTTCCTCCATAACACATGACTTGGGGATGTACGGGGAATAACTGAGGCAAAGAGAGAAAGAGAGAGGTGGATTTCGTAAGCAGTTCCCAAAATGATGACTCTTTAACCAAGGCCCTATGGTGAGTGGACACTGACGTCACACACACACACACACAAATACCTTGATGATTCACTCTGCATGTGTGTTTGTGTGTGGTATGATATGAAGCCAGGTGACATTCCAACACACTTGTTACACTGATACAGTTGGCTGTTGCAGAGCAGTGCAGGGTGTTGTTCCTTTGTCTCCAGGCTGGGTAACGTCAGCTTACATCGGATGAACCCATTATCTCTGAACCTGTCACAGAAACATGATGTAGATACTTCACTGTCCTGGGCTAAGGGTCTGGATTTATGACTGTTAAAAGGAAGAAGAACAAAATATTCTGGCTAAACATGCATTAACTGCAGCTGCTGAAAAATGAGCACAGCAAACTGTTCAAACTGTTGGTATTAGAAAGAGCATTACTATCAAACCGGTCTGCTACTGTTTAAGTTGATCAAGACTGAAAGGCTAAATTCCCCGCTAGCTCCCCCTGAAGGACAAAGTTTTCATTACAGCCCAAATTACAAAAGTGTTGGGCCAATGTACAACCACAAGCTCATATATAAAATATGTAATTGTGTTTTTTTGTTGCATGCAGCATACCTTGCACAAATATTAACGTTTGTATTAGTCCAGAGATCTTCAACAGGGGGGGTCCACAGAGTTGCTGTATATATATATATATATATATATATATATATATATATATATATATATATATATATATGTGTGTGTGTGTGCGTGTGTGTGTGTGTGTGTGTACATACAGTATATACATATATACAGTATGTGTGTCTGAAAATGGCATCAACATGAATCCAACATATTATTAGTAAAGATAAAACTATTTTTTACGTACACATTGATCATAGGCTAACTGGCCTATAGCTAAGGTAGCCATCCACCGATACAGTTAAGCTTAAGGATTCACTTTTCCACATTTTAACATTAAAACATGATGTATAAATATATAAATATGCCAACAGTTTTTATTTTCGAAGCTTAGTATTGTATGCACCATAAAAAGGTAAGTGTAAAGGCTCCAGGGCACCCTGCACTTTGTTGTAGACCCAAGTTTAGGCAACTCAATTTTATCCAATAAATATGGTAATTTTTTTTCAGTTAAGGGGTCCTTGGCCTAAAACATGTTGAAGACCCCTGTATTACTGTCATTGATAAATCCAGTGCTTGAGTCAAGTCAGAGCAGGCCACTCTGATCCAGCAGCTGCACAAGTGGGTTTTTTTAATGAGAGAACATATCCTGGTAGGACTACTGGCCATCCCATGTGAAATGTATCATACTTTTAATTGTATAACAAGTAAATGTCTTGCACAGTTGGGTAGTTAACTCACAACATGCAGTATGGTATAATAGTACAGCACATGCTTTATAAAGGGTTGCCCACATACATTTTTGCAAGCAGGCTTCAACACAGGCAAATGAGAACATGTCATTATTTGTTGGTTAGTTAGTACAAGTTAGTTAATGTCATTAATAGTCATTCCAATTAGAAAGATTGCTACTAAAGGCAGGGCCAATGTTCAGAAATAAAGTGAAAGCAAAAAGGATGTCCTTCCATTGCGTGAACACATATTACCGCACAACATTCACAGGAAACATTTTCTGCATTTTTTTTACATTTGATACTATTTGAATCAACTTTAGTAAATAGTTTGGTGATTCTACTTCTGTACTTCTACTTGTGTATGTGACATTCAGAACAGGTTCAGTTTGACTTGTAATGGAGTATTTTTCCATTGCAGTATTGCAGCTTTTATTACTTAAGCAAAGGAACTGAATAAAACAGTGTGCTGTACTTTTCCGTCCTCTCTCAGATCTCGTGTCCTGGCTGGGCTTGTCTTTAAATAACCCTGTTGGGTATGGTCTTCAAAGACAGATGACCTTTAGGGTTCAGTACAGGATGATATAACAGTTTTCATGAAACAGGACAAAAAGTTCTGTCCCTGACTGGGCCTTTCTTATTATTATATTAGCTTGAAATAGCTTGAGCTTGAGCTCCCTAATTCCATTTCTTTCTATAAATGTGCTGTTTCCCACACATGAACTGAAAACAAGCGACATGGACATGCAAAATGACCAAAATGTCCTTAACATTTCTTAATGTAAGCCTTTATTGTATTGGTCTTTGATTTCCACAGAGTTTCCTAGTTTCCTGGACTTTAACATTATAACAAACTATATCATTTGGTACCAGATATCAGGAAAATAAAGACAAAGTTCGGAGGCAGTTATTAGTTGAGCAGCTGTTGATTTAAGAAAAATATAAATTTTCTACTTATTATTATATATGTGTGTGCTTCCCTTTACACAAAATTTACATTATGCATGACTAACTGCATGTTAGTCAAAGGCTCTCTAGATTATGCAAACAATTAACTTAAATCAGTTTACTGTAAATGTACCCATCGGACCCTGTCTCGTGTACAAAAGTAAAAAGAAAATCAATCAGGAACTTTTGTCTTCTAAGGACATAAAAGGAAGTTACACGCAAATACTCTTAATTTAAAGTATTAGCTATTTTCCATCGTAAGGAGGAATACAAAATTGAACAATCTCTTTATTGGTGACAAAAAACTTGAGATGAAAATGCATTCAGACATATGGACATATGGGCCAAAGTGATGACAACATTATTTTCCTCCCGCTTGGCACTTGAATCCCTCTCCGTGCAGCACCCAGTGGAGCTAGATACGGTACAGTACGCATACAATGGATGAATACTACAACAAAGCTTGGTTGAAAAAACAACAGGTTCAGGTAACATTCAGGTAAGCGCTACTCTTTTTGGACGGTTGTAATCAGTGTTGTAGCCAAGACCACCTAAACCGAGACCAAGTCATCACCAAGACCAGAGTGTATCCAGACCGAGTCAAGACCTAGACTTTGAGGGGTTGAGACTAATGCTGAATCCCAAGTCTCCTATTTCATATTTCCTTGCTTGAACCGAAAGCCGTTCTGGCCCTCTTTGGTGAAGGCCGTCTCAAAGCTCTTATTCCTGGCCCGAGGAGCTAGGAGCGAGGATGGAGGAGGGATCTCTGAGGAGCTATGAGCGAGGATACACGAGAGCAGCCTTCCCGAAAGCCGTGCAGCTGAAAGCCGTTGCTAACTCCGACCAAACATAAACCAGACAACGCACAGGTCATATCCCTGCAGTTGTGGTCTAGAAATAAAATCCCAAATCCTCTTTATCTGAGACTGAGACAAGACCTTTGAAAAGTGGTCTTAAGACCAAGACCGATCTCGAGTACTACAACACTGATCCTTCCTGAATCTTAATACTTTTTGCCACTGTGGCCAGATGAGGTCACTAACTCACATAAAGAAATGTAGCCAATCTTTCTTTGGTTTCCTCTAAAAAAATACTTGTTATTTTGCAGCACAGCCATTGACATCTCCCACACTCAGAATTTGAAGCTCTCTCCACCTTTTAAATTATGTGCTGATGTTCAATAACAGAAGAAGTGTTTAGGATGTGAACAAACAGGCTGTTCTCTTGGATCATTCTTACATATAGCTACAAAAAGTAAAACAATGTAAATTGGACGGCTGGGTCATACAACACAGGGCTTTCAACTCTGGGAGAAGAGTTTGTGTCTTGGGGTGAACATAAAATTTTCACCCAGGTAACGCATGTTCATGTCCCAGGAGTGTTTTAATCCAAACCACGATCTTTTTTCTAATCTTAACTAGTTTGGTGCCTAAACTTAACTGTCGTTGCCGCATGACTCTCACTAATTGTTGGCTAAAATTTACTATATACTGCGGCAGCGCTTGGTGCCATGTTCCAGGCTCAAAGTCACCATTTGTCGCCTAAACTTAACTTTAGACTGCCACAGCTCATGGTGCCCTGTACCCGGCTTAAAGTCAGCATTTGTTGGCTAAACTCAACTAGCAACAGCCTCCCAAATAACTGACAGCGCGCAGTGCTCTGAAGCCAGCTCACAGTAACTTTTTTAGCGGCTAAATTTAACTGTAAAGACGATTAAACTTAACTGCCGTCACAAGACCGGCCGGCAGTCGCCCAATTTCGCAGGATATCATTCGAATGGGTGTGCATAGGTTTTTGTACGATATCATACAAACCCATTCACGAGAAAGCGACAGGACAAACTAATCTTTCAAAATGAATCTTCACGCTAAACTGAATCATCATCACTGACAAAATCAGCAGCTTTCAACATTGGGGAGCTCCATGTCAGCTTGCCTCCGCTTAATAATGTATACAGTTATTTCTTAGTTAAAACCATAAAATCGAAAATGGCCATATGATGGGATAGCTTTGCTGCAGGTGGTTGCTGAGCCATTTAACGTAATTAACAAAGCTTATCGGCTGAACTGAACAAAACAGTTTGAACAGTCCTCACATCTTGACTCAAAAGGTTCAATCTTTCACCGTCTTTGTGAGAAGGTCACCCAAAACCTGTTGAGATATATTCAAGCTGACACCTTTACACAGATTAATAATCATAAATGCAATAAACAGTAATTTTTACCTAATAAATACAAAATAATGCAACAACAGGCTAACATACAGACATGCATGGTAAATGCAACAAGTCGTAATACCTAAATGACAAAATATTAGTTGGTTGCTGCCTTCTGAAACGATCCATATGACTGTTTACATGCACAGCTTCTGATCTACAACCTTTAAGTTTAACGTCTCGGTTACCCCGTTGCTCCTACGGCGTCGTGACCCTTTCGGAGTTCTACGCCGGGGTTGCTTTGCATCGCGGTGCCTTTCACCGCCATAACCCTACGGGGGTGTCGCCTGTGTCTGTGTCGCTCACCACCGAAACGGTACTCAGAATGGCAAACCACATAGACTGTCGTGCTAAAATATTAATCTTATTTGTTTGGCCTTTTCTTGCTTAGATTTTGTAAAACGTTTCGAGAAATAGACACAGTAAAATCCATTGTCCTAGTTACTGTAACCAGAAAATAAGTCTGAGGTTATCTGCGAGGTGCCTGCAAGCCAGTCTGTGTTATGTTAGCAAGCAAACTTTAGCACAACTGCCCACAATGTACTGCTTGCTGGCAAAGTGCTAATTTCAAAACGTTACTGACATATATAGACACTTTACAAATGGATAACCCCGTCATTGTAACCAAAATATGTCTGAGTTCATTTGCAAAGCTTAGAGGCCAATGAACTAGCATGTTGCTACTCCCCACAGTAAGCTGCTTGAAACACTGACTATCAACAGACAGGACGAGTTGACCAATCACAGTCCTTGCGGTCTGCATCGCCTTGACCCAAAGTTACACATTTTTGGAGGTGCACGTCGAGCTACGGCGGAGGGCTCGGAGAGGGGTTCCAATCACTGCCTCGCGGTCCGCTTGAAAAGAACCAATGAAAGGCCTCCTTGCCCCGCCGTGCGTACTCTACCCCGCCCGTGTACGAGCCTGAGCCTAACCCTAACCCAAATTACATGTCCAGAACATATATGTTCTAAGCATGTTAAGGTTTAGGATTAAAGGATTAAGGAAATGCTTGATCCTTCATAGTTTTCCATATCCATATGCTGCATTTACATATGATATGACATCAAGCCCTTTATTTTAAACACAAGTGCAAACTCATCATGGTTTTCTACGGAAATGTTTTGCATTCCCTTCCATGATTAATCATTGAGGGGTTTCCAGGGGTCCGTCAGGTGGTCCCGTGGATCCTTGAGAGGACTTAATGGCGTCCTCCAAAATTAGGAAGGAATTTCATTGACCCCATCTATCGTACAACAGCTGCTTAAATTAAGTTTTCACCGTCATAACTTGTTGTCCTCCCACATAGTTCTGTAAATGATCCTTTTGATTCCTGACAAAAGATGATAAGTGGTGGTTTGATTCATAAACGTTTTAGAGTGTGATCTGAAAGACACATAAATACTATAAGGTATTTCGTCTTCAGTCTCTAGATCGACAACAACATATTAGAGAAGATGAAAACAATCGTTAGATGGTTCAGCGCTCTTCCAGAACGTCACAGACTGGTGTCCGCTGTCTTCATCTTTGGCGCACTGACGGAGTTAGGATGTGTTGCAGTGTCAGGCTGGGCGTCCCTGCAGAAGAACACGGCAGGGTTTTTACAGGCCCACATTGCCACCTCTCCTCCCCCTCCTCCTTTTCCAGGACTTGAATTTGACAGCCGGCTGTTATTATTCACCCCTACGCGACTCACGTAGCGGTCCCTGATCCTCTCCGCTTGGTTAAGCCGAACCTCGCGGTTCTGGGTTTGGCTGGAGAGGTATGCAGCGATATTTCTGGTCCGATAGCCCTCCTCTCTGCTCCGCCCCAGTAACATGGATATATTGGGGTTCCTCAGGGCGTAGATCAGAGGGTTGATTGCTCCGTTTGCCCAGGCTAGCCAGATGGCCACTGTGTCCATTGCCGGGTTGAATGTGTAGTCCCCCAATGCTGTAACCAACCCCATTAAACAATATGGCCCCCAACAAAAAATGATGAAAACAATCATAATCAGAACTGTGGTGGCTGTTCGCATTTCACTGTAGAATCGCAGTAAGTATGCGTACGTGGTCACCGGCCGGACTCGGATTTCAGAGAGACGAACTGTCTTACAGATGTTGTAATGACAAAAACACATGAGGGCGAAGGGCAGTAAGTAACATATGACAATAAGGCAGATGCTGTAGGCCGTCCCCATGCGTGAAGTCCTGGAGTGGAACACGTACATACAGTGGTAGAAACCTCGCTTATGGATTTCTGTAGGCGGTCGAACTAAGAGATACCAAGGCAGAGAGAAAATGACTGCAGTTAACCACACAGCGATCAACAACTGAGTTGCTTTTCTGGCGCCCTATTTTGGCCTGCGGCTGTCTGACTATGGCGTAGTACCTGTCAAAGGAGATCAAAGTCATAGTCAGGGTGGAGATGATACCAAAGCAGGTGTTGAAAAAGCCGTTGGCCACACAGAAACGATCCCCGAACATCCAGGTACCATCCTTGCTGAAGAGCATGACGAAGGAGAACGGCAGACACAATACAGCCGTGAGGAAGTCGGACAACGACAGCGACATGATGAAAGCATTGGTCACTGTCCGAAGCTGTCTGTGTTTGATGATGACCACGACGACTGCCGAGTTACCGAGGCTGGAGAGGAGGAAGATGGCGAGGAGTACCAGGGCCTGAGTTGCCACGGTGATGCCCTGCAGGACAGACTTACTCTCGGCGGCGCTCAGCACCGACGGGGTCGACGCCGGATGGATTGGACCGAGCTCGCTCCCTCTATGGTCTCTGAACGTCGACAGGTTTCCTGTGTTTCCCAATGTGGCCTCTATAGTGGTGGCAGTCACTAGGCTGGTCACTATGGAAACAACCCTAAAGAACCAAAAAAGAAGAAGAAAGAGGCAGAAATAATTGTACAACCATCACAGTCTGCATACAATATGTTCTCACAAAATGTTTGAAAAAAATAAACTTATTCAATGGGGCTGGTTTTTTATACTAGTGCGATAGATTGAAGTAGTTTCGATTTCGTAACCAAATCAAAACTGCTTTTCAATGCTTTACTCTGGAAAACACAGTTTTAATACATTAAACAAAAGACGCTCTCAAATTGTGAATATTGTCATAGGTACAGTAACTTAGCTAAATAAAAGAAGTATAAAAATGGCAAAATCTTTGACGTAAAAATATTTTGTAGGGTGTTGCAAGGGAGAGAGGGCGGGATCTCCAGCTTCTGATCAATCAGTGTCTTTGTAATCGCTGCACACAACACAGATGGCTAGTCAACCCTGTCAGTTAACCCTGACTGATATCTTTCTGTCAACTCCCTTGGGGCTGCTCTGTGTCTTTTGCGACATCCTGTGAACAAACCATTACCACTTGTTATCCTTGAGGATATTTGACACAAGCATGTGTGTGATGATTTTTGCCTCACAGATTGTGAAAGCGAGCTGTGTTTGAATGCACAGACTTGCAAAAAAGGCATCAGTCTACTCCTACATTTGAGATAATGAAATCAATTCCCCTCGCTAACTGTATCTCCCATAAAATAGCTAGTTTCTCTTTTTTTGACGGTTAAAAATGTGTCTGTGTCAGCTATATGTCACTGCAGCTCCAGGGTAGGGTGCATGGACAGCGCTGGTGCCTGATAGCAGGTGCCCCACTGTAGAAATTCCTTCTGTTGTGTTGAGGGGAACTCGTGGATAACTTGCTTCCTCAAGTAATTAAACCAGTTGCTATATTGTGGAGCCACACACAGCTCCATAATTAGCACCATCTACCAGCCAAATGCTTGTAAAATAAAACAACGGTAATGTACTGAGTGGCTGGTAAAATTTGAACATTCACTAGCCAGTTGGTTGGTGGACAGAAAAGTTAATTTCAACTTGAGTTTTAAAGGCTCTAAACACCCACACAGTTTTCCGTTTATCTGGTTGATTGGTCCTCCTGAGCCTCCTGTTAGCGCTCTTGAACCTATTAAGGCGGGGCAAATGACAGCTTTACCATTCTTATTGGTAAATTAAATTTGTGACGTAGCAGGCTCGTTCGAGATGAGCTGTGCCTCGCCTGCAAAGTGGACGAGAGCAGGCGGCAGCAGCAGGGGGTGGTGACAAAAAGCTGCGGTCAAGTCAGACACTTCACAGCTGTTTCCAGCAAGGGGGTAAGCGAGCATCCGGAAAGCGTACCTCCTGTGGGGAGATTCTGAGGCTAACAAGCCATCACCTTCCGTTAGCATTCCATTGACTCCCATTCATTTTGGCGTCACTTTGACAGTGAATAACTTAACATCTGAAACGTTTAAAGACTCTATTTGTCCATTGTTTATTTCTAAAGAAACACAACAATGTATAAAAAGCTCCATTACTTTGTATCTGAGAAAGATCCGCTTTCTGGATGCTCGCTTACCTCCTTGGGTCTCGCAGTCGGTGGAGAGCAACTGCGGCGCCTGCCTCCCAAAACTGCGGCCACCTCGATCTCGTGAGGTTATCGTTGCCCACGTGTGCATGACGTCAGAGCAAGTCAAACACAAAATTAAACTGGCATGCATTGGGTAGCGATCGCCGACAAACGATTCTGCGCAGGCCTAGCCCATCTCAAACGAGCCTGATAAATTCCCATCTAAGCTCCGGCCCACCTTCAACCTGAGCAGAGGTCTCATCAGCCAGAATATGTTACATCACCTGTGTGGGTGTTCAGAGGCTAAGGAAAGATGGAAAAGTGAACAGACAGAGTGGATTACCTTGGCACAACAGGTGAGGTAGTGCCCAGCTGGCTGGTGAAGCTCGGACCCGAGGTGTCAGCTGTGTAGTTGCTGCCACTGCTGCCCCGCAGGGCGGTGCTGACATGAGAATCCATCGACGAAGCACAAAAACAGTCAACCCTCGTCTCATACACATCCATTCAGATTACAGTCAGTCCGCGTTGGTTTCATGGATTCAAACGCAGCTGCTGATAACTCCTCCTCATCCATTTGTAGAGTTCTATTTTCATTATCTCCAAATTCATCAACAAAAGGAAGGGAAAGACAAAAGGGAAGTCAAATCCATGTTCAGCGTATTAGGCTGGTTTGAAATAACTGTCATATAGTGCAATATCTCGGAGGTTAACATGGGCAGTACAACAAAAGTGTTTAAGATCAGTAGTATATAATAACGCCTAATGCCACACTTGATCTATGAGCACATCATAAGAAGTAGACTACACATGTACAGATTTAGTTACTTCTGAATTTAGGATTTACAACTCTGATAGGATTTAATTGTTTCTTATCTAAAGTTGTTGCTCTTTATTTGTCTCTTCCTTTTGTTAGTTTCCTTTTAGTTATCTTGTTGGAAATATATTATCAATTCCATTTACATATGCACTTGTCAATTTTGATGGCATATTATAACATTTATCAAATTATAGTTATTTCAAGATGTTGCTATATTATGATACGATAAACTACATTCACCACTGCATATTACTTGATACAGGTGTGATGGTAGAGTAATACAGTAGCTAGAGTGATAAGAACATGACACACCTATGGTGTCCTTGAGTGCCGAGAAAGTTGCCTTTAAATAAAATGTATTATTATTATTATTACTATTATTAATGTAGCCTACTCTCTGAAATATACAGTTACAAAACAGCAATGTAAATGTTATAGCTTTTTGCTATAGACCACCCAACTGACAGGAAGTTAACAAGAGGCCAGGCGGTGGCCTAGCAATGGAATTCCATTGAAAAGGGTATATAGGCGACTAGCTAATTAGCAAATGCAGCTGTTTTAGGTTTACCCAAATTTTACCACAACAAGAACTCACTTTGTTTCTTTACCAGACAGCAGTTCAATAACTTACCCGGGAGTTATTGGTTTACATTCCGTAAAAGAAAAATTGGCCAGAGTCGTATAGGCTATTAACATTTTTGTTAAAGCACGTTTGTTAAAAATGTCCATAAGTTAAATGCCCGTTATTTGGGCTGTGAAACGTGGTTTAGCCTATTTATTTCCTTCCTTCCTTGTGTTATCTCAGACTTTGGTCACTGTATCTGTCCACAGTAACCTCCACACAAACAAGCTATGTCTCTCCATCAGTCATGTAGCTCCAGTCGCTGGTTTTCTGCATGTTTCAGCGTTTCCTCTTGTTGTTTTTGAGTGCACGTAGGCTACACGGCAGGCTGCAATAAAAAAAAGCCCATGTAGCCTATATTTATAACTCCATGTCGTTAATGCCACTAAGTTACTGTACGTGTGTTGTAGGCTACAGATTTTTGGCCTTTGAAATCCTTCGTAAGGAGAAGGGAGAAGAAAGTCAGTCCATTTATTTTCCCATAGAGCTGCTTCAGCGCCGCTGGAAGACAAAAGAAAACATCGTCGGAGAGACGTGTGGGGTGTTAGCTGTCACCCTGTTGATTTCTGTCAGGAAAAAATAACACGTAGGCTAAGCCTCGATTCTACTGCTCTATAGCTCCATGAATAACAGCTCTGAAAGCAGACGAGACCAGCTTCGGAAATCCCAGGTGTGAACCATAGACTTAATATTAACAGTCTATGGTGTGAACGCGATTCATCTCTCTCTCTCTCTCTCTCTCTCTCTCTCTGTGTCTCTCTCTCTCCTCTTTCTCGGGGTCTCTCTAACTGGCTGCCTATAATCCCTTGCTCTGGAGTCTCTGCCTCTCTCAAACCACGCCTTTTATATGACCGTGCTTACAGCTTCATGTGACGTTTAATGCAGGTGCCATGGTAACTGGCGATAGATTGATGAGTAATAAGCAGGGCCTGAAATGGACCAGTCCTCACCACGATTGTTCTTCTTTTTGTCCACATGAGTACCCTTACTTCTTATTGTTCTTATCAGTAGGCCTATTAGGCTGATGGCCTAATACCAAAATAGGCTATGATTTATTGGGAAAAACCAAGCATGTAAAAATCAGACACTTTTAGAACCCCCTGTATATAGCCCGAATGAAATTATCCTTTTTCAGACACTGCGACGATTGGACTGTAGGGTCATATTGCCAGACCTGTAATTCCACAGCGCTGTGGAGATATGTAGGCCTAGGATGTCGGGGCTGTTTGCATTTCTTTAAACCAATCACAATCATCTTGGGCGGCACTAAGGTCCGGATGCAGCGACAGCGGCTCTGCAAAATTGTCTCGGGAAGGAACTTGCTTTGGTGGAAGATTTGCACCCCGCAAAAGAAAACGCCACACACAATATTGAATTGAGTTCACTGTTCACACAATTAAAGCTTAGATCGGGCCCAAAAAAATCTAGCCAGACCTTACCCGAGCCCGTGCACGGCCCGGCCCGACACATTAACTGTAATTAAGAGCCAGAGCCAGATTTAAACCCGACAAGTTTTTAATATGTGGGCCGTTATAAGTATAACTGACATTCTCAATCTACAATTTACCTGTGGGTAACAGATCAATGCAGTAACATAATCAAATATATAGGAGACTTTCTTGTCTCGATCACCTAATTAATACTCTCCTTCGTCACGGTCTGCATGCCGACGCACTGGCCGACAACGCGCTGGATATAGGAGAGACCCTACCTGCTGCTAAAGGACTCGTGAGATATCTGAAACTATCTGGCCTGGTTGCGCAATTATCGAAGACTGTGCTACAGATGGGGGGGAGACACGATTTAGCACAGTTTACCTCCCACTCAAGATCTAGAGCTGGGGGAGAAGCTGGAGAGGCATAGCTTTCTCCCCACCCAATTAGGCTAATAAAGTAATGGTTAAAAAAAACACAAATGCTTGATGAAGGGCCCAGCCGGCCCGGCCCGCTGGTCGGGTTGGGTCGGCCGAGTTCGGGCTCGGGCTCGGGCAGAGAATCTAAACTCGACACACAATACAGTAACGTGAGCTATTTAAATTAGCTGGATACATGGTTAAACGTTATTTGCTCTTACCAGTGTATCTCCGTGTGCACTAGGCTGCTTCATGATAAGGGAATGTGTTGTGTTCCCGGGACTGTCCATTTTGAAGGTGGGCGGAAAACAGGGTAAAGGGTCCTCACACCTTATTCTCAGAAAGAGAGATAGACTGAACTTGCAAAATGACAAGACTTGGGTGAGCGTCTGTGTTTGTGGTGCCTATGTTACGGTGCCATCAATATCTTTGCATAACTCAAACTTGACAGCTTCAGCAGGAGATATATATGTCTCTTGGGAATAGACAGACACTAGAGTTGGGATGGCTCTACACAACAACACATTGTGCTTTGATACCGTTCAATCCTAATTCTCCTCGATTAAGATTTCATCTGTGTAAATCATCGAAGTCTCCCGAACCTTTGTCACGTATCCACAGTTAGTTTTTCTATAGCAATGACTTACAGGAATATGCCACTGTTTGTTGAAATAGGGCTCATCACTGTCTACCCTGGCTGTAGATAGGTGGGCCAATGCATTTTTTGTCTCAGTGCAAGTAATTAGGTTGTTTATTTGTCTTTTGTTGGCTCACTTTTACTCACAACATGCTAACCGGCAACATAGGATTACATTCACTACGCTAAGCTAACTAGCGGTGGCACTACCGGTGTTGCACCCGGACTAAAAGAATGCATGCACAAAAAATGCATTGGCCCATATCTACAGCTAGGGGAGACGGTGATAAGCCCTATTTCAACAAACGGTGGCGTATCCCTTTAAAGAGTAACTTCATTATTTACCTGCACCCTATTTTTGTCATGTTTTTGTGGCTAAGTAACTGATGGAAACACACACCATTAAAGTAGCCTACATTAAGGTTTTGTGTCAGCAAAAGATGTAGGCTTTTTGGATAATGCATCATTTACAACTTTAAATTTACATTTACCTTACTGCACAATACATCAATAAATGCAGTACAGAGGCATGTGGAACATTTATTGCACAAACGAGACTAAAACTATTCAAATCAGAGAGTTGTTGTGTGCCCATCTAAAAGGGCTGCTATACGTTTTGCAAACCACCAGATGTCACTGTTTGACGCCCCACAGCTTTAAATATTTTTCAACACAAACGGATAAGCCCCCAAAAGCTTAATCTGCCCATTACTTGAAAAGTCAAGAATTGAGCTGAGGAAAGGAGACCAGTTAAATATACACAGGATTATTTAGGTAGAAGAAGGCTAGAAGGGAAGAATAGTTGTTTATTCATTATTTATTAATAATATCTGGAAAAAATGGTTATTATTTCCAGCAGCTGGCGGCCTTGCAATAAGAAGGATGCAGGTTACTTGATGTCAAGACTGTTAGGGCAATCTGTATTTTTCAAATAAGATTACAATTTAAACCCCTTGCATGCATGTTCTTTTTGCAAAAATGTCATTCATTAGGCCTAGTGTGTTTTTGTGCGCACGTTTGGACTAAAATTGCCTCAATAATCTAAAATCTATTTTGTTGTTGAGTCCAACAGCACTTGAATTCTCAATACTTTTTTTATTTGTATGTTTTTTTTTAATGTTGTAAAGTTATTGTTGTTTCAATAAAGCGTAAAAAAAAACTTGATTTCCGGTTTGTGCTACCTCATTTTCGTCCACATCCGGTTTGCCTAACAGTTGACTGACAAATGAAAATACTGTAGGACTGAGGCGAGAAACCTTGTTTTAAAACATTATTGGGCACAGAATGGGTAAGTTAAAGTTGCGTTCAATTTTCACCATTCATAGCTTGTTAAAATAGTTTGTCGGTAGCGTCGCACATCCTAGTTAGCTATAGTTTGGCTTTAATAACGTTAGCTGTGAACTAGCTAGCTAGCTAGCTAACGTTAGCTAGCTAGTTAGATAATAGCATCCCACTGCACTGGTTATAACGTTACTATCACACATTATTGAGTAGGAGCTAACCGACGACTGTATTCATGACAATTTAAACACCGACCAGTGAGAGTAGCTAGCTAATGTTTTTTGTCGCTAGCGGCAATTTGGTACAATTATCTCCGAAACTGGCTTGTGTTTTTGTTGGTCACAAGCTAATGTAAATGTTATGGTTCGCTCCAGAAAGCCCTGAACGTTAATTTGATATAGCTAACCGCCAGCTGTATCCCTTTTGAATTGTTTCATTAAAAGGTCCCATGACATGGTGCTCTTTGGATGCTTTTATATAGACCTTAGTGGTCCCCTAATACTGTATCTGAAGTCTCTTTTATATAGACCTTAGTGGTCCCCTAATACTGTATCTGAAGTCTCTTTTATATAGACCTTAGTGGTCCCCTAATACTGTATCTGAAGTCTCTTTTATATAGGCCTTAGTGGTCCCCTAATACTGTATCTGAAGTCTCTTTTATATAGACCTTAGTGGGCCCCTAATACTGTATCTGAAGTCTCTTTTATATAGACCTTAGTGGTCCCCTAATACTGTATCTGAAGTCTCTTTTATATAGACCTTAGTGGTCCCCCTAATACTGTATCTGAAGTCTCTTTTATATAGACCTTAGTGGTCCCCTAATACTGTATCTGAAGTCTCTTTTATATAGACCTTAGTGGTCCCCTAATACTGTATCTGAAGTCTCTTTTATATAGACCTTAGTGGTCCCCTAATACTGTATCTGAAGTCTCTTTCCCCAAATTCAGCCTTGGTGCAGAATTAAAGCCACTAGAGCCAGTCCCACAAAGGGATGTGCCATTTCTGTGTCTGTAGCTATTGAGGAGGAGAGGGGGGGGCAAGGTGGAGGGTGGGGGGTGTGGCCTTGACCAACTGCCACTTTGCTCGTTTGAAAGCCATGATGTCTCTCTCTCTAATGGTTGGCCAAATTCTCTGGGCGGGCAAAGCAGAGAAAGGGGGGGTAACCTTGCTCCTTATGACCTCATAAGGAGAAGGTTCCTGATTGGTCCATCTGAGCTTTCATTTTCTCAAAGGCAGAGCAGGATACCCAGGGCTCGGTTTACACCTATCACCATTTCTAGCCACTGGGGGACCATAGGCAGGCTGGGGGAACTCATATTAATGTTAAAAAACCTCATAAAGAGACATTTTAATGCCATGGGACCTTTAAACCAAGTACCCCCTGACCAGCGCTGATCATTTTTGGTAGAAAAAAAAGTCTATATAAAGGGGCAGATTTTATTATTATTTTTTTTTTTTATTGATTCAGAATGTGTACTCACAATAAGATACAGTGGACATTCCATAGTCCACACACCCCTGTTAAAATGCCAGGTTTTTGTGATGTAAAAAAAACAGAACAAAACCAAGATAAATCATGTCAAAACTCTTGGGCGATAGCTTTACTAAACAACAGCCTTGTAACTGAAAAAACACGTAAATGCTAATGAGAAAAGGAGACAAAAACTGTAAAAAAAAAAAGAAAAAAAAAAGACAAATATGGTAGGAAGGAGGTAAGGTAAGAATAGGTTGAAAATAGTATCAAAAACTTCAAAAACAGTGACAAAACTTGGATAAAAGAGAAATTTGTAAAAAGTAGAAGGAAGGCAAGAATAGGTCCAAAGAACACAGGTGACACAAATGTCACATTTTTGGTAGGGAAAAAAATAAGTCTACATAAAGAGGAACAATGTTCTGGACAACAGCCTTGTAACTATTAAACATTTTGTTAAATACCACACACCATGTTATAGCTACATATTAAAGTTAGTTACGAGAGAATACCATTGACTGAGACAGCTACATTCCACGTTAACGTTCAGTAAGTTACTGTTACAGCTCAGCTTCCTCGTGGGAAATCATAACCACGAATAGACAGTTGAAGCTTTGAACTCACTTCCTTGTGGTTTGATTAACTCAGGACACTTTAAAATCAGCTCTAGGCATCGTTACTTTTTTTTGTCGTCTGTGTCACACTCCCCGGAACAACATAGCTAGGAAAAACAATCCGACATACACAGAAACTAAGAGTTTTAAATGTTAATGTTTGAAACCATAATGGAACGTTACCTATAACAAAGCGATTGTGCTGCCAAACGGCTGTGTGACTGGTGTGTACGGTGTTTGTATGTCTTTGCAGCTGTGGCCATGAGTTTAACGTGCCCAGGCACATACTGTGGCAGGATGATGGTCAATGGATCCGTGGAGGGAGAGTGTGGCGTAAGTACTGAAGATCAGATTTGTGTCTGTCTGCTGATGGGTGACATTTATGTGTGGGACTGTGGGGCATTGCCTGTCATCCATCTGAGGCTACTTTTACACTGCTGTGTTTTGGTTTTTAAGTTTTGAGGTCAAAGTGATCTCCGTGCACACAAGTGTTTCTGGCTGCAGTAGAAGAATTAATCTCCGTTTAAACCAAGACGCCCAAACCGCATAACTCATCAACATTCTCGCTTACTGGGTAGGGGTGGGAATCACCAGAGGCCTCACGATACGATATTATCGCGATACTTATGTCACGATACGATATTATTGCGATTTTAAAGATATTGCAATATTCTGCGATATATTGCAATTTATTACCTTTTTTCCAACTTCAAATTTTTCCCAATTTCAAATTATGTCCCCAAAAGAAAACATTGTCAACATCTGTTTTATCTAAAAGACACATTTCTCTGTTTGTTCATCTCACTTCAATTTTATTGCTGCAAAATGGGATCGTCAAGCAGACAAACTGACCAACACATATAGAATAAAAGATCGATACTTGGCGTCTGTGTATTGATACAGTATTGCCAAGGAAAATATTGCGATACTATGCTGTATCGATTTCCCCCCCCACCCCTATTACTGGGCATGTGCGTGCCGGGGTAAACAGGAGGCAGCGTGTATACTCTGCTCGTTGCTGGTAGTTGCCATGGTAACATTAGGCCGGCTACACACTGGCTGCGTGGCGTGAGCGTGGCGTTTCTGTTGCGTGGCGGCTGTCTGGATTTTTCTTTGTCTTTACACACCAGAGACGTGTCTGACGCGGCGCTGCTGCTAGCCTCGTCTGGACACATATATTTCCCATTGATACAATGAAATACCATGTTAAACATTTGATTGATTACAGCAAAGACAACGTCTTATAAAATAGGCTACAGAATATTTCGTTTAGTATTGACAAGTGCAATATTTGAAAATCGATTTATTTATTTTTTAATTACATTTATATCTGCATTTATGTCAAAACCTAGAGAATTTCAAACCTAAAAGCAGAAGCCTAAAAAAATAGGCTTCTGTTCTATTTCTAGCATCCATGCGTTTTTGAGACGGGCGTGTCACGCAGGCAGTGTGTAAGCTCTAACCTGTTAACACGGGATCCAAACTAAAAACCGACACGCTACGCAGCTGACACGCTTACGCCACGCAGCCAGTGTGTAATCGGCCTAAGTAGCTTAGTCTCCGAGAACGAGATGTCATCAGACCGAATCAAGCGGCGAAACATTGTCGCTGTTAAAGGTTTAAACCGTCTCTGGCGTTGCCAAAGGTCTCCGTTTGCGGCCGTTGAGACTGCAACACAACCCCCGCAGATTCCAAACCAAAACGGGTCAGAAGCGTTTTCCAATGTCTCCGGTTTAGGGGCTCTGAAACGCCAGAACAGTGTGAATGGGAGGTGTAAATGTAGCAAAAGATATTCGTTTTTAAACCAAAATGTAGCAATGTAAATGTAGCCTCAGAGAGCCGGGATTGTTGTAATAAGCATTCCACTTGCCCGAACACAGAGCGTACAGGCGAGCGTTAATGTGGAGCCCTGCTAATCACTGCCATCTCGGTCCGTCCTGCCAGGTTTGTCCTCGAGGGGAGCGGGCCAACCACCAGAATGTGTGCCAGCGCTGCACTGAATCCCCCGAGCTCTACGACTGGCTCTATCTGGGCTTCATGGCCATGTTGCCCTTAGTGCTGCACTGGTTCTTCATCGAGTGGTACTCTGGAAAGAAGAGGTGAGGAGGATTACTCACACTCAGTAGTAGTTCATTTCCAATGCTTTGTTCCTTCAGAAGTAGAGCCCGACCAATTTATTGGCGGGCCGATATTAGGCAGTTTCCAAACTATAATGGCATTTTTAATGGCCGATAAATGAATATTTAAAAAGTAAAATAAAATGAGATGAGATGCCTCACTCTGTTGCTAAAGCAGAGAGCTCAACACAGGGTGAAAATATGAGCTGCAGCAATGTGCAGTACAACAAAAAATATGGTGTTTTTTGAAAATTAAACCATGTAAACCTATTCTGGTACAACCTCTAAATACAATTATGAACCTAAAAAGGAGCATAATATGAGCACTTTAAGAAAAAAAGAGGCTGGATGGGTTGAGTGCAGAATTTGCAAAGAATATACAGTATGTGCAATGGATCACCAATTGCACACCAATAGAAATTTTCACCATTAGTTTTAATTTTAAATGTCAGACGCCCACCATTACTGGTGTTTCTGTTGTCTGATCGTGTGTGTGTGTGTGTTGTGTGTCCAGTTCCAGCGCTCTGCTGCAGCACATCACAGCCATGTTGGAGTGCAGCGTGTCGGCCGTGGTCACCTTGCTGGTCACGGAGCCGGTGGGGGAGTTCAGCATCCATTCCTGCCGGGTCCAGATGCTGTCAGACTGGTACACCATGCTCTACAACCCCAGCCCGGACTACGTCAACACGTTACACTGCACGCAGGAGGCCGTCTACCCACTGTAAGTACCGACAACAGGCCCCAAGTTTTGAATTTATTCGACAATTAAAAGACAAACAATGAAAACCGAAATGTATTTCTGGCAGTGCGGAGAAGTCTTTCAAACAGCATTTAGACTTTTTGGACAATGAAATAGCTCTGTATGTTATTTAAATCTGAATAATTAAAAAACAACTGGATACCTTTTTTTCGGTCTGGGGTTAGGGGATGCATGGTGTGCTCGGGCTCAAAACCTACGCTGCCAAAAAAGCGCAAGTGCTAATAAAATAAAGACATGTTATTAATACATAGAAGTACTATATTCCAATAAAAGGTCAAAGGAAGAGGAACATTACTAACTATTGAATGCCGACACGTCATTTGAACAGTTTCAGACTACAGTGGACTTAGTTGAAACTCGTTGTACTAATTGTGTGGCCTGTGCTACAAAACCTCAACCTCTCTTGTGCCCAAAAGTAAATCAACCCAACAGGGCCTAACAGGGCCTAACAGGGCCTAACAGGGCCTAACAGGGCCTAACAGGGCCTAACAGGGCCTAACAGTGCCTGACTTTTTGCTAGAAGCTAACAACGTAGCTATGGCTGAACTTTGGCCTACTTTAGCATATAAACATTAGCTCACATGTTTGTGAACCACAATCCCAAACTGGCAGTTTGATTTTCTGTGAATTGTTTACCTAAAGTAAACTTCTTTTGATTTTTATGAACATAATGTCTTTTTTTTAAATATTAGTTTTTCTAAAATTATACTTTAAAAAAATCCCAATATATCGCCTCACGCACAGTATCGCGATATATTGAATCGTGACCCATGAATCGTGATACATATTGTATCGCCAGATTGTTGCCAATACACAGCCCTAGATGAGGTAGATGAGCAGAACAGTGTTGATTGACTTTGTTCAGCGTAAGGGTGGATGTCTTTGTCCACCTCAAATACGTTCAGGTTTTCTGATATTCTTCGTGTCCTCTGGTTTTTTGTTTATCTCTCATTTGACTGCCTCTCTTTTCTCTCGTCCTCAGCTACACCATCGTGTTAATCTACTACGCCTTCTGCCTGGTGCTGATGATGCTGCTGCGTCCTCTGTTGGTGAAGAAGATAGCGTGCGGCCTGGGCAAGTCGGATCGCTTCAAGAGCATCTACGCTGCCCTGTACTTCTTCCCCATCCTCACGGTGCTGCAGGCGGTGGGCGGAGGACTGCTCTGTGAGTGTAGAGGCGCAGCAGGAAGAGAAGCTGGAGGCTAACCCTGCTCACCGTTATTCAACACCACTACTCGCTGACTTTTGGCAATATGTTGCATTTAGATAGATACAGTAGATGGATAGATACTTTATTCATCCCAAGGGAAAGTTTAGGCATCCAGTAGCTTAGACAACCATAACACAACAAACACACATATATCTCACATACATAAAAATCACTCACAGAAATGTAAAGAGTTAATCATTTGTGAGGTGATTACAAAGGTCTGGTATGGACTGACCATGTGATGAACATGACCAGGATAGGGTGCTATGGTAGAGTGGGTGCAGTGGTCGTAGTGCATTTATTGAACTTAAAAAACAGTGAAAACACTGTCGGCAGGGATCAGTCTATGACCTGTAATTTAGAGATAATGTCAGCAGGGATCAGTCTATGACACGGCCATGATTTACAGATGATGTCTGCAGGGATCAGTCTATGACCTGGCTGTGATTTAAAGAGAACGTCAGCAGGGATCAGTCTATGACCTGTAATTTAGAGATAATGTTGGCAGGGATCAGTCTATGACCTGGCTGTGATTTAAAGATAATGTTAACTGGGATCCGTCTATGACCAGTTTGACGCTTTCCATTGGAACTTATATTTTAATTTTTTGCTTTCGTTGACATTTTGACTTTTTTTTTTATTAGTTTTAAAAAGGCTTTTTAAATGCTTTTTTTAAACACCTTTTAACACTTTCAACACCTTTTTTGGCACTAGCTCTGCTGTAGGCCTGAGCCACTGAGTTCACATCCAGCTGGTTTGAGAGTTGTTCAGTAAATGACCAAAAGGCAGACTAACCAGCGGTGTTTGATTGTGCAGCTGTGAATGACAGTTTGTGTGTTTCAGACTATGCGTTTCCCTACATCATACTGGTCCTGTCTCTGGTCACACTGGCTGTTTACATGTCGGCCTCGGAGATCCAGGTAACAGCACTCACTGCACTCTCGGCCTTTCTAACATGTAGCATGTGGTGCCATGTGTCTTAATATTATTCACTAATATTAAAAACAGTCCAATGTTTGACAAGCACATTTAGTGTTTACTGGAAACTGATCACCTATGATATGATTCATTCTGACTTGTTTTCTGTGTGTGTGTCTACGTGTGTGTGTGTCCACAGTCCTTTAAGAACCTTGTCACTAAGAAGAAGCGTCTGGTGGTCCTGTTCAGCCATTGGCTGCTCCACGCGTACGGCATCATCTCTATCTCCCGATTGGACAAGCTGGAGCAGGACCTGCCGCTGTTGGCCCTCGTGCCCGGTCCCGCCCTCTTCTACATCGCAACCGCCCGGTTCACTGAGCCCAGTCGCATCCTGTCGGAGGGCGGCAACGGACACTGACATTGTTGACCGACCAATCAAACATCGATAAAGTTTTTACAAACGTCTCCGGTGCCAACGTTCAGCTCCTCCCACCGAGAGGTGGGGCTTCAGTGTCGGGGTTAATGCCATCAAACGTGCTCAATGGTCATAATGGGATGACCTCACAAAGTGCAATATTTAACATTAGGGAAACAACTTCATCATCTGCTCTAAATGGTGTGCAAGTATATAAGTGGGGCTGCAAGTCACGATTATTTAAATCGGCGATTAACCTGTTGATTATTTTTTTGATTCATCTGTTAGTTGTTTGCTCTATAAAATGTCAGAAAATGGTTTAAAACATGTGGACCAGTGTTTCCCAGAAGCCCAAGATGACGTCCTCAAATGTTTCATTTTGTCCACAACTCAAAAGACATTAAGTTTACTGTCCCAGAGGAGCGAAGAAACTAGAACACATTCACATTTAACAAGCTGGAATCAGTTTGACTTTTATTTCTTCGTAAAAAATGACGATTAATCGATTATCAAAATAGCTGGCGATTAATAGTTGACAACGAAGTATATTAATAGTTAAAGTTGGACAAATAGGTGATAAACAACTCCAGGTTTGGTCCAGTCAGGATTTCTGAACAGAACTGGTGGTCTGGGATCTGTTCCCAGATCAGTTCAGTCAGCTGAAGGCCGACTTCATTAAGTCATTTAACACTACATCTTCCCGTTGGAGTAGGACTCCATGCTAACTGTCTGAGTGCTCGTACAACTCTTCACATTTCATTTCATGCATGGCTTCAACTAATGATTCTAGTAGACCAATCAGGGTTCAACAGTAAGGGTCCCCGATGGCCCGGGGCAAGTCAGACCCCACTTTGGGCCAATAAACATAACAACCCACTTATCGTATCATAAATCCTTTGATTTGAATCTGCTGTTGGCCAGTCAGGAATTGAGTTGGCACTTGATGCTTTTGATTTATTTATTTTTTACACTTTTGATGTAACGTTTTTGATATTTCTTTTTACCTTTGTTTTATGTTTTTGTCTACACTTTTGACATTTTTTAAAGATTTAGTTTTTTGGGGTGGGGGCTTTTTCCCATTTATTTCCAAGTGACCGTGGATAGACAGGAAAGGTGGGAGAGAGATGGGGGATGACACGCAGCAAAGGGCCGCAGGTCGGATTCCAACCCGGGCCGCTGCAAAGGACTCCGCCTACATGGGGCGCACACTCTTACTGGGTGAGCTAGAGGTCGCCCCCCTTTTTGACGTATTTGAAACGCTTTTTTTGACGGGGGGGTTCCCGAAGTTTGACTTTTTTCCCTGATAGATATATATATATATATATATTTTTTTTTAACTTTTTTTTCAACTGTTTTCCGTTTACTTGCCTGACCGGACAATTGAAAAAACCATTAGCGTTGAACCCTGCAAATCAATGATCATATAGTCCCTAACAATAATGCCCAATGCAGATGGCGAGTTATCACACACTGATCTGTCTTTAAATGACTCCTTCAGATTGAGATTACAGTGATACTAAACTTTTCTACGTTCTTGTCGCTTTTTGGTGGCGTTTTCGTTGCTTCTCTGGGGCATTCTTGACTCTTTTTCTTTTTTTTCTCGACGTTCTTTGACGCTTAAATTATTTGTTGCTTTTTTCAATGTATTTGTTTTTTTTGACATGCTTGTCTTTTTTTCTCTACTTTCTTGATGCGTTTCTCTCTTTTCTCATCACGTTTTCCCAGAATTTGACACTTTTTTCAATGTGTTTATCGCTTTTCTTTTACATTTCTCTCTTCCTTTTCTGTAAATACTTGTCTCTTTTTCTCTATGTTTTTGTCTCTTCTCTCAACCTTTTTTTCTCCCCAAAGTTTGACGCTTTCTTTGTTTTACATTTTTGTCACTGTGACGTTTTTAGGGGTTGTATCGGGCTGTATATTTATATAATTGTAAATATATGTATGCTTGTAAATAGGACTGTGTTCAGTAGGATTTGCTACATGCACATAAGTGCAAATTACAAATGGATGTTTCACAACAGTGTGTGAGGTCCAGTCTACCTACCTGTATTTATTAACCTGTAGTTCATGTGCTGTATTTATATTGGAGTCTGTTAAGTGTTAAGTCCTCTTTATGGTTCTCTTAAACATTAAACCTGCTGTCAAAGTCAGACAAACGGTGTGGTCTCATGTATGCGAGAGGAGATGTTCTGCCCTTCCTGAGGCAAAGAGCACGCTGATGTCATTTAAAGAAGTGCACTTGTCTTATTGGAGCTACACACACCTTGGGGAAAGAGAGAACTAGTTTGTGTGTTATCTGGGAAAAAGAATCTGTGGACACCAGCTGAGGGAACGAGTGCAGAGGGAGGCCATCTTCACGTTTTAACCCTTGTGTTGACTTTGGGTCAAATTGACTTGGTTTTCAATTTTTGTTTTATATCAGAAAATATGGGACATAGAAATAAGCGCTGAAAATGTGTAGAAGAAACATTTTACAATTTTTAAAATTTTGGAAAAAGCAAAAACAAACTGTGAAAATAGGGGCGTCAAAAATGTTGAAAAAGGTTGACGGGAAGACAACACAAGGCTCTGAACACCCATACAGGTGTTTCCAGTTAATCTGGCTGATTGGACCTCTTCCCAGGACTGTGTGGGTGGGTTTAACCCTATGGACCTTTTTCACAGCAGACATTTGGACTTGTCATAGTAGGAAAAGCACAGCTGAAATTGATAACCTTAACAATGGCTCAATTCCATTAAGTGTCCCAGTAAACTATTTCAGTGAGTCAGCATGAACAAATACCAGGGCCTCTCCTAAGTGGAATGCAGCCATCAGTAATGGTTTAATACCTAGTGTGGTCTTTACAGCCATCCAACCAGTGGTGCACATACTGTAAATAACAGACCTTTCTGTAGACCTCAATGACAGCCAAACAACATTTTTAGGAAGTTTAGTTTTATTGATAGACCTTTGCAACACATTGAGTCAATATTTCTTAAGTAGGTATGCATAGGACTCAAAGTGCAAACACCTTATCAACAATAATTTATGTTCATAGTATTTTTATTTATTTTTTTTAAACAAGGACATTATGCAGCATGTCGACAGTAAGTCGGTGAACTTTCTTATGTTACATACTTGCCCTGGAAAAAGTTTATTAATGCTCAGTAGTAAACTTTAAAATCAGTGTGGCAACTACAGCTCAGCTCTTCTACAACAGTGTGTGGTCAGTTAACCTGGACATCTGCACATTCAAATTATACAAATAATAGAAGAGTTCAAATATATCCCGACGTTTTGAAAACTACCTGAGACTACCAGAAAAATCTCAAATCCAAACAAATAATCCACCTTCAGATACTCCCATACGGTTAGATATTAGGTTGTTTTTTTTTACATTACAAATTAATGTTGAACATTCAGAAAGTACTCATACCCTTTCTCACTTTTCTTTTCACATTTATGTTGCAGCTTAATGCGACAATCGTCAGTTTTGTAGAAGACATTTGCAGCTTTGGATTTATGGGTTTGTGATTGTGGACACATTGATTATTTAAAAGAACAACCTCTGAGCCTGAGAAGGCTTCCACAAGATATGAAGACCTTTAAAAAGGATTGTGAGTATGATGAGAAGGCATTTTGTGTTAACTGCACTAAACTAAAAACTGATAGTCTGATAGATACCAACACGTGTGCAACTAATGCTATGCAGACTGCAAATTGAAAGCACAGTATTTCATAAAACAACAACCCCAATACAACATCTATTCTGATATGTTGATAGAGTATCTGTATACTGACAGCTCTATGCAGTAACTTTGTGAACGTCAGTCGGTGTAGTTTTGCGGCAACATTAGGTTTCAGCGTGTCAGTTTGACTGGCAACTTATGAAATCACACTGCAGCTCCGCAAAAGTAGCAGAGACAGACTGGAGTACTACATCAGTAGAAAAGGGTTTAGTTTTGTCGCTCCACAAGAACCCTACTGTATCTGTTGAACACATTTAGGCTACGTTCAGACTGGAGGCAGAAGTGGCCCGAATCAGATTTATTTTTGGGGTCAAGTGGCCAGTAGTGGGACCACTCAAATATTTGCCCAGATCAGATTTTTTTTCAAATCAGATTGAGACCACTTCCATATGTGGTCCTGAATCAGACCCAGGTCTGATTTATTTTTTATTTTTTTTCAATGCAGCTGCAGTGTGAACAACCGAGGCGGATTTGATGCGACTTTTACGTCAATCTGCATCGACATTTGTCACAATTGTGCGCCGGCAGGAGTTCGCCCTAGACACAGTAACATTAAAAACTGGACCAGGCCTACGACATGGAGAACAGTGATGGAGCAAGTCGATGGAGGGAGAGTGAGGTGTTAGACCTAATTAGTGTATGCTCATTAATGTTATGGCTGCCATTGTACACATTTTGAAATAAAAGTGAAAATGCTGACTTCCTCCATGACCTCCCTAACTTTAAGTGCGACAGCGTGCTGCGTCTGACGTCACGGTTATTGTTCTTTTGCGCCTGTGGGTCAGTTTGAAACCGCAACCAGTTCACATTGGAATCTGATACAGGCCACATTTTAAAAAGGTCACGTAAACAGCCAAACAAATAAAATCAGATCTGAGCAAAAAAAAATATAAATCCAATTTGAGCATTAAGACTTGCGGTGTGAACGTAGCCTTTGTTCACGATACAAAGTGGAAGTTGTATCCCAATTTATCTTTCCACGTATGAGAAAGATCACCAGTTACAGACCTAACGTGTGTCAGTTCCCTTGAAACGAAGCTACAGTATAACCAATCAGACGTGCTCGGTTATAACTCCCCTCTCTCCGATGGATATGGAGACGGGCGGGATAGCGCTGCAGTGTTGGTTTTTTTAGTGTGTTTACACTGTCTAAATTAGCCGAGCGTCTAGCTTAATCCCGACAGAACAGAGCCGCTAATATTGGTAGCGAGAGCAACAAGTCACCCCTATTTTCCACCGGGCGCTTCTGCGCTGTGTCCCGGATGCGCTGTGCCCCTCACCCCCCCCTAAGCTAAAGATCCGCGCCAGGTCCATTTTCACGCGAACCAAATTCTTTCCAACAGATATTGTTGACTTGTCCAAGACAAATTCCCTCCGGGATAATAACAATCTTATCTTATATACATCACACATCTGCCAGGGAGGAAAAGGCATGGAGTTTAGTGGAAGGAGTTAGGGCTGCACGATATGAAGAAAATATCTAATTGCGATTATTTTTGACTGATATTGCGATACGATTCACAATATTGGAGGGAATTATCGTTTTTGTATCATTATTCTCATTTTCAATGAAAATTAACATTGAAAGAAATTAAAATGATTGAAGTGTGATTTTCTTTTAAGAGGATCTGTACCAAACAAATATTTTTTCTCTTTAGTCTGTAGGATAGGATCTGTAGGCCGGGACGTCTCTGCAGCTCCACACTACTTTATTTTAGAATGGTTTGACACATATTTTGCCTTTAACAAATATTGCGCCCCCTGCGATTTTGGATATTGCACTAGTCCATATTGTGATTAATTGTGCAGCCCTAGCAGGAGTGCCTGGAGCTAATAAACACAGATTGTTCTGTAAAGTACGAGTAGAGAGCGGAAACAAAAAACGGAACTCAGACAACACGGACGCGTTTAGTGGAAACTAGGAGTCAGACTCTCACACGGAGCGGATTGGAAAGTGTGCTGCAACACCTGTCTTTCATTTATATTTAAAAAGGTATTCTTTTTCAAGGATTCGGTTATTTCACAATATTAAAAACAAACCAATATCCCAATCACAAAATTGAAAACTGAAAGCCCAACGGACAAAAGGACTCAGTACTATGTCATGTCATAGTAATACAGTTATGAGTTACAGTAATGGCTGCCATGCAGTTGCCATAGCAGTGTTATACCCCCTTCATAAGAACCGACATGGAAATATCGAAGAAATACAAATATACACCGTGATAAATACTGTTACCGTTCGTGCTTTAAATGATACGTGATATAAACTTAAGGCCATACCGCCCAGCCCTTACATTCATACATGTTACTCATGATTGATAATTGGAGTTGCATTACTGCTGCACTTGCACACCACAGCACACGTGCAGCGTGTTCAGCAAAGATCGGTCGTCTTCTGAAGTGAAACCCTTCACACACACACACAGATGTGTGATGTTTCTGTTTCCTGAGTGCTGGGACGCTTTCGCTCGGCTGCCTCCGATTCAAACAGAAACAAACCATTTCCCCACAATGTCTTCCCGTTTTTGTTTCTTGTAAATCAGCTGATCGATACCATTAGCAGCAGGACGACACCACTCCAGTTACTGAGGGAGACGCTACAGACCAGACAATCCTGAAGAACGGACAGCGCTTGTTGGATTTCCTCCGACTGAACCGTCAGCGTTAACGCTTATCAGTTCAATTTTCTAAGCACAAACGGACATTTGGGAAAACGGAAAAATGGGTTCCAATATCCAAGTTTTCATTTTTTTCCACCTTGACAAATTAAAAAATTGGAACTTTAACCTGCTTTTCCAATTTTCTGTTTTTATTCAGAGGATCATAAATTTAGAAAATTACAAAAATATGCTTTGCATATTCCGCAAAGCACAGGGAGAGAATACCTTTGTAATTTGTCAAGGTGGAAAAAAGTGAAAAATTGGATCTTTGCACCCATTTTTCTGTTTTTCCAAATGTCCGTTTGTGCTTAGAAAATTGAACTGATAAGCATTACACTGACCCTGAACAAGCTTCAAACCATTTCTAGAAACCTTTTTATAACCCTTGTGTTGTCCTTCGGGTCTCCGGGACCCTGTTCAGTTTATTTGACGTGTTCACATTGGCCTGGCGTTGAGCTTCGGGTCCCCCGGTGACCCTCGCGTACTATGTGATGTCATCTCACGTGAACTGGCAAGGGGGAGGGGGGTCCCAGGGACCTGTGCTGCGATCGAACGCGTTTGGACAGGCTAATACAAAATGTAAATAAACTAACCGAGTCCCCATGACACGATGGACAATACAAGGGTTAAGCCACCGTCGCTACAGAGCAGTACAGCCCTCTCCGTACTTGCTCCTCTTCTAAAAGCACAGACTCACTGCAGATTCCAATCCAAATGAGCGTGAAATGAGTCCCGCGGATGTAAAGCTTTAAACAAAGAAAACAGCAGGCTTCCCACTCGGATTGTCCGCGCTCGTTACTTCTGGATGTAGATGATGATGATGCACAGAGTTCCCACCAGTCCCAGGGCCTGGATGCCCAGGAACCAGAGCAGCAGCCAGAAGAACACTATCACTACGGGTTCCACGATCTTGTCCCCAAAGTACATCTGGCTGAAGCCCATCCCCCGCAGACACTTGTTGAGCATCCCAAACAGAGTCCCCATGCGCTCGCAGTCGTCCAGCTGCGGCTCTCTGGTGGTGGGGTCGTCCACGTGGGGCCATCTGGCGCCGGGATCGGTGGGAGGTCCGGGTCGGGTCTGACTGCCGTCTACCTGTGGAGACAAAGTTCGGCACGGGGTTACAAATGCACATGAACGTATCCCACGCAAGCTTTTGGCCATACTACCCTCATCTGTCATGAACAGAGCAGCTCCTAAACACTTCATGATCCTCTTAAAAAGGAACTCGCCGACTTACTGGGACTTTGTCTTATTCCCCCTATCCCCCAGAGTTAGATAAGTCCATAAATACCCTTCTCATCTCCGTCTGTGTCGAAACTCTGTCTGACGCCCCCACCGCTAGCCTAGCTTAGCACAGATCCTGGAGGTAACCGGCTTTATCTGGCCTACTGCTCCCAGTAAGTGACAAAATAACACCAACATGTTTCTATTTACATGTTGTGATTTGTATAGTCACAGTGTGTACAAAAAACAAGATCACATGACATGAGACACAGCCGTCTTCTAACCGTATACATACTGGGAACTATAATCTCAGAAGGGCGAAGCACTGCTACTTCGGCGGAGTGATTGCTAACAGCACCTGAGAAGCCCCGTGGTGAGGAGCAGAGAGTAACAACAGGGCTTCTCAGGTGCTGCTAGCAAATCAATCCACCCAAGTAGCAGAAGTAGCAGTGCTTCGCCTTTCTGAGAATATAGTTCCCAGTATGTATACGGTTAGAAGACGGCTGTGTCTCATGTGACCTTGTTATTTGTACACGCTGTGACTATACAAATCACAACATGTAAATAGGAAAATGTTGGAGTTATTTTGTCACTTATTGGAAGCAGTAGGCTAGATGGAACTTATCTAACTCTGGGGGATACGGTGAATAAGACAAAGTCCCAATAAGTCGCCGTGTTCCTCTTAAAGCTAGGCGTATGGTTGTCACCACTTCTGTTGTTTCCAGTGCAAAGTCCGTAAGTTGTCGACGTGCGAGTTTGTGGACGCGCACCTCTGAATTTCTTTCATGCAGGAACTACGCATGACAGTAAGCATGATTGGTCAGCGTACAGTAAAGGCCCTGGTGATTTTCCTTTAGTGCTGGCTAAAACCTATTTGGGAGGGGTGGGGGAAGAACCCTCAGTACAACTATCATGACCTCTCTCATATCTGCTGACGGAAAGCTTTCAGTAAAACACAAGGTCACACCATTCCCAGCTGTAATTCTAACCTGGATGCTGACAGTAAATCGTAAAAGTCAGACAACGGTAATTACAGTGACTTCCGTATTAAAGCATTAACTCCCTAGACAATTCCCAGAATGCATTGTAAAAAGCAGTGGGGCCGTTTCCTCACTATGTGCACTGACTAGAAGTGACATCACTACGCTTCAGGTTTAGGGAGGGGCAGTTAATGATTGACTATCACCTTATCTAAACTGTTATTAACTATATTTAGTCTCTGGGAAATGTCAAATATGGATGCAGCTACAAACAGCTTATACGGTTCTCTTCTGTTGTTGTTGCAGCAATGGTACACATTACAGATGCTCTAAGGAAACAATGACTGCAGACTGTCAACACCCTCTCTTTCCTGATTATAAACTTCTGCCATCAGGGAGAAGATTCTGTGTGCCAGGATGTAAAAACAAACTAAATTAAGTTATCGTTTATCCCAACCTCTATCAAGCCGCTGAAGTCCCAACAGTAAATCTAGACAAATTTCCCCTCAGGGACAATTTCCTGCTATTCTGGCTAGGCTACTTTTCACCTGCTGTCTTTCTGAACTGCTCACATCCCATATGTCCCATAAGGAAATCGCCACAGGCAGGAAGACAAATTGACTACCAGAAGGCAGCACAGGCTACACACAAAAAAAAAGACAAGTCTTAAACTAAAACCTAAACCTTCATTCTGGGAAGGCATTACCACTGGGAGTGACAAATAGCACTTAATATACATTAAAGACAGCAAAACACTGCTATCAATCAATTGTGTGTGTTAAAAACATGTTAGCATGAAGGAGTAGCAAGCTAGTGCTTTTTAGTTACAATGTAAATCTCTCCCCAGTTTTAAAAAAAAATCCAACAACTAGCAAAATGGTTGTACAATCACAAACTTGGGAACTGTAGGAACATAATACAAGATCCAATTATCCAATGATTCTATCAAAACAGATAGTTATTGTATAAATGAATAGGCTAACATGCACCAAGCCTTTATTTTTGTTTGGTGTTAGCTGTCTGAACCCAGAAAGTAGTAAAGCTGTGCTACAGTAGGTTGGGTGAAGACCAAATTCAGTCCCCCCTGGAACAAACTCAATTCGATAATACATTGTCCTAAAACATGCTAACGTTACCTTCGACTTTGTTAGACAACAGACAAATGACAACTGAACCCTACATGTAGATAAGGCTTGGCCCTGTCACATGACGCCACCAAACTACATTGAAAATGCGTTTTATTTAAAGTTGCTTTACTGCCCCGCCGACTCATAACATAAATGCATAAAGACACACCTAAGTCATCCCTTACTTGGATGTGTATAAGCTTCTGTATTATAATTTTATATATTACACCATGCCGAATTGAATACTTGATCCTGTTCATTATTAATATGGACAAGTCATGTTTTTATCAGGTATGTGTCGCTTGCCTTTGAAAATAAACATTTCAGTCAGGTCTTTTTTAATTCGAGTTTGGCGCTGGTGTTATTATCAGTTTGTTACATATGATATCTACTACCGTTGACGTTAACGTTAAACTGTTAAAACTGGGGTCGTAGAAGTTGACGTTAGTTAAACTAAAGAGCTCTTTTACTACCACGGGACCTCACTGAGCTTAGCTCAAACACAGTGCAACCACTCCCGAATCTCGGTCCATGAATGTCCTGCGTCAGGGCGTCACGGTTAGCTTGAAATGTAACGAAGGGCTACAGCTAGCTTGTTAACGTTAATGCGCTTTCGCTTTACCCGGTGTCGCTGGTGTTGTAGTGCAGTCTGCCTTGGACCGGGGACATGTGGAGGTGTTTGCCATCTTCTCTGGTTTTCTGACGGCAGCTCTTGAAATTCACGTCGACGGAAAACATACTGGTCATTTGCAGGTTGCGTTAAAGTGGACATTTTACAGCTAGTCCACTGACCGTAACTTTCAGGAATCAAAACATGCGAGCGGAGTGATTGACGGCACGCGGTCCAACGTTCGCCCTGACCATGACCATATGACCATGCATATGACAGACACGTTCCCTGATACGGAAGCGAGAGCTTAACATCATCCAATGGCAGCGCCGCACTTTTATTCATGTCAGCAGGCGCCACCTACAGGCTAAATTAGTCATTACACCAGTAAGTTACTGTTTATAAAACTTTATCAGAATCAGAAATACTTTAATAATCCCAGGGGGAAATTATTTTTGTTACAACTCCAGATATACAAACAACATATACAAACAACATATTTTTATACACAGTCTACTTCGTTGCAAATACAGTACACTTTAGTTTCGCCTTTACAGTATGGAGCCATAGTGCCAAAAATGTGTAAATACAAAGAAAAATAAATTAAAGAATACATAAGTTAATTAAAAATGTGTAAATTTTAAGACAAATAACAAAATAAAAGAATAATTATAAGCATTTTCATTCATTTTCACGTGTATTTGTTCATTTATTTCTGTATATATTTATTTATATATTTTTGAAATATTTAGCCTTTTCATTGTTTGCATATAAATTACTCTATTTTTATTCATTTTTTTATATAATAACATTTACATATTATGCCTTTATTTTTCCATATAGGGACGAGCTGTAAATCAACTGGGTTTGAGCGGGTTTTCCTGCCCAGGCTGAGTAGTCAATAGACCTTTTTCACGGCAGACATGTTGACATGTCATAGTAGGAAAAGCACAGGTGTATTCAAACCCATTAATGATGGCTGCATTCCACTTAGGAGAGGCCCTGGTATTAAACCATTACTGATGGCTGCATTCCACTTAGGAGAGGTCCTGGTATTTGTTCATGCTGACTCACTGAAATATCTTACTGGGACACTTGATGGAATTGAGCCATCGTTAAGGTTATCAATTTCAACTGTGCTTTTCCTACTATGACAAGTCCAAATGTCTGCTGTGAAAAAGGTCCATTGGCAATGTTCGACTTTGTGTTTTCTCTCGGTATCCAAAAAAGACCAACACACAGATGTAGTGTGATGTAGGTTTGTTATTGTTGTTGGTACCGTTTGGGGCCTGCCTTGTTGCACGATCCACATTTTCTTCAAATTTTGCCATTTTCGGCGTGTAGCTCACTAGGTCGAAGTTTGTTGTTGTTTCCCGAAGTGAACAGAGTTTGATAACGGCAACATACCGGGAGCGGAAGGTGAGGGACAAAGCATGACATCACGCACCAGATGTTAGGCTTTATCCTGGAGATGTACTTCCGTTAATACAGACTAGTAGTGAGCTAGCCTTGCTTTGCCAGACCTTCCTCCATAGCGCTGCGGAGGAGGGTCTGGCTAGTCCACACAGCATTCCGGGATGGGGAAAAAAAGTGCTCTGGTTTATTGGCATTTCTTTAAACCAATCACAATCATCATGGGCGGCGCTTAGCGCCGGACGGAGCCACTGTGCCTCTGCAAAATAGCCTCGGGGAGGAACTTGTTTTGGTGGAACATGTGTACGTTCAAAAGAGGTTTTAGTCGTGCAACAGAAAACTCAGATTGGACAGATAGTCTAGCTAGCTGCCCTCTCAATGTTGATATGAAACCTGCGCACCTGACTCTCACTTCCATTTGCTCACTTATTTCCCACTTTCCCTCATGTAAATGTAAACGTAAATGGACTGTTTTTATATAGTGCTTTTCTAGTCTTAGCAACTACTCAAAGCGCTTTTACATAGTACAGGAACCATTTACGCACATTCATAAGTCCCTTTCCGACCGGAGGGATTTTTTGCAGTTCCTAGAACATAACGTTCCTAGAACCCTTTTTTTCTCGTGTTCTGATTGGACCAATTTGGGGATTATTAAGTTCCTCTGACTGCAGTTAACTCTTTCAGCTCCTACTTCAGGGCAGGGTCTTTTCCCTTTTCCCTTTTCTGCATCTTTTTAATATTGTATTAACTTCACTGTTTAGCATGCCTTCTACTTTTGTAAACAGATCTTTTACAAAAATTCAAAATATGTAATAGAAAAGTGAGTTACTACAGTTATTTGTAAATGCACACATGAAGGTAGGCCTACCTGCTTGATTACTGTAAAAAGAGCAGCAGCAGGTTAAATGGCTGTGGGATCATAACAAAATATTGTGGTGGTTAGATGGCTGTGTGAACAAAAGGTCTTTTGTGTTCACACAGCCATCTAATCACACCTGTTGACATTCTTGTGAAATGTTTGTGTTATCCTCACAAAAGGTCTACACTGGCATTCAGACAACTTTGTCTGAACTCCCTTACCCCTCCTACCAGTTCCTATGGCCAATTGGCCAGTGCAAATGCAAATGGGAACCAGTTTTGGGTGAGAGTGGTTAGTAGAAGTGTTTAGAAAATGGACTGTTCCTATAACTACGTTCCTGTAACTACTTGGTTGGAAAGAGGCTATACACTGTGGGCTGCCGTTAGGGCTGTGCAATTAATCGAAATTTAATCGTGAATATGATTTCGGCTCCCAATGATCACAAAAACAGAATAATCGAGAAAAATAATTATTTAGCTCATTAGTTTTGCAAGTAAACTCTTATTTTCTCTTGTGTTCTGAATGAAAAAATAAAGTTTAAATAGGACAAGTATTGAGGCAAATTTCACAGTTGTATGTTTTTTTTATTGTTGATTTATTTAACTTTTTCCACTGTTTTTTAAGTTAAATAATTACATCTTTCCAGAAGTCAATGAGTAATCTTGTTAAATTATCGTGATTTCAATATTGACTGAAATAATCGTGATTATATTTTTTTTCCATAATCGAGCAGCCCTAACTGCCGTACAAGGTACCACCTGCTCATCAGATAAACATAACACACATATACACTCCAATGGCGCAGCATCGGGAGCCACTTGGGGTTTAGTGTCTTGCCCAAGGACACTTTGACATGGGACTGCAGGGCCAGTGATCGAACCACCAACCCTTCCAACTGGCAGGCGACTGCTCTACCACTGAGCCACAGCCGCCCCATCTGAGCCACAGCCTCATCAGCCCTGCAGTATATTTATCGGCCTATTTCCACTCGTTCTTGGCCAGATTGACAATATTGCTCCGTGCCACCTGAACCTCAACCCTCTAGCCTGCAACCCGGCCTCTTGCCCTGCGCTCCTTTCCTTCCTCCTGTTCTGTTATTCAGCAGTTCCCTTACTCAGCACCCTGCCCCGACATGCAGACCAATCTTCTGCTGCTTGCCTCTCTGAGGAACTCCGCCTACGCATCAGGCCTCTCTAGGTCTCGGTCATGTTTAAAAAAATATATATATATATATATATATATATATATATATATATATATATATATATACATATATATATATATTATTTAACACTCTTAACCTTACCACTAAAAACAGATGATGGCCTTATAAAATACAATGCATAGACAAACTACTCAACAGTAAAAAATAGTCTTTACAGATAATTGCAACAGTAACAACAGTTGATTGATAAATAAAATACTGTAACGCATAATGAGTACTTTTGCTTTTGGCGCAGTTTACTCATATTATGTCAGTACCTAACTATTGTCACAGAGTGTTTTGTGTGTGTTTTTAAAAAAAACATTTTAGGTTTATGCACTGATGCCTTAGACCAGTGGTTCCCAACCTGGGGTCCGGGCACCCCTTAGGGGGGCGGCAAAGATCACAGGGGGGGCGCAAGTCTTTATGTGGTTTGAGGTTGAGGTAAAAAAAAAGTTAAACAAATTATGATAATACACTAGAATATATAATGTATACAAAAGTCTGTATAAAAACTATATATTTTTGTTCTCGCTTAAAATTGTAGGGAGGCTACTTAGTAGGCCAAACCTCCGGGACCTCTTAACCTGGGACCCCAAACCTCTGGGACCTCTTAACCTGGGACCCCTGCTGTCATCAGGTCAGCTGCTAGCTGCTATCTATTATCTGCTCGCTGTTAGCTGCTAGCTGTTAGCTGCTATCATCCTTGTCTTTCCTGCCGCCACGGCATCACTATTTTATGAATGAAACATGACGGAGAAACGTAAAAGTCCTGATAACTGCTCTGTATCAAAAAAGAAAGTAAGGCTCTATCTCGAGTTACCTCAACTTTGGTTTCAGGGTGGGGGGCTCAGCTTTTCTTAGACATAAGTAGGGGGGGCGCCAGGGAAAAAAGGTTGGGAACCACTGCCTTAGACCAGTAGCCTATTCCTCAAAGAGTGGTCCACGTAGTCTGTGAGTAGATATGGTAAAATATCATGTTTTAAAATTCAAAAGTGTTTCTCAAGCTGTCTGCCAGCGACCCCAAAGCCTAGAGTTAAACATTATGATTTGAGTTGGCCGTTTTGCTGTGTTGTCGGACTTCAACAATGAAGCCGAAGGTTTTGCGACTATGCCTCCAATTTACATCACAAATGTATCAGTGTGACTTTTAAAAGGAAATGCGAAGGAATTAAGTTTGCAGTTACTGTCAACTGACACGATGGATCGGTGGTTTAAGACGGACATTGCTTCCCTGATGTCACAGCATAAGCAGTACCAGTCGTCTTCATTAAGACGGCAACAGAGACAATGAGTGAGTAAGCTATTTGTAAAAAAAAAAATCATTTAATTTGGCTGTAATTTGTAATACACTGTTCATGTAGGAGGCAGCCTACTTTTGTTTTTGGGGGGATATTTTAGGTGGTCCCTGAGTTTTTGGTCTGAAAAAGTTCGAGAAACGCTGCATTAGACTGCCATGTTATGTACATGTAATGTTATAAAACAAAATACTCCGCAGGGTGGGGTGCATGGTGGGAATACATTTTTTGTCCTCAAAGCCCAAAAAAGGGCCCGACCATGCCCTGATGTTGTGATTCGTTATTCAGACTGGGAGGCATGGGATTACATGTCACTTGTAAGCAGTGTAATCCCAGCTAATCTGGGATTCCGTTTCACGCTGCACTGTGGACACAACCTCAGACTGGAGAGGACTGGGAATATGGAGAAACAAAGTGCCTGTCTGAGTATGCGGTTTCTCTGATGAAGGATGTATCTGCTGGTCCTCGTTCACATCCTGCAGTCCACTCTGTTGGCGGTCCAATCCTGTCCAGCTTTATGCGCCTGCACGTACGGGTACAGTGGAATAGCAGAGATCAGGTTGAGTGAGGCTGATTTCATTCCCATCTTTCTGCATTTGTGTGTGCAAGTGATTTGTTTCAGCCGAAACAACTCATTACAGTAGATTGCATTTGAATAATTATTGTATTATTGAAGCTCTATGAAACCAACGCAGTGGTAACGCACACATGTAATAGGTGGTGATGCCATCATTTGACAAATTTGGTTTTAAGCAGGGGTTAAAGTTGGATCATGCATGTCGTGGAACAGAGGAATGGTTAATTTTTTACAGCATTTGATGATGCATTGTAAAAGTCCAATTTAAAAAATAATACATAAAAAGATGATGTCTGTCTGTCCAAACTTCAGCCTGTAACAGTTTAGTTTTTAACATCGCAGGTTGGTGCAGTGCAGCGACCCCGGCATCTCAGCTGTTCCCATCAACATCCCAGCTGACACAGTCAAACTGCGTCTAGAGAAGACCTTGATCTCCAGGGTGCCCCGGGCAGCCTTCTACAACCTGTCCGAGCTGCATTTTTTGTGGCTGACCTACAACTCCGTCACGTCCATCCACCCCAGCAGCTTTGTCAACCTGAAGGCCCTGCGAGAGTTGCGTCTGGATGGCAACCTCCTGACATCCTTCCCCTGGGAGGGGCTCAGGGACATGCCCCGCCTCCAGACTCTGGGTCTCCATAACAACCGCCTGTCCAGCCTTCCTGCCCACGCTGCTCTCTTTCTTCCCAACATCACCTACCTCGACCTGTCCAGCAACAGGTGTGTTCAGATACCACAGAACCATGGAGCCTAGAAAGCTACCGAGCTGTCAGTAGCCTTGTTTGAAACTGTTCCATATATACCAACCCAGTCTCACGGCAGTACGTGAAATGGTTACGTTATTTAAAAACGTGATACGTGTTCATGGGGACGTTTTTGTTGTTTTTTCCGTGGTGGCCAGCATGAAAATGTAAACTAATATATTTAAATGGGGAGCATATGTCGTGGTCACAGCACGACTACGGTATCGAGTAGTATGAAATGCCAAATATCCACGTAAGGAGGTTGGTTGGGATGGTGGATGGGTCAAACAATTCCGGACTTTCAACCCGGGGGCTGGGTATCGCGTCCCGCGTGTGGCGTGTTGTTTCCCCGTTAACCTTCCCGATATTGTCGCGCGTCCCCCGCGGCCGTGTCCCGGCGTGTGAGGCGTCCTCCCCCAGGATGTGGCGTTTGCTTTCCCCGTTAATCTCCCTATAGACCAGTCCCTCCAGAAAAACGCGATTATGCGATCACATAATTCAATGCATAATCAGCCAAAGTCCGCATATTTATGCGGGGGCTGCATTTTTTAAAATATGCCGCACTTTCGCCGCAGAAATTGCAGATTTCCGTGCAAAATATGCGGGGCTTGCATGATTTCATTGTCCCCGCATTTTCATTGCAAAAAAGTCACATATATCGTAGCAGGAAAGTTGAAAAATGTTGCGTTTACTTCACACAAGAGCAGCCATTTTCCACTGTTGCCATGGGAACGTTATGAAGTGACGGGTTACGCGACGTGAACATCATCGAAAAGCTGGGTGTTGGGTGGGTGGGTGGTGGGGTGGGGGGGAGATCACTTTTTTCTCTTTTTCATCAAACCGCAGTTTTTGCAAGTTCCCGCAATTTCATCGCATAAAATTGCATAAATATCCTGCATATTGCATCGCATTTTTTAAGAAAACGTGGCGCATAATCAAGGATTTTTGCCCGCAACAATCACAAAAAAACTCTGCATTTTTCTGGAAGGACTGATGGACCATTTCGTGCTGGCCACCACAAAAAAACCCCGACAAAAACGTCCCCGTGAACACGTATCAATAGATTCAAAATAACGTGACCATTTAACGTACTGCCGTGAGACTGTAGTGTTTATCAAATAATGAACTATATAGGGAACAACGATTTTGGACTCTCACTGAAAATATCGTTGCGTCAGCAGATGTGCCGGTTATGTGTGTGACGGAGGTGGGCACGCCCAGCATCATGTAAACAAACCGAAACACAAATACTTCTAATATGACCCTGAAACATTTCCGCTGTTTAGAAACAATATCTTCAACTTATCTCACTTCTCTACTTTTCTCCTTGTCTCCTCTCCTCTCCTTGGCCCTCTCCTCTCCTATCCTTGTCTACTCTCCTCTTCTTGTCTCCTGTCCTCTCCACTCCCTGTCTCCTGTCTTCTCCACTCCCTGTCTCCTCTCCTCTCTGCTCCTTGTCTCCTCTCCTTGTCTCCTATCCTCTCCACTCCCTGTCTCCTGTCCTCTCCACTCCCTGTCTCCTCTCCCTGTCTCCTCTCCTTGTCTCCTCTCCTCAGGCTCACTATATTACCTGCTGAGCTGCTGGACCTTTGGTTTCCTCTCCCAGGACAACAGGAAAGACCAGAACAAAGAAGAGTTTTGGGTACAGTACATTTGGGAGCGATAGAGACACATTATATTCTAATCCTTTCTAAATGAGCTACACTTTATTTTAATCAGCAAAGAAATAAAGACGCCCAATGTGTACTGTTACCTGTTTTTGGTAGAAAGTAGTTTCAAAGAACACTACTGTTCAATTACAAATCAGCAATCAATTACTCATGTGTACAATTGAAAACCTGCCATTACAACAATATTTTTTCCATCCGATTTATGAAACATATTAAAAACATGACAATTATGTAAAGGAGTCAAATTGTCCTGGATATCCAGGTCTCCATGACAACCCCTGGCTGTGTGACTGCCAGATCTCCATGGTGATGTCCCTGTCCACGTCCCTGGCGAGTCCTGTGGTTCTCATGGACCAGCTGCTGGTATGCCGCAGGTCTCTGGGTCAGTCAGGGTTACCGATGACCCAGGCTGAGCTGTCCCGCTGTATGAGGCCTTCGGTCCAGCCCGCAGCCACCAGAGTCATCTCTCCACTGGGCAGCAACGTAATCCTCCGCTGTGACGCCACCGGCTACCCAACACCAACCCTGACCTGGATCAAAACGGCAGCCTACACTGGTAACACCCTCTCAGGCTTGCGACACATTCTCATTCCCAACTCGTCAAATACTGGCGCTTGGTCAGGATCCCTTGGCACCACTTTTTAACACTGTCCTAGGTCTGGACCCTTTGGTGTAATATTCAACGTGCTTGGTCAGAGCTAGCCTGGATGCTAGCTGAACTTAGCCCCGCCCACAACATTTGAGGTCGGGAAGGTTGGTCTGGACTTGATCCGTTGTGGAGCTACTATGCTCGAACCAGAACTGTTCGGACCAATCAAATTGTCAGGGCGGGCTTTATACAATGATGGACAGATGATCAACGGTAACGTAATCAACCATGTCACCAAAGAGCGCTTGGGTTGAATTTGTTTACAACAAAGATCGCTGCCGCTGGAGAATTGAGATGTGTAGATTTGTCGCGTCTGTTATAGAATATATCGACAGCGCCAGTGTTGTGCCTGAACGCGTTCATATTTTGGGCGAATGTGAACTGAACGTAGGCCTACTGTATTACTGCCTGATGAACGTTACTGTGAACTCGTTCATTCTGGTGTCTGTGAACGGCACGCTCTCTCAGTTTAACTTCGTTCAATAGGGTGCCAGATTTCTATAGAGCCTTCGAGGCAAAAACCCAGCTAAAACACACCGTAAACAGGCCTGATGCTACGTTTACACGTGGCCGGCTATTTTCATAAACGGACATTTCAACCTCTCCGTTTTCAAAAAAGTGTTCGTTTATATGTACCCGTGTATATATGCTGTCAATGCAGTCAAGAGCATGCCAGACCTGTAGGTGGCAGCGTAACCAGAAGCTCAAGCCCACGTTAGCCAATCAGAATCCCGACAATAGCAACAACAGCAACCAATCACGTCCTCTTTCTCTCTCTCGGCTGCCTAAACCTCTGTTTGTCTCAGCTTACATGCAAACGTGCAAACAAAGTTTTCCAAAATCTCCACTTTGGCCGGAGTTTTTAGAAATGATCGTCTTCTGTGATAAAAACAGGGTTTTCGTGTAAATGAGAGGCCAAACAGCAGGAAAATATCTGAGTCTTCCCTTTGTGTAAACGGGGCCTTAATATGTAGCGGAAAAAACACCCAATCTGGCATCAAAACATAAAGCAGCATGGAGGCGACAAAGCAGCAAGGAGGCGTCGTATGATCATTTAAACAAGTTTTATGACAAGGTCGGTGAGGTCAGTCACATCCACAGCAAACCTGAAACGGCACATTGAACTGAAGCACCCGGCTAGCCTTTCAATTTTGAAAAATAGCAGCTCGCAGCAACATATGGAAAAAAATTAACTAGTTCATTTTTGGAACTGTGAACTTAGTTCAAAATTTAGAAGTATGAACTATGAACTCAAGTAGTTCATTTTAAAATTTGTGAAATGAACTTTGAACTAGTTCATGTAGAAAGTGAACTTTCCCAACACTGGACAGCGCATTCATTTTAAAAGAGGAACAGAGAACCGCGATCACGTATGTATACACATTGCCACACCCGTCCGCACGACACGGAAACTGCCGCCTCTGCCTTCGCTCTGTCGAAGCCTGTCTTTGACTTGCAGCTTCTGTGACGTCTGTCTCCGTTGCTCTGATTGGTTGTAGGTCTATCCAATTGAGTGCAGAGGCATTTTCTTTCCTGGTTCGGTTGAAACACGCCCCATAGTCACAGCCCAATGGAGCAGTATCAGACTCATATTCGGACTAGAATCTGAGTATGACGACGTCAGGCTAGGTCAGGGCCCTTTGGTGTCATTTGTCAACGTCCTGGTTTAGGACCCCTTGGGGTCATTTTTGCCCCTCTGGGTATCCCTTTGGCGTCATTTTTCAACGTGCATGGTAAAACCACTTAGGGTTAGGAAAAGATGGTGGGTGAGGTTAAAATATTAACCTTAATGTGACAAAAACCCAGATCTCCTGTGTGAAAGTCTTGTGTTGTTGACCCACCCATCTCTCCAACCTACCTCCTTATGCTAAGTTTTGGTCTGAAATACTACTCCTTACCACTGTCGTACCTCATGCTGTATGCGACGAGTTGGGAGCGCCAACGGCTTGGCCCAAGTGATAAAGTGATATTACTAAGATCCAAGCATCGCTCAAGTCATGTTGTAATTTGGTTCTCTGTGCAGATTGTTGCCAACAAGACATCCTTGAGAACTCCTACCAGCTACCCAGGAATTTGGAAAGTTGTAAGTTGGTGCTATCTTGTCTCTTTTAAGATCCATGTGTTAGAGCATATTAGTCAGCTGCAAATATGGCTTGACCCCAAACAAATTCTAACAAAAGATTTCTCAGTGGTTTAAAGTAGTATCAGATGTACTTAAAAACATACTAAAAGTTTACCAAAGTTTGACTCCAAGAAAGGCCCCATTTTCAAAATGGCAGCTGTGAGGTCCTTAAAATGACCATTACTCCTTGTATTCCTCCTAGACAAGGAATACTGGTGCCTGATACATGATTTGGCCATGTAATATTGTAATTAGCATATTATCATGATAGATAAGTGATTACAAGTACAATTACATATTAAAGCAATTGGTTACAAGCATATTTATGCGAAAAATAAGGGCGATTCCAATTACATACAATTTAATAATACAATTTCCCTTAAGTAACTGCATATTTCTCCTTTCTCATATCGTTTTGCCTAGTGTTGGTGGTTTCTGTGGTTCATAACCATTCTTTTGATTCCAATAAAGAATATATTTATTAGAACTGTGTGATACTGTAAAATCAGTCAAAACGGCTGCCACGTGAAGGCTCAGTACCGCCAACTCATTTTATTTTTTTTAAATATTTTTTATAATGAGTTTTCTTCTTTTGCCTTTTGTTTTTTATATTTTTTTAATACTTTTCTTACATATCTTTTTTTCTATTTTCTTCAGTTTCCTCTTATTCTGGTTTATTTTGTATACTTTTTTGCACTGTGACCTTCCCTAGATTTACCATTAGTCTTCATACTCTTCCTCCCATAGAGGTTGATTATAGCGATTCTCACAATTCCCAACTTGAAATGGTCCACAAGCAGGCACGCTTGGTAGTCCATATGCCCTACAACTGGGCCGTTTTGTTCGGCAGGTAGTTGTGCAATTAGATTATCATCTGCAGGAGGCTTTCTGGGGCAGAAGTCTCACTTGTCATAACTGGCAGGAACCGGTTGTCCACCAGTTTCCATCCCCAAGCCACTGTGTTCATGTCACCTTCCTTTCCAATCCACACCATGATCTGGAAGTAAACACTTTGGCAGTGATATTTGGTTGAGGACTCAGTTGGAGGCAGACGTTCTGGGATTAATGATTTGGCGGTAACGATTTTCTTGCTAAACAAGGTTGTAGCACAAAGAGGAAAGTGAATCGGTATTCTTTCCGCCAAACAACACTGCCACTACCTTGGTCCTATAGTCCTCTATGACATTCCTTGCTTGATGTGGGAGCAGAAAAACATTTACAGAGGACTGGATGGTTAATTCACCATTCACAAGTTTCTGGAATGCTGTCTGTTTGCCAACACAAAAAATGTGTGAAGTTGTATCACATCCCAGTGTTTCCCACACATAGACTAATGTGTGGCGAGAGAGATAGGTTAGGCATTGAAGTAGGAGAGGAGGACAGCATCCAACTGCGTGTCCTCAGTTTTTTGCTTTCTAATCTGTGGGAAACACTGCAGTCCGACCAGTGTAATTAGTTAGGTTATATATTTGTTTACAATATTTTCAGGCTTCAACCACTGAAAGACAGGGTCAGGGAAAGAAAGAGATAGATTCGTTAGGCATTGAAGTAGGAGAGGAGGACAGCATCCAACAGCGTGTCTGAAAGTATTCCCCCCCGACGCTGTGTGCACAGTGGGAGGAGCTCTGTGTATGTGTGTGTGTGTTAAAAAACATTTTTTAACAACAAAACGCAATGTGTGGCGGCCAGTGTTGATAGTGAGGTGCACCCTCACACATTAGTCTATGTGTGGGAAACACTGGGCCTCTATTAATTCCAGAATAGTAGAGGAGAACAATGAGGCCTTGACTACAGCTTTGACAATGTCCACGTCTGCATCACCTGATGTAGTGATGATTGAGCGTGCAGCCCTTCTTCTCCAGCTCCTCGTCATAAGATTGATACGTCCCTGTTTGTTGCAAGATCTGGAAAGGAAATCATCCTTTCTTCCCACAAACTCAGTCTCTGCATTGAAGTTAACGATGGGGTGAGTGTTTTCACCACCTCTCTGATGCGTATTGTCTTTGATGGGAGGACCTTCGCTATAACCATCAAAAACGATGTTGCTTTACCATAATGGAGTATGGTAAAGTCTGCTATGGCACTGTAACTGGCACCCTTTTTCCATGCCAAGCGGTGAACCAGGGAGCCACTGTCAAGGAAATAATGCTCAGTTGGTGGGATGGAATCCAGGACAGTTTTGTTAGATTTCTTGCTTGAGAGCTCCGTGAGACTGCCTGCGCTAGTTGGGGCTCGTTGGCTTACAGAAGATTTCCTTGCCTTCGAACAGGGCTGCAGGAAATGAGCAGAGCTCACAGCTCATTACATCTTCCAGTGAAAACTGTCCAGTTTTCGACATGATTAGGAACCGTTGTAACAGCAAGGCATGATCAATGGTTCATCTGCAAGGGTTTTTGCCCAGTCTTTCTGTTTGAAGGATATTCCAAAAACGGGTTTTCCATTCATCTTTTCAATGATCTCATTGCCAACAGTCTCAAACTCATGCACATTCACCTAATCTTTGGCAACAATGTTTCTCAGAGATGGGCCTGGAGAGAATGGTGTGCAAATGCTAAGCTTTTCCTTGATCTTTTCTTGATCAGAGCCTGACCTCGTTTCATCCTTGCTTCTGAGGATTCTCGGTGCTGCTCGCTGGTCATGTAGGTGAGGTCATTGAATTCCTGCATGGCGTTGTATTCAGATGTGATGGGTGTAGACATGGTCCACAATGCAGTCCACTTCTGTGGGTCAAGCCTCCACTGCCTCCACTGCTCCACTGGATTGCATTAATGTCTGGTCAATGACAAGGTCAGAGTGAAGGCCTGCCCAGTACTGGTTGCTGTAGCGGATCACTTGGAAGAACCCTGGAAAACTTGTCATATACAACATCAGGGTGTCTGGTCTCAAGTAGGCCCATTTCTTGGAGGTAGAAATATGCTAATTTCAGGTAGTTGTAGTGCACAGCGGTGGCAAATATTGACAGTCCAACATTTCAATGAGGTAAGCAATATCAAATGTCAGTATTCCCTTCCACCATCTTCTGAATTGCTAAAAATTGTGAATTTTGTTTTGCTGAGTTTAGTATAATCCCACCTTTATACTCATAAACATCTATAGAGGATGTATTACATATGTATTACCTTATTAAAATTGAAAAGAGTGACCATTATAAGTTATACAACTCTAATTTAATTTAATTTTGTGTGCAATAACTTTTACGTTGAATGTCAAGTTTGTGTTTTAGCAAAAAAAAGGTTATGTGTTCAAAAACACGTACTGAGTAGGAGTTACATGATATAGGCTAAACTGTTTACATCTCTGGTTCACCCTAAACAAAGCTAAAACCTTACAGTAATCTCACAAAATAATGTATTCCATAAGTATGTAATCATGTCAGTGCAATTTAGACAAGTCCAATGGATTCATAGACCCAGAAAACAGTGGGTTAGGCACCAAGATTACTTGGCTAGGTAAAATAATGAATGAGTTGGGATATTTTAAGGGCTTTCCTGCCCATCTTGGACGCCATCTTGAAAATAACACCTTTCTAGTGGTCAAAGTTTTGTAAACTTTTTGTATGTTATTAAGGACAATACTACAATAACCAGCTGAGAAACCTTTTGTTCGAATTTTTTTAGGGTTAGGCGTTTCTTTTTCATATATGCAGCCACCTACATAGGGATTTTCTCCTACTACCAGTGTTTCCCCGGTATTTTTACTTCTGTGATGCTTTCACCATGTCTTTAAAACTGGCTGTGTAAAACTCTAAGCCAGGGATCTTCAACAGGGGGTCCTCAGAGTTACTTTGCACATCTATAACGTGAGACAGGTGCGTCAGAGGTGGATAAGTACATCAAAAGTTGCATAGAAACTCCCGCACACTGTCTAACTTGCAAAAAATAAATTTAATAGTAGGCATTGTTTTCAGTACTAGACCATCATCAAAAAAAATTGATGAAGGGAGTTTCTTTGCAACTTTTGAAACTTTTTTCAAAAGTTAAAATATCGTAACTATTATCCAACAAATTATTAGCTAATATAAATCAGCCTATTTGTGAAAAACACATTGATGATAGGATTACGGACCTAAAGGTAAGGTAGTCACTAAGGTAGCCATCCACAGATTCAGTTCATCCTAAGGATTCACTGTGCCACATGTATGTTTAACATTAAAACTTGATTTACAAAATCATACCAGCACTTATCTTAATAGCTTAGTATTCTATGCACTAAAAGGTACGCATAAGACTTTAGGCCGCCCTACACAATATTGTAGGCCCAGTTTTATGCTTCATTTTATACAGTATGTAGTAGGGGGTCCCTGCTCCGTCTCTCTCTCAGTTAAGCGGTCCTTGGCTTAAAAAACGGTGAAAACCCCTGCTCTAACAAACTGGCATATAGAATGCTGAGATTTTGCAACTTTGTATGTTCCAGTTATGCAGGAATCTCCTCGAGTTGGAGTTCGCTGGTCGATAATCAGCCTGAACGGGTTATCATACAAGGACGCTGGTGAATATCGCTGCCAGGCACGGAACATGGCAGGAACATCTGAAGCCCCAATTAAACTGAAGGTGGTGGGAATCTCAAGACTATCCCCTCTGCCAAAAAAGAAGTCCAAAAAAGCTCGACCCAAATCATCAACAAAACACATGAAGCCAAACAAGACTACAGCTCCCACTAACACCCCCCCATTGAAGGATAATCAGATACTCCAATACATTCCACCACCTTCCATTAACAAGACCCAGACGGCTCCTAATCTTTTGCCCAAAGTGTTCCCCAAAGACAAGTACATTAAAAGGCGCAAAATGAACTTAACAAATGCAAAGACCCCAACATCCATCAGGTCTACACCTGAGCCCCCAGGAAACTCTACAACTGCTCCATTGTCAGAAAAACTTGTTTAAGATACGCTCAAGTTGGTCTGCATCAGTAACTTGGTTGACTTTAAAAAGGTTATTGGAAAGCAAGTCAATCTTAACTGTTTGTGAACTTCTAGTTTTAGTGTTCCAGGCTTTTGTGGGGTCATTCTGCACTGCTAAATAAAATTGTTGATAAGCTGTCCTGTAAATTGAACTTGTTTGTATGAATAAAATGTTTGACACAGGATTTTTTTTGTGAGTTTTTCCCCTCTTTCTGTGAGGACCAGCAGTCTCTTTGGTGAAGCCCCAATCCTACGCCAGTCCTTGGGTCAACATTCATTCTCACTATGGTCTTTTCTTAAAGTCCTTGGGTCCAATATATCACATTACATACGTTTTCATTATCACAGCCACCAGAGACAAAGGGAGGAGCTATGCCTACTGTTTTAGCTTTCAAATGAGCTGTTTTCTAGCATTACAGTCTCAACATACAGAGGGGAATTGTAGGCACAACAGAGTGGAGAGAGAAAGGAGAGTTTCTCTCAAGTTTATTGTTGAAATAAATTCAAGCAGCCCCCAGAAAGAGAGCAACCTGGCTTGTAGCCCCAAAGTAATTTGAGTTTAAGATCCCTGGTCGTCTGCGTTCCACCATTACCACCACTACTTGAGCCAGAAAGTACCTTGCCGAGGCGGAGCTCAGGCGCAGGCTACCGGCATCGCCCTGAGGCGCTGAATTCCCTGCGGTCGAGCCGTAGCTCAAGTGATACATACATGTAGCTGTCCAAACATTACTGAGCACTATTTCCCTGCACCATTTCTACAGGACACGCAGAGGAATTCATTAGCTTTTTCCCTAAATCAGTTTATAAGCTGTTTTAAAGCACAGCGGTTCTAGACCATTTCAAATGGAGGGACCAGGCTGGGCCCACACCCAATTTTAGGGGTACCAAATATATTAAGCACAAGTGTTACATACCACCAACCCTCTATAGGTTTGGTTCTAAAAAAAGACTGACTTGTAACGTGCCTAGACACGATAGGGATGTAACACACATAAGACAATAAACACAAGAATACTCATTCACTGTTAACCTACATTTTATTTATCACTGCACATGAATAATATCTCCTCTTTGAGGGTAAAGGTGGGGTTAAAAATGTATGCAAATATTTGCCCAATTTAGGGAGGCCAGAGTGTGGGGGGGGTGTCTAGGCTTAATATTAAGGGGGCACTGGCCACCCTTGCCCCCCCAGCAGACATGACATCACTGCCCTAATAAATCTCTGAAATCTTTGCTGTAAATCTACTAGCTGGTGAAAATAGATAGAACAGATGTTTATCTCCTACACAGGAGATACTATCTTAAAGTCCATCTCCTCCTACATACAAATCTACACTCCATTAAGTTTTACAGTGGACCTTGTAGTCATCTGAGAAGATAAAAGCTTTTGTTCATGCTGCATTTGGCTGAACGTTTACTTCTTATTGTATAATAGCCTAATTAAGCCTAAAAGTTCATCTCGTAGGAGATGTTATCTCCTGCGTAGAAGTACATTTTGTGCTGGATGTGTAAATAGTCAACTGTTTGCTCACATGTTCACCGTGTCAACTTTATAAGGTGGCAGCATATCAGTGTTGTTTTTACAGCCTCTGCTGCATCTAAATGGCCTAAACAATCAGTTAATGATGCGTTCCTTATTTGTGATAACATTTTTTGTCACATACAGCAAACATCTCCTCTCTAACCGCCAGCTGCCTGTCCCCTGAACACACTGTAAAAAAAAAAACGTGGTCTCTGTAGACAGCCCAGGCTCCACAAACAGCAACAAAAACTAACTGTGCCAACCTGCACCACCAAACGTAACAAACCGTGTTCCAGCCAATAACCGACAAGAAGGAATTGGGGGTGGGGGTTGGGGGGGTTAGTGCGCGGAAGCACAGAAGGGAGGGGGACTGGACGGGATGAGGAGAAGGGAGGGGCGAGCTAGCCTTGTTTTGTTTGAAAATACTTTGAAAGTCAACAAGAAGTGCCGTTACCCAACATCACTTAGAGCAGTGGTTCCCAACCTGGGTTCCGGGGACCCCTCAGGGGGGCGGCAAAGATCACAGGGGGTGCGCAAGTCTTTATCTGGTTTAAGGTTGAGGTAAAAAAAATATGTATTTGCACATGTTAAACAAATTATGATAATACACTAGAATATATAATGTGTACAAAAGTCTGTATAAAAACTATATATTTTTGTTCTCACTTAAAATTGTAGGCAGGCTACTTAGTAGGCCAAACCTCCGGGACCTCTTAACCTGGGACCCTTGCTGTCATCAGGTCAGCTGCTAGGTGCTATCAGAGCCATGTCTTTCTCTATCACTCTGGCTGCTATCATCCTCGTTTTTCCTGCCGCCACGGCATCGCTATTTTATAAATGAACATGGCGGAGAAAGGCAAAGTGCTGATAACTCCTCTGTATCAAAAAAGAAAGTAAGGCTCTATCTCAAGAGTTACCTCAACTTTGGTTTCAGGGGGCTCTGCTTTTCTTAGACCTCAGTAGGGGGGGCGCCAAGGAAAAAAGGTTGGGAACCACTGACTTAGAGCACCTTTAAGTAACAGTTCTGAAAAGATCAAAGTAAATTGTCTTATTTTTAATTTGATTTCCCATGTTTCACCCCAATCCCTTTTCCCCTAAAGGTATATTGGTAATTTACCAGGAAGTAGTCCATGTTTAGTTAACAATGTTTCGGAATGAAGTTATTAATTACCTACCGATCTTTTCCTCTAACGTGTGACTTCTCATAAAGTAGTTATAATATAAGGGTAATTCAATAAAGACCTTCAAGAACACAGTATCAGCTACTGATAGGCTACTGTATATTGTTGTCTCCCTGCCTGTTAACATATTCTGGCACACCTGAGTGAGGGGGGACACATGGTGGTGTAATATAAGACAATTAATTCAGTAATGATTTGCTGAACATTACGTGGTGAAAGATGATGAATATGCTTTGTTCATCATGCTACCCCATTTGAACCTTCCCTCTTTGTCAGTTGTTGTTCCTCAAAGCGACTTTTTAAACAACATATTGACTTTGTTCTTATTTGTACAAATGTGATTATTTGTGCACAACAAGTAGAATGGGTTGGGAGTATGGTTGGGCATTGTTTTGATTTGAACAATTCTGATACATACAATACACACCCCAGCCCTAAAACACCCAGAAAGGGTCCAGGCACGAGGTCCAGAAATGTTGAATATGAAGAACCTTTTCTGGCTTTTATCTCAAGACAGAAGTGTTCAAATGTAAAAGTTGTTGTATCTCATGCAGATGTTAAGTGAAGGTCAATGATAAAGGAGTCGTAACATTTATGAATGTCTTATCTCTGTCAAACTTTAACAATAAAGATACAATATGAGGAAGGAGCTCAGGGTCAGAATGGTTGCACAAGCTGGTTTGGTGAGATCGTCTCTAGGGCGGCCCGGAGATCTTTGGTTGGCAGCTGTTGCTGCTCTATTTCGGCCAGACGCAAGCGCCAGCACCTGGGGTCTGATATGGTCTGTTCCAGGACCTCCTCGACGGATCAGCAAACATGTTGTAATTGCCTTAAGCGATGTTTGCACCCAGCGCTGGGGTTTGTGCTGGCTTGGTTTGGGTTGCTGTAGTCGTTGGCTGGGGGCTGACTGGGCTGTGTCCCCGGGTCTGTTGTCTGCTCTCATCCCGACTGAATACATTAAGCGCCGGGGATTTAGACTGGAGTGCGCTAGCTGGCTAACTTAGCGTTAGACTTGTCGACTACCCGTACAGCTGACGTAACGTGGCAAATTTAATTATGGGTTAGCCCAACGCTGTAAACCGTGGTCAAAACAATCATACTAAAAATAACAATGTTAAACATTGTTTTAACTTTATAATGTTACCGTACAGTTTAGCCACCAAGTATTAGCATGAGCCCCTTATCAACATGGAACATTGATTGTAGTAAGCTGTGTGGCTGGTACTGTTACTGAGTATAATTATGTGACATTGTATGATTTACAATGACTCTTGAACGTATTATCTGGTGTTGCTCCTCCACCACCATCTGGTATGCTGCTGCCACTGCCAAGGACAAGGGCAGACTGCAGCGTATGATTCGCTCTGCGGAGAAGGTGCATGGCTGCAACTTGACCGTCCCTCCAGGACACTGAAGCGGGCAGTAAAGATTGTGTGTCCCTCCCACCCTGGACACAAACATTTTGAACACTCCCCTTCATCTGCAGCTGGCCTCATCAACAAAGCCCGGGACCCCCACTGACACTGACTCCCCATCCCACCACGTAGACACTAAAGGCATGAAGTATCTACATCTCTCACAATGTGTTACATTAGGGCAGGGCAAAAAAACTGCACAAAACGGTTCAGGTCTTTCATTTTATAAAAAACAGATATATTGTACATTTTCTACAGTATTTCTTTTTTTTTCACATTTTATCGCAAAGTTTTCCATTCTATATTCTTGATTTTTTCAGTACTTATATTTTCACAATTTCTTACTATGTTTATTGTTATGCACCAAACCACCAAGTCAAATTCCTTGTGCGTGAAAACCTGACTTGGAAATAAACCTGGTTCTGATTCTGATAGATGAAACATCAGGCGGTCAACAAAGTCATTTGGGATCGTCCTCTGGGGATCATGAATATTCATCTTGCCAAACGCAAAGCATGTTGCTTTGGACCGACTTGCTGGACAAACATCTGACCACCTGCCGGACCAGCATCATCATCATCCTCAGGCGCTGTTGATACTGCAATAAGAAAGAAAAGAATAATCTTTCTACAGAGCTAATCCTGCTGTGCTGCAACACAATACGGACACTGTTTTGCTTTTCTATTCAAACGCCATTCTGTTGCAATCACTGTTGACCAAAGAGCAAACGCAATAGCAAGTGCAGTCAAAAATAGACCCTCCCCCATTTGCATGCATATACACAGAGAACAAAATGTAGCATTTTCAACACAAGTTGAACTTTAGCTGTTGATTTACAGGCAGATTGTAGATGTTTAACAGGAGGAGGCGTTTTAACTTCCCTGCGGACAGAATAAATCTCTTGCTGAATGTGTGAGATTCTCTTTGCTGTCTTGACAGATTCTCTCTCCACCCCTCAGCACCACAGAGGCAAGCTCTCACACAGCTAATCTAAATACCGTAAGAGCCAAAGCCTGCAGCTCTTGACTCTGACTCCAGGTCAGCTGCAGAAACCTGGAGAAAGTCGTGTTTTTTTTGCAGGTTTGGGAGTCACCGACATGGATAGCATGGACATGGAGAAGCCACAGAAGCGTTACTGCATCCGCGGAAAGCATGCAGTCATCATCTGTGCGACGGTGGTGGTGTGCTCCTTGGCAGTGGGCCTCGGGGTGGGCCTCTCCAAAGCAGGCACCACTCCTACACCTACCACACCAGCCCCCACAGCAGGGCCTACCGTGCCTCCGCCACCTCTCAGAGGGCCCTGTGCACCTTCCACTGACTCCAGTGGAGACTGGAAGAATTTCCGTCTGCCCACCTACGTGAACCCGGTCCACTATGACCTGCACCTGGAGCCAGACCTGGACGACGACATCTACATGGGTACCGTGGACGTCCACGTGGAAGTCAGCAAGCCCACCCACCATCTGTGGCTACACATTAGGGAGACGTTTGTTAGTGCCGTGCCCAGGCTGACGATGCTGGACAGCCAGGGGGGCAAGAGGGAGGTGGCAGTGAAGAGCTGTTTTGAATACAAAAACCATGAGTATGTGGTGGTGGAGGCCGCAGCGGAGCTGCCGGTCACCGGCCCAGGAGAAGTGTACGTTCTCAGTCTGGACTTCCAGGGCTGGCTCAACGGCTCTGTGGTGGGATTCTACCGAGTCATCTACACCGAGAACGGGGTCACAAAGTGAGTTCTTTGATTTGGTTTTGTCATAAATAACATAAATAACTCTAATGTGTTCATCAACAAAACAAATAGAAAAGAAAGTGTCTTGATTTTGATTTGATTTCTTTATTAATCTCGAAAACAATCAACAGTATGCTGTAAAAGAAGAAAAACAAAAACCCGATTAACACACAAAGATAAAGCACAAAGAAAATCAATCCGATTTCGACAAATAACAATGGGAAAAAAAAGGAATACGTTTGAGAGGAGCAGGCAGAAACATAATGCTTAGTCCTGCCCCAAAGTTACAATATGTTATTAAACAAAATGAGATGTAGACAGCTTCAGTCATTTAAGGAAGTTGCTGCTAACACTTATTTTATCTCACTTTATTAAGGATTTATAAGCAAAAAAATAGATCTTTATAACACAATTTAATGTAGTAGTAAGCAGCTTTTATTCATTTGGAATATGTATTAAGCAGCAAAATATATAAGACAGTTTTATACCCACCTGTGAATGATTTGTACAAAGTTTTATGGTGCATCTGTTTCAAATGTTATCACTCCAATGAATGGGCGTGATCAGTGGTTATCAGCCTCATAGATATGGATAAGAAAGGGTCTGCTTCACATACTATTAGATTCAGAAAGCCGTTATCATATATTTATTGGTAACGATCGCTGTTAGCTTGGTCTGGTACACCTTGGCGCTTGGCGCTCTCAGAGTCCAATTGTGAATTCAAACAAAACTAACGTTACTTGGTTAGGTTTGGGCAATAAAAGAACTTGGTTAGGTTTAGTAAAAGATCGTGGTTTAGGAGGGTTAGGTTGGGGTAAAAATGGATAGGTACTACGCTTTATGAATGTGATGTTCATAAAGTTAAAAAAAAAAACTCACCACGGTTATGTTTAGGCACAAAAAATAGTTAAAAGATTGTGGTTCAGGTTAAAATACTTAAATCTTTTGGCGTTAGTTAAGAATGTTACATATGTACATAACGTTACATTAAAGACCTGTCTAAGAACTCCAATAACATGTACAGTATTGAGTCAGATGCTCCATGCAACATGCTGTTATCATTTCATTGTATATTGATCAGATTTCAGTTAATGATGATGTCTGCTGTGCATCAAATGAACGGAAAACACCAGCAGAGGTTCTGTAACTGTGTTGACTTAGGTGTTTTCCATATCAAAGGGCCAAATCCCACTCTTGCCTCAGTTTTCCTCTCTTTCTTTGGTTTCTTTCTCCTGTATATTTGATTGATTGAAGTAAGGATTAATCAAATCCTCACCAAAGTTCATAAGATATACTTTTATCAAAAGCCAAAGTCAGGCTAAAGGTTTGTCAGTGATCTGTGTCGTAATACTCTAGTCTCTGGTTGGAAATGACAGCACGGCATTTTTTTTTTCTTGCTGTACTTAAAAACCAAATATATAACACTGGTTACCATGTAAGCTTTTTTGTGTAACAGCAATCATTAACTCCCAGTCAAATATTAAAAAATAATTATAATTGCCATTTAAATTAAGGTATATCTTAATATCATATCAAACAACAAGTGACAGCAATTTTTCATAACAGTACTTTTATTCCAAGCTTAAAAGGTTCATTCTTAAAGGAACACGCCGACTTATTGGGAATTTAGCTTATTCACCGTAACCCCCAGAGTAAGACAAGTCGATACATACCCTTCTCATCTCCGTGCGTGCTGTAACGCTGCCTGACGGTTCCAGCATTAGCTTAGCCTAGCACAGATCCTGCAGGTAACTGGTTCCAACTAGCCTACTGCTCCAAATTGTGACAAAAGTGACAAAATAACACCAACATGTTCCTATTTCCATGTTGTGATTTGTAGAGTCACAGCGTGTACAAAAAAACAACGTAACATGAGACACAGCCATCTTCTAACAGCAAACAAACCGGGAACTATATTCTCAGACAGGCTTGCTGCGAGCATATCACTCAAGTACTATATTCTTCCACCTGAGAATATAGTTCCCGGTTTGTTTACTGTTAAAAGACGGCTGTGTCTCATGTTATGTTGTTTTTTGTACACGCTGTGACTCTACAAATCACAACATGGAAATAGGAACATGTTGGTGTTATTTTGTCACTTATTCGGAGCAGTAGGATTACTGGAACCATTCACCTGCATGTTCTGTGCTGGCCTGATGCCGCTGGAGCCGTCAGACAGCATTACAGCACACATGGAGATGAGAAGGGTATGTATCGACTTGTCTTACTCTGGGGGTTACGGTGAATAAGCTAAATTCCCAATAAGTCGCCGTGTTCCTTTAATCTTGGAAGTAATAGTTTGACAAATCAATCCCATTTCAAGGTCCACTTAGTGGCTTTTCTGGAGCTTTAACTGTATCACATGGCCTTCTTCACTGGATGGAATCTTCTCAGGTGTCATGGACATTTTCAGGATAATTGCCTGACATCTGTCCCTGACCTTCTGCTCTGTGTGTTGCTGTTCCCAAACTCTGTTCTTTCGGGAAACAACAACAGACTTCGAGCTAGCAAGCGGAACGCTGTTTTGAAGAAAATTTGGATCGTGCAACAAGGCAGGTCTGCTTGGTTCTTTCGGGGAATGAGTGTAAAGATTTGCAAAGAATGTTTACAGCATTTCCTCTCTAACTGGGACATTTTGGGACCAGTTGGTGGGATTGCTGTGGACGAAGTACACACAGAGATACACTGGTAAGAGCTAATGAAGTTTAACCATGTATCCAGCTAATTTAAATAGCTCACGTTACTGTATTGTGTGAACAGTGAACTTTATTTAATATTATATGAGGAGTTTTCTTTTGCGTGGCGCAAATGTTTCACCAAAACAAGTTCCCTTCAGAGACTTTTTTGCAGAACAACCGCCCAAGACAATTGTGATTGGCTTAAAGAATTGCAAACAACCCAGAGCGATTTTTTTCTCCTATCCCAGAATGTATCTGTGGTGTAGCCAGACCTTACTCCGCAACGCTGTGGAGATAGGTCTGGCAATGCGAGACTATGGACATGCTATAGATGTGCTATGGATGAAATCATAACAGCTACTGAGCTAAATGATCCATCTCCATGAGCAAACTCCATCTACGTGGACCTTTAGTTGGGATGGTTTTATCTGACTATAAATATTTGATCAAATAACAATACCTTGCTACTCCTGTTGAATTACAACTTGGCTAGATTTTTTGGAGTTAGTACAAACTTATATTTTGGTTGAAGTGATACTCCGTCCATAATCAATCATTCGAGAAACCACAACAACTCTTTGGATGCAGCAGTTGAATGGAGAGCAGCTGGGCTCAGCTTGGATTCATATCAGTTACAATGGATTCCAATGGCGACACATTGTTTACACTGGAGAAATAAATGATCCGTCTACAGAAACGTTTCAAACCACTCCAGAGACACAATCTACTTCAGTCCTGTACTGTATGCTCAGTATGTTCCAAACAGCCATTGTTTCATTGGCTAAATACACTACCTCAAACATACTGAGCAAGTAGAAGGACTTCAGATATGTGAATTATGCTGCATTATGGACCTTTGGATACCTTTTTGCCATCATGAAAACTTAGCTGACATAAATTCAGTATCCCTTAAAATTTTAGAATTTGGTAAAAGTCCTTCCTAAACAGTAAACCCTGGTTTAGCCATCAATTAAACAAATTATGTCAGTCAATTTATAAGATTTTCCAAGTCAAGAAGTTTGTCGTAAAACTGTTGAAGTATAAGACTAAGAAGCTACTATTGTGACCCGAAATCCAAGCAGTTGTGCCGAATCCCGAATCCTGCCATAACTGTCCAGAAAATTAGAGCAAAGTCTCAAGAGCAGACTCTCGAGTAGGAACCACTGCAGTCGAGTTGTCATTGTGTTTGTTTTGTTTGTTTCATAATGACACTTGAGTTCATAATTTTAATGATTTTCTTTTATTTGTATTTTTGGGTTTACATGACAGACAATTGAATTCATGAATAAAATAATAAAATCACTTTAGTGCAGAGTTTTGAAATGAATGTACATCATGCCCTCCCCCTGATGCAAAATGCAGAGGTGATGTTATCAGAGATGATAAACTTGCATCTGAAAGTATTGTACTTGTAGAGTATTAATCTAAACAATGTTTGGGGTTAAAAACTCCAAAATTGCAATAATCTGTCCTTTTGATCATCAGAAAGATTGCTGCAACTGATCATGAGCCAACAGATGCTCGCAAGTCATTTCCCTGCTTCGATGAACCCAACAAGAAGGCCACCTACACAATCTCCATCACTCATGATGCTAACTATGGAGCTCTGTCCAACATGCCTACTGAGGTAGGACTCAAGTCAGCAATGCTAAACATTCACATTTTAAAAAGTAAATTATTTTAACAAAAACACTTGTAACAACTCCAGCCTCAAGCCTCAGACTTTAAGCATTCTATGGTGTATGTATGTAGCCATTGTGTGTTTATTTAGGACATTTATTATTTTACAGGTTTCTGGTTTTGACACTATTCCGTATGCAATGGAGTTAGCGGTAATCAGCTAGGTAGCCTGGCAGAGCATGCGCCCCATATACAAAGGCTAAGTCCTTGTCGCAGCAGCTGCAGGTTCAAATCCAACTTGCAGCCCTTTGCTGCATGTCATTCCCCCTCTTCTCCCCCTTTCTTATCTTCAGCTGTCATATATAATAAAGGCTTAAAATACCCAAAAAAATCTTTAAATCTTAAAAAAATAAAATGTCTGCCATGGAAATAGTTCTATACCAGCATTGGCTTTTTTTTATTGGGTAAATTCAAGTCATTTTGATGGGCTTCATCAGCAAAGGGTTTCATTCTAGACAAAACCATGTGGTTCATGAACTAAATTTAACATTAAGTCTCAAAATTCACAGCTCCACTAATAACTACTAATACTTAATGGCTATGAATTTCTTGTACGTAGAGAGTTACTAACTGTTAAGCAATCCTGTTGGACTGAAGAATGGTTGCTGTAGGTGAAAGGAGCATCATTCCTCAAACTTCCCCATGGTGGAGGGGAAAAAACAACAAAAAAGAAAGGGGAAGCCAGGCTTGGAAGTGAACACGTTGAATACTAAAAACAGAGAAATCAATCTTGTCCCTCTGTTTTTAGGCCAAGCTCCACAGTCTGAGTGACATCCCCATTAACCCATTAGCCTTTTCCTCTGCCTCTCCAGGGCGCCCCTGAAGAACTGCAAGGCAATAAAAAGAAGACCTCCTTTAAGAAATCCATTCCAATGAGTACCTATTTGGTATGTTTTGCTGTGCACCAGTTTGGCCATGTGGAAAGAACTTCTGCAGGAGGAATTCCTGTGAGTATTGTGGAAGAGATTGTAAATGAACTTATGCTATACTATTATATTTATACTCTCAGGCAAATGCCAATACATGCACGTGTGTTCTGTCTTCCGTTATAGTTGAGAATCTACGCCCAGCCAACTCAGTTAGGAACTGCTGAGTACGCAGCCAACACAACCAAGATCATCTTTGACTACTTTGAGGAATATTTCAACATGTCATTCTCCATCGATAAACTGGGTACGTTAAGACTGTATGAGCCCAGAGGGTTAGGCATGTCAGATTTTAAGTACTTACACTTAATTCATTTTTCTCACAGTTAGATACATACTTTGTTTTGGGGGTCCCAGTGTTTTTCAGATAAGAATGACTAAAAAGGCCCATGCTATGGCCCTCTGGTGGATACAGGTTTTTTTCACTGGGGGCCAAGTTAAATGTCCCAAGAAAAGAGCAGTACATCTTTGAGTTTACTCAAACTCATGGACAGATCAGCTGTAAGAAGTAAGAGCACAATGCAGTTGGGACAGCTCATTGTCAGAAAGGTTTATAATGCTCACTGCTATAATTAAGAATTGAAGAGATAAGATAAGAAACACAGAATCTTGAATTCACTAAAAGTAAATGGCAGTTAAGGCAGCCATTACCTAGTCCATATCCACGACGAGACGTTACCAAATCCAATGGAATAAATCTTCCAAGGTGGTGTAGAAAGGGAATTTTGGCGAAAAAGACCCATGCCCGAAGGCAGAGATATCTGACTCCAATTACTCTAATTCCCGCGTATTCGTTGATAGGACTTATGGATACCAAAACTCAAGGATCAACTCTGAGACGGTAGATTCAGGTTAAGAAAAGCTTACTGAGTCCAGCAGTTAAGTTGTAATCACATATGTGGGTTCACAAAAAGACACTGAGTATCCCTAGATTCAGACAAAGGAGTCGGAGCTCGGGCTAGAAAGGTTTCTGTCAAGTTGTGAGCTTCATTCTGCAATATCCCCCAACCTTTAACCTTTTCCTCCATGGGGTGTAGTCCTCCTGTGTCCGGGCGGATTCTTCTGTTGCCACACACACACACACACACACACACACACACACACACACACACACACACACACACACACACACACACACACACACGGTTGGGTCCTCTGTCTGGTGCAACTTCCTCTTCTTGTTCTCGTAACCTTTAAACAATTCACTTTTATGCTATATAAGGCCTAAACTTAAGACTTAAAGGTATTGTGGAGGATTTTCTTTTTCCGGGTGGATCATCAAAATAATTGGTCCTCCTAGTTGTCAATCAGTCTGGTGATATGTATACGTAAGGCCGTGGTACGTGCACGTCCCTAGGTAGTTTTCGCTTTCTGCGCATGAGCACTTTCAGGTGTATATGTGTGGTGAGCTACGGTTTCAGCCATTCATGGAAGCTCGCCATTCTTGAGACAAGAGTGTTTTTGGGAGAATATTTCACACGCTGGCGTGCGCTAAAAGCACAGGTTGGGCTTCCCACTGATGCCTCAGTCGCGAAGTTTCTACTCGACAGGTAAAGTTTGGCATGCTATTTGGAGAAATCCTTTTAAAATCACTGCAACTAAAAGTTGATGTAGCTAAGCTATGATTAGCGATGCTAGCCCTGGCACAAGTCACGCACACACGGTAAACATCTCAATTTGTGAAAAAGTGCAAATCTTCTTTTGGAAAGTAGGCTTGTATGAGCCATGCCGACAGCAACTTGTAAACAGTGCACTCTCGTGCACACGTTTAATAGGCGTTCCCTCTCGGGAGCAGGCAGAGTGTTGCGCATGTGCTTTTTTTCAAAAAGTACAGAGGGCGGTTCTTTTCTAAAATTCGGGAAAATCCTCCACAATACCTTTAAGCTTCTGTGCATCAAGAGGTCAACCGGAGTACTTTTAACCACTTCCTCAATTTGACAACACACAGCTCTTTTGCAACTAGCACATACACACACACTCTTAATGAAATATTCCTACAGTGGACATCATGAAAAATAACTGATGGTGGGAAAGTGTCTTGTGAGCGCTCACAGGAGGGAATTTTGTTTTAATAGTGGTGCTGGAGGAAATACCACGTGGTTTTCTAAATCCAGTTTTTGAATATCATTTAATAAAATGAGGAAATCTCAGGGGATAAAGAACGTCCATTCACACAAATTATTGAGGCAGTGATACTTCTCTATGCTGTTTTGATCCAGATAAGATAGCCATCCCTGACTTTGGTACTGGTGCCATGGAGAACTGGGGCCTCATCACCTACCGGGAAACCAACCTGCTGTATGATGAGAAGCAGTCCTCGTCCTTCAACAAGCAGCGAGTGGCCAGTGTTATCGCCCACGAGCTGGTTCACCAGGTACCACTATCTAGTTCCTTATTACCTTCTCTGCTTTGTTATTATTTTATTTTGCTCAGTCAGAATTTTGAAGGAGTATGCAAGACTATACATCACATGCAGGTTCCTTTTTATCCGCTCGGTTGTGTTGCATAGGCCTATTATAGGACAACGCATTCTCATGAACAGGTTCGTACAATATCGTACGATAAACTTTTTGTCGGCTTAACCTTACTGAGAAAAGGTTGCAGTTAATTTGAAGCAACAAAAGGTGACCATCAGCATAAACTGAGAGTTAAGTTTAGGCACCAAACTGGCTAGAAAAAAAAGATTGTGGTTTGGATTAAAAACACCAGTCCCCTTAAGTAGTACTCCCGGGACACAAACATCCTTTTCCTCAGTGAAAGTCTTGTGTTTTTCTCTTAACTTCTTCCGGGACACATACTCAACTACCCTGCTTGAAAGCTCTTTGGGCTCTAACCAAGTTCAACCAAAAATCCAGGGGTTAGAGAATAAAAGCTCAAATATAAATATTCAAATCAGGTAATTCTGTCCAGCAGCACCTTTCTATAATAAGTGACTGTTGTCTTGCACTGGCACAGATATAATTCAAGTTAGGAAATTCTTTTATCTCCATTTCCCACACGGATGGAAAGATCCATCATTTAAAATGAAAAAAAAAAAAAAAAAGAGTTTGAAGTTCAGAATTGTAAATGTTTAACACCCTTCATGTGCTGTTGTTCAAGCTTTTTATGATGCACATCTTTCCGAGACATCAGCTGTTTTACTATGATGGGAGATAAGAGGCTTTGAGGCCGTCAATAAAGTTTTATGAATTCTTCAAAGTCACCTGAGGGATCAGCAGTGGTTTAGTTGTCAGAATATGATGATGTACAACAGTCTTCTGCTTTTATGAGGCCCATTCACATTTACTGGAGAGTAAACCTTTATAGTTAAATACTGTATACACAAAAGTCATGGTGGGTTGCCAAAGTGGGCACCTGTTGACAATCAGAGGCCTCATAGGCCCAAAGTCTATTCATGTCTGTTTTGTGTTATTGAAATTATTTCAATTCAGCACTCTCTCTTTTTGAGCACAAATACCATTTCAACTTCCGGTTAGGCACGTGATGGCGCAAAATGTGAGGTAGCTCCGTTTGTTTCCTAAAGTTATTTTTAAACAAGACAAGACCCCCAGTCTCCTGGGATGATGCTTGAATAATCGACCTATGAGAGTGTTTTTTCATGGGAAGTTGTAATATTGTCCTTTTTTTGTAAGTCATTTTGTAAGTCATTTTAAAGTCATAAGTCATTTTTATTTCAGTTGTACATTTCTATATCCACATGGAGTAAATATTGTATTCTGGGAAAACTAGCAAACAGCTAGTTAAAACATGAGCAGATCGGAAAACAGGGAGGCTTCTCACAAAATATGATAAAAATTTTGTAAAACAGGGGAATACGAAATATAATATCTGTCTCTTATAACTACCTGATTCTCTCTGCAGGCAGTTGTAAGAATGGGGCCCATGGCTAATTTTAACACCCAGTAATCCCCTAGCAGGTTAATTTGTCCCTTTAAATTTCCTTTGTTTGGAAATTCATGTGAATGGTCTTCTTCCAGTGGTTTGGGAACATTGTGACTATGGATTGGTGGGATGACCTCTGGCTTAACGAAGGCTTTGCCAGTTTCTTTGAGTACATCGGTGTGGAGAAAGCTGAACCTAGCTGGGGCATGGTGAGTTCTCCTTTAAAAAGGCACAACCAATAATCCCACTGACAGTAATGACCAGTGAGTTTGAGGACTTCAGTACCCTGAAACTTGCCCGTGTCCTCCCTTGGTATACAGCGAGACATCATGATCATCAGTGATGTGCTTCCTGTCATGGTGGACGACGCCCTCCTCTCCTCTCACCCGATCATTGTGAGCGTGTCGACCCCGGCAGAGATCACCTCTGTGTTTGATGGCATCTCATACAGCAAGGTACGACTGCTGGAAAACCTCATGTCAGTTATATTACCAACAAGATACAATGTATCACGCATACCATGCAACAAAATACTATTTGTAACAACAATTATCCAACTTCATCCAGGGAGCGTCCATTCTCCGGATGTTGGAGGGTTGGATGGGTAAAGACAAGTTCAGAGATGGCTGTCGAGTAAGTCACACTGTTGCAGCTTCATGACCGAAATTTAACAATGGATGATCATACAAGTTTCAAGTGGTTCAGCAGCTGATTGATGAAAGCCTGTTTGTTTCTTCTTTTGTCTTCTTTCACCAGAAATATTTGAAAGACTACTACTTCAAGAACGCCAAAACCGCCAACTTCTGGGCATCTCTTGCCGAAGTATGTTTGAACTATATCGGTTTTAAACCTTAAAAACTGTACAAGGCCAGATTAATAACCAATTATTAAAGGAAATATTCAATATTTTGGGAAGAAATTCTTATTTGCTTTCTTTATGAAAGTGAGGTGAGAAGTAGTGACGGCCAAATTAAAACTTCATGAAGCTTTAAACCAAGCGCGCCATATAGTTCAATTCAATTTTTTTTAGTGTCAAATCATAACAGAAGGTATTTCAGGACAACTTACAGATAAAGTAGGTCTAGACCACACACGTTAATTTACAAAAACCCAGCAATTCTCCCCAAGAGCAAGCATTTGGTGCGACAGTGACGAGGAAAAACTTCATTTAAACAGGCAGAAACCTCGAGCAGAACCAGGTTCTACTGAGTCTAGTAGTGTTTGAGTACAGAATAAACCCACATGTCATAAAGTGTGTTTATTTTTAATATATAAGATTTTGAAACATTAAACAGAACCAGGCTAGTTGTTTCCCTGCTTCCAGGCTGTATGCTATGCTAGGCTAACCACATCCTGACTCTAGCTGTCTTAATTAACTCACAGAGAGAGATACATATTGATCTGAACATCTCACTCTCAGAAAGAAAACAAATGGGCTTGTTTCCCAAAATGGTGGAATATTGCTTTAAGTTTTGTGAATTTGTCTGAAAAGTATCCAATTTCTTCTGTCTGTGCCCAGGTGAGTGGGTTGCCAGTTGCGGACGTAATGGATACATGGACCAAACAAATGGGTTATCCTGTGCTGGACCTGTCTTTCTCAGACATGAATGCCAAACTGAGCCAAAAACGATTCCTCCTGGATCCTAAAGCTAATGCCAGCGAGCCTCATTCGCCTCTTGGGTCAGTGAAACCAACAAGATTAAAAACGCCTCAGAGCTGTCTAATTAGGATTAGAATGACATTGTCCTATTTTGGCATCATTACCCATCAAACAATACAAAAAGTCCAAAGACTGCCATGATACTTTGTCAGCTTCAGCTGTATTTCTATTACGACCTAATCATTAGGTTATTTCCAATTAACAACTTTTCATCTGATTTACTATTTCAGGATGGTGCTTCCTTTCTGATGTTTGCTTTGTTGTCTTTCACGTTGAAAGAAATGATGGCCAAATAAAACTTCATGAACAATTTCCTTTATTGTCTGAGCCCACTAGATGGCGCTCTCTGTCCAACAAACGGGTTGAACGCACACTGAATTGCCATTACTTAAGCCTTTTTGTTTAAACCAAGTCCGCCATCTAGTGGGCTCAGCAAATAAATAATATGATTAATGAAGCTTCATGTGGCTTCATTTGGACATGACTAGTTAAAAGCCACTCTATAGAGTTATTAAGACATTTAAGTTTAATTTTATATTTTATTATAAAATATTATAATTAGATTGTTTATTCAGGATAACAGGCCTAAAAACTAAATACCATCTGAGTGAGGTACTACAATATGATAATTTAGTTTTAAGAGGTAATGGAGTTTCCATGTTGGAATTTAGATGATTGAGATGATAAAATGACACAATCTGGTCTTCTAACAATCTGTAGCTACTTCTGGGTTCTGCTTTAAGTCCAGTTCAGACCAAAGATGAGGAGTTAAAACTTGCCGCTACTTGCAACGCGTCGATCTGCAGCGTTCTAAAACCTGCCAGTTTACACCAATGCGGTGAGACGAGTGTATCATCTCCGTAGCAACGACTCTTTCTACTAACGACCGACTTTTCAGGCTTTTTTGTAGCTAGATAGGTCATTTGTTGTGTCTTAAAATATGAATGAGGATAGTGATAGTGCGATACTTGCTACAGTTGCATTTCTAGTGATGAATCGGCAAAAACAACATGTTATGTCTCAGATTCACTGCTTTGCTCAGTCACTCTCTAGCTCGCTTGACCCCATGCCATGTTCGTAGGTACTTGTGGGTGCTCGTTGGTGCTCGTGAACCCAAAACTCTGCCATTTCGACCAGTTGACAGTTTGTAACATAGAAATAAAATGGATTATGGACCATTTTATTTCTATAGTTTGAAGCTGACTCGACCAGCTGACTTCTTTATTGGCTGTTGAAACAGCTGACGTCTCTTACGTTCTAAAACCAGCCTCTAGAGACTCGAACAGCTCAGACGCCATCAGCTTGGGTCGAGCTGTGACGTGCCGGTTCAGAACGTTCTTAAACAGTTTCGTCTTGTTGCGAAACGTCTGGTCTACTGGTCTGAACTGGACTTTTAAGCCCCTAACTTTACTTTAATCTGTGATAAAGCCACTCTACACTTCCTGCTCAGCAGCAAACAGCAGACAGACACAATTAGAGACTAGCTGGTGTACATTTAGTAGCTGAAAAGAGGTCTTTCCTCAAGAATTGGTGGAGACCAAACCAGAGCCAATGATGATAAGGGCAGCTTTAATGAATCAAATGCAATTGTAAGTTTTAAAATGACCTAAAATAATATTAATAATACATAAGTTTTATATAGCGCTTTACATGGAACTCAAAGCGACTTTACAAACAAAAGAAAGAAAGAAAGAAAGAAAGAAAGAAAGAAAGAAAGAAAGAAAGAAAGAAAGAAAGAAAGAAAGAAAGAAAAACAAGATGAGTGATTATTGTAAATTATGGATAGGCCAATTGAAACAAATGAGTTTTGAGCAAAATAATTGTATATTTGTAGGTTGTGTATGTCAGTGCATTAATAACAATTAATGTGTTTTTGTTTCAGGTACAAGTGGACCATTCCAGTCGAATGGCACGCTGTGAAAAGCAACAAAAATATGTTGACGATATTTAACAAGAGCAACACAGGTATAGTATGCTCAGCTTAAGTATTTTTTAATTGTGTAATCATCTTCAAAACATTGAAAATAATCAAAAACATTTTATCAGCACTTTGCCTTTAAGCCAGCCAATGACTAATGGCAAATGAGATCAATTTTCTCACTAGGATGAATTATATAATAATTGGAATTTAGTTCTTTCATAAAAAAATAAGATCTAACACTCTCAACTCACATTGAAACTTAGAAGACTTCAGAGACTGCTGGATCCTTAATGTAGATATAAAAAAGGTAATTTGGACAGCACTCCAAGTTAAACTTTTTATTGCCACACAGACATTTGCCCTAGCGTCCAGGTGGCAATACAAAGTACAAATTTAGTTTACATTTAGTTTTTTCAGCACATCAAGACAAATAAAAATGTAAACAGGGTTACTACAGGTTTCACCAAGTCAACTTTAATACTTTTTGAGACCTTTTTTAGACCCTTATGAATAAAATGTAATACCTATGTCAGAGTCTGGAAACATTGTCTGAAACAATTCCCAGTGTCTAGATTGGCTGCAAAATAAGTTGCATGTTGGTGTCATTTGTAGTATATACAGTGAATTATATTTGGACTAGTGACAGAAAGAACTACAATACCACAGAAATTAAAAAAAATAACATTCTAAAGCGCTGCGGGAACATTTCAATGAGCACTGCATTGACATTGGAAAATTAAGACATGTTAAAAGTTATTTAAGACTTTGAACACAATACTTCAGCGAATTTAAGACTTTTTAAAAAGGCCTAACATTGTGATTTTCAAATTTTAGGCTTTTTTAGACTTTTAAAGACCCCGTGGAAACCCTGTGTAAAATAAATAGATGACATTTGACATATGTCACCTAATAGATGGATGGGAAAGAAATAATAAAATCTCAATAAAAAAAAAATTAAAAATATGTACTCATTTTCTTAGTAAATAAACTCAAGAGGGTTTCTATCTTTATAGCAAAAACTGACCAATCCAGCCAACATGTCCGTTTTCACTCACACACTAACAGGCTTTTTACACGGGAAGCGATTGTTGAGCCTCATAATTCATTTTCGATGAGAAGCAAGCCAGCGGGTAGGTAGGGAGGCGCGGGCAGTTTGACAGGCGATGACAAGCGGGCGCAATCCTGTGAAACTGTCGCGTTCGTGCTCGTCAAACGCACACGCCCGTCCGTTGCAAGAGTTGAATTGTGTTGAACTTGTCCCTACGCGAGCGACATGCTGTGCAAATCAATTAACAAGTGACTGATTCTTTCGGTTTGTGAGTTCACTAAAATATAATTTGTGAGTTCTAAACAGTTATCAGGACATAGACAGCGGGGCTCCCCGTGTGAAAAGCCCTTAACGCCTTCTTGATGACTGTTGGTTTTCAGAGCTCGTCATCAGTAACTACTCGGCCTCAGTGGACGGGCTGCTGAAGGTTAACAACGATCACATCGGATTCTACAGAGTCAACCATGACGAGCACATGTGGAACGCTATCAGTCAACAGCTTCAAAACAACCACTCGGTAAAGCTGTCCTCAAAGACCTGCAAACACTCTGCAGTGCACATGTCTTTCAGCCTACCCAACACATTCTCAAGTTTAGTTATTTTGTTTTCGCTGCAGACTATTTCTAGCTCGGTATGTTTAACTGCTGCTGACGTTGGTCAGCCTCATCCTTACATTGGATACAAGATTCAAGATTCATTTACATAGTGAACTTTGGGTGATTGCACTGTTTGGGGGCTTTCACACCTACCTTGTTTAGTCTGGACTTATGGACTTTTCAGTTTGATCCAAACCAAAAATTTAAGGTGTGAAAACTCCCCCGGGCCACTTTCCGGACCAATCCGCCAGAATTTGGTCCGACGAAAAGAGCTAAAACATAGCCTACATATGTAATCTAATTCATCCAAACTACTTATAACATGCGGAAGTATGTTCTTGAAGCAACAGTATTAAACTGTGACTTGTTCTCATGACTCATAATATTACAATTTTGACATTTCAATTTAATTTAATTTCAAAACTCTTGAAACTACTGATTTTTTTAAATATTACAATCATGTTTTATTCTTGTAAAATTATATATATTTTTTCCTCTAGATTTTATAATTTTATTGTGGAAATCTCTGTCGCACTATTAACCTAACCCAATCTTACTTTTTAAACTGCCAGAAACATTATTGAAAGTTATAGAGCAAACATTTTATGTGATGCTTTTCACCTTTGATGCTAACTTCTCTGAAGCAAAACCGTAAGTGACCTTTCATGACACAAATGTTTTGGTGTCATTGTTCCAATATTTCTTGGAAAGGTTTATTAACACCACACTCGTCAAAGAACTCACTGTGTTAGTCTTCTGTTTGACTCAGTTATATTTCTTCAACAGGAGTTTGATGCAGCTGATCGCACAAGCTACATTGATGACGTTTTCGCTCTCGCAAGGTAGGATTCCACCCCCAAAATACGCTTTATGAACATTCATGACATCATATATAGAGATTGCAACTACTGTTTCATTTCACTGTTCAGGGCAGATGTTATAGATTATGGTAATGCCTTCAATCTTACCAAGTACCTGAAAGATGAGACTGAATACATAGTCTGGGAACGCGTGGCCGCCTCTATCGCGTATGTTCGGGACATGCTCTCAGGCAATGAGGCGCTCTACCCAAAATTTCAGGTAGGGGAGATGCTAATCCTTCTGTGTTGAGCTATCACATTTGGAAAATTAAAAACTCATTAACTTTGAAGTTGATCTGTGATCTAAAATTTCTAGAGACAAAATCAACCCAAATGTCTTTTTTTGCTGTCTATGTATGTGACATTTAAACACTTACATCATAATAATCATCAATCAATCAATCAATCAATTAATCAATCAATCAATCTCCTCAAGACTAAAGGTAACCAGGCTTCAGTCAGAGGCTGCACTTCTTTAATTTTCTAGATGCTGTTTTAAAAGGTGCTATATCATATAAAGCTATAAATATATAGTTTGTATTGTTATTAGTAATACTTATGGATCACAAGTTATACTTGCATTTTTTTTATTTTAACTCTTAACTTTACTTTTGCTTTTAGTCTTCTGATTGACGCACTCATTTGCTTAAAATCTGTTATACAGTACAATAGCATCTGCCTGGGGTTAAGTGAAAGAAACTGCCACAGGAATTATATCCCAAACAGGGCACAGGCTGGGTTCTCAGTTTTCAACTGAGCATTTGACTAGTCGCTTTGGTGTCTAAACTTAACTGTCGTCAGCGTAAACTGTCACCTTCTGTCAGCTAAACTTAACCCTTACAGAGCCCTGTACCCTGCTCACAGTCACCTTTTCTTGGCTAAAATGAACTGTCAGTTTGTCAGAAAGAGGATTTTTTCCATTGTTTACCATGGTATAGTTTTACATGTACAGTCGTCTCTGCTCTCTGGATGTAGTCAAGAACTGTTGAGCCATCCTACTATTAAAAAGGTCACATATTATGCTTTTCCGTGTTTACTGTCATATCTACAATGTTATAATGTTGGATTTTCATGTTAAATGTGGCCAAATAATGAGGTTAATATATTTTAGACATCCCTATGAGCTAAAATGTTCAGATTTCCAACTATTCTAATAACTATATATAATAAAAAAAGCCTTTATTGGGGATTTTTCACGGTATAAAGCCCTGCTATATACTCCGTTGCAGTAGCTCACGCTTCAACTAGTGAAACACGGAGCGGAGGCTCTGGAGATTCCAGGAAGTGCGCTGGCCAATCAGAGCAGACTGGGCTTTTTCGGGAGGAGAGATTAAAGAGACAGGCGCTACTACAGAGTGTCTCATACAGAGGGTGAATACAGGTTGCAGCAGCCATGAGAAAAATATATTTTTTTTAACATTAAAGCATGTAAACATGTTCAGGTACAAACCCAAAATTCAAGAATAATCCTGAAAATGCTATATAATAGCTGCCCTTCAAAAAAATCCATTAACTGCAAACTGTAAAAAAAATAAAAAAATATGCACATTAGTGTCTAATGGTATAGTAGAAACCTCACTTCTTGTTCCTTGTAAGATACAAAGTGTGTCAGTAAAGGTTCTGTCTAGAATCATGTTTTTGTTTGTTTTCTCTAGAGACTGTTTCGTGACCACGTAAAAGTTATCGCAACCCAACTTGGATGGACTGATAACGGCACACAGACGCAGAGGTACCGCAGGAACAGTGTCCATTAGAGTTTCATACTGTGTTCCAGAAAACACCTTAGATCCTCCCCTGATCTCCTCTACAATGCACAGCAGTCAGCAGTCATTAACACTCTGAGTCTTTTTTTGGAGGGACAGGGGATCTTTAGGGGGACATAGCAGGTCAACAGTATATGAAATAGCATACATCATCTGAAAGCTGGGAATCTGAAGATTAATTTGAAATGCAGCTTAGTTTTTCTAGTCATACATCTGTAATAAATAGTGTTTTGGTTAGGCACTTATTAAAATGTTGAATATTTAGAGTGTATAAGCTTAGAACACCATGATGGACGTATATGATGGCCATTCTCATGCTCTTTTATGTCTCAGAAGTTGTTGCTGCAATTTTTGGGTTGGTACCTCTTGTAAAACAGACTTGGTGCAACATTTAACCATTTTTGACCACTGAAGATTTGCTAAAAATGGTCAAAAACCCCCTCCAAAATACCACACGAACACACCAAGATCTTGAGGGACACCATAGAAAAACCCCATGCTGTGAAACCTTTGATATTTGGAGAGTTTCTGCAAGAATTGCATTTTTCTGTGATTTGGCAGGTTACTGAGGGAGACTGTGCTCAGCATCTCTTGTCAGATGGGAGACCAGGAGGCTCTGGACGAAGCCTCTCGCATTTTTGACCAGTGGATTGATGGAAGTCTCAGGTATCACCACACCAGTCTTTCCTAACTTGACATGTCTCTGGGTTACTTGTGCTCAATTTTCAGCCAAATAATAAAATATTTTAGCCCTTGTGTTGTCTTCCCGTTGACCTGCAACTTTTGGGTTTTTCCTGATGAAAAAAATTAAAAAATGTCATCGTTGTCGTCTTTTGACACTTTTCCTGAAGTTTTTGAAGCTTTTTTCCCCCCAATTATTTTGTCACTTTTTACAATGTTTAGAATAGATCACATGTGTCAAACTCAAGGCCCGCGGGCCAAATCCGGCCCCTTGCAGATTTAAAATCCGGCCCGCTTATCAATTTGGGTTCACAATAAATGTTGGCCCGCCTAGTTGTGCGCCAAACTAAAAACACAGGAAAGTGTTTTTTAAACTGTAATTACCTGACATTCAAAGCAGAATATTGTAGATTTGCAGACTCTGAGACTCATAAATAAAAGCAGAGTTTTCATATTCAGGCTGTGAAACAGGTTGTTGTTAAAAAAAACTGTAATCATTGTTTTGCTTGATTTGCTAAATTCTCAGTTTAGCAGTTATCAATATGACAGTTAAATCACAAACCGAAATGAAAAAATTAAATAGTAAAATATAAAATAACAAAATAGAAATTTAAAAGTATTTTCTGCACTTTGACATTCCCCCCCCCTTTTTGAAGCTTTTTCCAACACGTTTTTCCAAATGCTATAAAATTCCAATTCAATGAAAGTAGTGAACCTTTTTAGTGAATTTATTTTTACTCGTAAGAGCTGCATGGAGCCATCCATGCAATTTGTTTTCAACAATTTGGTTGAAAGAAACCCAAATTTCTTTGACCAGAGGACAACTGGAGGGTTCAAAGGACTATAGTATATATTTTTTTGTTATCAATCATTTGTATAACCAGCAGACTGGACATCAAAACTATGTGACATCCAAATATATTATAAGAAACAATTTCTCTTTGATTCTGATACTCAAACCAAATATTTACCGTTGATGTGTCAAGTAGCAAGAACATTTTAGTTTAAAAGGTGCTGTAGGTAGGATCGTGAAGATCCAGGACTTAGCCAAAAAATTTGAACATCGACAACTTCTCAGTCCCTCCCCCCGTTTCTGCTAAAGCCCAAAACGGTCTCTATGCCCCTCCCCCCACAAGGGAGAATGAATGCGTGTGCATGAGCAGTGATTGACATGCAGTTAGACACCCCCCCTGGCCCTGATTGGTGCATCTTAACAGGGAGCGGTGGATTTTTGCAAATCACACTACAGGCTGTAGGTGGTGCCAGAGGAGCCAGATTTTTTTTTTTTATTACCTGCTTCATGTAGTTCTACTGGAACATAGTGTCAGTTTCAGCAAATATGACAGAAAGTTAGTTTTATAAGTCTTACCTACTGCACCTTTAAACTCCATTGTGTTGCAATATGATTACACAGTGCCACCCTTTTAACATTAAACCAGTTTTCTATAAGAACAAGAAAAGCAACACCACGAACAACATATTGTTAACACAGCTGGTATTAAAGTAATGTTGGTTTTTTCTCTGGTAATGACATTACAAGTTCTTGACCTTCTGTCCTGCAGCAGTGTAGCAGTGAACCTGAGGCTGCTGGTCTATCGCTATGGCATGAAGAACTCAGGCACCGAAGAAAAGTGGAACACAATGTTCCAAAGGTACAAAGATACTTCTTTGGCCCAAGAGAAGGAAAAGCTGCTGTACGGACTGGCATCTGTGGAGAATGTGGAACTTCTAAACAAGTAATTGAAACAGCTCATTTTAGAGAGTGGTTTAAAAAATGCATTTAAGAATGTTTTTTCTTTATTATTATTATTATTATTATTATTATTATTATTATTATTATTATTATTATTATTATCATCATCATCATCATCATCATCAACAACAACAATTTTATATAGCACCTTTCATTAAACCCAAGGACACTTTACAGATTAACTGGGGCTAAATTAAGCTAAAGGAGGTTGTAGGCTGTGGTGAACAGGTGGTGTTTGAGGACTTTTTTTAAAATATGTCCAGAGATGTAGCATTGTGGATATCTGCAGGGAGGGGGTTTCAGATTATTAAGACAATGGACATTAAATATGTCTTTGCTAGGAGATGCCAGGCTTCACACAGATTGGTGTTTGCGGGGTAGTTACTGAGAAAACGCCACCATGGCTCTACAACCCAGGTACAGGCCTAAACAAATATGGGTTTTCGTCACAGGTCTGAGCAGAGTTGGATTCCCCCCCATCCGGGTAGGGCCTTCTGTGTGGAGTTTACATGTTCTCTCCGTGTTTGCTCCGATATCCTTCCACCATAAAGACATGCATGCTAGGTAACTAGGACAGTTGTTTGACAACACTCGTCAAAAAGAGATATTACAAAATTTCATTTTAACTTTACTATTACATTCATACATTACCCTACTTTTGTGAACCCACTACTTTTGTAAACTCATTTGAAGCACCAAAACCATTGAGTGTAGTAGTATTTCTTCACAAGAGATTTGAGAAATTTCCAAAAGCGAACATCTTTTCAGCTTTAGGGCCAAATTGTCGCTTTACACATTGCTCTGGAACAATTTTGGGCCTCAGTGGACAGAAAGTTGAGTTTGTTCTGAACATTTTACAAATACCCTTAAAAGGTGAATTTAAAAAGATATGTAAAAATGCCCTTAGACATTAAAACAGGGGTGGGGAACCTTTTTGACATCAAGGGCCATATCAGTTTTTATGACTTGTTTTGCGGGCTGCATTATTTATTTTTTTTTGCCGCAGAGCTGAGCACACACAAACACTTTTTTACCCAGGGGTAAGACCACAACAAAAGAGGGCATCGGGAGGTTGGATTTTAACTAAAATGTGGACGAGAGAGTGTGACATGGGACCAAGTCAGTAACACGCGGCTGTTGTATGTTTGCAACGTGTCTGAGTGCTGTGTTGCAAAGTAAGAATGGCCCTCTCAAGGGAAGAGGAAGCAGCCCTTTTATTTGGACACCTGCACACAGGTGCAGCTCATCAGCTCATTAGCTCCTGAGGCCTCCTGACACACCTGTACACGAGACAGACAGAAAACGAGCAGAAGGCCGTCACAATATAGACCTTTTTCACAGCAGATATGTTGACATGTCATAGGAAAAGCACAGGTGTATTCAAAACCATTACTGATGGCTGCATTCCACTTAGGAGAGGTCCTGGTATTGGGCATGCTGACTCACTGAAATATCTTACTGGGACACTTGATGGAATTGAGCCATCGTTAAGGTTATCAATGTCAGCTGGGCTTTCCAACTATGACAAAATAGTCAAAATGTCCGCTGTGAAAAAGGTCCATTGTTATGGTTATATTTAATGTTTGTTTTTTTGTTAATGCCTCTAATGCTGACGTTTAAAATACAGCACTATTTTACCTTGATCTTCTGTAGCCTGGCACCATCTCACGCCTGCACGCGCCTGCTCTCTAGTGAGATGGCTGGAACTGCTTCTTTTTCACTAGGCCTCTGATTTTGGATGGCGTTGATGATGATGCTACTCGCAGTTGATTTTCCAGGTTTTGGTCTGTCAGTCTTGAGCGGAACCAAGATTTTTGCTCACAGCAGTACGTTGTGCCAAACAAGGACGCAAATCTAAGTGCATGTCTCATGAGACCAGGAAATCCTTCAGCAGGCACATACAGTTTATAAAACTCAAGCAGAGGGAGGTTGTTGTACTTTGCTTTGAGCTCGTCATTGCTTTGCATGCATCAGTGATTTCGTGTTGCAGGTTGTCAGGCACGTCAGCTGGTTCCACATTAAATGGCGTTGCAAAAATGTTGAGTTCCTTTAGCTTACTTTTCATGTCCTGAAACCTCTCACCGAAAGCATGAAGGAGTTTGGCGCACTCAGCTGCATATTCAGATGTTACAGCAGGCTTCTGTTCTTGCAAAGTAGGAACATGCACACTGTTGCCCTTTACCAGTTGCATTTGCAACAGCTTTAATTAGCTTCAAATGATTTCACATTGGAGACCAGAGCGCTGACTAGCTGGTTGGGACCTTGGAGCTTGACATTCAGCTCAGAAATGGTAATGTCCACCATGAATGCCAAATCACACAGCCACTTGCCATCACTGAGTTCATTAACAGGCTTCATATCCATGAATTGTTTTACTTCTTCCCTCAATTTGTAAAACCGTGCGAGCATCTCTCCACGACTCAGCCATCGAACTTCACAATGGTACACCAGAGCTCCATATTCCAACTCAAGCTCACTCAAAAGTTCCTTGAACTGGCGGCTATTCAGCCCTTTACTTTTGATAAAATTGATCGTGGAAATGATGGTCGACATTACATTACTGAGCTTCAGGAAATGCGCACAAATTCTCTTGATGTATTATACAGTGGCACACAACTAACTCAATTGGATCAATATTTTGACGGCTCAATTCTCTTCGGATAAATGTGGTTAATCCCCTTTGACCGCGGACCATGGCTGTGGCTCCATCCGTCGCAAGGCCGCTTAACTTTTCAAATGGAAGATCAAACTGGTTCATAGCTGACATAACTTGCCCAAATAAATCCTCTCCTTTAGTAGTGCCATGCATGGCTTGCAGTGAAAGCAAGTCCTCCGTTGTATCGAACTCCGAAGTAATCCCACGCACAGAAATGGCTACATGGGTAGTATTTGTAATGTTTGTTGTTTCATCCTTGGCTAGCAAAAAACACTAACAATTCTGTGTTGTGTCCTTCATTGTTTTTTCAATATCCACCGCCATATCTGTAATCCGATCACCGACAGTTCTTCGCGATAAACTCACGCTTTGGAACAATTTCACTTTGTCAGGTGCAAGCAGTTCTGCTGTAGCAACAAATTCACAAATTCCCCATCTGAATAAGGTTTGGCAATTATTGGTTAATTGGTGGCAATTAGCTCACTTACCACATATAATGTTATCTCTGTCCAAATTCAGTCTGGTGAAAGCTGCCTGTTGGGCACACAAACTTAGCAGAAGTGGGTTTATTTTATCTCTGCGTACTCTGCCTTTGCAACACACTTAGCCTAGCATGTTTAGTACTGTAGTGACGTTCCAGGTTGGTCTTTTTCAGTACAGCGAGCGACTCTCCACACTCCACCCCTCACTTCAACAAAGGATGCCATGCTAGCCGTCAGCGCAGCGGTTAGATTTAGGACATATGACGTGACTCTCAACATTTGAAACGAAAAGGAAATTAAATTATTTTTCTCCTTTATTTCGGACAAAACTAATAGCCTATGCTTGTGATTTGTAAACTATATTTTTTTTGAATTATTTGAAAATATAATTTTTTACTTTGTTCCCCTGCCAAATGGCCTTTGCCTCCACGGGGTGGATCAAAGTCTTTGGCAGGCCAGATGTTCCCCACCCTAACTTTAGAGGGTTAATTAACATTTCTGTAAATGCACCAGTGTTAGCCAGTCAGCTGCTTTTCAACTGTTACCTAGCATGCATGTCTTTATGGTGGAAGGATATCGGAGCAAACACGGTGAGAACATGCAAACTCCACATAGAAAGGCCCTACCCGGACGGGGGATCCAACTCTGCTCAGACCTGTGACGAGATCCCATATTTGTTTAGGCCTGTACCTGGGTTGTAGAGCCATGGTCTTTTCTCAGTAACTACACCCCAAACACAAATCTGTGTGAAACCTGGCATCTCCTAGCAAAGAGATATTTAATAATTTTTTTGTGTCATGTGATAAATGTGTCTGTTGTAATGGCACCAGAGATGAACCAATAGTAGATGGACACTGGGAGACCCTTCTGTTACCTGTAGATATGAGGCTTCACATACATTTGGTTTTGGGATTTGGCTTAACTTTAAAGCTCCACTTGGCTTAATCACCCAAAGATTCTGTGGCTGAGATCTTTGAACACAGAGACATTGCTATTTGAGCAGTCAGACGGGTTTAAACAAGGCAACAGTTTTGCTAGTTTACCTCTCAAGTTATTTGAGATCAAACTGAGCCGGTTACATTTCTAAATGCATCATTTTAGCCCTACATACAAACTAAAACAGCAAGCAAAAGACAGAATTTTTACCCAAAACCTACACTTTTTCAAACGGTTTCCAGGGTGTAAATCTCAAATTTGGCTCAGTGTTTTGATGTGCACAGCAAGTTTTTTGTAAAAAAGATGCTTAATTACACCCAATACAAGTGTCGACTTCAACACTTGGGCTTCCCTTCCCGTCCATCATTGCAACCTAAGACTGAGCGTAACGGATTGAAGCGCCCCTTTTTACCGTGATAAGTCACCAATAAAAGCTTCTTAACCGAAAACTACACAACTGGACATGCTCCAGAATGTGAAGAGAATAACCTGTGTTCTGTCAAACAGGCTCCTGGAGGCTACTAAAGATGAGACTGTAGTGAGGAGTCAGGATCTATTCACTGTGGTGCGATACGTTTCCAGCAACCCACTGGGTCAAGTCATGGCCTGGGACTGGACCACACTCAACTGGGACTACCTGGTCAACAGGTCAGTGCAACAAGGTCTTGACTATGTTGTATTTTGCTGATCATGGTACTGAATTTTCTTTTGTAACAACAGGTACACCATCAACGACAGGAACCTTGGTCGCCTACTGGGTCGACTCAGCACCACCTACAACACAGAGCTCCAACTGTGGAAGGTTGGCACTGTCCTTTGTGCAACTTCCTTGCACTTTGGTTATCATTATTCAAAAACTACTGGTGTCTTTTTTAGCTTTTTGATTTGAACAGGTTTGGTTTTAAGCAGTTTTCTGCTTAAAGCTAAAAGCTTTTCAGCTTTAAGCAGAAAACTGCTGTAAATTTGTCTTCACGGTAACATGAACAGTTTTAATTATTCTAATATTATTCTATTTCTTAAAGAAATATGCCGCTAAAAATCTTTCTTTAAGTAATAAATATTCCCATTTGGCCTCAAAGGTGACTGCGAACACTGCCTGTGGTCAGCTCGTATTATATATTACGTCACAGGGGATTACAGTCTTTGGCAAGTTTTTCTTGCAAGATAAATTAATCCAACGATCCATAGAAACTTCCCAAACCCGTCATATGCTCAGTATGTTTCTAACACAGATAATTTTGTCAAAATATGGTTGAATACACGGCTTCTGTGCTGTTCTGTTGCTTGCCATAACCCTTTAATGTGTCAAAGTTCTGCCAGAAGTTGTGTTTTTAGTTAGCCTGGGTAAACCCTGATAAACTTCCGGCAAATTTGAGATTTGCTCTGCAAGTCAATCTGGCCAAGAGCCCATTCAAGCCCATTTCCAATTTTTTCCAAATCGAGGCACCAATCAAAACCGTTGAGGTGTGCTTTACACGATGATGATAGCGCAGCGACGGCGAGCAGCTTTTTGTTTACATTCAACATGACGGCGACCGAAGAGCAGCAACCCGTGGATGCCGCTGTCGCTGCTATGTCACCCGGATCTTTGGTCTGATTGGTTGAAGGACTATCCAATTGCGCCCAGAGGCATTTGAGCGGCGTCCGTTGGTGACGCCCCTTTGGAAATGGGCTGTGAATGAAGCTTGCCCTGACCCACTTTTAGTTACAACTGAGAAGGGTCTGGTTTCAACCAGGCTAGTTTTTAAGTCATATTTTGGAGGGAATTATTGTTTAAAACAAACTGGATGCATTGAAAAGTTTGTATGGTCATTGTGATATTTTTGACCAATTGTTAAAAGTTGGACCATTGCAGTTATGAATTAAGGCCTTTTTTGGATGAGTATAATGATTGCTGAACTGTAGATACAATGTTTGGTTTTGTGACATAGTTGGAGTCAAAGCAAGTAGAGGTTGACAGTTTGTTTTCAGGCTTCCTGAAACATATTTCTCCATGCTGTTCTTGTAGATGGAGCATTTCTTCGAACTAACACCAAATGCCGGTGCTGGGGAGATGCCTCGGAAACAGGCGCTGGAGACCGTGAGGAACAACATCGAATGGATCAGGATGAATGAAAACGAGATCAGAGGGTGGCTGGAGACCAACTTGGTCTGAAACAGCACCAGTGTAAAACATACAGAAATGCTGTACCGGTACAAAACCAGAGCATCCACAATCCCCTGTTGATACATTTTGTCACTGTCGGTCAGAAACCTGGTATCTCCATATACATTTTTTTCATATTGTGCATCAATGCTCTTGATCACCCTTTCATCTGTCTGTGGGTTTAACAAATATTTAAACAGTGACGAGGCGATTCCCGCTGACTTTGTTTAAAGTGAATAACTGTTTAGGACGTACAAGGTTTTCACCTTACAGCGATAAGATTTCCTTTCCATAAGTCCAGGGTGAGGTTGGGTTTGTGTTCTTTTTGGAGGGCCAAAGCAGGGGACTGTTGATCTGAATAACCAATCGAAAAAAAAATAATCTTACTTGTAAGTAATGATGTTCAAAGGAAGCTTCATGAATCATTTTCTTTATTGTCTGAGCCCACTAGATGGCGCTCTCTGTTCAACAAAGGGTTGAAAGCACACTGAATTGTCATTCTTTACAAATACAAATACAGGTAGTGGTTCATGAAGCTTCGTTTGGCTTCTACTGCAATACAAACTGACTCTGATAGTTACTGATCCCCATACTGTGGCCTTAAGGTCCGTCCACACTGCTGAACGATAACTATAACAATGTGAGCATCCACACTGCTGAACGATAACGTTCTGTAAACAGGGGTGTCAGGCAAGCACGCAATGCACGCTCCAGCAACGTGAGATTACAGGAATGTCTGTAATAATACCCTATAGCCTATATTCTTGGATTCAGGTACATTTTGGGAACCAAAAAGGTCTACCGGCAGTCCCTGGGGCGCAGAGCACGCTGCCTTTTTCTGGCAACAGCGGGCGCACAGCGCTACATAGAGCCGGAGATCAGAGATCTCTGGAGATCTGCATGAGCACCGGAACAAAAACATAGACAGTGTGATAATAACACCCAAAACACAAGATTCAATCACAGTGAATTTGAATTATCAGTGGTTTCTGTGACATGAAACGTTGTTTAGAAGTACTGATGTTTAAAATACACAGAGCTGAAGGATCGTAGCCTCGTAGAGATCGAAAAACTCACGTCAAGTCACTACTGCATCTGTGTGAAAACAAATCTCTCCTGCAGTGCCTCTCTCCGCCTTGCCATGTTGTAAATTCAGATGGATTCTGATTGGCTGTCAATGTTCGTTCATCAAATCGCTCTAAAAGTGATCCCAACGATATCGTTCGCCACTGTCGTTTTCGTTGTAGTTGTGGTGTGGACTCCACCATCGACTGGAGTAAAACGTTTTTAAAACTATATATTTATAGTCATCGTTATAGTTATCGTTCTTGGTGACGGCCCTTTACAGTTCAACATCATCATCATGTGGCTGGGAAGGCATCAGCTGCCCTTCTTTTTTTTTCATTGAAGCCCTTTCCATTTTCGGTTCATTTCTGATCTTGTGCTCATCGCATGAAGGATATTTATGCATACATTTTTGTCCCTGTACTTTAAACATTTTTATTAAGAATTCTTCAATATATTTTTGTAAATTTTTAACTTGTGGCATTGATTTTTCCTCAGGGAGTGCAACCATGATCATTCCCTCGGTGCGCAGCACACAAAGACTCAAAGTACACCCCACTCTCTGTGCACTAGTATGTTTATTTGTATTGATGATCAATAATGCAAGTGTAGAAGTCTTTACTTGCAGGAGATAAAGAGTTGGATAAATAAATATTTACTAAAATTACTTTGTATGCACCTTTATTTCTTTGCCTCTCCATATGTTTTCTTTAGCGCTCATGTCTGTACAACTCTTGATTGTTGGATTGGAGCACGAAGAGCATGTTTGCATGTGGAGTATGTTTTATGAGCTCATGAGTACTGACATAAACCTAGTCTATATCCACGATGTTCCTTGCCGCTGGAAATTCCGCCGGATGTCCTTCTCTTTGGCTGGATGTCCGTTACCTTCCGCTTTCTTTGTGTTGGCATTCTAAGAAAGGACTATGGTTAACTGCTCCTCAGATCTCTGCAGGGTAAATCCAGACAGCTAGCTAGACTATCTATCCAATCCGAGTTTTTTGTTGCACGACTAAAACTACTTTTGAACGTACACATGTTCCACCAAAAACAAGTTCCTTCCCGAGGCTATTTTGCAGAGGCACCGGGGCCCATGAGCATTGTGATTGGTTTAAAGAAATGCCAATAAATCAGAGCACGTTTTACTCCCATCCCGGAATGCTGTGTGGACTAGCCAGACCCTCCTCCGCAGCGCTGTGGAGGAAGGTCTGGGAATGCGATATAAACATGACTGGCAAAAAAACGGAGGTACTTCTTGATGTAGCAGTAATAATACTTTGATAGTCTGGATCAATAAAGTACATTTCCTGGATTAAGCCTGGCCTTCCACTCTGTACGCTTTGAGATACAAACAACGACAAACTTTGAGCTAGCAAGTTCCTTCCCGAGACTATTTTGCAGAGCCACGGTCCGGAGCTTAGCGCCACACAAGCCGAAATCAGAGTAATCCATTTTTCCTAAAGATGTTTTTTGTCATTTTAGGTAGTTCTCATCACGCTGATGTTTGTTCAATTGTTATTTTTTTCTGATAGGTTTGGTTTTTATTAGTTATTCGTTGCTATAAAAACAGGGTGTCAATCAACATGATTGACAGCTGCAAGCAGGACTTTGATACCGCGGCACCTCTGCCCAATCACTACTGCGCAGACTCTGGCTCCAAAATTACATGATGGCAGCACCCATGTCAGGGATATTTTGGCTTTTGTAAAGTAGGTGGAAGTGGAGATGCATCTAAGGTAGTGACACAGAATCAGAATTAAGATTTACCTGTCGAATAAACTTTGGGACTCTGACGCGAGCTACAACAACGACACTGAATGCAATCCTAATGTATGTGATGAAAGAGCTGGCACTTCTTTATCATAGAACATGTGAAATCAAAGCAAAGGATTTTCCTATTGGCCTTTTCTAACACAGGATATGCTTCTGTCAAGCAGTTGAAGAATACATACAGATACGCAGAAAGCTTTCCATTGTCAGTTTGTTATTGAAGTAACTAGAATGCAAACAATGACTACAATGTCACAGCAGGTGGAATGTAAGGAGAAAAACACTGACACTGATTCTTGTTATTTCATCATATTAATCTTCTACACATTGTTTTAATGCCAGGGTGTATTAATACAATGAGATACCGATGCAATTTCACCTCACTGGGTCAGGGGTTGTTGGGAGGTTGTCATGGGAACCTGAGTATTGATGGTGATTCTCTGCCTGGTTTGACATCGGATCATCCCAATGATGGCTCTTCTGAACCTGCAGGGAGAGATTGTCCACTCACTATCACAGTACAGCTTTAAGGTGGCTTTCACAACTGCCTCATTTAGTTCGGCTGAATCACACTTGAGTTTGTGTTCCCCCTCGGTGCGTTTCGTTTGGGCACATGTGAATGAAGCAATCGCACTCAGATGGGCACTTAAAGTGGACCAAACAATCGCACAGAGACCTCAATGAGGAGATGGTCTCAGTACGCTTACAATCAAACTCTGAAATGGTTTGTTTGTGGGGAGAATGGGATCCCACCTGGAACCGCCCTAACTATGTGTACTCCGCAAGTCTGAGCTAAAACTCTCCTCTGGTCAGGTGTGCTTTGCAATTTGTGTTGCGTCAGAGCAGCAAAATGTCAAAAATCTCTCACCAAAAATAGACAGCAGTCCTTCGCATCTCCGTGATCAAACCAGCCGCCGCCAAAGTTGGAGACAGACACCGGCAGAGCACAGCTCTCAAAGTCTCGGTGAGCAGAGCAGATGTTGTAACGGCGCTCGCGAAACAATGTCTGATTATTGAAATGAAATAAGCTGGTTTGACCATTGAGATACAAGGAATACACACTAGTCCAGAACACAGGACATTGGTTCTGTATTTACTTTGTTGCTCCTGCCCCAGACACATCTGACCAATATGAGGAGTGAACGTTGTTGCGTGGTTTGTAGCGATGCATTTGGTTTGCTTGAATTTTTGTATGTGCGACACGAAACCGAACCAAGGGCAAATCACTCCATGCTTACAAACTCATCAACTGATTCCGACCAGAGCAAACGAACTATAGGTGTAAAAAAAAGAAGAAAAAAAAAAAGCCCTGAAACATTAAAATAACAGACATCCCCTTTCAGATGCAACAACTACATCTGCACTCACATCAACTATTTACCAAAGCAAAATGATGCAGAAAAAAAACTCACTTTTTGTTGGCAGCAACATAAATGCAGGGGTTGTAAAAGGTGGAGGACTTGGCAAAGAGTGGAGCGATGATGGCCATGGGGGCAGGGATGGTCTTGGGGTCACCGAATGATGCCCAGAGACACACGATGGAGTACGGAGACCAGGCCACCAGGAACATGACAATCATTACCATGGACATCTGCCGGCCACAAACACAACAACACAGCATCCATATAATATGAGCAGAGTATACAAAGTATTTCACTTTGAGAAAAGCAAGAATAAGCAAAATAAATAAATACTCTTGTCTGAAAAGGAGTGAGAAGAAGCAAAATTAATTTCTGGTCCTACCATTTTTTAAATGTCCGTACCCTTATCAAAGTGCTTTCAATATATTGTTTTTCAATAAAAAACCATACAAGCCTATAACCGAAAACCTCAAAATTCAGTTTTTGCAGATCACTTAATCGATCAAGTTACTATTCCATAATTTTCTTAGTTAAATAATTTGTTCATGTGCCATCCTTAAGCTACTGTCCATCCATTATATTTCTCAAGCATAATTAGCTTCTAAATAGTTCAGAACATCTCTACTCATGAGGTCCAACCTCCCTCCTCTTTACTGTACCTTTCGAAAATTGCTCTTTTGTATTTCATTTTAAACAGTATGACATTTTTACTCAATTTGATTTTGTCTTCCAAACTATTCCAAAGAGTCACCCCACGAACAGAACCACACATGCTTTTAAGAGTAGTGCCGGCATACGGTTTTGGCATTTGCCAACTGCCTCTGTTTAAGTTTTCCAGGTCAAGAAGACCCACATATAGGATATTTTCAAATTAAGTTTTAAATACAGATGCTACACCAAAGCTGCATGCTAACTCAGCCGATTAGAAGAAGGAAGAATGACTCCATTTTCACCTTGGTGACATCCATCTGATCGGACCAGTCAATGTTTATGCTGTCCAGGCAGTTGCTGGCTTTGTATCTCTTCGCAGTGACGGACACGTTGTAGTAGCAGTAAAACATGACGAACAGAGGCAACACAAAGTTCACAGCAATTACAGCCATGGTGTAAGAGACAAAGGAGCTGTGGAGGAAAAGCAGAGTCAGTCATAGCGTCTGCTGAAAGAACAATAAACTGGGTTATGTTTATGTTATCTTGTGTCTGGCTGACATTCAAATCCTAATCATTTGCATTCAATTACTATTACTGGTACATTTGTTCTCCCAATTTTGTCGCATCCTAGGAGGCGGACTGTCTGCTGTTTGTTCCGTTAAAACTGTTTCTGTGAGTTTTATCTTAACTTATGATGCTGCTGTGACTTGCATAACTGCCTGCTCTATTACGGGAGGCCCCAAGTAATCAGATGAGCTGATAAAGAGCTTAAGCTAAGACATTCTTTACAGTCCAGCAGCATAACCACAAACTGTAAAAATAATGGACGAAGCTTCCGGGGTCTGAAAAGTGAAGCCAATGCTGAAGTGCCTTAATCCTGCATTCTATCTAATATCCAGCAGGGGGTGACACCACTGGCTCCAAAAAGAAGACTGTATCTAGAGAAGTCTATGAGAAAATGACAAAAGAGGATAGAGACATGAGAAATCAGCAGGAAGAATGGGGAGACTGTGGGATCCTGACACTAACGATATGCCTGACGTAACATGTGTTAGCTGAACAGCAGCTTTTAGTCATTTTTCTGTTGATTGCTAGCAGACAGAATTGACAATGAGGCACCTTCACTCAATACAAGTCAATGGAGAGTTGTTTTCCCCTCCGGTGGGCTTGGCCTTCTCAGTGTCACGCAATGTGCTCTGTCTCTATTGCCATCAATTGTGAAAAATGCGTTAACATCTGTAATTTATTGATAGTCTATATCGACGACGTTCCACTTCCAGGATTGTTCAGGTGTCCCACACCTTCCACTTTCTTTGTGTTGGCATTCTAAACTGGATTTCTGAGGACTATAGTTAACTGCTCCTCAGATCTCTGCAGGGTAAATCCAGACAGCTAGCTAGACTATCTGTCCAATCGGAGTTTTCTGTTGCACGACTAAAACTACTTTTCAACGTAAACATGTTCCACCAAAACAAGTTCCTTGCCGAGGCTATTTGCAGCGGCTACGGGGCTACGTCTGGCGCTTAGCCCCACCCAAGACGATTGTGATTGGTTTAAAGAAATGACAATAAACCAGAGCACGTTTTTCTGTGTGTGGACTAGCCAGACCCTCCTCCACAGTGGAGTGGAGGAAGGTCTGGCAATGCGAGACTCTTCAATTGATAACTTACGCATCATTCTGTCTCCAGTTGATGGTGCATGTAGCTCCAGTGGGGTCGGGGGCATAACCAGACCAGCCCACTATAGGCATGCAGGACCAGAACACAGCGTTCAGCCATGCTGCCAGAATAACAAGGTTGTACGATCGCATCGTCATTTTCTGCCCTGCGAAGATAAATTACATACATCACACTGACGGTCAGGAAAGCCAGTAAACTGATGCTGGATTCATTACAATATTGTCATTGTGATTGTCATTACAACCAAAAAGGTTCATCCCATTGGGAACATGGGGGTGTTTCGTAACTTTCGTAGCAATCTCTCCATTACAATTGATATAGATGTACAAGTAAAGTATTGTTTGGCCCTATGGTTGCACTATAAGAAAGGTCTGGTTACCCATAACCCTGCAGATTATGAATATATATCAGATCTCTCAAACAACTGATTTTAATGGGAGAATTGATTATTTTAACCCAGCCCTTGCAGACATTATTCAATATATAAATCCCTTGCTGACGTTGAGGAATGTCTTTGCATCTTTTGTCACGTCAGGACATGTAGCTTTCATTTTTCTTTTTTCTCTCTACTGTGTCCTTGGCCCAAAGGCAACATTTATACTACACCTACAATTGCAATTACTGTATATACAAAAAAAAGGATTTTGAAAAGTCCCCAGCAGAGATTTACACCCTTGTTTAGAAAGCAGAAGAGCAGAGAATAGATACCTATGTCTGGTCTGCAGATGGTGAGGTAGCGGTCGATGGCCACCACAGTCAGCAGGCCGATGCTGGCCATGCCAAAAAAGATGTTGAGAGCTGCATAGATCTGGAGGCAAAAAAAACCAAAACATAACAGAAAGTTCATAAAATTTAAACAATCCGATCACGATTGCTTTGTGGTGTCATTCGATTTATTAATTAGCGAAATATTTGCTGATAATTTTGTTATCAATGGACTAATCATTTCTATTTGTGTCAACAACTTAACAGAATTGGCAAAACATATACCGCCCCTAATATCAACATCAAATTTGGTTCTATTTACATGAGTTTTTAATGTAGAAGTAGGTTGTTTTATCAGCAAAATAATGTACACGTAAATAATGCACTCACATTCCACCCACCTGACACCCAGTGTGGCCAAATTTCCAGCTGCCGTGGATGTCTGAGGCGGCTGACATGGGGTAGCCGATACCTGCCACTCCGATGTCGGTAAAAGCCAGGTTGATTATAATAAAGTTGGTGGCAGTGCGCAGCTCCTTATACTTCACAAACATTAGCAGCACCACAATGTTGCTCGATAAACTTATGACACCTGAGAAGAGAAAAGAAGACATGGAGTAAAACAAGGACGTAACTTTGAGTTCAACATAGGGGTTGGGTTGAGATCTTCAACTATATAGGAAGGTCCCGGAAACATGTATACATATTTTTAAAAAGCTGCAAAAAAATCCCCAAAAGATTGTCGAAAAAACACCCAGAAACATCAACTAGATAAAAACACCCCCAAAATTGCCAAAAACAACTTGAAAAAGGTGACAAAACTGCCAAAAAATAATCGAAAAAGTCTATAAAAAAAGAGCAACAAAAACATTTAAAAAACGTTTAATCTTCTACTAACAAGACGACTGCCAGCCACGTGTCACTAGTGCCAACTCAACTCAACTCACTTTTTTTTAGCCAATTGCAAGTGGGTTGTTAAATGTATTTGCCCGATGTGGCTATTTTGCAGAGGCGCCGTTGCTACGTACAGCGCTTAGCATGACGATTTTGATTGGTTTAAAGAAATGCCAATGAACCAGAGCATGTCTTTCTCCCATCCCAGAATGATGTGTGGACTAGCCAGACCCTCCTCCAGAGTGCAGTGGAGGAGGGTCTGGCAGTGCAAGACCAGCATATATGTTACAACTAGTGATGCTCATCATCAAACAATTATAATGACATAAAAGTATAATAAAAATATGAAGAAGCCCATCTTGTTTTCAGTCTAATATTTTTGGTTTCCAAAGGGGCTCATGATAATAATAATAATAATAATACATTTTATTTAAAGGCGCCTTTCATGGCACTCAAGGACGCCTTACAAAATTTATAAAAAAACACATTTAAAAAGAAAAAGAAAAAAAAATCAAACCAGTACAGCATCCAACATTAATCACATAAAAGCCTGCCTAAACAGATACGTTTTAAGACGAGATTTAAAAACTGAGAGACTAGAACTGTTGCGAACTTCCACAGGAAGAGAGTTCCATAAATGGGGAGCAGCATAGCCAAAAGCTCGTGACCCCATAGAAGCGGTCCTAGTGCGTGGCAGAACAAGTGTGAGTGCAGAAGCAGATCTTAGAGTGCGGGAAGGAGTGTGAATATGAAGAAGATCTTGAAGATATGAAGGAGCCAAATTCTGAAGTGCTTTGTAAGTTAAAAGCAAAACTTTAAAATCTACACGGAATTTAACCGGGAGCCAATGCAACTCCTGTAAAACAGGATTGACATCAAAAATGCGAGTGTTGGTAATGACTCGAGCTGCAGCGTTTTGTACCAACTGTAATTTATGGAGAGATTTTGAAGGAAGCCCATAAAACAAAGCATTACAGTAGTCGATTCGTGATGTTACAAGAGCATGCACCAGCGTAGCAGTACTCTTGAGTGAAAGGACAGGACGCAGACGATTTATATTGCGAATGTGAAAGAATGCAGAACGGGTAATTCTATTAATGTGAGCTTCAAAAGACAATGTTGTGTAAAAAATGACACCCAAACTTGTGATCTGTTTCGATAGCGGAACAGAACAATTATCTATTACCATAGAAGAAATATTTGACTTACTTATCGTATTTTTTGTACCAACAAGAAGAATTTCTGTTTTACTGCTGTTCAATTTTAGAAAATTACTTGAAAACCAATTTTTTTAATTCACTTAAGCACTCACCAAGAGCAGAAGAGGGAAACTTTGATGAAGGTTTAGAAGATAGGTAAAGTTGGGTATCGTCGGCATAACAATGAAATTTAATATCATATTTCCTAAAAAATAGTGCCAATAGGTAAAAGGTAAATAGTAAACAGAAGTGGTCCTAAAACAGAGCCCTGGGGAACACCAGTGACAACAGGAGTAGGATTTGATTTAAACTGTTTGAGTTGTACAAATTGAATGCGATCTGTGAGATAGGAACGAAACCAGCTTAAAGCCATACCAGTGATTCCAATAGATTCCAACCTACTCAGAAGTATAGGATGTGAAATGGTGTCAAATGCCGCACTAAGATCAAGAAGTATAAGTATTGATAAAAGACCAGCATCAGCCGCTAGTAGTAGATCATTAGAAATCTTTGCAAGGGCAGTTTCAACACTGTGAAGAGCACGAAACCCTGATTGAAACTGCTCATATAAACTATTGCAAGAGAGATGTTCACGGAGCTGAAGAGCAACACTTTTTTCTAAGATTTTTGACAGAAACGGCAGATTTGAAATAGGTTGAAAATTTTCAAAATTGTTTGTATCTGTCCCAGGTTTCTTCAGAAAAGGTGTTATAACAGCGGTTTTAAGTGCCGTAGGGACAGTCCCAGAAAGAAGTGATGTATACATAATGTCAGTGATTAAAGTTGAAAGGAATGATAAACCAGCTTTAACCAAGTGGGTCGGTAATGGGTCTAGTTGACAAGTGACAGACTTAGATTTTTGTACAATGAGACTAATGTCCTCAACTGTTGGAATTTTAAAAGCAGAAAATGAAGATAACGGAGATGACACAAAGCTAGACTCAGGTATATTACAGTAAGGGTTTGGTGAGACCAATTGCTGGTGGATATGTTCAATTTTCTTATTAAAAAAGTGCATAAATGATAGAAAAGGTTTTGGAACTGCACTGATGTTTTTAGAGTTAACAGGTTAACCTTTTTTATGCTGTTGATTTATATTTCACTGTCTTGATACAGTTTCCATAAGAGAGAAGCAAAATTAATTCAGAAACAAAATCCTTTGAATGAATGGAATACATTGCCAAGACCTGGATAGGTTACATAACGCTATCAGAACAGTTTTTCAGAGGATAACAATGGACTCATTTACTTTTACCATGAATGGCCTCGAAAGCCCAACTTCAGCAGGCTATTTATTTGATTGTCTTGTTTTCTTTAACCACCATTTTCATTGTTAAGTGAAGTTAGTTTCAAATATATTTCATAAAAATAAAAACAGCTAACAGAAATAGACATCCACATTAAACTGCAACAAAACAAATTCTTCTGGAGATACTTTTCCCATTACTCTGGAAAATCCGCAAACTTTTCGTATCCTTGGGAAATGCAGCAGTGTTTTGATCAAATCCCTTAAAACCATTGCTTTATTCATTGGTGTTATTCTTTGTGATGGATGTTCTGAATTCAGCCAATAATACTTCAAATTTCCATATATCATCCCAGTCCCAACGTACTATTGATGGTTTGAAACTTAGTTGTGAGATGTGTTGCGTGTGCCATTGACTACTGAGAGTTACACCACTGGACACGGTTACAGAAGAACATCAAGCAGCTAAATCACACTGCATCAACACAATAGTCACATTATTCATTGTCTATTGATAATGCCATTGGTGGTCTTGTATTTGTTACCTGCGGTTATAAGATATCCAGCCACTATGTTGTGCTCCAGTTGGGTAAAGGCACTTTTCCCCCCGTAAGGTGCAACATCACCTGAAATATTGACTCCAGAGTCAATCCCCATTTTCTGACGTGTTAGAAAAAGACAAACAAAAATGACCCTTAATTGAAGTAAGTCTTCCCACTACCAGTCTTGGAAGGAAAATGACTCAACGATGCAATAAAACAAAAGCAAAATCTGAACAAAAGAGATGTAGAGAGTCAGTATTGCAAAATGCTTCGTCTAACTAAAATCTGTCGGGTATTGTTGTGGAGGGATGGGGTGAAGGGGATTATTGCATACCACTGCTCCCCAGTCCCCAGTTAGCAGGAGGTAGTCGGGGGCAACAGGGCTGCACAAGAGAGGATTACCACTCACGTGGATTTGCTTGCAGGTTTGGCTCTGGCCAATAAGCTTTGATTACAACACTGAAGTTGAGTTATTGCCTGAGCCTTAAAGAGTGTTAAACACCCAAAGAAGTAAATGTGTAATAGCTACTACTCAGTGGTGTAGTCTAATGTGTTGTAGTGGGTATACTGTACTGTATATATATTAGCCAGAATCTACCTTATTTTGGGGGGGGCATATCATAGTGGTGGGAAGTTTTAAGTATTAACGACTTTATTTCCTGAATTCTGACACACTTTTATGCACCAGTTTACAGTGGAAATACCTTTATTTAGCCTATGTGAAAATGAAAAACACAGATGATATTTAAAAATATATTAAAATTATAATGAAAAAGTATGTTGTTGCATGTCATTTGGCATTTTCAAGTGGGTATATGGAAATCCTGGAGCTTTCTAAGTGGGTATAGTGCATATAACTGCTTATCACATAGCCTACACCACTGCTACTACTACTACTGAACTACTATAATGTCTTACTTGTCACACATAGAACACAAAATGACTAGTCATTTAGTCCCCAGATTGATGAAGCCGTGGCCAACACTTGGTGTTGGTGATCTGCTCTCATATTCATATTAGATTGATTTGCCTACAGCTTAATAATAATAATATTAATAATAATAATTACTGTTCCATTCATAATTTATCACTTTTGATTGGCGGTTTAACAGTTGCTTTGTCTGACTGAGAAGACCTTCTAAGATCATTTAGCCCGGCTCGTAAACATTACACTATTTGTTGTAGCTGCTTGAGGTGGAGCTAAGTTAAATCTAGATAGCCTAGTATGTTACTGTATATTTGGTAACTTAGCCCAGTAGTTCCCAACCTAGGGGTTGGACCCCTTCAAAGGGTCACAAGATAAATCTGAGGGCTCATGAGATGAAAGATGAAAGAAGACACAACAAAGTTCTGATACACATCTGTTTTACTTTTTCGACTTTTCTCTAATCTTTACTTGTTTAAGGGGCTAAAGTTCTCATAGATATGTCTTATGTTTTTCATATACAATATATAGAGACTTCAGCTACAGTATTAGGGGACCACTAGGCCTATATAAAAGCATCCAAAGAGCAGCATGTCATAGGACCTTTAAACACTAATTTAATAGTGTTACCAAAACAAAAAAAAAGCTTTGAGTTGATTTTCCCACATAGAATCCCATAAAAACCAATTTTCACCATATGGGACCTTTAAATGAAAAAACTTTGATATTATTCCTTAAGGTTTAGTGATCATGAATTCTAAGAATACGTATACAACTAGTGGTGGTAGGCTAGTGGGTAAAAAAGCGACAAACGTAAAAAATAAAATAATAATAAGCATTAAAAAAGTGTTAATTTTCTATTTGGACCCGGAAGGACAAGTGCATGGTCGACAGAAAGACAACACAAGGGTTAAGTAGCTTACAATTCTTCAGTTCAATGTAGACAATATCCTCAGACCGCCATCCATGTACATCAACATCCGGGACAGTAGGAGGCACTACGACCACGACCCGCTAGTAATCCCCTGTTAGGCGGAGAAGAAGAGAAAGGACCTTTGCATAATCCACTTCCTCTTCACACTATCTCATCTTCTTCAGTCGAGAGAAGACATCTCTTCACCGTAGCAGATAAACATGTCGGGGCTCCTGAGGACCATCGCCAGCCGTGCTGCTCCTGTGCTGCGGGGACACACAGTCACTCAGAGGGCAAATCTCTACGCTGGCCCGGCCAAGGAAAAGATCGGCCCAGTTGTAAGTCTGTTGTTATCGCTAAACCACTTTGGGCTCATGCTAGCTGCATGGCTAGCTAACGGCCGTTAGCTTAGCTGTCCTTGGCTGGCGAGGTCAAAATCAATGTCTGTAAAGTCAGGGGGGGCACTGTGTTTAACGCGTGTGTTTTGTTTTTAAAGCCAATGTGTCTAAATAACCCAAGTTAAGTAACGGAATTCAAGTCGGTAAAGGGTTTTAAGTCACCTCCACGCTCATTATTTTCATATTGACAGTTCCCCTTGCTTCATCCAAGCTAAAGGTAAGCTAACGCCAACCATAAAATCGCTTGCGCTCTTTATTGTAACGTTAGGAACGTAACGTGAAATGTGTGAGTGTATTGACATTTCCAGGGACAGTGGCAGACTAACGTTATGTTGAAACCGGTAACTTTGAATGGCTGGACCGTAAATGGTCAATGCCTAATTGGGGTTCAAATTGTTATAGAGACAGACAGTCAGTCAGTCAGTCAGTCAGTAGTATCTATAATGTGAATTTCTGTAGTGGCCCCAGTAACATTTGTTTATTGTACAGTACTGAAGTCGCATATGACGTGGTTAAGACACGTTTGAGGACCGCTTTAATGTCAAGAATTCAACAATGCCATTTAATGCTATTCATCAAGTTGTTGATTCCTTATCTAAAGTGTTGTGTAATAAATACGGATGTAGCCAATCACCTTTTTTGGCCACCGATCCGATTTTTAAAATATTGAATATCTGCCGATACCAAGTCCCGATCTATACTTGAATTTGCCAGTTAATAGAGCCAGTGGCGGCGCCAGATATTTTCTTTTGCTGGTGCTTTGGGGTTGCTGGACGTTTCAGTGAGGGTGCACTGAAATTTTGAGTTTCCCTTGACACAAGTAGGCTAACGTTACACACACTCGCGCAGATGCCCACCCACCTCCGCCGCGGTTTACTAAACGAGCGAACGAGAGAGATTGATTTAAAGTTGCAGATACAACAGCACCATAGAACTCTGATTAGCCCACCAAACATATTTCAAATACCAGCCAACAAGCCAGGTTCAAACAATCATAACTGCAGCTCTCATACATTGGCTCAGAAGATTAATGCAGCAAGCCAAATAGGCTACACCACCCATAGCCAAGCACACACATAAACACACACGCTCATGTATCACATTGAGCACAGTTTTCGCACATATGGTCAAAATACTGTAGTCATATCTTAATATATCTAAATAAGCCACGGAGGGCGAACACGTTTGGACTAAAAATAAACCGATGTCCAGTGTGGTGTATAACTTTAGATTCGGTGATCGATTTATTCACATTTCTGTAAAACACGTTTATTACTGTAATGTTCTTCTACGAGACAGAGATAAGAGTAACGTTCTTATATGGAACCCTATCTGCTGACTCCCCCACTGTGGCCTGGCTGTGCGGTCCCCTGGTCTAATGTACAGCAGGGTGACGTTAAGCATCCTCAGCAGTAGTAGCCTAATCACGGCCGCGGTCAGCTCATCTTCCTCCGGCTGCTTTTCTTCGTCCCAATTGGTGACAGGTTCACCATATCTCTGTCTCATTTACAGGTTTTGATAAAGTCTCCACACCTTGACGTTGAGGGAGTAAAAATTAGAGATGGTCCGATACCAGTATCGGTATCGGCTCCGATACTGCCTTAAACGCTGGTATCGGGAAGTACTGGAGTTTATACACCGATCCGATACCACGTAATAAAGCCCTAAAGAAAATCTACGTTAAAATAGTTTATTTATGTTCTTTTTCCGTTATAAGTGACTGTCAAACTGGAGAATAAAAGAAAGTTCTGTGTTTGTTCATGTTTCACAAAGAGTTTAACCTGAGCCAGACCGACCACATCACATCCATACAGGGATAGCAGTATACAGCTGTTAAAACATAATAAAATATATGACACACTGGTATCGGATCGGTACTCCGTATCGGCCGATACGCAAGTTCAGGTATCGGAATCGGTATCGGGAAGCAAAAAATGGTATCGGGCCATCTCTAGTAAAAATGTATCCATAGCTAGCGTTAAACTCACTTCTCTAATCCTAACGGTTCCAAATATTGAGTCTTCTTCTTTTTCTTCTGTGTGAATACGTTACTGCGGAAGTAAGGTCAAAAGTTCAATGTGTGCTGCGGTGCTGTACCAATGTGCTGCACCCTTTGGCCGAATACGATCACCTGTGTTTTTTTAGCCTAAAAATAATCGGTTTGTTTTATTAATGTATTTATTCATTTTCCAAATATAAATTATACTATTTACACATTAATGATTTTTTTATTATTATTTATAAATCAACCACAGCAATTTCTTGGGGGTGCTATGGCAAACCTAGGGGTAGCTACAGCACACCCTAGCCCCTCCCTGGCGCCGCTGAATAGAGCTGCACACAGTTTTATATTTACAAAAATAACTATGCAAACAAAGTAACTAAAATATGTCTTCAGCATACATTTAACGTAGTGCTGCTAGCATTTTGTAAAACTTGCATATAAAATCAACTTCTGCTCAGGAAGGGTGTAGAATTTACTTAATACCGTAAGTAATAACGTAAATTATTAGATTGAGGTGATCAGGGTGACTGCTGATCCCTGTTCAGTTAAAAATAAAAAAATAAGTATCAGCTCTGATCCGATATTTTCCGATCTGATCAGGACATCCCTAGTAATAGATGTTACTTTGTCAACCAGACCAGATCTAGGTTACACCCCATGACAATTATGAACCACAGCCTCAAATGTTGGTCTTGAGGAGCTGCAGCATTTATTCATGGGCAAACTGAAACTACCACTTTACATTTACTACCACCCGACAACTTTACTGTTTATATACTGTTAAGTCGTTTTTGAAACCCCCCTACCATACTAGCAGTGCGTACTGATTTACCCAAAATGTAGCATGCAGTTATCTGCGAATGTGTTTGAGACAGAGCGTTTGTTTGGGAGGTGAATCAATGGCGCATCCGCCATCAGCGAAACTGTTCCCTCATTCACTCACTATTCTTTATGTAATGTTTATTAAATAGTGAATTATATAGGGAACGACCAAACGAGGTTTCGGACACTCACTGAAAACCCATCGTTATGTGACTTGCATCGGGAGATGCGCCCGTTGTTTGTGTGACAGGGGCGGGCGTGGCCAGCATCATGTAAACAAACCGAACCTAAAATACTTTTAATATGTCCCTGAAACAAACACAGCACTCAGGAGAATAGTAAAAGGTTGTATATATGTTGCACAAGACCGCGTTGCATTGTGGTACACAGGAGTGAAATGTAGGGTAAATCATATTAGCAGCGCAGTGTGGGTATTTTATAGTGGACTATATAGTGAATGAAATTTACCGCGGAGAATTCAAACACCACTACGAAATGGCGAACACACTACATAGTGCACTGGTTCCGTGATAGGGAACGGTTTCAAACACAGCTTATGTTAAAGGATTTTGGGTGGGCATCCCAAATACACTGCCTAATTTCATTAATATATCACTGTAAAAAGCAAACCAGTTGTCACCAAAGTGCTTCGCAAAGACAGAAACCTATGTATATAAACATAAGACATATACACATACATAATAAGTTTATAATAGCACCTTTTTACTGACAGTCACAAAGAAACTTAAAACAAGACCCAAAATAAAGATACATAGATGCTGTGGAAATGAAACAAGATTTAACTAGAAACATTTTGAATCACAAATTAAAACCCAGGAAATCAGATTTAAAAAAGAAAGAAAAGCAAAACAAGTTAAATAAAATTAAAAGCCCAACATGGCATCATGACTTAGCGTAAATATACACAGCAACTTTCTTAAGCCAAGTGGCGTGTTATCTGTACGCTTTTTCCGCTGTCAGCTGACTGTATCTCTGCTCTGTCTGTTCCAGGAAACGATCATTGGAATGAGCCTGTTCTCCCTGGCCATTCTGGGACCATCTGGATGGATCCTGGCCCACTTGGAGGACTACAAGAAGAAAGAATAATGTGGACATTTTAACAGTGTCATACCTCGTGCACCCATGTCTCCCGTCTTCGTTGACAACCTGGGACCATCATCATTATGTTCTGCTGCAGAGAAGAATATGGAACAAGTTTTACATTCACTCTTCTACCTCTCCGAAAGTTCCACATCCCAGATAGAAACAACTGTTTCCAAACATAGACTCTTAAAACATAGAAATTTGCATTGCAGATCTTCTCTCTTAAACAGTATGTTACAAGATAAAATTTTAAACCCAACTATGTTGCTTGTTGTGTATATTTTATGTGTGTATATCCTTGGGCTAAGGCTATTCATTTAGACCATTCCTGATAATTTTTTGGGGATTATTAGGTGAGTTGAAAATAGGGCTGGGCGATATGGAGAAAATCTAATATCACAATATTTTTGACCAAATACCTCTATCAATACCGCAACGATATTGTAGTGTTGACTATTGGTGCTTTCACAAAGTATTTACACAATGAGATTTTTGATAAATAATCATCAGTAATGTGGCTATAATGACTAAGGGGTAAAGGCAAATAATAGAACAGTCTGGTAAGTTCAAAAAAATAACATCACTTTACTGTAATGCAGCCTTTAAAACCAGGAAAAGACACCACTTATGCCATATTACAATATCCAAAATCTAAGACGATATCTAGTATCATATCGTGATATCAATATAATATCGATATATTGCCCAGCACTAGTTGAAACTATAATTTTAAGATGGAATTGATGTCCCCATGTTTCAAAGTGTTGAACAGGAAATATTCTGCTGATTTAAAAAGGAAGGAAAAAGAGAATAATGGGCAAAGGTCCATTGGTAATGCTGCAGGAGAACTACATCATGTAGATAAAAGGAGGACACTGATCAACAGTGGTTAAAAGAAATCTACATTGTGTCATTGCTACTTTTATCTAAGACGATTGAAGTAACAAGGAGAATGTAGATAATCCATTACAAGTAAGAGTCGTGCATTTAAAATCCACTGCAGAAGATTAACGACAAAATGTACTCAAAAGTAAAATTACTTTGCAGAATATCCTTTTTGACAGTGTTATATTACTGGATGTTTTCAAATTTAAAGCAGTTACAAGGCATATATACTGTATCTTCAAGGCATATGGTTTTTTGGTCAAAATCTTGAATTTGACTAGTAACAAAGAAGTTCCATATCTGTTTCTTGACTATTGCATCATTGTGATGTACTTCATTTGTGAGGTATATTATTTTTTAGTGACTAAAACTGGCCATAGTGGCTATTTGTCTACAAATCAAACTATATCAAAAGGCTATTGATGTACAAAATGGATGTAATGTACGCAGGCAAGAGAAGCCTGTACCAAATCTGTGTTTTTTTTTTAATTTATATATTCATTGCAAGGGACCAAAGAGAACCAAGAAATTGTGATTAATGCTGCATCTTTCTGGTTAAGAAAACAGATCCTCCCAGGTGCATGCTGGTCCTATACCTGCCTATCTACGTACAACCTTAGGTACCTAAAGTGCTGCCCGATTTTATACAAAGCAAAGAAATAAAAACAACTCCTGTGATGCCAAGCAACTTCACGACCGTCATAAAAAAGTCGATTGAGAGATCCCCTATGGAGAAGCCTATGAGTTTCACCTGAGTTTTTCCTAAGACAAGTCAAAATGACTGCTGTGAAAAAGGCAAATGCAATGAATGAAAAGACTGTTAATATATGTATCCTGAAATAATTAAAGAGCTGGCTTTTTTTAGTATATGTGGTGAATAATTAAGTCATACTGTTTTATAGCAATTTCAGAATGCATTATTTATATTTAATTACGTTATTTTGGCCCAAACGGACTTCCATACCTTCCATACGGTGAAATCATTTGACCAGTTTGTCACGTGACAAAACACAGACGTCTGACCAACTCCGTATTTTAACAGGTAAAACATTTGAACTGTTGAACTGTGTAGTTCATGCTAAAAACTAACCAACTAACTAGCTAACTAGCTAGTATTTTCAGATTAATTTAGCTGAGTGACATGAACCGACTTGTCAGCAGTACGTTAACCGTAGCTACATTCCGCTTCTGTTCAAGTTGCTTTGCTTGCTAACATTAGCCACTGCCTCAAGCATTACATCCATCTGATAATTGACTAACGTTGGAGTCCTGCTGCTTACGGACAATGTTAACTGTGATAGTAGATAACAGCCAACCAAACCTATATTTGCGAAGGTATTTAAAAAAATTGACGCCTTGAACCGCAACAACTTCGATAACCAGCTAGCGAAGAACACACTCAGTTGGCAGTTTTTGAATGGCATTTTCTCATAACCTTACTACTCTCTCTTTCCATCAGAGCGCCAGAAAAAAAAAGCTGGTGACCGTTAACCTTTGTTTAAGCTGTAACTTTTATATAGACCATTTGACGGTTGTAATCATTCTAAATGGCCCCACGGTAATTTCCTGTTGCAGTGCATAGATATAAATACGTATATGGTTGCAGTGTAAGTGAAATGACATCAACTGATTTAATAAGGGGCCAGACTGTTGTCTATCAATTGAATTCCATTGAAAGGGTCTATATTCTTCGTACTCATTTAGTAACCCAATACAATGAGGCTGGTCATTCTGGACGACTATGACCTGGCCAGTGAGTGGGCAGCAAAATACATCCGCAACAGAATCATCCAGTTCAAGCCCTCCGCTGATAGATACTTCACTCTGGGCCTACCTACAGGTGAGCACCATTCACACAGACAATACTGTTCGGGTTCGTGGGCAAACTCTTTCTGTAACTTTGTCAACGTTAAGTGGAACGTATATTAATGTGTCCCATTTCTTCCAGGGAGTACTCCCTATGGCTGTTACCAGAAGTTAATTGAATTCTACAGAAGTGGAGATATTTCATTCAAATATGTGAAGACCTTCAACATGGATGAATATGTAGGTGAGTTAAAGGCTGACTAAACTTCTTCTAACGTGTTGCAGTACGTTCTTACTAAAGCTTTTGTGATGATGCGTATCTCTCAGTGGTGCCTGTAGGATTTCATATTACGCACGAGAACGGCCACAGCGCTCATACAGTAGCTCATATTCATAGTTTCACACATAGTCACAATAATGTAGTCATATCTGTAGTGACTTTTAACAAAACTAATATAGGCCTGTCTAAATAAGCCACTGAGGGGCAAACGTGTGAACTTGTTTCGGACGTTGTCACTACCCGATGTGAGTCGAGTGCTTTGCGTCAGATGCAGATCTGTTTTGCTGTTAGCCACAGAATAATGAGATAGGTACATTACATAGCAGAAATGTATTATTTAAAGTAAGACATCACATTTTCACGGCATGATCCCTGATGTCCGTTCTAGGTTAAGGCTGAAGTAGCCTACAAGAACCTGCTAACGAGAGACTTCTGTAATAAAAATGGACCCATGTAACGAAGTTTGTTCACTGCTGGCTACGAGTTAGCAATCGAACACAACAAAGGCTGTCACTTGAATGTCGTTTTGAGCTAACGTTAGCAATCAAACAATCATAGAAAGCTAAAACGTTTTTGAAATGATTTCCATCTTCTGTTATTGTTTGCAATGAGAAAAGTTTATTATTTTATGGATTTCACAATGCAGCCGGATCCCTTGGCGTTATGCCGTAAACCGTTTAAATCTGAGCATGCGCAACTCACATCTGCACTCGACTCACATCTGCACTCGACTCACATCGGGTAGTGACAACGGGTTTTCTGGGCTATAAATAAAACAATGTCCCGTGCGCTGTGTAACTTTCATACTTCTGTATACACATGCTTACTATAAGTTCCACTTACGTGTAGAAGACAAGAGTAAAGTTCCTGCATTAACTGATTTATTAAACCACTCAAAACATTGCGAGAGAATTTACAGATGTATTACAATTTGTCAAAGAAAACAGCACTCTCACTCCCTGGTAAATCCAACCACGGAATTAACAACAAAAGAGATACACAAAAAAATGTACGCACAGTGCGTACAGGACTACGCCTGCCGGCGCCATTGGTAGCCCTTACTTGAAGTACAATTGCAACCTTGTACTTATTTACATGGAGAGAGTAATAGAATGTCAAGTGCAAGCCCTCAGGAGACTGCACATTCAATAAAATAAAACGCTCGTGTACATTAGGACACTTTGCAAAGTGGCAGTTTTCATGTGGCATGAAGAGTAAAATTTGGATGACTCCATCACTCACGAATCCTGTAATGTGACATCAGCAAACAACAGTGACTTCTTAGGCATAGATAAACAGGTTCATCCAGTTAGCTCTGGATTGTGATTCATTTTCAGCCTAATTTCATACCTTCCACGTCCTCACGGCCCCAAAGGTCTGCAGCAGAGTAGTTTACTGTGTTTCCTCTGGAGGCTTGACTCATGGCACTGCATCTCTTGTTCTCCAGGCCTACCTCGTGCTCATCCAGAGAGCTATCACTCCTACATGTGGAACAACTTCTTCAAGCACATCGACATTGATCCAGCCAACGCTCACATCCTGGATGGGAACGCAGAGGACCTGGAGACAGAGTGCCAGGCCTACGAGCAGAAGATCGCAGAGGCTGGAGGAATTGAGTTGTTCGTAGGAGGTCAGAATCACAGTTTTAAATATTGCTTTGTCTGCTATATCATCATCAGTAAAACGGAGCCTGTTGTACGTACACGTCACAAGGATTATTTCATCTCTTTTGCTCGAAAAAGCTTCTCTTTAACTCGGTCTTTGTCCGGCTCCTTCTGTATCTTCTGTAATCTTTCTGTAGGTATTGGCCCTGATGGTCACATAGCGTTCAATGAGCCCGGTTCCAGCCTTGTTTCCAGGACCAGAGTGAAAACCCTGGCTAAGGATACCATTGTGGCCAATGCTCGTTTCTTTGGCAACGACCTCAACAAGGTTCCCACCATGGCTCTCACTGTGGGCGTCGGAACTGTCATGGACGCCAAGGAGGTCAGATTATAAAGCAGTTAATCTATTCATCCATTGTCCTGGAATAACATAATATTATACAGTCATGTGAAAAAATTAGGACACCCATGCTAAAGTTGACTAAAAAGAGGAATAAAAAAAAATCATCTTCTGGAAATTGATCTTAATGCCTTAATTAAAAAAATGAGGAAAAATCCAACCTTTAAGGACACCAATTTTCTTTGTGAATGAATAATGCTTCGTAAATAAATAAATGTTCTTCCTTAAAATACAGGGGGCATAAGTAAGTACACCCATGTTAAATTCCCATAGAGGCATGGGAATGCCTAGGTATGGTGAAGGGTATGTGATGATGTGGGGGGGCTATTTTAATTCCAAAGGCCAAGGGAACTTTATCAGGATGCATAGTATCCTGGATCCATGAAATAACTGGCCTTTAAAAATAAAAATCTGCCTGCCTCTTTGGGAATGTAATATAGGGGTGTACTTACTTATGCATTTTAAGGAAGGACATTTATTTATTTACCATACATTATTCATTCACAAAGAAAATTGGTGTCCTTAAAGATTGGATTTTTCCTCATTTTTTTAATTAAGGCATTACGATCAATTTCCAAAAGATGTTTTTTTTTGTATTCCTCTTTTTAGTCAACTTTAGCATGGGTGTCCTAATTTTTTCACATGACTGTATAACCACATTAAGATATTCTGCACCATATATGCACTATTTGTACATACCTAACAACCCCTGGCAGTTTAAATAAGATCATATATTAAAAAGGTCCCATTTTTTAAAAAGGGGGACTTAAATGTTTGTTTTGATTATGAAGCAGGTCGAAGCACTATATCAATACTGCAAAACACTCAATCCACAGAGAAATGTATACCGCCCGTATTCAGAAACCTTTAAACGAGGTGTCAGGACTTCTGTACAGTTTTGAGTATACTATACAGACAGACAGAAAGTGCCGTTACAGTCATTCCCCGGCTGCAGTGATGGTGCAGAGACTCTGACAGAGCAGATGCAGAAGACCAGGAAACGCTGACCAGTCAGAGCAGGCTAGGCTTTTTCCGGAGGATGGTGTAAAAAGACGGGCGTTAAAACGGCGCATTCCAGACAGGGTGAATACAGGGCTCCGTCTTTGAGACGGCCTTCACGAAGAAGGGCCAGCAAGCGAGGTGATAAGATAAGAGAAGCAACCCCGGTATATTCAGACAGACCGTATGAGAAAAATGAAGTGTTATTTGAACATTAAAGCATGTATACATGTTTTAGTAGAAACATAAACTACAAGTATGAACCTAGAAATGAGCATAATATAGGACCTTTTGAAGAATATATTTTGCCTAAAACACTTAACATGTTCCTACTTTCCTGGATCCACAGCAAGTGGTGGCTGCTGCTAACTCTGTCCTCCTCTGCTCAGGTGATGATTCTGATCACGGGAGCACACAAAGCCTTTGCTCTGTATAAAGCCATTGAGGAGGGAGTGAACCACATGTGGACCGTGTCAGCATTCCAGCAGCACCCGCGCACCATCTTCGTCTGCGATGAAGACGCCACTCTGGAGCTACGGGTCAAAACCGTCAAATACTTCAAAGGTACCAACGACAACCGCGCCTTCTGTATTCAGCTAAGTGGAGTGGAATAGTCCATAGAGAAGAGTTCATTGACATAAATGGGCTGTACAAAATATTAGAAACACCGGTGTATTGTAATACATTCTAACAGCAGCGAACCACGGCCTTAACAATGAACGTAAAGTGGAATCAACACCCGCCATATTTAAATCGGCTCCAACAGAAATTGAATATTGGAACCTTCATGGAGGGAGGATTTATTGCAGTACTCTTTTTGCATTAGACGGCATTAGTTTTAAAGAGGCGGGACTTGATTCACTGCCAACTAAGTGTACGTTACCTGATTGGTTCAGTTCATTTGGGCTGGTGTGAAAGCTGGCACGGACCAAACAACCGGACCAAAACCATCTGAAAACGTGGGTCTTGGTCAGTGATGTTCTATGTTTTTTTCAGGGCCGATACCGGGGGAGAGAGAGAGAGAGAGAGTGCGAGTGTGAGTGTGGACTGAAGAGTAGACGTGATACAAAAACGTTCTTTCATGATGAAACCAATTGTTACTCACTGCAAAGAAATAACGATCGTCGTAGAAATGCTGAATATCGCAGCCGATATTTGATTGATCCTTAGTCTCGGTCTGGTTCTGAGCGCATTCTTGTGTTTTTTTTGTTGTTGTTGTTGAATGGATTCGAATCTCTTCGAAAGAGATGGCACGATACCCTTTTTTTGCTTCCCGATACCGATTCTGATACCTGAACTTGTGTATCGGCCGATATCGAGTACCGATCCGATACCAGTGTGTCATATATTTTATTATGTTTTAACAACTGTATACTACTATCTCTGTATGGATGTCATATGATTTCTATCTTTGTCGTCGGTCTGGCTCAGGTTAAACTCTTTGTGAAACATGTACAAACACCAGCAATGAATGCCAGAGAACTTTCTTTTATTCTCCAGTTTGACAAGTCAGTTATAACGGAAAAAGAAATAAACTACTTTAACGTAGATTTTCTTTAGGGCTTTATTACGTGTTATCGGATCGGTCCATAAACTCCAGTACTTACCGATACCAGAGTTTTAGGCAGTATCAGAGCCGATACCGATAACATCTCTAATTTGAATGGATGCGAGTGCTCGGATTTTCCCTAATTCATCAGAAAGTGTAGAGCAGTTCAAACTGAGGTGTGGTGTGTATTTTAAAAGTTCCTCATTAAAAAGTGAATAAAACATAGTAACTATCCTCACTGTAATGTTTCTGTACCACCTGTTTCTACCCGTCTGTCGTTATTTTAGAAACATAAAGTCCAGTTCCAGTCAGGACTAATAATGCTCATAACTTCTTTTTTCTTTTTCTTTTTTGGTGAGTTCTTTGTAAAACCAGAGTAGATCCATAAACCCATCAGGTTCAGTAAAGTGCTGCTCAACCTGCTGTCAGTCACCAGAATGTTGATTTTTCTCTGTAGGTCCATCAAGCACTGATGATGCAGAATGACATCCCCAAAAACTGTCCAAAGAATGAGTTACGTCAGGTTATATGACTTACTGTTTGTGCCCTTTTAGTTAGTTTGTAATAACTCAGTGTGTGACCGGGAAACAGACCCAAACTATATGGCAACAATGGATCATCTGTTCCTTAGTCTGCACAAGTCAACCACATTGCAAATGTTAAAGAACCCAAATCAAGTTTCCTGTAACCTTTTGTGAAGTCCTCCCAGCACCCTGGAGAGAAGGTCAGAGTTCACAAAACAGTCCATTAGAGACAATGAGACTATAAACCAGCATAATGCTGCCACAGTGGATATAGAAACATTCAGATCATTATCTAAAACGGATCTGTGGTGTGCTGTCCAGTGCCCTACAGGTCAAAGGGTCTTAAGTTAAACTAAACACTCGGTTGTTCTGTAACTACAGTCAATATTTCACTAATAGCATCATAACATAGAGCTGAAAATCTATAGCGACATCTGTAGTTGCATAATATTGCAGAGTAGTAGTAATTTCAGTCATTTTCTGCAGAGCTGTATGTCTGTATCTAATATGCTTTTATTGTCCTTTTTTTGTTTGTTTTCATTGTAGGTTTACTGCATGTCCATAACCGACTGGTGGACCCGGTGCTCAGCATAAAGGACCAGTGAAAGGGAGAAGATCACAGAGTGCGCTGAAGATACTACGGACATGAAAGGACCGCCTTATTACTCTGGTACTGTTCCATATCGGAGAAGCTGTTGAGCCAGTGTTTGAATGGCTGTGCTGACCGCAGCATGTTGCTCATGCGTAGACCTGAACGGCCTTTGGATAATGTCACAGGTAATTAATGATGTAAGGAGATACTCCCTCTGAGGTTCTTTGTTTAAAGGGATAGTACCAGTTTACTTTTTTCTAAACACTGCTCTGGGTCTTGGTTGGCCCTCTTCTTTTTCAATCAGTATGATTCATGACAGTAGACATAAAGCCTTAATTTAGTTTGGTGTGCGAAGTGAATCCACACCGTCTCTGTAAATGAACCTGTACAGAATATATTTGATAACTTTTTTTCATTAGTTTCATCCCCCAATTAATGATGGGACAGAGGACGCAAATACTGTGTTTATTGGTAATATCAGTAACACTTTACTTGAAGGTATCGACATAATCGTGACATGACACTGTCATAACTATGACATGACACTGTCGTGAACGTGTCATAAACGTTACAAACAAGTCATACACGTTTATGACTTCTGTCATTAAGTGTCATTTGGTTTTTGTCATGACAAGTTGACATTGTTTGAGTTGTCTTGATTATGACAAGTTGACATTAATCAAAGTGACATTACCAGAAGTTGTCTTGGTCATGACAACTTGACATTACATTTCTTTGGAGTGTCCTTATTAAGACAACTTGACATTAAACAGGATGACAAGTTGTCATTACAAAGACATCCCAAACAAATGTTATGCCAACTTGTCATGACCAAGACAACTTCTGGTAATGTCACTTTGATTAATGTCAAGTTGTCATAATCAAGACAACCCAAACAATGGCAACTTGTCATGACGAAAACCGAATGACACTTAATGACAGAAGTCATAAATGTTTATGACTTGTTTATGACACATTCATGACAGGGTCATGTCATAGTTATGACCGTGTCATGTCACGAATATGTCAATACCGTAATATCTATTAAACCAATTAATGTTATGGAAGTTAACACAAATAAATGTCATCAAGTGACCTCTTACTCTAGTTAAACTGTTGCTTTTTCTTCTTTTTTTTTTTTTTTAATAGTTTTTGCTATTATGTATACAAGGAATGTGAACTGTGTGCTCACTGACGGTCACACTAGTGGCTGCCTAGCACAGCCACAGTCCACCGCAGGACACAACACAAGTCAAAACCTCTGTCTAGCCCACCTCTAGACTACTGTCCTATGCGTACAAGGTCACTACTGTTGTAGCATCAGAGTGTAAAGGAGATGAATCGATTGTCGACAATTAAATTAATCAACAACTATTTTGTTAATCAATTAATCAATTTTTTTTCTTATGAAAAAGTGAAAACTTCTCTGATTCCAGCTTCTTAAGTTTGAATGTTTTCTAGTTCTACACACCTCTGTCACAGTAAACTGAATATATTTTGAGTTCCTGTCAACTTAAACAGCATCTGGATTCATGATGCATCTATTCAACACTTGACTTGTATAGTTAGTATCCTTTAAGGCCTTTGACTTATTTCCAGTGTACCTTTGTGATTTATTTCCATCTTTAGTGATTGGTTACAACATCATGTTCATCAGGCTGTTACAGTTACTGTATGACTTCTAGTCGGTGTTTGTGCACATATACTGTCTATTTTAAATTTCTTTTCTAATGACAATAAAAACAAATTCTTTGCCTAATCCTAATCCTAAGCCAGTTGAGGTGGTTCGGGCATCTGGTAAGGATGCCCCCTGGGCGCCTCCCTAGGGAGGTGTTCCAGGCACGTCCAGCTGGGCGGAGGCCTCGGGGAAGACCCAGGACTAGGTGGAGGGATTATATCTCCAACCTGGCCTGGGAACGCCTCGGGATCCCCCAGTCGGAGCTGGTTAATGTTGCTCGGGAAAGGGAAGTTTGGGGCCCCCTGCTGGAGCTGCTCCCCCCGCGACCCGACACCGGATAAGCGGACGAAGATGGATGGATGGATGGATGCCTAATCCTTGTCTTTTATGAAGTACATATTTAAAGTTGAACGGGATAATCATTAGCGATGTTACGCTCTATGCAGAGGCTTCGAAGCACAGCGAGAAATCCTGAAAGTTGTCCGTGAAGCGCGTATCGAGGCTCGTAACGTTTTAGTCTGATGACGACATCCGAAGCCTCGCTGCCCGTCCGTACCACATGACTGCTTTATTAAGTGGTTTGAATCTACAGTTTTATTACACAACATGATCTACAGGGGCACATTCAGTGCCCTCAGCCCAGTTAAACCATTGCCACTTTCCAGTTTTAGTATAGCCTGCAAATATTATCCGTTTATTATAAAGTTATGTTGATTATATTATACCAAAAGAAATTACACACTATATTGCCATAAGTGTGAGGCGGTCCACTTGGTCAGTTAGGACCGAATACAAACAAATTCTCTCATTTAAGGTGGTGTATTAAAGCTGGACTAATAATAATAGAAACTTGTATACAAGGGTCTTTCCGGTTTGAGAATCCACAGTCAGCGGATCGACTGTTTCTCTGTCTCTTCTCACAGTTCAAAAGTCACAGTTCAATATATGAAAATGTGAAGGCTATTGTGATTGGTTAATACTAAGGCGGGAGGCAGCAGTCGAATGAGCCACCGAAATCCGCGTTGCTATTTCGTCCGGTAGATACTGGGCACCACATGCGTGAACAGAAAATTGCGTTGCCTGTATCTTTCACGGAAAATGTGTGGAAAGCGGTCGCACAACAGCTGAAATGGCATACTCCTTCACAGTATCCTTCAATAAATTAGGAATGTAGCACAATATGGATGTATTAGGAATGTAGCACAATATGGATGTAAAAGCAGTTATAATTAACCTATGTGACAATAAAATTAGTTTTGGTTAAAATCAACAAATAATCGTGATATCCATATTGATCAAAATAATCGTGATTATCATTTTGGCCATAATCGTGCAGCCCTAAAAACTATTTCAGTCGAGAGATCACACTGTCATAAACCACTCCTATCCTTCTCTGTTGTGATGCAGTTTCTTGGTTTCCCACAGTGGGGCACTGACTCCTAAGATTTGAAACCAATGGCAACCCACGTGTACTCTCATAAGATGCAGTGTGATAGAAATCTGTGGCCAAACATTGTACCATGGAAGCAACTTGGTTTTATTTGTAAGTGAAGCTGCATTTTTACTGCTAAATACACAAAAACCACATCAACCGTACAATCGGTTCATTTAAGTTGCATGTTAATGGCCCTCGTCAATTCTCATTGTAAGATAAAACAAACGTTATTGACCCTTATGTAGGCAAGCATGGCTCACAGCAGCACAAGGAAGTACAAGAACAGATTGGTAACTTTAAATAATGAGAATGCTGTTCAGCTACTATACACAATTTGTAATGAGACATTGAAAAACCAAAATCAAAGGTAAAACTACAAGTGTGTTGAGACACAATCATAAGTAAGCAACAAAATGAGGATTTTTGAATAATTCCACTCCCTCAAGGGAGTGGACTTAAGTGGTTGGTAAAGTGTAGTGTGTCTGCAGATAGCGGCAAGAAATAAAGTTACAGGGTTTTCTTGCATAGAGGAATTTTTGGCGTGGCGTACCCCTCCCACAAAGAAGTTTTAGCCAGCCTCAAAAGAAAATCATCAGCACCAAAATGACAAGAATTGAGACTAAAAATAGCAACTCAAGTCCTCTCTAAATGCGTTCAACCCTCCTGTTGTCCTCGGGTCAAATGTGACCCGTTTCTATATCAGAAATCTGGGGTTCTTTCAACCAAATTTCCCAAAAATAACTGAATGAAATTGTGTAGAAGACTAGATGTAACACAGAATTGGGTAATAATTTATGCTTTACAAACAGGCAAAGGATGGACAGCATGAGAGTACGTAGGAAAGTGCGTTGAAAGTGTCAAAGAAAGCGTTGAAGGTCCTATGACATGGTGCTTTTTGGACCTTAGTGGTCCCCTAATACTGTATTTGAAGTCTCTTTTATATAGACCTTAGTGGTCCCCCAATACTGTATCTGAAGTCTCTTTCATATAGGCCTTAATGGTCCCCTAACGCCGCCTTCACACTGGCAGTTGAAATCAGCTCCGTAATACGCAATACGCCCCCAGCGGACGTCGTACTACACCGTTGAAAAGCTTCGGAAGCGATTTACAAAACTGGCAGAACAACTAGAAGGACTGATAAGTGTCTGAATGTCCGATTCTCTCTGACCTCTCTTATACAGCTATAAATAGAAAGGCTGCTGCGTGGAGTAAAGTTGCCCAGGACGTTGACATGTCACGTCGGTTAAATGTGATATAGCGGTATAATGTCAATAGTTAGACGTCTGTTGCTAGCTAACCAGTTAGCATTAGCAGGTTTGTTTATCAGTACCATGGCAACGCTAACTTCCGTCGGATAGGAACCGTCCGTAGCTTTTCGCAAGAGTTCAATTTTTTGAACGCATCCAGATGACCAACTGACACGATTTTTTTCGCACCACACTCGTTCGGACCCGGTTCGGACCCATTCGCATGCGGTCTGCGAATCTCCATAGGAAATGAATGACTTCCGGTCGTTTCGAAGTCGTATCGGAGCTGATTTCAACTGCCAGTGGGAAGGCGGCGTAATACTGTATCTGAAGTGTCTTTTATATAGACCTTAGTGGTCCCCTAATACTGTATCTGAAGTGTCTTTTATATAGACCTTAGTGGTCCCCTAATACTGTATCTGAAGTGTCTTTTATATAGACCTTAGTGTTCCCCTAATACTGTATCTGAAGTCTCTTTTATATAGACCTTAGTGGTCCCCTAATACTGTATCTGAAGTCTCTTTTATATAGACCTTAGTGGTCCCCTAATACTGTATCTGAAGTCTCTTTTATTTAGACCTTAGTGGTCCCCTAATACTGTATCTGAAGTCTCTTTTATATAGACCTTAGTGGTCCCCTAATACTGTATCTGAAGTCTCTTTTATATAAACCTTAGTGATCCCCTAATACTGTATCTGAAGTCTCTTTTATATAGACCTTAGTGGTCCCCTAATACTGTATCTGAAGTCTCTTTTATATAGACCTTAGTGGTCCCCTAATACTGTATCTGAAGTCTCTTTTATATAGACCTTAGTGGTCCCCCTAATACTGTATCTGAAGTCTCTTTTATATAGACCTTAGTGGTCCCCCTAATACTGTATCTGAAGTCTCTTTTATATAGACCTTAGTGGTCCCCCTAATACTGTATCTGAAGTCTCTTTCCCGAAATTCAGCCTTGGTGCAGAATTACAGTCACTAGAGCCAGTCCCTCAATGAGCTTTCCTTAGGATGAACCATTTCTGTGTCTGTAGCTATTGAGGAGGAGAGGGGGTGGGGGGGGGGTGGGAGGGACAAGGTGGAGGGTGGGGGTGTGGCCTTGACCAACTGCCTCTTTGTTCGTTTGAAAGCCATGATGTCTCTCTCTCATGGGTGGGCCAAATTCTCTGGGTGGGCAAAGCAGAGAAAGGGGAGGTAACCTTGCTCCTTATGACCTCATAAGGAGAAGATTCCTGATCGGCCCATCTGAGCTTTCATTTTCTCAAAGGCAGAGCAGGATACCCAGGGCTCGGTTTACACCTATCACCATTTCTAGCCACTGGGGGACCATAGGCAGGCTGGGGGAACTCATATTAACGTTAAAAAACCTCATAAAGTGAAATGTTCATGCCATGGGACCTTTAAAACTGTCCAAAAAAATGCCAAAATTGTCAGAGAAAATCATCAAAAGCGTTAAAACCGTAGAAAAAAAATAAAGTCAATAAAGTGTTGAAAACTGTCAAAATATGGCCTGCAGAAAGACAATACGAGGGTTAAGAGCAATTTACCAAACAACCGTTGAACAAGCACAACATAAACTTGAATATGAGCGCTGATCTCAGTTTTATCTCCAGAGTCAGGCTGTACCAGACTCTCCCAGTGATTGATTTAAATCTGAGCCAGGAAAAACTGAGTTATTGTACATAAAGCAGCCAGATTAGTCTGTTGAGATCACTTCTGATCGAAGAGTCTGACAGCAGCAGGGGACTCGAGACTCGCGTAGTTATGGTTTCATTCTCTCCAAAGTGATTGGACAGGGACATGGAGTAGTAATTAGTAATATTCAGGAAAGTAAATGAAATCTCTCAAACATTATCTGGATCGTCGCCATTGACAGCATCGTGCGTGCCACTGATAATTTACCTCACATAGAACACAAATTGTTCACCTTCAGTAGTTGTACCGAGCCTTTATTCACCGATACCTTTGAGCCGACACAATGTCCTGCACAGCATGAAACGGCTCTCCTGTGGCTCTTTCCAGAGACATCACATGGGTTTATGTTCTTTTTAAAGGCTGTGTAATCCAGCAGTAGACAGCAGGTGCACAGCAGCACCACATGCTGACCTCGCCTACACACATCACATTCACTGCTGATGTAAAAATGCAAAGCACAGGTGGTTGAGGTGGATGGCTCTGCACTGGATTGGAGTTCATTCCGTTGAAAACACAGACTTTCACCGGGGAAACAAACACGTGTTTGTGTCCCTGGAGTACTGCTAACCACATTTTTTTTCTTCAAATTTTAACTAGTTGTTTTGGTGCCAAAACTTAACTGTCGTCACTGCATGACGGTAACTTGTTGTTGGCTGAACTCAACTGCATCGGCCTCTGAATCGACCGCAGTCTTTCCTGCGCTAGATTGAACTGTAAATACTGCTAAACTTAAAGGAACACGCCGACTTATTGGGACTTTGTCTTATTCCCCATACCCCCCAGAGTTAGATAAGTCCATACATACCCTTCTCATCTCCGTGCGTGTCGTAACTCTGTCTGTCGCACCCACCGCTAGCCTAGCTTAGCACAGATCCTGGAGGTAACCGGCTACATTTAGCCTACTGCTCCCAATAAGTGACAAAATGTTGACACATGTTGTGATTTATATAGTCACAGCGTGTTCAAATAACAAGGTCACATGACACACAGCCATCTTCTAACCGTATACAAACTGGGAACTATATTCTCAGAAGGGCGAAGCACTGCTACTTGGGCGGAGTGATTAGCGCAACACCTGAAAAGCACCGTTGTTACTCTCGGGGCTTCTCAGGTGCTGCGAGCATATACGGAATTATATCTCCCTATAATTTGTACTAAATAGATATAGGGATTTTTAGATCATAGATCTTTTCAGGAAATTCCTATTAAGTTATCAGAAAATACCCTCAGACTAAAGTGTCCCTGCTAATTAACTACTTTGCATTCTGTTGGTTAGTTAAATCTAATGTTTTGTATGACAGATCTTGGTAAAGTAAGTGCAATAATACTGTAGTGGGGTACATATGGTGTGGGAATACCACTGCTGGTCATGAAATACTTCAAAGGTTGACTACATGCAGCGGTTTTAAGGCAAACAAAAATATTAAAATCTTTTTTACCTCACACACCTTTTGCAGTTACAGCCACCAGATGGCACCAGTGTTGCATCACACCATTCTGGAATTGTATCTGACTCTGTGAAGTTATGTTGACGTTTTTGTGTCTGTGGTGTAGCCAGACCGGCAGTGGACACACAACCAGCAGCACTGTGATGCTGCCCGCTTGAATCAGGTTCATGAGTTCAGCGCGGTTCCCGTAGTTGCAGTCTGACACCGTAAACAGTGCTGCGTTTGCATTTCAGCACCTCTGAAATCCATGCTACTGATGAACTATGACATGTATAAATACTGAGTAATTACTTTATTATGATGCAGTGAGGCCTGATTAAACAGGCAGCAGGGTGACAGCTGCCCCGTCCTCCGTGTTTGGTTTTCTTCTGACAGAAGCTGTTTGCTTCTCTCATTTGAATGTGTGATTAAGGCAGATAGAATACAGGTCCTTCTGCTGGTGATCCGGAGAGAAATACGTTTTTTTGTTGTAAAACAATGGCCTACCTATAATTTAATCACGTCATTCAAAATGTGTCTCTAGAAAATACCAAGGCAACAATGGGAAGAAGAACTAGGAACTGAAATATCTGACAATACATGGGACAAGGCTCCTTCCTGTGCAAATCTTAATCTGACTCAATTTAAAGTCCTCCATCGTACTCACTAGAGTAAAACCAAATTGGCTCAAATATACCCAGATGAAATGTGATCACTCTAAATTACCTAAAGCAGACTTGGCACTAAGGCTGGGTATTGTTCAAAAATGTTCGATACCAATAAAATATCAGTAATACCAAAATACCAGTATGGATACCAATATCGTGACTTTGATACCGGGTCCTAACAATAATTAAAATAACATTACGTGAGTTTTACCTCTACGGCGTGTAATGTTAGACGGCCAATCACAGACATTATTTGATCTTGGTAGAAGCACGCTGATGAGATTTGCTCCTAAGGTATTGAAATTGGGTGTTGAATTACCAATTGAATTTTTTCGACACTCGATACTGTATTGAATACGGTACCCATCCCTACTTGGCAAACATGTTTTGGTCACGTTCAAGATTGGGGGAATTTTGGATATCAATATTTAGGATCTTGAATGAAGCTTTTGATATAGATAGATACACAACCCAACCCAACAATGGCAATATTTGGGGTCCGAGGAGATGATATCAAGGCTGTCCTCGATTAAGGAATTCTCAGTCAACTAACACTCAAACGATTTTATTGACTTAGCGATGAGTTGGTTTAATCGACTGATCTGTAAAACTGAATTTCTCCAGAAAGTATTGTGCAAAAGCACCACTTTAAACATTGTGTTTACCAGAGATGTGCTCACAGGTTTCCTGGAAATAAGTCAGTCAGCATGAAAAATTATTTAAAAAATGACTAAATCGACTAAGAGGGGGCAGCCCTGAGATGATATTACAGTTTTTCTTGATTGCTTGAACACATTTCTTGAAATTATCTCTTTTCTCAAAACTCTGAACACAAATCTGGAACTTCTCACCCAATTTCCCAAACGTCCTATTTTCAGGTCAAAAAGGGTTAGCCGAGTTATCCGGGACTTTTTTTATCTGCTGCTAAAAGTCAGGTGTACTTTTGCAAGAAAATGAAACCTGACTGGAAAATAATAAGCAAAATAATGAGCCATCATGGTATGAGATTTGTTTACATACTGGAGAAGTCTGTGCCTCTGTATATCTGTATCAGTGGCTACATTTACATGCACACCAATATTCAACCATTATTCGAATATGACAATATTTTTTAATTTGATTCAGCTCATGTAAACAGCTTATTCTGAATAAGGCCTTTTTCTGAATTTACCATTTTTTACCATAAGACGTGAGATATTCTGGTATTATTAGGGTTTTAGAGGAGTTTAGAGTTAAACCTGCCAATAGCACGCCAGGTGGATAAGCCAGTTTGTGATTGGTTCCCGCAGATTTGTAACGGAAGCAGGATAGAAAAATGTACAGGTTTCCAGCCTGAGCTGCAGGGAGAAATCAAATCGCCGGCCGATCGGGCTGGGTTTACCCGGTCTAGGTTTTTACTGCAGTTTACGGCCTCTTGCCCATTTACGGCTTATGGTCAACTCTGCAAGTTGCTATATGGTTGCTGTACACGAACCAACCAGACAAGAGTTGGCAAGGCTGCAGTCCGATAAGAAGGAAAAACACAGCAACTTTTAAACATTATTAAGGACTTGGATATCAACAGGTTTTTGGATATGAGCCAACCTTTTCTAGAAGCTAGTTGAAGGAATGAAAGAGGGAGGCTGTGTTCGCACGGTCCAACAAGTCCGTCACCGGTGGTAAACTTTGAGAAAAATCGTATTTTGCACGGCTGCAATATTGCATATATATATTCCATATATAGTGGAATATTCACTTTCATTAGCCATGTAAACTGCTTGGTCGGAAAATCATCTTTTTCGGAGTATCGTCTTTTTCGGAATAAGGGCAAAAACCTGGAACATTATGTGCATGTCAACATAGTCAGTGTCTCTGTGTCCCAACCAGCAGCGGCAGATCGTCGCCCACCAAGAGCCAGGGTCTGTCCGAGGTTTCTGCCTGTAAAAAGGGAGTTTTTCCTCGCCGCGCCAAATGCTTGCTCGTGGGGAATTTTTGGGTCTTTGTAAATTGTGTAGTCTAGACCTACCTACTCTATCTGTAAAGTGTCTTGAGATAACTCCTGTTGTGATTTGACACTATAAAGAAGAATTGAATTGAAGCGTTTGCTGTTATGGAAGCTCCACTGAGTGCCTTCTAGCTTTATTGCCCATTTTGAAAGCTTTTGTCAGGATCCCTACACACTTGTCACCTCATAATGCCATTGTTACGTGCCGTAGTGTTTTTGCTGCGTTTTCTGCTTTTGTGTGCGTGTGATTCCCTTCAGGTGTGTAGACTGTTGACGTCACTCCCACACCTGAAGCCGTTCAGCAGCAATCAGGGAGAAGCATTAAGTGGCCCGTGCTGAGCCAGTGATTGCCAGTGTGAGCCAGAGAGAGCACAGAGTGCCATTGGGCCAGACAGCCAGCGTGCGTTAACGGCTGCGTGGAAGCCGTGTGTTACTGCTTTTGGTTGTTTTTGTGAAATAAGTTATTACAGTGGTTGCAGTTGTGAGAACGGCAGCGGTTTCTGTGTGTTAAACGTTAAGCTTTGTACATCATCTTAACTTCATGTCCGTCTTCTTTTGGTGAAGATCGTTTTTTAGTTGGTTTGTGTTTAGTGTACCGTAAATTATTTGTTATATAGCTTGAACCGTTTCAGCCTTTCCTTTGGTTTCCCCCCCAGGTTTATTTAATTGTTTAAGTTTATTTTATTCATATAGCACTTTAAAAGCAAACACGTTTGCACCAAAGTGCTTCACAAAGACAAAAACATATGTATACAAGCATAATGTCACATATATACATACAACACGATTCAAGTAGAAGCAAGTTTAGACACAAATTGATACCTTTGAAACCAGAAATAATAATATATATATACTGTACATACACATCCAGATACACATACACACATACACACATAAATACTGTACATTAAATAAAGGAAAAGAAAACCGGATAAACAAAATAAAAATTTAAAGGCGTTATATCATAATTTAGCTGTTGGTGTCCTCCGCCCCTAGACAACCTTTGGGACATAACAAACATTTGTTCAGTGTTTAAATCTGATGAGCAGTGTTAATAATTGGGCCATAAGACTGTCAAGAAGGCCATGTCAATACATAGATAAATATCTGTTGCTAATGTGATATTTCAAGCACATAAATATCCAGGGGAATAAACAGGGATTTGTAATGAGATGGAGCAAGCTAATCACATCCTGCCAATAGATTTAGCTTTATTAACCACCGTGGGACTTGATTTACATGATGAGGAAACTGATTAGCATTAGTTAATAAAGCTTTGTTCATCAGCATGTAAAACATGTACACACAGTTCCATCAGAAGTAACAATCTGATTGGGAAGATAAAGAAACTGCCTTCTTCCTGTAATGTCTCATCATCATTCTCATTATATACTATCTCACAAGTAACACAGTTTAACAAAATGTCCACTCACTAAACTTTTCCAGTGTTTGAATGAACTGCTCACTTTGACTTTGTCTAAAGGTTGAACGTTTTAAGTCTGCAGCATGTGACTGATAGGCAGTCCCTCCAGAAAAACGTGATTATGCGATCGCAAAATTCAATGCATAATCAGCCAAAGTCCGCATATTTATGCGGGGGTCGCATTTTTTCAAATACGCTGCACTTTTGCCGCATAAATTGCCAATTTCTGCGCAAAATATGCAGGACTTGCATGATTTCATAATCCCCGCATTTTTGTTGCAAAAAAAATCACATGTATCTTAGCAGAAAGTTGAAAAATTTTGTGTTTACTTCACACAAGAGCAGCCATTTTCCCGTTGCCATGGGAACGTTACGAAGTGACGTAATTACGCAACGTGAACATCGTCGAAAAGCAGGGTGTTGGGAGAATCACTTTTTTTTCTCTTTTTCATCAAACCGCAGTTTTTGCAAGTCCCCGCAGTTTCATCGCATAAAATTGCATAAATATCCGCATCTTCCATCGCATTTTTTAAGAAAACTTGCCGCATAATCAAGGATTTTTGCACGCAACAATCACAAAAAAACTCTCAATTTTTCTGGAAGGACTGGATAAAGGCGGAGTGAGAGGGCGGATACTGGGGCTCCAGTCCCAAATGTTTTCTCAAAAGCCCAGTTCAGACCAAAGATTCGCAATAAGACAAAAGCGTTTTTAGAACGCTGCGGGGAAAGTTGCAGCGGTCTGAACCGGCCCGTCTCAGCTCGACTCAAACAGCTGATCCAGTCTCCAGCAGCTGGTTTTAGAACGTAAGTAGTCTGTTTCAACAGCCAATAGAGAAGTCAGCTGGGTCAAGTCAGCCACAAACTATAGAAATAAATCCATAATCCATTTTATTTCTATGTTACAAACTGCCAGCTGGTCGAAATGGCGGATAGACGGAGCCTCAACAAGCGCCCGTGGCCACAGTATGTGGTGGAGCGAGCTAGAGAGCGACTGAACTGAGCGGCGTTAAACAAAAACGTCTATCAGAGAAAAACATTTTCGCCGATTCATCACTAGAAATGCAACTGTGGCAAGCACTACTTAGTATCACTAACGTTATCCACATTCATATTTAGATGCAAAAATTGATATATCCAGCTACAAAAAAGCCTGAGAGTCAAAAGTTGAGTTGTTCCATTGGAGATGATACAGCGTCTGGTCTCGTCACGTTGGTGTGAACGCTGCAGACCGGCGCGTTGCAAGTAGTTGCAAGTAGTTGCAAGTTTCAACTCGTCTTCTGGCGAATCTTTGGTATGAACTGGGCTTTAGGGTTTTAAAATAATTTTAATTTGTTGTCATTGTCAGTCTCTCTGACTGGACTGGCAAATCAATGGAGTAAAACTTCCATTCCTGGGGAAAAATTCCTATTCTGTGAGCTCGACTAAAAATAGGTTTGAAGACTTTGCTGTTTACGCCAAAGTCCTACGCTACCTACGTTTTGTAACTTAAAAATAGAAACGTCAGACAAGTGTTGCCTTATTATCGTCATGAAAATTGTCATCCTCAGCATTTTGCTGTGTTCTTCAGATGAAGACAGTTAGGGAACAATTGGATACAAAACAGGATGTAGTCTCTACAGGATGATTCTTTTCCTTGGCAACTATCGTGTTTTTCCCAAACGATGTTCAGATTTTTAGGCATTCTATAATAAAATGGCTTGAAAAATAGTGCAAATAGCTGCTGTAAAGAGCCCTGAATGTTTAGGTCTGGCTCCGCCCCTGCTGATAGATGTGGTCAGAAGTGTGTTGCACCTGTAACCCCACCAAAAAGTGCTGTGATGGTGACCAAACCTAGAGTACACTTCATCGTTATTGCAACAAGTTAACCCTCATGTTGTCCTCGGGTCAAATTTGACCCGTTTTCAAAGTTTCTATATCATACATTTGGTTTTTTTTAACGAAATTGCCCCAAAATAACATTGATGGTTCCATAAGACGCTCTTCACAAAGGAAATTAAGGATCAGATCTCTATTTTTCTAGAATTCTGGGTGTTCAATTTTATAGCATTATCCTGACTAAACTTTGACACATCTGTGATTATCCATGACCTTCATTCCTCTGATCTTAACCATTAGTCAAAATCATTCATAATTTTTGCTTTTTTCTTACACAAAAATTTGAAAATTTCATATAAATGAGGTTTATTGACCATGAATTCCAAAAGATAAGTGTAAAACTAATGCAAATAAATAGGTCTAGTGGTGAATATACTGGTGTTAATGGAAAAAAGTGCCAAAAATGTTGAAATAAGCAACAAAAAAACATAAAAAAAAAAGAAGCAAGCATAACGTTGGGAAAAAGCAACATAAATATTAAAACAGTGTCTAAAAGAGTGTTCATTTTGACCTGGGAGGACAACACAAGGGTTTAGAGCTTTAACTCCTGGCTGGATGAGAGCAAAAACAAGATTTTCAGCTGTCGTTTTGTTGGTCTTTCAATCTTTGTCTGCAGTTACGCCTGCAACTTTGTGACTCGTCTGTCCAAAAATATGAAATAGAAAAACTGACCTTAAGAAGTCTGAGAACAAGCCTCAGTTTTCAATTTCCAGGACACTGCTCACTTGGCTGAACCTGGAAAAGTGAATATTTGCTACCTGTGTGCACGGGAAGTCTCAAAGGTCTGGCTCGCTGTAGAAATTGATCTTTGGCAGCAGCGGGAGGCTGCAGGCAAAGGGCAGCAGTCATTGGCATGTCATATACTGTCAGCATCCTCTCTGATCACTGGTGCAAGAGGATTTACTGTATGTACACACACAAAGGGCTTCTAGAAATGGCATACGAAGATATAAACCAGATCCCATGGAGCAGGGCTGTCACACTCAATTTCACTGAGGGCCAGACTGAAAAATGAGAATCACATCAAGGGCCAGATATGCATAGTTTATTGACATGCTTTTATTTAAGAAAATAAGTCAAATATTTTGACTGTATTATTATCTCTTATATAGCTTTCTAAATTACAGCACCAAAGAGTCTAGAAAAAAGCGACAAAAACGTAAAAAAAAGCATGGAAATAAACACCAAAAACACTGGAAAAGGCGTCAAAAACGTCGAAAAAAAAAGCACCAAGAATGTCAGGAAAAAAAGGGACAAAAACTTGCGGTCCAGATCAAATTAGTTTGACACATGTGCCATCGAGGAATACTACAGTAACATACCCTAAAAAACTCAAGACTCTTAAAACTATAAAACTGCAAATAATAAGTCAACTATTTCCATATCACACACGGATATCATACAATAGAATAAAATATACTTGTTGCTGGGATGGATGATCCTCTCTGTTGCAGCTGTACTGTCTGTGTAGAGTCTTTTACCAACTCCTACATCAGGCCAATGAGGTAGGACCAGGGAAGAACTTGCTTGGACGCGTGTTCTGCGTGCCAATAATCAACGTCCACAATCTGTCTGCACCGAGTGACCCATTTATTTTCTTTTGCACACTAATCTAACAATAACACGCAAACCTGACACGGTGAAAAGCTGTCTGCCTTTCCCCCTAGCCACACACCTGTGTATCCCTGGCCGTTAATTACCTATATGCCTTCCCAAAGGCAATGCTCCACCCAGTGCTCAAACATAAAACTGCAGATTAATTAGCTTAACCAACGTGGCATATAAACAAAAACTAAACAAAGTTGTGTAATGGCTCCAACACTGTGAGAGGAGGGACCCTCTGACACACCATGGTTAGCCCAGGGCTTCCAAGTTCCATTAGTCTTATGAGTTTAGTCATTTCACACTTGCCGCTTGGAATGAGATCTATGAAGGTAAATTTGGTGCAAAATGCCGGTCCGCATTGATGGCAGTCTCCAGAGCAGCAGGGTCTGTCTGCACAGACTGATCTCATAAAGTGGCGTATGTATGACACGCCAAGCCGTATGCCATTTTGGCCTGTTATCAATAGCCATAATCACTTTTTAGCGTGTTTATCAACGCAGTTCGGCCGCCATTGACTTATATTATGTGTGAATTTTCGCCGTAGTGAGTAGTATGAAGGGACGTAAGTCTGTGGTGGGTGGATGTGTAAAACACAGGGCTTTCACAGGGATTGCGTCCCGCATGTGGCATTTTTCAGCCGTTTATTTCTTTTAAGCCTTCCCCAATGTTTCTTTCCTAAACCCAACCGTTTATTGTTTTCCTAAGCGTGTGACGTTGGTCATGTCGTGTTTTTGTCGTGTTTTTTTGTGTTACTAAAGCCTTTCCCAATGTTCTTTTCCTAAACCTTGTTTTTTTTCTTCTCGTTCTCGCGATAGTACGGCACGTTCTCACAATAACACGCAACGTGGCGTGTATGTTTGCGTCCGCTATATACGGCGTAGACATGCACGTGGATAGCTCAAAATGCGTACAGATAACACGCCATTTGGCTTTAGGAAAGTGGCGTGTATGTTTACGCAAAGTCATGATGCCACGTTGGTCTGCAGCTGCAGGACCGCCTGCTTCAGTGTTTCAGTTTAACAGTTGAAGACAAAACCCTAACCCACTACCAACTCGTCAAATACTGATGCTCCGTCAGGACCCCTCTGCGTCATTTTTCAACGTGCAGGGTGAAACCACTAAGTTATGGTTAGAAGATCGAAAATGTATGTTTAAGTAGCCTGGATCAACGACAATTCACTTCAGATGATACATGTGTGTTGCTGCTGTCTAACTCCGTTCTCTTTGAGGGGAAAAACAACAAACTTGGAGCTAGCAAGCTACAGGCTGAAAATGTCAAGGTTTGAATCTTGGATCGTCCAGCAAGGCAGCCCTGCTTGGTTCTTTCGGTGAATGATTGTAAAGATTTACAAAGAATATGTTTAGGTCATTTCCTCTCTAACTGGGACGTTTTGGGACCGATTGGTGGGATTGCTGTGGACGAAGTACACACGGCGATACACTGGTAAGAGCTAATGAGGTTTAACCATGTATCAGCTAATTTAAATAGCTCACGTTACTGTATTGTGTCAACAGTTAATAATGCATGTGACGTTTTCTTTTGCGGGGTGCAAATGTTCCACCAAAACAAGTTCCTTCTCGACACCATTTTGCACTTAAACATAATTTTACACCTACGTTTTACATGTCGGTTTAACTTCAGCCTCCTTGAAAAGAGATTAACTTTGGTTGTGCTACAACAGAGTAGCAGATGGTGGATATAAAGGAACATCTAAATGTGATGAGATGCGTCTGATATAAATATATCAGTAAACAGAGAGCCAACCGCAGCATCTTTACTCCCTGCCTCCTGTCATTCAGATCCTGATCCAGCCGCCCTCCTCTGTCAGTGATTGGGGGTGATTAGGATTCCCTTTCAATGGGGGGGGGTTGGACATCCCCTTGGCAGAGTGTGGGCACTGTAACCATGGCAACTGCGGGTCTGTGCTGCAGCACATCTTTTGTCAGCTGGAGAATTCTGACAGCAACCAGTTATCCTGCAGATCTGTGACTGAATAGTAACAGAGCACAGTGCACCACCTGAGAATGTACATATGTACAGTAGGTAACGGCAGAACTATTGCTATGTTCATGAAAATATCTTTAAACCTTTTATTATAAGACTAATTTGCAACACCATTATTTCCCATTTTTTTGGGCTCAATAAAAATCTATCTATCTATCTATGTGTGTAATAAGTAATTTCAATCAGGAGAGGCTTAATGTAAGAGTGAAATAAGTTTAATTAACATGGTGCATAATAGGTAGATTTGTTAGAGTCTTTGGCGATTAGACTCCGTCGCAGTGTTAAATGTATAAGAGGTATAGAAGCCATGCATATACAGGAATATCCCCCTGATGGTAGTCTTCCTCCACAGCGCTGCAGAGGAGGGTCTGGCTAGTCCACACAAAGCATTCCGGGATGGGAGAAAAACGTGCATTTCTTTAAACCAATCACAATGGTCTTGGGCTGCGCCAAGCACTGGGCGGAGAAACAACGTCTCGGGAAGGAACTTGTTTTGGTGGAACGTGTACATTCAAAAGTTGTGTTAGTCATGCAACAGAAAACTACGATTGGACAGATAGTCTAGCTAGCTGTCTGGATTTACACTGCAGAGATCTGAGGAGCAGTTAACCATAGTCCTCATGAATCCAGCGGAGTTTAGAACACCAACACAAAGAAATAGGAAGGGGACGGACATCCTGCCGAAAATGAGACCCGAAATTCTGACATCCGGCAGAATTTCCGGCGGCACTTGAACATTCCTGGGAATTAAACGTCATCGATATAGACTACCCTGATGGAGTCTAGACACTGGTGGTGGTGATGGGAGAAGAGCCTGAAGATCTAGATGGATGTGTTGATGTTAGGGTTAGGATTCCTAGGTCACAGGTCAGGGAAAGAGATGCTCTATTTGGCCATACTCTAATAACCAAACCTGTCCTGTTTCCATGTATGAATTTACAGTATGTGTGTAGCTAGAGATGGAGGGAGTCTAGGCTGCTTGTGTTCTCATTTTGAAGGCGGAAAACAGGGTAAAGGAGCCTCACACACATTTAAGCCTACTTCCCAGAGACAGGAGAGATAGACTTAACTAGATTCAGTTGAGCATCTATGTTATGGAGCCATCGATATCTTTGCATAAGCCAAACTTGACAGCTTAAATGAGAGATGCATGCCTCTTGGAGATTCACAGACCCTCATATTTGGGATGGCATTACACGATAACATGTTGTGGTTTAACTGTACTGTTTTCCTAATTCTCCTCGATCGAGAGTTAATTAAACGCTTCTGTGTAAGTCATCAAAGTCTTCCGAGAACACGAGGACACTGGACCCACGTCCCGCTCAACACTTGTAGCTTATTTTTAAAGTCTTATTGTGTGGATTTACAAGTGAGATGCCAGTGCAGTAGTGCTGGGTTGTTTTTCTCTGCCTAAAACCTGTATTTGGCTATAGACTTTAAAAAACTCAATTTAAGGCAGTGTTGTAAATACAGGGGGGCTACAGGCCGCAGAAAGCCTCATTTGAGGAAATTGGGGTAAGCTCTAAAATATCGCCATATTTGGTACCAATAGTTTTTTTTTATATTTTCCTGTACATGCATATGTGTTTCAAACGTGGTGTTCCATTTCTATATTTTATACAGTGTGGACACAGTTTGATGCATTCATGTGTGCATGTCTATGTGTGCACCCACCAACCACTGACAAATGGGGCTATCCCGAAAGCCACGGTGTAATTTGAACACTGATTTTAGTGGCCCTTGTACCAACAGCTGTGTTTGTATCTTAAAAGACAATTAAAGGTATAATCACATATTCGGTTCATCTCCATTCACTTTCTAGGGAAGCCTGCACGACAGACGAATTCAAGCATGTTTCATGTTTCCTTGGGATCACCCGTCGGCATACGGTTCAGAGTTCTACTTCGACTCACAGTGGAGCCAGTAAGAAACCCTGATGTTCTTTGTTTAAAAATGGAGCAATGGTCACTATTTATTTATTACCCACATCAGAAGCATAACATCACATCCTTCATTGGAGCTACGCTTTTATGTTGCTCTATTTCTTTTGCAGCCTTTCTTGTGCTTTTCCCTGATGACAAATATGAATTTTTCCATCAAATCAAATGTAAGGCTTAGCAGACACATCCCTAGAGCCTCAGGTGGATTGCTCCATTGGCCAAATCCCAGCAAATCTTTTCCAACCTCTCATCACTCTGACCATGATTCATCTCTACTATTGCTTTGCGTCATAATAGCTCCTCTCATAGTGCACGAGGCTCTGACCTGATGCTCAGCACACTAGTATGCTATTCATGGCCATTGTGGCTGTCTCGTCTGCTTCCATGGAAACTGAGCTGCAGTGATGAGGAATGGAGAATGATCGTGACTAGAAGTAATCACAGCACATCCGACAGAACACACCAGGTTCACTGCAGCTGGAACCAAACACACGTCTGTTCAACTCACACTGTGGGTTTGCTGCAGTGTTACTGACATATTAAGCAGAATAATTATATCACATTATTTCACACACTCATCAGCATATCTTTGAATGTATCCCGTCAACACAAGATAACACGGTGCCGGAGTCGATTGTGTCTAATCATAGATCCGTGATGTCCTGCTGTGCCTGCTTTCTATCAGCTTCTGCCGTTGTTAAAAGGGCAATACACGTCATTCAGGCTACATTGACATTGCTACATTGACACTGACGGCAACATTTCGCCGCCTGATTGCCTCCTGTTAATGCCCAGCATAACAGAAAGTTGATGAGATTTTAGTTTGAATTCAGATTAGTTCTTCTACTGGAGCTTAAAACACTTGTGTGAATGGAGATCGCTTTTGGCTCAAAACTCCGCTTAAAAACCAAAACATAGGGATGTAAATGTAGCCTCAGAGTCTGGGCCGGGAACAGGGCGCTGTGAGAGCCCGGCTGTTTTAGCTGCCATTGTTAAGTTTAGCTGACAAAAGGTGACTGTCCTGCCATGACAACAGTTAAGACATTTAGACATCAAAACAACTAGTTAAGATTAGAAAAAAGATTGTGATTTGGATTAAAACATCAGTTCCCTTAAGTAGTACTTCCACGACACAAACAAGTCTTGTGTTTTCCCTGGGACAAAAACTCTGCTCCTCCGCTTGTATGGCCGTGTTTTATGAGACACCCATCCACCTAGAACTCCTCCTTACGAGGACCACAGCGCTCTTATACAGCTGCAGTCAATGGGGTGCATGTAGCAAAAAATACGTACAAATTACAGTGCTTAAGAATAATCATCAAACATCAACAGCCTGCACAAGAAATCATGGAGGAGTTAGTAGTGCAGTTAATGGGGGTTGGCTTACACACACTGCTCTCTGCAGAGTGACAGCGATTAGCTCAGAACAAAGTTAAAAAGTGCTTAATGGCAGTCAGACAATTGCGCAAAATAGTCTCAGTTCGTCAGTCTCAAGCTTAAAAGAGACATACAACTGGATTTCATCAGCATAACAGCGATACCTTTAAATTGGCTAATCATTATTCATTGAGTACTAATTGTTAAATTCATTTAAAATTTAAATTCCAAATTCATTCAGAATATGGCAATATACGTCAACGCATTTTCATGAACGGAAATTTATGCAAACAAATTCATATGATATCCTACGAAATAAGGTGACCGTCGGCCAGTCACATGCCGGCGGTCGTATCAGCGACGGTTGGTAGTTGAGTTTAGCCGACAAAAAGTGAGCGTCATGCGGCGACGACAGTAATGTTTAGGCACCAAAACGACGATGGAAAAAGATTGTTGTTTGGATTAAAACACTCCTGAGGAACGAACATGCATTTCCTGGGTGAAAGTCTTTTGTTTACTTGGGAAACTGAAAGCGCTGTTTATTATGACCCACCCCCCCAACCTCCACAACTATCTTATACAGCAGCAGTCGATGTGGTGCGTACAGCACCAAATGGAATACATACGAATTATAGTACATTACTTTTTCGTAGCTATATGTAGGAATAGTTCATGAGAACAGCCTGGATAACTTCAGTTCACTAGCGTTAGTGTGTTTGTGGAGAAAGAAAGATCTGTACGTCAGTCATTCAATACGTCAGGATCATGAACTTTATCCGTGGGTTAGGTAAGTATGAGAAAAAAATCCTCTTAAATCTCTCCTGTGTGCCATTTAACGATGAAATTATTCGCACCAGTGGTGTTTGCATGAGGCCCAATGTTTCCTTTTTATGCTTTGATTCCTACATGTGTTTCATTACCAGGGTACATTGTGTGAGTAAGACACCGGTCCAGCCACACACAGATGAAATTGATATTTCTTTTATTCTGAAGATGGAAAACAAGCCTGTTACACGTGCTCCAAAACAATTTCCTTTCAGACAGTTTCCATTGAAGCAAAGCGACCACCAGGAGCAAAAACATTTGGTCATGCTGAATCACCGTGAGGACACAAAGTAACACTGGAACACGTGGACCTGTTGCATATATTTTTTTTTGTATTTGTACTATTATTCTTTTATGCCCTAAAGAAGTATGCCAGTCATGTTGAGATAATTACAGTCGAAACTAGGGCTGTGCAATTAATCAAATCTTTATCGCGATTTCGACTCCCAATGATCACAAATCAGTGTAATCGAGAAAAACAATTCTTTAGTTTTTCTTTCATTTGTATTTTATTTATTGTTTCCAAAAGATTGTGAAAGTGCACTACAACAGCTGATCTAATTTTGTGTTTATTATTTAATACTATTTGAATATTTTAATATTTTTATGTTATTAATTTAAGGGGAATTAAAAAAGTTTAACAGGAAACGTATGAAGGGGAATTATACAGTTCAAGGTGTTTTCACGGTTGACTTAAGTGTTTCACAGTTTTTTTTTAAGTACAATAAATGCAACATCTTTCCAAAAGTGGTAATGTTACCTTGCTACTAGAACTATGTAGGTGGCAGTGAAGGTTCTAGTTCTACTTTGTACATGTTGTTGTGATCGCTCGTTTGTGTTTGGTGTGAGTCTGCGTGGAGATACAGCGTTCTACAGACTGTAGGAATATTTCCATCCTCCACAGTAACGGAAGATAATCATTTTATGCTTTGTCCCGAAGAATCCTTCCTCCTGCACGTAAACATCTAAATATCCCTCGTTAGCTGAAGCTAACATAATTAAGGGTCCCATGTGAATTTAAAGTGACATCTGTCACTGTATGATCTTTATTGTCAGTGACACTTTGAGTGGAGTGCATACAGAGGCATCAGTGAGAGAGGGTCGGATACATCGGGAGTGAAAGTGGCACCGAAGAGACAAACCAACAGGGACTACATAATCACACATGGAAAAGTGTGAGGAAGGAAAGCACAGCTGAGGCCTTCCTGCAGCACAGAGACCAGGACACAGTGTGCCTGACCCACTAAGGCCTGTTTATCCCCCCTGACATCAGTCTGGGCAGCACGCTGAGACCATCACAGTGTGATTTAACAGAAAGTAATACAGCTGAAAGGGAAACACATTCACTCTGTCAGCAGGACATTTAAATCATGAACATGGCCTTTGGTTTCATGACTTTTAGATATTTTCAAGAAATATAATACATCATTATACACTACCATTCAAAAGGTTGAAAACTCCTGCAACAAAAGCTTGATACAACATAGCGCAGAGTTGCATTATGGGAAATGTAGGATATTTTTTGGAACTTGACCCATACTCAAGACAAAAGTCATATCTTTTTGTAATTCTTTTTACACACAACTACATTTAAAGGTGCAGTAGGTAAGACTTCTAAAACTAACTTTCTGTCATATCTGCTGAAACTGGGGAGGGGCTTAGGAGACCGTTTTGGGCTTTAGCGGAAAGGGGAGAGGGACTGAGAAGTTGTTGATGTTCACATTTTTTGGCTAAGTCCTTGATCTTCACAGTCATACCTACGGCACTTTTAATATGAAACAACCAGGGCTTTAAATTTACACCCGCCAAATAGCCAAAAGCAGGTAAAAATTACAATTGGTGGTTAACATTGTAAAGCTACTAGCCAATTTGTCTGGTGATGAATGAAGCAAAAAAAAAAAATTCTGTCTGTCTGAATCAGCCAGCTGCAGAAACAAAGTCAGTATTGCCAGATTGGTCTGTTTTCTGCCAAGAAATTTGGGCGTTTTTGTGTGTGTTTGGCTTGGATAAGTTATCTTTATCTGGCAACACTGCTTTAAGTACTAATCCTACATTCCCCAAGAACACCAAGTTGCGACGGCTGCAGATACTGGGGGCAATGAAGATGAAAGAGGAGGGGAAAATAAGTAAAATTTGGCTTGTTAAAAATCTGATCAGCTGGTAACTTTAAAAATCTAATAGCCATGTTGGCTTGTGATCAAAAAAGTTAATTTAAAGCCCTGTAAACAACCAACAATGTAGCCCCCAAAACAGGATCAGTTTATGCCCAGTCATACAGTAAGTAATCTCTATAAACATATTCTAGATATCAAATTCAGAATCTGTAGACAACGGGACAAGATTTTGGTACCAGAAGTGTTCTGGTTTCCGCTTGTAGTCCAAGTAGTAAGTAGTAGGACCAATCACGTTTGAGGGAGCTTTGGTTGCGTGAATGTAAACAGTCCATGTGGAGAGCAAAAGAGACGGAACACAATGGCCGAAACGCAATCTCGGAACCCATCGGCTGGTGTCTGACGACGATTTAGCTGTTGACTTTTCTTGCATTCATATGCAGACATCTGTTTATAGAGACGTAGTCTCTCAAGTCCAACTTCATTCTCGTGTGTCAAGTTGCTAATCTGACGGAAGAAGATGTCTTGGCCTGGATATCCGCTTCCGAGACGTAAAGTAGATCCAGTAGAGGACCCCCTTGAAAACAAGATGCTGCATCTCAAATGGTTCATCCCCTTTCTTTTTTTAAATAGTTAAATCACATCCAAACATCTAGTGTATTTCAAGTAAATAGGTCAGGATGGATGGGAGGTTTATAAAACACAGCGTTTTCAAGCCGGGGAGCGGAGTTCACTTTCTGGGAAAAAGAAAAGACTTTCACCCAGAAAACGTGTGTTCGTTTCTAGGGAGTGTTTTAATCCAAACCACAATCTTTTTCCTAAACTTAACTAGTCATTTTGGTGCCTAAACTTAAGTAACGTTGCGGCATGACGCTCACTTATTGTCGGCTAAACTTAACTGCCACGGCCTCTGAAAGGACCGTCTTCTCGCGGAGCTCTGTAGCTGGCATCACATGACCAGCTGGCGGTCTGATTTCGTCGGATATAATACAAATTGGTGTGCATACATTTCCGTACAATATCATAAAAAATCTTCATGAGAATACATTGCAGTTTAAAGCAGTGTGTCATCCCCCCATACTACGCTATTATCTGTGCTCTTTATGGTATGTGCATTTCCATTCTGCTGTCAAGTCCATTTTATTGATCTATTGTAATTACCTCCTTTACATATCAATTTGTATGTGTAGCCTCTCTGACCTGTGCTCTGTCCTGCTGTGTCAACAGAATTTCCCCCTCAGTGATGAAGTCTCATCTTATTGTGTGTGTTCATAACAGAAAGCTCGGCTGGACTGAAATGTTCACTGTCCATAATCGGTGCTTACTGGGAAAATGAATTCCTGCAAATATCAGTGTCTCTAAAATCTGCAGAAGGTTTCTTTAACTGTGCATCTCCCTGAAGACATATCCACCCCCACCCCTCCGATGATTCACTGCAAGTCCCTCAGCTTCCATTACATCAGGAGTGAGGAGGCCGCACTGCACATTGTGTTCTTTTAATAATGAACCCATATGCCTTGTGGCATTAATAAGTCATGCACCGGCTGCCAGGGAAAGTGAGGGTGTTGGGATTGACATGCCATTTGTGCAGCTGCAGGACAATGTATTAATTGATCATGGTAACCATATATCAGAGACTGTCCTCCCCCGAAAAAAAAAAACCCTCCAAGTTTGTTCAAGCAACATAATACAATCTATATTTGGCGGCCCCCCTTTAGTGGCCCTAATTATGAAGCGAGCAGAGGTGACATTGACTTTCCGGCTTTAGGGTCAAATTATCTCTTTACACATTGCTCTCGGACAAATTTGGACCTCACTTAAGGAAGCTGAGTTTGTTCTCAGGTTATATGGATGGACGTACCTTTGAAAGGAGAATGAAGATATGTAAAAATCGACACACCGGCCGGCGGTCCTAGTCTGCCTGTTTTTTAGGGCACCTTCGGCCACAGCGGTTGGTTAAAGGGATTACTCGGACTGGCTGTTCAGCTAGCGAAAGGACACACAAGGAAATAGACGGAAGTGACGAAACTACCCATTAAGTGTGGTTTCTTCCTTTTTGTCGCCTCCGTTTCTTCTTTTCTTCTTCCACCAACAAAAGACCAAGGGCTCCCAACGCCAGTACCATCTCCATGTCTTCACTGGACATATTTCTTTTTCGATTAGAGTGATCGAAACTACGAGCTGCGAGAAAATGGCCTTCTCATTTAGTTTTTTATACCCGCATTCCTGCCGGCCTTCCGGTGTCCCCTTTATTGATCGACGAGTACAGATTACCACCGCCTGCTGGTATGGGGAGTTATTTCCTTGCACGAATGCGCAAAACATACGTGGTACTTGGCCGTCAGCTGTAGTCTGTGCGGTGTGTTCCAGTGCAGATGTTGTGCCCAGACAAAGGCAACGAGGGCCGACGAGAGGCGGCACCACAGGTGGCCGTCATCGGCGGGGTGTCTTGGTGTGTCAGGGCCTTTAGACCTCAAGAGGGTTAATGCTGAATTGTAAAAATATTTGTTGTGCGTTACATGGTTAACATTGGGCGGTGATGGCATCGCTACGAGTCCCTCATCAGGATCAGGAAATCAACCTGCTAGTCTCCTGTCGGCTCTGCTAGCCTGAGCTGATTTTCAAACGCAGAAGGAAAGGTGAAGAAGATGATTAATGTATACATTTGTATTGGTTACTAAGGTTACTATATACCTACTTAACAATAGCCAAAGATAATCATCAATGCACATCTTACAGAGCAAGACTGCAGGATGTTACAGTCTTTCATGTAATCCATGGTCTTTGCTGCACAAAGGCGACCTTTTGTTCCCTGGCTTTAGAATGTAAGGCACTGCCTCAGTCCAGGAAATATGATGAAAGCATCACCAGCAGCACAACTTCAATAGAGTACTGGTGCTGTATGAGTAATGCTGGTTAGAATCTTTCATAAGTCAAAGAGACATTTTTTATTTAGTCTGTCCCTGATCTGTCCCAAAACCTGCTGAAACCCATGTTTGTCATATCATATGTGGCCTCCCCCCACAAACCTATTTCCATATAATCTATTCCCTTTCAAAGTGCACGTCTGAAAGCTGCAGAGCTTTGGGTAGAAGACGGGATAGATGGGGCATTTCTCTTTCATGCTTTTAAAAAGAAAATGGCATCTGACAGAGCACTTCCACCTATATGTGTCATACATTGTTTATGAAGCTTTTCACTAAAAGAAAAGTTTCCTATACTGGGCGGCAATTGGATCCGGACTAGAGGAGGGAGATTTCTGTTGAAATCTTTAGATGGCTGCTAAGATTAGCTTTATTATTTATTAAAGCTGATAGATTCTAAATGTCTTCATGGAAATGCTCAGAATCTATCTTTATCTGTGTGTGTGTGTGTGTGTGTGTGTGTGTGTGTGTGTGTGTGAGAGAGAGAGAGAGATAGAGAGAGACAGTTATTATACTGCTGGCCTTGTGAGAAGCAGATTGACTTTAAGACCTTTTTTGCAACAAAAAAAATCATTGTAGATCCTTATGCTACGGTGGCCCTGAGGTGCAAAGTCGACAAGCAAACGCTGGAGAAAAAAAACAACAAATCCGATCGGAAAAACATTCAAACGCATCCTTACAGAATACACAACAAGGCTCAAGAAAACAGAACATCAATTCAGGGAACACAACATTGGAAAACACGATACGATTGGTGTGCGTGCATTTTCGTAAGATATTGTACGGACGGTTCATGGGAACAGCGTCACAGAGTGAGACCACATTTTATGGTTTTACTGATGCACATGTAGATGCTTTGAGGTGAAAGTGTGAGGACGCACAACTGGATGACAATGTTGTTTTTTTTAACTACATGTTGTATAAAAAGAACCCAGATCAGCCCAGTAGTGTTGACTCAGTGTGACAGATGGTGAACACATTTTGTTGGCTCTGCAAAAGCAGACAGAGTTATTTTGCTGTGTTGCAGGGTCACTTTGCCCTCAAGATGATGACCATTATTATTCTCTAGGTTGCTGATGGTGCTAGATGCTTTGAATCTTTCTTTTATACAACATAGTCGCTCCAACTGGACAGTCGCTCCACCATGAAGAACTTAATAACAGAGTTAAATGTATTTGTCCAAGCAAGCGAAATACATACAATATAATTTCAAAAACAACCAACTACAGTGCAGGAGATGAGAGAAGCCCAAGAGGCTTATTCAACGCCCTCCCCTATTACAAAAGAAGAAAAATACAACTAACACATGATCATTTCTATACATTTATAAACAAACAAAAGACAAGGCAGACAGAAGTACAATCCTTTGATCCAGACAGAAAACAGTTTGTTGTGAGGCTTTGTTTGTAGAGGACATGAATGCAACTGAATGCAAATCCAATCCAATCAGGAGATTCTAGTTCATAAACCTAAATCTCCCCCAGAGACCATTGCGAGCTAATGGACCCTTCGTCACATAGCAACAGATTCCCATCAGCCATCATGCTCTGCTTTCCAAAAATCCCTGATGTTGCTCGTGGCACTGTGGGCTGGAGAGGGAAACCGCAGTGATGGATGAAAAGGGAGTTGGATGTAGAATTTCAATTTGAAAGAGTGGGGAAAAAAATGAAGGTGTAGCTTAGCGTGGGGGAGTGGTTTGCAGGAGAGTAAATGAATAAATGCGGGAGAAGTAGATTTCTGTTAAGCTCCATTAATTTTGTAATCACACAAGTCATTACCTAATGTCATCGTCTTAATAGGTTCAATTAGTGGCCCATTTTCCTACTTACACAAGAAAACAGAAGCCATTGTCTCTAACAGCACCATACAAGCTGTACATCAGCTTACACTGACAATTATTATTATTATATTATATATAATATATCATTATTTTGGCAAGAAATACAGCCCAATGCCCTGGTAACTTCCAGTTCCCAAGCCAAGTCCCTATAGAGTGAGCTACTGCCATGTTTTAATTTTCATAAATAGTCATTAGATCTGTAACAATTCCAAATTTGACTGTACAATTAACTGTCTCAGAAATAATTGCAATTAACAATGTAATTGTGTCTTTCAGTCAAATTTCTAAATATTTATTTCATGGTCTGGTTGTGGTTTTTCCTCTTTTATTTAGTTATCCATTCCCTGTTTTGCTTGATACTCTGTCATTTGTTCACTGTTTCCTGTTTCGCAGTATTGTTCTCGGTTTCGTTTTTCCCAGTAACGTTTCGTGTTTGTTTTCATGCTCAGTTCAGTTTTATTTTGTAGTCTCTGTTTCTCCTGTGTCATGTCTTGTTTAACTTCCTGCCTTGTGTGTTTTCCCGCGTCTGTGATTGGCTGCCCCGCCCTGATGTGTTCCACCTGTGCTCCATCAGCCCTCGTGTCACCTGTCCCTCGTTACCACCCTCATTACCTTGTGTATTTAGTCTCGGTGCTTTCTTTGTCTGTTGTCCGAACGTAATTTCCTGAGTCATTCTCTTCTTGCTCTCCTCATATTATTTTTTGAGCATTTGTAGCTTAGACTTGAAAGGGAAGAGAGAAGGGGAATGACCTGCAGCAAAGGGCAACAGGTCGGAGTCACCCACTCTACCAGGTGAGCTAACCATGGGCCCAATTTGCCAATTTTCTGTTCTGCCATGTATGCAGATGAATGGCAGCAGTACCCAGAGGTCCGCGTTTATCCGCCGGTAAAACTCCCGTTGGATGACTCGCTTCATAAACTTTCCCTCTTTAGATTTTGAGTAAGTGCGCTGCCATAGAAACAATAAACAACACTGGCTCTAGCCATTCCCTGCTTCCTGTTTGGTGCTGGAGGGAGTGCACCCATTGGTTGTTGACAATCTTCACATGATTTAGCTTCACTACCAAGACTCAAAACATACTTAATATCAAACATGTTGGATTTTGTCGGAACGTCTAGACGTAAGACCACCACCTTACACCAAATGATAGAGACGACGGGAGCGCGCCAACTCTAGCAAGACTCAGGATTTCATTTCCCATATTGGAAATTAGTCTGCGACAGTGGAATCGCTTGAAAAGTCGTTTGGTGTAAGGTCAGAATTAATTTTCAGTGTATTCATTTTTGTTTGGATCTCGGTTGCCAGTTTTTCACCTGCTCGCTTTTGGACACCTTTTCTTTGTAGCTGTTTTAGTTTATTAAACCTTTAAAATCTCCCTGCTGCCTCCTTGCTCCAATCTGCATTTTGGGTCCAAGCCTGCTATTACTCAAACCTTGACATAAGTATGTCCACTATGTCCAAAATATAGGTATACATTCAATTATAAAATTAATTCTTACACTGAAATGGCAAAAGCTAGTTTCAGTCTTGTAAGTGGCAGAACCTTTCTGTAATGGTCAAAAGGTACAAGTGTGTGAATTAACTGAACTAAAATGTGTGTTGCTATTTCCTCCACGGGGATTTAAAAACAATATCTGATTCCGAGACTTCCAACAACTTTACTTAAATAAATGAATTTAATTATGATAAAAGTGAACAGCGGAACCCAAGACACTTCACATTTGTAATCCGCTTGTTCAGGGACCCTTGGCTGTTGGGCTAAAGGAGGCTGAGTCATTTGTTTATGCCTGGGGGCATGCTAAGATAAAGACTACAAACCTGTACAGATGATTTTTCTATTAACATTTAATTTAATTTGAAGCGCTTATCTTCTGTGCAGAGTTTCATGTGAAGACATGGACCCTCAGGAAATAAATCACCTTCCACCTGACTAAAGAAAAACACATTACTGAATAACAGATGAACAGGTAGAATCAACTTTGTATGATAATTTAATCAGTAATAACACGATAGTAGCTAAGTAACTGGCTAAGCAGCAGTACGGGGAGCTAAAGCCGTCGCTGTGTGAGTAAGCTACAGCTCAGATGTGAAGGACAAAAACAAAGTGTCAGTGACAGGCAGCAACTTTCCTTTTTATATCCATGCTTGAGACGTGGACGAGCTGCTCTGTTACATAAGAGGAAAAGTGCCTTTTATCTGTTATTCTCAAGCTTTTCGGCTGATTTCACTCTGTAAATGAAGACGTGGAAGTGAGTGAGTGTGCCTTTGGTTTTCTTATTCTGTGTTCATTTAAGCATGAACTGTCAGCACAATTATTAACACTCAAACAAAGCTGGAGCCACACAGTGTGTGTTATTTCCTCGCTGATAATAACACACACTCACACACGCAAGCCGATGGAACTATATTTAGTCTCTGCTCGAAAGGTGAGGTTCAGATTAACACTGAGGTTTACAGTCAGGCACGAGAAGGAAGTCCAAACAAGAAAACTAATCGGGGAATGGCAGGCAGGACGATCAGAAAGAGGCAGCAGGTCAAAACCTGCAACCTCTGGTGCTGAAAAATCTATCTACATCATCATAGCAGATCCGATTTAGGATCTCCCTTGTTTGGAGCGGTGGATGGGTCCAACAACTCAGGACTTTAACCCAGGAGACCGGGGTTCGTGTCTCGTTTTTGTCCAGCGTGTCACTGAAACATACATTTTGTAACCCCACCCATGATATTTTCCTTTTCTTGTGCCTCATGTCAGTTAAACGTACATCCCGAACAAGTGTGACACAAAGTGACTCCAAGAGTCCCGACCAAGCGCGTCTAAATATGACGCTAAAGGAGACTTTTTGCGTCAGTAACAAACAAAAAAGGCACCTGAAACGATGGGTGTAAGAATTAGTTGCAAAAATTAAGCCAATGTACTGCAGTTCATTCAGTGGCCACTTCAGGCTGGCTCAAAAAAGGAGTCAATCCCCAGAGACCCCCATGTTATAATGCCCAAATTTACTGCAGAAATAAACATGTAAACAGCCTGGTACAAAAAGCCGCTTTGGGCTTTATAGCGAAGGATGCGATTTATTTATTTTTTTCAGGTTTAAAGTAATGCACAATTAAAGGCAGCCAAATTCCACCCCCACACTGTCTGAACATAAGGGGACCAGACGTATCTGCCAGAGCAAATGAAAAAGCAGGTTTGTCTGGTTCCCAGGCTAGGACAGAGAGGCAGAATGAGCAAAACAAAAACAACAGGAGTCATGACACTTCCTGTTGCAACCCCGCATACATGAATGGGATGAAATCATTTAATCATACGGCTCTTGTAGACTTTCAAGATGGTATTTGATTGAATGGATTCAATTCTGATAACAAAAAAGTCACTTCACGGCACCGTTTCTGGGAGGTTGAGCACCGTCATTATTTGTGCAGTAGAGCAAACTGAAAACCTACATAGTGGTTTGATGATCTGGATGCCGTTTTCGGCCACCAACCAGCTCTAACTGGCACCAATGGCTTCTTATGTTCACGTGAACGTGTAGAGGAAAAGTGACTTGCCAAAACATCTCGTCTGTATGTTGATTAATGTGCGTTGTCTGTGTGAATAAATGAAGGAATCACCAAAGTTCTTACAATTCATCCTGAGAGGGGCATGAACATGAAAGTTCATGGCAATACCTGCAATACTTGTTAAGTTTGTTTTCAAGATATTTCCCTAAAAAAAAATGTCAAATGTCAACCTGGTGGTGGCGTTAGAGGAAAAGTCAGAAGATCACCAGAGTCAGTATTCATTTCCTAGGACAGGGGTGTCAAACTCAATTTCACTAAGGGCCACACTGGAAATGACGATCACAATAAGGGCCAGACATGTTATGTATATTGACATGCTTTTATTTAACAAAAAAAGTCAATTAACTTTGTATTATTGCATGTCTCATATAGCTTTCTCCCATACAATTTGGTCAACATAAAACCCTAAAAAAAAGTTTCTTAGCCGTCGTAGAGTTTAGCAAGTCATGACAAACATATTTTTAAAAGCAGTTTAAAAGTTTCACAGCCTGAATATTAAAGAGCTCTCTGCTTCTGCAAGGAATTCTGAGTCTCAAAGTTGGCAAATATGTCAAATTCTGCATGGCAGTGTCACATAAATAAAGCATGAAGAACAGTTTCCTGATTTTTTTGGTGTGGTGCACAATTAGTTGGGCCAAAAGTAGCTGTGAACCTAAATTGAAATACAGGCCGGATCAAAATTTGCAAGGGGCTGGATTTGGCCCCCGGGCCTTGTGTTTGACACATGTGGTCTAAGAACTATGGATGTCTCTATAAAATTCCATGGCAATCCATCCATTAAGTGTTAAGATATTTCAAGACCAAGAGGGTTGACAGACTGACACTGGACACTGCCATCCATAGAGCCATGCTGCTAACACAACTAATAAAAAGTTGCTTTCTGATCCAGGTCTTGAATTTGATTAGTCCCTTCTTGACTGTGCAGTTAACACTAATTAGTCTCACATTGCTTGACCTTCCTCCACAGCGCTGCGGAGGAAGGTCAAGCTGGTCCACACAGCATTCCGGGATGGGAGAAAAACATGCTCTGGTTTATTGGCATTTCCTTAAACCAATCGCAATCGTCTTGGGTGGCACTAAACGCTGGATGGAGCAACGGGGCCTCTGGAAGGAACTTGTTTTGGTGGAACATGTCTACAGTCATGCAGAGATCTGAGGAGCAGTTAACCATAGTCCCAAAAGTTATAAATGCCAACACAAAGAAAGCGGAAGGTGACGGACATCCGGCCGAAAATGAGGGACATCCGGTGGAATTTCTGGCGGCACCCGAACAATCCCGTAAATGAAACGTTGTCGATATAGATTTACAGTAAATTAAGCCAAATTAAATTCAACACCTGTGTTATGGCGCAACCCAGTCTCATGGCAGTATGTGAAATGGTCACGGGGACGTTTTTGTCTTTTTCCGTGGTGGCCAGCACGAAAATGTAAACTAATGTATTTAAATGGGAAGCATATGTCGTGGTCACAGCACAACTACCGTAGCGAGTAGTATGAAATGCCGAAAATCCGAGTAAGGAGGTTGGTTGGTGGATGGGTCAAACAATTCAGGACTTTGACCCTGAAAAAAAACGAGAAAAAACGTCCCTGTGAACACGAATCAATAGATTAAAAATAACGTGACCATTTCACAAACTGCCGTGAGACCGTGTTGGATGGCACGTGAGTGCATGTCCACACAGCTCTGGCCTGAAGCTGCTCATTACAGCTGGAACAGATCAGCTCGTAATTTAGTGGAACCGGATGATTAGAAAAGATAGAAAAAAGGAATCTGAATGTCTGAGAAAGCTATTTTGAGTCTAGTATGCCTACGCCTTGTACATGGAAAGAGTCCCTGCCACTTTTTGTGCAAACATGTATAATCCACATTGAAAGCACCTGGGCCACTCATGAGAGACAAAACCATCGAGGTACGAGAGCAATGAATCAGTCATGCTGTGCAGCCTGTAGGCTTCAGTGCATTCCTTCAGTATGTAGCAGGCATCGGGGAAGAAAGAAAGACATTACATGATGCAACATCAAGTTATAAGCTGTTCAGCTAATCAGTCGTGTACTGCTACTCACCAGTGGGCAGAAGATTTACCTAATTAAGCACTTCTCCAACAAGCTCACTGTATAGTAATAAAGTTCACATTTTAATTATTAGGCATGGCAAAACAAATGACAGATTTCTTTTTAAATGACTCAGAATTGAGGACTGCGTGCCAGGTGCAGCGTGCCGCCAAAAAACAATCCCGCTTCTAGTTGCACGTCTTTTTTCCCCTGTCTCCTTTCCACAGCTGCTCACACAGCATGTCACCAAAAACGGAGTGATGTTCACAGAACTGAGATGAACAAGGGGAATAGCAACTTCCCCCCCACACACACACACACACACACACACACACACACACAGGTGTGAAAAGAAACCCTCCAGAGGCTGGCAGAGCCACGGTCACCTCTGACCCTCCGTGGATCAGTCAGTCATGTCTGATTCCAATATGACTGACAGCAAGGGAGTTGAATGTAAACTAGTTTCGCATTGCCAGACCTTCCTCCACAGCACTGAGGAAGAAGGTCTGGCTAGTCCACACAGCAGAAAAAATGCTCTGGTTTATTGGCATTTCTTTTAACCAATCACAATCGTCCTGGGCGCTGGACAGAGGCATGGTGCCTCTGCAAAATATGTTGTTTTAGTCATGCAACAGAAAACTCAGATTGGACAGATAGTCTAGCTAGCTGTCTGGATTTACCCTGCAGAGATCAGTTCTGAGGAGCAGTTAACCATAGTCCTGATGAAAATGAAAATGTCTTTGTATAGACTAAGAGTAGCTCAACTAAAAAAATAAGCATTACATTACATGTCTCAGTTAAAACAACAACAGCTAACTGCTCGTAAGATCTCTGATTTGTCCAATCTGAGTTTTCTGTTGCACGACTAAAACAACTTTTGAACGTAGTCACGATTCCACCAAAACAAGTTCCTTCCCGAGGCTATTTTGCAGAGGGATCGTTCCTCCGTCCAGCGCTTAGCACTGCCCAAGTGTGATTGGTTTAAAGAAATGCCAATTAACCAGAGAACGTTTTTCTCCCATCCTGGAATGCTTTGTGGACTAGCCAGACCCTCCTCCGCAGCGCTGTAGAGGAAGGTCTGGCAATGCTAGACTAGTAGAGACCATGCTCTGTGTTTGAGCAGGGAGCTACTGTAGCAGCACAATGTTTCTGTGATGTATCTCATCTTTCAGCCAGGAGGTGGGAGCTTTTCAACTTTAACACACATCTTTTTACCCCATAGTCACGTCTCGCCAGGAGACGACAGTTGGCGACGTTTTCATCCCCTCTATCTTTAGTGTCTCCCAACTTCCAAACAGCTTTTTGTAATATTGTACCCAGCAGCTGAGATTGCCTCCATCATGTAGAAAATATTTCATTTCCCTGGAACCCAATGTTTCATCATTAAATTTCAATTAAAAATCAATCAAGGAAAAAGAAAAAGTTAGCAGTTATGAAATTCCAACAGGCTGCCAGGGTAATATTCAGAGGAATGAGTGTTTACGGTTTTTATTGTTCCTTCCAGAAATGTGCCAGAGATCTCATTTATCTTTGATCAAATACTTAACATTTTTCTTCAACAGATTACAGTGCAGTATATTCGCCAGTAGTAACAATATTTCAAAAAACAAAGTGGAAAAAGTAAGTATTTATGTCGTATTTGTAAAACTAATGATGCCAGTTATGGAAATGTGTCCTTGATTTTGAGACTTACATTATTAATAATAAGCATGGGTTGAAATACTCTTGAGTCCGCACATAATCTTTGCCATTGAGCCTGGGGGATTTCTATTTTAGTTAACTGACATCCAGAAAATTAGGGTTAAATGTAGTGCAATTTTTGTATTTTTTAGTTGTTTGTAATCTCAGGTAAATGCCTGAGAATTTTTTTTGCCATGTTAATTGTGATTGATTAACTTTATTTTCCCCAAAGGGGAAACTGATTTGCAGTCTTGGCACAAAAAGAACCACACACATTTAAAAGTAATTAAAAAACGCAATTCATAAACACATCAGATTATACAAGTACTGTCAGATGGAATGATGGGCCTGGAAGTTGCATACTGCATTAATACTCCATTCTGTCTCTATTTGAAATCCTCAGTACAGCATAGTGTCATTTTGCTACTTGTGTTTAATTCCATTTATTCTGTATTTCTACTACTTTGTAGCGTTGGCACTTTCATTGTTGGTTATACATTGTAATTGTGTATTCTCTACATTTTACTAATGAGGCATAGTATCTATTGTCAGGGAAATGTATTAAAAGTAAAAGTATTCAATGCAGTGTTTCCGATACCATATCAACATATCAGACTAGATACTGTTTTGTGGTTGTTCAATTTGCAGTCTGCATAACATTAGTTACACACTTGTTTGTATCTATCAGACAGTTTTAGTTGAGTGCAATTAACACAAAATGCCTTTTTTAAATCATATTTAATCGTCTAATTATTTTAGCTGTACTTGTAGGCCGTTATATTGTTGGGTAGTTTAATTTATAAAAGGGGGGGAATCATATTTGCGCCCCAATTCAAGCTATGGAACCATGTTATTAAACTTATTAGACTGGGTAAACCCAACCCGATCTGCTAGCGATTTGAATTCGCCCTGCAGCTCAGGCTGGAGACCTGTACTATCCTGCTTCCGTTACAATTTTGCAGGGACCAATCACAAACTGGCTTATCCACCTGGTGCGCTATTGGCGGGTTTAACACAATGACGATAGAGAAGCGACCAAGCAGCATTTTGTTTACGTTCAACAACGTTGGCGGCCAACGAAGGGCAGAAACCCGTTGTTGCCGCTGTCGCTGCTACGTCACCTGGAACGTTGCTCTGATTGGTTGAAGGACTATCCAATTGCATACAGAGTCATATGAACTATGGCCGTTGATCACGCCTCTTGTGCAGTAGAAAATACAGAGCAGACTCCCCAGACTAATGTTCAATCTTAAAATATAGAGCTGGGTCTGGTGATAGCCAGACTATACACTTATTTCACTCTTAAATGAAGTCTCTCCTGATTGAAATACTAATTTTACAAGGAGTACAGTATATGGCTCACCCATTGCATGTCACCACTTGTAGATTAATCCCTCATCTGCTTCCCTGAGTTTTCTGATAAAGCATTTTTTTTATTTCCCCAGGATTTCTTACCTTTTCTTCCTTTTCTAGAATTGTGACAGTAAATTTGAGTGAAAAACATCCGTCAATAACCAGATATGGGAGGTGAATTCACACAAGATCTCCACTCATCTTCAGCCCAAGATGCACATTGGAACAAAGTTAACTATTGAGACTGTACTTCTGGGAAATATGTTTTGATTTCATATTTCCAGAGGGAAGGTGAGGGTCAGTCCAATAAAGTCTAACGGAGCCTGCATTGGTTATTTAATAATTGTGGCGTAAGCTTTTTAGTACTGGTTTCAGCATTCAGACATTGGCACCAGTGGTGATTGTGGTTTTATTAATACGCAGCATAATATGATCTAAGGTCGACCATTAGAAACTTGTAGTTTTTTTTCAGACCCAAAGAAATACCAGAGGTGAACTTTGTTTCCACTCTGGTAATGCTGTAATCCAAAAAATTACATAACTTGGTGATAACAGTTGCTGACGAGATGTGCTCATGCAGGGTGTGATGCATAACTCCGGAATATCAACTCAGCAAAACTGACTGTATGAGTAATAACAAACTTCATATACTGTATACAGCAGCACATTTTAAAACTAAATAACAAAGTGACTGACAATGTAAAATTGAAAACGCTAAGAGGTACAAGTCAAAACAGATCATAAATACATCATCAGAATATTAAAGAAAAGAAAAACAAGGAACATCATATCAGAGTCTCTACTCTATAAGAGTCTCTACAATATAAGTAATAACTTTACAAACAAATGACCATTGAATGGTCATTACATAAACAAGAGTTGTAAGAAGTGATTTAAAAGATGAGACAATCCATCAAATAGTTGAGATTTTTCAGTCTTAGCCAACATGATGGACTGACTGACTGACCCTTGAGTCTGTGGTCTGAATCTAGACCGTTGGACTTAATGATAGGCAGACATTAAATGTTTTCAAATTTCATAGGAGTTGGCTAAAACACAGAACTGTTAATCTGACCATAATGATTGTGAGAATTTACTCTCTAAATCAGGGGTTCCCAACCTTTGTGGTCTGAGGTATCCCCAAAGCCCTGTCGGATGAACTCATGTACCCCTTCATTGATTCCCAATTTATGTTTCAAATGTATAACTTTTGGATATTTTTAGGTTGTTTATACAATTTAACTGTTAATATTAAGGTTGGTTATCTGTCCAATCTGAGTTTTCTGTTGCACGACTAAAACAACTTTTGAACGTATACGTTCCTCCAAAACAAATTTCATCCCGAGGCTATTTTGCAGCGACAGCGTGGCTCTGTCCGGTGCTTGGCGCCGCCCAAAACGATTGTGATTGGTTTAAAGAAATGCCAATAAACCAAAGCACGTTTTTCTACCATCCCAGAATGCTGTGCGAAACTATACTACTACAAACCTAGGCTACTACTACTTTGAGTAAAGCTGAATGTTTCAACCATTTATCCAGCTCTAATAACTAATCATTTGAACTGTTTAGCCATTACTTTTTGCTATGAATTTCTATCATTTATTCATTATTTTAAGCTACCTGTTTAAACTTCTGTGCTCGCTAACTAGTTTTCTCTCACATAATTGCAACATGTGTTCAGGTGGTACAGTTGAATTAATGTTAATGTGTGGATATATTCCTTTTATCAAATCATAATTTCAAAATTTTCTAACTACAGTAGTTGAGCTTCTCCGCAACCTTTCCACGTACCCCCTGACAACTGCAGAAGTACCCCGTAGGTACACGAACACGTGGTTGGGAATCAATGCTCTAAAAGAGTTCTTACTGTCTCCAAGATGGTTTCCTACTGCAATATCAAGTCTGACACCACTTGGACCTTTTTCCAGGCACTGCTTTATTTTCACAGAGTATTGAGTTAGTAGTCCTGATACAATATGACAACATTTACAGAGAATGACATTGTACACATGATAGATGTGTTTATATGGCTTGAGTTGAATGCAATACATAGCAATATGCCAACCATTAATAATTAGTACAGCAAACAACCTCACTCTCGTAAGCACATGATCATTGAACATGTTGAGGTTGTTGGGCTGAAAAATACAGCATTTGATTTTGAAGTCCATGGCTACCTACACGGAGGGGTATGCAACATAATTTCAGACATGTTACAGAGCAACTTGTGAATACACTTAAATGAATCATTTGAGTTACACTTTACAAAATAAGCGATATAAACATACTTCTTCTTTTAACATAGATCATCATTTTTTTTTTTAAGCCAAGACAGAGGATTGTTGAAGCTTGGGGGAACTGAAAGCCCTATAGAGACTACTGGACTATCCTACCATGTCTAGGCAGAAGCCATCAGTGCTAACCCTAAGACAGCTTTTTCAAAACGTGCAATTTCAAACTTTTATGAAATGATACTCTGCAAATAATATAATCAGAAAAGCAGCTATGATATTTTGGCAAAGAAGCGCTGAACAACAAATGGCGCTTGCATTTATTATGCTGTGCATAATCTGTGGTATTGTAAATATTAAGCACATTCAGCTTGTAATTTGGATTTATTCCCCCAAATATAAACAAAAATATTCTTAGAATAGCAATATATTAGACAAACACTATGTTAAAATGAAATCTGCTATATTTAATAGCATGGTCATGATGAGAATCATAATTTTTTTTAACCCATGTGTCTATAGAATGTCCTTTTGGTACAGTATTAACAGGTTTACCAAGGCTGATCTAATTTCTACATTTAAAGAATATTTGTCATTTGCACATGCTCCTTTTTTTGTTTTTGCTACTAAGTAGAAGTTAATAGAACAATGTGACTGGAAGTAGCAAAAACCTAATGAAGGGTTTCACTGCTGCAGAGGTAGGGGCGGGTAAGAGGATCTTTTGTACTGTTTGTTTTGGCTGTAGAGACTTGAGCGAAACACTGATGTTGTAGCCTTGCAGTGTGAGGACAGAGTTTACACTGTGGATATTTAACCCTTGTGTTTTCCTTGGGTCAAATGTGACCCGTTTTGAAGAAGTTTTCTATATCAGAAACATGGGTTTCTTTCAACCAAATTGCAGAAAGTGAATATGGATGCAGGTCAAGTTAATGATTACTTTCATTGAATTTAGGGCGTTTCATTCAATTGTATAGCATTTGAAAAAAAGGTTTACATGGTTGTAAAACAGTATCCTGACTAAACTTTAACATAAACCAGTCTGTGATCCATTCAACATCCTATGATCTTAACTTTTAGTCAAAATAATTCATACTTTCTGCTTTTTTTTACCTCAAAAATGAAGTATATACCATATAACTTTGGTTTATTGACCATGAATAAAGAAAGTTTTGAAAGCTTTATTGACAAAAACCTTTTAAAAAATTGCCAAAAGCATTGAAAAAAGCACTAAAAAAAGTTAATTTTCAATTTTGACCCGGAAGGACAACAAGTTAATGGTCAACGGGAAGACAACACAAGGGTTAAACTTGCCGATAGTCAATTCAGTCAAATTGTACATCCCTTGTTCAGACCAAACAAATAAACTAGGGGATTTTCACACCCTAAGAGAACAGTTGCAATAATGTTCACGTTTGCATAGATTAATGTGGCTTTCAGTACATTCCTTGTTCGATACTTGCATGGTCGAAAAAATTCTTAATCCTTAACCAACCAACATGTGGGTTAATTATTGGCTGTTTCACCTTGCAATTTCTAAAACACTTTAGAGATATGGCATCTTAACTATGGGTTAAGCCTATTCTGTATTTAATGTTTTACATATGTGGAGACGGATGTGCAACGTGACATTTGAACAGGACATGCTACTAAATTGTATCTTTGGTGTATGTGAAAAGTTCAAGAACCTCTTGTCTGTAGTTAAGTAATGGCCGAAGGTTGGTGTATAATTTTTTCGCCTCTTGATATCTGTTCCATGTCTACATTTTGGGGCATTACAAAAAATGCCTGAAGTACTGCTCAATTGTGTTTTCTCTTATTTTTAATAGTAGAAAAAAAGCCAAGGATTTAGCCGTCTATATGGACGCACAGGATACCGTCTGCTAGTTAGTAGATCTAAAAAGAGTATGTTTAGGTGATTTAGGGTTTAAAGCTGAATCTTTTTATAAATTCTATTTACATGAAATGCTCAGTAACTTAAAATGAAAAAAAATAATGTAATGGTATTCTTCAATAATGGCACAGGTTCATGACAGTTTGACATTTTCTGGTTTGCACATTTGTTAAAAGCAAAGAACTTGCATATCCCATAATGCACAGTTTAACAGAAGGAGAGACAAAAGTGATGATGTTTTGCATAATTTCACCAAGTCAAACAGTAGCTGACAGACTAACAGAGGCTAACGTTGCCTCACTTGCTTACTGACTATATGACAACTTTATGAACCTCTGCTATTTCTGAAGAAATTATGTACTGTTTTTCTGTATGGATGCGTGGCTGAAGAGAAAACATTGGGGGGGAAAACTTTAGTACTTAACATTTTTACATTAATGAACGTCCGTTACATTCAAGCCATTGCCAAATGAGTTTATACGAAGCTAAGCTCCACACAACTCTCTTTGTATTTGTCAGTATGGCTATGTTCAGAAAATTGTGTCGTCCGGCGACGTTCGCATGCAGAAAATTTAGCGAAGATAATCACCTTTTCTGAAGAGTCCATGTTTTTTTAATCCTCCGTGTCCTCCTTGGCTACTAGCAACTGCGTAGAGGAGGGGTGGTGCACGATCACAGAAGGCTTGTGTCATGTGGATGCGCCAACAGTTTTGTTATCATTACTTAGAATACCTCATGGGGGAGAGAAAACTACGCTCCATAGATTTAAGTCTATCGTAGTTCATTGTTTCTTTACGATATTGGCTGCAATTCACACACTATATTGAAAATAAATATAAGAGTAATTCTAAGAAGATGTTGCTGGAGATATTTCAGTATGTATTCATTTCTTGTGTTTCAGTTTGTTTGCAGGGTGGCAACATTATTTGTCCACACAGTGAGTCTTTTCACATGCAACACAACTGTATAAAAGGAAATTCAAGTCATTTATGAACTGTATAGTAAAGGACACTCTTTTCTCAAACCTGTTCAGAAAGTAAATCTACAATTTAGGGATAGAAATTTTCAAATTTGGTGTTTTTTAGAGTGTATATGCATTTGCCTGAACATGTATTTCATCAACGAAAATTTGAATACATCAGAGTATAAAATCTGGCTGCTGAAAAAACAATCGTCATTGTTCATAACAATACGCCAGTGGACAGAGGTCACAAAGTTATTCCATGCAGTAACTTCTGAGCAGAGGCTGGCCCAGTTTGACCCCACTAATCATACTGCTGTGAGGTGTTGCCTAGAAAAATAGAACCCTATGAACAATGGAGCTGTTCGTATATTTAAAGATATGCTCCCTGGTTGTTTTAGTTAGGATTGGGCATCGAGAACCGGTTCCAACTTGGAAGCGTTTCAAAAATTACGATTCCAATGGAATATTTCTTTTTTTTGGGAGTCGTTTGGAAAATGTGGTTTCGAATCCAATCTTCTGTTCCAAATTTACCATGCGCAAGTTTGGGCTTCCGTAGCGGCCACCGTACTTCCAGGCGCTTGTTGTGTTGCAGCCATGGAGCGCAGTAAGCAGCGCTCTAGTGTGGCTTTATTTTACATAGAAAAAGCTCGGTAAAACTGTAACCAAAAATGTTTCTCTTATCTGTGAAATAAGCAAGTGACTCGTTTCAACTCCACCCCTCAAATACATAAGAACCGGAACCGAAAGAGAGAATCAGAATTACAATAGAATTGTTAAAATCAAAACAATGCCCAACCCTAGTTATAGTGACCAATAGTGCTCCAAATTCCTGCAAACTAAAAAAAGTCACGTGTAACGTGGCCTCGCTAAGAAAATCGGGGACTATACCTTTAAGAGAGAGAACAACATATCCCTCCCTTCCACTTTCCCGCTTCTCAACAATATCAATAGCACGATAGCAAAGAGTAAACAAACGTTTGGGCTATGTTTTTCAGGTTTGATGGCAATATCTCCTCTGTGTAGACTGGAGTTTTACGTGTGCAAACATTTCCGGGGTCAGAGCTGCTATGGGTAGGTATAGGGTTTGGCGGCATGTCAAAAAATCTGAATCCAGTATCAAATCTGCTTATTCTACCAGAATTCTTTTAAATCATTATCAAATAGCCTGACAAGCCAGACCCACATCAAGATGTTGGGTCTTGGAACTCACCATTGGCAGGGCTCAATCAGAGGGGCGGGATAAATGGTTGTTTTTCAAATTCCCTCTGCACGCAATAGGATAGCGCTACAACCAGGCAGAGCAACGAAGAAGGTAGCAAAGCTAGTTGATAGATTAAACTTTTGCCGTATCCGGTTGGCAAAACTTTGAATAAGTCTTCCTTTTTTAAGAATGACTTCAGGGCCGTTCTTTGTTCTTTTCTCAAATAAAAGCTTAACTCCAAGTCTTCCAGAGTCGCGGCCAAAGCCGATTCGAAAGCTGTTCCCAGCAGCAGCAGCAGCCATAAGTCCGTCCACCGACTCTATACACAATGTGATTGGCCCGGCCAGAGTTTGGTTTCTGGGCTGCAAATTACATTTGCTGCCAGTAGGGTGCGTCTAGATTTCTAGGCTAATTATCAAATCCTATGAGGTTTGAAATTCCAACATTTGCAAGTTAGGGGTTACAGAGTCAACATTTGTCATTTTAACTGGTGAAAGTGACAGAATGCTGGGTAAAAATGAGGCCTAAATGTATCGAAATAGTTTCAATGTTGCTTTTTTGGTTGATAAAAAAGAATACGAAGAGATAAAAGATGCAAGACAGTCGTACGCATTAGAGCTAAGTAAATCTGGGTATTTTGCAAACCTTAATCCAAAATTATCAGAAACCACAATTTTACTTTCATGATAAATTTAAAAGTGGAATATTAGTGTGCATGTAAACGTACTACATACCATGAGGAAAGGACTTCAATTAGCTCAGGGTCATGTTAAGGTGAAACAGTCATACAAAATGGGATCAATCCCCCGGCAACGATTAAAAGGTCAATAGGTCACCATAATCATTAGGTATAATCCACTAGGGACAATGAATATACATGCTATACTTTATGGCATATTAACCAGTAATTGTTGACCGGTCTTGCTCTGGAACAAGGTGTTGGACAGATTGAGGGACATTTGCCATACTTCATCCCGAGCGCGAGTAAAACACAAGGCAATGTCAATTCATAATTATGCTTTTTTGGATTTTTCATGTCTGTTACTGTGTTATATAGTATTTTGTGTGTTTAATAGATGTGTAAAGTACAAATTTAACTTTTTCTCCCACAGAAAGCACTTTTTCTAAACTGCCTGAAACGCCTCGCCAGGGCTTTTTGGGAAGGCGGGGCCAGGATCTCAGACAAAGCGTTTCAGGTCGAGGCGCGGCAGCAATGGGCAGTATGAGAAACATATGTTTTTTTAACATCAAAGCATGTAAACCTATTCGTGTAGACCCCAAGATGCTGAAAATGAGTATAATAGGGGCTCTCTAATATTGTTTCTTGTTTGCTAAGTAGCTAATACTTCTGATGCTACAAGAGCAGCTATGCTAATGTAAAATGCTTGCATATGTCAAACTCCAGTTGTCCTTCTTTGAGGTAATGGTTTTATAGATACAGATAACCAATCCAATAAACCAGATTGAAAAGGCCAAAAGCAGTGGGGAAGAATATTCGTGAGTACGAATCGATCTTCGAAACCCGCACATGCATCCTGTTTTCGCGCCAAGCACCTGAGCGGCAGTCGTCGAAGCAGCAGAAGAAGCTGGTGCAGTCTTTTCCATCCAAACACTCGTAAGCATAGTCAGCCTCCTCGTGATAGGGCACAATGTTGTTCATCTGCAGCAGGGACGTGCCAGGTCGGATATTCATCATGCTGGGTGCTTTCTGCTGTGAAGGAAACACACCAACGCATTCTCATGAACGGGTTCGATACAGTATAGTACAGAAAATGATGCACACCAATTTGTATGATACCCTACGAAACTAGGCGACTGCCAGATGGTCACATGGCGCCGGCTACAGAGTTTCGTGGCGCCAAGCGACAGTTGCTAGTTGTGTTTAACCGCTACAGAGCTCTGTGACGCCGGCTGCAGAGCTCCATCGAATCAGCGGCAGTTGGTAGTTGCGTTTAGCCGTCAATAGGGGACTGTTAGCTGGGTACAGGCACCGCCAGATGACGGTCCTTTCAGGGGCCATGGCCATTGAGTTAAGCCGAGAAAAACTGAGCGTCACGTGGAGACGACTTTCAAGTTTAGGCACCACTAGTTAAGTTTAGGGAAAATAATGTTTTGATTAAAACACTCCTGATGAATTAACATGCATTTCCTTGGTGCAAGTATATGTTTTTCTCCGACTTGAAAGCGCTGGGTTAGGGTTAGGGTTACTATGGGTTAGAGTTAGGGTAACCCAACCACCCTGACCTCCTTCCGACACAGCCCACATCGTTCTTATACAGCAGCATTATGGTGCATACAGCAAGAAATATGTGGAATGCTAACTAACAGTGCCTAACTTTTCAAAGCTATACTGTATGTTTGTATGTATGCATGTATGTCACATGAGAACAGCCTGAAAACAAACAATTCAGTAGGTTAAAAAGAAAGAAGAGGAAAGAAAATGAGTGGTAGGTACTTGTGTGTTATTGTTGGATTTAGACTTCTTGGTCTGTCTGTTGCTGGTGAAGTAGTGCAGAGTGCCATACTCCATGAGGGCAGCGAAGGTGAAGATGAAGCAGACAGAGACAAACAGGTCCATGGCAGTGACGTAGGAAACCTTGGGCAGGGACTTCCTGGAGATGGTGCTTAGAGTTGTCATCGTGAGCACTGTGGTTATACCTAAATGGAGTCACAGAGACAAATTCCTCAGTGGAATATCCAGTACTTTGATCTACATTTACCGGTATTTAAAGTATGTGTCCTACATGATGAGTTTGGCAGAATATTTATGTAACAGCCAAAGAACAAATCAGTGAAGTTCCGTAGCAAAGAAGGCTTTCGTCAAAGTTGGACTCAATGTTAGATCAATCTTGTCCTTTTGGTATTCCTTGCCGAAAAGGGAGAACTGGGTTAGTGTGGGCAGTTAAACCCTAGCCCCCTAACCCTAACCCTACATCTTAAAAAATGACCTCTTCCTGGCATTTGGGTAATCGTTGAAACTTACATAGTACAACATTAAAGCCACTAAACATCAAATACTAAGTAATTCTCTACGGCAATGTTATTCATGACTAAATAAGCGACAATCAAGTTAAAAAACCAGGCAACAACTCAGCTGATCTGTTTCATCAGGACTGTGTGGGTGTGATTTGATCAGATTTCCAGTACAGCCATTTACGGAACCAGGCACATTTGGACTCTGACTCAGTTTAATTGTGTATGAAATATAAGAACATAACAGACCTAGAGATGTGCGGGCTGGGACGGCATCCTTGTTGATCCAGAACGAGACCCAGGACAAGACCACGATCATACTGCAGGGAATGTAGGTCTGGATGGTGAAGTAGCCCATTCTCCGACTCAGGTCAAAAAAGATTGTCATGATTACATATTCCCCTGAAAGTTTAACAATAGGGTAGACATGCACACATACAAAGGTCTGGTTTAGTCTGAATTTTTGATGCATCAGTGCTTCATGTAAAACTGGAGACCGGCAACATGTAAGAGGCCTTGGCCGTAATCTCTTACCTGACTGGGTGTGTGCCACATCAGTGGAGTTCCTCAACCCTACGAAGGCAAACTGGTAGAGTCTCCAGTACCGCTGGTCTGCCACTTCCACTGCCCGTCTCTGCCACCGGTACATGATCTCATTCTTGGGATAACCATCTACAGAAACCCCCCCCACCCCAACCCCCACCCCGCCCCCCAAGACAGACATAATAAATGAATTAGAAGCCTTTCTGATGCCTATAGATCTGTCATTCAGTGTACTGTACATCACAAGGAAACATTGCACCATGGCAAGGCAAAGGGGCGCATTCAAGATGGAACGGATCTGCCCAGTCTCAAGAAATTTCTTCAAATGAGCAAGATGTCTTCCAATGCATATAACACTCTGTGTATGGTGGGTAAACGTGTTCTTTGATAGGCATACCTGTAGCCTAATATACAGTAGAAGGGTGTTTGTGCAGATGTGACCCAGTGTGTACTCCCAGGCAATACCTAGTGTGAAAGTAATTGCTCTACCTGGCGTCTATAATGGAGGAAAGAAATTCCCTTTCATTACTTAATACGTTTGTGGTGATGTTTCACAGTGTTGTATTTGACTTGAGCTTATAGTGCTTCTACATTGAATTATTTTACACAAAGAAGTTCTCCTTGAAACAAATCAACGCATTCTCATGATCGGCTTCGTATTATATCGTACGAAATCTTATGCAAATCTTAAGGCCATTATATTTTAGGCAAATAAAACCAATTGGTTACGGTTAGGGAAATACTGTGTTCCTGGTTAAACTATTGGAAGCATTTTCTTAATAGTTAAAAGAAACCAGTATTGACTTTTAGTAGAAGACAGGACATAGTCCAAGGTCCCTGGTGTTAAAGTCACACACTTTGACTTTCGATCACACTTCCCTCTTTTTTAGATGTGCGTTGGTATAACAATGTCACACTACTGCTGTCACTGCTACTAGGAGAGCATTTTTTTGCACAACTGCCAGATAATGCTTGCTAATAAGAAACATTTAAAAATGTAGTTTTTCAGGGAAGGTTTCTTTATTCGTTAAGTAGTTTTTGTCGATGTTTATGCTCATTTCATGAAATTTAGTGTGACTGCACTGGTCCGGACATTTGTTCTCAACTCCATGGAATGGTATTGCATTTTTCACTACTGTGTGGAAGATTAAGATCATGACAAGACATGAGAGGCTAAAGTACAATGCAGGAGACGAATGGAGGATGACACAGACAACATGAATCAGACAGGGAGAAGGTGCATAATTCATTAGGTCTGTCAGAGAAAATGGGACTGTGTGACCTCCTGTCTCCGCTGGTGGAGCAGATGATAGATTGGTACAGGCTTAGAGAGGGCAGCCTCAAGCAGATGAGCCTTTTGGCAAGGAGAAGGAACAATGGCTTAGCAACTATGCTAGCCCGCACAGAAGCTTCTCCCTTTGGGCATGTTACGGAAGTTGGAGTCGAAATGGGGAGGGGAAAACGTTTGACCACCTACAGCTTGAAAACTCCAGTGGACACGAGTGTTCATCCATTGGAAAGTTATGCAGCTTAAGGTAACACTCCGCATTAATAGTCAACCTGACAAAAACAGAATTGTGACAGAGAAAGTGTGACTGAACATAGTAAAAGGTACTTCATGCTTTCTCTGTAATTACATCAACAAATGCAAAAAGACCATTGAATCAAACTTAAAGAGATCAAGACCTAAAACAGAGCTACATGATATAAATACAGATACACACACTAAAGCTGCACAAACAACAAAGATTGTTGAAGAGTTGATAGTTTATTAAAATCAACAACATTTTAAATGGCTACCAAACGGTTTAGCAAACTGGCTGCATAACTGTCCTACCTCAGTGTGTACATGACTCTCCCATTGCTCCACAGCCTCAGGAGGCGGTTGGGAGTGGTGATCCAGTGGGCATCTGATTTGCGGGAATTCCTGAAGAATGTGTCGGGGATCCAGATTTTGCCTACCATGTTACTGTTGAGCATGAGCAGCTTCATCGAGCTGTTGAACTTCAGTCGGCTGTCATACCAAGTTTGGGCAAAGAAGATGTCAATGGTGTATTCCTGCAGAGTTTGGAAAAACATGCAAATAAAGCCAATTAAAGAATAATATACAGAAGATATCTAAACGGTTACTTTAAGAATTCCCAGAGTAAATAGTTAATTAGCTATTAGATTGGATGGATTGCTATGTAATTTGGTTCAGATGTTCATTTTTGCCTCAGGATGAACTGTAAATAATTTAGTGATCCCCTGACTTTTCATAAATGCTAATTGCTTTAGTGATCCGCTGACTTTTCTTAAATGCTAATAACTTGGTGATCTCTTGACCTTTTTTTTAGACTAAAATCTCTCTACCACTATTGTGTGAATTGCCATTAAATTTGAAAATTTGAATGGCATCTCACTGGATGGAGGTTGAAAGCTCTGGAAAAACTCATCTGTGGACATTGGGTTAAAATACCATTGCCAAGGAACTTTGAAAGAATGTACTTTCGCTCTCAACTATGGGATGTATTGCTTTTCCTATTTCTACAGACATTCATGGTACCCAGAGGATGAATCCCGATGACTTCCTAATACTGTAAAAACACAATTTCATTGTAGGTTGTATGTGCAGGTTATTTAACATTAGTAAGGGGATGTATCAATTTCCCATTATATCAGCAAAGGAAAAGCAAAGGGAAATCAGAAAAAGCAGTCTCACCATGTTGATGGGGTCCACTGGTCCAATGCTGTTGACATACACGGCTGCTTCAATCACTGTCGGCCTCACTAAAAAACATAACAGAAGACACACTGCACTGACATAGACAGCATTAACTTTCGTACATGTTTGTTAGCTGATTCCCAAAAAGATGCTGCCTGTCTGATCAACCTAAAGTGAAACAACAAGCAGCATCCTATCGCAATTCGGTTACTGTAAGCCCACTTTTTGCCTATTGAAGCACAAAACCGTGGTGTTCAGGTGATTAGATGCATACACACGGAGTTATCAGAAAACTCAATCTTTTGCTGTTGCTGGTTTTTCTTTGTTTGGCAATTCAAGTTGCATTGATATTTGCAAGCATGGTCAATTCCCTGCATCGTTGGTGCAAAGTGATGTCACTTTATTTAAGCTGCGTCACACTCCAGGGGCCACCCTCTGAAAAAGACGCAGGTGTAAAAAGGACAAGGACAAGGACTGCATAAAATTTTGACATTTCAAATTGTGCAAAAAATGCATTTAAAAAAAACTACTATTACATTGTTAATGAAACAATCATGTCACTTAGTCTCAGAAAATGTTTGTTTCAATGTCCAGCTTTAAACTCAATAACTTCAGTACTTTAGAAGCTATTCCATAAACATCTGGTATTAGGAACACAATATCTAAGACTCTTTGAGCCCTAATTTGCCCACTATGTACTATCAAACAAAGCAAATTTTGTGGGGATCAGAATATTCCAGAAACTTTTGACTCGAAAACTCGTTTTACACAACAAAACATGTCACAATTACACAACCACTCAATAAATCAGAATTCTGTTCTGCTACAGTCGGTGCACACTCAAGGCCGTTTTACAGTTGTGCGGAGGCTCCACGCAGAGCTCTCGCCATAGCCTATGTAAGTGGCCTGATGTTTATACTTGTGTGCTGGTGTGTGCGTCGAGCCGCATGTGTGTGTGTGTGTGGGGAGTGTGTGGTAGAGGGAGAAGTGAGAGAGTGCCGGCGATCAGAGCAAGTAGCGACTCTAGAGTCATAGTGACAGAAACAAAGTGTCTCCCCTGTGTTTTCTGACCACGGTGGGGAATCTGTAGCAGGAAAAGTTGGCCCTCTCCTTGATTTCATGTTGTTTATGGAGAAGGAGAACCAGAAAATGACTAGGGGGAAATGCAACTCTACCAAGCCACGGACGAGCGATGTGCGTTGCTGCAACGTGTAGTTACATTTTTCGAGAGGTGCACGTAAGGCTACGGCGTAGGGTCCGGCGTAGACGCAGAGGGGTCTGCGTCTACGCCGGACCCTGCGCCGTCGATTCGACACACAACTATAAAAAGGCCTTCAATCTCAAACAAATAAAACAAACACAATGACTGTGCTTTAACATCAGCAACATCCAATCCAATCACTCCTTCTCGTGGCTGCCTACACTTAACATGAATTTCAAAACTCTGCTGCTTTTGTGCGACCGCAGCAGATGTGTTTAGCTATAGCCAGTCTTATAACTTCATAGCACAGTCAAGCAATCTGTATGACTGCTGGTGGGTCACACAGTGGAACACAGAGGTCAGCTCAGCAGCAGCTGTTTAATCATACATGGAGTCATCATGTTATCAAAATTCACGCCTAGCCGCCTACGTAGGGCCTACGTACTTTTGCAGCCAATGAGCAGCCGACGGGACTCAATCACCATGAACAGTTTTTAATGTTCTATCAGACTAGAACTACTCGAGAGTCTGCTCTTGAGACTTTGCCCTAAACTGTTTGGATTTCAGGAATGTCCCGAATTTTTCGGGATGTCTGGTCACCCTACTGATGTGTAAAACCATGAAATAACTAACTAAAGTTACAATACACAGGCTCAGAAACCCATGCTCTCTTTTATTAATGTATTTCTGTTGCATCAATGTCTTATCTTTATTATTATTATTATCTTATCTTAGCACATTGTGCAAATATAGATCCTTAAAGCGACCTATGTTAGTTTTGATGAAGAGCATTTTTGTAGTTTTTCATTAGTAAGGAGAATTAATCACTTTAAAAGTGGAACAAGGTTGTATACAAGTTTCTCCCCTGACAGCAGCAGCTGTTGTAATTTGCACAAGGCTATTTTTCACACTTCTACTGTTTTGTGGTAACATAGCTAAAACAAATCACACATTTCCAGAGGGTGAACTTGACTTGCCTCCGATGTCAGGCCGCAGTTTGTTGTCGTAGCCCAGCAGCAGTTTATTTAGGATCAAAGTCACATCGCTCTCGTAGACCTTCGGTGATAAGACCCAAGTTTTATTTATGGGCACATCTTCGTAGTCCTCTTCTTCCTGTTTACTGGGCCCAAACGCTGCACTGTGAGTTAGAAAACAGAAACAATGTCAGACACAAAAATGTACAATATTTATACTTATACAGAGTATAACATAAAATACAAAACCTTCCACAAAGTTCAGTGTCTGACATACAGACATGTTCGCCAATGGTTCCACAGTCTGGAAGTAAATCTGACAGAACTGCATACAGGGTTAGTCAAAACAGTAATCAAGTTATTTTCTGACTCAGATACCCTACACATAAATCTATACATCAGGTTACGTAAAAAAGCAGAGCAGGAAGGAACCCTGACACTGACAAACATATGGCTTGCACTGGAGCTTCTTGGAGCTCTCAGCAGCAGCCTCATGCTGTCATTATAAGCCACTATAAGTTTTCTAATGCTGCCTTGCTTATAACGACACCACAGGTAGGAAGTATACAAAGGTGTACAATATGCTCTGAACAGTGAGATCTTCACAGATACAGAGCACATGCTAAACTTACGACACAGCATGTTCGCTTGAGCATACCGCTTCCGACGCTGCCTATAGATATCCTTATCATCAGACAGGTCATTTGCAATAATATGGCCCAAATATTTCAGTGGGTGAATGCCAGAAACTATATGTTAAGAGTGTTTTTGCAGGTATGGATTGGCTTTGCAGCAGCAATACAGCAAGTTGTTTGTTTTGGTATGAAAAAGGTCAAACTTAAGTGTAGTATACATTTGCATTGGTTTTCAATACTCCAAAGACTCAGTGCTGCACCCAATTTTATTCCATTAAGGGTGGAAGAACCTCAGCGGCTTGGTTTTCTAGGCTCTATGAAAAGTTGAACAAATATAAAACCTCCATGGATCAAAAATTCATTGACCTTGTTTGCAGTTCGAGCTGTCCTGTTTTTACGTCGTTGGGCCGGATGTGTCATGGTTGCTGTTTTCAGTAGTTTCCTATTTTATTTTGTCAATTCATTCCCCGTGTGTTACTGTTTCCCTGTTATTTGTTCATGGTTATGTTTTACCCATGTCTGTTCTGTTTTCCTAGTTCCATCCTTGTCTGTTCTCATGCTTCAGTTTCCTGTTTTATTTTGTAGTCTCTGTTTCTCCCATGTCATGTCTTGTTTTCTTCCTGCCCTGTGTGTTTTCCCGCCTTTGTGATTGGCACCCCCACCCTGATGTGTTTCACCTGTTCATCAGCCCTTATGCCACCAGTCCCTCATTACTAGCCTCATTACCTTGTGGATTTCGTTGCTCCCTTTGCAGTTTGATTCCTATTGCTTTGGTTATTCCTAGTGTTCTGGTATTTTGGACTTTTGTTTTGATATTCCTTTTGCCAGAATAGCGATTTTACGCATCAAAACCATGAGTGGCCACTTGGAAAAAAATGGCTGAAACATATCCACTTATTAATAATTGATGAATAGAAAGTGGAGACGTGTCGTTCATCTTTTTTTTACCATCTATGGTGGGTTGATATGGATATAGAGAGATAGAGGGATAGGTATAGCAATTGTATGTTTGTTTTAGTCAGAGGTATGTTGCTGACCGTGTTGGTAATTTAATAAATGTTGTATAAGTCCATATGCTTGCTTGGTTTCTTTGACACTTTTACAGGCAATAAATGCAATGATGGAAATAACAATCATTTGTTTTGGTTATAGAAAATAAATACTTTTCCTGAGAATCATGAGAGAATCATGATCTCAATTCTTCCAAAAATCGTTATTCTCATTTTATCAAGAAGGTGCAGCCTCACCGTAGTAGTGCTCTCCAAGGACAAAAGCCAGATTTTGCTCATAAAGCATGAAAGTATTTTGTGCTTATTTCAGCAAACAAACAAAATCAGTTGTCTCTGCAAACACTGGAACACTATATATATATATATATATATATATATATATATATATATATATATATATATATATATATATATATATATATATATATATATAGTCAGGATTACTTTTAAATAAAGCCACTTCTCATGTTCTGTTCCTACATTGTGAAGTATTAAAAGGAGAACATATTTTTATTCTAGGAAAAGCTTTAGGGTATAAGTCACAAACACTCAGTGAATTTAGAGCAGCAGAATGCTTAGTGAATCCAAATGAAAAGAACATTTTTAGGATCGTAACTTGGGAATTAAACAGCTGTAGGCAGTGGGTTTCCTGCCGCCCTGCTGTGTCTATTGCAGGCGGTTACACATGGCTGAACTCTCAGTCTGTGCCAGGGTGTACTGCTGCTTTTCTGATAATGAACATGGACCTGATACTGTAAAGAGACCTGAGGACTTGGCATTCAGCCCAGGCTGTTAAATGACCCTTTCTTAGACTTCTAATTCCAAGGACCTGACCTCAACCATGGCACAATAACCTAGTGCAGCAGAAACGAACCTTACCACTCTGTGCACTTGAACAGAAATAATACTGTACATGACTCACTACGATACCATGTCATTTCATCTGATTCATGTCTGCTCAATGTAAAAAAAAAAATGGATAAAAATAGCTTACCTTTCCGCAATTGTTTTGCCACAAATTTAGAATAATATTTTTTTTACTTTTTCCCCCACCAGAAGTGGGGCTTAAGGATGGTACGGTTGGTCTGGTAATCTGCCTGTGTCCATGCAAACACCTTGAACAAGATATATGGGCAGCTGACGGAAGATTGCCATGAAATTTGGTATGGGTATTAATGGAGGACTATTCCCAATGAATTTGATGACAACCTTTCACTTTGTGCCTAGCACCGTCGTTAGATCAATATTCCCTTAACCAACATTATGGCCAAAACAAATTTTATTTGTGCTGTACATGGCTGCTGTGGATATACCAACACATTCTCACTCCCATCACGTCAAAAAGTGACGCTTGGTCAGGTGGCTTTGGCGTTTTGTTAGTGATGCAAAAAGTCTGCTTTAGTGTCATATTTAGACGCGCTTGGTTGGCACTCTTGGCATCACTGTTTGACATTCTGGGTCGGAACCATTGACTGTATAATATTAATGGACAAAGCATCCGGTTTGGCGAAGTGCTGCAAATGCGGAAGTGCCTTAAACCTGCATTCTATCTGAATTCCAGCAGGGGGAGACAAAAGCGGTTTCCAAAAGGAGGTCGGTTTCTGTAGAAGTCTATGAGAAAGTGACCCACTTCTCACTTGATTTATTACCTCAGTAAACATTTTCATAATGAGTTTATGGTCTCAATTTCTCGTTGATTTAAAAATCTGCGATAAGGCAGGGGGTGTTTTAGGGCGTGGCTATGATTTGATTGCCAGTTAAAGTGTTTAACGTAACGTGGCTCCTCCCTCTTGTCTAAAATCGTCACCCGTAACGGCAAACTCGACGACGGATAGCAGATCTCCACAAACCAATGGGTGACGTCACACATGCTCCGTCCATTAATATTAACGGTCTATGGTCGGAACGTACGCTTAACTGACACGCGGCACAAGAACGGGACAGTTAGGGTTAAAGAAAGATGGTGGGTGGGGTTACAAAATGTACGTTTCAGTGACATGCGGGACAAGAACGGGACTTTGTATTTCTACTTAAAGGTTGGGAGTTTTCTTACTCAGTTCATTACAGAACAAACAGTTTTTTCCAGTTGGGGCCATTAGAAGATTACTACTATTATTACTGTAACACTGTGGCTCTGCCTTTAGCACTGAGCTGTGGTGGATGATGCTGCTTGAGTTCATCTGAAGTTTAAAAGCTGGCGAGGCAGAGTTCTGCTGAATCTTCTTGCTTCGATTCGATGTGTTGATTCAACTGGAGCCCTTGAGACTTTTTAGTGCCGATTCCCTTTCTTTCAGTTTGTTTCAGCATGTTTTTCTTCAGGCACTTTTCTGTCATTTGTTCTAGTGGTTGCTTCGCAAGCTAAAACCAAGAAAGCCTGTGATGCCACCACTGCATGATATTAATAATCACATCAGGTGGTGTTAAAAAGCCCGATGGCTGCGGGGACAAAAGGATCTCCTGAACCTCTCTGTCCTACAGTGCAGCGAGAGCAGTCGCTCAACTGGAAGTGCTGCTCTGTCCAGCCAGGACGTTGTAGAGGGGGTGGTTGGCATTACCCATTGTGGCGTGCAGTTTGTTACATGCACGCCTCTCCACTACAGTTCTTAATGAGTCCAGTCTTCTGCCCAGCACTTAGCTGGCCTTTTTTGACCAGCTGGTCGAGTCGTCTGCAGTTTTTTGTCTGTCATGTTGCCTCCCCAACAAACCGCACCATAAAACGGGACACTCGCCATCCCAGTCTGATAAAACACGTGCAGCAAGTCGCTACAAACGTCAAAAGATCTGAGGAAGAAGAGAGGGCAGCCCCTTTTTATACAGAGCATCTGTATTAGCGGACCAGTCAAGCAAGTACTTGTAGGTCTGCACAACCTCAGTGGCTTCCCCCTTTATGCAGACAGCTAGCAGGTTGGCTTTGACTTCTCCCATCTCCTTAGTCTTGGTGATATTCAGGAGGAGGCCGTTCCGATTGCTCCAGTCACAGAAGTCCTCCACAAGGACCCTGTACTCCTCCTTCCGTCCACTTCGCACACATGCCACAAAAGCCGGTATCGTCCGAGTACTTCTGGATGTGGAAGGACTCAGAGTTGTACTTAAAGTCAGATGTATACAAAGTGAACACATTGTGACTTTAAGTACAACTCTGAGTCCTGCCACACACTACGTTTCTATTTCAATCTAACAGATCCCTAAATGCAAACTGTAAATCAATCGACTGTGAGACGGCATTTGAAAGACACATTGGTAAATGGAATAAGAAAAAGTAAACTTTTAAAATTAGTTTAGCACTTTTATTTTGAAATATAGTAGCAAATCTGGCAAACGCCATGATTTTCTTTTTCTTTTTAATTAATTTCTTGTTTTTAACTAGAGCTGTCTAAGACAGGCTCCAAATATCACTTTGTCGGGTGACCTTAAAGTGTCTGAGAGAGTAATATGCAGAATGATGAATGTTGAATACAGGTCCAGGACTGACAGTCTACTTAGCGGAACAGCAGCTTCTGCTTCATATTTTCACATTTGTCATCTGGAGGAGTATAGGCCTGTCCTTAGCAGGGTACAATTTACACCTCTGTGGCCAGCTGACAGAGGTTTCCTGTTGGGGGGGGAGGTGAGGGAAGTGATGTCTTCCGAGGTACTAAATCATCACTCGCCCGTCCATCAATAGCCCACATAATATTCTGCCATATGACGGACCATAGGCGTATATATTCCAGGGTCGATGCAGGGAATTACTGGAATTGTTGGGGCTTTGTAAATTATAGAGTGTGGTCTAGACCTACTCTATCTGTAAAGTGTCTCGAGATAACTCTTGTTATGATTTGATACTATAAATAAAATTGAATTGAAATTGAATTGATATCCCCCCCCAACTAAGAAGAGGTAGATTTGTCCCCAGATATGAAACCCATTCCCCCCAAAAAAGGTACAAATAACCATTCAGGGGGCTTATAACATGTAGGCTATATATCCTTCTTACCTGTAAATAGCCTACAGTATTTTCTCAACGATTTTTGACACAGGAAATGAAGTGTTTGACTCTCCAAATTTTCTGGGGGAGGACACCCAGCCCCCCTGGTTATGTGCCCCCCCCCCCAATGTTGAAACAAAACCTATGCCCCTGTGACAGACCCTCTAGAAAAATACTCGTTGCAGGTGTAGGCTAATGCCCACCCTGTTTTTTTTCTCCCCCAAAACACACTCTATAAATCAAATCAAATGGGTTCCGCACAGATTAGGAAAATGCAGATCTATGGCTCAAGGTGGGTTCATTTTAACAAACATTTCCCGGATCAAATGTGTTCCTCTATAGGGCCCCCCTGCCCCCCCCCCCGCTAACACAATGACCCGCTGCACTGTGATCACCGGTAGAACACCTTAACAAGATGCAGCGATTCCTGTCGGAGGAGGCGGCAACATCTGCAACCATTCCCCCACCCCTGTCAAACCTCCCTCCTCTTATCATAATGGAGACATACCCCTGCCCCCCCTTCACAAAAATATAGACACACTTACCAGAGTCCGAGGAGAGCCAAAAGCAGCCAGGGGTTCATGGCTCTGTCCGGCACAGCTCTGACAAAAAGCCGCTTCATGCTCTGCTCCACAGCGGTGAGAACCGACTGAACAGTGTCCAAAAACCACGGAGAGAAATCCGAGTTATCTATCGTCAGGTCGCGTGTATAGGTTAAACGCAGCCGATGAGGGTTAATTGTAGCGACGCTAGGATGGGAGAAATTCGTCCATGGTGTGTGTGTGTGTGTGTGTGTGTGTGTGTGTGAGGAAGGGGGAGGATGTGTATGGCGAGTGGATTGTGTCGTTCAAAGGATAACCAGGAGAAGGATAAGGAGCAGGCTACCCTCCCCGTCGCCAAACCGTGTGGAATTTTGAATTGATTTAATAGGGATTGCAGACAAGAGACCAGCGGCGACTAGGCGGCGAGTGCATGTTAGAAACGTTTTCCGGCGGCGACGTGGCGACGGCGTATGTTTAGAATTCCCATCAAATTTACGCCTACTGAGCTGACTCTGCTTTAGTCCATCTGCAGTGCCGCTAACAGGCGGCTCTGACACGCTGCTCTCACACGGGGCGTCTGTTTCCTTGTTACACCCAATAGGCTAGGCTAGGCTAACGACTGACTGGTGGTCGTGGTGGTGGGTTTATATTGCTGTTATGCACACTAGAAAACCAGTGGTGGAATGTAACTAAGTAGCCTAGCCTACATTTACTCAAGTACTGTACTTAAGTACAAATTGAGGTACTTTACTTTTCTTTTCATGCTACTTTCTACTTTCAGTAGACTTACTTTTCTACTCCGCTACATCTCAGAAAAGCGATATTGGTCTTTTTACTCCGCTACATTCATCCGACCGCTTTAGTTACTAGTTACTTTACAAATGAAGATTTTTGCTCACAAAACACATGTTCTTAAGTACTCCTTACTGTCTATGATTTCTTTAACTGTCACTGTAGATACGCTACCATGAAATTATTTTCTGAACTCTAATTTCCCACAAATTGCATTTTCAAATAAATAAACAGATAAATGCCAAAATATATGCAAAAATAAATAACTTGATAAGGCTACTTAAAACTAATAAACTAGTTAAAGAAAAAGGGGAAAATGTAAAAATAAAAAAAAATTAAATAAACATGGCATACTGAATATAAATATATAGCATACACATAATAAGTGGTGTTTGTTTATAAATCTATTTTCATATGTATTAATCATGTTGACAACAACAACAATGTTGATATTTGTAAATAAAAAATATTACATTTATTAATAATTTGCTGCACCTGCCATAGACGTCCAAATGACGTCCAAAAAATTACCCAGCTCAAAGGTCAAATGTTGAACGTCAATATGACGTCCAGCTTGGGTCATGGTTGGACGTCCAAATAGTGGACCTACTTTGGACGTCGAATAGATGTCCAGAATTGGTCATGGACCGACAGACCCAATATAGACATGATCTACACGTCTATCTGACGTCCAATGTTTAGTTTAGTGGTGGATAAAATATTACAGTACAGGCCAAAAGTTTGGACACACCTTCTCATTCAATGCGTTTCCTTTTTATTTTCATGACTATTTACATTGTAGATTCTCACTGAAGGCATCAAAACTATGAATGAACACATATGGAATTATGTACTTAACAAAAAAGTGTGAAATAACTGAAAACAGGTCTTATATTTTAGATTCCTCAAAGTAGCCACCCTTTGCTTTTTTATTAATAAGGGTGAAAATTCCACTAATTAACCCTGACAAAGCACACCTGTGAAGGTAAAACCATTTCAGGTGACTACCTCATGAAGCTCATTGAGAGAACACCAAGGGTTTACAGAGTTATCAAAAAAGCAAAGGGTGGCTACTTTGAAGAATCTAAAATATAAGACATGTTTTCAGTTATTTCACACTTTTTTGTTAAGTACATAATTCCATATGTGTTCATTCATAGTTTTGATGCCTTCAGTGAGAATCTATAATGTAAATAGTCATGAAAATAAAGAAACCCATTGAATGAGAAGGTATGTCCAAACTTTTGGCCTGTACTGTATGTTATATTCAGTGATGCAAGAAGTATTCAGATCCTTTAGGTTCAGTGTGTAACGTGTTTAGTTTTTTTTTTTTATCTAAATCTGTGTTGCCTGTTCACAAACTTGTCCTTTTTCATGAATATTTACCACCACCATCAATTTCCAAGTATTCCTATGGCATGAAATTTTACATTTGCATGAACTGCTCAATATTCATGCGCCATCTTGAAATACGTTAGCCGATAATGGACATACAGGACATACCGCTCCGCCTTTCGCCTTTTCACTGTCACATGATAAACTCCCAGGTGCTGCTAACGCTGCTAATGGGTATCGTAGCTTCCCGGCCCCGGCAACAGGAGTCTTCTTCTTCGCCCAGAAAAAGAAAAAGGATATTGAAAAGAGAAAGAGACCGGCTTTTTGAAGCGTGAAAGGCTAGAACTGCGTGGTGCGAGAGAGTTGATTGCGATATATGATCTCAATGCTAGATGGGAGAAATTCCCACACATTGGACCTTTAAGTAAAATTAGGCCTACTAATTAGGCTGGTTGACACTGGAGAAGGTTCATTTCCAAAGGGGCGTCACTAACGGACGCCGCTCAAATGCCTCTGGACGCAATTGGATAGTCCTTCAACCAATCAGACCAACGACGTACCTCAAATTTAATGACAGTACTTGAGTGAATGTAGGCTACTTAGTTACATTCTACCACTGGTTATGCACACTTGAAAACAGACCTGTCATTTTTCATATTCACATCAGCTGCTGTGTAATCTATTTACAGATGGTACAGGAGCTGCTTTATGTAGACCCACATGCTGGTGACTGCTGGACACAGACTGTCTGTTAGGGCTGTTGAAATTAATCATGGCATTGATGCGTAGCAATGCGGATGTGGAAGATTCTGCATCGATGCAGTGACAGACCATAAATCGATTATTCCCTACTGATGTTACTTGTTCATTTTCTTGGTCGCTGCTTTTATTTTGTTGTCAGTTGTCTGCTGTGTTCTAGTCTGGCATTGCCAGACCCTCCTCCACAGCGCTGTGAAGGTCAGGGTGGATGTTTGGGTCATGAAACACTGGGCTTTTTTAGGTGGGGGAGCGGAATTATTGTTCCGGAAGAAGTTAAGGGGAAAACTTTCACCCCAGAGGGAGTTAGTGTCTAGGGAGTACCACCATTGTGTATAACCCTTGTGTTCACATTTTTTCAACACATTTTTGGATGATTTTTTTCCAACATTTTCTTTTACGTTTTTGTCGCTAAACGTTGTTAGTGTCTTGTTTGACGCTTTTTTCAAAGCTTTATGCTGCTGCTTTCTAGGCTTTCAATGCCTTTAGTCGCTTTTTTCAATATTTTTGGCGCTTTTGTCACTTTTATGTCATTTTAGTCAACATTCTTTGACGTTCTTTTAATTAAATTTAATTGCGAAGAGTGCTGCGTTGAACCATCCATGTTATTTTTGGGCAATTTTGTTGAAAGAAACCCAAATTTCTGATATAGAAAAATTTGAAAAGGGGTCAGACTTGACCCGAGGACAACAGGAGGGACGTGCTGTTATAACCCAAACCACAAACTTTTTTTCTAATCTCAACTAGTCGTTTTGGTGCCTAAACTTAACTGTCGTCTCCGCAGGACTGTCACCTTTTGTCGGCTAAACTCAACGCCTTTTGAAATGGCCGCCCCCTCCCGATGCTCTGTACCCGGCTCACAGTCACCTTTTCACAGCTAAATTCAACCGTAAACACCGCTAAACTCATGTGACCGGTCGTCATGTGACAGGCCAGAAATCGCTGTAATTTGGTAGGATATCATCAACACATTCTCATGAACGGATCCGTATGATTTCGTACGAAAATATATGCACACCAAAACGTATGATAACAACTGGATGAAACAGATGTGGGACGAGCAAACAGCGACCACAGCACACTGTGATAGGTGGAGACACCTGTCAATCAAACACACACACACACACACACACACACACACACACACACACACACACACACACACACACACACACACACACACACACCCAACGTACTTACTTTCTTTAAGCCAATATCAGCTCTTTTTAATTGCCACCAAGAAACACATAACTTAAATTCATTTGATAAGTAAACTTCATGTGGGAAAAATATTATTCCTGTTGCTAAGTAACTGTATCAACTAATTGATCGTGCCTAAATAGCATGACGAAGATGATATGAGAGAAACCAATTTCAAGAAATCCCACTTGCTTTTATCTTTTCATCAAAGCTTCCACTCTGCATTCATCAGCACTTCTGTTAACAGACCTCGCAGAATAACGTTTTCTGGGCAATCCCGAAACGTGACTCAAACAAGAGCAAATGGTGCTTTTGTTGGGGACTATTTTTAATCCACTTTTGGTGCTCTTAGCCACATTTACGACACAGGGTTCTGGGGTATTTTTAAAGTCCCCAGAACTATTTTGAATGAACTAGAAGGTTCCTTCTGCCCATGGCTATGTGCATTTCCACCGTGGTCTAAAGACCCGTGAAGATGAGGAAGATGAGGTCGCTGACGTATAGGCCAAAGCAACATGACAGGATGAGGGCTGCTGGGGGTGGCAGGGGTAAACACTTTGCAGCTTGCAGTTTAGTGTTTCCTTGACGGCTCGCCCGATCTGTGTCTTTCTTTCTCTTTGTCTTCTTATAAAAGGAGTCAGGAAGCCGACAGCAAAGCCTAACTTTACTTTTAATAGTCTCAAACAAAGAGAAATGTTCTTCCCTCATCCTAAATTGGTCATACGTCGATATGAGAGTACTTCCTTGTTTAACGAATGAAGTTTAACGCTGTGTGTTTGACCAATCAGCGACAGTCATCCCTGCAAACCCCACCCTGAAGGTTCCTGTACTTTCAGAAAGTAACTACCCACTATAAAGCCCCCAGAACTAAATATAGACCCTGGTCCCTACGGTCAAAACAGTTCCTCAGTTCCAGGGCAAAGTCTAGTGAGGATTTGTGGCAGCAGGACGGTGTATGTGGGATTGACTTAAAATAAACTCCAGTTGTGTGTGTGGTCCTGGTAATGAAACACGTTGTTTCCAGTGCCAGTTTAACAGTGTGGCTCTTTGATGTGTTTTAAACAACAATGGAGCTCTACGGCATAGAGGAAGAAGATCTATCAGGCTGTGATACACACACAACCAAGGGCATAACTTTGGGTTCAACATTGGAAGGGTTAAGATCTCCACTTTTGAGCAAAACTGAAATTTTGAACATCAAACACTTCATTTTCTGCATTCTGGTGAATTTTTCTGCAACAATTTCTGCCTTTTCTGCATCAATTTATGGTGCATGTCTTTATTTATGTCAAGGAAATTATAATAGATTTTTGGGGTGGATTGCACTGGCCAGTTTGATTATTGGGGGGGTTGTAACCCGCCTATGCACACAACACCTGTTAGTAGATACATTCCCTGTTGGTTTGGGTCTGCACATGAGATTTGTTGACAAGAAGAAGCCTTATCCCTTACCTTGACTGGGTTTATGTTTTGCATACCTAAAAATGATATTCTAGAAATCTATTCAATGCAGCAACATTCAAATATTCTGCAGTCTAAATAAAATTAAACGGATAAAATCTGCCTTACTCACATGCTGTAAAATATTCTATATTATTGTTCCCATCAGATTACTTTGTATTTGTTTCTGAACGCAAGGCTGCGTCCCGTCTCGCTGACTGAGGCTGCAGAGGTGAGAGAGGTAGATTATTCACACATGATAAAACCATTGTGAACAGCTTAGCCATCCCCCGGGCCAGTGCTATTGCTGTACATGTATTTTAGATCATACAGCTCATCATCTGCTATCATACAGTAGATGGCCTTTTTCTTTGCACCGAGAAGCTGACTGTGTCAAAGATACAGTATGTGATAAGCACATTTGTGCTAATTACTTTGTTGAGTTCGAAAACAAAAGCAAGGTAATTAACGGGCATGCTGTGTGATGTGATGAAAAAACACATTTCAATTCAAATTTGCCACTGCCTGCAATTATACATTTCTGATTTGTGTGATCTCAGTCTGTCAGAATTCATGTTCATTTAGAATTACTCCTCAGACCGGAAGAAAATTGAAGGACAATTTTGGAGGAATAGACCGAAACACTGTGGCGTCGCGCTAACAAAAAAATCACTTCCGGGTAGACAAATGGCCTTTGATTTGAATTGCAGAGATATGTGAAATTGGCTAAGTTGTTTATTTCTGTTGTCAGTTTTATAGCATAAACTATAAAACTGAAATACCAGGCGGGTGGATAAACAGTTTGTCAAGACACAGTTTCAACACGTAACTCCGCCTTAGTCTTGCATTGCCAGACCTATCTCCACAGTGCTGTGGATTAAGGTCTGGCTACACCACACATACATTCTTGGATAGGAGAAAAAACGCTCTGGGTCATTTGCATTTCTTCCAATCACAATCGTGCTAAGAGGCGCTAAGCCACAGACACAGCGGCGGTGGCTCTGTTAAATACTCTCGTAAGGGAACTTGTTTTGGTGGACAATCCCACCCATCGGTCCCAATCTTTACAATCATTCCCCAAAAGAACCATCCAAGCCTGCCTTGTTGCATGATCCAAATTTTCTTCAAAACTTGACTTCATCAGTGTGTAGCTTGCTAGCTCGTAGTTTGTTATTACTTCCCGTAGCGAAGGGAGTTTGAGAACGGCAACACACAGAATGTGGAAGCGGAGGATGTGGAGGGATGTCTGGCGCGTGATGTCAGGCAAATATCCTCTAAATGTACTTCCGTTGATCCAGACTAACTCCCCCTAAAATCATCCGGTTTTCTTTGTGTACACCATTAGCTTCAGGGGTGTTGGTTTACTCCTTATTCTAGTCTTTGGGCTAAGCTAGGTTAACTAATGTATGTTTTGACTCCAGCTCCGTACTAGAGATCTGAGATATCAGAAAATAAGCAACCATGCTTATTTAATAGGGGTTGAGGGAAAAAAATCGATACAGCATTGTATCGCGATATTTTCGTGGCAATACCGTATCGATACACAGACGCCTCGCTCTTTTGTTATATACTGTATGTGTCGGTCAGTTTGTCTGCTTGACAATCCCGTTTTGCAAGTCAATTGAGATGAAAAAAGAGAGAAATTAATCTTTTTAGATAAAACAGATGTTAACAAAGTTCCATTTTGGAGACATTGCATCGCATCGTGAGGCCTCTGGTGATTCCCACCCCTAATATTTAATATATACTGGCTTTAGATGAAATGACACAGTGCACTGGTAAACACTTATTGGCAAATAACATCCACCATATTTAGTCTCTCCAGATGTAGTCTCCCATTAGCAGACCTTCCTCCACAACGCTGCAGGGTCTGGCTAGTCCGCACAGCATTCTGGGATAGGAGAAAAACGTGCTGTTTTTTTGGCATTTCTTTAAACCGATCACAATCGTCTTGGGCCACGCTAAGCGCCAGACGGAGCAACGGTGCTGCTGCAAAATAGCCTCGGAAAGGAACTTGTTTTGGTGGAACGTGTGTACGTTCAAAAGTTGTTTTAGTCGTGCAACAGAAAACTCAGATTGGGCAGATAGTCTAGCTAGCTGTCTGGATTTACCCTGCAGAGATCTGAGGAGCAGTTAACCATAGTCCTCAGAAATCCACCGGATTTTAAAACGTCAGAAATGAAACGTCGTCGAGATAGACTACTCCAGGTGGGATATAACGTGGTTCAACATCTGTCAGGGATGGTAAATTCAGTCCGAATTTTTTTTTCCAGCTTTATTTCTCTGTTTAAAGTCTCAAAATTATTCAGTTTCACTGAGAGTTGTAATATCAAGTGTGCCCACGTCTCACTTACTTTTCTGTTTAACTTGTATGCCTTGTTGAGGTGTAAGTTCCCATGACATGTGTTGTCAGCTGCAGCCCATGCATGCAGAGGGGTAGGGTGGATGTGACGGGCAGGATGTGGAGGGAGCCTGTGATGGCGTGGACAGCTCTGGCCTCTGGCTACTGACAGGCCGTAGATAGGCTACACCACCTTACACTCCCCTAAAGGACAGAAGAATCACTGTGTGTGTGTGTGTGTGTGTGTGTGTGTGTGTGTGTGTGTGTGTCTGTGTGTGTGTGTGTGTGCGTAATTAAATAATTTGAGGCATGTTGACAGCTGAAGAAATGTTCTATTAACATGGCAAGGTTTGAGCATGTTGTGTACAAGTGGGTAAAAATACAGTCCTAATATCGCTTTAATGTAGATATTACAGCCTATTTAAATTTAAAACATGTTTCACTACCTCTTTAAGAATATAGTTTTAGGTAATGATATGATCCCATATATTTTGAGTCCTATTAAGAGATGGAGATGAAGTGCCAGGAGCAATCAGCCCAGAGGATAAACATTTCAGCAGTTATTACAGTTCACTGGTATTATTTACATCAGCACACTGGTGTACAACTATTAACAGTACGGAGCATTTATTCACATTTGCATGCCATCATCTTTCAGTGATTGTATGGTAGCTTCCTTTACATCTTTTTCCTTCGAGGCCTCGGGCTCAGAGCAGATTTTCAGAGGAAAAACAAGATAGGGGTATTTTAATCACATTTGCATAAAGGGGCATGGTTTCGAAATGGTTGGTTTTGTATTGTGGGCCATGGCAGCTTGACCCAAGCTTGAGACATTCTGTAATTAGAGCTAAAAAGAAGCGTATTCCTACCTGCTTGGGTATAGTTTATACTAGGGCTGCACAAAGTATCATTTTTTTTAATCGTCATCGAAATATTAACTGTCGCATTAAACACATCGCAAAAGGCTGCGACATAACGCAAAAGACACTCAGGGATTTCTTTTATCAGAAAACTGCATTTAAAAAATCATTTAATTTTTAGTGGTGCCTTTCATACTCAATTCAATGTTCAATTTGTCCAATAAAAAAATTAAAAAAGTTTCCTTTCATTTGTTATAAAATAAACAAGCAATGTGTTGTATTTTAGCAGAATACTGAAAGCACAGAACAGGGTACATTTTATTATCTTTTTTTTATATGGCAAATAAAATTATTGTGATATTAAAAATTACCACATATTGTATATTTTCCTCATATTGTGCAGCCCTAGTTTATTCTGTAATTAAAATATTATTTGTCCATAGCTGATGTGTGCAAAGCTTGTGTTCTTTTTTTTCTCCCCAGTGTGAATGGGCCGATGACACCCAGTGAAAGGCTAGCCAGCAGTAGGGGTAAAGGTGCTGCTGGTGCAGATCAAAGGCAGGTGGATAAGTGCGGACATAAGAGTAAATGTGCTGATGTGCAGTCGATGCTGTGCTGGGCCTGATTACAACCTCCTCAGCAACACTACCCATTCAGCAGGACTCCACTCTCAGCAATGCTGCTGCGGCTCTAAGCACTGTGAGGATTTGGATGCCCCGTCGCCTGCTGACTTGTGTATTAAGAAAATCTGGACACCTTTGTATGGAGTAGACCTAAAATTGGATTAAAAGCTCCACATTGCAAGATTGTAGCCCCAGTGTAATATGGTTAATAATGCTTTCACTTGCCCGTTTACTAGAAGCGTATATTTTGTGTACTTTGGTTTAGTGTTCTGTCACTTTAAAATAAGGATGAAGCACCTTCCGTAAGCGGTAGGTCATGTTTATAACACTGCGGATTATTGTATTCTCTGACATTATAAAATACTGTTCATTTTTTTTTCATTATATGGCTCTTTACATTTGTTTCCTAACCTTTGTAATATACTCCCTTTTCATTTTTTATTTTCTCTTACTATGGTCATTGTCATGCACCGAAACACTATGGAAAACTCCAGTCTTCCTGTCTTTAGGGTGTACCAGCAGAGATCTTGCAGGTTACACATTAAAAAAAATGGAGATGAAGTGCCAGGAGCAATCAGCCTGGAGGATAAACATTTCAGCAGTTATTACAGTTTACTGGTATTATTTACATCAGCACACTGGTGTACAACTATTAACAGAAAAAAACATTTATTCACATTTGGGTGCCATCATCTTTCAGTGATTGTATGGTAGCTTCCTTTTCTGGAGGCAGCATACATGCATTTCCTTCGAGGCCTTGTAGTCATAGCAGATTTTCAGAGGAAAAACAAGTTGGATATTATTATCACAGGTTTCAAAATGGTTGTTTTTGTATTGTCGGCCACAGTAGCTTTACCCAAGCTTAAGACATTATGTAATTAGAGCTAAAAAGAAGTGTATCTGCTTGCTAGTTTATTTAAAAAATATACATTTGGATGCCACTCTCACGAGGAACACAAATGAATAATAATACAAAGGAAACAGTAGTGATTAATATGGGACTTACCGTTGTTAACAGTCAATGAGCTGCATACAGGTACTTTCTGTTAAAATAGAATTTTCTAAATGTGTGACTTTTATATTAATTAATACGTTTTGTCCATCCATCCATCCATCCATCCATTTGAGGTGGCACACTAATATTAACTTTGAATGTGAAAGCATGAAGGCACAGAGCACACAGGTGGATGATGAAGGATATGTACAGTAGACGGTGAGCGACGAGTTTGCTAGATTACATATTGGGCCAAACTGGGGATGGCAGTATTTAGGCTGAGCTGATCAGAACTCCACTGGAGTTGTGTGGCTGAACCATCTCTGCAAGATTCCCCCAGTAAAACAAATCCCACAGAAAAGAATCCCACCACTGTGGCTCAGTGGTAGAGCGGTTGCCTGCCAATTGGAAGGTTGGCGGTTTGATCCCTGGCCCAGTCCCATGTCAAAGTGTCCTTGGGCAAGACACTGAACCCCGAGTTGCCCCTGATGCTGTGCATTGGAGTGTAAATGTGTGTGTGAATGTTTATCTGATGAGCAGGTGGCACCTTGTATGGCATCCTTGGCCACAGTGTCTGAATGTGTGTGAATGGTACCTGTGTTATGTTAAGGCGCTTTGAGTAGTTGTCCATTTACATTTTTACCACACTGAGTGTTGCAAAGAAAGAACGCCATGCTCTATAAGGGGTCACTTAAAGCAACATTGCGCAACTATTTTACCTTAAAATAACAGCTGCAAAATCACTTTGATGCTACACTGACTTGTATTAGGGAGAATGGGGTTCCGCCATCCATTTTGACATACCCGACATTGACGTCTAATTGTCGGATTGGCAGCACTTCCATTGTTTTCAAACGTCCCATCACTCCGACAAGTTTTTTTTTTCCATTAGGAGTTAGGGTTAGGGGTTAGGGAATAGCAGCGTGTTGGAATAGCGGCATGTCGGAAGAGAAGCATGTCGGAGTGGCGGCATGTCGGACTGGCAGCATGTAACTGGGAGAACGGTGCCTTTGTCATTCCCACTGCGCGGCTCGAACGCCTGTGTAACTTTGTCGAGCGGGATCAATCTCCCAGGGGATGTACAATGTTAAAATTCTGTTAAATGTTAAAACTTTGCTAACGAATTTAGAAGTTCATGAAATTATCTTTTTCTTTATTTCATGTAAAAGTCTTAAGTGGTTAATTCATTTAAAAGTTATTTAGAATGTTTTAATTGAATGTTTAAACTAATTTAAGTTCATTAAAAATGTTTAATTAATTTTTTTGTTCTCTGTCTTGTCTCAAAATAAAAGTGATTGAGTCAGAAATCTGACTAGTCCCTGTGTCCTTTGGAAGGTGAACAAGAGTAGGACTTGACACTATCTGTCCAATCTGAGTTTTCTGTTACACGACTAAAACAACTTTTAAACGTACACATGTTCCACCAAAACAAGTTCCTTCCCGAGGCTATTTTGCAGAGACAGAGACACCGTTGCTCCGTCCGGCGCTTAGCACTGCCCAAGACCAATGTGATTGGTTTCCAAAAATGCCAATAAGCCAGAGCACATTTCTCACCTAGCCAGTAATGCTGTGTGGACTTGCCAGACCCTCTCCCGCAGTGCTGTGGAGGAAGGCCTGGCAATGCGAGACTAACAAATAGTCGACAATCATCAGGGGTCACCCACCCACCATCAACACCCACTAGGCCATATGAAAAGGCCAGACAGACACATTTTAGAAGGTGCACCTCTTTGGCTCCCTGCAGGGTTTTTTCTTAGCAATTTTGGCCTCTTTTCTGTTTGTTTTCACACATGTTGGCTCTGAAGGTACATCTTAGTTTTGCCCAGCTCAAAACAGAGACACTGAGATTCATTATCAGTGAATATCACTGAACATCAGTTTGTATTAGCGATCATATGATTAACGAAGAGCTTCCACACTCCAACATTTAAATAAACATGTGGTCAAGTGTTCCAAGTGGAAAAGATAGTGATCTCTAGAACAAAAAATAAAAGTGGGTTAAACAAAGCACATGGGTTCATATACATTATAATTCCCATATATTTTTTTTAAAACGTTCACACAAAGACTACACAAAATTCAATGAATGCAGTATTACGGACACAGTATGCTGTTCTGGGAGGTTGTTCCTGCTACATTGCATATAAAAAAGATTGCAATTAATCTTAAAAAAAAACAAAAAACCTTAAAATAATTGAAATAAACACAAAGACACTTAAACAAAACGCATGAATACATATTTCATACACACAGACACCTATTCTCACACATTTGTGTCCAGTCAGAATCCTCTTCCCCAGTGTGACACAGTCCACGTGGGGGAAGACAAAAGTCTAAAAAGCTGTACAAAAGCTACAGAGTGAGCAGCAAAGCACCATGTAATCCTGCAGTGATTGTGACAAAGCAATGGTGTGGAATACGTTCCCAGCAAATAGCCGGATGTGGTATATAGATGGTAATGGGCCAGCCTGCCCGCCCCACAGAACCAGACTACCTTCTGCAAACTCCCGATTTTTTTCCCTAGAAATATCTTTCTGCTACACTGAGGAGCAACGTGCTGACTTGCTGCCTCTCAACTCCCTTCTGTCTCATGAACGCAGAAGTTAATTAATGACAAAACTGTTAAGTTAAGATTCTAAAGTGTTTGACATGGTAACATAAAATCCAGAGAGGTTTTCCTGTAATTATGACTTCCATAACCCATCAATATTACATCTCACAAATATGAGAAAATGTTACACATTTATGAGAAAAGGATCCTTAGATAATCAGCTTTTCCTGTTGATTATGCACCGTTTCATGGACTGTGTTGATAAATTAGTTTAAAAATATATATATATATATATATATATATATATATATATATATAATAACTGAAATAATATACTATCATAATTCTAACATTTTAGAAGCCATAATTAGAAGGAAATGTATTTTTCTGCAGGGAGACTTCCGGGTTGGTCTTGCTTTTCCGAGCTACCACCACACAGTTCTTAAATTGCCAAATTTATACTCTACCTATCAACCTTCTGGAAACAAACAAATAAGGACTAGAGGAACACACCGTGTCCACCAAGATGACTTTTAAATCAGGAAATGTCTTTTTCTCTTTGTTTTTAATGCATTTGTCTTTTTTATTTTTTATTTTTTTGGTGATCCAAGAAGAACTACACGTTTGGTTTTCTATCAGTTTGGGCAGATGAAACTATAAAAGTATCCTGTTTGATAATGACCAGGTAAAGATGCCTGGCTTACTCCTGTAATATGAACTCTCAGGATTATTCGAAACCCAGTTACGATGTTTACCTGCAACAATCCCAAACTGTACTCAGTGAGGACAGAAGGGAAGAAGGGAATTCTCCGTGCATGTAAAACAGCTTTTGGGCTGACAAAAATGAATACCAACAGATGTTAGTCCTGAATTGGCTGAATTGCGTTCCAAGTAATTTCAATAGTTCATTTGGAGGGATCTGATTTTATAATGACTGGTTCTCTGTTCAGGTAGGTGGCCCAGTAGACCAGGTTAAAGCTCCCAAACAACACAGGGAACATGATGCGGGAGATGCGGTCGATCTTGCTGACGCTGTTGAAGGTTTTCTTGTTCTGTTCAGGCTTCAGCTCCGCTGTGGTCTTGTGGTTGGGATCGCTCAGAGCACACTTGGAGATGGTGGGCAGCGTGGAGTCCTTTGTGAGGTTGGGAGCGTAGTTGGCCACGGCTACAGCATAGGCGTTGTTCTTCTTCATGACTGACGCTTCCTTTTTCTGCAGGGGAAAATGCCTCAGAGTTAGAGAGCCTGGTTGCATCCGAAATCTCACACTCTGCACTACATGCTCAATATGTATACTATCGTTCAATATACTTTTGTGTAAATAAACAGTAGAGTGTATCCTTTGGGACGCCCCTAAGCTGTAATTTTCAACGTCACATTCTGAGAGCCTCCTTGCCGGTTGGAGACGCGTTACCATGGTAACCCCTGCCGAGCTAAGCTCTGGCAAATGCTTAAATCCCTGAAAACAGTAAGCAACAAGACCAACAGTCGCAGGTGATAAAATCACAGATTTTATGTGTAGAAATGTAAATTACAGCGTTTTTGACGTTACAGAGCTACTTGGTTGCTGTCCGTTTGTCTGTATGAACGTTGTTGTTCCACTACCGCATTGCATAGTGGGATACTTATGCCGGCGTAGTGTCCAATGTTTGCATACTGTAATATTTCACCAGAAATAGTATGAGGTTCACGTACTACTGGTTTCATACTAAGGTTTAGGACGTACTAAAAAAATCTCACATACTGTTTTAGCTTCTAAATAACATGTTAGTATGGCATTTCAGACGCAACTCTTTTGAAGTAAATACTACTTCTTGCTGAGTTGATATTGTTGTGCATGCAAGGTTTAGACAGGACACAAATTGTCACTCCCAGCACGTCAAAAAGTGACGCTTGGTCAGGTGCCTTTGGCATTTGTTACTGACGCGTCGGGACTCTTTGGGTCTGGACCGATTTGGCGCAATTTAAAAAAATATATGTTTAACTTACATGCGGCGGGACAGTAAGGTTTAGGACAAAGAGATCGTGGGTGGGGTTACAAAATGCCCGTTCAAGTGACACGCGTGACAAGAACAGGACACGAACCCCGCAGTTGTTTGACCCATCCACCACCCCAACCTGCCTCCTTATTTTAGGTCTTTCATACTACTTGCTAATGTTGTACTAGAGCATCGCAGTCAGGCTGTACGTTTCCCAATAATGGCGAGCATGAAACATGATGGCCTTTACAGCATGATTGATCCTGAAGAGGAATGCTCCCTCTAGGTCATGGACAGCTGTACCTTTTCACTGACGACACTCTTTCCGTCCCAGGCCCAGCCTCGCTTGGTGAAGTAGTTGACTGTAGCAAACTCGATTAGTGCAGAGAAGACGAAGGCGTAGCAGACGGCGATGAACCAGTCCATGGCTGTGGCATAGGCCACCTTGGGCAGTGAATTACGGGCACTAATACTCAGGGTTGTCATGGTGAGAACTGTAGTTACACCTGGGAAAAGAGGTCAAAAGTATAGAGAAGATATATTTAGTAACTGCAGGGATATGATGATTGATATAGGGGACACACATTTTATTTGGGCTGCAGGTCATATTTAAAAGCTCTTTATCACACCGTGAACACACCCCTACACACTGTAAGAGGATATTGTGCTTTCCTTTTGAAGTTGCATTTTTCATATGCACACACACACGCGCTCACACACGCGCTCACACACACACACACACGTTCAAAACCATACACACATATCTCTTCCCCTTACATATTTCATCCTGTACACTGTAAAAAAAAAAGTTATTTCACTGGAATTCACTGTATAATTTTACGGATTTTTTCTGTTTTTTCCACATTAAGTGTTAATGCCATAAAAATACAGAAAAATAATTTTATTTAAAAAAAACCCCATTAAATTACGGTTTAGTCTGTAAATTGATATAAGGAGATAATATAGTTGTTTAACAGGATAATTCCATTGCTTTATGGTCTTGAAAGTTAAATTACATTGAATTTTATGTAAAAAGACGAAAAAAAAAAAATAATTTTAGGGTGTGTAAAATTGAGGCATCTTTCTATTTTTTTTACATTTAAACCTTAAATTTAATGTAAAAAAACGTAAAAAAAAAACAATCGTTAAAAAACGGTAAAAAGTCTGGCAGCAAAAGTTGCCAAACACTTACCGTGAAATGACAGTAAAAAACCTTATGTTATTCTACGAAGAATTTCTTTTTAAAATACAGATATTTACTGTACATTTTCTGTATTTTCACCAGTGGCGGCTCCTGAAAAAATTTTCTCAGGGGGGGGCAATTTTTCTGATGATTTAGGTGACCTACACACATTTTAAAAAAGATATGTCCAGCAACAACATGAAGACAGGGGCAGCATATAAGTCAATACCAGAAGCATTTATTGACTGATCTCAAAAGTGTTGGCTTACAAAAGCAAAATAAGTTATCACAGTAAAAATAATCAAGGGTGTTCTTTCACATTCCTCAACACTGCATAAACAATATGCATTTCCATAAACAAATGAAATATCAGCTGAAAATACAGCATCTTGGTATTTGTTCAGATTGCAGGATCAACAAGAGCTTTTACCACATTCACAACATTTCAATAGTAGTGCAGCCAAATAATGTTTAACAGTAAAAGAGAAATCCACACTTACACAATAAATAGTAACAGCATGGCAATAACAAGTAGAAAAATTGTTGAGAGAAGTGGATCTTTAGAACTACATTTTGTGGAATGTAGGATATGACCAAAGTGCTACTTAATAAACGCAAAGTAACGTTGTCCCAAATAGGGGAATGAACAAGTGAGGCTTGACCTAGTGTGGTCTGGGCATCTTGGCTTTACACATTGAAGACCAAACCAGAATGATGAGGTGCTGCTAAGTTTAACTAAAGAATTCTGATATACACATTACTTACTTCAAAAAGGCCTCATGGTTGAATTGGAAATATGTGCACCTGAGCATAATTCACAACAAGCAAGCAGGAGCTTTTGATAGAGGCTACTGAAAACATTGATGCAAGTTATTGGTAATAAGAAATCGGTTTAGACTTCCATATTCTGCCCTCTTGTATAGATTTGTGAAAATGAACAGTGATAGACATTTTGCCTGAAAACAGAATTTGAAAATAATTTCTAGAAAAAAGGTAAATACAGCTATCTGTATGGCTTTGTAAAAATGAACAACCATATTCTGGCCATTTGTATAGATTTGCAAATATGAACAACCATATTCTGGCCAATTGTATAGATTTGCAAATATGAACAACCATATTCTGGCCAATTGTATAGATTTGTAAAAATGAACATGAACAGATTTCTCTTTTTACTTTTTTTTGAATGAAAAATAACTATTTTAAACAACATCAACAGTGAACTGATTTGGGCGTGTGTGTGTGTTAAAGAGACAGACAGGGAGGGACAAAGAGAGAGAGAGCTACATTACTTGTACTGAAACTGTGCTCTTCTCTCTTTCAATGCAGCAAAGCGGTCAATGACTTTCTCATTGAAATCAGGCATGCTGAGGACTAGTTCCCTCTCCATGGAAAGCATGGCCAGTGCATTCAGACGTTCCTGGCCCATTGAATTTCGCAGGAATGTCTTAACTCGTGTCAAAGTTGAGAAACATCTCTCAGCTTCAGCTGTTGTCATGGGAGTAGTTATGAGGATGTTCAACAGAGTCACAGTCTCAGAGAACGTCTCCTGGAGGTTGTAGCTCATGAGAACCTGGTACAGTGCCAGTGCACCACAGCAGCCCTTGAATTCAGGATTCTCATAGATCAGAGAGAGTTCTGTCTTGAGCTTTGCCTTGCTCAGCATGGGGTATGCATTCACAGTGGCATTCAGAGCCTCATCAGGAAATGAATGGCAGTACCTTTCAAACATGTCTGCTTGCAGTAAGGTAGCACTCACAAGGTGGCCAGAGAAAGAGAACCTTTCTTTGGTGTGATCCAGGATGGTGTTGCAGACCTCTTCAGACAGCCTCTGCTTCTCCTCTTCTCTCAAAGCTGTTCTGGGTCTTTTGGCTCCTGTTGCTTCTTGCAGCTGCTGTTGAGAGGAGTCCCTGAAGGCAAACAGACCAATGTGTTTGTTGGCTTTGTACAGTATTGTTGTCTATGTGATGCACAGGTATATGCAATGTATCCATGTATAGTACAAATACTTCAGTTCCACTTAAAATGGGCAGGGATGCATAAAGTCTTTAGTGTTTAAGTTAGCCTTTGTGTCTCACATAGCCTGGATGTTCAGCACAGTATACAGTGGTGCTCATAAGCTTATGAGCCCATGCTAAAGTTGACTAAAAAGAGGAATAAAAAAAGAAAAGAAAATTGGTGTCCTTAAAGGTTGGATTTTCCAACTTTTTTAATTAAGTCATAAAGATCAATTTCCAAAAGATGATTTTTTTTATTCCTCTTTTTAGTCAACTTTAGCATGTGTTCATACACTTATGAGCACCACTGTACAGTACACATAGTATATAAAGTAAGCTAGATTACACCACTGGCCATATATAATGAGAATAATGTAATTTCAAACACAAATGCAGTCTCCTTTCATGCATACATTTTCAAATAAAGCTCTGCTTTGAGAAAGATCGAATGATATTGTTTATTCTTACCTTATGGCCTGCACACTGCTTGTGAAGCTGTCGAGGGCACGTTTGATGAAGACAGCATCGATGTCCTTCTTCTGTAGCTTCTGGTACAGAATGTCGACGTGGGGCATGATTTTGTGAAAAAGCCCCAGGAAAAAAATAAAATCTTCATCATGTAGCATCCTCACGTAGCCAGATGCCTCTCTCACGGTGGACTGGTCAAATGAACCCAATGAACCCGTCCGGATGGCTTCAAAACATTCGATGAGGTCGTCTCGATTCTCGTAGACAGTGTTCACGACTCTGCTGTTGAAGTTCCACCGTGTGGATGAAGCTCTGGGCAGTCTTCGTGCAACACTCTGGTCAAGAATGCTGGTGCGTTTGGGTGACCGGGAAAAAAAAGTTGCAATCCCGCTCAGATCGGAAAAGAAAATGTTCCCTTTTTTGATGCGAGAAGTAGCTTGCTGCATGATCAAATTCAGCTGATGCGCATAGCAATGCACATAATGGGCATTCTTGAAATGCTCACGCACCTTTTGCTGCACACCAGCCTTCTCTCCCCTCATCACACTGGCTCCATCGTAAGCTTGCGCAATTAGTTTGACTTTCTCGTCATCGGCAAAAGACCGTTCAGTCTCTCCAAAAGCACACTGGCGATTGAGACTGAGGTTGATTCCGAGATGGGAAGAAACTCAAAAAGCGCTCCTGCACTTTGTGGTTGCTATCTATGTACCTCAGCACAAGCACCAGCTGTGTCTGTGTAGAAACGTCCGTGGTCTCGTCAGCTTGGATAGCTACGAAGTTCGCCGACTTCACCTCCTCCACAATATGTTCCCTCATGACCGCTAGCATACACTCCAGTAGCTCGTTTTGAATGGTCTTTGATGTGCCCTTGAAAACTTTAGCATTTTTAAGATGGTCATCAAACACCTCATCTAACTGTGCCACAAAGTTGACAAGTCCAAGAAAAATACCAGGGTTGGTGGAGCCCTCAGTTTCATCTTTGCCTCGCAAAGCTAACTCAAACACTCCGCAAAACTTCACACACTGGATTAGCCGGCTGAGGATGTGGCGGTTCTTGCTAACCTCATCGTTGTGGCGGCGGACAGCTAGCCTGTATCCTTCATCCAGTTGAGTGGCAATGTTCACTCTCCCCAAAGCAGACAATCTCAAACAGCTATCCATGTGGGTCTTTGACAGCTCATGTTTCTTAATCTTTTCTGAAAGATGGTGCATGTCCGTTACCCCCAGTCGCTGTCCAAGCGGTGCTGTCTGCCGTGCCTCCTTCAGGGTGAAAGAGTAAGCAGGGGTAGAAGAAGACTGCATTAGCCACATCGCAGCCTGCTAGCCAGGTTTTTTCGTTCGTACCAATTTTTGGAAAATCCTCGGGTGTAGGACTTTCCCCCTTTAGTAGAAACCTGTTGAATTATTAAATTTGGTCTGGGAGGTCCTAATTGTTTCGTTGCCAATTTATCTTCATTTGTTCGCCGAGAAAAAGGAACTTCTTTCAAAGAGACAATCGAGTTGCACTGAACGCTAGCCATCTTGACAGTAGTACGTGAATTGATTTATGCTCCTACCCGCTCTTTTCTTAGTTACGTTCATGGTTATGTTACGTATGACGAAAGCACGTAAGTGCAAGCCCTCCCGGAACCCATAGAGATTGTATTGAAAGCTCTGATATTTGAAAAAAAAAGATTTTACATGAGAGTCTATGAGAGACTTCTGGGGCGATTTTCAACCTGACTGAAATCGCCCCAAAAGGGGCGGGGCCATTTGAAGCACGACTTTAGCCTGATTGGACATTTAGTGGCAGATCAGACGTCTGGATTAGAACACTGATAACGACTGTTGCCGTGATATAATTGATTAGAAAAAAAATCCCTTCCTTTTCCCGTTTGGCAGTGCGTCGCCCATATCGCCCTAATGAACACACCGCCCCTGATTTTCACAGTCCAACTACTGTAGAATTAAAAATAATTTTAATCAAAAAACATATTTAGAATGTCAAACAAATGTATAAATCTGTACAAACACCGAAAAATATTGCAAAATACCTTAAAATTACATAATTTAAATGAAAACTGCTGTTTTCATACGGTTTTCTTTGGTAAATTCATAAGATTATCCAATCCATCCACAAGAACTCCGTTTTAAAGTACAGATTTCTGGATTTAAAACACACAAAAATCATGTCAAATTAATGTAAAATTACCCTATTTGACAGCCCATTAATAGTATCTTAAAAGCTTTAGGCATTTATTTTACATGATTATCCAATCAATTTACAGTAAATTCCTGTTTAATACTGTTTTTCTACTGTACAAAAAACAATATGTGATAATAACTTGCAGAACCATTATTTTATAGTCATTACTTTATATAAATTATTTATCAGCAATTACAATCAACTCTTCAATATGTCTACAGGCTTTTCCCCGTAAATGTATAAGGGTTTACTTTATAAACAATATTGTATAGTGTTAAAAAGAAACTATCTAATATACTGCACTTTAATCATTAATATATTAGGTTTACTTTATACAAACAATACATTATAGTGATTAAAAGCAACTATTCAATATATCTACAGACTTATCCCATTAATTTATATATATATATATATATATATATATATATATATATATATATATATATATACCACCCCTGACCACCCCTGACCACCCCTGCCTCTGAAATTACACTACAATTTCCATTGAATTGCAATGGTTACACAGGCATTGATGCACATATTGGGCAATGTGTGTTTCATTTGTAACAAATGGATTGCCTGTGCCACAGCTATGCTACACTTTTATAGTGTATAGTATATAGTATAAGGGGTAAGAAATCAATATAATTTGGAATTTGGAAGTTTTTACTGTTTTTCCCAATTCCCCACAGTCAGAAACTAATATGCAGACCTCTTTTTTACGTATTTGGTGTACTTCAAATAGAATATGTAGCATACATGTTCTTTTCCTTATGAAGTTAAAATTGTTGTTAAAACAATTTTCTCTTAATATTAAGACCCAAAGTGAGTCACAGTGTTCAATAAAATGCAAGGTCATTGTGCAGTCTACTAGCTCCCTCAAATCATTTTGCCTCTCCCCACTTTCTACAGGTCAAAGGGAACAAAGAGTTTTTCATGGGCTGAGGTAATATACGGTGAATAAAGACAGGGAGGACACAGTATGAATAAAGCTTTACATTGGTATGGTATATATATTTTTAATTTAACAATACATGCAATGTGTGAAAGACTGGGAAGGGATGCTAGGGCTCAACAGTTTAACCAAGGCTTCTAGCATCAACGTGAACATTGATAATCTGGACGTGAAGCAATGACCTTAAAATGCTTGATTAAACAGAAATGTAAACAGAAATTGTCTCTTTAGTTTATGTGCTTCAGATATCAAGAAAGTGCGCGCAGATTCAAATAATTGAATGTTGCACAATCATTGGATGAATCATACTGGGCGGAGACGATCTTGACCAATGATATTGTTTGACTTCATGGGGGGGCTGTGCTAACGTCTAACTCGTCTTGATGCAGAGACAGTGTGGATAATAACGTAATGCAGGAGTCAGGACTTTTCCACGGTGATTCACATTCAGCTTTCACGTAAGGTAAAGTAATACTTTTCTTTTTATTTACATGCAGTTTCCTCACGAGATTTCAACTGGACACGAGTTAAGATAACACTTAACTTGCCGTTAATGTGCCTACATAAGACTGTCCTTATGTAACTTTAGCCTTGAATGTGAACCATGCATCAATCATAATGTTAGCTAGCTAGCTAAATATATAACAGTTAACTAGCTAACTAGCTACATTATATTTGTCAGTTGACTATACCTATGAGTTGACTAACGCTAACATTAATTTAGTAACATCAACGTTCCATGTTTAACTATTTCCTCGTGCAAACACAGACCTTACAAAGAAAGGTGGCAGTTATCTTAGTAGCTAACGTTAACTTGCTAAGTAACGTAAGGTTAGTAGTAGACTGTTTAGCAGGTCAGCTTGATTAGTGGGTACTAACTAGTAATTGAGGAAACGTTATAATGCTCCGTTGCTCCTAACACTAGGTAGTTAACATCACTGTTTATAACCGGAAAACCGCCGTTTAACGTTACCAGGTTATGCCTCAATTTTCAATAAGCTATCTATCTTAGCTGACTAACTTTACGTTGGTTCTACTTTATGAACAGTGAACCAAACGTTGTAATTAACAATTGACCCCTGCTTCATTTAAGATTTACAAGTGTAACAAGTTACAACATGACATTAAACGGAGAGTCTGCTTTGTGGACCACAACATCTTAATTTGAATGTGATCGTTATTTTCACTCATGATTCAGTGTGTCCAAATTAACATTATCATTCTGTCTTTCCATTCTCGCTTTCCATATAAAAATAAATGGACAGGGAATTGAACAAACTGAGAAATAAGATATACTGTAGGCTACCTGCTCTATTTATGTGTTTCTCCCTCCAGACAATTGCACTTAGTCTGTAATAAAATATGTATTTTTAAGTTTCATTTTTTGCTGTAAATCTAAATAAATAAATAGCTGGTGGTCAATGCTGGGAAGCCTCCACAAATAAATCTGTAAAAATGTATAGTACTATTACAGTCATTTTTAAATCTCACCCTAATTCTTTAATCCCTGTTTAGGCAAGATGGAAGAAAGGAGGATACCAAGATAAGAAGATCAAAGAGATACAGAAAGCTAAAGTAAATAGATGTTCACCATACAGTATCACACGTTATCATCTGTACCATACCACATCTTTCTCACCCATGTTATGGCTCTTATTCTGTGTTCAGTTTGACAAGGGTCAACAGACCAGACAGCTGTCCCACAGCCAGCCTGAGAACCTGCTTTACGGTCTGAAGACTCGTGCATCAGATGGCTGAGAAAAGGATAGCCCAGAGCAAGAGGGAGCCCAGCAGAGGCTAAGAAGGATGCAGCAAAGGAGTTCACAAACCCACATACAGCTGAAGGAGGTACCGAATGACATGCGGGGTCCATTTCAGAAAGCAGGTTTAGTGAAAACTCTGAGTTTGCTAACCCTGAGATGAGGGTAATTCTGGGTTTTCCGTTTCAGAAAGAGGGGTAACTTAACCTCGGACTCTGAACCTAGCCTGGTCGGGAGCAGGTTTTCTCCTTTCAGTCTCCTCCCTCTGACACAGTGCTCTTTCATGTCATCATTCATTTATCAGTCTTAATCAAGCGCATTTTAGCACAGGTTGTTACCTGCATGAATAAAAAAACAGGGTTGGTTTATTAACCATGTTAGGCAGACTATGAAACGTTTTTTTCTCGAACATGGCATTTCCTTTTGTCGATGATCCCGTTGATGAAGAAGCTGTATTACTTCGCAGGGAGTTAAACATACGTCTGGAGATGATATTGAAACCCCAACATTTTAATTTTTAGATAACTTCCTATTTGAGCGCTATCATTTTTCTTCCCAGTCTATCTTATGTAGCCTACCTAACCTTAGCCATCCTCGTATCACTAACGTCTCCCATCGTTGACATGCCCTACATCCAGTGTTGTATAAAGTACTAGAAAGCAATACTTGAGTAAAAGTACAAGTATCGTACTAGAAAAAGACTTTGGTAGAAGTGAAAGTTACCTTTTAGAATATTACTTAAGTAAAAGTCTTAAAGTATCTGATATATACTGTACTTAAGTATCAAAAGTAATTTTCTGATATTTAATGTACTTAAGTATCAAAAGTAAAAGTAAAAGTTGTTTTTTTTAAAAGCAAGCGGTTAGAACTTTTATTGTGGCTTTCTTATAGTAAAGCATGAAAGCATATTCAGGGACTTTTCAGACACAATTCTCTTAAGTTCAAAGAACAAACAGCATATGTTTAGAGCTGACATCAATGTACAGAAACATTTCTTGCAACACGGGTGTATGACGTTATCTTCACCACTACCCTGTTCACCGAGTTCACCACTATTGTCGGGGTGGTCGCAGGGCTCAACATAAAAAAAAATCCCCACTGGCCCCCGGGGCCAGTAGATCAGAGTTTTGCTGGCCCCTTCTACATTTTTACTGGCCCTGAAAGAAATATCATAGGTGTGATTGGAAAAGGACAAAAAAGCAGGAAAAAAGCAGGAAAAAAGCTATAGCCACTGCCACTGGATGTTGTGCAATTAGCAGCAAAGCTAGACCAGGGGTCATCAACTACATTCAAATAAAGAAAATAAAATTATACCTAATACGCATCATCTTGTCATCTTGATATTTTCACTTTCTTACTAAATTAATGCTATATTTTTTTACATTAGTAAGCAAACCCCTAAAAAACATGGAAAATCCATAATGATAACTAGATAGGCTACTTAACTAGAAAATGATCTCAGATTAGTCCTGTATGCCTAATTTGAAATAAGACGATTCTGTTGCTAAATAATACAACTGGCAACATCGTCAACAATGAAGAACACGTCATTCACGTGCATATTAAGTAGCCACGTGTATTTGTTTTGGTCTTGAAATACCTCCATAGGTTTACCGCTCCAGCGAGAGGATGGCTCGTTTAGACAGCAGCTACGTTTACAAGAGTTTGTCCAAAGTTCAAGATTGGTTGCAAATTAAGACAAACAGTTAGACTACAAACTGACATCTTTCATTTTAGCTCGTTTGTAAAGTCGCTGTTTGCAGAGTAGAGCTGTGTTTGCACAGCGCGGTGGACGAGAGTGGACAGCCAGACAGAGCAGACTGAGATATGGGTTTCTACGTGTTTCTGCCTGTAGAACAGGTACGTGGGTTATTGATAAGTATTGACTCTTTAATCATGGAGGTTTTATTGTAGGCTACCTACTTACAGTAACGAGTGTAGCCTTAGTTCATCTGCGCCATCGGCGGTAAATAATCCTCGGTAACGTTTCCAGTCAGTAGGCTACATGTGCTGCGTGAAGTAACGCACACACCAGTGACTGTGGCTGCAACCAGCCCGACATACGTATTTACTGGCCCCGGGCAGGCCATCGGGCCAGTGCTTATGTCGAGCCTGGTGGTCTACGATAACGGGAGGTCCTCCAGTAGGTGCTCCAGTAGGTGCTCATGCTTCCATGGCGGTTTGCAACAAACGAGCGCTGAAATAGAGCGCGCGGTATGCGGAGCGTGCGTAATGCAATCTAGGAGCAGTGATTCGCCAAACGTCCCTTATTGCAGTTGCACACATTTCTTCTAATTTTATTTTTTTAGTAACGAGTAAAGAAGATGCTTAGTGGAAATATAACGGAGTAAAAGTATACATTTTATCTAGGAAATGTAGTGGAGTAAAAGTGAAAGTTGACATAAATTTAAATAGCGAAGTAAAGTACAGATACGTGAAATTTCTACTTAAGTACAGTAACGAAGTATTTGTACTCCGTTACATTACAACACTGCCTACATCCCAGCACATTTTTTGTGTTACATTACATTTGTTTTTTTTTGTTTTTTAAACTCAGAGTTTCCCATCTCCGGGTAAATCAACTCAGATATCAGGGTTAGACTCAGAGTTTGTTAAACCTCCTTTCTGAAACGGGCCCCTGCATTGTTAACGGCTGCTTTACCTGGTCTGTGCTTGTAAACAGAAACAAAAAAACAACAACCAAGAGGTTACACCCCTTTTTTTTTGGTACAGCCTTACTTGGGTCTAAACACAGTGACTTGGGACTTGTTCAAGACGGTGAAGGTTAAGACTTGTGACTTACACGTGTGAGTTAAGACAGTTACACACCAGGGGCGTGACGAATAAGCGATGCCAATATGCAAAATACTCGGCTGTGAATATTTCACATCAAAACTATTCACACCGACAGCGGTGCAAATTTGCCACAGTTTTCAATAAAGGTTTTGGATATTTGCGCCAGCTCATCTACCATGTCAGTCAGACAGATGCTGAAGAGAGAAAGAAATTGACGAAAGATGTGATGTGAGCGGACGAGAACGAGAGAGCAGTCGGAGCAGAGGAGAGTTAACGATTAGTGGTGAAGATATGAAGTGATTGTACAGCAGCTAGATTCTGCAGTTTGAGAACAAATAAATGTAGCAGCTCCTCACAATCACCAAAAGGTGTCCTGTCTGGTTTCCAGACTGCTGAGTGGAGGGACGGAGGTTAGCTTCGGATACGTCCCAGGAAAACCTGTAACACTAAGCAAATGTAAGCTATTTATTGAGTTTCCTCCAACTCTAATTGAGTATACAGTTAATACTCAATTGAATTCCCTCTGCAAAACAGTGTAGTATCTGTCTCGGGTTTATTGTGAAAGTTAAAAACGGAAAGAATGTGCTGCCTTTGTAAAGGTTGAAAGGAGTAATAAAGTTAGCTGACGTACAGTCTGTAGTTCAGACAGCAGCCTCTGTGTTGTTGTTTGGTGATCCTCATAAGTGAAAACTACTTGTGACAAAAACAACAGTTCGAAAAAATATATTGACATGCGAAATAATCGCATGGAAAAAACGTCCCTGGTGTGCAACAGCCTTTAATCTCACTTCTGATATTTTTGATTAAGAGCTACTCTACCACAAATCCACAAACCAGAAATGTAAGACTCAAACTATGATGTCATCAGGTTACTAAGCTGCTTCATAGACAATGAATGTGAAACTAATTTTGTAGAATAAAAAAAAACAAATGAGGTTTATTCTATTATCTATTATTCTATCTTTCTAATTGTTTATGAAAAAGCTCCTGACATTATATCAGATGACATCACAAATTTGAGTTTTGGGATTTTGGAGAGTTTTTTAAGGTTTACTGACATTTTGAACACACATGTATGAATTCCCAAAGTGCCCATAGTTCCCCTTTTGCTATAATGTAATGTACCAGACAGTTTTTGCTCCCATAAGTTTATTCATGTGTGAACTTTAAGGATAGCACTGTTTAAGTAGTGCATTTATCTGTAAAACAAGCAGTAAATGGTCATTTTATGATACTTCCTGGTTATGATACATCTTAAAATCTCATACATCTCAAATAGTGATCTGTAGTGAATGGATTGGACAATGCTGTAAAATGTCAGCAGAAAAATGTATATATTTATTGCGTGTAAAAGTAGTTGATGCAAATGCACTTTTACATAGCCCTTTTGGTTTTTGTACATTCCAAACCCCATTTACTAATGAGGAAATTGTGAACATATATTTGATAGTAATAGTAATTACTGTCAAATAATGTTTATGAAGTAAATCCCATGCACTTATAAGAAAAGTCTGTAGATATATTGGTGTTGCTTGTTATTACTGTCAAAACATGTTTATATAAAGTAAACCCCCTACTCAATGAGGGAAAGTCGATATAAGTGTAGATATACCAGATATTTGCTTTTAAATTACTATAAAACAATGTAATATAAAGAAACCTCATATATTAATAGTAAAAGTATGTATATATATATTTGATAGTTGCATGTAATTACTATAAAGAACAGTTTATATAAAGTAAAACCCCATACAATAATGAGGTACAGTCTGTAGATATATTGGATAGTTGCTTGTTATTACTGTCAAATAATGTTTATATAAAGTGAACACCCATACAATAATGGTAAAAACTATGTGTATATATTGGATATTTGCTTTTTATAACTAAAAAAAGAATGTTTATATAAAGTAAACATCATATATTAATGGTAAAGGTATGTAAATATATTGGAGAGTTGCCTTTTATAACTATAAATGAATGTTTATTTAAAGTAAACAACATGCATTAATGGTAAAAGTATGTAAATATATTGGAGAGTTGCCTTCTATAACTATAAATGAATGTTTATTTAAAGTAAACAACATACATTAATGGTAAAAGTATGTAAATATATTGGAGAGTTGCCTTCTATAACTATAAATGAATGTTTATTTAAAGTAAACAACATAAATTAATGGTAAAAGTATGTAGATATATTGGAAAGTTGCTTGTAAATACTCTCAAATATTGTTTATATAAAGTACTGACTATTATTACAATGTTTCTGGAAGGTATTATCCCATTATCTTCTCTTTTTTGTACAGTAAAAAAACAGTATTAAACAGGAATTTACCGTAAATAGATTGGATAATCATAAAATAAACGCCTAAAGGAGGGTATTTGAAAGTCATTTTACATGATTTTTTGTGTGTTTTACATCCAGAAATCTGTACTTTAACAGGGAGTTCTTGTGGATGGATTGGATAAGCTTGTGAATTTACCAAAGAAAACCGTATGAAAACAGCAGTTTTCATTTAAATTATGTAATTTTAAGGTATTTTTGCAATATTTTTTTAGTTTTGATAAAGATTTATACATTTATTTAACATTCTAGAAATGTTTTATAACAAGAATTTGTTTTAATTCTACAATAGGTAGACTGTAAAAATACGGAAAATATTTACAGGAAATTTCTGTATTTAAAAAAAGAATTTTCCTGTAAAATAATGTAAGGTTTTTTACTGTAATTTGACGGTAAGTGTTTGGCAACTTTGCTGCCAGACTTTTTACCGTTTTTTTACGTGTTTTTTTTTACAGTGTAGAATCATCATTATGCATTTTTTTTTATATTTGTTTTCATTTGAAGCAAATGTACATCGCGTTCACACCCCCCTTGGTTTTGATCCCAATATTGTTTCGATTTTATACATAGAAATGTACTGACACAATGGCCTTGCACGTCTTATTTGAATTTCAACCAGATCTGACTCCATCATGGACGTTCTACGTGTATAGAAACATCTGAAAACAGAGAGGTCACAAAAGCATGACCTGACTGACAATATAAAGACCAAAATGAAAAAATAACAACTGAGTGTATTAGACCTACCTTGGCAAGCATAGGACTAACCAACTATCATAGAGCAGTATCACCATATAGGACAACTGTACAGCATACAACAGTTGTTTGTTGAGCCTGTGTGTTGTACTGTGTACTGTAATATGGACGGTTTGTTATGGTTGTGTATGTGTTTCAGTTTCCTGTTTTATTTTGTAGTCCGTTTTCTCCCATGTCATGTCTTGTTTTACTTCCTGCTTTGTTTTTTCCCGCCTTTTGTGATTGTCTGCCCCGCACTGATGTGTTTCACCTGTTCCTGAGTCCTTGTGTCACCTGTTCCTTGTTTCTCCCCGTAACCTCTTGTATTTAGTCTCTGTGTTGTCTTTGTCTAGTGCAGTGTTGTAATGTAACGGAGTACAAATACTTCGTTACTGTCCTTAAGTAGAAATTTCACGTATCTGTACTTTACTTCGCTATTTAAATTTATGTCAACTTTCACTTTTACTCCACTACATTTCCTAGATAAAATGTATACTTTTACTCCATTATATTTCCATTAAGCATCTTCATTACTCGTTACTAAAAAATAAAATTAGAAGAAATGTGTGCGACTGCAATAAGGGAGGTTTGGCGAATCACTGCTCCTAGATTGCATTACGCACGCTCCGCACGCCGCGCGCTCTATTTCAGCGCTTGTTTGTTGCTAAAGGAGGAGGAGGACGCACAACTGAAACCGCCATGGAAGCACGAGCACCTATCGTAGATGACCAGGCTCGACACAATGGCCCGATGGCCCGGGGCCAGTAAAAACGTATGTCGGGCTGGTTGCAGCCACAGTCACTGGTGTGTGCGTTACAAGCAGCACATGTAGCCTACTGACTGGAAACGTTACCGAGGATTATTTACCGCCGATGGCGCAGATGAACTAACGCTACACTCGTTACTGTAAGTAGGTAGCCTACAATAAAACCTCCATGATTAAAGAGTCAATACTTATCAATAACCCACCTACCTGTTCAACAGGCGGAAACATGTAGAAACCCATATTTCAGTCTGATCTGTCTGCGCTGTCCACTCTCGTCCACCGCGCTGTGCAAACACAGCTCTACTCTGCAAATAGCGACTTTACAAACGAGCTAAAATGAAAGATGTCAGTTTGTAGTCTAACTGTTTGTCTTAATTTGCAACAAATCTTGAACTTTGGACAAACTCTTGTAAACGTAGCTGCTGTCTAAACGAGCCATCCTCTCCGCTGGAGCAGTAAACCTATGGATGTATTTTAAGACCAAAACAAATACATGTGGCTACTTAATATGCACGTGAATGACGCGTTCTTCATTGTTGACATGTTGCCGGTTGTATTATTTAGCAACAGAATTGTCTTATTTCAAATTAGGCATACAGGACTAATCTGAGATAATTTTCTAGTTAAGTAGCCTGTCTAGTTATCAATGTAGCAAAACTGATTAGAGTTTAGATCTGAGTTTTTTTTTTATGTCGAGCCCTGCGACCACCCCACAATAGTGGTGAACTCGGTGAACAGGGTAGTGGTGAAGATAACGTCATACACCCGTGTTGCAAGAAATGTTTCTGTACATTGATGTCAGCTCTAAAAATATGCTGTTTGTTCTTTGAACTTAAGATAATTGTGCCTGAAAAGTCCTAGAAAAGAATGTGATTTTGATTTGATGAGTGAGATTAAGAAGATATGGGAACCCTGAATATGCTTTATGCTTTACTATAAGAAAGCAACAATAAAAGTTCTAACCGCTTGCTTTTTAAAAAAAAAACTTTTACTTTTACTTTTGATACTTAAGTACATTGAATATCAGGAAATTACTTTTGATACTTAAGTACAGTATATTTCAGATACTTTAAGACTTTTACTTAAGTAATATTCTAAAAGGTAACTTTCACTTCTACCAAAGTCTTTTTCTAGTACGATACTTGTACTTTTACTCAAGTATTGCTTTCTAGTACTTTATACAACACTGGTCTTGTGTCAGATCATTGTTTCTGTATTGGATTTTGTGTGTGTGTGTGTTATCTCATCAGTTTATTTGTCAGGGGCAATACATGTAGGCATTGTTACATCTAAAGTGTAACCGATGCAATGTATCTGGGACTTCTAGCCGTAGGCTAATTTGTAGTCCTTGTCCCTGGTTAGGCTTTTAGAAATGACACATGGTAAATCAATCTGCAAATCCCTCCGCTTTCCCCATATGAAACTGTGTTCTTTAGTTTTGGAGTAATCCCATTCAGACTATACTTCAAATTAGGAATGCATCGATCCAACTTTTTTTAGTCCCGATACCATTACCTGGGCTTTGGGTATCGATCGATACAGATTACTGATCTGATACCGGCGTTGAATTAGAAAGCTGTATGCCTCACTGTGTGGAAGTGACTGGGGTTATTCTTTTATGTGTAAGGCAACCAGGGCCGTACTGGGACTGAAATTCAGCCCGGGACTTTAAGATGTAGAGGCCTTTTACGCGAGTGCCCTTGGTGCACGAGCAGAAGGGTTTTTTGCAGTTATTTTAATTCTAATCGTGTTTTTATGGTATAAAGAGAATCAGATTACGCTGAAGACCTTCAAGAAACTTTAGGATGACACGTGCCTCTTCAGGTTGTATAAGCAAGTCACCACTGCACTGAACACAACCAGGTCAGCAAAACCTAATCTCCAACACATAAGTCACAGTATACAGCTAACTACCAGCATGTCATGTGCACAGTCGGTTGGAGAGTGATGGACCCTGCCTCTGCTTACTGATTGTACAGCTACATATCATATGCATGAGAAGAACATCAGTTATAAATATGACTAAGAATAAAACATTTTCTAATTCAATCTGTGCTTCCGTCAAGTTATTATCTAGTATGTGGAACTATTGGCATTTTATCCTATATGTAAATATCTGATTGATTGATATGCATAATATGATTGCCTACCCAGCCCTGCACACTGCCCCTCTACCTGTCTGTTTCCTTCTCTTCCTCTCTCCTCCTCCTCCTCCTCTCTCCTCCTGATGAGAGTGTATGTGTGCAACAATAGAAAATAAAAACAATTAGCTTATCAAAGCAAAAATTTGGAGACAGAAACTCAGGTATACAGGCCTAAAACTCCTAAAAACCTAAAACTGTCCTACCTCACATCACCAAATCCAAACCTGACTGAAAGTAAACTCTTTTTTCGGCGCCTTAAGTTTGAGCCAATCGGATGTCAGGAAAAACGCAGATCAGTCCAAGTTAGGAGGGGCCGCTCGTATCTCCCCTCAAACCTAAGTATTGGTTTGGCCCGGTCTGAAACACACACAGACACAGCGCTCCGCTGCAGCTGAACGGCCGGCCAGGCCGGTCGCGTATGAAATGGACCGGCCGTTCGGGATTGTTCCCGGTATTCCCGATGGCCAATCCGCCCCTGAAGGCAACATCAGGCTTAACTTAAAAAATGCTTTATTAACTTTTTAAAAACTTAAACAAAATGTGACAAATAAATGCATAGATATAAATGTACTGAATTGTTAATTATTGATAAAATAATACATTGTGCACCAGAAACTTTCAAGCTTCGAGTGCAACACAAATCCTGTTTGCATGTCATCCTGCAAACAGCATTATGGTAGCAACCAGAGGTGGAAAGAGTACAAAAATACTCTACTTAAAAGTACTAATACTTTGATAACCTTTTACTTAAGTTTACTTAAAATTACCGGTATAAAAGTCCGCTCAAGTAAAAAGGTAGCTAATTTAAACTTTACTCAGAGTAAAAGTTACTTTTTAACAGTAGCCGGGGTAGATTTATACTTATTTAAGGCGAGACACGGCAGGCAAAAACATCGTTTTTTTTTCTCTGGTCAATTTTGAGATTTTTGGCTATTTGTGTTCAATAACATGTCTTCTTTCAGACATGTGGTGAAAAAAAGTCAAAAATACACATTAAGGTCTTTATTTTACTACACTTTGTCTGTTTGCGTCGGTAGATTTCTCCTAAATTCAACAAAAGTTGACGTTCTAAATCATCGCGCTGCTCTGCGATCGCTGTCTGCACCCTGTCATCACATATGCCGTTGGAAAGCTCTCTCTCTCCTCTACAATGCTGTCGGATCCAAATATGGTCATTTCCTTTTCATCAGCAACCAATCGTGAAAGTAAAAGGGGGGATTTTGCGCTAAATGCGCAATCTCATTGGCTGATGACAATTCCTGACAACGTGATTCGCTTAGAATGGTCACGTGACGCGCTCTGACATTTCCGCGGTAGTTCAGAATGTCAAAATAAATGCGTCGAAAACGGTCGAAAATCACCTCAGAGAAGACGAAAACAGTTGTTATTAGTAAGAAGACCCAGCAGGGGATTACACACTGAGACAGCAGATGATGAAATGTCTTCACATAGTACGTTGATGTGTCAACTATCGTTCAGACAACAGGAGTTTTCAGACAGCGGAGGTAATCAGACTGACTCTCTCTCTCTCTCTCTCTCTCCAAGCAGTTTACAGAAATGTATGGCCTACATGTCATATATTAAATATGTAGGTGTCACATATATACAATTCTACTATAATTACTATAAAATACTAAACCAATCTGTAATTTTGGGATCCTAAGTGGTTGTGAGTCCCTCAGGCTGTGGTAGAGCAGATCCATATTTAGCTGTCAGTAGAGCTGCTGTTCCCTCTCCTAGGAGAACTACCAGCTTCTTTTCTGGGGTTAACTTTGGGAAGTTTTATTTTTTTGGCTATTTTTCCAAGGTGTAAATCTCTTAGTGAAGATAGTTTTCCCAGTGGAGGAGGAAGAGTATCTCTGTCTGACCCAGTTAGTGGTCACTGAGCCTGTATTTAGTCAGGATCCGTCTCTTCTTCATATCTCTGACAGTGTGAAGATAATGTGTCTAATAACAATTTAGTCTACTTTGTTGGCTTTCTCCAATGTTCTAAATATTGGTCTTTTGAATGATCACCATAAGAAGCTCATCCCTGTGTATCACCTGATGTCCAGTGACAGTATGGAGTGCAGTATGGAGGCACTAGATGCCAACGCATGCCTCAACTTGGTCATATGGACCCAATGTCAAAAATGTGTCTTTGTGGGGAAAAGCAGGGTTGAGGCTGTAGCCAGAATTACTATTTCTACATTCAATGAAGGTGCCTCTGCCATGCTGGCTGTGATGGAGAAGTTGTGGCTTCAGAGCACAGACTGTTAATGCAATGAAGGATGATGACATGGTTAGGATCTCAAAAGCCAATAGTGTCCATTCCACCAGTGCAAAGCGGATCCTTAAAAGTGTAAGCACAGCTAAAATAGTGAGACGACACCAGCAGGAGCTGGAGGAGGGCCCTACATATGGTACTGGCATGGATATGTAGACTATAAACTAACTTGGGGGAACCAGGCTGTGTAATGGCTGTCTTCTGTCAGTTTGAAGTTTGTCATGTAATGGTCTTCAGTTGAAGGCCATGTTGATGTGTTGTTTTGGATGTTATGATCAGTGATGGATGAAGCAATAATGAGTTGTGGATGTTAAACAGTGTGATACATGGATTTTACTTGGACCTAAAGTATATGTTGTCTTTAATTAATGGCTTTCAATAGAAATTAGTGGAATTTTGCCATAAAAATCTTTATAGGCCGTTTTCTCAAAATGAGTTTTTTCTCACACTCGGCGGGACGATTTTTCAATTCTGTAGCACCTACATACACCAAACTTTACAGTTGTATTCCTAACTATATTGTGAAGATTTGACCAGAGGGATTTGTTGATATGTCATTCTTAGCCTGATTTATGTGACATTTTATGCCTAAAAATAGGGCGGAAATCAATTTTTTAAGGCTATTGGCAGTATTTTCTGATTTACTAGGTAACAAAAGGAGATATTCATAATCCCCTCTGAGTAAATCTTTTCATTAAATATATCAACAAAATGCAATAATAATTTTGAACCTTGTTTTTTTCAATGGTCAGATTCGTCACGTCAAAATATATGCAAATTAGCGCATATTTAATTATATATAGCCTGATTAGCATATTTAAACATAAAATTACAGAAAACTTGCAATACATTTTGTTCTCCCATTCATGTGAGTAATAAACTGGTAAAGTTTCATGGTGATATCTGTAAGTTAAAAATTTCACCCTATTCACCTGTAGTGTCTCGCCTTATTTAATATCTTATTTATACTAATTATACCTATTTAATTAAATTGCAGTCTTTTGTGATTTGATAAGCCTGCTGTGGCCTGATAAAATGTTCACCTGTCAGCATGAACACACTGTTAACTATCAGGATGGCAAACTCAGGAAGAGAAAGCCCTGCAGGTTGAGGTGAGGATAGGAAGAGTTAAGGCTGATTTATGCTTCTGCGTTGAATCGACTGCGAACCCCCGCAGACCCACCTCCGCTGTAGCTCGACGTGCACCTCCAAAAATGTGTAACTTTGCGTCGAGGAGACGCAGACCGCAAAGACTGTGATTGGTCAACTCGTCCTGTCTGTTGATAGTCAGTGTTTCAAGCAGCCTACTGTGGGGAGTAGCAACATGCTAGTTCACTGACATCAGCTTTGCAAATAAACGCAGACATATTTAGGTTACAATGACGGGGTTATCCGTTTGTAAAGTGTCTATATATGTCAGTAACGTTTTGAAATTAGCACTTCGCCAGCAGGCGGTACGTAGTGGGCAGTGCTAAAGTTAGCTTGCTAACATGAACTGGCTGGCAGACACCTCGCAGATAACCTCAGACTTATTTTCTGGTTACAGTAACTAGGACAATGGATTTTACTGTGTCTATTTCTCGATACTTTTTTACAAAATCTAAGCAAGAAAAAGGCCAAACAAATAAGATTAATATTTTAGCCTCAGCCACGTTTAAGCCCAAAGTCTGGACCCATGGTTGCTCTATAGTTCCGTAATTTTAATGTGCCAACTGAAGAACTGTGCTGTTTTCTAACAGTTTGGACTTGCAGTGAATAAAGTGAGAAAACCGGCACTTTACCTTTTCACGGCATTTTGTATAGTTAGAGCGATACTGGGATGTATCATCATAGGATTGTTAAGCAATATATTGATTATCGCAGAATTGCTGTATCGTGATATGATCACTATCGTGTACCATAGTTAGGGTTGGGTACCAAAACCCGGTTTCACTATGGAACCGGTTCCTACGCAACCGGTAGGAATCGGACCAGATTAGAACGCAAATTTTGGTTCCTCATTTCGGTTCCACTTAATGTGTCCACTGAAATATTTTCCCTCTGTCGCTCCGAAAAGGATGGAAAAATATCCCCCTTTCTCTGTAGTGTACAGTTAGCTAGCTACCGTAGATGTAGACTACTTTTAAAATGCCATATTTCCCCCTCTGGGCTCACCAAAACAGACGTAAAAGCATATTAACCATTCACTGCACGTGATCGCTAGTAAACACATTGTGTGTGTTAGGTGAATTAGGTTTACTTATTGTATATTTAAGTACTTTAAAATGTTAATATATTGTTACATTTAAATAATTTTCAATAAAAAAAACAAACAAACTATAAAAGAACCTTTCTTTGAGGTAATTTTTCAGTTTTTTTCAAGAATCGGCATTTGAATCGTAAAAATCCAAACGATACCCAAGCCTACACATAGCTTGAAATGTTAAAATAAAAAAAAAACTCACCAAAGACAGTTCTGGCTGGCACTGACTCTCGATTGAGCCAGAAGGAGACCTGGGAGAGGATGACCGTCATGATACAGGGCAAGTAAGTCTGGATCACAAAGTAGCCGATCTTCCTCTTCAGATGGAAGTGAGCTGTCATGACCGTGTATTCACCTGAGAGAGAGAGAGAGAGAGGGAGAGAGGGAGAGATGGGGGGGGGGAGAGAGAGAGAGGGAGAGAGGGAGAGAGAGAGGGAGACAGAGGGAGATGGAGAAGGAGAGAGAGGGAGAAGGAGAGAGAGAGACGTAGGGAGAGAGAGAGAGAGGGAGAGAGACGGAGGGAGAGGGAGAAGGAGAGAGAGAGAGAGAGAGAGAGAGAAAGGTAGAAGGAGAGAGAGACGTAGGGAGAGAGAGGGAGAAGGAGAAGGGAGAGGGAGAGAGAGAGAGAGAGGTTTAGCTGAGTGAGGATGGTGACACATGTAGAGCTGTAACAATTCAATATAATTGCGATTAACAATATAATTGTCTCTTTCCGTCAAATTTAAATATTATTTATTACTTCTTTTTTTTAAACAAAATTAAGTTTTGAATGATTATGATATGATATGGTTATATCACTGTTATATGACCCAGATAATGTAATAACACAAATACACAGCCTATGACGTAAACCATGCCGCTTTATCGCCCTCCCCCTTGTCATTTGTGTTGCTATGGACGTGTATAATAGGGGTCAAGTCCCAACAACTAGCATAGCTTTAGCTCAACAGTCCGACCAATAATCACTTATATAATTACAATTGTGCGTATCTAAACAAAATCAACAATGACCATTTTGCGGTTGAACAAAGAAACTGCGATTACATAAGAAAATGGACAATTGTAATAACTGTTAACGGGCCTTCAAATGCAGTAGACGCTACAGAATTAGTAGATTGGTTAAAAGATGCATAAATGTCAGGTATACATCGTGTTGTATTCATGTTTGATGCATTCATTATGAAAGAGTATATCTAAACAAAGAGTTGTTATAGTTCAATGTGGAGAATAATAACTGTTCCGGATAAAAAAAAAAAAAAGTAAACTGCGTTGTGTGCGTGCCTGTCAAAGGCTTCTTTGATCACTTAAGCTCAGCTGTCTTTGTGAGAAGTCCGACGCAGTTTGGATTGTGAAAAATTCAGTTTTTTATTTTTTTTAATTCACAAATTCCTTCTGGCCCTGTGATCCTGTAAACTTTGGCAGCTTCTGGAGCTCCCATATTCCCTTTCCACCCTTTACTTCCTCCAGGCTGAGAATAAAAAAAAAAAAAACTTCAAAGAGGGATGAAGAGAGTGGACTTAATGCCATAAAACATAGATAAAAAGAAAGAAAATTGGCGCAGTGAGTAAAAAAATTCTCAAACCGGCACAGATGTTAAAGGGTTTTGTGGTGAGTCTCTTCCTCGCCACTTTCATAGCATTGTATGATCTCAGCCGAGCTGCTGCTACCTTCACTTCTCTGTCTGCTTGTAGCTGTTGTAACCTCGGTTTTTCCTTCTCTAGCTTTAATTTAATTGCAGCCTCATCTGCCTGATTTCTGCTTGTAGGTCTGTGTTGCCATTCGCTTTCCAGTTTATCAAGTCTTTTGCATAGCTTTTGCTTGTTCTGGTTTGGTTGCCAGGTCTGCTGTACCTGCATGATTGCCAGGGGACCTGGAGGTGGTGCTTCAGTGGTTGACTCATCCTTGTGATAACTCTGATTACCGTTTCCAGGGGGCAATTTCCCAGGGGGGATGCGTGGGATTTCCCCCTTTCTGGTGAAAGCCTCTGCTAAATTATTTTAAAGTGATCAATGCTACTTCACCAATAGACCACATTATATACCTAAAATAGAAGTATTTTAAACTAAGTAAAGCACTGTAACATGAACACAGAGATGCCATAGAACGATAAAATCCGAGCGGCAGTTGCTGGTTGTATTTAGCCGCTACAGAGCTCTTGTAGCAGTTGTTCAGTCGCCAACAGGTGAGCCGGCTACAGGCACCGCCAGATGATGCTCCTTACAGGGGCCGTGGTAGTGGAGTTTAGCCATAAAAAGTGAGCGGCATGCGGCAATGAACGATTACTTAAAGCGTAACTCTCGCCAAAATGCAACCTAGGGTCTTTTTGTGAATGTTCCCGAGTCAAACTTTTGTTTAAAAGCATAATTAGGACGGAAACGCCACTTTTAAGCTTTACCGTATTCTCGTTTTTGGTCAAATGGCCTTCTGAATGGGAGTCCTAGGGCCACTACTATGATCGCATCAAAATCACTATTTTTAAAACACTAAGAAGGCTCGACACAACATGAGACTTTGCTCCAAGGATCACCAGGGGCTCTACACATGAACTCAGCATTGAGAACATTGAGAAATGCATGGATTATTTCTTGATTTGTCGTTGGTGAAAAACAATATTGACCTTGTAGTTGAAAAAGGAGCCTCATATAAGAATGACATTTCCTCCTATGGAGTCCAGTTCATCCGCATTCGGAGATCGACTCTTTTTGACTGGCAAGATGGCGGAGAGCGTAAACAACAAGAGCTACGGTGAGTTGTTCAAAACCTTTCTTTTTAGTAAACTCTGGGTACACAACCAATGTTCAATGCTGAGTTCATGTGTAGAGCCCCTGGTGATACTTAAATAGTGATTTTGATGCGATCATAGTAGTGCCCCTAGGACTCCCATTCAAAAGCCCATTTGACCGAAAACGAGAATACGGTCAATCTTAAAAGTGGCGTTTCCGTCCTAATTATGTTTTTAAACAAAAGTTTGACTCGGGTACATTCACAAAAAGACCCTAGGTTGCATTTTGGCGAGAGTTACGCTTTACGTTTAGGGAAAAGAAGATGGTTTGGATTAAAACACTCCCGAGGAACGAACACACGTTTCTTGGGTGAAAGCATTTTGGTTTCGCCCTGAAGCTTGAAAAGCGCCGTGATTTACTGTATGTTGACACCACGTTATACTATTTCATTTTGCGATTTTTTTCCCCATTAGATATTGAAGTTCATAAATACGTGTTTTGACATGCCTGGCGGAGTGGCTCTATATCCATCGTATTGAAAGGGGGATTTCATTCTTGCATGTTTTGTTTTGTTGTGCATGATCAAAAAACACAAATCGCACCCTGACCGTTACTGTTATTATACACAGTATTAATATCCAAATACAGGCCCATACTCATCCTTATTTAGCACAGACATCCTTGCCCTCTCCTTCTCGAGTTGTTCATTGAAACCCTTTTAAGCTCTAGTCCTTTAATGACAAGGTCACAGTTCTAAGCTGTCAGAATGGCACATGCATCATTTCTCTTGACAATGGGCTGATAACGTTGGTGTACTCTAGCGTGTTTGGGATCTAACAATGTCTTCAGATGATCAGAAAGCTTTCACTCTAACTCTAATCTCCTTTTGCTCTCTGCTTCCAAAAGCTTGTAGGCTTTGATGAATGGATTTTTTTCTTTGCGTGTGATAACATCTTGTTGGTCTTGTGCATCTGTTTGATTAACTATAGACTTACAGTGTTTTTAAGTCCAAACTCAAATTTGGATGAGTGGTACACAAGTAGACAAGTTATCTTATCTTTCAAACTATATAACACCACTCACATCAGACATTTACACTTGAGTGACACACCAAGGGTCACCAAGCTTGCAATTCAAATTGCAATTGGCATGAAACCTTTTCATTTGTCCAGGCACCGGTTGGGTACTTCTGTTTGTCCGACTGACTTGAAACCGATGCATGATGCTCACCAGTGCTGGATTTAATGGTCTCCTCCCCTGCAGTCTGGTCCACCAAGTCATACTGGTTGAGTCTGGATCCGTCTTCTGCCACTTCCACTGACGCGGTGGCATTATGAGTCCAGATGTAAGTAACCTCTGTCTTAGTGTAGGCATCTGATGCAGAGAGAGCAACATTCAACACACAGTCTCAACCCAGAGGGGTTGGTTCCTGCATTAAAATCAGCATGTTAAAACAAGCCTATTATGTTTTCTATATGTTAGCTAAACAAAACATATCAATTAATATCCATTTCATGTTGCATCGCGAACGTCAACCCCTCTGTTCTGTTTTCAGAGTTCACAGTGCTGTGTGTGACCCTAACAAGGGGTTGATAGCTAGCTCAGTGCCATGCACAGCCTACAATTAATTGACCAGTTGGTTATTAGTGTCGTTCTGGAGTCTTTGCAGGCTGCTTCCTGACTCAGAGGTCTATGTTGGTGCCTTCACTAAATAGTCAAACATTATGTGTACCACATTTGGATATATTTGAACATTGTATATTGTATATATTTAACATTGTGATAGCCTATACTGCCCCCTAGTGCCGGGGCACTAGGGGGCAGTATAGGCTATCACGGGGTTGTATAGCGAGAGAGTTGAGGAGAGAACAATAAAGTAAGCCGTGTGAATCTACCCTGCTACGTCTTTATTCCTTATTTTAAGAACCCAACACGACATCTGTCTCAAAAAATGACACTTTACAACAAGTTTGTAAATAAAATAAGATGCTTGTGTGCAAAAAAAAGGGTTTAGTCTTTTCCGTAAAACTGCCAGAGTTTTGACAGGCGGATGACATGGGGCATTTTTTATCGATATGATTTCCTGCTCTAGTAAAATGTAAAATGTGTAATCTGTTTGAGAGGCAAAACCAATTTTGACTGAAATTTGGTGAATGAAAAATGAAAAATAATAAGCTACAAGGAACATTTCAGCGCAGTCTGTGTTGAAAACAGTGAACATATCCTTTTAAGGTGAAAATGACATCAAGGTTTAAGAGGCATGCACAGTGTGGAGGATGTGAATCTGCTCGCACTTACAGCTGCCAAACTTGAGAGGACATGAGTGAGAATCCATTGGGAAGTCTTCAAGGTGCATGGGGCACTCAGCTTGAACCGTTAGCCTGGCAGTAAACACGCACGCACACATGCACACACGTTTGTTTAAAATAATGAAATACAAAAATAAAATAAATATTATTGCATAGAAACTTTTAAGTCACAAAAACTAAGTGTTGTATTATTTCACAGTTTATGGCTTTGTAGGCACTCTAGATACCAAAGTGTATGTGCACATGCTGTAAAAAAGTGAGTTTTATATTGATATGTCCCCTTTAAAACCAATTAAAACAAACCAGGGTTTAGCATACTATACAAGTAATATACAGCTGGAAAGACTGGATGAATGAATGTGTATTATCACTTGAATGGTAAACCCAGCTACCTCATAGTGTAGAGCAGGGTTCCGTCCTCCATGATCCTCAGCAGCTTGTTGGGCATGGTCATGTTGTGGGCGACAGATTTCTTGCCGTTGTGGAAGAAGGTGTCAGGGGTCCAGATCTTACTGGCCATCAGGTTGTTGAGAGGCAGAGTTTTCATTGGTCCGTGAAACTTCAGCCGCTCGTCCTTCCAGCTCTGACGGAAGAAAACGTCAACGGTGTACTCCTGAGAGAGAGAGAGAGAGAGAGAGAGCAGGGAAAGCAGTGTTAAAAGGAGCTGCGGGCAAATTTACGACTCCTACTATGGCCACGCCAAGACCCGCCCTTGTAAGCAGCTCGATTGGTTGGGGTTAGGATAGCCGATTGGTCAGGGGATAGGACCTGTACAAATGGGGTTACCTTACCTTGCGTAAGCATGGACACCTGGCCAATAAATGCTATTGAAGGGCAGGTCTTGGCATGGCCATAGTAGGATTCGTAAATTCAGACCAGGAAACAGCGATCCGGCATTGTGCCGCAGATTTGTGCGACGCTTGGTGTGTCACTTAAATGGCCCATTTGTGTCCCGTACTGTTGTGTTATTTAACCTCCCAATGAAGCACAAGTAGACTTTATGTTTCACAATTGCTGTTTTCCGGCAGATCGTGTAGCCTATAGATCTTGATGTTCCCGAACGCACTTGAAGGCTGCTTTATTTCACGGAGAAAGAGAATGATTTTATGTTTTATGTATGTGTGGTATATTATACTGTGCGTACTGCCCATATTTTAAAGTGTTGTGTTCCTTTTTCTTGCAAGGAGATGTGTAAGACCTCATGAATTTCCCCTTGTGGTATAATAAAGTTTAGCCTGGCTCCGCCCTCCTGTGTACTTCCGCTCAATTTTCATTTTCCTTCAGTACTCCGTCTGGGTTTGCGGTATAGTCTTAGGTTTTCTACGGCCAAATCTTTGGCGGTCCAATCAGCGAACAGAGGGAGTGGCTGAGAACAATGACGTTGAGGATGTGCGCTAGAAAGATGCGAGTGAAGCCATTCGGTCCGTTGTGGCAATGCTGCCGAATGTCCAGAAGTTAAAGCCCGAGCAAGAACAATCTTTGCTGAGTTGTGTTGGTGGGGGCGTGATGTTGTGGCCCTCCTCCCCACGGGGTTCGGGAACAGTTTGATTTTCCAGCTCGCTCCGTTAGTGTTGAAGGAGTTGGCTAAGGCTAATGCTAGTGATGCTAATGCTAAATATAAGCCAATAGTTGTTGTCGGTCTCCCCTCTTGTTGCACATGCGCATGACATACGTCACGACCAAACGTTGGCGATTGGTTATGGCAGATCCAGAGTGGCTCTGGGCAGATCCAATAGTTTTAAACTTCAACAGAGTATCCGCCTTCAAGGAAGTTAACACTTGTCAATGGAGAGTGGCCAGACTCTCTGGGCAAATGAAATGTACCAGAGTCTGGTAGGACCAGGCTAAATAAAGTTAACTTTGACTTTCAAAAAGAGACAAAGAGACCGTTGTTTGGCAAACAGTCAGCTGTTACACAAACTTCAGGGCAGTTCAGTGCTTGTGTTTTGTTATTTTACCCTCATAGTGTTTTTAAAACTTTCTTGTGGCAGCAATAGAGGCAGTGATGTATTTATATCGTCATATGTCAACCAGTCCCATTTTCCTAACTGTGGCAATTCACAGTAGAGATGGACCGATATAGATACTGATTATTAATAGTTAATGAAACCGATAACCGATATTTGGAACTGATATGCATTTACATTAAAAATAAAAATAGTCATTAAAAAGTCAAGTTTTGGAATGTTATAAACTCAATATAAAACTTTTGTTTAAATGCTTTAAGCAATTATTTAATAAATTAGAAACTTTGAACATAACCCCCAGTAACAGAGAGTCAGACAGTGTTGTGGGCGGGACATTAACTCAGACTCAGTGGTGAGACAAACCAAAGCAGAGGGACAGACAGAGCTGTAGCCGAGCCAAAGTAGAACACTTTTTAATTATTTAACTATCTGTTAACTGCCAAAAAAACGGCTCTAATTCACAGCTCTGCTCATTCTGATGCGTAATGTATAGAAGTTGTTGTTGGGGCCCTTTCTGCTGTCTGGGACATCACACATTTCATGTCCCCTCCTGCTAATATTACACCTATACTTTTATCTAAGATGAGGCTGGGTGCATAGGTATTGCACAGAGATGTACCTAGATATACCATCTATTACTCAATTTCTTAATATGTACCTGTAGTTAGTCTTGTTGATTCAGGAAATATTAAGGGACATTTGCCCAAATCACCCATAAATCCCCCTTATTCTTGTCTAGTCATGTGGATACTTCTGCGTTTAATTTGCCCAGGTGCACGGGTATTTTTTTGTAACTTGGGTGAACTGATCATTTAAATGTACTTTCTTTTACATGTCTCATAATGTTCTCTGAATGTTATGTGTATGAAGTATATCATTAAAATTAAGCATGATCATCTCATCATTATAATACCTTGTAAATTATACCATTGAGAGACTAAAATCTGTGAAATCATGCATGTGTTTTGGTACGGTGTATTTTTAAATCAGTCCCGTTGTCCTGTCCTGTCTTCAGCCTGAGATTTTGACGCATGATCGCTTGGCCGAGCGCGACACCTGGCCCGGTTCAGACCTGTCAGTCTCAGATCCAGCTGCTCCTTGAGGCAAAGTGTCAGCCGCGGTTTAAATCAATATCACTGAGGACCTTCAGTCCCTCCAAGAGTGTGAAAACATATCACCCCAATCTCTCTTTCATTACTCCACAGTACATGTACATAACGTCCTATGAGTTAACCATCCTCGCTACCATTAGAATCTCAAATTTTGACGTTGCAAGCACCAATATTTAAATAATAACAAAATGAATAAACAAAATGAAATGCTTTATTATAATATTAGTCTCGCATTGCCAGACCTTCCTCCGCAGCTCTGAGGAGGAAGGTCTGGCTAGTACACACAGCAGTACGGGATGGGAGACAAAATGTTGCTCTGGAAACAGACTTGACAGGAGAATGTGCACGGAGACTCTGACACATGCATTGTAGTTTTTATTAATATCTGTTTATACTGTGTGTATATCAGATATGTTTTTAGTTGTTATTTAGTTTTTGTGTGTAAAATCGCTGCAGTGGGGCTGTGATGTCAGGGCACAAAGCCCACTGGAGAAAACGCGATGGCTGCCACACGCACGTGTTTCCCCGTTTTATTGAGGCTACCTTTTCCAGCTGTGTGAGTTATTTTTTTGCCTCTAGATCCAGATCTGGACCACTTATTTTTTTTTACAGTTTTATAATTCAGATTTTTACGCCATATGCCATTCAAAATAGAAGGCTTTAGAATGTCATCTTTTTTTTTTGAAGATTATTTTTTGGGCATTTTAGGCCTTTATTTATATCGGACAGCTGAAGACATGAAAGGGGAGAGGGAGTGGTAATGACATGCAGCAAAGGGCCCCAGGGCGGAGTCGAACCCGCGGCAGCGGCGTCGAGGAGTAAACCTCTATGTATGGAGGCGCGCTCTACCAGGTGAGCTACCCAAGCACCCGAAAGTCTTCATCTTTTAATGGCGAACATACAAAATAAGCAGGTGTTTTTGCTTTCACAGTATTTGCGTCAGATGGACAGACAGGATATATATAATCCAGCAATGAGAAACCTTCACAAACAACGAGGCAGAGGGTGCAGCAGGGGGGCGGTGCAATCCATCACGGAAAGGGATGAGGTGCGTGTGTGTTTGTGTGTGTGTGTGTGTGTGTGTGTGTGTGTGTGTGTGTGTGTGTGTGTGTGTGTGTGTGTGTGTGTGTGTGTGTGTGTGTGTGTGTGTGTGTGTGTATCAGAGCTGAGCTATCAAAGGAAGAGGGAAGATAGACACAGTGGTGGGGTGAAATGATCTGCTGCAAGTTTGATGGAGACATGGCATGAATTAAACATGAGACCATCTCTCTTTTTTTCTTCCTTTTGAAGGCGCTGTCTCGATCATGACCACTTCCATCCCTCTGCCCCTCGCTTGTGTGCCACTTAAATATTTGAAAAAGAGCCAGGTGGGATAAGGGTTGATGGCTGTGATTGTGATGGAAAAACTAAGGAAAGCTTTTAAGGCAGGAAGCTGTGTGTGTGTGTGTGTGTGTGTGTGTGTGTGTGTGTGTGTGTGTGTGTGTGTGTGTGTGTGTGTGTGTGTGTGTGTGTGTGTGTGTGTGTTTGTGTGTCATATACCGTGTATGCGCATTTGAGCAGTTCAGTTGGGGGTCTCCCTGTGTGTACACACTGGAAATCTATATTAAAAGGCATGAAAAAGTCCTACCTATCTTAATCCATAATTATATGCCACATGCACAGTTACTGGGCCCTGGAATCATTCCTCCTGTCCATACTGGGCAAAATTCATAGCACACCTACGCTGTAAAAGAAAGGGGACAAAATCCAAGCCCTTGTTCTGTGAGAAAAAAAACTAATACGAGGCTTCAGCCGACTAATTTAAGCTGTATTTATACATTAAGCGTAGCTTAAGTAAGGCCGGCCCCTAAATGTTGAATAATCAATCCAGGTCCAGGAGCCCCTGTGTTGACCCTGTGTATTGTGGTATATTCTGTGGCTACATCCAAAATTATAATTTTTTGTTTCAAAACGGATATCTTTTGCCACATATACACCTTGCATCCACTCTACTCTACTTTGGGGTGGCAGTAGCTCAGTTGGGTTGGGAACCGGGGGGGTCGCAGGTTGTAGTCCCTGTACGGACCGAAGTAAGGAGTGTGGACTGGTAGCTGGAGAGATGCCAGTTCACCTCCTGGGCACTGCCAAAGTGCTCTTGAGCAAGGCTCTGAACCCCCTCCCCCCCTCGGGGCGCCTGTCTAACAGTCGCAGCCCCCTCACTCTGACAGCTCTCCATTTGTGCATGTATAGGGCCTGAGCATGTGTGTGTATTTCAGGCCTGCGTGTAGTGTGTTCTAACAACACATTTTATTTTCCCCAGTGGGGATGAATAGAAAGTATAAATTATAAATGTACTCTAAGAGCCTCTAAGATGGTGATGTTTGGGAACAATGCTGAAAATGCAGACCGTTTTAGTTTGAAACCTCTCGGGTTGCGTTTTAGTCTGGACTGACAGAAACCCACATGACCTTTGTAAACGATGACACCCACATTGACTCCCTGATTTGATCTTATCAGTCCTTACGTGTCATTTCCTGATTCGTCATGCCCCTATCACGTGACCCGGAAGAAAACGAACGACAAAATCAGCCTTGGCTACAGGTGGTTAATTCAACGTGGATAACAACTTACAGCTGTGTATTTGTTAGCTAGCAGCTGTTCCATAATGCTACTGCTGCCTGCATGTGCAGGAGGCAAGCTATTATTCAACTGATAATTCCCGTGTCCAGGGGCGTATTCAGCCTTATCCACATCTCCACAAACTCTCTAAAACAGTGTCAAAACACTCATGAGGACGGAGATCGTTTTAGTTTTTTAAACGCTGTTTTAAATCGAAAACCTAGTAGTATCAGAAGTTACGGTACACTATGTGTAAGATAGTATAGCGGAAACATGAACTAAAACAGCCTACGCTGTAATATATGAATGGATTTTGAAAGAACATCATTACAATCGTAATACAATGTGCAGGACTACAAGATGTGCCATCCTATTAAAATGCCGCATTATAATAATTTCTGTATGAGGTTTACGATGGACAGCCAATATATGATGATGATCATTAATATGTAGAACACCACACTGCTCCGTATCAGAGCTGCATGGCAGCGGTTGATCAGATCTCATCTTTAATAAGAGAGTCTGACCCTTGCCATGTCATCATTGTCCTGGTTGGAGTGGCTGGGTTTCCATTAGCAACAGGACAGCAGCGCTGACAGCTCTCCGTCTGGAAGATTGTATCTGCTGGATGTAGGTCATTGCATCTAAACCAGCCCGGCAAGGCAACCCTGAGATTTTATGACGGATCATGTTGATTTGAAGGCAGTTTTCTTCAGGTTGAGTCCTGGATAGAATCCCTGTGTTTGGCAATGTTTTTTGTAGTCAGTTCCGGTTTTAACGGTCACTCCTTAGAGCAGTGAAAATAGTAAAAAAAAATTCACACAGGGTTCTAATTTCTAATGAACTGTGGGCATGTCATGTATTTTTATTACTCTGATATTGCCTTTAGTGCTAATTGATTTTGATATAAAGAAAGAAACGTGGGAGGTAGCCAAAGAGAATTACAACCAACTCTGCAGTTCCCCTCAGCTCTACAGAGCTGTAAAGCTAAATTCACTATCAATTCAAATTGAATTAAATAAAACAAAGCTAGCTAGCATTAGCTGGTAACCAGCCAATTTTAAGCTGTAATCCGGAGGTCTGGGTTTAATTTCAGAGAATATCAGAGTTTTTTTTCCTGTAAATTTACGTCGTTAATCTCATAAAATTACCCACTTTCCCCCCCAGCTCTGTATTTTTTCCTTCTGTGCTACATTAACTATAATAAAATTGAAGTGACTTTGTTTTGGTTTTCTGGATGTGCTGGTTCAGTCTGAGTGCTCTCATAGTATCGCACCACCAAACCCCCTTCACTAACACGTCAGCGTCATTCTCGTAAACACATGTGAATGCCGCGTTATTTTTCCATGTTCGCCTTATTCGCATCGCACCATTTGCGTAATTCACGCCGCCCCCTCAAATGTGCGTCTTTTCGCGTCCAATCACATCTTTGCACTTGTATGTTGATTGAGCCGCCGAATATGTCCGTCTGACAAGCCGTCATATTCTCTCCCAAAAGGAGCGGTAACGTGGTTAAGTGTGTTACCTATGCGTAGCACCAACAGATTCTCACTCCCATGTCGTAAAATATGGACGCTTGGTCAGATGCCTTTGCCGTTGTTATTGACGCTAAAAGTCTCCTTTAGCGTCATATCTAAACTCGCTTCATCTAAACGCACTTGCTCGGGACTATTGGCGTCAATTTTGACGCAGTTAAGGAAAAGGTTGTGGGTGGGCTTATGTTTCCATGACACGCGGGCAGATCACGAGGGTTGGATTTATGAAAAGAAGAACAGAACGGTTGGGTTTAGGAAAAGAAGAACAGGATGGTTGGGTTTAGGAGAAGAAGAACGGGACGGTTGGGTTTAGGAGAAGAAGAACGGGACGGTTGGGTTTAGGTAAAGAAGAACGGGACAGTTGGGTTTAGGTAAAGAAGAATGGGACAGTTGGGTTTAGGAGAAGAAGAAAGCGACGGTTGGGTTTATGAAAAGAAGAACAGAACGGTTGGGTTTAGGAAAAGAAGAACAGGACAGTTGGGTTTAGGAAAAGAAGAACAGGATAGTTGGGTTTAGGAGAATAAGAACGGGACGGTTGGGTTTAGGAGAAGAAGAACGGGACGGTTGGGTTTAGGAGAAGAAGAACAGGACGGTTGGGTTTAGGAGAAGAAGAACGGGACGGTTGGGTTTAGGAGAAGAAGAAAGCGACGGTTGGGTTTAGGAGAAGAAGAAAGCGACGGTTGGGTTTAGGAAAAGAAGAACGGGACAGTTGGGTTTAGGAGAAGAAGAAAGCGACGGTTGGGTTTAGGAGAAGAAGAACGGGACGGTTGGGTTTAGGAGAAGAAGAAAGTGACGGTTGGGTTTAGGAGAAGAAGAAATTGACGGTTGGGTTTAGGAGAAGAAGAAAGCGACAGTTGGGTTTAGTAAACGTAACACGCGGGACACAAACCCTGGTCTCCTGGGTGAAAGTCCTGTGTTGTTTGACCCAACCAACCTCCCTATGCGGATTTTCGGGCTTTCATACTATTCGCTATCGTAGTCGCTCTTAGTGCTACGTCATCTTCAAACCCCGTGTAGCTGCTGCTCTCCCTGGTGCGTTCTACAAACACGCTGATGGGCGCTTTTTGCGTCGCTTCAGATGCTGACAGCCACTGTCCAAACGTCCGTATTTTAGGAGTTCGGAGTGAGAACGGGTTGGTCGCACAGCTGATGTGTTGATGGTATCTTGGCGTAACTCTGTACTCATACTTACAGATCGGTACCATGAAACACTCAATCAACCTACGCTCACCAACACCCATCTGAAGGAGGTAGAGCGGGTCGTTCTTTAATTACAACATTCCTGATAACGGTACCAATACCAATAACGTGGAAACAGGTCCCATAAACAAAACTTTTTTGATACCAATTTTATAAAACAAAAAGAAATTACAACATTACATTGCGACACAAATATTTATTTTAAATTTTTGTCAGCTCCTACTACGTGAGCCACATGTCTTTGTGTAACGTAGATTCTTACCTGCGTGTCACTACGACGTGTAACGTTTGATAGCCAATCAAACATGATTACATCTTAGTAGAATCACGCTGCGTGCTTATTGGTTCACTGACTCTGATGAGATCTACTCCTTAGGTACTGAATTTGGGTATTGAATGACAAGGCATTTTTTCGATACTCTATACTTTAGAGGCAATTCTATTCTTTTTTTATTATTATTTCAAATGTTAGTTGTTGGCACCCTATACACACCCTATACACATTCATAGCAACGAAAATGACAAGGGATGGGTCTACAGTTAGACAAAATGTGATGATAAGGAGTTATGATAAGAAAGAGGCGTTGTTTACTTGATATGCTGTGTATTTGTGTTATATTTTATTTGGGTCACATAACTCATTCAGATTTCATTCAAAACTTTAATTTGTAAAAATTAAAGTAAAAAAACAAATACATCTTTTTAAATTTGACTTAAAGCGACAATTCTATTGTTAATCATCATGGTCCGCACCATGGGGGATCGGGCTTTCTGCTCTGCGGCCCCTCGCCTATGGAATTCCATTTGGAATTCTTTCATTTTGAGCAAGCTTTCGCAAAAGTCCTTATTTTTTTCTTTATTTGTTTATCTTTATTTCTTTGGTTTGCTTTCGGTTTTTTACCCTGTTCTTAAACTCCTGTAGCACTTGGGATTGCTTATTCAATGAAAAGTGCTCTATAAATAACAATTACTTTTTATTATTATTATTATAATCACATTTATTTTTGAGACAATTAATTGTGCAGCAAAATTTGGAATTGTTACAGCTGTAACTGTGCCTTTATTTTGACGGCTTGGGGTGTGCAGTTGGGGCTTTCAAAGAGCTGAAGCCTTTTTCATTTTACTCTTTGTGTGTTGTCTCGGTTCCTGAGAAGATGCACTATGAGATGGGCTGTGAACTTACCATATCTGTGTCAGACACTGGACCAAAACTGGTCACATAGATGTCAGTCTTCACTTCCGTTACTCGGTCTGCGATGACAAAGAGTGAAATTCATTATAGAAAATCATAGCTATAAGTCCCTGTCCTGAGGAAGGGGCATTGGACAATTTAGCAGGATTTTAAGTCTCTACACTTGGCTACGAAACAGCCTGCACGTTTATATTTATTGATAATTTTAATCTTTGGTTAAAAAAAACTGAAAAATCTTTTTCATGGAGTTTATATGCTGTACATTCATGCCTTAAGCTCTGTATGTTTTACACATGATAATCAGTTTACTATTGAGTCCTACTCAATAGTAAACTGTGTGAAAACTATCAGGGTTATGCAGGGTTTTTCCTGGCTCAATGGACCATTGGAATTGTGAGTAGTGACTACGCACAGCATGAAGCACAATTGGTCCACGTTCTGTTATTTCTGAAAATGTGATTTATAAAAAAAAATTTTGTTTCTTTAAACCATCTCACAATCATCTTGGGCGGCGCTAAGCTCTGGACGCAGAGACGGTGGCTCTGCTAAATGGTGCTGGGAAGGAACTTGTTTTTGGTGGAACATTTGCACCCACGCAAAAGAAAACGCCACATACAATATTAAATGAAATTAACTGTTCACACAATACAGTAATGTAATACATTTGAATTAGCTGGATACATGGTTAAACTTCATTCGCTCTTTCCAATACTCAGAGTGTGAAGGAAAGGGACATCGGGAATGTGAGGCAATTATTCTGGAAATGTACTGTCGTTGCTCCAGACAGGAAGAGTCTAATGAAAGACTTAATTCAATTGCATTAAGGAGTAAGTAAGTAAAGTTTATTTATAGAGCGCATTTCACAGATAAAAATCACAAAGCGCTTTACAAGGTACAACCACATCAACCTGGCCATACATATACAAACATACAATATGACAATGGGGTAGACAGGACAGGAAGACAGGGAAAATACAGCATGACATGAGGAAAGAGGAGGAGAAAAAGGCAACTCCCAGACTATGCTCCTGATAGGAGTACAGTCTGGGAACAGGAAAAAAACACCTCAGCAACATAAGCACATAACAGTACAAGAGCACACAAGACACACAATGGGGTAGGGGAGTGTTGGGGAGGAGGTAATCCAGCACAGGCAAGCAAAGGCAAGCAGCCATCCTACAAGGAGAATGTAAGATCCAGTGTTTAAGAAGTTTGACTTAAACTAGTGAATAAAAGTCAGGATATCTCCTTTTCTGCTGCTTCGATTTTTGACCATTCCTTTTGAAATCTGTCCCAACTTTATTAAAGGGCAATAGTAGTCTAGATTCACGACGTTCCACCTCTGTGATTGCTCCGTTGCTGCCGAAAATCCCGCTGGGTCACGCTCTTTTCACCCGGATGTCCGTTACCTTCGGCTTTTCTTTGTGTTGTAATTTTAATCTCTGGTAGATTTCTAAGGACTATGGTTAACTGCTCCTCAGATCTCTGCAGGGTAAATCCAGACAGCTAGCTAGACTATCTGTCCAATCTGAGATTTCTGTTGCACAACTTAAAAAACTTTTAAACGTACACGTGTTCCACCAAAACAAGTTCCTTCCTGAGGCTATTTTGCAGCAGCACTGTGGCTCTGTTAGGCACTTAGCTCCGCCCATGACGATTGTGCTTGGTTTAAAGAAATGCCAATGAACCAGAGCACGTTTTTCTCCCATCGGGGAATGCTGTGAGGACTGTCCCCCGCAGCGCTGTGGAGGAAGGTCTGGCAAAGCGAGACTAGGGCAATAGTAAATCACTGGAGAAGCCTTTTACTGGTACACACACCAAGTACTGTAAGTGAATGGTCTTCCCTTTCTTACCTCCCAGGCCAGGTCTCAGTCTGTTGTCATATCCATCCAGCAGACTGTCCAGGATCTTGGTGAAGGTTGTGATGTCTTTGACGTTACGCGTTGAATTGGAATCTGCTTTTGACCTACATAAAAGACAAACGTGTGATTATGGACACAGGCCTCTAAATCAGCTACAGAAATATACTTCCTACTAAGAACTGTGGGTGATGACACATCTTGGTAATGTCTACCTGCTATATCAAATCCATTTTATCCCAACAAACTCTTTTTTTCAATGAATTAAAAGCTCTACAATTTAAAGACTAAGGGGGCTTTCACACCTACCTCGTTTGGTCCGGACCTTCGGACTTTTCGGTTTGATCCGAACCAAAATTACAGGTATATGGTTCAGTTTGATCCGGACCGAGACTACCTCTTTTGGTCCGATCAAACGGCCAAAATTTGGTCCGACCAAAAAAATAGTCTCGGTAAAAAATAAAATAAAATAATGTCCTATACCGTAAAACCTAATTTGAAGTGGGGATGCTCCGATACTATTTTTTCCTTCCCGATTCCGATACCTGAACTTGCGTATCGGCCAATACCTAGAACCAATCTGACACAAGCGTGTTAGAAAATACCTATATTTTACTATGTTTTAACAGCTGTATACTACCATCCCTGTATGGATGTGATCAGAATCAGAATCAGAAAAGCTTTATTGCCAAGTACATTTTTTACACATACAAGGAATTTGTTTTGGTGTCGTAGGTGCATGTCACACATTATCTAAAATAAGTTAAACAAACAGGTTAACAGAACAGACAATATAAGTATAAATATATAAATATATGTGTATATGTACACACACAGGATGTAACATAATAAAATAAGAGTAACAGTTAAGATAAAAAAGAGCATATTAAGTACAGTGGCATGTAGAGCCAGAGGTGGGTGTGGAGAGAGTCAGGGTGGATTCCGGGCCTTGTTAATAAGGCTAGTGGCGGAGGGGAAAAAGCTGTTCTTGTGACGTGAGGTCTTGGTCCTGATGGACCTCAGCCTCCTGCCAGAGGGGAGTAGCTCAAAGAGTTTGTGTCCGGGGTGGGAGGGGTCAGCCACAATCTTTCCAGCACGCTTCAGAGTCCTGGTGGCGTAAAGGTCCTGGAGCGGTGGGAGATTGCAGCCAATCACCTTCTCAGCTGACCGAATGACACGCTGCAGTCTGCCCTTGTCCTTGGCAGTGGCAGCAGCGTACCAGATGGTGATGGAGGATGTGAGGATGGACTCAATGATGGCTGTGTAGAAGTCCACCATCATTGTCTTTGGCAGGCTGAATTTCTTCAGCTGCCGCAGGAAGTACATCCTCTGTTGTGCTTTCTTGACGAGGGAGCTGATGTTCAGCTCCCACTTGAGGTCTTGGGAGATGGTAGTTCCCAGGAAGCGGAAAGACTCCACAATGTTAATTGTGGAGTCACTGAGTGTGATAGGGGGCAAGTGGGGCAGAATTCTTCCTGAAGTCCACAACCATCTCCACTGTCTTTAGAGCGTTGAGCTCTAGGTTGTTTTGCTTGCACCAGGTCACCAGGTGGTCAGCCTCCGACCTGTAGGCGGACTCGTCTCCATCAGAGATGAGTCCGATGAGGGAGGTGTCGTCCGCGAACTTTAGAAGCTTGACAGACTGGTGACTGGAAGTGCAGCTGTTGGTGTACAGGGAGAAGAGTAGAGGAGAAAGAACACAGCCCTGAGGGGATCCGGTGCTGATGGTCTGTGAGTCGGAGATGTCTTTCCCCAGCTTCACATGCTGCTTCCTGTCAGACAGGAAGTCAGTGATCCACCTGCAGGTGGAGTCAGGCACACCAAGCTGGGAGAGCTTCTCCTGGAGCAGAGCTGGGATGATGGTGTTGAAGGCAGAGCTGAAGTCCACAAACAGGATCCTGGCGTAGGTTCCTGCAGAGTCCAGGTGCCGGAGGATGTAGTGGAGGGCCAGGTTGACTGCATCATCTACAGACCTATTGGCTCTGTAGGCAAACTGCAGGGGGGTCCAGGAGGGTGTCGGTGATGGCTTTTAGGTGTGAAAGCACAAGGCGCTCAAAGGACTTCATAACCACAGAGGTCAGGGGCGACGGGTCTGAAGTCATTAAGTCCTGTGGTCCTTGGCTTCTTGGGGAACGGGGATGATTGTTGAGGTCTTGAAGCAGGCTGGCACGTGACATGTCTCCAGCGAGGTGTTGAAAATGTCTGTGAACACCGGAGACAGCTGGTCAGCGCAGTGCTTCAAGCTGGATGGGGAGACAGCATCCGGTCCAGCAGCTTTCCTGGGGTTCTGTCTCCTGAACAGTCTGTTGACGTCTTTCTCATTGATGGAGAGAGTCGTCGCTGAGGTGGGTGGGGAGGTGGAGGGGGGGACCTTTAAGGTGGGGGGAGGTGGAGGTGATGCACTGTAGCTGTAGCTGTTGGGAGGTGTCGCGGGGATGGAATCAGGGAAGACCCTTTGTTGGGAGGTGCTGAGGGGGGATGGTTACAGGACCGACCCTTTGTCCTTCAAAGCGACAGTAGAACTCATTAAGTTTGTTGGCTAGGCGTCGGTCGTTGGTGGAGTGGGAGACTTTAGGCTTGAAGCTGGTGATCTGTTTAAGCCCTCTCCAGACAGAAGCAGAGTTGTTTGCTGAGAACTGGTTTCGGAGTTTCTCAGAGTACCGTTTTTTAGCCTCTTTTACCGCCTTGCTAAACTTGTACTTTGCTACTTTTAAGTCTGTTTTTGTCTCCACTCCTGAACGCCTCTGCCTTGTCCAACCTTAGCCTTCTGAGTTTGGCTGTGAACCAGGGTTTGTCATTGTTGAAACTCACCCTGGTGCATGATGGAACACAGCAGTCCTCACAGAAGCTGATGTATGACGTCACAGCCTCTGTGTACTCATCCAGACTGTTGGTAGCAGTCCTGAACACATCCCAGTCAGTAGAGTCCAAGCACGTCTGTAGATCCTCCACAGCTACACTGGTCCACTTCCTTGATGTCCTCACAACAGGTTTGCAGAGCTTTAGTTTCTGCCTGTAGGTGGGGATCAGGTGGACCATGACATGGTCAGAGTGTCCAAGTGCAGCACGGGGGACGGCGTGAAAAGCATCCCCTGACTGTGGTGTAACAGTGATCCAGAATGTTCTCCTCTCTAGTCGGGCATTTAATATGCTGTCGGTATTTAGGTAGTACATGAGTGAGGTTTCCTTTGTTAAAGTCACCAAGGACAATAACTAGGGAGTCCGGGTTGGTCCGCTCCACACATAGTATCTGGTCGGCAAGCATAGCGCTGTGCGACCTGCACGTTGGCCTGCGGCGGGATGTAAACACCGACCAGAATGAATGAATGGAACTCACGGGGTGAATAAAAAGGCTTACAGTTTATGATGTAAGATTCCAGTTCAGGAGAACAATACTGTTGGATCACTGTCACGTCGTTGCGCCACCCGCTATTGATGTAGAAACAGATTCCTCCACCTTTAGTTTTGCCGGAGAGGTCCGTGTCTCTGTCCGCTCTGTAGAGTTGAAGCCTGCCAGCTGCAGCGCAGAGTCCGGGTATTAATCCACAGAGCCACGTCTCCGTGAAGCACAAAACAGCAGATGAAGAAAAGTCCCTGTTTCCAACCAACAGCAGTTGTAATTCCTCCAGTTTGTTGGGCAGTGAGCGCACGTTAGAGAGAAATGTGCCCGGTAACGGTGTGCGAATCCTCGCTGGCGGAGACGCACCAGCGCACCAGCCCGTTTCCCTCTCCTCCGGCGCTCACTGCGTGAGCAAAGGTGAGCGCACCTTGACTAGAATGTCCACAATTTCCAGTGAAGGGAGAAGAAAAGTAGGAAATAAATCCTCTGGTGTTGTTCCCCTGATGTTAAAGAGCTCTTCTCTGGAGAAAGCGATCCGGGTATCATCGCAAAAAACAAAGTTAAAACACAAAACAAAACAAAACAACATGCACAAACACACCGAGTCGACCGTCTGCGGCGCCATCTTGGTATTAATTTGATATGATTGCTATCATTGTTTTATGGTCCGGTTCAGGTTATACATGAACAAACAAAAAACAATGAATTCCATTGAACGGGTACTAATTCTATTATTATGGCGTACAGTAGGCTATGTCCTCGTGTGCGACAATCTGGTGTTTGGGAGGAATTTAAAGAGAACTTAATCCCTAAGTATTTTTTAACTACTGGCCGGGTACATAATATTACTTAGTACAAAAGCGGGACTATCCTTGAGAGCGCAGAGCGTCAACCATCAACATCTGCTGGCGAAGCGAGTGGCAGCTGTGACTGTCTTCCATGGAGCTGTTGTTGAGGGTTACCATAGAGACATGTTTGCCGATCTGGCATTAGGTCTGCTCAGTATTGGATGAAAGTTGAAATAGTTTGATGTTAAACTACCACCTGGGGCAGTGGTGGGGTAGGAGTAGGGGGACCGGGAGGTTGCCGGTTCAATCCCCAGACCGGCAGGATCAAATCTGGGTGGGGAAAGTGAAAGAGCAGCGCTTGTCCCTCCCTCATTACCACCACTGAGGTGCCCTTGAGCAAGGCCCTTAACCCCAACCGCTCCAGCTGCTCAGTGGCCAGCAGATCAGACTGTGGTTGTACTGGACAACTTGGAACTGTGTGAATTTGACAGGTCATCGTTCGACTTTCCTGGATAAATAAAGGTTAAAAAAAATTAAAAATGTATCGTTAACAGAGACATGCTGAGTTTGAAAGTTCATAGCTCGTCAAATCGTATTTGAATTAAGATATAGTGCAATGACCAGAGTTCCATTTTGGGATAAACAAGCTCTATTTTGATGCTTTTTCATGCACTGTGGCACCTTATCTACACGGAAAGTCTTAACCATTGAAAAATGTAAATGTGTACTTTAAAAACTGTTACTTTCCAGATTAATTATGAATAGTTATGTAAAAAAATTTAGAATCTTGCATTCATTTTGACAGGCTGTTCCGGTTAGCAAGACCACATCAAATTCACACACAGGTTTACATTTACAATGATTTTTTGGGTCTACACTCGAAACATTCAGGGTTAAGCCCTGACAAAATGACCTGGCGACACAGATGCCCGTAACCATAGTAACTGAGTCCTGCCTGTGTGCGCACGGCGAGAGAGCAGAGGGAGGAAGAAAGGCTGTGCTGCTGCCAGAGGAGCCGCTGAGAAAGTTGCCAACATTGTGTGAGTGCGTGTAAAACATGAGCTGTGTTCCCTCGTTCACTCACTCACTATTCCCTATGTAGTGTTTATTAAATAGTGAACTATATAGGGAGCGACCAAACGAGATTTTGGACCCTCACTGAAAATATCGTTGCATCAGTAGATGCTTGGGTTATGTGTGTGACGGAGGCGGCGCGGGCGTGTCCGGCATCATGCAAACAAACACAAAGAAAAATACTTCTAATACGTCCCTGAAACAAACTCCACTGTTCAGAAACGAAAACCCGCTCCATTTTTCCTTTACAGTTTTCGCAGGTGCTACTTCTTCTCCGCCTGAAAAACACGCCTGCGTTGCATTGTGGTATACGGGAGTAAAATGTAGGCTACATTGTTTGTACACTCATATTAGCAGTGCATTGTGGGTATTTTATAGTGGACTATATAGTGAAACGAAAGTAAATGCGGAGAATTCGAACACCACTACAAAATGGCGAACACACTATACACACGCCATAGTGCACTAATTCTGTGATAGGGTTTGGTTTTCGACTGCAGCTATAGCCTGTATATAAAGATGGACGACGCGTCTCCACTTCCTCCCACTGTACAGAAGTGAAGTCAAAATATCCCCGATAGGAGCACTGCCATCTTGTAATTTTTGAGCCAGAGACTGGGCAGTAATCAGGCGGTGTAAGGCAATATCAGAAACATACACCCAATACGCCCATACACCCGCCCGACCAATCGCAAGTCAATCACAGCTGTCAATCGTGACGTTTCACCCCGTTTCTATAGCATCAAATAAAAAATAAAAAAACGTATCAGACATATGAACACTTAAATAACACCAGCGTGATCAGAACTACCAGAAACCATCTTTGGGGAAAAATGTATTTGACGTGTATTTTGACTTTTCGGTTTGGTTCATGTCCCATCTGCTAACATGAGGGGGGCGGGGTTTATGACCTATACTGCAGCCAGCCACCAGGCAACGATCCAGATGTTTTGGCTTCACTTATACTGTCTATGCATCAACCCCTGGTATCAGGGGCGGATCTAGAAAAGCATTTATGGGGTGGCGAGAGGGGGGCAGCATATGGCAGCAACATATGGCAGACATATATATACTGAATTTAATCACAGTTTGATGAGAAATCGTATGTACACACTACAAAAGGGCACAGGCTGCAACTCATACGGACAAACTTCATCTCATGCAATCAATGTCCTGCATTTGAGGTGACCATACAATGTGATCTCACTTAATAGGAGATAGAAGTAGGATAGAAGTAAGGGGTATTATCACAGGAAAGGCATTAAGGTAAGACCCAGGTGCTGAGTGGCAGATGTGTGAGAGGGGAAAGCAAACAGTTTTTGACTTTATACTGCAGTCAGACATTGGAGATTTGCGCTCGTAAATGGTCAAATTGGCCGTAACTTTTAATTCCTTGCTGCCAACTGGGGTGGCAGCAGGGGTGGCAAGGCTTTCTTTTAGGGTGGCATTTGCCACCCTATGCCACCCCGGTAGATCCGCCCCTGCCTGGTTTGTACAGTAGGCGTGGGTGCGTGTGGGGGCAGTTTGCCGCACAAGATTCAGTGGTTGTATGAGCTCATGGTTCATTCATATTAAACATTGTGGCATTAAAAAAATGACATGTGGCTACAGTCCGACTTCAGGGATGGAGGCTCGGCAGGCACAGGTGACTCAAAGCCATTGAGTCAGTACGTATAATGTTGAACCCACTACTGAAAGTAGGCCTACTTCACAACTTACACATAGGCTACATATACCTACAGTATGTTCCCTCAACCGCTGCTTGTATAAAGTATAAACATAAAGTTGCCCTGTAGTTATAAGGAATATATAGTTTGCCTATCCTCATTTTGTTATCATCTGTACCCCTCTAGTGTTGGTAAGCGGTATAGGGTAATTCTGAAATAAATCACAGCATATTTATAAAGTGCTAGAGTTGCTGGGTAGGTTATACTGTAACTCCGTAATATTGGATCTTGTACACATTACTTAACAAATGCCTACAGTATGAATAATTCTTAAGTTCCCAGATTCTTACCCCCGTATTCCCTAACTTCACATCCTGTTGCCTTGTAGCTGCAGGTACTATCAGTACACAGGCTACTGTACTAGTTAGTACTCCGTACAACACCTTACACTGAGAGTTGGGAAGAATTACCCTGTTTGTTGCCGACTGTATTCTGAAGTGTTACCAATGTTTTTAATTGTCATGAGTGGAGTGACGCGTTGATAGGGCAGATTGTTACAGAGTCAGTCTACTTTAGCCATTGATAAAGTAAGAAGTAACACTAATATTTACTTGTTAACAATAATCTAACACGGTAATGTATTAGGCTACTTAATCCAATATGAAAAATAAAGGATTGTGATGAACTGAGGCAGAACATTGTGACAACATGCCTAATCTTCTATTTGTTGACCTATAAAAACACAAGTCTCAAAATGAATTTCCTTTGTTGTCTTTTTTTTAAATTTTTTTTAAGGAAAACGAATAATTTGGTCAATTAATTCCCATAGAATATTAGGCCTATTTTCAGTTTGATGGGGGATAACCTGTTTTAATTATCGCAGCTGTTCTTTTCTTTCTATAAGCGCTGTAGGCTAAACTCCCCATGTAATACCATACAGATTAATGGGGTGCCAACGTGTTGCTTCAATTATTTTGAATTAGGATTTAAACTTTTGAAAACGGGTGGCCCCTGCAATCTTTTTTCGTCGAAGTGCAACACAAGTTGAGATTTCTCTCAATAAATGGATGCTTGGTCTAATATCGAGGAGCCGAATTTACCCGCACGTCTTAACAACTCTTATGGACCTGCATAAAGCATTGAGCTATGTGTGATCTTTTCCTAATATGCAAATAATCCTTATATTAGATAGATTTATCAACGTGCTTTGGTGTTGCGCTCCGAACGTGGGGATGAACTGCGCTCAGAGCAACCGTCATGGAGAGGATCCATCCAGATGTAAACCTGGCTCATTAAGGTTAGACTACTAGGTTGCTCAACAAAACATCCCGTTAAATGGCCTTTCGGTTGAAAGAGCCGTGTAGGCTACGCTGCCTGTGCGCGCGGTCAGCCCGCTGTCCGAGCGGTGTTTTTTTTTTTATGTTCATTTATAATAAAAAAAGAAGAAAAAAACACATATGACGGATATCCAACTTACCTTGTCTGCGACAGTACGATCAAAGAGACCAATATAGAGATGGAATGTGAGCTCCATCGTCCTCTCATTGCTGAAACCTGCAAACGAGACGGGAAACGCGCGTAATTACACGGTAAAAAATAATAAACGGCACAGACCGCCTTACAGCTGTTGCCAATAAACGCACCCACCGCCGATATCTGCCTCCATAAAGACAGACATTACACCGGCTTGGTCTACTTAAAACTGGGGTTCTGTTCAGTTTCAATCCAAGAATCTGCAAAGCCCAACTCCCGATCCAAAAACTGGCTGAACAATGAGCTTTCTCCACCGCTTTTTTTTCTTTCTTTTTTTATGCGTCCAATTAAGTGTCATTATCGACTGATTCTGCCTACCTGACACGCGACAGGTGTCCCCGGGGGTTGCCAAGAGAGACGGAACAGTGACTAAAACACAGTGGAGATGAAAAAGCCTTCGGCAGAAAAAATAGAGAGAGTATAGCAACCCGGAGAGATGCGTTTACTGTCCGTCCATTCTGTCAGCTCCTCCAACTGGGGGGTCCACACAGCTCAGCCAGAGACTAACCTGAGAGCAAAGTGTACAAAGAGCAGCGTCTTATTGTAGCACAGCAGCACACTGACGGATCCATACAGAGGCGCAGGGCTCCGCCGCTCGGAAAGCCTCCATTTCCTGCTAATGAGATATATATCAGTGCGCACCACTGCACACAATGGAAACCAACGTGCGCATTGCATTTAAAAAAGCGCGTCAAATCGCATGTATGGATGTCAATGGGTGTTCTAGGCTAGTTACTACTTTAATTAATTAAATGAAAAGAGAAGAACATTGCCAAATCTGAACTTTAGGGACCATAATAATCCAGATCCTGCCAAGTCCTTTGAGGACCTCAAGCAGAATTCGCACAGCCAAAACTAATGAGAAACATTCATGAAAAGAAACATGCAGTTTTATTTTTAGATAATGTTATTTCAATAAAATTTGACTGGGTTCATTTTGTTGTTGTTGCTATTTACACTTATTGCGTCAAAGTGTAAATATATTGAGACTTCTTTATGCTAATAACGTTTTTTTTTTTTTTTAAATAAATGTTGGTACTTCAAATGAGAGTTTGAGAACTTGTTGTTCAGTAGCTAACTCAGAGATTATCGGCTAATGAAATTACTGATACTTTTGCAAGGCTCTGTATCTGTGTCACATTCTCATTAGGGGCTGAGCCCCCCCTAAAGGTCTAATCCTAGAATCGCTCCTGGCTACAACTATTATTTCTAGTCATAGTTCCAGTATCTTTATTGTTACTATACTTGCCACTGTTCACCGTTCCAACTGCTATAATTATGAATCATATTTTTTTATACAGTATTTGTATCAGTGTCTCCAAACAGGCAGTGACGGACGCTGCTAGGGTTGGGCATCGTTTGGATTTGAACTATTCTGATTCCGATTCCGGTTCTTATCGATTCTCGTTTGCGATTATTTGAGGGGTGGAGTAGAATCGGGTCACATGCTTATTTCACAAATAAGAGGAACGTTTTATTTTGATTGAATGGTTGTTTGCAGTTTTACCGGGCTTTTTCAACATAAAATAAAGACAATGGGATCAATTGTAACATTTTACTCCTTGTGTTTGAGAGTAAACCATGCATTTTCTGTTTGGGTTGCAAAGATAACCGCTACACCATTTAATAGCAGACATGTGTAATGAGTTCGTATTACATTTTGAAGCCACTGGATAGTTTTGCCCGCTTTCACCCAGGAAATGTGTGTTCCTTACGAGTGTTTTAATCCAAACCACAATCTTTTTCCTAATATTAAAGCTATAGTGTGTAGTTTCTGTCGCCCCCATGAGGAATTCTAACTAATGATAACAACACTGTTGGCGCGTCCACATGATACAAGCCTCCCATGATCGCTCACGGGCCCCCACCCTCTTCCATGCGGTCGCTAGTAGCCAAGGAGGACACGGAGGATTAAAAAAAACGGATGGACTCTTCAGAAGAGGTCATTACAATATCTTCACTCGAGCGTCTGTGCGGGAAAGTTGCCGGACACCACAATCTTCTGAACACAGCCATACTGAGAAATCCAGAGAGAGTTGTGTGGAGCTGATTAACTTAATGAGCTTTGTAGCAACTCATTTGGCAATGGCTTGAATGTAACGGACGTTCATTAATATCAAAAAGTTACGCATTAAAGCTTTAACTAGTCATTTTGGTGCTTTCATTGCAGCAAAATGATCATATTTTGTGGACTAAATGTAACCGTAATGTCCGCCAAAACGACCGGCTGTTGTGGTGCTTTGTACCCGGCTCAAAGTCACCTATTTTCGGGTAACTGAACCACCAACTACTACTGATACAATGGAGGTCTGTAGCCCGGGTCATGAAGCTCTGTAGCGGCTTAAACAACTAGCAACTGCCGCTCGGCGTCATGGAGCTCATAGCCAGCCGGCGTCACGTGACCAGCCGGCAGTCTCCTAATTTCTTAAGGATATCATACGTTTTGGTGTGCATACACTTTCGTACGATATCATACGGACTCGTTTATGAGAATGCGTTATCAATTGTTTTGTTTTTTTCCTTTTCCTAGGCCTTGAGCATAGCATAATGTGGTGTTGTGGTTTTTTGTTTGTCATTTTGTCCTTTAAGAGTTGACCCATCTGTCCATTTTCACTATTACAATGTTGTGTATTTATGGGTGTATGAGTTGATTTAATGTGTATATATGTATTGTCCTTTATTTCCACAGATATAGCACTTTGTGAACTATCGTTTTTAAAGGTGCTATACAAATAAAGTTATTATTATTATTATTATTATTATTATTATTTATCTCAGAGGAACCCTGGTTGCCCTCTGTTTCCACTTTTTAAAACTAGCACTTTTTTTAAAATATTTCTTTTTGCATTAGAGCTAAAAGCTAAGACTCATAAGTGCAATATAGAGTAACTGCTATTTCCTCGATTGTGTGAACACACTTTGGGTTCACACAACAGCAGGAGATGAATTGTTGAGGCACCAAGACCTGAAAGGTCGCAAATGTCTCAAGTAATAGTCAGTGACGGCGGCAACCTTCACAAACAAGATAGGAACGGTACTACCTGTTCCAAAACACACAGGGAAATATGCAGCCCTTTGGGTGTGCATCTATCTCCTGCCCTGCCAGCAGGGCTTTGGTGTCACTAAAGATGCTCCAAGATCTGATGCTAACATATGTCAGGGGGTGGCTGCAAGGAAAGAAAAATACACTGCTATCAGATCAAAACAATGGACCTGCAAAAGGTCAAGTGCTCAGATATAAAAAAAACAAAAAAACAGCCATATTCAGTGGGACAGCCTTGTATGTTCAAGGTTCAAGGTTCATTTATTGACATCGTTACACACAGGGTTACACAACGGAATGCAAGTTGTAGTCCAAAAGAACAACCAAAACAAAACAGCTTTTTATGGTGGAGTTGGGATTGAGAAGTCGTACAGCCTGAGGAAAGGAGCTTTTATAGTCTCGTGGTACGACAGCCGATACGTATCTCAGGCCAGACGGCAGCAGGGTGAAGGCTGTGGTTGGGTGGCTTTTGTCTTTTGTTAACCTTTGGACTCCAACAGTGTTTCCTCTATGTTGATTTGACGGTGGCGGCCCCCCCACGGCAACATTTTTGCCCCCCACGGTATCAGAAATAGGGCTGTATTGTTAGAGAATGTTTGTATTCTAGGTGCATTATTTACATGCTGAAGTAGTGACACTGCATTAAGATAATGTAATTAATAGTGGGTTTATTGTTATTTGCTACAGAGTGCTTAGCCTAAATGTCAAGATCAAAGTTGGCCTATATAGTAACTAAAAATACAGTTCAACAACTGAAAATATGCCTCATTGTGTGTGTGAATAGAGGTGAATAAATATATTAGTTTGTTTTGCAGCGAAGTGTCAGTTCCGTTTCATGGGGGCGGGGGGGGGGGTTCAGACCTGCCCCCACTGCTAAAAATAATCCTAAAGGAAACACTGTCCAATATCACTGATGCTCAGTAGATGGTTGACATTAGACGATTGAAGACAGGGTTGGTAATGTTGAAAAGCTAGTGTAAGAGCCAATTAGTGCCCTTGGTATAAATAGGAACCAATCTTTGGTTCCTCAGGTGCAACCCGGAAGCATATACAGTTTTTGACCACACGCACACATAAACACACGCACACCAACACCACAACTGGAACCCCAACTAAGATCTCATGGAAATAAATGGAACCAAAGGTTTTAACTGCAAATATGACTTGGACTTTCATTGATCAAAAAGGTAAAAAGTGTGTCAATGACTCTACCCAACAGGAACACTGTTGGTGCAGTGGAACAGCACCAACAGGCTTGGGCTTAGCCTCTACAGCTAGCAAGATTTGAAAGTAGCATCTCCTCGGGGCTCCGTCTAACCCCTCCCCCTGCCCTGGGGGGTCTGACCCACACACAGATGTGCACGAGCGGCACTGCTTCAGAGCAGAGCGGAGAAAGGGCAGCAGTTATACTTCATGTCTCATTTACCGCTAAGCTAACACCTAATATTATCGTACTGAATTTTTAAAACAATGCAAAATAGTCCCGGTATATCCGAGTATGTAAACGTGGAGATACCGACCCTACGCCGTAGCCTGACGTGCCCCTTAAAAGAATTAAACTACACATCGAGGTGACGCACGTCACTCGGACGTGGCTTGGTAGCGTTGCATTTCCCCCGACTGATTTCCTGGTTCTCCTTCTCCATAAACAACATGAAATCAGGGAGAGGGTTAACTTTTCCTGCTACAGATTTTCGACCGTATTCAGAAAGCACAGGGGAGACATTTTGTTTCCCCCGTTAGGCCTCTCTAGAGTCCTCGCTCCGAAGATAATCGCCGTCACTCTCTCACTCGCTCTACCACACGCTCCCCACGCACACACACACACGCCGGCGCTGCTATTCTCTTAAAGAGATTGACGCAGACACCAACGCACAAGTATAAACTTCAGACCACATACGTAGGCTACGGCGAGAGCTCTGCGTGGAGCCTTCGCAGAACCATAAATCAGCCTCAAGTTTAAGCCTAGCTACCCTGCGAAGGAAACTCATTTACCTCACTTTTAATTGCGATCTCATTCGTCCAGTCATTACCTAAATCTTGTTGCTAAAGGTGAGAGTTGGAACATAGTGTAGATCAGGGGTCGGCAACCTTAGGCACGCGTGCCACCATGGGCACGCGGGACCTTAACCAATGGCACGCTGGCAATATGTGTGCAAGAGAGTTATTGATGTGTTGAAATCATGGTTGAAATGCTGAAGCACTCTCTCATCCGCATGCCAAATTAACGTTCACAGTTGCCGACCTCATAGGTGCCGATACCGTGGGTGCTCCGGAGCTTGAGCACCCACGGAAAATACTGAGCACCCACGTGTGCCAGACTGCCAGTTCATTTTTAATTTTATATTAAACATTGAAGGTGGTGCTAAGTGTGATTGGTCATGTCGGTGGCATTGATTTATAATTTCCCAGCTGAAGCTGATTAAACATCTCATCCCCAATTCTATCTGTGAGAAGTGGCGCTGTCCTGAGTTGAAAGATAGCTTACTTTACGGCGTGTGTGTTCGTGTCGGCCGCTGTCCATTTCCTAAGGTTCTGAAATGCAAACATTGTTGACTACTCTTTTTTTTTTTAAAGGGTGTGCGCGTGTGAGCACCCACGGAGGAAAACATAAATCGGCGCCTGTGCGCAACCTGTTATTTACTGTAGTTTGATTGACTCATATCTCTGACTGGGAACAGTACAAAGAGGATAACCAACGGCCGCTGGGGCAGATGAACTAACGCTAGTCTCGTTACTGTAAGGAGGCTACAATTGAACCTTTGTGAGTTAAAAGCCAATACTTATCAATGCACTCACCTGTGTAAACCGGCATCAACATGTAGAAAGTGATATTTCAATCTGCTCTGTCTGCTCAGACCACTCTTGTCCACCGCACTCTAGTTTTACGCAAACACAGCTCTACTCTGCAAATAGCTAATTTTCACAAAACAAGCTAAAAGAAACGCTGTCGGTTTGTAGTCTATTTATCTTAATTTGCAGGGAATCTTGAAATTTGGACAAATTCTTATAAACTTAAGCTGTCTGAAGAAACCATCCTCTCCGCTGGAGCGTAAATATGGATGCATTATAAGACCAAAACAAATACATGTGGCTACTTAAAATGCACTGAATGACGCAATCGTTATGTTCTTCTTCATTCTTGATAATGATGCTGGTTGTGTTATTATTATTTTTGCCACAGCATCGTTTCATTGAAAATGATTCATACAGGACCTGCTTATCAGTCCATTCATCATTAAAGCTGGGCTTTTCCACAACGTTTCGCTTCAGGATCTTTGACAGTGATATTTTTGTCAGCCCATTTTCCACCAATCAGGACTGCATACTAAAACCATGTTTCCATAATAATAATATACAATAATAATAATTACAAGGTCCTGATTATTACAGATTCCCTGGATATTACATTTTGATGTGATGTCATAAAAAAAAAATTCATGTTAACATGGCACACTAATAAACAAGAAATTTTGAAAAGGGCACTTCATATCAAAAAGGTTGCCGACCCCTGACTGTAGATCAACCAGGAAATTAAGATAATTGGCTTCACTCCCAACCAAACTTCTGCAACTGGAGGGATAGAATATGCTGAAATTAGTCGGCTTCATGCTAGGTAAAGGTTATTAAGTAAGCAATTGTTTGATTTTTACACACAAACCTTCATGCAGTTTAAGGTGTGACATAACATATTTTGATTAGAAGAACTAACAGGGAGTTGACAGATGTGGCCTCGGGCTGCACGTGCATTCTCCTGCCAGTGCTGATGACTGATGGAGTGGATCCAGGCATCAAGTGTAAATGTTTAGTCATAGGCACAGTCACAGTGACCTGCACAAACACTAAAGAAGACACAGCGGGCACATGCTTGTGTGTGTGTGTGTGTGTGTGTGTGTGTAACAAAACTGAATGATGGTAGCAGTATAAACGAGTCTTGTAGTTGGGTCTAGAACCTCAATTCTGTGATCGTTCTCTGGCTGACATGTTTTGATGATTGGTTTGACTTCTTTGGACCTTTTATGAAAAAAAATAAAGCCCCCCCCAGGCAGGTCCCTCCGCCATCTTGAAAAATTTACTTTTGAACCAGAGCACCTAGAATAATATATGTGACACATCAAGCTTGTTATATCATGGACACTTAAAATAGTCATTTCCTTAAAACAGTTAAAAAACATGAATAATCATTGTTGATATAGAAAACAACAGGACTCAGCTGTCATTACCTCTCCACATTTGTTTTTGGTTTTTATATATGTGCAAATATACTCTTACCTAATACTTGTAATGCATTATCACTTACAAAGATCCCATTTGCAGACTGGCAGAATTAACCTGTTAGGATGCCTAGTGGCAAACGTGGATTGTTCCCATCAGGCACAGTGCATACAGATACTTTAAAGATAGCTTTTTAAATGTTAAAATAACAAAAAAGAGGCCATTCTGCATAAGGAGTTTTTTTAGAACTTAATTGCATTTTTCTGTCCACAAACTCTGCTCTTATGAACGTGGTTTCCAGCAGGCAGCTGTTTTCAGTGTACGTTCAGATAAAAGTTAGAGTCTAGCTGGTGAAGAGTGGAACATTTTGCAGCTAAAGAGCCTTTTTTTCTCATAACTTAAAGAACAAACTAGCGATTCCCAATGAATATTAATATTACTGTGTGTCTGCTGGATCTAGTATATTGCATCTCTTTTCAGTTTTATTCACTGTAAGTATGTACTTCTAGACCACTTCCCATTCCTATGTTTATTATTACTGGTAAATTGCGTAATTTATCATTAAGACAGTGTCTTATCTTGTTTAACTTCACTTTATGTCTCACTGAGACCTCTACTGTATGTCTCAGGTCAAGTAATGATAGGTCAGTCAGGAGAGACCTCGTTTTTTTTAACAATTATTTACTGATGTGTGCACAATAAAAATGATAGATGAGAAAAGTTTTTTTTTAATTTATTGAAAAATACATTCAAATATTGATATACAACATTTCAGACACATACTCAAAATAATTATCCAGAGAAACAATATGACTCAAAAAATTATCTTAATAAAAAAAAGGGGGATGATTAAACAATATAAATAATACAATATATAGACAAACCAAAATACATTATTCTCCTAAATGTTCAACATATAGTATGACAGTGTTATTACTGTTTTTAGTATCTATAAGTTTGAGAGACTTAATATATTCCTTAAATTCACATAATAGTACTCAATACAGAAACATCCTCACATTTTAGAAACTGGAAACGATCTAAACAGTTCTGTTAATCAACTACGTGTATAATCGTCTGATAATTTCAGCTGGACTTGTAGGTCTATATGTTTTTGGGTAGCCCATAGGAAGAAACGGCTCTGCCAACACTAGCCATGGTGCTCTACTTACAGCTGAACATTAAAGGTGCAATATGTAATATTGTGTGTAATACTGGCAGCTAGCGGTTAAAATAGTTACTGCACTACCAATTCAAAATACTGGAGAGTCGTCTCTCCCGCCCCCTCCTGCCCAGACTCGAAGTTCACGGGGGTTGCCAGGCTGAGACCGCAGCATTCACAACAATGTTACTAGACGCTTTTCTCACATAGCCAGACATTACTCCACAGCACAGCGGAGTAGCTAACGGTAGATGCTGGCTATATTGACAGTCATAAAAGCCCGTGCTCACGCGGAGCTCTGTAACCAACTGACAGACACACTTTTTCGGCTTAAAATTACAGTATGAACCGCTAAAAACACAACAAGCTCACTGTCCTCTCCACACGCCAGTCAGGCACACTTCCTCGGCTTAGAATTACAAACGAACCGCTAAAAATACCACTACCTTGCCGACGGAACACACTTCATTGGCTTAGAATTATGGCAACAATCGCTAAACACACTGCACACTCACAGTTTTCTCTTTCCGATTTACAGCCCCCCTCTCGTGGCTTAAAATAACTCACCGTTGTTGGTTCCAGCCGCTGACGAGGCTATACGCTGTAAACAGCCATGGGCTGCATGCCTGGTCCTAACGTTAACAGGTAGCAGGGTTAGCAGGGTTAGCATGGCGGCGTTAGCCAGGACCAGTCGGGACTTTACTGGCTATGTCTCAATTGTTTTTGCGAGTAACCAACTCGGGTACTCTAGCTATATAATTCAATATGAGTACACAAATGTTGAAATGACAAAAAATGCCCATCCCTAGTAGCTGTGATAAATTAGCCTGAAGCTAATGCTTACCTGTTCAGGAGAAAATAAGCCAACTCTGCGTCCTTTTGGGCTCTAAGCTGTCTCCGTCTTTCAAATACATCTCCAATATTTACCTGGGGGTTGTTACGTCTCTGGTCACGCAACTGTTAGAAACATGCTGTTTTCTTTTTTAATGTCATGTAGAATCTATCTCCGTTGATCCTGTTCGTTTGTTTGCTGCTTTCATGGCTGTACTACCGTTACAGCTGTAGCGCGCTGGGTTTACGTTTTTACAGGTATATCTGGCAACCCGGCCTGGCTGTCAAACTGGGCCGTTGATAACAACACACAGATCAAAACATAAACATAAATTCCGTCACGGAATGTAAATTTCAAAAAGAAAAAATACTGACATTAGCATTGTTGTCAGAAAAGATAGTATTTCAGTTTAACATGTTTCCTTAATATCTGATGAGGCATTGGTGTCATTTTTGGATTTATTACAGTACAAATATTACATATTGGACCTTTAAAGCCAGATGAGTTGTGACAGCTTCAGTCCTGTATGAAAAATCCACCTGAGGCTATCTGGAGTGCTTCATATTTGGATCAGCCTTGCCCAGAAAGCTCCTGGAATACTGGGTTAGTGACACAAGACTGGTGATGACTTATCCACATTCACCTTCCACCCTTAGCTCAAAATGTCCTACCCTGTTTTGGTAAAGTAGCCTGCTAAACTTCCAAAATCGTGGCCTGTTCATGAATGAGGTCCAGACTTGAACATCCAGTATTTCTTATGCAGGAGCGTTGGAGTCCTCAGTATCTTGTAAAAAAGGAGATTTAAGCACAATGCTCTTTCATTCAAGACATTCAGGAGAGAGAGTGTACAAGAACAGTTACAAAAAACACACATTTAAATCATGGAGATTAATGATTCCAATGAGCGGGCAGGCAGGATTAGATTAAGCATACATGCTTTTATTGAAAGGGGAACCCACCAGGCTGAGGGTAGGCTGACATGCATTCGAAGCATGCACGTATGAGCTTGTGTCCGTGCACATAAAATCCTAATTTTAGCTCATCCATCACAAGTCCTTAAACGCATAGTTTAAAGGCCATGACAGGGTTAGGGAAGACATGGGGTGAGGGAAAGAGACCCCCAGTCCAGGACACAGATGATGATCCAACTCCAAAGCTCCAAAGCCCTGTGTAAGGGGGTCTAGATATGTATTGTAGGCCCAAGGTCCCCACCCCCCGACCTAGCCCCCAGGAGGGTGACAAGGGTCAAAAGGGTAAAAGTTGTCAACTGAAATTACGTTGCATGTGACTCGAGTCTCAAAATAATTTGCAAAACATTGATATAAGAAAATACTGCACTTGAACCTTCCACTGATGTGAACATAGGGGTAAATGTGGATATCAGGACGTAGTAAATATAGATCGGTTTCATTTTTTTTTGCAGTAGTGGTGTGACAATTTCCTCTTCCTGTTTCTGTATAACCTTTTATGATTTTACTGTTTTCTACGTTTCATTCTTCTTATTGCAAGGTATGTTGTCTATTCTTAGTTCCAGATGTGAAGCATTTTGGATACCTGCTGGTTGTTGTAAAGCGCTATACAAATACATTTTGATTGACTGATTGATTGATTTTGACAAATGATCGCTGCATGCTTGTGTCATTTGTTGACATTCATGTCTTAGAACATTTACAGAAGACTGTTGGATGTATCTTATGTGGACAAGCAATTGTGATACTAAGGAATGATGACACACAGCTGGCTGGTTTACATATGGTGTATACATGTGTACATATACGTGTGTGTGTGTGTGTGTGTGTGTGTGTGTGTGTGTGTGTGTGTGTGTGTGCGTGTGCGCGCTTGGTGGTTGGGGGAGGGCGTTCATGGGAAATTATGGTAGGAGGTCATGACAGCTCCTCTTTGAAATCGCAGCATTACTGACAGTGAGCATAGAGCACGTGGCATGAAAGTGACCTGCTGTTGTCATTCAGATACCGTCTATTACATGATCATGTTCTCACAGGCTGACCTCCTCCACTTCATAACCTGCCTTAATGACTCAATGAATGAACAATTGCTCTGCCTTGACACTGCGCCTTTTAGAATGGGATGACTTTTATTTTCTTTCCCCGTCATGGGATTTGCTTTCATCTCCTGAATCGCACACATGGTTTCTAGAAAGCTTGGTGAAGACAGTCTCCCTGCTTCCTTCCTGTCAGTGCTCCACAGCACGGGATTTACAGTATAGTAAAATAGACTGAAGGTGGGCCCCAGTCACATACATTATTAACTGTATATACAAATTCTAGGTTTTATGTACATTATATATTTACAATGGAACGGTGACTAAATTCACTTTCTTTGATTTGATCCACACTAGTTTTCTACAGTGCAATGCAAAATAAAGTATTGAATTCTTGCACCAAAAAAAACATGCCATATGTATTTTACTTCAAATAATCACTCTCTATAAGTTCATTAGCCCCACTGTTAGTTTCTTCTGTGGGTGCAGATGTATTGTTCCTTTGTTTAAATAGAAGCTGTGTGGTTTCTTTGCACTGCAGAGATGAATTCCCCTTCCCTCTCGCTATACTCCAACCATCACATTACACCCTAATACTGCTAAGTGGGTTCTCCCATGTGAGCTGAAATTAGCTATTGTCAGATCCCTGAGTGCATGTAGGCTAAATAAACGAGGAGACTGCGCCATGGCCATGGAGGTTCAGGAAGTAGAGAGATAAGACGAGAGACAGGAAGCCAGGTATTTGGAAAGGCTGTCATTGTGATACACAGCCTGGCCTACAAATGCAGGAGAAACAATAACGCAAACTTGCATGTACAAAGTCCATACCGTAAGGGAAACGACACAGTTTCCCAAACTGCAGGAGGGTAGAAACTGTGGCTCGATCGACAGTCAGGCACTACAAATTACAAAAATGCACATTTAGAATGAGGCCGAATAGAAGCAACCGAAAGTTAGCAGAGGTGAAAATGAGGCGGCCTACCTCAACCAAAGCGAAGCTGTGTTAAGCAAGGCTTGGGGGCCCAGGACACATAGCGGAACATATTACCCACATCCGAAGCCAAGAGATGAGCCAGCCACACTGCAAAAGCAAAGGAGCGGAGGAAAATGTAATGCCTGTGACACACATGAGCGGGCAGCACTGATTACGACGAGCCATGGCGTCTAACACAGCTGTGCCAAAACTGTGGACCACGGCGCCAACACAGGAACCAGGTTGACAGACAAGGTAGAGTAGGAAACGAACAGAGCACCAGTCGCCTGCTCAGATGAAGCGCTGAACAAAACGGCGTAATTAAGTAATTAAGGTGCCGGTGCGGTAAGAAAGAAGAAAAGCTCTGCTTCATTAGCATTTAGGTGCATAGGGGCACGAGTTAGGCTGTAGACCTTTAATGTTTAAACTTTTGTGTTTTAGCAATCACCTTTCTCTTTTAGCTAGCGATGGCCAAATGAAGCCTTGTGAAGCTTTGTAAACCATTTTATTTAATTTCTAAACTTGGTTTAAAGAAAAAGGCTCAAGGAATGGAAATTCATGGTGCTTTCAACCCTTAGTTGAGCAGAGAGCGCCATCTAGTGGGCTCAGATAATAAAGAAAATGGTTCACGAAGCTTTATGAAGCCATCACTAGCAAAGGAGCGGAGGCAAATGTGACGCCTGTGACACGTATGAGCAGGCAGTACAGGAAACTGTAAGAATGCGTACCTTACAATCAGATCGTGACGAGCCAAGGTGTCTAACCCAGCCGTGCTAAACTGTGGACCACACCGCCAACACAGAAACCAGATTCACAGAGGACATAAAATAAAAAAAACACAACAGCAGAAGTCACCTGCTCAGATATAGCGTTAAACGGCTTAATTAAAGAGGCGCTATGCAGTTTGGGCCATTTCTTCGCTGTTTTCTCGCTTTTTGCTGGCAGGTTTCTCTCTAGAGCTCCCCCTACAGCTTCAGAATAGATATTTGGCAGCTCCTATGTTTACTCGTGTCTGACTCCTCCCTCGGTCAGTCTGCCGTTTCCTCTTTCTCTGTTCCTCCGACAATGCTTTCCTAGCTTTCTGCTTCTTTTTAGCCGGCTCAGCCATGACAATAGTGTGAAAAACTCCATCGCTACCTTGTTAGCCGGTTCCTGAATGTATGTGTGCAGTGCCGTGAAAGCAATTCGTAACATTGCGAGACCTGATATCACGCTATACTTCCTGACGCTGAGGCCGCGTCGAAAGTTGCAAGGGTGGTTTTTCCGCTCACAGGCGCTAAGGGGGAGCGAGACGACCACCACTCAACTCGAAAAAAATGTCATATAACCATTCCAATGTCTCCGAAGCTGTTCAGTTAAGGTAAATTAAGCTAAAAAAAAAAACCTGCATAGTTCCCGTTTAAGTAATAAAGGTGCCAGTTCATCATTAGATCCAGCCGGTAACAATTTAGTGGGCAGATAGAAAGGAGAAAACCTCTGCCACATTAGCACGCTGAAATTAGCATTTAGATTAAGGGCCACTAGCTTGGCTGTAGACCTTTATTGTTTAGACTTTAGTGTTTTAGCAATCAGCTTTCTCTTTTAGCTAGTGAACCATTTTATTAATTTTCCGAGCCCACTAGTTGGCGCTCTTGGTTGTTTTTTTAAAAGGTTCAAGGAATGGCAATTCAGTTTGCTTTCAACCCTTGGTGAACAGAGAGCGCCATCTAGTGGGCTCAAAAAATAAAGTATCATTTGGCCATCACTACTTCTAGAACAATAAATGTTTGCACATACTCGACATTCAGCTTCTGTGCTATATTTCTTCTTCTTATATTTAGAAAAGGTCATGTTCCATTCAACCCCCTTAGCCAAGCAGCCCTGGTCTTCACTACATGGGTGTGTCTAAAAGAATATTCCTTCATTACCTGAACTTTTGAACCTGAACAAGCCTCCAGCTCATTGCTGGGTCTACAGTATATCAATTGACAGATGGCTACACTTGGGACCAGTAAAACAAGTGCACTTAAGGGTTTTTTAATGGCTGTGTGACACCTAACCAGTGTAATGGAGCTCCAGCTGTCAAACACTGACTGATGCTAATGAGAGATCTGAGTGTGTGATGCATGTGTAACAGAAAGAACAGGTCACAGGTAAATGAGACCTGCTCAGGAGATGAGACAGGTTTTTTTTTTTTTAATGCATCAGTTAAGTATGGTATTTGGACTAACCAGGTTGGTTTATCTGGGGCATTTGTATTCCAGGATTGGATGTTACCACATGAACCATATTATACCTGGGACACCATTTCTTACATTTTGACGTTTTACTGGAATGATACAAAAACCAATAACATTTTATTAGGTTTCTGAAATGCACAGGAACAGAGCCATCTTCCTGAAATGAGAGGAGGAGATCAAATCTTTTATAAAAAGGCTTATTAGAATAATATCTCAGTTGCCATGCCACCCGATGGTATGAATAATGAATTTAATATAACTCCATTGTGATTGTAATTTCTCATACTTGGAATGGCTTTCCAGTTTGACACTGATGGTTTGATGGTCTCAGTGATGTCAGCAATGTGAAATCTTACAGAATGTTAAAATGGACAAAGTAGTCTCGCATTGCCAGATGTGTCTATAGTGGGGTGGTGACGGCGCAGTGGATATGACACATGCTTTTGGTGTGGGAGACCTGGGTTCGATTCCCACTGCGATACATCAACCAATGTATCGAGCAAGACACTTAACCCATAGTTGCTCCAGAGGCGTGCAACCTCTGACGTATATAGTTGCACTTTGGATAAAAGCGTCAGCTAAATTATGTCAAATGTAATGTATATCCACAGTGCTGTGGAGTAAGGTCTGGCCCCTCCACAAATACATTCTGGAATAGGAGAAAAAAAAGGCTCTGGGTTGTTTGCATTTCTTTAAACCAATCACAATCGTCGGTGGCTCTGCAAAATAGTCTCGGGAAGAAACTTGTTTTGGTGGAACATTTGCACCCAACTAAAATATTAACTGTTTACACAACACAGTAACGTGAGCTATTTAAATTAGCTGGATATATGGTTAAGCTTCATTCAGAAATCGGTCCCAAAACGTCCCAGTTAGAGAGGAAATGCCATAAACCTATTCTCTGTAAATCTTTACCATCATTCCCCGAAAAGCACCAAGCAGGCCTGCCTCGTTGCATTGTCCAAATTTTATTAACTGAGTTTAAGAACGCCAACACAGAGAGCAGAAGGCGAGGGAATATCCGGCGGAATATCAGGCGGTGCAAGATGTGAGGCAATTGTATCAAATTGAGTAACAAAAATGTTTTTGTGAGTAATGTATATAATTGCTGATTACTTTTAATAAATAATGAATTATGTTTTTTTATGTAACTTGTCCAACACTGGTAACAATGCAGGAACAAAAATAAAATTGTCCCCGTGCATGCTGGGATGGTACCAATGCAAACTCATACAAGCTACTAATATTAAGTTGAAACCAATTATAATTTTCAATATTCGTCCTCCACTGTCAATTTAATTTTTTTGTATTTTATTTTTTTAAGCGATAAAATGAACTGACTTTGGCTCTGAATGCATACCTCTTTACCAAAAGATTGGATAACACTTTGTTCGTAGGCACAACAATTTGTCTTGCAATACAAGCTCCAACAGGCATCATTAAAAACATAAATTAATAAATTAATATGGCGGGATGCCCATGCCCTGCAAGCGTGGTCATAAATAGTCATACATATATAAATATATGCAGGGAAACTGTCACTTCTTTGCCCTGCCTTTGACATGTTTATTTCCTCATTAGTCACATTCAGAGCAGTAATCAGCCGCTCATTAGGAACAGCCTAGTCTATATCCTTGATGTTCCACTTCCGGGATTGCTCCGTTGCCGCCGGAAATTCTCATTTAGGCCGGATATCCGTTGCCTTGGGCTTTCTTTGTGTTGGCATTCTATGGTTCTATGGTTAACTGCTCCTCAGATCTCTGCAGGTCAAATCCAGACAGCTACACAGCATACACATGTTCCACCAAAACAAGTTCCTTCACGAGGCTATTTTGCAGAGGCGCCGTTGGCTCCGTCCGCCGCTTAGCCCCGCCCCAGACAATTGTGACTGGTTTAAAGAGATGCCAATAAACCAGAGCACGTTTTTCTCCCAAACCCCGGAATGCTGTGTGGACTTGCCAGACCCTCCTCCACAGCACTGTGCGAGAAGGTCTTGCAAAACGAGACTAGGAACAGCCCTTCAATTTAGCAAATAATTTCCATAGATTGGTCAAATTAGTTCCTACTTACTCCAGTTTTACTATAATGTGTCCTATGTATTTGAACTTTAAAAGGTATAATCTGTTGTTTTAACAAACAGAGGAGTTGAAGAGGGAATGGAGAGAGATAAGTAAACTAAGGACACCATCTTGTGGTCAAACATGTCAGAGCAACACTCAAGCTTTGGGGTGATGAGTAATTTGTGTACAAAGCCTTTGTCAAACTCTTCATTCTCCAAATAAATTGCTTCATTTTGTTAAAATGTGTTTGGTCAAGTGGTGCATGTAAGTGTTTTAATAACATCAAGAAGAAGAAAAATAGGGATATTTTAGCACCTTTCAAAAGCAGACATCACAAGTGCTTCACAGCAAAAGACAAAATAGCAACTTAAAAAAAGAACAAAAAATATGAAATGCAGCTAAAAACATAAGGCAGTAGAAAACAAAAAAAGCAAGTCTCGACAAAAGGGTCTGAGCTAAGTGTGATTGTATGTCTGTGTGTCTGTTATGTGTGTCTGTCTGTGTGTGTGTGTGTGCGTGCGTACATATCTTGCTCTCCAATGGAAGACAACAGGAGGTTGGAACAACAGGTTGTTATTCACAACACTAAGTTTGACTTTTTTACATACATAACATAAATATGTATTCTACATAATAAGTCAAGGTTATAATATGTATATTCTAATGAATGGAATATATGTCTTTGTTCAGTCTGTGATGATGTCTAACTACAGGCAAACTGGTTGGCGTTTCAAAAGCACCACTTTGGCTTATACCTTCCACACTGTACAGGCTCAGTGATCGTCACAGTGTTTCCTCTTATATCAGGTACGTAGTAGATCTCAATCCTGACTGCGATCATGATTTAATTTCCTCTGTTTTTGAAGAGGGAGCAGTCAAATAGTCATTAGTCTATATCCATGACGTTCCACTTCGGGAATTGCTCCAGTGCCTCCGGAAATTCCGACAGATGTCCGTCACCTTCCACTTTCTTTGTGTTGGCGTTCTAACCTCCGGTGGATTTGTGAGGACTATGGTTAACTGCTCCTCAGATCTCTGCAGGGTAAATCCAGACAGCTAGCTAGACTATCTGTCCAATCTGAGTTTTCTGTTGCACGACTAAAACAACATTTGAACGTACACATGTTCAACCAAAACAAGTTCTTTCCAGAGGCTATTTTGCAGAGGCACCGTGGTTCTGTCTGGCACTTAAGCGCTGCCCAAGACGATTGCGATTGGTTTAAAGACATGCCAATAAACCAGAGCATGTTTTTCTCTCATCCTGGAATGCTGTGTGGACTAGCCAGACCCTCCTTGGCGCCGCTGTGGAGGAAGGTCTGGCAAAGCGAGACCACATAGTCATGGTCTGGTGCTTCCTGTTTTATGGTGATTTATTGTTTAGTCTGTGTCTTGTATTGTTGTGTCTGCATTGTTGAGTTCTGAGTTGTGCGTCTTGTTGTTGAGTTTGTGTTCTCTACTGTCTTTTATGTAAGTGTTGAGTTTTTTTTCTTTTTCTTTTAAAGGCCCATCTAGGGATGTGCATTGCAAATAAGCTTAGGCTATCAATGCTGTTGTGTGTGGCATAGGTCTATGCTACGTACATTGTCCCTATACAGATGAACATGAATAGTGTAACATGACAGATAGCTAGAGATAGAGATAAATAACATACTCAATATACACAGAGAATATATGAAAAACGTGTGCAGCAACTGCTTAATAGCAAAAAGCTATTTGCTGTGATTAAACTGTGCTGAACTCTTTATACCACTAGATGGTGGTGGAGCATAGACAACAGTTAAACAGTGGGGTGTTAAAGCCCAGCACAGTTTTGTATATCACTAAACAGGACATGTAACATTAAACATATGCTGAATTTAACCCTGATGTTGTATTTGGGTTCCTGGAGGCGCCTTTTTTACCAGCTCAAAACATGACAAGACAGAAAACAGAAAATGACACATTGGGTTCTAAACAGTGCTAGGAGAGGATGAGAGACTGCGGACAGAGCAGATTCAAATATTGCACATGTTAACATGTTTTATGCCTGTTGATTAGGAACTGTCTTTTTACTCCTGAAGGTTTTATTGCACGTACTTAAAGTAACGAGCGTAGCTGTTGTCACCTCGTGCAATTTGGAGTTCCCTTCAATTCACTGTCTCTACTGCGACTGGCTGCTGTGTGTGCGCGACAACTAGATATCCACAGATTAGGTTCCACATCCGGGATTGCTCTCGTTCTACCGGAAATTCCGCCGGATGTCACTCTCTTAGGATGTCCATTTTCCGATGTCCTGTTAGCTTCCGCTTTCTTTGTGTTAACATTTTAAACTCCGGTGGATTTCTGAGGACTATGGTTAACTGCTCCTCAGATCTCTGCAGGGTAAATCCAGACAGCTAGCTAGACTATCTGTCCAATCAGAGTTTTCTCTCGCAACAACTTTTGAATGTACACGTTCCACCAAAACAAGTTCCTTCCTGAGGCTATTCCGCTTGGCGCTTAGCAACGCCCAAGACCATTGTGATTGGTTTAAAGAAATGCCAATAAACCAGAGCATGTTTTTCTCTCATCCTGGATTGCTGTTTGGAGTAGCCAGACCCTCCTTCGCAGAGCTGTGGAGGAAGGTCTGGCAATGCGAGACTAGATCATATGTAATATATCTGCCTGTTTTGCACTCTTTGACCAACAGGTGGTATAATGAGCAAATAAAGCCTTAAGAAATGAACCCTTTTGCGTTTATCGGTGTTTTAAGCGCCTAACGTCTCCTTCCAGGCAGCGTTGCCTGGAAGGCACTAGGATTAGGCAATGGTTATGGTTATAGTTAGGTTTGGGTTAAAACGGCACGGGCACAAGTGGACCACTGGTTAGGTGCCTTGAAGTCAACAGTCGCAGCGCTGCCTTGAAGTCGATTAGGCAATGGTTATGGTTAGGATTAGGATTAGGGTTAGTGATTAAGGGTTATAATTTCATGGCACTGGCCTATTGATCTGAAAACAACGGGGGAGGTTTTCTGAGGGAGTTGAATTGGATGTCGTGGAATAACGGATGGTTAAGTTCGTAGTGTAGAGGCAGCTCTGTCACCCCAACATCCGGGGGATTGGGGTATGAAGCCCAGGTAAGGTACACCAATAGGACCACAGGGCAAAGGAAAAAGGGATGGATCTAGATCTGGGATGTGTTTTTTGGGTGTCCATTTTTAAGTTGAACCAGAAAAGGAAAAACTAGAGGAAAAACGCAGAGTAACAACATTATTTAACAACATAAATAATATAGAATAAAGCAGTACTTTAAGGGACTGAAATAAAGTATTGAGATGAATGCTAAAAGCCCTGCATAGCAATGTAAAAACAAAAAAGCATCCAATAAAGCCATGCAAGCATCCAAATGGGATAAAATGAATAAGTGCTGAGTTGAAAGGGCCAGTAAAAAAACATGCAAACACATCTATCTGGCAGTAAAATAAATAATTACATAGATAAATAGCAATTAATAAATAAGAGTTTAGCAAAGAGATATAATAAGTGCTTGGTGATAAATATAAAAAAAACATGCAAAACACATCTACTTAATAATAGTCAAGTGAATCAAAAAGTCCAAAAGAAGGGGTGAGGAGAAATTGTCCTATTGGGGTGGCTGGGTTTTGGCAAATTTATGGCTGAGGATGCAGGGTGGAGCAAAAATTTAAAAGAAGGGATGTACATGGGAAATTATTTATCGTTTAATCCTGTGGGTATGGTGGTCCTAAGAAGGTGAATCCAGATTTTTTCTGCCCTCTTCCTCTGTCCCACGGTCCAACAGTCATCGGATTCCAGGCCAGAGATGATGAGGTGATTGGTAGAGTGCTGCTGAAAATGTATATCTAGTGGTGTGTTGAGATTACCTTGCCCAGTGTTGTAGAGATGTTGTTTGAGCGTGTGAGTATATTGCATTTAGTTTCACCTATGTAATGTTTATTGCAGATGGTGCATGTAATAATGTAAACGGTATTACTTGTAAATAGTAATAGTAATGGATTAGGATTAGGGTTAGGTGCCTTGAAGTCAACGGTCGCAGCGCTGCCTGGAAGGAGACGTTGGGGGCAAGAGTTACAGGGCCCTTTAAAAAAAAGGTCAACAAAACATAACGCTAGTGTAAAATAAAGCTAGCAAAACCGAAATGTTAACTCAATTAAGGGACCTCTCGAATGAGACATGAGGGACACTTAAAGTACATACAAACTGGCCAAACCAATAAACACACACAGGGGAGGACAACATGGACAAAAACTTAAACTGGCAGAGAGAAATCCTTATCCCACCACCCCTGCGGTCACATGTTTTGGTCCGGTCCAAGGTTGGGGTCTATGCATAAAAGCAGGCTCCGCCCTTTGCCCCATCTTTTTTTCCATCAGGAAGAGAAGTCAGCAGCCAGGTAACTCTAAGACAAAGAGAAATTAATTGATATAAAATGTAACTAAATAGCAACATGACAATGTAAACTGTGTGCTAGAAACACTGTATTGTCTAAATGCTAATAAGGTAAATCTAAACCAAACAAACTCATGTCTTATGTACTATTATGTGACTGCAACTTCAAATAACTAATGTGAATGTGGTAATGATGTGAGCGAGTGTCGTTACTTCCTGATGTCTAGGGGAAAACCGGATGCAACATAACGTGTGCCCCCCCCCAACTCTTCCCACTCCCAAGCGAGGCCAGAACAAAGCATTACAAAGTAGCAGTTTCTATTTTATTCAGCGATGAGGCCCCAACACAACAAACAGAACAACTCTAGAGACAACTTTCCTAAACCAAATCAAAATGTAAAGAAATGACAAAGCTCTAACCTAACTTTCAGATAGCAAAACAGGAGAAAAAGGGAACAAACAAAAAAGGACTTCTCACTCCTACCAAACTGTTGCTAGCAATATAAGTCAAAGTAAATGAATTCACAGCCAGAACAAAATGGCTGAAGGATAACAAATCCAAGAGATCAAAACAATCACTTTCACTGAATGCTGTTTACACTACTCACAACAAGTTGTAACACAAGACACAGATTTACACAGGCACACGTTGGGAATGGCAGAGTGAAGAGAGACTGAGTTCCTATCCGATGGGGCTTAAAATGGCTGCTGTCCTCCAGGCAACCAATCAGGAGGCAGCAATCAGCTCTGCTGGACCAATCCGGTGTGCACACCTGTTCTCCATTACCTGTGTACACTCAGGAGATCAGCTGATAGTGCAGGGTGAGAGACAAATTATAAAATATGACCCCAGGGTCATAACGGTCAGTGTAACGCTTATCAGTTCAATTTTCTAAGCACAAACCGACATTTGGAAAAACTGAAAAATGGGTTCAAATATCCAATTTTTCACTTTTTTCCACCTTGACAAATTAAAAAATTGGATCTTTAACCTGTTTTTCCAATTTTCTGTTTTTTATTCAGAGGATCAGACATTTTACTCCAATTATTCAATACTGCAAATTATATTCTCTTCCTCTACTTTGCAGAATAGGCTATTCAGGTCATTAACTGCATATGGTCCAAAAAACAACAAAAAAACTGATAGACTTTGGGGTCAGAGGTGCTTGCAACTGATGGTCTCGAGTTGGGGGGAGAGAATACCATTGCAGTATTGAACAATTGGAGCCCAGACGCAATTCTGTAATTTTCTAAATTTCTGATCCTCTGAATAAAAACAGAAAATTTGAAAACAGTTTAAAGATCCAATTTTTTAATTTGTCAAGGTGGAAAAAAATTAAAAAAATTGATATTGGAATTTTTCTGTTTTTCCAAATGTCCGTTTGTGCTTAGAAAATTGAACTGATAAGGGTTACACTGACGCATAACACCTCCCCACCCAAGATCAAACATTTGCATCACAAAAGTTTGACTCAAGACCTAGACAGAGCATCAGCCGTAACGTTTTCCAAACCCTTTTTGTAACGAATCTCAATATTAAAATGTTGCAATAACAAGGACCACCGCATGAGACGCTGGTTGCTATTTTGCATCCGAGTCAACACAGCACTAGACCCGAAGTACACTTCAAAGTGTTGTAATGCTAACAGCAATGCTAAGGCCTCCTTCTCAATGGTGCTGTAATGTAGTTGGTGTTTCTTGAACTTTTTGGAAGAGTAACAACTGGGGTGATCAATGCCTCGCTTATCCTCCAGCAGGAGCAATGCGCACGCACCAAGAGCGCTGGCATCTACCTCCAGCTTGAACGGACGAGGGAAGTTTGGGGCTGCGAGCGCAGGCGCACTGAAGAGGAGAACTTTGGCAGCTTCAAAAGCCAACTGACAGTCCTCTGACCACGGGAAAGGAGTTTTGGGACTCATTAAACTAGTCAAAGGAGCTACCACATCTGCAAAGTTTTTGCAGAACGCATGGTAGTACCCAACCATCCCCAAAAAACGTCGGCGCTCATGTTTGCGGAGCTGGGAAATCTAATATTTCCTGTACTTTGGCAGTAACTGGGCACACACAAACTTGTCCTACTTGTTTACCTAGGTAGGTCACAACAGCCTTCCCAAACTCACATTTGGCCAGGTTGAGTGTAAGGGAAGCAGCACACAGACATCCAAAGATTTGACTGAGTGTTCTCATGTGGTCAGACCAGGTTGATGAATAGGCCACTATGGAATGTAAAATGGACTGTATTTATATAGCACTTTTCTAGTCTTCATGACTACTCAAAGCACTTTAACATACTACAGAAACCATTCACCATTCGCACACTGTGGCCATACCAGGTGCCACCTGCTCATCAGATAAACATTCACACACATTTACACTCCGATGGCGCAGCATCGGGGGCAACTCGGGGTACAGTGTCTTGCCCAAGGACACTTCGACATGGTAGCTGGAGAGATGCCAGTTCACCTCCTGGGCACTGCCAGGTGCTCATGAGCAAGGCACCGTACCCCCCCCCCCCTCCAACGGCTTAGGGCGCTGGTCCAGCACTGGCAGCCCACTCACTCTGACATCTCTCCATTTATGCATGAATAGGTCCTGAGTGTAGTGATTTAAAAAACTGGGGATCAATAAAACAGTATAAATTATTATTATTAAATTATAATAACAGAACACAAAGTAACTGCCAAGGTTTGGTTTGCTGTAGCTAGTCTCTCTGGACTCAGTCATGTCTGTGTCAGCCTGTGTGATGTCCTGTGTTTACCCGTTTTCTAGAGTAAGCATCCAATCTGGAAAACCATTTATATGACCTTTTCAAACACTGCCACTCTAGCCACCTCACAAGGCCACTCTTGGATTGAAGGCACCCCTTTATTCCTCCATCCTCTTAGAAGAATCTGTCTAGGTTTCATTAAACTAGTTTGGGCCCAAATAATCATGGGCTGAATGGAACCTGAGTCCCTGCTGTCCGACATAGGTTATCATGAAATTATCCCAGTCCAAAATTCCTAGACCTTATCACAGGAACATAATACATGAAGTAATTGTCCGTCCTCTGTGTTACTTTTCCAACAATTTGGTGTGTTTTTCAAACCAAGTCTAAACAATCTGGAGGGCATCCAATAGAAGCAATGCATAATCTTTAACTGAACCAGAACACCCTTAGACTGACAAGCCAGACCCACATCCAGATGTTGGGTCTCGGAACTCACCATTGACAGGGCTCAATCTGAGGGGCGGGATAAACGGTTGTCTTTCAAATTCCCCCTGCACGCAATAGGATAGCTCTACAACCAACCAGAGCAACGAAGAAGGTAGCGGAGCTAGTTGATAGATTCAACTTTTGCCGTATCCGGTCGGCAAAACTCTGAACACATCTTCCTTTTTTAAGAATAATTTCAGTGCCATTCTTTGTTCTTTTCTCAAAGAAAAGCTGAACTCCAAGTCTTCCAGAAGACCGCTGTTCCCAGCAGCAGCAGCCATAAGCCCGCCCACAGACTGCCGCTGCTTGCTGCCGCTAGGGTGCGTCTAGATTTCTAGGCTAGCGCACCCTCACATCGCGTGACATAGTTTTAATATTCCTACAAATTCTGTCCCACTCCTCACCTTCCATGTAATACTTAGATCCCTTTCCCATGTCTTCTTGAGGGCCGACCGGGCTCCATCCCCCAGGTTTTTGCATAAGCATAGAATATTACCCAGAAGCCTCATGACCTTTCCAGTATTTCATCAACACCTTATCTAAACATTCTGGTACCACATTATTAAATGAGCAACGATGGCTACATCACTTGTCTTTCTATTGGTTGTTTTACACTTGTTACATTGTTGAGGCCCATCATAATGCACATGATGATAATTACAGTCAGCAGCAGCAGAGCACTGCCACAGAGGAATACCCTCTTCACACACACAAAGGAAAGACACATTAAACATGCTCCACATTGTCCAATCAGTCACCTATCAAACTGCACACAGCCTTAATGGCCTTTCTACAATTCCACTGGGTAGAGCTAATGAACCGTTATTCAAACGGCTGTGCAAATATCAGACATGTGCAACTATTCGAACACCAACTCAAGATGACACATATTTGCTTTTGGACAGTGCTTGTGTTCCCTTCCCTTAGAGATAACTTTAGTTGCAGGGACTAGACACTGTGGACCTTTGATGTAAATTTACAGCTTGAAATCTCACAGTATCTTACTGTTTAAATGTTATACAGGATCATACTGTAAATGGCAATGCATTCTGGGGAAAAATTTTTAAAATTACAGCACTATCTGCACAATTTTATAGATTACAGGTATTTACTGTTAATACCAATGCATTGGTACCAGCCCTCCTGTACCAATGCATTGGTATTAACCACTACGAAAAAGTGGGAATTACACTGCAGCCACTATATTACTGTAAATTCAAATAATACGGTAAGAAACTATGTCTAAAATTTCAAAAACTGTACGCGTACTGTAAATAAACAGTAGTTTACCAGACCAAGCTCAATCTTTTAAGATTGAACATTAGTCTGGGGAGTCTGCTCTGTATTTTCTACTACACAAGAGGCGTGATCAACTGCCATAGTTAAAATGACTCTGAACGCAATTGGATAGTCCTTCAACCAATCAGAGCAACGATCCGGGTGACGTAGCAGCGACAGTGGCATTAACGGGTTGCTGCGCTCCGGTGGCCGCCATGTTGAATGTAAACAAGAAGCTGCTTGGTCGCTTGTCTATCGTCATCGTGTTAAACCCGCCAATAGCGCGCCAGGTGGATAAGCCAGTTTGTGATTGGTCACTGCAAAATTGTAACGGAAGCAGGATAGATAAAACATACAGGTTTCCAGCCTGAGCCGCAGGGCAAAATCAAATCGGCGGCAGATCGGGCTGGGTTTACCCAGTCTAGCTGCCAGTATATTACTCTAAATTTACGGTGAAAAGTTTTACAGTGAAGTGATTACAGAAAGCTCTAAAGAAAGCAAAATTCCGTTTGCAGAGGAGAAATATAATCATCCTGAATGGAACCGTTACAAACCGGCTTGGTTTTGTGCACGGCCCAGGACAGGAGGGCTGGTTAAAACTGCCCAGAACATCATTGGTATCCATCTACCAAGCATCGATGAAACGCCTGCAGCCTAAAGGATAATAAAAGACAATAGCCACCCAGCCACAGCCTGTTCACCCTGCTGCCATCTGGCAACAGATACAAATATATCTGCTGTCGTACCACCAGACTTCAGAGTCTCCTGCTCCGCACTCTACCTACATTTGAATTTAAATATATGTGGTCTATGGTTCTCCCCCATCTCCTCCTACTGTTGGATTGTGCAGCCCATCCTGCTTTACTGTTTCACCTGTTTCTTTAGCATGCATCTTAGGTTTTCTTCCCCAAGAAAATGTTACGTTTTTTAATAAAAAAAAAAAAAAGAAGCAATTCCCCCATCCATTTGTGTCTCTTTGTGGGTGTTTGTGTCTCTTTGTAGTCGCGTTGCGTCTCTTTTTGGCCTCTTTTTTTCTTTGGGGTTGTTTTGGGTCTCTGTCGTCATTTGGCGTCTCTTTGTTGTCTGTTTGTGTCATTTTGTGGTAGTTTTTCACATAACTTTGGACCGTTGTTATCACCATATCTGTGTCTGAAATGTTGGAAAAGCTCGAGCAGATAATAAATAAATAACACTCAAAAAGCTTAAAGACAAAACTTAAAGCTGAAGAAGCCCAACTACAATTATTAGATCTGAGAAAAGTCTTTTGGTTACATTCATCAGGCCTATGCTGCCCAAAACGGCTCGGGTGCCGCACTTAAACCTTACAGTGGCAGGGAAAACCCTGCATATGTGTAACCAACAGTGGTGTGAATGTAACTAAGTACTGTACTTAAGTACAAATTTGAGGTACTTGTACTTTACTTGAGTCTTTTCTTTTCATGCCACTTTCTACTTCTACTCCGCTACATTTCAGAGAGAAATATTGTACTTTTCACTCCACTACATTCATTGGACAGCTTTAGTTACTAGTTTGCACACAAAACCCATGTAGTTTATAAAGTAGGATATGTTATTATAAATTAAACTACCCAACAATATATAAGCCAACAAGTCCAGCTGATATGGTTAGCCGATGAAACACTTGGTTGATTGACAGAACAGTTTGGATCGTTTCCAGTTTCTAAAATGGGAGGATTTTTCAGTATTGAGTATTTTTACTTTTAATACTTTATGTACATTTTCGACGATATTTATGTACTTTTACTTAAGTAACATTTTCAATGCAGGACCTTTACTTGTAACAGAGTAATTTAACAGTGTGGTATTAGTACGTTTATTGAAGTAAAGGATATGAATACTTCTTCCACCGCTGGTAACCAACACTGTCTTCCCCCACCCACACGCTCGGATCTCAATTTCAAAGCCATCACACACATCGCAACCCCAATATCACAGGACAACACACACCCACTCAACAGCCACGTCACTATTCTGCCCTCTGGACGCAGGTGGGGGTCCCCGAGGTACAAGAGAGCTCCCTATGGTAAAAGCCTGGTGCCTGCAGCCATAGCAGCCCTAAACAAGAGACTCCGATTAATCACTGCCACTTTGTCTGTGTTATCTGTTTATAGCTATGTTTCCATCCACTTGTCAAGCGAATTACCTGGAATTCGCTAAAAACATTCATGCAAATGAAGCCGATGAAATCAACTTCCATCCAACGGCTTTAAAGCCAATAAAAACCTGTGCATAATGAAAACTGGTATATTGAATTGATTTGAGACATTTTAAGGTGTTTCCATTCATTTTCGCACTAAATAGCACAGCATTCAAGCAAACATTTGCAAACAAAGTTTGCTAGCCAAAATGGATCACGCCGTCTACTTACAAATGATTATATATTGCACAAGTTGTAATAGTGCTTATATGCCAGCTGATAGCGACATATCAAGCTATAATAAGACAACAATGATGCTGTGATGTTCCAGATGCAGATGCACGTATAGATGCCAGACAATAAAGATTTTTGTTATCTAAAATAGCCGTTGTATTTCGCTCGTAAACGAAATTTCAAAAGTCTTTTTGTCCACTTATATCTGTCTTTGTTGACACGCGCCATGTCTAAAAAGAAAGCGGAAATATGTGGCAGAAATGACTGAAACTTCTTTGTTTTATGGCCGGTTGCAACCATAAAATGACCTTAAAAGTAATCGCAATTCATTCCATCAGCGTTTATCGCATAAGAGAAAAATCCGATGAGAACGAACGTACAATATTTGTGTCGATATTCATGAAATTCAGTCGGATGTTACTGTTTCCATAAGGTATGGTAAGGTATGTTTCCATCCAAATGTGCCCCCACCCCTCTTTCACGCAGCTGCTAGTAGCCAAGGAGGACACGGAGGCTTAAAAAAACCTGACGGACTCTTCAAGGTCAAAACAAGGTCAAGGTGAACTTTATTATCCCACAAGGGGAAATTCATGTGGTCATTCATTACGCGCCCTTGTCACAACATATTCTCTAAAAACATAGACCCCACAGACAAACCAGTAAACATATATGAAGAAAAGAATAACAATACTGCAGAAATGACAACGACAATCCAACATCTGACATTGACAAAACACAAAAATGAATTATCTTCATTCGAGCTTCTTTGCGGGAAAGTCACCGGACGACAACATTTTCTGACCATGGTCATACTGAGAAATACAGAGAGAGAGAGTTGTGTGGAGCTGAGAGTCTTAATTAGCTTTGTAGCAACTCATTTAGCAATGGCTTGAATGTAACGGACGTTCATTAATATCAAAAAGTTACGCACTAAAGCTTTAAAGGTCCCATGGCATGAAAATTTCACTTGATCAGGTTTTTTAACATTAATATGAGTTCCCCCAGCCTGCCTATGGTCCCCCAGTGGCTAGAAATGGTGATAGGTGTAAACCGAGCCCTGGGTATCCTGCTCTGTCTTTTGAGAAAATGAAAGATCAGATGGGCCGATCTGGAATCTTCTCCTTATGAGGTCATAAGGAGCAAGGTTACCTCCCCTTTCTCTGCTTTGCCCGTGCACCGTGGCTCCTTAGCACTGCCCATGACGATTGTGATTGGTTTAAAGAAATCCCAATAAAGCAGATCACGTTTTTCTCTCATCCTGGAATGCTGTGTGGACTAGCCAGACCCCCCTCCGCTAGCAGGAACAAGACACCTACATTGTCCTATGGTTTGGAGGACTTGTTGGCTGGATGTAAACATGGGTAGGTAAGATTTCTGCAGTTTTTGTCGCTTGTTTTTCACATTTTATCACATTTGTTGCTTTTTCCAAAATGTTTGTGTCGTGTCAGGCATTTTTGTCGGTTTCTTTTCGTTTTTCACGCCTTCTTTCAACGTTTGTGTCCCTTTTTTTCGGCTTTTTTCCCCACTTTTTTCAACAGCTTTGTCGCTTTGTAGAGGCTTTTGAGGCTTTCTTCGCAGTTTTGCTCGCTTTTTTCAAGGTTTTTGTCGAGGTTTGAAGCTTTCCTCAAAGTTTTTTCTCGCTTTTGTTATTATCTTTTTGGCGTTTTTTCTTTATTCATTTGGACTGCCATGGACTATGTTTTAATTTATGTCTTAAAAATTAAATTAAACAAACTTTATTGACAGTTGACAATAACAATATATCCACCAGGGGGTACACTAATGGCAGAAAAAAACATTAATAAACAAATAATTAAGTTGGTGTGCAGCAGCCCCTTGACGCGAACTGAATAGGAGCCCCGAAAATGCGCAGCTTCTAAGACGTGCTTGTGTTACATGACTCTCTCCCTCTCTCTCTCCCCCTCTCTCTCTCTCTCTCTCTCTCCCACTCCGGTTTACTAAAGGTGACCGCGCTCACTGCTCATTACTTAACGTCTTCAGATTGAGCGGCAGTGGGAAGACGAGCTTGCCGCAGATCTGCCCCGGTGCTCGGGACACACTGCTGTGTCTGCTGGAAAAAAAAGAAATCTGACAGGGCTGCCGGAGGGGTGTGTGTAGTGTGTAGTGTGTAGTTTGTGTGTGTGTCTGTATGTGTGTATGTGTGTTGGCTATATGTGTGTGTGTTGACATCTAGAGTGCCGGGAGAATGTATGCGCCGCTTCATGCGCCAAACCTCCACTCTTCATCTAAAGTCTCCACACCTTACAGGCGGGTTTTCTTTTTTCTTCTTCATCATCATTCAGCGTTTTGGTCCATTTTTGCCTCACCTTGCCGGCTGACGCTTGAATGTTGATACAGCGACGCGCATGCGTCCCTCTCGGAATAATTTGTGCAGCCTAAGTTTGCATCCCTGAGATCTTGTGGTCAAAAGTCGTTGGCGGGATCCGAGTTCAGTGATGTGGACTACTCTGGACCGCGGATACTGGGGAGTCTCGTGCTTGTCCTTGCTGGCGAGTGTGGTCTGCGGGGCGCAAAGGTGAGATCGCGGAATAACAGTCATGCCGTGTATTAGCCTATTTCAGACAAGGGCCCCAAAACATTTCATTTATAGTTCTGAATTGAAACGTGTGTGTTTTTGTCCCCCAGCGCTAACGAGCCTAGCAACATGTCCTATGTGAAAGCCACCGTGGACAAGCTGCTGAAGGGCTATGACATCCGTCTGCGGCCTGATTTTGGAGGTAAAAAAAAAAAAAAAGCTGCCGGTGTCCGTGTATGAAACATGTGGGCAATCAACCGGGCTGCTGTAGCCCTGTACCATGCTTACTGATGCTCTGCGGTCATGTTGTTTCCAACAGGCGCCCCTGTGGATGTAGGCATGAGCATAGACATCGCCAGCATTGACATGGTGTCTGAAGTCAACATGGTGAGTTACCTTCTCCAAATTCTCCCTATACTGTAGGTGATGCGGTATGAGACGCGCGCGCACGTACGCACACACGCACACACACACACACACACACACAAACACACACTCTCTGCCTCTTTGCTTTTTCCGCGCACTCTTCCAAAAACAGACGGAGAGAGAGGAGAGAAATCCGTGCCAGTCCGGTTTTGCCTCTGTACTTGGTGCAGCGCTGCTCCTGAAGGAAAACTAGCCCCGAGCCCCCCCCACCCCCCCCTTCCCACCCTACCTCCCGCTCCCTTTTCAGCACCATGGAGAGATCCGCAATGTGTCAAAGCCAATCCGTATGCATCGAGTACTTCACCGCGGTGGCACAACCAGCGAACGCTGTGAATTAACGAGAGAGAGACTGAGAGAGAGTGAGAGAGAAAGAAAGACTGTTAACTCATTCCACACACGCATCTGCGGCCAGTGTGAGCCCGGTGTCAGAAGAAGAGGGGAAAACGGACACAATAAGTGGGGGGAGAAGAGGAAATAAGACGTCTTTGTGCATGTTTTGTCCCTTTTTTTCTGCCCTCAGTGCAGTAATTACATAATGGCTGACTGAGAGTATGAGTCAACAGGAGGAAGGAGGCCCAAAAAAAGCAGAGAGTGTCTGCGGAATATGATGTTACCACTTAATACAGAGTACAATGCAGCGCTGCCAAGGTGCCCAGGGAATACACACCATCAGTGCTTTATAGCAGGACCAACTGTGTGAAGTCGGTGAGACTGTGTGTGTGTGTGTGTGTGTGTGTGTGTGTGTGTGTGTGTGTGTGTGTGTGCGCGTCTGCGGGAGGCATTCAGATCTATTAACACATACTGATGATAATGTACATTTGAACTGCTGTTGCTTTACTGCAGCTTTACGTAGGCTACAGCCTGATGTCTGCTGTGTAACTTCCTTTTACCTACCTGCGTACAGTAAGTCTCCTCTTAGATCCAGATATGTTGCACCTTTATTCTTCATCATGACAAACGGAGATATTTGTAAATGCAAGGCAAGGCAGCTTTATTTCTACAGCGCGTTTCAGCAACAAGGCATTTCAAAGTGCTTTACTTGAAACATTAAAGAGCAGTTGAAAACAATTAAAAATATAAAAACAGAAAATAAAATGAGACCGATATGAGATGCATGAATAAGAGCGAGAGAGTTGCAGCGGACCTGCAGTTTTCTGGGAGTTTGTTCCAGATATGCAAGGTGCGATTTTCCGGGTAGGTTGCGTGGAATTTCTCCATCTGGTCTACATACCCCTGCATCTGATGAATTATTTTTATTCCCAGTGTGGACAAAATAGATCCCCCATCAAAGTGATCAATGCTACTTCACCGATAGACTATATACTGTACCTAAAATAGAGTAGAAGTATTTTAAACTAAGTAAAGCGCTGTAACGTGAACAGTCTATAGTGCGATAGAACGATAAAATCTGAGCGGGACGCCGGTTACCAGCGGCAGTTGTGTGGTCGTCAATACGTGATTGCGATCCGGCTACAGGCACCGCCACATGACGCTCCTTTCAGGCGCCGTGGTAGTTGAGTTTAGCCGGAAAAAATGAGCGTCATGCGTCGACGACAGATAAGTTTAGGGACCAAAACGATTACTTAAAGTGCTCATATTATGCTCATTTTTAAGTTCATAATTGTATTTAGAGGTTATATCAGAATAGGGTTACATGGTTTAATTTTCAAAAAACACCATATTTTTGTTGTACTGCACATTGCTGCAGCTCCTCTTTTCACCCTGTGTGTTGAGCTCTCTGGTTTAGCTACAGAGTGAGACATCTCACTTCTGTTCCATCTTTGTTTGGAGTCGCACGTGCACAGTACCTAGGTAAGGACTACTAGCCAGTCAGAAGCAGAGTATGAGGGCGTGCCCTGACAGTGCCTAGGTAAGGACTACTAGCCAGTCAGAAGCAGAGTATGAGGGCATGCCCTGACAGTACCTAGGTAAGGACTATTAGCCAGTCAGAAGCAGAGTATGAGGGCGTGCCCTGACAGTACCTAGGTAAGGACTACTAGCCAGTCAGAAGCAGAGTATGAGGGAGTGCCACGCTAGCAGCTAGGTAAGCATTATAACGTGTGTTCCAAAGTGACCACGTTTGTCTCTGAAGTAAAGGCTGGACTACAATAGAGCTGTTTGGAGCAGTTGGTGAACAGTGTTTTCTGTTGGAGATGGTAAGTCCCTTTGGGGGGGGGGGACTTTGGCCTTTTTTACTTTGTAAACCTATACATAACACAATAAAGGAAAGGGAAAAAGCCAAAAAGCATAATATGAGCACTTTAAGTTTAGTGAAAAGATGGTGGTTTGATTTAAGACATTCGCCCAGGAAACGCTCGTGCAGTCCTCGTGAAAATATTTAGTTTTTTCTCTGCGTTGCTAACTCCGCTCACCGGCTTTGAAAGCACTGTGTTGTATTTTGACATCACGTTGTGCTTTTTCATTTGGAGATTATCTTCCATTGGATATTGAAGTGCATAAATAAGTGTTTTGGCATGGCCGGCCGAGTGGCTCTATATCCATTGGTATTGAAAGGGGGATTTAATTCTGGCATGTTTTATTTTACTGTGCATGATCAAACCCCCCCCCTCTGCTTTTTCACAAATCGCACCCTGCAGATATGTGCTGCATAAAAAGCTGAGCGCTGCTTCTCTGTGTTTATGCAGGAGCCTAAAAACAGTTAAAGGCTCACATATATATATATTTATATATATAAATTCCCCACTCGCACCATACTGGGCGGTCTTCTTTTGCCTTTCTCCAAGCTCGGGTCCTGTATCAGAGGCCTGGGAGCCTGAGGGTTGCGCCGAATCTTAGCTCTTCCTAGGACTGCACTCTTCTGTACAGAGATCTCAGATGTTGCTGGAATTTGCTGGAGCCACTGTCCCAGTTTGGGGGTTACAAACTGGGACAGTGGCTTACAGGGGTTACAGGGATCTATGTACTTCCATTGATCCAGACTCGGTGGAAACAAAAGCAGAACCTGTGATAATGGATGCATGTTAGGTATGTTCTATTCTATTCCTGCGGTGTGAATTATCTTTTGTCATTGCGTATATATTTGCCTTCTTGCATTTGTGTATTTGCTTTCTAGCAACCCACATTTTAAGGTATAATACACGTACATTCAGCATTGGAATAACTGTTATGGGGTCTTTCACAGCCTGAAACTGCAATGTGTCATTTTGTGTCAGAAGCTAGTGCAGCTGTCTGTATATACAATAGATACTAGTGGGCTTTGTGGAGTTAATGATGTGGTGTCATTGTGAGCCTAGGTTATGAATTGTTTAGCAGCTTAACTTAGAGCTGTAAAAAGTACCCATGGGAAATAGATGGAGCCCAGCAGTGCTAAGATCTGATTGGTCCGCCTGTCTTTATGGGTCAGTGATTGGACCGTGGTGCCCTGTCTGATTATGCATCTCGATGAAAACAAGGATGGGGAGGGCTTCTTAATGCTCTGTTTGATGGAAACTCTTGGCACAAGATGCCACCTGAGCAAAACCAGAGCCAAGCTAAACCAGAAGTCTGAATGGTCTTATGACATACAGGAAAGTATTGAATTAAGGTCAACACCTGAAATTGTGGTCTCAAGAAAGTGTAAAAGTGAGACTTTGTTAAAAAGTGTGTGTGTGTTTCAGCAGGCTGTTCTCATGAACCATGCGTACGTATAGCTACAAAAAGTAAAGCACTGCAATTCATGTCTTCCACAGATATATGAGACTAGATATCGTCTTAGATTTCAGATATCATACATTTGTAAAATGTTTGTAATTTGTAATGTAATTTGTAAATGTAAAGTGTTGTCTTTTCCTGGTTTTAAAGGAGGCATTACAGTAAAGTGATGTACTTTTCTGAACTTACCAGACTTACTAGCTATTTTATTATTTGCCTTTACCCACTGCGTCATTATACCCACATTATTGATGATTATTTTTAAAAATACTCATTGTGAAAATATTTTGTGAAAGCACAAATTGTCGATCAATCTATTTGGTCGTGATATTTGATTTTCTCCACATCGCCCAGCTCAAATTCCACATATTTATTGCTGTATGCACCACATTGTTTTTATTTGACAGGGCCAGTGCCTACTAATAAACACTGCTGTAACTATGCCAGAATTAGCCAAAAGGCTAGTTTTTATCTGCAGTCCCTGGCCAGGTGTTACAATAGGCTCCTCAAAAAAGCAGTGACATACATATTCTTTGTAAATCTTTACAATCATTCCCCCAAAGAATCAAGCAGACCTAACTTGTTGCACGAACCAAATGTTTTTCAAAACGTGCCATTTTCAGCGTGTAGCTTGCTAGCTCGAAGTTTGGTGTTGTTTCCCGTAGTGAAGGGATTTATCCTGGAAATGTACTTCCGTTGATCCAGACTCGGTGGAAACAGACCCTATGATAATGGATAGATTTAGGTATGAGAATGCGTTGGTTTTAGCTCCTACTACTTATTTCACTACATTAGTGGATATATTTTAGATAACCCTGAGAGTTTCAATTAAATCGTGATGCATGTTGGAAATCTTTTGCACATAGAAAATGACAGATTGAAACTCAAGAGTGCTTCATGCGGAGAAACCTTAACTCGCCTACATCCCATTTTCTGCTTCTTTACCACCTTTGGTGAAAAAGCAGTGGTTCCCAAAATGTGGGGCATGCCCCCAGGTGGGGTGCAGATCCATTGCAGATGATCAGGGGTAAAATGTGCCGTGGCAATAAAGTTTAAAATTTTCACCACAGCAGATATGTTGACTTAAAAAACACATGTTGATTTAATATTAGAGCCGCATTTTGGTATCAGTATTTTTGGGTATTTTACATGACCCACATGGCTTTGTGTCATGTAAAAAGGGGTCAGTCTAGAACGAGGCTGGTTGCTGCCACTTTCATGTCTGTACTTGACTATGGTGATGTTTTATACATGCATGCTTCTTCTCAAAGTTTACGTGCACTGGACACTGTACACCATGGAGCTCTGAGGTTCATCACTGGTTTTAAAGCCCTCACTCACCATTGTGAACTGTACGAACGTGTTGGATGTTTTGCCTTCTGTGTTAACACGGAGACTTAAACACTGGCATATCTTCACACACAAGGCTATTTTAGGTCTACTTCTGACCTATATCAGTGTAAATAGTACCGGGACTTAAAATCTTCGTTCCCAGGATCTTTTCCTTCTGTCTGTTCCAAAGGTTAGAACTGAACTGGGGAAAAAGGCCTTTAAGTTTGCTGCTCCCTCAACATGGAACAAGTTACAGAAATCCATGAAACTTACTGAGCTGCTCTCATTGGTTGCTTTTAAGAAGAAATTGATTAACTTGGAGGCAGCCACATCTGGCTGCAGATGTTTTAGTTGATGTGTTTAGGATTGAGGTTGACTTTGAGGCATTTGCTGATTCAGTTGTTGTATATTTTTAGTGTTTTTGTGTATTTAGTGTTTGTATGTATGTGTGGTTGTACTGCTGCCGGTCTTGGCCAGGACACTCTTGAAAATTAGATTTTAAATCTCAATGAGTATTTTCCTGGTTGAGTAAAGGTAAATAACTCTGCACCTCCTCCCAGCTGTACACAGCTTTTTAGCTACTTTCAGCCCATTGTTTTGGTTCAGTGAAAGTGATGTCAGTGAAAAAGCTAAAGCCACTGTACTGGACAGTTATAGTACGTGTCCATTGTCGGCAACAAATCCACGTTTCTCTTGGCGTCGAGTCGCCTGCTCCTCATTTGCATAAAGTTGAATCCAGGCAACTTCATGCAAATGAGGAGCGGCCAGCTCGGATCGACGCCTCTACAAAAACTCACGAAAATCTTTTAAACTGACCTTTTGTCGATCTGAAATGAAAGTTACAAAAACATTTGGACACAATCAATGCCACATTTGGACATTGATTGGCAGCCCCTAGAGACTGCAACAATTATTGCATTGCACAATATATAACTGTGGTAGTGAGGATGTCCCTAAAGGAAAGGCCACAAGTTCATTATAATTTGAAGGGATAGCTAGTGATATGATATTAGAACGTTTGGCCTGAAGGTGGAAATAGAGAACAGCTCATGGAGTGTGTTTAAAATGGGAAGGGTTCAACCTCTGGGAGTATTTCATTGGTAAGACACAGATAATTCTTGAGTGCACGTAGAAAATGTGGCATTAGAGATGATGGTGGCTATAAGGGACAGGTGAGGGTGTCACTGACAACAAGATAATCCATCCTCTGGATACCCTAAATATTCATAGCAAATTGTATTCAAATGCAAATAGTGCAGGTGATATGTGAATATTATGTTCACTTTTTTGCAAAAGCATGACATTTGATACACTTGTACAGTTTGGGGTGCGACACATTTTTAGAAATGGAGCCATTGCAAAAATGCCTAATGCCTATTTTACTTTCCACCATAACCATATTATGTATTTTGCATCATCTTCTGAGACAAACAAGAGGAGAGCTAGTTGACTCTAGCACTTGATCAACGCTCAAAGGGACATTAGAATAATTAGGATTCATTCTCTGGGGACCATGAATATCCATACCGAATTTCATGGCCATCTGTCCAGTAGTACCTTTATTGTTCTGGGCCAAAGCGTTGGCCATCTTGACTTAACCCTGTGAGTGTTAGCTTTCTACTTGTTTACATATGGACAAAGAGCCAGGTGGTAGAAGCGGCCTCCTTCAGATTCCCCTGAGGACATTTCTAATGTCACAGTGTGACAAATCAAGCAACCTTGACCCTGACATTGACGTGAACCCGAGAGACAGGGCCTGCATGCTTGTGAAGATCTACTGAACTTGGCAGTTAGTGAACAGGTTACAGGGAGATTTGAGATCATTGTCAGGCCCGTACTGGCCTTAGTCATCAGACATGCTGTGCTGTCACAAGCAAGAGCAGCCGGTGAGTTTAAAGCGACAGTGATGCCACATGAGGTTTTGCTGCTTGCTCGCTGAGATCCGGCCACTTCTCTCAGCACGCGGACTGATCGGCTGTGGCATCGTTTCTGCCTGGTTGATGCACATTGCTCTCTGCAAAAAGGACAACGGCATGCATTCATGTGTACAGATTATTATTTGTCTTGTGGCTGTCAAACATTGGCCATCCAAGCAATCCCTGCACATACAAGGGGTTCAGAGCTACTGGCAGCAACTGACGTGGTATAGGTGTGTGTGACTGCCGCGACAGTTGGTTCAAAACAACAATGGAGGACGTGATAGACCAACCCATCGTTGGCGTCATTCTTCAGCGTGGTCAGGTGCCTTTGGGCGTAATTTTTCGGCACGCTTGGTCTGGATTCTTGGTCTGTGTCGGTATCGATTTGCCGTCATTGTTCAACGTGTATGTTAACTGACAAGAACGGGACAGTTTGGTCTAGGAAAAGATCGTGGGTGGGGTTACAAAATGTATGTTTTTTTTTAAAGTGCCTTTCCTTTTCCAAACATTTTACAATGACAAATTCTCAGATGGTTCTGTGTAACAACCCATACCATAGTTTGTAGCTGAACTTTAGCAGAATGGTTTTAGTAATTTTGGGGTGAGGCTATTTGCACCCCTGGGACAATTAGCAGTGTATGCTATTTGTACCCTGGTGCAATTAAAAAATAAATGCTATTCGTACCCTGCCGGTGCACACAGCAATGTGTTCTATTAATACCCCGTCTGGTACAAATATCAATGTATGCTATTTGCACCCCTGTGCATTTACAGTTCCTTGGCATATATTTACACACAGTTATCCATACTACTCATGTATTACACCTTTTTGGAATATTATCGCCCTGACATTCTTACCCTAACCATAACCAATCCCACTCCTCTTTCCTAAACCTAACCAACCCAACCAGAGCAGGCATATTCATGAGTCTTCCCCTACCACCCTGCAAAAAAACAATTTGTGTTTGCGGGCCCTGACTAGCGCAATTGCATGCAATTTTAACTAATCCAAAATGAAAAAAATAAGATCACCTCACCAAGGAATCAAACTCTAGACTCCCAGACCAAAGCTCAGTGTTCTAACCACTCACCTAGCAGTTCTTACAGAACATTGTACAACTGTTTACCACTTGGTGTCTTCAAGCCTCGGTTGCTAGGTACCCATACTGTCTACAAAAAATAGGTACTAACTAACAAACTAACGGTTGTATGCTTTCACTGAAGACAGAAAGCGCAACTGTATTATCCATTTTTCTGCTAGAAATTCAATTGTTATAAACTTTAGAGACAAAACGTTCCTAATATGACAGTTTCTGCGGTCATGGAAGATGAACGTCCGCCATGATTTCGGTGCACCCGGGTTGCAAATAGACACTTTTTTTTTTTTTGCTGATTAGAAAAAAGTATTTCATATCATGGCAACCACAACAAATTGCTCAGACTCTGTGTCGCAGTGTACTTGGTTGGAGATTTTTTAGCGTATCTTTGCATTAACTGTATGAGCGCGTTGTGCTTTAATGGCACGTCTTCTGATAGAGAACACCGTCCCTGAGACTCTAGAAAGCTCGCCGCTGCCAAAATCAATCAAAAGCATCGGCACACAAGCAATAAGCAGGTCATCAGCTGTTAATGAAAATGCACACATTGCCTTCAGTCCCATCAACATCTATCTGTGCATTACACTGACCGCCAACTAATAAGATTACATAGTAGTAATGGATCTGATAGTTTTGTCTATAAGTAGTCACTGTATCAATGTTTATAGTGGCTAGCAGCAGCTGTGAATGCTTTGGAGTGGTTTTACAGCAACAGACCTGGTATTACTGCTCTCTAATGAAGACTTATTTTGTACTGGCTAATGTGAGAAAATTAGATAACATTTAATCCTGAAGTATACCTGACAAGGCTTAAGCGACATATGCGATGATCTAAATTGTTGTCAGTTCATCTAAAACCCTCCCACAGGACTGCGTTGTGCATTTGGAGAGAGTTGTGTGTTGTGTGTGTGTGTGTGTGTCCTCTCAGCAGCTGCTATCGATTGGCATGGCAGAGTGATGTGTCCAGCACCACTTTAGGATTAGGATTTATGAAGAAGCTCTGCAGACGACAGCACATTTTAAGGTGCCAACGGCTCATTCGGATCAGGGTTCAGCAGGGGTCACACAGCTCTAATGCTCCACGTTAGTATGGGCAGGTTAACTTTATAGAGGCCTGTAATTTGATTAGATCTATTAAGACTAACTGTCAAAATGATGGTAAAACATCCCTCCAAAATGCCACATTAAAGCAACAAGACATCGAGGAACATCAATCCGTGCTGTGATTTGGGATAATTCTTTCTTTCAAAAGATTTCTGAAAGAATTTCCTTTTTTGGCGGTTGGATGGCAAACACTTCTGTTCTGGAAACTGCTAAGGAACCCTATTACTGTCAATATACATATGAAAGTCATATATTTGAATACCCTAGGTCTCTAGGACATTCAGTTTTTAAACTTAAAATGATTCAGTTATGTTAGTTTAATATGTTTGAGTTGCATATACAGATAATATTTGAGTTGGCTTATTTAGTAAGCACTACTGTATAGCCTATTAGCATACTGATCAGTAGAAAATGTGTTTTAAAATAGAAAAAGTTACACTTCATAACGTTTTGTATTTATAACACTACAAAACGTAATAGCAGTCACCTTAGTAGTTTTATTTTACCTAAAGTGAAAACCAAATCAATTCAACGTTGAGTTAGGTACAGAGCAATGTGTGAATGGAACTCTCTCCCAAATATTATCAAACAACAAAACACTCAGTATGGTTTTAAAAAATCACTTAAGAAATTTTACCTTCAAAGAGATTTCAATATTTAATATCAATTTAGAGAGATTCTGTTATAGGGCTTTTCGTTATACCTTATTTTTTTAAATAGATCTATTCGGATTAGTGTAATTTTTTTGTGTGTGTGTGTGATTAATTGCGTTAATTGTAAAATATGATTTGTATTTTCAAATGTTGTGTAATGTGAAGTAATGTCTTTGTGCGTATGGTGTGTAATGTGATGTTGTACATTGTATTGTCACATGATAGACTGTAGGACCCCAGGAAGAATAGCTTTTAGCTCATGCTGAAGCTAATGGGGATCCAAATTAAACAAAACAAAGAACCCTTTGTAAGTCACTCTATAAGCGGACTGGAGTGAATTCTCCAAAGGTCTGTCTGGGATTTAGTGGGACATTTGTTTTACAATGATCCCTGAACCATGTACACCATGTTTAAATGTATGCATTATTACACACTTACACTTATTAAATAAATACAGTTTGAAGCAGAAATAATCAAAAACCTAGCATAGGCTACTTGTTCTATTCAAATAAATGAAATCCCTTTGCTTGTAAATGTCTCCTCGTATTCCTTTTTATGAAAGGAAAAACACATTATTTGATACATTTTCATTGCGCCCCTAAAATTCTAAGAAGCACATGTGCTCCTTGGGAAAAACGTTAGCGTTGAGCCCTGCATATGCTTTAATCAATGTGGTATAAAAAAGTACCTTAGAGGATATGCAGTATAAGAACAGTTTTTATTTTTTTATTTTTTCTTCTTCTTCTTTACGTATTCAAACTAAACTAAAGCAGCCTGGCTGAGAGCAAAGCCTTTTAAGTAACACTTAAGGTTTTGGTTATGATTTGAAATGTGCCAGCCAGTATTTCGTTTCCCATCTAGGATAAGCTGTTTTTGCCTGAGCTTTTTAACAGCTCTGATTTCACTGTAGAGTGTGGTTTAAACCTAAAGTGTCTAGAGATAACTCCTGTTGTGATTTGATACTATAAATAAAATTGAATTGAAATTGAATAGAATTTTTAGCCTGTCCAGACAGACAGTGCCATTAGACAGGAGTTTAATGGAGCTCCATTGGATCACATGGTCAGAGATGGAATTTCAGACAAAAAAGAAAAGAGACGAAGAGCAAGACTGACCTGAGCTGTAGCTGAAATATGATGTGATATCGTAACAAATGTTATCCTGATCTGAATGCAAATCATGGGGGTCGTCGATAGCGAAAAGTCTGCTGCGACCTTGCGGCTCCTCCAAGGTGTTTGAGTCAAAAAGAAGGAAAAAAAAGATTTTAAAAAAGCAGAGCTTCTTAGAACAGCCCAGAAACCCTGGGAATTACACTCCTATTGGACGTTTCTGCACCTCATAATGTCTGTCCACTGTTGCCATTTAGTGTAAATGAAGGAAGTTGTGTGCTCTTTATGTAGCAGGGTGGTGTAGTAGTAAAGGTGTGTGGGGAAGGGGCATATAACAAGTCTGACGTTCAGACTTTCAGAGATCGGAGTTCCTGTTCTGTCTCTCCCAAACTTTAACATTTTAAAAGTATTTAACCCTCCTGTTGTCCTCGGCTCAAATTTGACCCATTTTCAAAAAGTCTCTATATCAAAAATGTGGGTTTCTTTAAAAAAAAATCCAAAGAAATTAACGTGGATGGTTCCATACGACGTTCTTTGGTGTAATAATAAATGATCAGTTTAATACTTTCAATTAATTTGGGTATTTTATTAGATTTTACTAGCCTAGAAATCTAGACACACCCTAGTGGCAGCAAATTTATTTTGCAGCCAGGGGGGTCTAGGCACTCTCCGTTGGCTTGCGAGCTGGAAAAGCAGCAAACTCTGGTCAGGCCAATCACATTGTGAATAGAGTCAGTGGGCGGGGCTTATGGCTGCTGGGAACAGTGGTCTTCTGGAAGACTTGGAGTTAATCTTTTCTTTGAGAAAAGAATAAAGAACGGCACAGAAATCATTTTAAAAAAAGGAAGATGTGTTTGGAGGTTTGCCGACCGGATACGCCAAAAGTTTAATCTATCAACTCTCTCTGCTACCTTCTTCATTGCTCTGGTTGGTTGTAGCGCTATCCTATTGCGTGCAGAGGGAATTTGAAAGACAACCGTTTATCCCGCCCCTCAGATTGAGCCCTGTCAATGGTGAGTTCCCAGACCCAACATCTGGATGTGGGTCTGGCTTGTCAGGCTAAGATTTTACAGCATTTGAAAAAAAAATGTATAGAAGGTTGAAAAAAGTCCTAAAAACTTAAAAACAAAACTGAAATCAGCAGACATTGGAAAAAGTGACAAAAAACTTGGGGGAAAAAAAGGTTTTCATTTTGACCCAGAATGACAAACAGCTGCGTGGTCGACAGTAAGACAACACAAGGGTTAAGTTGCCCAAACATAGCTTAACCCTTGTGCTGCCTTTCTGTCGACCATGCACTTGTTTTCCTCTGGGGTCCACATTGAAAATTAATACTTTTTTTTTTTTAACATTTGCCGATCTTTTTCACCACCATATCTTATTTTTGAGTTTAAAAAAAAGCTTAAATTATATTATCTTGAGTAATAGTTAAGATCACAGGAACGTATATGTTGATGGGAAATTTCAGACTGTCAAAAGTTTAGTCAGAATACTCTTTTGAACGCACAAAAAAAGAATAAAACACCCAACATTCTATGAAAGTGGTGATCTGATCCTTAATTTGACTTGCGAATAGTGTTGTAGGGAACCATGCGTGTTATTTTTGGGCAGTTTAGGTTGAAAGAAACCCAAATTTCAGATAAAGACACTTTGAAAATGGGTGAAATTTGACCCCAGGACAACAGGAGGGTTGCCATGCTTTATTTGCCATAACCCTACCATAGTTGCTCTCTGCAGATATTAAACAGAGAATGAATTTTCCATTTCAGTCTGTCAGCACCTTTCTTGTTTCTTGGTGGTTGGAGCCGTTCCTCCTGTCCTCGTGCTCGCTCCTGCCCCAAACCTTGACTTCTGAATTATTACTTTCTACCTGCATGCAAGTGCATGCTTGGGTTGGCATGGAAACAAGGGGAGGGAGAGGAGCACACTGGTTGGTTTGCAACAACCAAAGGCCTGATTGGTGGCACACAACAGAGTGTCAGCATCTGTATTTTCTGTGGGGTTATCATGTCATCTGTCATTATCAGTGTTATTATTAAATTAACACTGGAAATGTGTACATCCCTTACTATGCGGTAATCATAAAATAAAAAGACATAATGGATACAGTTTTCTGCTGAGTCAGAGGAACATTTTGTTTTGTGTCAACGTTTTTAATCTAAATCATTGTGGTAAATAAGATATGCTACAGATTTTTTTTTTCTCCATTATATTTAGCGCATTCATTTAGAATGGTAAACAGACGTTTCACCAAACTACCGAGTAGGTGTCCTACATCACGTTTTAATCGACACACTGCAGACGATCCAAATCGAGTATTCACCCAAACCAGGGGTCAGCAGCCTCCTGTTAAAAGAGCCATTTTTGGCTCCAAAAAATACAATAAAAATCTTTCTGGAGCCGCAAAACATGTTTGCACTTTATAAAAAAGTTCCGAAATTGCTTTCTTTTTGTCATCCCCAGCTGGATACTTTAAGCAAACGCAGTTTGCTTGTTACGGTTATGTCTCATAATATAACTTTTTTTGTTGTTTGCTAAATTCCTCACCTCAGACCAGCATAGCGGTAAGCCGGCTTATCTTCCTACGCACTATTCATTTCTTAATTTTTTTTCAAGGCTTTTGTTTTTTTGGATTTGTAATTGATGATGTTAGTCTGTAGAAACTCAAGACCGCTTCGGCAAAATGTGCCGTTATATTCATCATTGTGTGGTTTGACAGACCACAGTCAGGACTGCAGAAAGAATCACTGACTACCTTTACATGCACATAATATTCTGTTTTAGGCCCTTATTCTGAAAAAGACAATATTCCAACTAAGCTGTTTACGTGGCTAATGAAAGTGGATAGTCGACTAATATTCCCGTTTACATGTAGCCGTGCAAAATACAAAGTTTTCCACCCGTGGTGGACTTGTTCGACCGTGCGAACACAGCGTCCCTCTTTCATTCCTTCAACCAGCTTTTTAAAAAGGTTGACTTTGCGATATTTGTGCATATCAAAAAACCCATTGATATCCATGTCTTTCATAATGTTTAAAAGTAGCTGTGTTTCTCCTTCTTTTGTTCTGGCCATGCATCTCTACCGCAGCCTGGCAAACTCTTGGCCGGTTGAATTGTATACAACAACCATAGCAATGCATAGAGCTGACTGTAAGCCGTAAACTGTTGCAAACTGCGGAAAAAAACTATTTGAAAATCTCACTGCACGCAATTGGATAACCCTGTGACCAATCCCAACAATACACGGGATGATGTATCCAGAGCACCATACGCTAAACTACCAGCAGAGCTATCTGGTAGATTAAACTGTCGTCATCTGTTTAGCTCGCCTCTGGCCCGCCTATATCAGATACACTGATGGGATTGGTGCAGCTCGGCTACAAGGGCTTAGTTAATGAGCATCATTACTGAATGCCAGAGAGACTCGCTGAGCAAATTCAAATTGGGCTCTCGTGAGAACTCTGGATTTCCAGGGTAGTAAAACCCCTGATTGAGACACATATTCCAAATATTCTGTATACATATCCAGGGTTGTAGCACAAAATTCTGGGCCCTGTAGAAAGGCATTTTCTATGGGCCCCTCCCCACATCCACAGCTATTCATTCTAGCATCTTTTTGGGCCCTCCGCACATGAGGGCCCTGGGTACTCAGTCCCCTTCTCACCCCATCCCCCCCCAAACAGAATATGCTGTTAACATGAGCTGAATCAAATTCGTAATATTGTCATATTCAGAACAATAGTGGATTATTGGTGTGCATGTAAACCTACTCACTGGTGCCAGCCTGCCCTCTATCCAGGACTTCTACTCCTCAAAAATCAGGAAACATACAGGAAGCATCACTGCAGACCATCACACACTGTTTCAGCTTCTCCCCTCTGGTTCGCGTTACAAAACACTGTTTTGCCAAAACGACCAGACACAAGAACAGTTGAAGTAGGGCCACAGAAGTACTGCACTGCTCCCCCACCACCAAACCCCCCCTTTCTTATGATGTTATCCGGGCTGCACCCAGAGATGGCTGTGGGTAGGGAAGAATTAGGTCAGGCTGGAACATACTGCAGTGGGGTTAGCGTGGCATAGGTTGCCCATACAGTTGAAAATGAGCCGGCTGGTTAACACTGGCAAGTTTACAGAAATGTTAAATAATGTGCGTTGTCCTTTTTTTAATAAATAAAATAAATGAAATTATGTTATGCTGTGCTGCTTGTCTGCTGCAGTAAAATATGGAAAGAGAGGTAGGTCGCTAGAAATATGTAGGGAGAAAGAGAAGAAGCATAGCAGCACACAAGCCTTTCACAAATCCACACCGACTATTGGAGTGGGGAAAAAGAAAACAAACCAAGGGCATTTGTTGGCCCTGTTCTCCTGTCCGCCTGGAGTGCAGTGCGGTGCAGTGCAGCAGCAACGGCGGAGCTCTGCTTCTCCCTGCCGCCGAGGTTTAGCACAGCTCATATGCATAACGGTATTCAGCTCACGTTAAGGCAATCGCTCTGCCGCGGAAACAACGAGGTGCCAAAACGATGATGGCCAAGCGGGTGCCGAGGGGAACAGCTGTTTCTAATAATAGTCTCTTAGAAAGTCTTCATCCCCAGTGGTACTGCAACCCTCACCCGCTCCCAACACACACAAACACACACACAAACACACACAAAGTGTGTCTCACTATCTTTGTGGGGACCCGTCATTGACATAATGCATTCCCTAGCCCCTTACCCTAACCTTAACCATCACAACTAAATGCCTAACCTTAACACTAACCATAACCTCATTCTAACCCTAATCCTAAAACCAGGTCTTAACCCTCAAACAGCCCATTAAAGTTGTGGGGTCCAGCATTTTGGCCCCACAAAGCAGTCTGGACCCCACAAGTATACTGTATTCCCGGTTTTTGGACACCACGAATGTAGTTAAACAAGAACACACACACACACACACACACAGGTCATCCTCCTTATTCTGTGTTCCCATCTTCATGAGGCAGCAGTTTCTCACTGCTGCCTCATGGGATGTGATGTCATCTCCAGTTTAATACTGGCCACTAACTAAATGGCTAATTCGTTCTTTTTTTATGACTCTGCTCTACTGCTTGTATCTTGTCTTCTGTTAATGTAAACAGATATTGGCTCTGGAGCCCTGACACTTGCTTTTGCGATAGCAAGTCATTGTCAATATATCATAGACATAGTGATGATGAAACAAGACTTGAGGGACTAGTGTTTTGCGACACTGCAGTTTGTAGAGCATTTTACTATGACTACAGACGAGGAGAGCAGTGACGTAATGCGTAGCAGACTATAGGGCAGGTGAATTTGTTCTTCATTCTCAAAAATGAGTGCAGAACAGTCCCTCCAGAAAAACTTGATTATGCGATCGCATAATTCAATGCATAATCAGCCAAAGTCCGCATATTTACGTGGGGGGCGCCTTTTATTTGCACTTTCGCCGCATAAATTGCAGATTTCTGCACAACATATTTCATTGCATGGCTTGCATGATTTCATAATCCCTGCATTTTTGTTGCAAAAAAGTCACATATATCTTAGCAGAAAGTTGAAAAATGTTGTGTTTCCTTCACACAAGCAGCCATTTTCCCCTGTTGCCATGGGAATGTTAAAAAGTGCCGCAATTGTCATCAAATCACTTTTTTTTGTCTTTTTCATCAAACCGCAGTTTTGCAAGTTCCGGCAATTTTTGCAAGTTCCCGCAATTTTGTCCTGTTCTCTTTTATTTATATATTTTATACTGTCCCAACCAGTAGAACATGTCCTGTTCTCTTTATTTATATATTTTATACTGTCCAACCAGTAGAACATGTCCTGTTCTCTTTATTTATATATTTTATAATTTTGTAACTTTTGTAATTTTACATATGTTAAAAAAATATCTAAATCAATATCGATATCGCAATATTCATAATCCATATTGCAATATCACATTTTGTCAATATCGTGCAACCCTAACACACACACACACACACACACACACACACCATGTGTCCTTACCAATGTTGAAAGAAAATCAAATTATTGCCACAAGGACACCACCATTGCAATATTTTGAAAAGGCACAACTTACTAAGCAGGGGAAATAAATAACAGCAGACGTGTCTCTTTTTCAAGGTTTTACACAACATGGCTCCTCTTCTACCACTCTGCACTTAGTACTCCTAGAGGACAAAGTTGTTTTGGGCAATCTACTTTTTTCTGTCAGAGCCCCCCACATATGGAACTTACCCAATAAGAAACTGTGACAACTACTAGTCCTTCTCCACAACATTAAGAGCCTGGTTTATTAGAAACCAAACTAGGAACAGTGATGTATTTTAATGTTTGTTGCCATAAGTAAGTTGCTCCTGCTTATTCTCATCTCTGTACATAATGTCCACACTTCCCCCGGCCTAACTTTGTCATGCTATTTGCTGATTCTGTGTGTCTTAAGATCTGTCTCTCTTGTCTCTATGCAGTGCAGGCTCTGCTTCTATCTGTATCTGCATTTATCTCCCTGCTTTTATCATTGATTGTATTGCAATGCTTTTATTTGTAACACTGTCTTTAACTTGCCTGCCCATGGACTACAAATGAAAATTAGCCTTTCTTGCTGGCATGTTTTTGGAAAGGTTATTAATATTTCATACATACATACATACATACATTCATACATTTCATATTTATATATTATTACTGTATATTTGTTTTTATTATATATGTTTAAAGTCTTGATAATATGTTGTTTTTATTGTTGTTTGTATACCTGGAGTGGTAACGAAAATAATTTCCCCCTGGGATCATTAAAGTATTTCTGATTCTGATTATGTCAAAGAAAGTAATAAACTAAACTATTCAAAGGCTCATGAATCCAGGTGATCTTGAGTCTGAAAATCTGTTTTTTAAAATGCCTTAAATGAAAATGAAATGCGCCTATTAAAGTAATTAGCAGATGAATTAAATGCCTATGCTGTAACCACCCTTGTCTTTGTCTGGGGAAATTGTTCAGATGTCCAGGACATGCTTGCCTTTTTTTTTTTTTACGGAAAGTTTGCATTTCCCTCCAGCTCGTTGGGGGAAATGCATGCATAAGCATCTTTAGAAAGTGCAACGAATGCTGGAAAGCCGGAGAGCTGTGAGTGGAATCTTAACTGCAGCTTTGCACCTCAGGTTAGCTCGATAGAAGAGCAGTGATGTAACATTCTCCTGCCAGCTGTGTTCAAAGGTTACCTGCAGTCAACTGAAGCATTTTGATGCATAGTTCATCAGAATGCCCGCAAGGCTTTTAGGAGCTAATATAGGTTTCATACAGCTTCATTTCTTTAACTTTTTACATTCTTATCCATTGTCCATCATTTCTCCCGAGACAACCCAATCTCACGGCCGTTCGTGAAATAGTCACAAAATTTGATCTGTTGATTAGTGTACACGGACACGAATTCCCGTAACGCTCAGAATGAATTTCAAACTAATTTAATTTTAATTAGAAGCATCTTTCTTGCCTGTACCGTGTATTTTTTTCTGTCAGTCGGGACGGCAGCAGAGAAGCTTTATCGCTTTGTTGTTATTGGTATTTCTAGGCCTATAACGCTGCTTTAATCGATATTTATTCCCTGGATGTTATAATGGATTTTATTTATTTATTTGAATGTTATTATGTCTTATTACCAGTAAAATATGCTGTAAGACACAGCACTCCAAGTACATTTATAGCCTATCTCTCTGTAAAGCCAATATTGATTCAATTTACATATTTAATGAGTAATTTTGTCAACCGCAACCGTGGGACAAATTGCTCAGTTTTTCTAGTAATTTAAGCACCATGCAATGTGACTCCAGCCAGTCAGAAAGCTTTCAGGAAGTGACATACTTCAGCTCAGTACGTCCGAAAGAACAAACACATAATATAATATGGATGTATCTGTCATACATTGTATGTGAGGATTTAAACAATACAAATAACAATAATAAAGCCTCTGGCTGGCAGATAGCCAATCATAGTTTAGGATAATGGAGTGGCACCTGCATAGGGGTGCCAAACTGATTTCAGTGCTGGCCTGTGCCACTCCTTGGACACACTTTAATACATACAACACATCGAAACACGTGCATTGTGTTTTTTACTACAATTTATACCGTATCGCAACACTACACTACCTCAATTGTGATTGTTATGGGTTACTATGAAGAAAACAGAGCTCCCATTCAGTACAGCTGCAGGCGATGGAAATCAATACTTCTATTTTTAAATGTCATGTTTGTTGTGTTTATCAAGTGTAAAAGTTGTTTGACCATACAGTATTGACATTTTACAAGTCATTGTAAAGAATTGTTATAGGCGTGCTGCGATGGAGCATGTGGTGCAGGAGACAGCTGTCAGATTATTCTACCCAAAAAAAGTAGAAGACATGAGGCTTCGTTGTTGTGATAAAACTGACTGGAAAACATAATCATGTCAGGTCATATGAGCTGTCATACCTTTATGATGGGATGAAGATGTGGAGGAGTGGAGATTGGGAGTGGGTGGATGTGTTGACCACAGGGCTGCATCAGGAACAGTTGAAGGGTTCAGGCTGATGAGGCGACAGGAGCCACTGAAGGGCAGGTGAAGGAGGCAGCCCCAGCTCTCTAAGGAGTCTTGGAAAGAATTGGAGCGAGCAGGCCGGTGACTGTTCCCGCTGCTTAATAAGAACTGACGTTACACAACATTATCCACCTTAGCAGTCTGTGCTGCGGCTGGAACAAGTTATTTTTGAAAAAGAAGGTACAGACTGCATGGAAAGATGTGGCACTCTGCCATCTGACAGCCCAGGCTGTGAATCATGGCGCACAACTCAACTGTGCACAGAGATTAATTTTCTCTTACACAGAAGTATCCTGTGACACCAACACACCCATTGTTTGTTGTGTGATTGCTTAATACTTCCATTGCCAACCCTCTCACTGCACTAACTCTACTGATCCACATGGTTGAAGCCTGATTATAACCTTAAAAGACCTGTCTGGGCTTACAAAAATGGCACGAGAGAGATTTTGTATGTTATATCCATGCTAAAACCAAAAAAATTATAATAAGTAATTTCACATTAGTCTTTTCCAAAGCATACTTTACCATGGACTATTGTTTAACTGTAGGGTAGTACAATGACGTACCGGAAGAACAAACTAATAATTCAATAAGTCAGTTAGAGGAGCCAAAACAAGCAGGGGCCATAGTCACAAACATTCTGAGAAAAAAGATGCATACATAATTTTCATGATGTGAATGGAAGTTTAACTGGGAGAATGTGACTTCTGAAACTGACATGACTCGATCAGCTAGAGGGAAAAATAACTTAAAAATCAAGGTGAGATTCAATAAGTTTTTCTAATTCATTCCTGGACATGGATCCTCAAATTCTTGCTATGGTTTTAAGATTACAGAATTCTGAATGTGTTATTGATTTGATGTGACTGTTAAAGTTTTACTGAGTCAGAGATTAACTGTGAGAGTTTATGACTTGATTTTTGGTATTCAAAGATAGAGTCATGATTTATAGCACTGACTCTCAGCTTGTCTTTAGCTAAAGGACAATTTAGCACATCCAATCATTGATATGTGGAATGCACTAACAGGGAGAATATATGGGACAGATTTGCTTGGCGGCAGAACAAGATGCATTTAGGTGTCACCTGCATAATTATGATAACTAATGTTATAGTTTTTTGTAATTTGGCCTAATGGAGGCATTAGATTAGAAAACTTAATTAATCCCCAATGGGGAAACTCATTTGCCAGCAAATCATACAGACAACAAACAACAAAGACATCACATTCACAGTACACAACAAAACACAATTACACAGTACAAGTAATAAATAACACAATAAAGAGCCATCTTAGACATGAACAACAGCTGAAAGACGCTATATCCAAAGACCACATGCAAAAAAATCTGATCAGTAATGGATTAGAAGACCTTCCGATTTGTAGAAAAGTAGAAAACTGAGGCATCTTGAGTCGCTTCCTGAATAAGCTTGAGTCTGTAAAAAAACACTATGTATTGTAAATGATAAGGGACCCAAGGATTGAGCCTTGGGGAACTCCACAATTCATGCTGTGTACTTTCAGACTGTGCTATAAAGTCAACCCCGTTTTTCAGTTTGTCCAGCAGTACTGTATGGTCAGCGGTGTCAAGCCAACAGTAACATTCAACAGGACTAGGACTGAAATATTTCCTAGAACAGTTTCTAGATCAATATCATTCTGAACCTTAATAGGAGCAGTCTCTGTCACTGTGCTAGGGCCAAAATCCAAATTGAACATTGTCAAAGTAACCATTTGAAGGTCAAAAGTTACTCAATTGCTCATACACAACTTTTGCAATCATTTTACTTAAAAAAGGAAAGGTCAGTCAGTAGTTGCAATCACAATCTGAAGGACTATAACTCATAGCAGTTCTCACAGCGATATGAGAAACTAAACAACCCATGGAAATTGCACAGGGCAGAAGAATTCCATCAGCCGTCGACCTGTTGAGTTTGATGTGCTAACCTTCCTCTCATTCTGTGTCCTTCCCGCAGGACTACACCATCACCATGTACTTCCAGCAGTCCTGGAGAGACAAGCGCCTCTCCTACACAGGCATTCCTCTCAATCTCACCCTGGACAACCGGGTGGCAGACTCGCTGTGGGTCCCTGACACCTACTTCATTAATGACAAGAAGTCCTTCGTACATGGGGTGACGGTGAAGAACCGGATGATCAGACTGCATCCTGATGGAACTGTGCTCTACGGTCTCAGGTGAGAGCTGTTTTCACTCTTCTTTTCTTTGGTATGGGTTCTTTTTTGTATTTCCACTGTATTTCCAAACTGGGACCAGGGAGCATTAAAAGGGCAAAAGCGGGATTGTCATTTTGATGTGCTATTTGGTAAATAAGAGAAGTAAGCATTTGTCAACGCACAACAGAGAAAGTGACACTGATGCTTTTGCTTTTATTTGCTCTTAAAACCGAAAGTCCCCTCCGGCAGGGGCAACATGTTGCATAGTTACGAAAAATTGCTATTTTTGTAACTATAGAAGTTATGAAATTTATTCATTGTTTTAAAAACATGGGGCTTTCCGGTTTCAGAATCCATAAACCAATTGTATGTTGTCCAAACTGTCTTATTGCAAGTATTTTAACAATAAAGCAATACAAATAATAATAATTAATTCATAATTATAAGAGCAAGTTGTGTTCAAAACATCCAGGATCATTTTCTGAGATGTATAAGTTGCAGTGACAAATCACTTGCTCTGACTTTTGCTATTTCTGACTGCTGTGCACCTGGGAAATGCCTGCCAAAAAGTGCCTTGCTTCACTATCGCAATAGTCAAATATTAGTTGTCACATCAAGAGTATTCTCTGTGACATAACTGCATATTGAGGGCTTTCAATGGTAGGCCTACTGTAGTTAATATAGTTGGCTTTTTTATGTGATGGAATGTATAATGAAAAAATGTAAATGAGCACATCTTGCAGCACCTTGGCCAATCCTCGGTGCACCCCGGGGTGCCGCAGCACCCACTTGCCACTGCAGTAGGGAGTGCTACCTTTATATCATTATAGTGGAAGTGTTCTGGATTCATGATTACATAAATTGTTACTTCATATCATGGTTAATCACATTTTAAAGGTGATTGGCTTTTCCAAAGCGTGGCAATAATAGAGCTTTATTCTCCAATGCCCTATGTGTGGGTATGTTTTCCCTTTTCCTATATAACACCAACAACTCCTAATTAGAATATGACGTTTGGTCATGTTTGCATACAAAAACACTGCAGAATTCAGTTAGCAGCTGATTAGCATGGAGAAAATTCCTCAAAGGCTTCCATCAGAAGGGTAAGTGGTGCTCTATCTGTGTCTCCTCTGGAGCTTTGAGGGGAAACCAGCTAGTAAATCATTTATGAAGCCTCTCCTGGTGCAGTGTACACATGGCCGTGCCCTCTGCAGCAGAGCACAGATACGATGAAGTGAGATGCGTGGAGTTTACTGAGGAAACCCGCCACTGTCTGTAATTCAGTCTTCTGAGTTCAAAAGCATGCTGTGTTGGAGAGAGAGAGAGAGAGGAATGATGACTTGGCAGTTTTCAGCTGAGAGATTTAATTTTTTATTTTAATTTTTTTTTAGCTTTGAGGCAATGCTGCACATTTCAATAAGGTGCTGCTGCATACAAGGCCTCTCCTGGACCAGCATCTAATTCTAATGTTTTAAATCACTCTAACATGTAATGGGTGTCATAGAGCTGCAGTGTTTATAACGTAACTGACCATTTGAGTTGTTGGCTGTGATTTATGCTCTCTTCATGTTCTCTTGGGTTATAAAACCCCCACAGACCCCAAAGACTAGGGTTGAAGCTGAGTGGGGTCTGCGCAGTTCCCAAACCTATAAAAATTACATCAGCCCCATGAGACACCATCAGGGGTTCCTGGGATGTTTGCATTATTCAAATGAGAATAGCAGAATAATTGCTAAATAATATCTAACCTATAATCCCCTTAAATAATAAGGTTTTATGCATTATATGTTGTTTGCCCCCCCATTCCATTCTTTAGAAATGCATTCTCTAAATTCAAAACACTGTCAAAAGCTATTCAATTCAATTCAGCTCCATCCTGAAATCTAATCACATCTGAACCTGGAACTTTCTTTTGACAATTAGTTGTAAATTATGAGGAAAGTAGAAAAGCAAAATGGTAAATTCTACCTCATCGAAAAAATCCTGTCATATGCAGTGTCAATATACCAAATCTTACTTCAGGACAAAAAAACATATACAACATATATTTCACATTTATAGTCTTAAATAGACAATACGTTGTCAATTTGGGCTTTTTGGCCAGAACTCATTTTGTTTGTGCCTTTACCCCTGACATGGTACTGCCACCTTTTTTTTTCTTCCTTATGATACATCAAATATTTGTTGCCCATTCGCCTCCAGTAGAAGAATTGTAATGACATATTTCACAGTAAGCCCTTTGGTTGGTAAATCCAGCAGCCTATTCCATAGTTAATGTTTTGTGTTGTATACACTACCGGTCAAAAGTTTGGGGTCACTTATAAATTTCCATTCTAGTCCATTCCAGACAGAATACCAGCTGAGATCAGTTGCATTGTTTTTTTAATCAGGGCAGCAGTTTTCAGATTACATTATGTGCTGACATAATTGTAAAATGGTTCTCGACTTGAAATCCATGCTTTTTGGTCTAAACGTCATACACAAAATTAAAAGTGGTACATCTCCCATATACTTTGACACTCAGGGGTGTGCCTGATATGGAAAGATGATTGATGTGGGTGTGTTTGTGTATTTGAGAAGTGTTTTATTTTGTAGTTTTTTTGGCTTTTTTCTTTGCACTTTTCAAATGGAAATAAAGAAACGCACATATTTGTAGAAAAAAATCATATAAAATCCATTTTTGAGTCTTTTGGCTTCTTGATTCTTTTTGTAGTAAGCTGAGACATGTGGCTAATGCCCTGTGTTGTCTGTCACCTGCCAGATGTGTTTACAGCAGTGTATTCAAATCATTTTACAGATGTATGACTTGGACGTAAATAAAAAACCTCCATTCTAGCCTCTGTAACTCTGTCAGTGAGGCCTAGAATCACCCTGACACTTATAGCAAAAACTTGAGTATTACCTTTCCAATGATATCAGGCACACCCCAGAGTGTCAAAGTATATGGGAGCTGTACCACTTTTAATTTTGTGTATGACGTTTAGACCAAAAAGCATGGAATTTCAAGCGTTTCTTCAGCCACTTCTGTTTACAACAGTCAAGAACCCTTTAGCAGTTATGTAAGCACATAATGTAATCTGAAAACTGCTGCCCTGGTTAAAAAAACAATGCAACTGATCTCAGCTGGTATTCTGTCTGGAATGGAGTGGAATGGACATTTCTAAGTGACCCCAAACTTTTGACCGGTAGTGTATATTTTAGTGTGCTGTTTTCTATGATCATGACCGTCGCGGTGACTGGTATCAGTCTCCCAGTAACTTTTTCTGGGCTAAATGTAACTGTAAAGACAGCAAAACTTAACGGTCATGTGACCAGCCATGACAACGGTATCTGTTAGGATATCCTACAGTACAGATTGTTGTGCACAACCTTTCGTATGAAAGAAATGAGAATGTGTTGCCAAAAAAGAGTAGGGGCACATGTAATGTAATGTAATGCCATCTGATCATCCTTTGCTCACATTAGTCTATATCAACAATGTTTTATTTCCGGGATTGTTCAGGTGTAGCTGGAAATTCCACCGGATGTCCCTCATTTCCGTGTGTCCGTTACCTTCCGCTTTCTTTGTGTTGGCATACCAAACTCCGGTGGATTTCTGAGGACTATAGTTAACTGCTCCTCAGATCTCTGCAGGGTAAATCCAGACAGCTAGCTAGACTATCTGTCCAATCTGAGTTTTCTGTTGCATGACTAAAACTACTTTTGAACGTACACACGTTCCACCAAAACAAGTTCCTTCCCGAGGCTATTTTGCAGAAGCCCAACACGATTGTGCCAAAAATGCCAATAAACCGGAGCACCGTTTTTCTCCCCTCCCGGGATGTTGTGTGGACTAGCCAGACCCCCCCCTCCGCAGCGCTGTCGAGGAAGGTCTGGCAATGTGAGACTAGGCTCGCATGAACAGTGTGTGTTGATGGTTTTGGCTTGCTCAGCGCCATCATGATGTACAGGATTTGGTGATGGTGTGGCAGGTGGCTGAGCAGCAGGCTTCTTTTTACAGTCGACCAGCACAGGAACACAACCAGCATGGTTATCATGGCAACACTTTGTTTAGAGGAAGACATTGTGGTGACTATATAGTACACAGCATCCCTTGTGTAATGTTATTTTTTTATTAATTTTTTTAGACATGGCTCTGAGTGGTTTTCAGTGGACATGTCCTCTTCACTTTCCAGAAGAGAAAATAAAGATAGACAGATAGATAAACAGATAGATAGATAGATAGATAGATAGATAGATAGATAGATAGATAGATAGATAGATAGATAGATAGATAAATAGAAAGTAGTCAAGGTTGCTTTCAATTATTACTATACACTCACAACTACTCTGTGAACATTCTTTGCCCATTGTAGCCTCTCAGGCTGCATGCAGGCTGCCCTCCTCTCTGATTGGTGGAGCTTGTTGTAGCCGTAACCTTCCTGAGAGGAAGATCTGCAGACTTTTCTCTACTGTGCTGTGCTGTTTTTGTGGAAATGTTTCATTTGATCTATATTTTGACCATAGTTGACCATGTGTAAATATAATATTCTTCAAAAAAAGACTAAAATTGAACATCCATCAACGACAAGGCAGGAGAGTGCTCTATTTTGACAAAGATGCAACGACATATCATCTGCAGAAAATCTGCGGAATTAAGCAGACTTTTTTTGGGCTTTTTGGCCGAGATGTGTTAACATTCTGAGTTTTATTCTTAGTTCAATAATTCATTTTGAAAAGCCTTTTTTAACATCGAGGCCAGGGGAATACAGTACAGATTATTCCGGCATTTCTAACCCAATGCGGAAAAACGCTGCGGAAAATTCTGGGGACTCTGTGTAGCCCTGCTCATAAGAGGTAAGCACAGGTAAACACAGCATAACTGCTAGGTTTTCACCAGATGAACTCAGCCCAGGTGACACATACACACACACAAAGGAGTGGAGGTGGGGGGGGGCAGTATATCAGGACAGACCCGGAGTGCTTTCCATTTAGGCCCAAACAGGAAAGAGCATGTTGAAAAGGACAGAGAGCAGTGGCTAGATTTGTCCAAAACCAACAGTGGCAGGCCCTGCCTTCATGGCTGAGTGAACACAGGCCTTGTGGGCTGTCCTCATCATTCCCTGTCCCCTCCAAGGTAAACACTTCTCTGTGTGTCCAGATAAGCAGTGCTTGATTTCCCCTAAGTCCGTTCACACGCAACATATCCCATCTGCCTCGCCCCGAATCTCCTTCAATTTTTGATCTTTCCATCACACTTATTCGACCGCCCCGCCCCGGCCCCTTCTTCTTTCTCCCCTTTTTTTTTTAATACTGCCTTTGAATTTTTCATTCCACTGAGGGAGGCTGTTTCAAGATTGAGAGAAAACATTATAGTGATGAAAATGTCAGTCCCTTTTATGGCGTTATTGTCAGCATGACGGAACGGCGTCCGTCTGCATCTCTGCCTGAGAACTCGTGACGTAGAAGGCCCCCATCTGCCATCATTCGATTCATCCATCAATAAAAGACGCTTTAATTATGCTATTGTTATATCCGTTCATGTTTATTCTCAGCAAGCCCTACTAAATGACAAAAACAGTTGTTTGTCACTTCTCAAAATGACTGCTACAAAAACTATACACACAAGCTTCTTTGGTTGGCGAAAGATCGTGGAACAGAAGCAGCTGTTTGTTGACTGTTGGTAGGACAACCCTTTCCACCAGGTGTCCTCTCCAGGACGTTTGGCGACATTAGAACATTCATGATTCAAGGCTTTGATTCTGAAAGAGGACAGAGACAACAACAAGAAGTCCAGTGCATAATGCACAATGCATAATCAGCCAAAGTCCGCATATTTATATATTTATAGCGCAATGTCGCCGCATAAATTGCCGATTTCCGCCCAAAATACGCAGGGCTTGCATGATTTCATAATCCCCGCATTTTCGTTGCAAAAAAGTCCCATATATCTTAGCAGAAAGTTGAAAAATGTTGCGTTTACTTCACACAAGAGCAGCCATTTTCCCCTGTTGCCATGGGAACCTTATGAAGTGACATAATTTATGCGACGTGAACATCATCGAAAAGCAGGGTGTACGGGGGGGGGCGGAATCACATTTTTTTTCTTTTTTCATCAAACCGCAGTTTTTGCAAGTTCCTGCAATTTCATCGCATCAAATTGCATAAATATCCCGCATATTCCATCGCATTTTGTAAGAAAACGTGCCGCATAATCAAGGATTTTTGCCAGCAACAATCACGCAAAAAAAATTTTTCTGGAAGGACTGTTTTCAGGCACTTGTCCTTTGGACAAGTACATTTATGTTTCACTTGTCCATGCACAAAAGTCGCTTGTCCGGTTAAAGATTTATTATTTTATAATATTTTTTAAAATGTTTTGCTAATGCAGAATTCGAACAAACCGTTGAAAGCATCCAAACACTATCAACATTAATAAAATTCAGTTGAAACCGTAGAAACAAACGTGTCCCAAGAATAGATTTCCCCTTCAACAAGAAAAAAGGATCTCCAGACTCCAAAGTCATATTTTGCACACTGGTGTGCAGTGTATCACCAGAGGTAGTGGTTACTTGAACTTGAACTTATACTATATCTAAAATAATTTTGTAGACATAGCAATGGATTTTGCCACTAAATGTTGGTGTTAACTTTTTTGCAGCTCCTGTGTTTCTGGCGAGGATAGTCTATTCTACCCTTCTCGAAACTCCCCATAGCCCCAATTCTGCATTTTGTTCTGATGGAGACTGAATTTTTTTTCCCACTAGATAAAAATAATGAGAAAAACAAAACACAAATTCCCATGAAGTTGACAGTTTTTTTAATTTTTTTTTTATTTGGGTTTTCCTAAAAAAATATATATATATAATAATAAAAAAAAGTATAGTCTCGTACAAAAGTAATCTCTATATCATCACTTATGAGCCACTAGAAGAGTGTGGGGGTGTCTGTATTTGCAGAGACCCTACCCTACCCTCTGCCTGTATGTTCTTATTGCCGTGTTTGGGACGTTTCTTGGCGTCAACCTTTGGGCACTGGTGTGTAACCCCCATCAGTGCGTAAGCACACATCCAACAAGAAGCTCCAAAAATGGTGGAAACACAGCACAGCATCTGGGGTTGGCTTTCACTTTGGCTGCTGTATGCGATGCTGCAGGTGGTATACTGGGCAGTTAGTGGGCGATTAATACTTAACAGTGCCGCAGTCGAGCCGCTGCTGTGCCCGGTGCGTTCCATACAGACGCTAAAGGGTGATATTTGCGTTGGTATCTGACGCTGAAAGCCACTGACCAAGCATTTGACAAGTAAGGAATGAGAACGGATTGGTTTACAAACAAAAAGCGGAAAATGCCTGCATTGTATGCCTTTTTAAGGTGGAGAATCCAATAAAAAGAAGGTACATGGACCATTGAAGGGACATTGTCCTTCCTTAACACGTTCTGTCAATCTGATTACCTTATCATTTGATGATATGATTAGTTGTCTACAGCCTGGCAGGTAATACAATAATATGCAGATATACTTTTTTGTGCTATCAGCACTACTTTCTCTTTTTTTCTCAGATACTGGGAGGACATGTCTCTTTCCTTCACCACTCTGGCTTCAGCTTTTCACAGTTTTCTGAAGGAGCTGGAAAGATTTCTTTTACACTGACATGCTGCAGAATCATTATCCCCTGCAGGCTCCCACAATTATTCATCCAGTGTGCTCACTGCCGACACAGGGGCTATATTTAGGTTTGCCATAATGACCTCACCACTGACTGGCACATACACACTTTGGTTGTTAGCAGCTCAACACCTCGGTTCGGCGAAGAAGACATATGGTCTTTTTGTTTATAGTTAGTAGTCCACTCCCCAGCAGAATCAGACCTGTTTGGCTGTGACTGATGGAGAATGTCTGTCCTCAATAGCAAAAAGAGATAAAAGACGACAGAGCAGCCCGCTGGGCCTGTGCTGGTGCACAGTTTATAACGAGTCATTGTGCGATGGTATCCTATTATAACCCAATTTGACGTGATAAATAAGCATCCTTGCACATGTGGTTTTTGGACATTCGTTACAACACAGGTTCGAGTGAATTTACTTGCTTATACATTGGCCAATTAGTAGCTAAAAATACAGTTTTACAGATTTTGGGGCAATGCAATATCTAAATGTAAAATTGGTGTTGATGATGTCTGAGTGCCTGCACTTTTGTGAAAGCAATGCAGAGCTGCAGTTAATCAGAATCCAGTATTGTCTTCTCCTCTACTTTTTTTACAGTAAATAAATAAAGTCTTTGAGTGAATAACTTCATAATTATGCCACTCGAAATAATTATACATTCAGGCCTCCTATCTGTCAAACATCTCAACTTCAGTTTGATTTAAATCCCAGAGTTTCAGTGATATGGAATGCTTTACCATCACATTTTTCAAAGCTAACACTTGTACAATTTAAGAAAACTGTTAAAGGTTTGCTTTTGTCTGTGCAATGACATCCCATAATGTCTTTTATAAACAACCCATTTAACTCCTAATATTATTTTACCTTTCATATTTATTCTGTTGATTTGATATTGTGTGTAATTTTAGTTGTGGCTTCTTTTTCTCTTTCTTCTGTTTTCTTTTCTAATCAGTATTCTAGTTTTAATTGGAGTATGCATTGGAGGGTGCCCAGATTAAGCCCCTCTGAGGGTTTTTTGCATCTCTCCTTCACATCTTTTATTGATTATGTGTTTCTTAATCTGTAGTATTTGTATTTGTGTAAACCAATAAACTAAACTATAGAAAGACATAAATTGTGACCAATGCAATGCACCTTTAATGTTTGGAATCGCTCTGAATGATGTGTATATGTCTATATAAATTGCATAAAAGGAGAGCTCCAAAGAGCTTCAGAGTCCACATTGTTCATACTTTACAGGACATGTTCCCTATACTAAATTTGACCCAGTTGGAATGTGGACCATGTGGACTCTGACTGGGAGTCTAACATGGATTGGTACCTAGGGTTTCAACATAGGCTAAAATGTAATTTTCAATCTCAGTGTGCATTCATAAGTAAGTAAAGTTTATTTCTAGAGCAGATTTAAACAGAGGTTTAGCTGATCAAAATGCTGTACAAAAAAAACACAAAGGTGCTGTATTTTACATTGAAATGTAAAAATAGAAAGTAGAAAGAAAACAGAAAGAACATACCAACGACAACAACAAGCAGCAATACACAATATATAAGGAATTATAGACATGATAGTCTATATCGACGACGTTTCGTTTCCGGCATTGTTCAGATGCCGCCAGAAATTCCACCAAATGTGCCTCATTTCTGTCGGATGTCAGTCACCTTTTGCTTCCTTTGTGTTGGGGTTCTAAACTCCGGTGGATTTCTGAGGACTACGGTTAACTGCTCCTCAGATCTCTGCAGGGTAAATCCAGACAGCTAGCTAGACTATCTGTCCAATCTGAGTTTTCTGCTGCACGACTAAAATGTACACATGTTCCACCAAAACAAGTTCCTTCCCGAGGCTATTTTGCAGAGGCGCCGTTGCTCCGTCCGGCGACCAGCGCCGCCCAAGACGATTGTGATTGGTTTAAACAAATGGCAATAAACCAGAGCAACGCTTTTTCTCCCATTCTGTGCGGACTAGCCAGACCCTCGTCCACAGTGCTGTGGAAGAAGGTCTGGCAATGCGAGACTATAGACATGATAAAAGATTGAGGGATAAGTGGGCTAAAAAAGGCCAATGAATAAAAATGTGTCTTTAGCCTAGATTTAAAAACAGAAATTGAGGAAGCACATCTGATATCTATCGGCAGCTGGTTCCACAGTTGTGGAGCTGCAACTGCAATGGCTTTCAAAGAGAGATTTGTAATCAGATCTAAGAGACCTCGGGACTGAGTGCCGGTGAATAAGATCTGTAATATAAAACGGGGCCTGACCATTATAAGCCTTGAATGCGATCAGCAGGTTCTCAAATTGGATTTTAAAGTGAACGGGGAGCCGATGAAGAGGGGCTGGCGCTGGGGTGATGTGCTCACACTTTTTAGTACAAGTCAAATTCAGCTGCATTTCAGACCATCTGTGGGCGACTTAATGAAGACTGTGGAAGGCCTAAATATATAGTGCAATTGTCCAGTCTGGATGCAATGAAGGCATGAATTACTTTTCCATATCATGGAAGGACATAATTGGCTTGAGTTTGGAAATGGTTCCTAACTTATAGTAACTATTTTTAAGAACAAAACAGATTTTTGGGGCTTAAGCTGCATTCAGACCTAAGAAAGCGATCCCGTGATTTGCTGCAGCAACGGTGCCGCTGCAAAATAGCCTCAGGAAGGAACTTGTTTTGGCGGAACTTGTGTACGTAGGGAGGTGAGCTCTGGAATTAAAATGGCTGTTGAGTGTGTGATGAGACTATTACTCCAGAAAAAAAGGTAAACATAATTTAATTGTCGGTTCTAGCTCTGAGGATGTTTTTCCGAATCGACAAGAGTTTAGAATGCCAACACAAAGAAAGAGGAAGGTGAAGGATATCCGGCTGAACCTCTGGCGACACCGGAACAATCTTGTAAATAAAACGTTGTTGATAAAGACAACTGGCCCACTGTTTTCTCTGGTGTTGACTTTGGCGTCTTAGGAGTTGATCTACTGGCCCGTCCCGTCTCTGAAAATGTAGGAGCAAGTGTTTAAATTGGCATTATTTGATCAATCGACCACACAGTATTTGTAACAGTTTATCTATTTCTCGCCTAAAAAATCTTCACAGTCAATGTGGTGGTTGCCACAATTTGGAAAAGAGTAAGCAGTGTGTGGTTACTTTTGGTTCTACCCAGTTCCTGTAAAATATTTAAGGATTCGTGTGACTTTGTAAACCAAGTTGCTCAGTGAAAGACTTCATGATTTCCATTATGGAACGGATGAACTGCAACATCCTTACCCTATAGTCACGGAGTTGACACACTCTATTTTTACTGCCCGTCCACACTCTCTGCACCTGCCTTATAATTAATCTAGTGCTTGCTAAGTGTGTCCAGGACACGGATCCACAGCCCCAGAATATTCAACAAGGTAAGAAAATAATGAATATTTATGTCTTGAGGGTCTTTTTACGTCCTGAAACTGTAAGAGCTGAGCATGAGGAGATGTGCACGTATAGCTGGGCACTCATTCAGCAGAGTGAAGAGAGATGATCAAGGAGGAGCATCAGTGGATTTTTACTGGCTTCCAAAGTCACAGTTGTCAGCACTTTTCTCTCACCAGTACACTCAGAATTACATCTGTATAATAACAGAAAAAGTTCTCGTAGCTCATTACCCGGACTGTGTCCCATAATTAAAAACGGAGATGATGTGTGTATAGCTACAGTTAAAATACAGAACAATTTCTGTTAGGCCTGTATAAAATTCTCTAATAGAAAGCTGCATAGTTAGTAAATTTCTGAAAACATTGAAAAAAAAAAACTTCATGAATGTTAAAAAAGGGACAAAGGTCGAAAAAAGTAACAAAAAAGTCACAAAGGTCGAAAAAAGCGACCAAAACTTCGGGAAAAATCATCGTCAAAAGCGACAAATGTTGAAAAAAAAGTGACAACGTGGACTTCTGTAATCTCCCAAACCAAAAAAGTTGTCTGAGCACAAATTATATAATTCCAAGTGTAAAAAAACAAATTATTCATAAACTCTCCGTGCTCCTCCAGGCTCAGCTGTTAATCAAACATGTGCATCGGCCCGTCCACTTCTTCTTTTCAGAAATAAAAAAAAATACGAGCTTTTTTTTTTTTGTGACCCTGAAAAGATTTGTGCAGGTTGTTTTCCAGGTAAACCAGTGGGTGGCCATGTGCCTAAATTAAACAGGTGGCAGTTTGAATAATGTATTGGAGCTCAGTGATGCATGATGTACTATGGCTGGGGAAATGTTTCTAACCACGATAGGCCTGGGTTTGCTGTAGACAGCACAGTACAGTACTGTACACACACCTACCAGCTTCTTCATCCTTCTTCATTCCTCGAAGCCATATCCATTGAAAGAACAGTAGGGAAAAGGTGAGAGGGGAAAAAAACAGGTAGCCTAACTACTATATTGAGTACTGTACCACTAACATTCAAAATGGCAACATTTCTGAGTAATGTGACATGCCTGCTTAAAGGCTCTTATATACTAGACACATCCATGGTGGCGCGTGCCATCGTGACGTCAAAATGACAGCGGCGCACGACAAAGCGGAAACACTGAACGGGTTCGCCGACAACCGGATGCCAGGACTCTCGGAGTGACTGCAAGTCTCTCTGGTAAACTTACCGGGTTAAGAGGAGTTCTTTTATGGTGAATGAAAGGCTCGATCCCACCAAGTAGGTCATCGAATCAAATCGAAACATTGACGGCAATGCTGCTGCTGCCAGTTCTGCCGTTGTTTACCTTTTTCTTGTTCTTCTGGTCCGTAGAAAGGGCCTTTGCTCATTAGCGCCACCGCTGTTCAGGAGAAGACTGCAACTAGTGGCGCGAGCAACAGCGCAGGTATAAATCGCCACGGCGATCCCGTGACGTCACATTTGCGTGCGCCAGCTGAGCTGCGGTTACTGTAAAACACGCTTAAGATGTGCCTGTAATAAAAGGTGAAAGCAGAGCAAAATGGTGTTCAACTTCTTTTTAATCTGCCAGTCACCTCCTCACCCACTCACCTAATTTTATTAAAAGCCTATTATCAAAATAATAATAATAATTTGGTCACATGCTGCCTCCAATCCTTCCGAGTGGGCTCCTCCTCCGTCAGCCCATCCTCCAACTCCTCCATCTCCTCCCTCACGCGTTTGTTCTTTATGGATAGGAAAGGGAACACGCCCTGTGCTATCCTCCAGGCTCAAGATCTACTACTGCAAATTGGGTTCAAAGTGTTACAACCACTCCATAATACAGCTTCATTTAGTTTTTATTAGAAAGGTCTTTTAAATAGGGTGGGGGTAGGGGTATTTCATTTCTGAAATACTGTTCACATTCTGCTAAAACAGGTATAAACCACAAGTAAGGGAAACATTGTATAAAACGTTACTGAGCAAAATAAGCATATATGCATAAATACATTCATAACTCCCATAAAACCTTACAAAGTTGAAAGATTGAACATACATTAATCTTACCTATGCGGACTATTAACACATTTTAATTAGCATGTGAAAGTAGCCTACATTGCTACAGAGGTTTATCTTTCTAAATAGAACGGGTTCATTTGAGGTTAGAACATTTGGATTTTGAGAATTTAAATACATATGAATTATTATTATACATTTTAGTTCATCTTAAAGCGCTCTGATGTTTCCTGACTCACTACATTGCAGAACTCACTTATGCATACCTGTCACATTTGTCCTACAGTATATATCCACTGTGCTGCCAGTTCAAATTTGCAGTTTGAGTGATTGTTACTGCAGTGTCAACAAGACAATTGCTCGTCCATAAGTCCTGTAATGTGTTGTCCCATTACAGCGTATTCAATGTTATATGACTGAATGGTTTTAATGGTTTGCTGGGATGTGGTTTAATGATGTTTTCTGTGTCGAACAAATGATGAGGATGACTGAGCCTTTACAAACCCATAATCAGCTGGATGAGGCTGTAATACTGGGTCTGCTGCTGTTGCAGACCAAATGAATGGGACTGACACTCTAAACGCCCACAGCCTGTCTCACTCTCGCAAAGAACTCACCAGGCACCTGCACTTTTTCTTCCTCGAGAGAAAGTGCCCTTTTTCTGGGGAGCTGTTTTATTATAATAAATATATATATAGATTGTATTAGATTCAACTTTATTGTCATTGCACATGCCACAAGTACACAGCAACAAAATGTAGTTAGCGTCTAACCAGAAGTGCTTTAAGCACTGATTAAATAACATATGCTACAGTATATACAGAGTGCAAGGTATGAAATAATATATAAATACAGTATATGGATATGTGTCTATGTGAGTCTATTACTACAGGTATGTACAGGCTATGACTATGGCTATAGTAATACAGAATAAATAACTATACAATATGTACAGTGGTGCAAATTGTGAGTATTGGAGGGATTGTACAATATGTACAGCGATTATACAATATGTACAAATGATGTAGATTTGGTAAGGAAGTCAGAGTTGTGTTAATATATATTTTATATATATATATATATATATATATATATATATATATATATATATATATATATATATATATATATATTTAAACAAAACGTTAAATATATTAACACAACTCTGACTTCCTTACTACTTACGTATTAATTCTAAGAAGTGCCCTTTTTTTCACTTGAGCCCCTGCCAACCAAAATGTCGGTGCACGTCCCTGGAACTAACTGTTAGTGGCTCTCATCAACACAGAGCTCAGAAATGCAGAAAACAAAATGGCTAAATCATTAATTCTCTCCTGAACCTCAAAAACTCAAGTGTTTCCTCCTTCAGATGTACGACTTCAAAGGAGGGGAAGTCGCGTCGCGGGTTTCACCCGATTGCCTGGATTTCAGTGTTAATTCTTACATTAATTACTCATAGTTGTAATTAAGATTGAAAACGCTTTTCAAAGAGAGGGGAGCTGCAGCCGTGACTTCAGCAGTGCTAAGGCAATTATGGGAAAGAAACGGAGAGTTCAGTTCCAGTCGTGATGTAAAAGGATTTGTGTGATTGAGGGCTGCGTAGGTAGGAAGGGTGCTGTGGGATTCAACGTGAGTGGGAGGGTTATTGTTTATTCTTTTATAAAGTCAAGTGTTTTCCCCTGGCATCAGGAAATGAAATGTTTTTCATCCTTTAAAACCTGAATGCTGTGTCATGTCGTGGGCTGAATTTGTCCATACACTAAAGGAGGATTTCTAGATGTGGAAGCACAGTAATGTTAACGGCAAAATGGGTTAGTGCTCTAGTCTCGCGTTGCCAGACCTTCCTCCACAGCGCTGCGGAGGAAGGTCTGGCTAGTCCACACAGCATTCCGGGATGGGAGAGAAACATGCTCTGGTTTATTGGTATTTCTTTAAACCGATCACAATCGTCTTAAAGCGCCGGACAGAGCCACGGTGCCTCAGCAAAATAGCCTCTGAAAGGAACTTGTTTTGGTGGAACATGCGTACGTTCAAAAGTAGTTTTAGTCGTGCAACAGAAAACTCAGATTGTCTAGCTAGCTGTGTGGATTTACCCTGCAGAAAAGGTTAACCATAGTCCTCATAAATCCACCGGAGTTTAGAATGCCAACACAAAGAAAGAGGAAGGGACATCCAGTGGAATTTCCGGCAGCACCTGAACAATCCCGTAAATGAAATGTCGTCGATATAGACTAGTGCTCATGATGGATTTTCCCTCAAATATCAGTAGACTGTTGGACTGTTGGAGACTGTTGACTTAAAACCCTTTTTTCTTTCAGGATCACCACGACAGCTGCCTGCATGATGGACCTGCGCAGATACCCACTGGATGAGCAGAACTGCACCTTGGAGATTGAGAGCTGTAAGTGGCACTGAGTTTGTTTCGGTGTATTTGCATGTATGAAGAGTCATAGCCCCAATGCCAAAGTTTTGCCACAGGTACCAAATATTCCTTCACGCCTGTAGTTGGTTTCAGTTGGTCGGGACAAAGGAAACAATTAATACACTGGTGCCTTTTAGCTCTGGTCCATTTTATGTTCTGACTGACTAAAGAGGAATAAACAGGAAGTCATATGCGCTGACAGGTAACTCATTCTTTGGACAGTTTTGGTGATGCCATCGTGCATCATCAGGCTAAATGGAGTGGAAGTCCGCTTACAAACTCATGCTTCAGTGCTCAACAGCGTGGTTCCGGAAGTAAAAATCCCATTGATTTTCTCCATAAGGATTTTTATTATCAGCCATACTGTCTAAACTATCAGAGGTAGACTGACCACAAGCTACGAGTTTCTGCTACTGTAAAAGCTAGATAAGAGGTCTGTATGAAATCAAACTTGTATCAAGAAAAACGCATTTTATTTGCAATCTTATTGAGAAAAACACTACCCACAATCCAAAGCGTAACAGCGACGTCTCTGATTGGTCCAACTCGCTATTAACCATGGAAATGTTTGCTGTACGAACAGCTAGATCGAGCTTCTACCATTCAAGTCTTTGATTGTTTCTCTAAACAGTCTTTTTTTGCCGTTTTCAAAATGTTTATATGCGTCGAATCAGTTTTATATTCAGGATACCTCTGTTAGCTGTTTGGCTTGGTTCCAGGCTTAAAACTCTTTATATCAGCAATTTTTGAAACGTCAAGGAAAAAATTGAATGGGGGAAAAAAAAACTTCCAGAATCAGAGCCGTCAACAAAGTGGTCGGGCACTGTTGAGCTCTGTTGAGACAGTGGTAGCCTGATCTCATTCAGGTCAGTGTCCAACACCTGTCTCAGGCAGAGGACTAGTTCAACTCTGTGTCTCCATAGGTGACGGGAGACGTAACACAGTCCTTCCAGAAAAGAGTTTTTTTGTGATTGTTGCGGGCAAAAATCCTTGATTATGCAGCACGTTTCCTTAAAAAATACAATGGAATATGCGGGATATTTATGCAATTTGATGCGATGAAATTGGGGGAACTTGCCAAAATTGCAGGAACTTGCAAAAACTGCAGTTTGATGAAAGAGAAAAAAAAGGGATTCCCCCAACACCCTGCTTTTTGATGATGTTCACGTCACGTAATAACGTCACTTCATAACTGTGTGAAGCAAACGCAACATAAATATGCAGACTTTGGCTGATTATGCATTGAATTATACGATTGCATAATCCCGTTTTTCTGGAGGGACTGGTAACAGCTGGATGATAACACAGCGCTGCCTCATCCTGCCAAGGTCATGGAGGAAGGAAACACATAACACATTCTGTCTGTGTTGAGGAATTTGGGTTGAGCATTTGGGTTCACGGCGGCCGCACCATCTTTGTTTACACTGAAGGTTCGGCTAAACGTAACGCCTCCAGCCCGAGTTCAAATACTCCTTCAGGAAGACAGGAACTTCAGAAAGTTGGGGGATAACACATTGTGGTTAAACTGTACCGTCTGCCTTAATCTCTCCTCAATAGAGAGTCAATAAAATGCTTCTGTGTGAGTCAAAGAAGTCTCCCGAAAACGTCTTCACGTGTGTGAAATGAGTTGCTCTTGACTTTTTCCATATCACCACAGAGAAAAATCTAATTCTGCTGACTGACAGCAGGCAATGCCGCACTCTACTGAACCTTATGTGTTTATTAATCTTTTTGTGGTGTCAGAAAGATCTCACCCAAAAAAAAAAAAAGTATTAGTCCCTGCTCTAACTTGACCTCATCAGTCAGAAAACGAAGGACAGGTAGAAAAGGTAAAAGGCATCTTGTAGTGTGGTATTGCTTTTAAATTCCTGCTAAAATATTTACCATTACAAACTCCTGTAAAAGATTACGTCAATTTTAGGATATGGATTATAACCATGGGGCCTATCCAATATGTGAAAATGTTGATGTGCATGTTATGAAAACGCAGAACTTTGCCACCTCCAACAAGCTGCTGTCAGTCAACTCTCGACGTCACATTCAAGGTTTCACCCGCAGTGGCGCTCTATGCTCCGAGCCGATTTGTCCATGTTATTTTAATATGATTACTAGCTAATTAACCCACAGCTTAAGTACACACACTCATCAGACCACACTGAGGTTGTTCAATTTCATCCAGCTTTAAATGCTCGTCTTCCACAACTCTCTCCACTTATTGTTCTTGTCCACTCCGTACCTCAGGTCAGAATCCACATCCTGCAGAAGACTCTTTGGTTACTGAGCTCATGCTGCACTTTATGCCGACTAATGCAAACTGGCATTTCTTGTTCAATCAGTCCTGGCCGGAGTGCTTCAGTTAAATAATGGATTATTCCGACATACATAGTTAAAGTCCCACACATTATATACTGTGTAGATATATATATATATATATAGGCATAGAAACCCTCAGGGCTCAGTTTAAGGTCTAGAATTCACTGAAACCATGGCCATTAATTTTTTTGAAAGCCATTCATGGGACCGATCCCGTTCTCACTCCCATCTTATGAAATACTGACGCCTGGTCAGTGGCTCTCAGCGTCAGATACCGATGCTTAAATCACCCTTTAGCGTCTGTACGGGACGTACTTGGCATAGCAGCAGCTCGACCGCGGTGCTGTGAGATGACGTAGTATTAAGTATGAAAGACCGAAAATCTGCTTAAGGAGGTTGGATGGGTTTGGTGGATGGGTCAAACAACACAGGACTTTCACCCAGCAGACCGGGGTTCATGTCCCGTTCTTGTCCTGCAAGTCACTGAAACGTACATTTTGTAACCCCACCAACCATCTTTTCCTAAACCTAACTGTCCCGTTCTTGTGTCGCATGTTAGTTAAACACACGCCCCGACCCAGAGCGTCAATAAGTAACGCCAAGAGTCCCGACCAAGCGCGTCTACGTATGACGCTAAAGGAGACTTTTTGCGTCATTAACAAACGCCAAAGGCACCTGATCAAGCGTTGCTTTTTCACGCGATGGGAGTGAAAATGTGTTGATGGGACAGGGAATCCTTAAGTTTAGCAGCACCCCTCCACTACAGATTGGAACCAACCTGGTATTAACCTGCAATGAAAAGGTCTACCTGAAGGTCGTAGAGGACCTGACCCACTGGTGTCAGGACGACAAACTACTTATGAATGTCAGCAAGACTAAAGTGATGATAGTGGACTTTGGAGTTATCCAGATTAGGGCTGGGTACCGAATTCAATACTTTTTAGGCCTCGGCCGAATTGCCTCTGAAGTATATTGCCTCCGAAAAATGTCTCGTCATTTTGTACCCAATTTCAATCCCTAAGGAGTAAATCCCAGCAGCCTCAGTGAGCCAATAAGCATGCAGCATGCTTCTACCAAAATCGAATAATGTCTGTGATTGGCTGTCTAACGTTACACGTCGCAGAGACACACAGGAAAAACTCTGTTACGCACAGAGACTGGGCTAACATAGTAGGAGCTGAAAAATAAAGAAAATAAAAAGATGTGTGCCGTAATGTTTAATTTTTTGTTATATAAAATTGGCATCTAGAAAAGTATAGTTTAGGAACTGGTATCAAAGTCACGGTATTGGTACCGGTATCAACATTTTTTGAACGATACCCAGCCCTAATCCAGATACAGATCACATGGAATGGTGGAAGTAACTAAAAGGCTGTTTTAAGTACTTTCATATCAGACAGAGAAATGTCAAGGAGTTGAGCAGTTTTATTATATGATTATACAGTTGGCTTTGGTGGAAAAGGCTGCAGCAGCAAGAGGTGCATCAATACATCTATACTTAAGAAAAATGTAGATTGTAAGACTTTATTATAATAGAGTGTATTATTATTGCGGTGAAGTACTTACATTGCACGGCAACTAGAGCTCTAACAGTTAAATATATTTATATTATAACTGTCTCTTTCAGCCAAATTTAAAAATATCTGTTTATGTATGTATTTTTCAGACAAATTAAACTTTTGAATGAATCTCAGGATACATATTTTGGTTATATCACTGTTATGTGACCCAGATAATATAATAACACAAGTAAACCATGCGTCTTTATTATCATGGAACTTATTTTTTTTCTTAAATGATAATAAAACTGATACTTACCATCAATCATAGCAATTAATCGTGGTTATAAGAAGAAACGGCGATACTTGTTACAGGCCTATTGGGAGCTGGGTTCCTGGGTATCACAAGATGACGCGAGAATCCATCTGGTCAGGCTTCAAGAAATGCGTTTGTGTCCGAACCACCGTGGCTCGGACCGATCAGCATCCTGTGACTTCCGCTCTTCTCCTGACTGGCCTCGGCAAGAGTTTGGCAGACAGATGGTTCGTCCAGCATCTGCCAAGTATTTTTTGAAAGTGCCTGCCCATTTTCCAAACAGCTTCCAATGGTGACTTCTCAGATGGTTCTGCGTAACGAACCATCTGGTGCTTTCAGGTTAGCAATCTACCACAAGTAAGAAAAAAAAATACTTTAACAACTCAGTGTGGCATCTGTGTTTCTGTAGTTGATATAGAGATGCTATCATATAGTACATTCACAAACACAAATGTACAATAGGAAAACATTTAACTGACCAACAGACTATTTACATTTTTCAAATAATGCATTAATAATAATGAAGAATGTGTGCAGCTAAACTGCACCTAGGTTTAATGATTTTTGTTTCACAAAATGTATCATGTCATATTTAAAAATCCGGTAACACTTTAATTGAAGGTATCTATACAAAAGTATCACATGAACCCTAACCCTAACTCTAACCCTAACCATAACACTTACTAAAAGAAGCGTTATGTCATAAACATTTATGACTTGTTTATAATGTTTATGACACATTCATGACAGTGTCATGTCACTCTTATGTAGATACCTTCAAGTAAAGTGTAACCAAAAATCCTCTCTAATGTCAAAAGTGAAGGTCTTCTCACATACATTAGGTGGATGAGGAAAAAAAAAAAAAAAACAGAAGGCAAAATCATAACGAAGCCCTTCCAGTAATGAGAAGTAGCTAATTCCCTAAAATCCTGCTGCTACCTCTAGATAAGATGAAGAATCTGAAGGGAGAGACGAGCTGGCCCAATTAAATTGGTCTAATTACTGAAAGGGCAGCTGTTTCACTCTGGTTCAGGCTGTAGACATAGCCCAGAGAGTCACTTGTTGTTTCCGTTCAGCTGAGCAGAAAAGGAGAGGCCTACTTTCTGCATTATCAGTCCCACTTGATTTGACAATGATTTATTTTTCCTTCAATTGCTCCTAAAATCTGAAGGACGTTATTTGTGACCCTTCCTGTGTTGAGTGGACGATGATGGAGCAAGAGCATTTCACCGGTATAATTGGTTTTTGATCCTGGTCAAATTAAGCTTACACCTTATGTAAGGTTTTGTAAGAAAGAATTCAATAAAAGTAGCGCATACAGATTTTTGAGTCAAATATTGCCTTTGCACTTAGATCATACCTCCAAACCAGTCGCTTTTCGGCAAAAAAATCGCCGTTTTGAATGGGAAAATGTCATCCATGTGAATCGTGTATGTCCGAAGAGTTTTCATTTTTTTGGGGGGTGGGTAAATGGCAAAAGACCGTTATCTACCGGACCGAATAGCAACACAGATTTCGGTGCCTTATTTAGGTGCTACTTAAATGGTGGTGGTGGTGGTGGTGGTGTCACCTTTTTTAGACCTTTTGAGTTTGCAGGTATGTTGGATGCAGTTAAAAGCTCCAAATTAAAAAATAAAGATTGCAAAATCCTGCAGTAGGGCTGCACAATATATTGTGTTTTTCTTTTTTTTTTATCGTCATCGCGATATCAACTGTCGTGATAAAGTAGCTTCTTCTGATTGTCTTGATTTGGACTAGAATTAGGATGTTGAATTTTAGATTGTGTAAATTTGTGGACCAGATTTGTATTAGGGGGAGTCTAGTCTATATCCACGACGTTCCGCTTCTGGGATTTCTGAGGACCACGGTTAACTGCTCCTCAGATCTCTGCAGGGTAAATCCAGACAGCTAGCTAGACTATCTGTCCAATCTGAGTTTTCTGTTGCACGACTAAAACAACCTTTGAACGTACACATGTTCCACCAAAACGAAAAAAAAGTTCCTTCCCGAGGTTATTTTGGAGAGGCACCTTAGCTCCGTCATTTCTTTCTTGGAAAGAAATGCCAATAAACCAGATCACGTTTTTCTCCCATCCCAGAATGCTGTGTGGACTAGCCAGACCCTCCTTCGCAGCGCTGTGGAGGAAGGTCTGGCAATGTGTGACTAGGGGGAAACAAAAACAGCCTTCACATGATCAGAGGTAAAACCGTGAAGTAGGGCACAGCGCATGCATACGTACGTACGTCACAGTTGAAATCATTTGAACATTGAGTGCAGTCATTGATGGCAATTCCGAGCGGTGTGCCACGCCAAGGGTATATCGTTCCCCCGAGTTGTCTCCACCGCTCTCCCCATAGGAAAACACACAGCCAGAGTAGTTTTACCGCAGCTAAACTTCGTCTCACAGGGGTTTCCGCGGGGTCTTAAAAAGTCAAATATTTCGGGTCGAATTTGGCCCCTCGCAAATTTTGATCCGGCCCGCATATCAATTTAGGTTCTCAATAACTTTTGTCCCGTCTAGTTATGAACCAAACCAAAAAAGATGGGAAAGAAGCAGAGAGTTTTCATATTCAGGCTGTGAATCAGCTGTGTGGTAGCCTGCTTTTAAAAATGTAACCATTGTCCAGCTTTATTTGCTAAACTCTATGATGGCTAAGACACTTTTTGCTGAGTTTTTTAGGGCTTTAGGCCGACCAAACTGTAAGTGAGAAGACTATACGAGACATGCGACAATACAGTCAAAGACGTTTTACTTTTTCAGTTAAATAAAAGCACGTCTGGCTCTGGATGTTATTCTCAGTTTCCAGTGTGGCCCTTAGTGAAATTGAGTTTGACACCCTCGGACTAGAGTGTGATTACAACATTCTCACCTGTCCAGGTGATCTGTACCAGGGTGGAGAAAAAAAAACACGGCAGCTGTCAAGTCGCAATAGCATTCTGATGATACACTATACTGTATTGTGCCTGGATCCAAATGTGTTTGTCCTTGTGTTTTGAGTTGAGGTTTTTGTTATTGTTCTCCCCCGCCTCTCTCTCTCTCTCTCTCAGATGGATACACCACTGACGACATTGAATTCTACTGGCAGGGAGGAAGCAACGCAGGCTCAGTTACTGGGGTGGAGAACATCGAACTGCCCCAGTTCGACATCATAGACTACCAAACGCTCTCCAAGAAAGCTGTGTTTGCCACAGGTAACAGTCAAGTAATAGTCAGTTCAATCCTTTTTGTACGGTGGCCCTGAAGAACAAAACGCCACAGCATGTCAGAAAACACAACGACATTTCAGAAAACACAACGACATTTCAGAAAACAAAACGACATTTCAGAAAAGGCAACATTTAAAAAAAAACGACATTTCAAATGTTACAGTGTTTCTGAAATGTCGTTTTGTTTTCTGAAAGGCTGTCTGGTTTTATCCTTCAGGGCCACCGTACTTTTGACCTGTTAGGAAAAAAGAATGGAATTCCCTGTACTATACTGTAACTGTTGTAACTAATTCCATCTATACAATGACAGTTTTCAACAAACATATTGTTTTCAGTTATTGATTAATTCCAATCCAATCAAATAATATTTAATCCAGATTTTATCCAGAATGTATACCTTCTTTATTTTCATTGCAGCAGTTACCAGGCTTCCTCTTATCTGTTGATAACTGAGAAATAGTTTGAAGACAAAACCAATGAGTGCCAGCCCATTAAACCTTTATCATCGCCTATGTTTTAGTACATCAAATTTACAATATAGTCGTTTTCATTTATATATCATGGCACCTAAAAATGACAAGTTAGATACATACAACCCCCAAGGTTAATCCAATTTAACTACAGGTTAATTACAACATCTGTGATTTGGTATTCCAATATTTTAAGTGATTGATCACAGTGACAGTTGTTAAATGAACATATTTTATATTTCTGTGATTTCTGGCACTACAAAAGCAATGTTCTTATGAATCTGAATAAATATCTGCAACCTTGTGTGTAACAGGCTCATATCCACGTCTGTCCCTGAGCTTTAAGTTGAAGAGGAACATTGGCTATTTCATCCTGCAAACCTACATGCCCTCCACCCTGATCACCATCCTGTCCTGGGTCTCCTTCTGGATCAACTATGATGCCTCGGCTGCCAGAGTAGCCTTAGGTCAGTGACCTTTTTTTAAAAATTCTTTACAGATTGGCAATTATGCTTGCTGATATGCTTTTTAGTGGCATGGCTCTATATGGCAATGTTTGTCTGTTGGCCGGTGGGTTGGTCCAGATACCTCAACAACTATTCCATGGATTGCCATGAGATTTCGTCTACCAGGGTTTCCACGGGTAGTCTAAAAAAGTCTAACATTTCAACGTCAAAATGTTAGGCCTTAAAAAAAGTCTTAAATTCGCAAAAGTATTGTGTTTTAGGTCCTAAATAATTTTAAAAAGGTCTTAACTTTTGCTACATCCAAGTAACGCTACCTCATTGAAATATTTCTTTCTTAATTCTGTGGCGTTGTAGTTCTGTCTTTCGCTAGTCCAAATTTAATTTGCTGTATATGTACAGATAACTATTACTCTGTATTCAATTTTAATAATTTCATTTACTTTGGAAGTACTTTTGTGACTCTGCATTTTGTTGCACTTTTATGTCATGATATAGATTGATATAGGTCTTAAATTTCATTCATAAAGGTCTTAAAAAGTCTTAAATTTGACTTGTTGAAACCTGCATAAACCCTGTCTACAGACATTCATGGTCCCCATGCGATGAATCCACATAATTTTGGTTAATCTCGGACTTTTCATCTAGCGTCATTATAAGGTCAACATTTTGAAATTTGTCCAAAACTTTTATGCTCAACTCGTAAGTCAGAAGGTGCTGGAACGCGGAATACATATGAGAGCGGAGGGGTGAAGACGCGGACGCAGGTCTTACGCTTACAGAACAACAACATGCTATAAACTCAAATGCCCACTTACTAGGAATTTTTTATTAAAGGATTAATAAAGTCTATCTTATCTAAACTGTGGGGCTTGCATGCCTCAATCACAATAAACTGTAGTAGTCATCCATATATATATACTCTTGACTTCAGTGGACATTTTGTGGATTGTGGAGTACTGAATATTGCTTGCCACTACTTTGGGCTACTTTACTTTAGCCACATGGTCATCAGTCACATTGGGATCATTAGTCTCTATTCCACAGCTTCTGTGTGAGCTGGCCTGCTGGAAGGGCCTGAGTTATTGAGGCAACCAAGGCATATCAAGTCAAATGCCAATCCATTCCACTGTTTAAAATAGCCATTATAAGTCTTCCATTACTCGGGTCCTGTCTGTGCGTGAATCAGAGGTGAGTCAGAGCGCAGTACTGCCACTTAATTACAGCCACTTTAGTAGGTTTTACACAAATCTGTTCTCCAATGTGACGCAGTAGCCATCTGTGACAGTACCGTAAATTGGTTTTAGTGGAAGCAAAGGGGAAGGGAAGCCCAACCATGTCTCAACCCAACATTCACGTCACCTGTAGATACCTTTTAACATATAACACCCCTCTATAACACCCCACACCACCGCTTTCATTTTTAAACAGTAACATTGTACATATAAAAAATTATATTTTTATTGTATTTTTCTTTTCTCTATTTATGTTTCTTGTCTATGCACCAAATCAAATCATTGTATGTGAAAACCTACTTGGCAATAAATCAGATTCTGATAATCGCACATTAAAAATCAATTAGAAACAACACAGAAATATAGCTCAACTCTGTGTTGTAGACCCGACACACACACACACACACACACACACACACACACACACACACACACACACACACACACACACACACACACACACACACACATTTACCAGATAGTTCCTACGTAACACGCTAAAATTGGCAAGTTTTGAATTAAATTTAGATCGTTCAACAAGGCAGGTTGCTTGGTGCCTTTCAGGAAATGATTGTAAAGATTGACAAAGAATATGCATTTACTCTCTAACTGGAAGGTTTTGGGACTGATTAGTGGGATTTGCTATGGATAAAGTACACACGGCGATACACTGGTAAGAGCTAATGATGTTTAACCATGTATCCAGCTAATTTATGTAGCTCACGTTACTGTATTGTGTCAACAGTTAACTTCATTTAATATTGTATGTGGCGTTTTCTTTTGCGAAAACAAGTTCCTTCCCGAGACTATTTTGCAGAGCCCCCGTTGCTGGGACCGGAGCTTAGCGTGATTGGTTTAAAGAAATGCAAACAACCCAGAGCGTTTTTTTCTCCTATCCCAGAATGTATCTGTGGTATAGCCAGACCTTACTCAACAGTGCTGTGAAGATAGGTCGGGCAATGCGAGACTAACACACACATTAATAACCCATCTAAATGTACTTATACACATGACGTTTTCGGGATTTTGCCACATATTGAACATACCCATAGGCAGTCACAGCTACGCATTAGCTCTACATGATTACCTTTGCACATCAGATGCATTCAGTCATGCATGTACATGTGCATGCACAGACAGACATGCAATGTAACCATTTAATGTACGACATTTTAGGAAATGCTTTTTTAAGCAGTTGTTAATGGTTGTTTTGTAATAAGGGCTAATGAAAGCCTTGCTCCTTCTGTAGCTATAGTGTCCACTCAGCATGCAATCTTGCCGAAAGACCTCCTTCTAAACGTCCCCTCCCTCCACGTCTGCTTGTCTGCAGGTATAACTACGGTGCTGACCATGACCACCATCAATACCCACCTTAGGGAGACTCTACCCAAGATCCCCTACGTCAAGGCCATTGACATTTACCTTATGGGTTGCTTTGTCTTTGTCTTTCTGGCCTTGCTGGAGTACGCCTTTGTCAACTACATCTTCTTCGGTCGAGGTCCTCACCTGCAGAAGAAGGTGGCAGAAAAGGCTGCCAAGTCCAACAACGAGAATAAGAGCAGACTGGAGAGCAACAAAGTGCAGGTGGGATTAGGGGCTTTGTCATACTGTTTGGTTAATGACATCATACAGCCCAGACACACCAAGCCAACAGTTGGCCAACAAGTGACAGAGTTAGTTTTTCTTATTAATGAAAAATGTGTTCAAACCCTGCTCACTGTAACACCTCCGTACACCTGGCCCATCGCTGCATAAAGTGGACACGGCTGTCAGACACAAGCACTTCTTTTTAAGCATACTGACACCTGGAATTTAGTTCTACCTTTACCTCTTAGCGGTTGTGGGATTTCCAGCTCCTCAAAGAAAATACTTTATGCTTCCTTCAAAATTGTCTGAAAAAAAGATTCCTTAAAAGGTCTTACCTGGGGGCGACCTCTAGCTCACCCAGTAGAGCGTGCGCCCCATGTAGGCTTGGCAGCGGCTTCGGGCTCAAATCCAACCAGCAGCCCTATTCTGCTTGTCGTCCCCTGCTTCTCTCTCCCCTTTCCTGACTTCAAGCTATACTGTCAATTAAAGACCATAAAAGCCCCAAAAAATATATATAAAAAAAACAAATAAGTGGCAGTCCACGACACAATGTTGAAATTTCCCGTAAATTGGTTGCTCGTTGTTTTAAGCCCAGTTCAGACCAAAGATTCTTGATTCTTGAAACTACTTTCAACGTTTGGGTCTGCAATGTTCTAAAACCTACCAGTTCACACCAATGCGACAAGACGAGACGGTGTATCATCTCCATTACAACGACTCTTTGTACTTCCGTCCTAACTTCCGACTTCCAGGCTTTTTGTAGCTAAATATATAATTTTTTGCATCTAAATATGAATGTGGATAACGTTGGTGATAGTGAGATGTTTGCTACAGTTAACATTTCTAGTGATGAATCAGCAAAAACAAGTTTTATTTCTCTGATTCACGGCTTTGTCCGAGGCGCTCCCTCTCGTCAGTCAATCTCTAGCTCCCTCGACCGTCTATATTTTTTTTTATAGCTGACTTTACAAGATGACTTCTCTATTGGCTGTTGAAACAGTTGACGTCTCTTACGTTCTAAAACCAGCCTCTGTAGACTGGACCAGCTGAGTCGCAGCCACACCATCAGCCGGTTTGAGTCGAGCTGAGACGGGCCGGTTCAGACCGCAGCAACTTTTTAGTCTCGTCGCGAATCTTTGGTGTGAACTGGGCTTTTAGGGATCCAGCCCATGACTTTGCATTCTATTTGGGTTTTGGTTACAGTATGAATTGATTGAAATCTGATGACCTCCTTCCTCAGGTTGATGCCCATGGCAACATCCTCCTGACCAACCTCACCAGCGAGATGAGCGGAGCAGACATGATGGGCGTTCTCAACGACCCTCGGGCCACCATGTTCTCTTACGACAGCGCCAGCATACAGTACCGCAAGCCCATGGCCAGCCGAGACCTGTACGGACGACCGGCCATCGACCGGCCAATGGGCCACAAGAAGGGTCGCTTGCGGAGGAGGGCCTCGCAGCTCAAAGTCAAGATCCCCGACCTCACGGATGTCAACGCCATAGACAAGTGGTCCCGTGTCATCTTCCCAATTGCATTCACCTTCTTCAACTTGGTCTACTGGCTTTACTATGTCAATTAGGGTGGCGGCGGCAGCGAGCCTGTGCGGAAGCACCAATGATAGTGGTTTGATAGAAAATCTACCTAGGTCTTGTACAGCGGTGAAAATGAAGAAGCGTTCAGTCCATTTGTACAAATCCTGTTTTGGAATGAGTAATACTGGATGTCTTTACAATGTACATACAATTTAATATATAATATATAAATATATATATATATAACAGAGGTATAATTTATTAAAAATCCTATCACTTTTGCTGTACTCATCCATACAAAATAGATAGATACAAATAATGGAATTTAAGACACAGTATAGGTATGTTATTTCTAAGTTCAAACTTGCCAAAAAGACTTTGGTGACTCCGAAGATACAGGCAATGATCTTTCCTCTGTTCTATCTCTTTTTCTTACCTTCTGTTATCTCACTTTTTGCATGTGAATGGAACACAACCTTTTGTTTGCTTAAGGTAAAAAAAAAAACTAAAAAACAAGACAAAAGCAAGCCCAGTGCAAAACGTGTACAGGAGGTACCTAAAACCTTTTACATGATCTTGTGACTGAAGCTAATCCAACTAATTAACAGAAGGTGTCTGGTTGAATTCTATGGAGCCCCTAAAGGGACATGAGGAATTAAAAAAATGTTCTTGCTTCTCGTGAGCACAATATACTTTCGCAAAAGTAACTCGTGCTCCTGAGAAGCCAATCATAGCCTAGCAAAGTGATGCTAACGAAGCACTGCTAACGTTACGTGGCTAAAGTTATTTCACAATTTCACATTCGCAGCATGAAATCGGTTAACAGCAACCTTATCATCTTTAAATTTGTGGATGAAACTATGAGGTACATTTGGTTGCGTTTTCAGGAAGATGAATACCTCCTCCGCGGCAGTAGGCTTGGGCATCGAGAACCGGTTCCAACTTGGAATCGTTTGGAAAAATTGGTTTCGAATCCGATCATCAGATCCGAATTTAACATGCGCAAGTTTTGGTTTCTGTAGCGGCGACTGTACTTCCAGGCGCTTGTTGTGTTGCAGCCATGGAGCACAGTAAGCAGCATTGAAAAAGCTCGGTAAAACAATCACCATTGAATCAAAATAAAATGTTCCTCTTATTTGTGAAATAAGCATGTGACCCGTTTCAACTCCACCAATCAAAGAATCAGTAATCAACAATCGATAAGAACTGGAATTCGAAAGAAAGAATCGGAATTGGAATCAGAATTGTTAAAATCAAAACGATTCCCAACCATACTCGGCAGCCATTGTGACTGGTATTCAGATTGGTTTCTCGTGAGCACGCGAATGTATCTCATGCTCACGAGAAACCAATCTGAAGACCAGTTACAATAGTTGTAGTAGTAGTTGTAGTACTAGTAGTAAAGAAAAGTATCTCATGCTTAAGAGAAAGTTTCTCGAGCGCACCAGAAAAAAAATATTCCCCATGCATGTCACTTTAGGGGCTCCGTAGCATTCCATCGTGGTAAGTTAGTCCTTATAGTGCGTTCCATTTGTACTCAGAGGTCGGTTTTTCCGAGTTTAAAGTCGGAAACACGCCCCCCCGACCTCAGATTTCCGAACTCGGAACTCAGACAACCTCCGAGTACCCTGAGCTCAAAATCCAACATGGATGCCCTGTGCATCAACAGTTGTGAAAGCTTTAGTAACATACAGTTAATAGCACTTCTGTCATATTTGTGTCTAACTAAATCAGTCCTGTACAACTTCTATCTGTGGACATGTAACGTACATTTGTATGCACAAAAAACAGCGTAATGCTGCATTATTAACAATACAATGGCTAGAGCTAACCCCACAATGAGAAATCCGACTAGTAAATGGAACGTGTTCAACTCGGGTGTGACGTCATTCCGGTTTCCGAGTTCCGAGGTAAATGGAACGCACCATTATTTGGTTTGGTTATAAGTTCAGTGCTTTGACTGAGCTCATTTTTTGTGGAGTTTGGTTGAAATCCTTCTCCAACAGCCATCTGTGAGCTAACAAACATGTCCGATTGCTTTTCATGAATGACATGTTTTAAGGACAGGTTTCTTTTACATTTCTGTAAGAAAAAACAAAACAAAAGCTTTGCATGGTTCTACTGAGCCACTCTGTATTATAATCATTATACTGTATGCTTTTGAACAATCATTGCATTTAAGGTAAGTACAGGACAGATGTTAATTGGAACTCCACTAATTTCCTAAAAAAAAAATGTAGTCAAATTTGTACCTACAATATTCTCACAGCGTCTGTGAGCATGTACAATGTAATTTTCTTTAAAAGAAATCAGGTAAAGAATGACCAATGATGTCACCATGCTTTCAAAATCACATTCAAACACTTCAAGCTCTGATAAAACTCGCTGCTGGTGTTGAAACACGTGGTGTGACAGACTATTATTGAACATTTTTTTGTCAGATACCTGAAATACTGTACATACTGTAATTGTTAGAATTGCATAGAGTTTCATCCACCACAATGTGTTATCAGAGGGCGAGTACTTGGTCAATGTTACTCTAATTTATTTTGTCAGTGGCTTGCCTTTTACCTTATTACGGGACTTATCTTCAGGGCCAGGGATCAGTTGGAAGTTTGCAGTCAGGTTCCAATACATTTCTGAAGGTAAACTAGTGGTGAGGACAGCAAGAGTAGGTGTGACTAACAATTAGAATCACACAAAGTGAATAGCCAGTCGGTGTCCCAAGAATGTACGTCCATATTGGACAATTCCTTACCACGCAAATCATGTTCAGTGCCCATGCAGGAATAAGTGTGTCCTTTACAGTATATAGTGAGGCGGAAAGTCAGGGTGTAGATAGTTTGCCAGTCCTTCCTCCACAGCGCTGCGGAGGAGGGTCTGGCTAGTCCACGTAGCATTCCGGGAAAAAACGTGCTCTGGTTCATTGGCATTTCTTTTAACAAATCACAATCATCATGGGCGGTGCTAAGCGCCCGACAAAGCCACGCTGCTGCTGCAAAATAGCCTTGGGAAAGAACTTATTGTTGGAACGTTCAAAAATTGTTTTAGTCGTGCAATGGAAAACTCAGATTGGACAGATAGTCCAGCTAGCTGTCTGGATTTATCCTGCAGAGATCTGAGGAGCAGTTAACCATAGTCCTCAGAAATCCACCGAAGTTTAAATTCCAACACAAAGAAAGAGGAAGGTAACGGATATCCGGGCGAAAAGAGCGTGATCCGACGGAATTTCCGGCAGCACCGGAGCAAAACCCCGGAAGCAGAAGTTCGTGGATGTAGACTAGGGTGTAGAGAGCGGGGACGTGGATGGGAATTTAGAGTCTGATCTGCGTCCAAAATTCCATACTAACATGCTATTTGGTCGCTAAAACGTGTATTTGAGATGTCCAAAACCTTAGTATGGCACCAATACTACGTGAATAGCAAACTATGCCGGCATACATATCCCACAATGCAATGTGGTAGTAACGATCAACGTTCATAACAGACAAACGGACAGAAACCAAGAAGCTCTGTAACGTCGATGACGCTGGAATTTACATTTCTACATATTTAAATGACCGTTGGTCTAGTTCTTCCCCTCTTTCAGTAAGTTAAGCATTATCTGGCGATGCCGCTAGAGCGGAGGTCGGCAAGGGTTACCATGGTTACGCGTCGTCAACGACAAAGAGGCTCTTTTTATCGACCCTTGGGAAAAAAAAGGCAAAGCCCACATTGCTCTTGCTACAGCATCACTATTTAAGGAAGAAACTAACGTTTAGGGGGCAAAACGTTAGTTTCTTCAGAAAAGCAAAACCTCACGCCGTGTAACCAAAATGGTGGTTAATAAAAAGGTCATTGGCAAATGCGCGAAAGTTGAGTACACTGCATGCCCATTAAACCCCTTCAACTCTACACATGACATCATACTTACTGCATTAGCACTGAACATTCAAATTGGGCTTAAAGGTGCAGTAGGTAGGATTGCGAAGATCCAGGACTTAGCCAAAATATTTTAACATCGACAACTTCTCAGTCCCTCCCTCCCCCCTTTCTGCTAAAGCCCAAAACGGTCTCCTAAGTAGGGTTGGGCATCGAGAACCGATTTCTAATCGGAATCGTTTCAAAAATTACGATTCCATCGGAATCGTTTCTTTAATGTAATCGTTTTGTAATCGTTTGGAGGATTTGGTTTCAAATCCGATCATCACTTTCCAATTTAAAATGCGCAAGTTTGGTTTTCCGTAGCGGCCAGGTGCTTGTTGTGTTGCAGCCTTGGAGTACAGTAAGCGGTGCTCTAGTGTGGCTTTGTTTTACATTGAAAAAGCCCCGTCAAACTGCAACCCACCTTTGAATCAAAATAAAACTTTCCTCTTATTTGTGAAATGAGCATGTGACCCGTTTCAACTCCACCACTCAAAGAATCATAATCGAGAATCGATAAGAACCAGAATCAAAAAGGAAGAATCGGAATTGGAATCAGAATCGTTAAAATCTAAACGATGCCCAACCCTACTCCTAAGCCCCTCCCCCCACAAGGGAGAATGAATGTGCGTGCATGAGCAGTGATTGACACCCCCCCGGACCTGATTGGTGCATCTGAACAGGGAGCGGTAGATTGTTGCAAATCTCACTACAGGCTGTAGTTGGTGCCAGAAATGACCTGCTTCATGTAGTTCTGCTGGAACATAGGGTCAGTTTCAGCAAATATGACAGAAAGTTAGTTTTAGAAGTCTTACCTACTGCAACTTTTAAATCGCGAGGTGCAAATCCATCCGATATGGGCATAATTCCTGGGGATGCTGAACTACTAAACGGCAGTTTCCCATGGACAGAAGAGGAAGGGGTAAACTGAGACACATTGTGTGTTTGCGCAAGGTCCTTGTTCTCCCGCACATCTCCCGCATGCTACTTCTCTTGGTAGACCTAGGTGTGTCGGCCTTTGCAAAACATTCTTATAAGGTTTCTTTGTGTTCTAGTCCTTTTTATTGTGTAACTTTGAAAAAGCTGCCTAAAGCCCATGAACTATACAGATGTAGTGATAGACAATTGTGTTGGCTTTCTATGTCATCCGCTCACTTGCAAAGCAAACAACAGGGATGTTAGAGTTGCGGGCTTCGGCAGAGACATATGCATTTTTCGGGTCACTGAAGGAGTTTGTGCGCTGTAGGGTGTGAATGTTCACAGTGGATCAACTGAAAGGACAAACTTGGGTGTGTTATTTCCATAGCGATCAGACAGGTTGTACATAAAAACCAACTGTTATCCAGATTATTTAAACCACGTGTTCGGAGGCAAAGTGAGTGCACCTGATTTCCCAAAGGTAGTTTTTTTTGAGAACCTATCCTTTTAAAACCTGTCTTTAGCAACTTTCTCTGATAGTATATATTAATAGAAATTACAGCCAAAACTACAGATACAAAATGTAAGTGGTTTAAGTCATGTGTTTTTTTTCTTCCTCGACGTTTCCCCAGTTAAGGACACACTATTGCGGACACTTAATGGTGAGGACAAGTGTGGACTGAATGTCTTATCAGGGCTTTAAACAAAAGAAAAAGAAAAAACAGCAAAAGCAGATAGGCTTCTACAGGACACAATAGCAGTGTGCTCTTTCCTCATGGCTGAATATTGTGCCTTTACCAAGACTCTCAATATTTTCACAGGGTTTAACTTAACTTCTATCTAGTGAGTAGAACTTAAAAGACAAATCATCTTGTACTTTTATTTTATTTTATTTTTTAGATCAAGAAGAACAAGGAGAACCAAAAACAGAAGTGGACTCTTTATGATCTTTTTTTTCTGAGGCTCCAAAGTACAGTTCTATTAGCTAAGCGTAGATTGTAGTAGTAAGACGTTCCCAGCATTACGGTGACAATCTTTTGAACTCAATGCTGGAAAAAACTAAATCAAAAAATCTCGTGCAAAGGTCGGTCTCCATGCTGCTCGTGTTACTGTTTGTAGCACACGGACGGGAGGGGAAAAGAAAAGGAAAAACAGCTTGGCTTTCTTCACGACAAAGGACCGGGAGCAGATGGACACACATTTTCTGTGAGCGAAGGAGCTAATGGAAGCCCTGAACAACTGGTTGGCCTAAAGGCCGTGGAGGGGGGAGGACATGTGCTGGACTCTTATTGTGTAAAATTACTGTACATTTTTTCTCTCGTGCTCTTTATGTGCTCTCAAGTGGAATTGGGTGTGTGTCTTTCCGTTTGTTTACAGGCAAACATAAGACACTGTGCCGGAAGAGTGTGTGTACATGTGTGTGTGTGTGTAGGTGTGTGTGTGTGTGTGTGTGTGTGCGCGCATGGGAGTACGTGTGCGTGCGTGTGTGTGTGTGTGTGTGTTTGTGTGCGCATAGGAGTACGTGTGTGTGTGTGTGTGTGTGTGTGCGTGCGTGCGTGCATGGGAGTACATGTGTGTGTTTGTGTGTATGAGTGTATGCGTGCATGTGTGTGTCTGTGTGTACATGCGTGCATGTGCGTGTGTGCGCGCGCATCTGCATGATTGCGTGTGCATGGGTGTGTGTGTGTGTATGCATGAGTGAGTGCATGCATGTGTGTGTGCATAGGAGTGCGTGTGTATGTGTGTGTGTGTGTGTGTGCGCGCATGGAGTACGTGTGTGTGCGTGCGCGCGCGCATGGGAGTACGTGTGTGTGTGTGTTTGTGTGCGCATAGGAGTATGTGTGTGCTCATGGGTGTGTGTGTGTGAGTGTGTGTGTGCGCATGGGAAAACGTGTGTGTGTTTGCGTGCATGAGTGTGTGCGTGCATGTGTGTCTGTGTGTATGTGCGTGCATGTGCGTGCATGCGCGCATCTGCAAGATTGCGTGTGCCTGGGAGTGTGTGTGTGTGCGAGTGCATGCATGTGTGTGCGCATAGGAGTGCATGTTTGTCTGTGTGTACGTGCGTGCGTGCGTGCGTGTGTGTGCGTGCGCGTGAGTACGAGCACATGGAATGCGTGTGAGCAGCGAAAACACGACATACAAATTATTTGTGTCAACTTATAGAGACTTCAAAGATTAGAGTTTAAATAAAATTGCTGACATCTCTATCAACTATAAAGTGTATTTTTGAAGGATTATCAGAAACTAACAAGTGTGTTCGCTTTTTGTTGTTTAATAAACCTAAATAAAAAAAAACACTGATAATGGGGGGTTGGTGTGATAACAGCAGCCCAGTTTAGATTTTGCCCCCCCAAGGCCCCCTAACAGTTAATCCAACCATGATAATATGAACGTCGTACAAATAACATTAAATCCAGAGATCTGTTCTGCAGCTGACAACTACAGAGGATAACTGCTTCACACTCACGCTACTCTTGTAAGGCAGAAAAAAAGACTTTTCACTTTGCTCTCATAACATCACTTGAAACATGTGGGAACACAATCTAAAAATTCACATTTGTCGCTTATTTGATTATTTGATATGAAACGCATGCAAATTTTTCCCCCTTGTACCTTCCCACAGACCATTTCCCAAAGCATGCTCTTACCTCCAACCATGCGCCATTCCCCTGCAGCGGGGAAATCAGCGTACAGACTCTTGAAACATGCTTGAGGTATGTGTCAAGACGCAGTGACAGTTCTATTAAAAACCCTGTCAGGTCAAGCCATCCCCCCCACCACCTGGTCTCCTTGTGTGTAATAATGCTTTGTGTAACCTCAACCCTGTTATGCACAATCAAGTTATAGACGTCATTTCTTTCAGGAGAACCTGGGCTGTCATGTCATGTCATGGGTGTGCTTAGGCCTTTAACAATTCCAGATTTTGCTGTGCTCATTAATTCTCTCAGAAATAATTTGCGATGAACAACATAATTGTCTCTTTCAGTCAAATAAAAAAAATTAAATCATTTTTTATTAGTTTTTCAAACAAATAAAAACAACATCTTTTGGTTATATATTGACCCAGATAATGTAGTAGCACATGTACACAGCCTGTGAGGTAAACCACCCCTCTTTAAAGTACCCATATTATGCTCATTTTCAGGTTCATAATTGTATTTTAAGGTTGTACCAGAATAGGTTTACATGGTTTAATTTTCAAAAAACACCATATTTTTGTTGTACTGCACAGCTCTCTCTCACTGCTGCAGATCCTCTTTTCACCTGGTCTCTGTTTTAGCTACAGAGTGAGACCTCTTTTCTTCTTCTTCTTCTGTACTATCTTTGATTGCACTCGCACATGCGCAGTAGCTCAGATGTAGAGCATGTCAGCTAGCTAACTCTAGAGACAGTAAAAGAAAGGCTGTTTCTCCAACTTTGGTCAGTTACAAGGCAGGATTAGCTGGGAGACTTCTAAATGAGGGCGCACATGTAAGTAGTTCTTTTGTAGATTATGGTGAACTTGTGTGTGTTGTAGCAGTGCTTTGCTATTGAGAATGACGTAGCATGCTGCGCTACGAGCTAACGGTTGTGGTTAGCCAGCACATTTCGGACTGTGACGTGACAGTCCGAGCCAATTTTGAACAGCTCACTAGAGACTGAAGGTAGGACACATTCAGAAACCGTATCTCACTCAAAACAGCAAGGATGGATTTTTTTCAAAGTTTGTATGTATGGAAGCACCAGAGACACAAAAGAACACCCCAAATCCCAGAAAGTGTTTTTTTCATAATATGGGCACTTTAAGATCGGAGGTGTCCACAAGGGAAGAAGCTTGGAGTAATAATAACTTGTGTTGATCTACTGCAGACATTTTTAATGCATTTTGTGTCTGTTAAGAGGCACAAAGGCACTCTTTAGAACATGCCCCCACAACTGGCATTTTATCTAACTGGCAGCTCTGGCCATTAGCTGCAGCAACTCCAGTTTGCTATCACCGATTTTGGTCGTTTTTTCCCCTATCGACAGTACTCGGAGACATCTTGCGATCGAGATTCAGGTAAAAATCGACCAGAGTTCTTCTTTAAAGGTGCCATGGCATGAAAATTTCACTTTATGAGTTTTTTTAACGTTAATATGCGTTCCCCCAGCCTGCCTATGGTCCCCCAGTGGCTAGAAATGGTGATAGGTGTAAACCGAGCCTTGGGTATCCTGCTCTGCCTTTGAGAAAATGAAAGCTCAGATGGACCAATCAGGAATCTTCTCCTTATGAGGTCATAAGGAGCAAGGTTACCTCCCCTTTCTGTGCTTTGCTCACCCAGAGAATTTGGCCCACCCATGAGAGAGAGAGACATTATGGCTTTCAAACAAGCAAAGTGGCAGTTGGTCAAGGCCACACCCCCCACCCTCCACCTTGCCCCCCCCTCTCCTCCTCAATAGCTACAGACACAGAGATGGCACATCCTAAGGAAAGCTCACTGTGGGACTGGCTCTAGTGGCTGTAATTCTGCACCAAGGCTGAATTTCGGGAAAGAGACTTCAGATACAGTATTAGGGGGACCACTAAGGTCTATATAAAAGAGACTTCAGATACACTATTAGGGGACCACTAAGGTCTATATAAAAGAGACTTCAGATACAGTATTAGGGGACCACTAAGGTCTATATAAAAGAGACTTCAGATACAGTATTAGGGGACCACTAAGGTCTATATAAAAGATACTTCAGATACACTATTAGGGGACCACTAAGGTCTATATAAAAGAGACTTCAGATACAGTATTAGGGGGACCACTAAGGTCTATATAAAAGAGACTTCAGATACAGTTTTAGGGGGACCACTAAGGTCTATATAAAAGAGACTTCAGATACAGTATTAGGGGGACCACTAAGGTCTATATAAAAGAGACTTCAGATACAGTATTAGAGGACCACTAAGGTCTATATAAAAGAGACTTCAGATACAGTATTAGGGACCACTAAGGTCTATATAAAAGAGACTTCAGATACAGTATTAGGGGACCACTAAGGTCTATATAAAAGAGACTTCAGATACAGTATTAGGGGACCACTAAGGTCTATATAAAAGAGACTTCAGATACAGTATTAGGGGACCACTAAGGTCTATATAAAAGAGACTTCAGATACAGTTTTAGGGGACCACTAAGGTCTATATAAAAGAGACTTCAGATACAGGACTACTAAGGCCTATATAAAAGCATCCAAAGCGCACCGTCATGGGACCTTTAAGATCTTAGTTAATGTTAGCTATTAATTGCATTTTTATGTAAAAAAAACTATTGACTGCAGAACAGCTTTGATTGAGGCCAGCACTGACTCAGACTCTTATATATCCAGCTGTACACTGCAGCCATGAAGGCCCATTGTCTTTATAGAGACTGAAGGTCTGCAGTGAAACTGTGGTGGCTGGAGGAGACCGCCATTAGTCCAGTTAACATGTCTGCAGCTAACCGCGGCAGCGCTCATTCTCATCACAATCATGATCATCGTTATATCACATTGGTGCCATTAGCACATTTAGCATGACTGTGTCTCCGCCGGCAGTTGTGCTCATTCTCATTATTAATAAGACAGCCGGCCGTCTAATCGACTGGAAGGCCGCAGCCCGGGACACAAACGTCAACTTGACTTATTCAGAGCCCGCTTTGACATCTCTGCCTTCTCTTAGCTTTCATTGTTTGAGATCTCAGCTTTGTCTCCTTTTATCCAAAGCAAACATTGTTGCATTTGCCGCTTATAGTGGTGAAAACCTCTCTTTAAAGGATTGGTTTTGCATTTCTTTTCAATGCTGACGTGCCCATATGAATAGGGTTGGGCATCGAGAACCGATTCCTACTTGGAATTGTTTAAAAAAATTACGATTCCATTGGAATCGTTTGGAGGATTTGGTTTCAAAATCTGATCATGGTTTCCAAATTTAACATGCGCAAGTTTTGGTTTTCTGTAGTGGCCAGGCGCTTGTTGTGTTGCAGCCATGGAGCACAGTAAGCGGTGCTCTAGTGTGGCTTTATTTTACATTGAAAAAGCCCCGTCAAAATGCAACCCACCTTTGAATCAAAATAAAACTTTCCTCTTATTTGTGAAATAAGCATGTGACCCGTTTCAACTCCACCACTCAAAGAATCGGAATCGAAAGGAAGAATCGGAATTGGAATCCGAATCGTTAATATCCAAACGATGCCAAACCCTACATATGAAACACTGAAACATGTTTTGCCTGCTGTAATCATTGCGCCTGTTCATACCGGCCATTAAGTGATGGGGGACAAGTTATGATGAGGCTTTAGCAGTCTGACTTAATCCAGTCATCTGGGGATCGGTGGGGAGAGACGTCTAGGTCTGTAACAATTATTACTTTATTGTCTAATTGTCAATTTAAAAAAACATTGTTTATCCGTAATTAATTGCTAACCTTAGCTAAGGTCTTGCGGGGTATGGCTGTTGATGGTCATTGTTGATTTTGTTTAGATATGCCAAATTGTAATTGTATAAGTAATTATTGGTAGGACTGTTGAGCTAAAGCTATGCTAGTTGTTGGCACTTGACCCCTATACACGTTCATAACAACAAAAATGACAAGGGTGGGGGGGTACAGTTAGAAAAAATGTTTTATGATAATAAAGAGGCATGGTTTACTTCATAGGCTGTGTATTTGTGTGATTATATTATCTGGGTCACATAACGGCGATACAACCAAAAGATGTATCCTGGGATTCATTCAAAACTTGAATTTGTTTAAAAAAAAAGTAATACATATTTGACTTAAAAAGGACAATTACATTGTTAATCGCAATTATTTCTGAGACTATTAGTCAAATTTGGAATTTTTCCAGCTCTAGAGACGTCCCTCTTTGTGATTTGGTATAGCTGTGGAAGATACTTACTTGATTTGACAATCTCAGAAACTTCAGATAAACTCTGACTTATCAAAATGAAATAACAGCTTATACACTTTGTTTGTTTTTTTTTACATTGAAACGTAAGATAAAAATACATTTCTTGATAAGGATCCCTTACATTTTGTTATTACTGTAAATAGTTGAAACCTAGATGCATGGGCAGAAATTTGATCTAACAGACAGACATTCAAGAGTCATTTTAAACTATACAATGTTGCAGAATTATACTCAGCAATACATCATTTTTGTGCATCGCAGCATCATTTTTAATTAATTAGATGCCACTTTGCAACACCAGTAATACAGTAGAGACCGAATTTATTGATATATTTCGATATCGATCCAGCTTACTACAATGTGCTATGTCGACAAGTGGCTCATGCTAATGCTTGGCGGCTAAACCGTACGGTAACGTTATAAAGTTACCGCAACGTTCAACACGCTCATAAAATTATTTTAAGTTTGATTGTCAAAAGATAGCATCACTACTACCTACTATCAACGTAGTATGGTATCTTACACCATCAGTGCTGCCTTTTTGTCATCCTTTTGGATGACAAAAAGTAACCCAATCGGAGCCTAGTACCCGCCCAATAGTTAAAAGTAGTTTTTTTTGTTTGTTTAAGTGAAGTTCATTTTGTCACAGGTTGCGATTTGTGGAATTTGTACGTTTGTTTTTTTACCGCGGCCCCTGAAAAGAGCATCATCTGGCGGTGCGTGTAGCCGGCTCACAGTCACCTGTTGGCGGTTAAACAACTGCCGCTGGTAGCCGGCGTCCTGGAGCTCTGTAAATACGACCAGCAACTGCTGCTCTGATTTTATTGTTCCATGGCACTATGTGTTGACGTTACAGCGCTTTACTTAGTTTAAAAAAGCTGTATTTTAGGTACATAATATTGTCTATTGGGGAATTAGCATTGCTCACTTTTTCATTTCGGAAAAAAAATAATTCATCCCACGTAACTTCTAGGCAAGTCCCGCCCTACGAAGCAGCTCGATTGGTTGGGGTTAGGCATTGACCTTGAGTGGTTGAGGTTAGGATAGCCGATTGGTCAGGGGATAGGACCTGTACAAATCGGGTTAGGTTACCTTGCGTAAGCATGGACGCCTGGCCAAAATCCCACGCATCTCCACCCCCCCCCCTGGAAAATCGCACCCTGCACACTCGCACGTCTGGCAACACTGAACACCATACTGTATGGAAGTGTTTTTCTACAATTGGTAAAAATGATAGACACTCGAATTTGATATAAACGAATCAAAAAGGCAAAGAAAGGTTTATTTTAATATGTTCATGATACAACACAGTGCACTGTGAAAACATTAAGTGAGTGTTCAACTGTTCATAAACACGAGTGGATTACAAAGGGCAGAACTCATCACTGCGTCTGAAAAACTGTCAGTGTGTCTCCAACACAATGACATCACGGCAGAGGATCGCTTTAACATCCACTGGACCTCCTGTAGTCGTGTGGTGGGGGAGGGGGGGCAGCGGTCTTTCTATCATTTCAACTGCAGCACCACCTGCAAGAAAAACACACATGAATACTTAGCATTTCATTTGACTGATTAAGTGCAGATTATTTACTACTGGTGTGAAATCATTGGAACATAACGGCCGTCATAGCTAAAGGATTTGCAGATGGTTTACAGTTTGGCAGAATGCTGAAAATGTTGACTTGTGTTTTTTCGGGCCTGTACTATTATTTCTGGATTGACTTACTACAAAGCATTACATTTTAAATAAGCTATAATATGTTTATGTTTTAAATATTTTCATTGAAAAAGAGAGGGGAGTAGGAAAAGAAGAATAATTATATATATAACCCGCCCATCCAGCGCTACTTGTGATTTTTGTGTTTGTGTTCAGCTTGTTGATCGAGGTACAAAATATTTAGGTGACCATATTTTTGAAAATTTTTCCAGTTTGTCCATCCATCCATCCATGCATCTGCTTATCCGGGGTCGGGTCGGGGGGCCAGCAGCTCCAGCAGGGGACCCCAAACCTCCCTTTCCTGAGCCACATTAACCAGCTCTGACTGGGGGATCCCGAGGCGTTCCCAGGCCAGGTTGGAGATATAATCCCTCCACCTAGACCTGGGTCTTCCCCGAGGCCTCCTCCCAGCTGGACGGGCCTGGAACACCTCCCTAGTGAGGAGCCCAGTGGGCCCGAACCACCTCCAGTTCCAGTTTGTTATTCAAGATAAACCTAAATTTGTTCTAGTTGCAATATATGCAATGCATCGTTCACTGGAGGAACTTCAGATTTTTCCAGAATTTCAGTATTCTAGTTTTTAAAGCTAGAATATCTTTAAAGCTATTTATCATTAATTTTAATTTAAAAGGTCCTATGACATGCTGCTTTTTGGATGCTTTTATATAGACCTCATATTAATGAGACCTTTAATAATGAGTATGGCTGGGTATCGGGGCTAGAACGAAGCGTTTCAGACAGAGCGTGAGGTACAGGTATATTCAGACAGACAGGATGGGAAAAAATCATTTGTTTTTGAACATTAAAGCATGTAAACATGTTCTAGTAGAAACCAAAATACAAGTATGAGCCTGAAAATGAGCATGATATGGGATGTATACACGATTCACTGAGGCAAATTCCACATAAGTTATTGTGGCAATAAACCCTTTTCTGATTTTGACCTTTAATAAACTAACTAAAAAAATTAGGTATTTAGTGTGCGTACCTTATTAGCAGCCTCTAGTGAACTAATGAGTGTGTTTAACTCCTCTCTGTTCATCTCCATGGTGACAGACCGGAGGGCTCTGTTCTCCCTCACGTCCAGACTGAGGCTGAGCAGAGGAGTGTGGAGAGACGAGATCTTATCGCTGGACAGAGCCAACTGGAGAGACAGAGGACAGGGAACAGAAGAGGTGAGTGCTGCAGGAACAGCCTGTGGAGACAGTATATACTCAGAGTACCACCAGGGGCTCTACACCTTAACAAAAGCATTGACAACATTGTTTGTGTACACAGAGTTTACAAAAAAGAAAAGGCTTTGAACGACTCACCGTAGCTCTTGCTGTTTCCGGCCGCTACCCCCTCGGCAGTCAAAACGAGTCGATATCCGAATGCAAATGAACAGACTCCATGTGAGGCTCCTTTTTCAACTACAAGGTCAATATTGTTTTTCACTAACGACAAAACAACAAATAATCCGTGCATTTCTATGGAACTAAGCTTTAGGAGCTTTCCATCTTTACTCTCCTCCCGGTTGCGTTGCATTCGGAGATCGACTCTTTCTGACTGGCGAGATGGACGGTGACCGGAAACAACAAGAGCTACGGTGAGATGTTCAAAACCTTTCTTTTTAGTAAACTCTGGGTACACAACCAATGTTGTCAATGCTGAGTTCATGTGTAGAGCCCCTGGTGATCCTTGGAGCAAAGTCTCATGTTGTGTCGAGGCTTCTTAGTGTTTTAAAAATAGTGATTTTGATGCGATCATAGCAGTGCCCCTAAGACTCCCATTCAGAAGGCCATTTGACTGAAAAACGAGAATACGGTCAATCTTAAAAGTCCTAAATATGCTTTTAAAACGAAATTTTGACTCGGGTACATTCACAAAAAGACCCTAGGTTGCATTTAGAGATGGTCTGATACCATTTTTTATTTCGCAATACAGATTCCGATACCTGAACTTGCGTACCGGCCGATTCAGAGTACCGATCCGATACCAGTGTGTCATATATTTTATTATGTTTTAACAGCTGTATACTACTATCTCTGTATGGATGTGATATGATTTTTATCTTTGTCGTCGGTCTGGCTCAGGTTAAACTCTTTGTGAAACATGAACAAACACAAACAATGAATGCCAGAGAACTTTCTTTTATTCTCCAGTTTGACAAGTCAGTTATGACGGAAAAAGAAATAAACTACTTTAATGTAGATTTTCTTTAGGGCTTTATTACGTGGTATTGGATCGGTGCATAAACTCCAGTACTTCCCGATACCAGCGTTTTAGGCAGTATCGGAACATCTCTAGTTGCATTTTGGCGCGAGTTACGCTTTAAGTGTGTGTTCACCCAGCCTGCTACCGGCTCAGGTGTGCTGACTACTGACTGCCCCCCCCTGCAGGAGAGACCTTGCTCTGTGTGTGTGCTCTGAGCTTAAACTGGCTGTGTGCAGTAAAGATAAGTGTGCAGATGCTCGCACTTCTTTTCATTGACTTTCAAAATCATAATGCTAATCCGGGTTATGGCATTTACATTAGAAACACATCAGGAAAAAAAAATAAAAGCCGACTGAACGCTGAAGAATAAAAACAGCATGAAGTCACCTTAAGTTGCCAGTCAAAGTCCTGCAGCGTGGCAGAGGAGATGGAGTTGGTTCTGTCCAGCAGAGCGTCGCGGATCTCCTCCCGTCTGGCTCTCAGCACACTCAGCACCGCCTCAGCATGGCTGCTGCCCACATCTGCCAGCCCGGCCAGCACCTGGTCGTTCATTTCATTTCAGTTATTATACAGGAAAGGATTAAAAGTCACATTAAGTTACAGTTAAAACGGGCTGGACTCAGTTTAAAAACTGGTTTCCTGTTCGGCAGAAACATAGAACAATGTTACGGCACATGAAGACAGAAACCCTTGTACAGGACATTAGCATGGGCTAGACCACGTGTCAAACTCAGACCCGCCCCTCGCACGTTCTGATCCGGCCCGCATATCAATCTAGGTTCACAATATATTTTGGCCCACCTAGTTGTGCGCCAAACCAAAAAAAATGTTTTTCAAATTGCAATTACGCGACACTCAAAGCAGAATTTGGGAAATTTGCCGACTCTGAGACTCAGAAATTCCCACAGAACCTGAGAGTTTGCATATTCTGGCTGTGAAAGAAGTTGTTGTGAGTCAGCTGGGTGGTAGCCTACTTAGAAAATGTAATCATTGTTTTGCTCGATTTGCTAAATTCTAGAATGGCTTTGGAGCTTTTTTGCGGACTTTTTCAGGGCTTTATGTGGACCAAACTGTAAGTGAGAAGACTATATGAGACATGCAATAATTGAGTCAAAGATATTTTACTTTTTCGATGAAATAAAAGCATGTCAGTAAACTACACATGTCTGGCCCTTGGTGCGATTCTCTTTTTCCAGTGTGGCCCTTAGGGAAATTGAGTTTGACACCTCTGGGCTAGACAGATACAGACAACTAAACACAACAATATAGACAGTGCAAACAAGACTTGGACAATACATGAACAATCAATGAGTGCAAGTGTAACTGTCGAGAAGGAACAGTTTGTATGCCTTTTTGAAATATGTGATAGATGGTAGTATTCTGATGTGATGGGGAATGTCATTCCAAATGTTGGTGTATGTATGGAAAAAAAAAAAAGGATTTATGACCATAGTTGTTTTTTGTATGGGGGGGGAATGGAATGAGTGCCTGTGAGAGTGACCTAGTGAGGCGTACTGGTCTCATAATGTGTGTCGGGAGAAGTGCAACAAGTGTCGGTAAAAGTGCTATTTAGAAATTTTGGAAAATAAAATGTAATAGCGGGGCTGTTTATGTAGTTCTGGTAAGTTTGAGCGTGTGAGTGCAACGCCAACGGTGAGACCACTTTGTACACACAGCCGGCGGGAGGAGAGCTGAGAATATGACCCCGGAGGAGAGCTGAGAATATGACCCCGGAGGAGAGCTGAGAATATGACCCGGGAGCAGCCACTCGCCGCTACCGACCACCACACATCCAGCTGCTGACAGTCCAAACTGCTGCAGACTTCGTGACGTTAGGGCTGCCCGATTATTGACCTGTGAAATTTCCCTTTATACTTTTACCGTTTGAACACAAGATAAAAAAAATAAAGAGTTTACCTGCTAAATGCAATGTTCAAAATAATAAGTTTTCTCAAGGCGCTCCTTGACTGAGGTAACTGACGACATTGACTCTGTAATATGACTATAGAGTTTTATCACATTCAACGTTGTATTGCAAAAGCTGTTGTAGAGAGCTTTTCGTTAGGTCATGGTCTGTACTATTCTGTATTGCTGAGAAGGCCTCCTTGTTGGTTTCTCAAGTGAAATGAACTTTAATATATCTTTAGTGGTCTCTGTCTATTCTTGATAATGAAATTATTCTAACCTCAATTCGATAATATAGCTACTAAGTGTGTACGGACGCATAATGTGATAACCAGACCCCAAACGTGATCTGCAGGCTTTCTTTTTGCAGTTCTCAGTGGTGATCCAAAATGAAATTCTGCGGAATTTAGCGCACCGTTTTTCTGCTTGGTTGGAGGTGGAGAGGTATCGACATTGAGTTTTTATTTATTATTTCATTATTTCAATTTTGTGTGGCCCTGGTAATACCCTTGTTATTAACCTGTAATAACCTCACAACGTAATAATTAAAAGGCAGCCTTTTTTTCTTTTTCTTCTCCTTATCTTCTACAACTAAAGCCTTAGCTAAAACAGCCCCTCCGGTCCAGGTGTTTCTCTCTCACCTCTTCATCGGAGCGGTTGTTCCCCACTGCCAGGCGGAAGAGGGCTGTCAGGGAGTGGAGCAGCTGCAGCCACTCCTCCAGGCTCCAGGTGGCGCTGTAATCCCCCCTGCGAGGAGGCTCCCGCCCACACAGTCCATCCACCACCCTGTGACAAAGCTACACAGCAGGCCATAGTGTTAGGGATCACCGTTTGGCATTTGGAAAAACAAGCTAGTCCTGGGGATATTTCAATGATGGCATTTTTTTATTTAATACTTTGTCCAAAAAGGTAATTTTCACTTTTGGGCTATGAAATAGGCCCCCATTTGACCCCCATGTGGGTAGCTACATGGCTTTAGCTATGATGTCAAACTGACTTGGTATATCCCAGCATGCATTGCGCGAGAGGCAGGGAACACCACTGGACAGGTTTTTCAGAGGGCAACACATAACACAAATAAACACTTACTAATTCACACATATTATAACCTTTATTTATTTCTTCAGGGAGGGCCATTGAGAGCAAGCTCTCTTTTCCAATGATGCCCTGTTTACAGCACAAATAAAAAGGTAATAAAAAAAACTATCTCAAAAGTGACAGTAAAAATAAATAATCTGATCATAAAAATAATCTGATCGTAAAACAATACCCAAATTACAATATGTTAAAAAAAATAAATAATGAAGGAACAATCACAAAATTACAATTATAAACAATAAAAACACAAAGAGTTTCCTGAAATAATGTGTATTGCGTGTTTGTGTGACTCAGAGGTCAACAGCTGACCAATTAGAGCGCCTGCTGCTGCTCTGTGGGTTGGATTTCATTTTTAGGCAGCAGACCGCTTACAAATCTTTAGATTTAAAAAAAAACAAAAAAAAAGGTCAACTCTCGATCATGAAATGTAAAATGGACATAATAAAGGGATAGTTTGGATATTTCGCAGTGAGGATGTATGAGGTACTTCTCCAGAGTCAGTGTATTAGCTACAGCAGAGGGCGTTCTGCACACTCCCAGTTTGGAGAAGCAGGCAGGAGAACCACCACGGAAGCTAAGCAATGTCCTGCTGTGGGGTGGGGATGGGGGTGAGAGGTATTTTAGCCACCTGAAGAAATCAATATCAGTTTAATGTGCACTATATTTAGAATAATTTCACCGCTTTACCTTGCTGTCAAACAGCCCCTTTTAAGTTAAAACGCTAACGCGGGGGGAACTAAAGTTGTTATCTATGCACTCTTTAAAGCCACCAGACTCCTTGGACAACACCATTTGACCTGGCAGAACACTGGAGCTGCTGGTCTGCACTTGGTTTGTGTTGTGGCCCGGTTGGCTCAGTGGGTAGAGCAGGCGCACATATATTTAGAGGTTTATGCCTTGATGCAGAGGTCCAGGGTTCAACTCCAACCTGTGACAATTTCCTGCATGTCTTCCCCCTCTCTCACCTGTCCTGTCCATTAAAGGTGGAAAAAGCCCCCCCAAAAAAAAATGTTTGTTTGCGTTATTATTGGAGATTGTAGAACAGCAACTCCAGTGTTCTGCGAGGTAAAATGACTTTGTCAAATTAGTCTGGGGTCTTTTAGATGTCTAAAATACATTTAGCATGCTGCACCCCACCTCCCCCCCCCCACAATTCCACAGCAGTATATTGCATAGCTTCTTGTCTGTACTTCTAGCTGCTTCTCCAAACTGGGGGCGGGGAGCCATCTACTGTAGCTATCTATCACACTGACTATGGAGTAGGGCTGCACGATATGAGGAAAATATGCGAGAACGTTGTTGAATATCGCGATAACGATATTACTTGTGATAAATGTGTACTGCCTTCCTGTTGCTTTCAGTATTCTTATAAAATACAACACATTGCTTGTTGAATTTAAAACAAATCATCATTTCTAACACTATTGTACAAATTGAACATTGAATTGACAATGACAGGCACTACTAAAAAAGAATATAGGCCTATACACTTTAAAGTGCAGTTTTCTACTGATGTTTTCTTTCAGCTAACATAAAAAATCTCGTAATGTCTAAACGATATATTGTGCAGCACTACTATCTATCACACTGACTACAGAGAAGTAGCTTATTCAAACCACAATTCTAAAGATCCGAACTAAGACCAAGGAAGTGTGAGATGGATGATAGACAGACACATTAGTACACGTGTTAGAATGAAGTAATTTAAATTCAATAGCTGAATAGATTAATTTTGTTATTTTAAAACTAAAGGATGAAATCATTACTTCAAAACAGAGCTAAGCAACTAAGTTAAGTGCTGCTGAATGATTGACTGTGTATGCCTCAATGGTCGCTCGGACATATTCAGAAAACATGAAGTAAATTATCTTCATGTTTAACTAGACATTCAGAACACGACATACGGATCACGGTTCGTGAATACAACGCTTGGTACTTACTGTTAGACAGTCAGTGACAGGAAGCCTGTTCAGCGCAACCACCACCATGTTTTCATTCGGTTCCGCCTGCTGATCAGCTGACGTGTGTCACGTGGTAGACTGAGCTGCGTTCACGCGACTTTTGGAAAAACGAACATTCGTTATCTCCAATGACTTCTCACTGTGCGCGTACAACGTTAGTAGATGGAAATACGGTGCTATTAATATAATCTGTCGTTATCTGTGTCTTGTCGTGAAAACAACTGTTAACAACTATCGCCTCGATTATTCAATAGAGGATTGAATTGATGTTGGCTCGCACGCCGAACTCCATTTCAAAATCTACCAATTTAGCGTGCCCTTGATCGTTGGCAACTTAGAGTGAACCAAATGTAAATGTGTGAAGTGTGACTTTCCAAAATGTTTACGAGGAATCAGTTGTATGCCGAATGTAATAAAAAAGGCCCAATAATCCATACTGGATATTTAGCTCGCATTTAACTACGCATGTACTATCGATACTGAATAAATCATAAAATCTAACAATTTGTCACTTGAGTTCTGTGGAACGTCGCCGGACCCACGGGAAAGGGGAATAACGTCGTTCAGAGCGATTGTATTTCACATCCTGCTTTGTGTTGCAGCGGGGTGGTTGTTGCTTGTTAGGTTCCCAGCTCTTGTCACTGTGGTCGGTAGGAAGTAACAGTGATGTGACCGAAGTCGACACTAGTGCTGTTACTTCTCTCGAATACGGGCAGCAGCGTATGGAAATAAACCGCAGGTAAGCGCTGTGTCTGTCACCATCTTTGATTTGTGGATAAAGACCGCTCTCTTTCAGGAGGAGACGTGATTAAAGGTGTTTATTCAATACAATACAGTAATGGTGAACGGCGTAGCCTACTGTAGGCATATTGTAAGCCTATCAACTGGCCGTCACCCTGCACCATACAACTATGTGTGCTAAAAATGCCAGTTGGATAGCTGCCGTAACTTGAGCATTCATTTCGAGTATTGGCATAGCAATAAGTGATTTAAGGTGCATCCAGATTTTTTTTCAGATAGAATGAGATAAGTTGGATGAACAAGGCTCTACTGTTGCTCTGTATAGTCATGCGGTTGTCACTTCAGTGGTAAATAATGCATCCAGATTGTGCTCACATGGTTTGTGGATACATCATACAGAAAGAGTGAATTGGTGTGCTGCCTGTATCCAATAGGTCAGGGGTCTTCAACGTTTTTTAGGCCAAGGACTCCTTAGCTGAAAGAGAGATGGAGCAGGGACCTCCCCTACCCCCCTACTAGATATTGTCTAAAGTTAAGTTGAAATTTAAACCAGGCTTACAATAACATGTAGCTCAGCCTAATGGAGAGATGTCAGAGTGAGGGAGCTGCCCATGGAAAGGCGCCCCCCGAGCAGTTGGGAGTTCAGTGCCTTGCTCAAGAGCACCTCGGCAATGCCCAGGAGGTGAACTGGCACCTCTCCAGGTACCAGTCCACCACCATGCTTTGGTCCGTTTGGGAATTTGAACCAGCAGCCTTCCGGTTCCCAACCCAACTCCCTACTGACTGAGCTACTGCCACCCCAGTGCATGTTATGCTAAGCTATTAAAATAATAATTGTTGGCAGGATTTTATAAATCATGTTTTGATGCTAAGCACACAGTGAATCCTGTATCTGTGGATGTTTGTGTGTTTATTTGGATCCCCATTAGCTTTAGCATGTAACCTGGGGTGGCTCACTGATCCTGCTGGCCCACAGCTAATGTTGATGGCTATACACAAGGGTGTAACTTTTGTGTGTGTGTGTGTGTGTGTGTGTGTGTTGGGGGGGGTCCTCTGTCAAAAAGAATGTTTTCTATTTGAATGCCTTTTCCTGCATTTCAACATAAGTTTAGGGACTATGGTGATACAAAATTCAGGAAGTAATTACGTTGATCCTAATGATAAATTCTTCCAGAAAGAATGGTACTAAACTATGTATAAGAAAAAAGAAGTCTTACTTTATTTATTGTTTAAAATAACAAACTGGATTTTGAAAAGTGGAGGGGACGTGTCCCCCCTTGTCCCCAGTGGAAATTACGCCCTAGGCTATACAACTTTCACACGTGTCAGCAGTTTGTCCCTTTTCCTGTTTCAACACATGACGATGTCCCCCGTGCACAAAACCAGCTCCATAAAGAAATGGTGGAAGAACCTGACAGGCCTTCACAGGGCCCTGACCTCAACCCTGTTGTACACCTTTGGGACTGTGAGCCAGGCTGGATCACCCAACGTCTGTGTTGGGCCTCTTTAATGCTCTTGTGGCTGATTGGGAGCAAACCCCTGCAGCCAGGTTCCAACATCTGGTCCTAAATTGATATAGGAGTACGCTACTTCCTTGTTTTAGGGACAAAGTGGTCGCTCTGTGTGTGTTTGACCAATCAGCGACGGTCAGGGAGTGTTTGGGGGCTAGAATGTCCCCAGAACTCAATTTATACCGCGATCCCTGTGGTTACCCTGTGGTTCTGAGTAGGGCTGCCACCTCTTAGTCGATTAGTCGACTAATCGGTCGTTTTGGTCTTAGTCGACTAAGATTTCTTTAGTCGATTAGTCATTTTTTATGCTTATTAATGCTTAATTACTTATTTGCAAGAAACTTCTGAGCACATTTATGGTAAACACAAGATTTAAAGTGGTGCTTTTGCAGGATTAATTGTGGAGAAACTCAGTTTTACAGATGGTTAATTAACTACATTTATATTGTGCTTTTCTAGTCTTAACCACCTCTCAAAGCGCACAGCTCTGTCGATAAAATCAACTAATCGATTAGTCGACAAAATCGTAAAAGTGTTAGTCGACTAAGAATTTCTTTAGTCGAGGACAGCCCTAGTTCTGAGTACCTCAGAAGATTCCTAGTTCTGGAGGGTAAACTTCATGCGGTCGCAACACGGCTTAAATGAGTCTGAGATCTGCAGATATGATGTACACTAACTTGCAACATAATTCACTTAAATATAATCCCAGTTATAGAATGTGAAACTGTTCATTGTAACTTTCAGAGTCTTATTTGGTCAGGTAGTGTAAGCAGCTATACAGCTCAGTTCCAGATCAACAAGACGGATAGCAATGGAGATTACGTGAGCTTATAGGTGTCAGTGGTCTAAATAATCAAATACGGTGATCATAATTCCAGAGCTGCCCATGAGACACAGTGTGTGTGTGTGTTTTTTTGTGGAAGTTCACACTCTTACTTCCCCTCCTCAAAACCACATTTCAAAGTAGTTATTAGGATGTAGGCCTAGTGTAAAGAAAGATTGCATTCACAAGCCTGGCCGGGACTTTTTAAAGACTTCTTCCCTAAAGTATGCACTGCATTAAAGGTGCCCTGCCGTACAAACCGCTTACTTGCATTTTTTTATAAATATGTTAGGTCCATATGTGTTTGTGTTATGTTGTGAATATGAAAATGAAAATTAACTGCTACTCGTCAGCTCTAGCCAATGAAAAGAAATAAGCAGAGAAATCTGACCAATTACAAAAGCTGGTCAGTCTGACATCATGTTGCCTGAGCTCATTACTATTCATTAGCTTGCCCAGTTGGGCTGGGTAAAGGATTCTGACAGCCAGGCTCTCATTGGCTAGCTGTTAGCTAATCAGATTCAAACAGCTTAGCTTGTTGAATATTAATGAGAACTGGCAGAAATCGAGCAGGGTCTTCCTGCAGGCTTTCTATACCATGCTAGAATGGCTTGAAACAAGGTAACCAAGGCATTTTTTTCCACAACAAAATGTTACAGAGTCCATGGTAGAACTTCAGACATTACCACAAAGTAATGAAATATGTTTGGCAGGGCTAGAGCTGGCAATATATCGATATTATATCGATATCGTGATATGAGACTAGATATCGTCTTAGATTTTGGATATCGTAATATCGTAATATGACATAAGTGTTGTCTTTTCCTGGTTTTAAAGGCTGCATTACAGTAAAGGGATGTCATTTTCTGAACTTACCAGACTATGATTTGCTTTTACCCACTTAGTCATTATATCCACATTACTGATGATTATTTATCAGAAATCTCATTGTGTAAATATTTTTGTGAAAGCACCAATAGTCAACACTACAATATCGTTGCGGTACCGATATCGAGAAATTTGGTCAAAAATATCGTGATATTTGATTTTCTCCATATCGCCCAGCCCTAGGCAGGGCACCTTTAAACCTGGGCCACTTTGAGAAAGATGTTGGTGACATTACATCCTGACTTTGACATGTGACTTTTGGGCCTTTTTAAAGATGAACTATTCAAACTTCCAGCAGGACATGTGACGGCGGCTGTGTCAGAAAGGAAGCTGAGGGCGTAACATAACTCGGGTGTTCAAACTTGTGTGCTTGTGATTTTGTCTGGAGATAAAGCAGAAATTGTGTTCCTTCTGTGTGGGTTTCTAAATAATCTAGTTTACAAAAAGCAGCAACACTTCTATAGTTGTGCTGTTGCACTGTATCCTGAAGGAAGACCACACATGTGCTGTAGCTTTAGTCTTTATCTCACCCATGTGCTGAGAATGGTGGTGTGCAGCTTGGGCGTGTCACAGAGCTCTGTGAGAGAGCTGCATGCTGCTGGTTAAGGAGGGGGCTTCTGGCTTTAAATTGAGAAAAGACTAGACAACATTTTAGTTTTAACTTGAGTTCTACATGTTGTATGGCACCGTTGCCTGGATCTTTGTGATTCCAACAAGCATTGTATTCGTGCTAACCTCAGACTTGAATTTGTCTTGAAAATGACAACTTGGAAGACACGTCATTATTTGTCCTGCTGTATATTTGCATTGTCCCAGACATGTTTCTTCTTGAAAAAAACGTATCCAGATTCTCTTCCCTATTTCCAAACTGTCAGTTCCTTATGGTAAAAGAATAGCTTTCGGCCTGGATGGGAGGAGTCAACTTATTGTAATGTAATGCATGGCAACAGATTCTTCCCATGCTACCTAATGTCCTTGTGACCCCTTGCATGCATTTACCTGCACTTTGTTTCCTTTGTCCTAGCAACGTTGGTTCCATAACTCCGTGTGCAAACTATCCCATGGCTTTTGCTTGTGCGTCCCTCAAAGAAAGAACTCTGACTGTGACTCTTTTTGTAAAGAAACATTCGTAGCTGCAAGCATTCAACCTGCTCCATCCTCATTGAAGGCGACTGTTTGGGCACATTTCAGCTTTTATAACCTCGAGGGGAAGACAGAACTTGATAGGAATCATGCTATATGCAGGCTTTGCAAAGCGAAAGTTAAGTATTTTGGAAACGACACAAACTTGAGAACTCACATGGTACGCCATCACCCAGAGATTAACATTAAAGACGTGGACGAACAACAACCTAAAGTACCTAACAGGCCAGTCAACCAACGCACTCTCTTTCAATGCTCTAAACTCCCACCCAACTCTGAACGAAAAGCTCTTTTTACTTAACAGTTTTATTTCATAATTGAATTAAATGTATTTGAAAGCTGGCCAAAGCTTGGCACTTTGCAGTTTTTAGTTGCAAAAGTTTTTATTTTTGTATGATGACATATATAAAGTAATATCAAACTACATTTCATTTGTGGTGTTTCTTTTCTTTTAAATTGTACATATGTCTACTGCAATCACTTGGGTAAAGTAACTACATTTACACACAGTCATTTTTTTTTTCTTTAATCGAGAATTGTTTTTGAACCAAAAATCAATATTGAATTGAATATATTACTAGAAGGGAACTCTTACAGAGTGTAATGCTGTCAGGGTTCCAATTATTCCAAAATCACTTGAATGCTGCACAATCGCTCTATCTCTCTCTCTTTCTCTTTCTCAATGTTAACGGAAGTGAAAAAACATTTGCGTGTCGGCCCCGTGATTTGAATCCACTCCAAAATGTAATGGGATCTTCCTTGGCCCATGTTACACATGCCTCCACCAAGTTTCAGGAAAATCGGGCTAGTACTTCTTCTGTAATCTGAAGAACTGAAGAACAAACAAAGGGTTGTGGGATGGCTATTGGTGCTTTGACAAAATATTGACACAATGAGATTTTATTTAATTAATGTGAATATGATGAATAAGTAGGTTAAGGCAAAAAAAAAAAATAGAACAGCTAGAACAGTGACATGTTCAGAAAATGATATCACTTTACTCTAATGCAGAGCTGGACTAACACATTGTTGGTTTGGGTATTGTCATGGGATTTGAATCTATAAAATATAGAATAACACCAGACTGATTCTTTAAACTTGCAGACAGCCTTTATAAGAACAGACTAGAGAGACTAATTCATTTATTTGTTTTTATTTTCTAACCTTTATTTATTCAGGGAAGGTTCACTGAGAGGCGGCCTCTCTTTTGCAGGAACGCCCTGATCACATTCACACAGCTCCACATTCATACCTGGAAGCTGCCCAGGACCACCACAGTCTGATCTGCTGGCCACTGAGCAGCTCCACTGGAGCGGTTGGAAGTTAAGGGCCTTGCTCAAGGGCCCCTCAGTGGTGGTAATGAGGCAGGGACAAGCGCTGCTCTTTCACTTTCGACCACCCAGATTTTATCGTGTCGGTTTGGGGATTGAACCGACACCGAAGCTCTCTTCTCTAACATTTAGGCCACCACTGGCCCCCTAATTTGTGGTTTTCTCTCTTTGCAGGATGAGGACACTGTGAAAGTCCAGCGTGGAGCGCAGAGGAGCAGGAGGCCACCGAGGCGATGGAGCGGCTGCACTGGGTGCGGCATCGCTGTCGGCAGCTGCTGGAGGGGAACTCGGGGAGAGGCTGGTACTCTGCCGCCGATGGCCTGCCAAACAAAAGCTCCCTGGACGCCCACAGCTCTCCACAGAGAGTCAGTGGGAAGCGGAGAACAGTGTTTGCCCGCCACGGGCCCCACCAACAGGAGTATGAAGCAGTCTCCAAAAGCTACCAGGGCAATGCCATCCGCACTACCAAGTACAGCTTGTTGACCTTCATCCCCATGAACCTGTTCCAGCAGTTCCACAGGTCAGATTCTTGTTCGATGGTGTTTTTTGCCTCCAACTGCTCCTTCTAGGCAGCGCTGCGACCGCTGCCTTCAAGGCACCTTACCCTAACTTTAAACTTAACCCTAACCATAACCAGTGCCTCCCAACGGTGCCTTCGAGGCAGCCCTGCCTGGAAGGCACCGTTGGGGGCAAAAAACACAGATAAACCAGATTCTTACTGGTTGTGAGTTGAACACACTGCCTGTAAATGTGTAACAATACACTGATCTGGATCGACCTATCTATTAAATCCCCAATGATCCATAATTACGATACAAAGTGAAAATATCGATACATGTCACTATCTTTAAGATGCCCCTTTTATTTTGAAATTCCCATTTTATATTTATTTGTATGCAAAAGAGTAGTTTGTTTTTCATTTACATTTCTGGAAGAGCTTAGTATAAACAGTGTTGGGCAAGTTACTTCCAAAATGTAATACATTATAGATTACTAGTTACTGTCATTTGACAGTAATTAGATATATTACAATATTACTGTCTCTGAATTGTAATGCTTTACACTACTTCTGCGTAACTTTTGAGTTACTTTCACCAAAATAACAGTGGAAGTATGAGTTGGCAGGTAGCTTGTGAATTTCACCACAGGATCAATAAAGTCTCCTCTTTATCCACTTTAATACATCATAGATTATTCATAATATTTTGTATAATGAATGTGAATATGCAAAGTAACTAACGATATAAAATAAATAGTGAAGTGAAGTATAAAGGAGGAGAAAATGAAAATATTCAATTAAAAGTACCTTAAAATTGTATTGAAGTAGCCTATGACTAAGGGGTAAAGGCAAATAATAGAACAGCTACAACAGTCTGGTAAGTTGACTGACTAAGTGACCTCTCATGTTTCTCCACACCCTCCAGCCAAATACCTCGGCAGCGTACCGTTCTCCAGGCAGTGCTCGTTTTGTGTCTTTTCGGATGGAATACATCCAAAACAAAGACTAAACAACCCCCCACAAAGTGAAGTTTTGTCCTATGTCAGAATCACCTTTTTTCTGAATTTGTCTGCAGTTCAATATCAGTGTAACGGAGCCATTGTATTCTTTGAGGGATTCACTGTCCCATGATCCATTGCATGCTGGTTTAGTTTTGAATGTTGTATGGACTGTGTAATTTGGGTAGAAACAGCTAGTTTATTTTATTAGTCTACAGGTTTCTGAATGCCATACCTTTCATGGCCATCAATTTAACAGGGTAGAGATATTTCAGTCCCAACCAAAGTGATGGACCAACCGACCGACCGACAGACAGGCAGGAGATGCTGGTCTGGTAGTATGCCAATGGAAATTGTCGTAGCATTTGGTTGCACTTCCACAGCTTCTCTTGTACATTTTTCGTTTCTGCGTACTAATTTGCTGCTCTGGCCTTCCTTTGTAGATCTGCCAACCTCTACTTCCTGTTCCTGGTGTTACTGAACTGGGTGCCAGTTGTTGAAGCTTTTCAAAAGGAAATTGCCATGATTCCTCTGCTGGTGGTTCTCGTTGTTATCGCCTTCAAAGATGCCCTGGAAGACTACAGGCGCTACTTGTTCGACAAGAAGGTCAACAACAATGTAGTGCGAGTGTTTTCTGGGTGAGTGTTTTTTCTTTTGGATATCTGTGCTTGAAGCACAAAAAGACATTTGGCGACATTAAAGAATGGCTTGTTTATTGCTAAAGCTATATGGTCAAAATTAAATGATTTATTAATAATGTAATAAAAATAACTTATAACCATAACTTATTTCACAAGTAAATACAACGTTTTGGTCTCAGACCTTTTATCAGGTAAATTTACCTGATGAAGGTCTGAGACCGACCGTTTTTTTTCTGAATAAATTATTGCTTGCGTAATGGTCAGTGTGCGGGACTTTCTCTAAAAATGTAATCGCACAAAATTGAATCTGTTTTTCTTTTTACACTTGTGATAGAGTTGCATCATTAAGATAATAAATTCAAAATTCAAAAATTAATAAAATGACTTGAGTTGCAGAAATCTGCCTTCATAAGGAATTCTAAAACCATGTTTGCCATAATTTATGTTAAACATCGGATGTAATGGTGTTTAGGTGATTTATTCAGGACATAGCTAGCCTGACAAGCCAGACCCACATCCAGATGTTGGGTCTGGGAACTCACCATTGGCAGGGCTCAACCCGAGGGGCGGGATAAACGGTTGTCTTTCAAATTCCCTCTGCACGTAATAGGATAGCTCTACAACCAGGCAGAGCAACGAAGAAGGTAGAGGAGCTAGTTGATAGATTAAACTTTTGCCGTATCCAGTCGGCAAAACTCCGAACACATCTTCCTTTTTTAAGAATAATTTCAGTGCCGTTCTTTGTTCTTTTATCAAAGAAAAGCTGAACTCCAAGTCTTCCAGAAGACTGCTGTTCCCAGCAGCAGCAGCCATAATCCCCACTGAAGCATGAAGAGAACGCCTGTAGGAGTGGCTGTGTGAACATACGCCTGTATAAGGAATGGATTTTGTGTATCTAATTATCCAGTCTAAGGGCGTTTTCACACATGAAAGTCCGAACCAAGGTCCGGACCAAGGTTCATGTTTTTGTTACATTGTATACATTTGATCCGGTAAGTTTTGGTTTCACACTGCAGTTTTGCAAGCGCACTAAAGATCTCTACGTGACAAACCTACGTCCTGTCGTCATCACATACGTGAGCTGCGTCTCCAGATACTTATAAGTGATTGGTTTGTTGACGGGCTTCCCCGTCCCCTCGTATCCTCTCTCCGTGTCGGAGTTTAGGCTGTTCAACTGACCGCTGCTCTCCCCTAGGCTACTACCGCGGCTCTTTTTGTTTTGTTGTGATGTAGAGAAGCAAGACACGGGAACTTTCTTTCTGGAGCATTTATTCAGAGACAAACGGAAACATACACTGTAGCCTACATTTACTACCACTTAACAAATAAACTGCTGGTGTATTCTCTGCTCTGATAGCTGACAGCTGTCTGCTCTGAGCACATTCTCCGTCACACTCGCTCTCTCACTAAGCACCGAGCTATTCCTTAAAGGAGCTTCCCCGTTCTTGTAACACAAGGAGAGCCTGCCAGAGCTTCCTGTATTTGGTCCGAAAGTCTGAACCATCCAAAAAATGCTTTCACACTATAAACGAACCAGACCATGGTTCAGTTTGGTCCGGACCGAGACCACCTCTTTTTGTCGGACCAAAATTTGGTCTTTTGATCCGGACCGTGGTCCGGGGGAGGTTTCACACATGTAATTTTGATTCGGATCAAACTAAAAAGTCCGAAAGTCCGGACCAAACGAGGTATGTGTGAAAACGCCCTAAGGGCAGGGTGATGTTTTCTGTATGGATTGGGATTGCTGGATGTCTCCTGATGGTCTCCTGTTGGTGGTGTCAGTCGACATTTGGACCGGACTGTGGTTTGAGACTGTGTCGATTGCATAGATATTCTGTGCCGCCGGGTTGAAGATGTGTGTGAAGCATCCAAAAAATACAATTAATACCTTTTTATTAAATTCCTTCAAAGTCTTCACTACATACGGTATATCATGTAAGTCTGGACAGACAACACTGGTTGGTGGAGGCATGCCACCACAAAGCTGTAGTTCTAGTTGTTCCTGCATTATGAAAACAATAAAAAAGATAAATCTGAAACTTCCTGGACTGGAAATGTTGTTGCCAGTAATCCAGGCAGCCATTTTGTGTCCTCCAAAGGGCATTTAGTAAAACAATTTTTGTAGGCAAGAAAAGGCAGCCCTATTTGTATAGTCTATTTCAGCAAAAAGGCAATTCAAAGCGCTTTGTATAAAACAATTAAAAACAGCCGACAAAGAGAATATAAACACAGTTAAAATAGAATAAGACAGGTATGAAATACAAGAATAAAAGTTACAGTCAATAACTCAGCGTTACTGTTTGGTGTGTTTATGTCAGTAATTTAAGGAGAGCCATCATTTCAGTATGCTAGAATGCACAGTAATATATTATCAGAAAGCTTTAACAAACTATGCTGTTCAATTTCACTGTTAGATATATGAATCTGTCCACTGCTCTGATCCCGAAGGAAATCAATGGCCGCACAATGCCTGCTGCTGCTCCTTGACCCTCCTTTCTCATATATCTGATTACATAATCTGTCTTTTAAGGCAGTTGTTAAACTTGAACCTTGAGAGTTTGTTTACAGCGTGAGTGCCCTTTAGAGGAGTGGCGATGAATTTCGTCACCAAGGTAATACCTATGCGTCTATCCTTCCATTTCCCCATTGCCTGCCATGTCCATATCTGTAGGGACAGGGGAACATATCCAACATCAGAATGGTCTGTTGGACAGCATGAATGTGGAAGAAAATGTACAATTAGAGAACAGTTGCAGGTAGGTAAGGCTTCTAAGTGGAGACATAAACCTGGCAGGCAGATCTGAATCCACTGGAGCAGTGGACTCATGTATAGCTTGGAATGTCCGTCCTGTCTTAACGCTACCAAGGAGCGCCTGCGGAAGAAGAGGACCGTGGTACCTTCCTTCACAGAGGATGAGGAACTGAGTCAACTTCTGAAGTTGTACAAAGGCAACAAGATTCGGACCACAAAGTATTCTCTCCTCTCCTTCCTCCCCAAGAATCTGTTTGAGCAGCTCCATCGCTTGGCCAATGTCTACTTCATCTTCCTCGCTGCTCTGAACTTTGTGCCTGTTGTGGAGGCCTTCCAGCCACAGATCGCTCTGGCTCCTATCATTCTGGTGCTGTCAATGACCGCGGCCAAGGATATCTGGGAAGACTACCGCAGGTTTAAATCGGATCACTCGATCAACAGCCTTCTCTGCCATGTTTACAGCAGGTAGGGTTAAATGTTGCTTTCAGTCGAGTTTGTTGCGGCAACAACCAACAATGGAGATAACTTTTTCTTGTGGGACCGTATATTTACTGCAGCGTTATCCAAGAAGGATAGTTGTGACTCCGTTGTGTTCTCCCTTGTTTGAGCTTTGATCTTTCTCTCATAGCTGTTGTTGGCACAAGTTCTATTGTTAGCAGAGATGCAAATGATGGAACTAAAAATTAACCCAAAACATTTGCACATTGATTCTGTCAATGTGCACCTTAACTCTTGATACATGTTTCTCGATAAATGTTTTTAATACTGTAGTTTCAGTGAAACTGACTGCTACTGTGTTCAGTCAGTTTCACCAACAGTTTAAGTATAATGTTAAGTTGTGTTATAAGAGTGTTATAAGACATTTTTGACAATGTATTCATTTAGACTGTCATGCACACATGATCAATTGTGTGCGTAAACTAGGTTATAATAAAGTGCAATAACAGTCCAAATAAGAAAACACACTTTTAAAGCATGCCTTGGGAAAGCCAATTAAAATGGCAATAAAATAGATAAAGCTGAAACTAATTAGAAATAGAAGTTTTGAAAAGAGAAACTGAAATGGCAACTGTCCATCCAAACTACATAAAACATAAGTTGAGCTGAAATCCAACATCCAAATCTAAATATTAAAAACGGTAGAAAAAAAAAAAAAAGACCCTGCTCATTTGTGAAAACCTTCCCCAATCATGAGCTCTTTTTGGGGAGATGTATCTGTATTTAAGGCATTACTTATATTCTGATCCAGCAGCACATTTATAAATTGCTCCTGAACTGTTTTTACTGTTATTGTTAGAAGCCATGCATGACATCCACCACTCTGTGGTAACTTATTAATATAATTGCACATTGCAACATTATGTCTTTATATTGTATTTAGATTGCAAATAAAAAAAAGGAGTATTTTATCTTGGAGAACATCATGGCCTGAACATGTACAGTACCTACCTGAATAGTTACAGTAATTCCTCTGCCCTACCTGGAAATGGTTAGACAGTATAGACTGTGAGTGTAATAATTAACCACTGATTGTATCCACGGTATGTGTGAATACCGACATGTCAATCAAAGCAGCACTTTTTCTCTCTGAGCTTGTAAGAAGAAAGCAGACTCCCTGTTGGCAAATAGCACTTTCATAAAATTCATTTGACATTTAAATTACAGTTTTAGAGGCAGACACTGTTTCCATGGTCACAAGCCTTATTAAAGGTTTTACGGTATTGCGTTAATATTTATTGTTTAATAATAGTATTCATCATCCTCACTCTCTTATCTTCATATACACTTTTACGTACCTAATGTATACATATATCACCCCGAGGTGGTGTGATCTTATTGACATGTTTCTCCATTGTGTGTGTTTGTCTTTCTGAGCTGATTGTGTCCACCTCCGGCAGTCTTTCTGCTTCTTTTCATTTGAATGAATCCTGATGTCTGTTTTACATATCTTTTATAGTGGATCTCCAAAATGTTGACCATTAAGAAGAAGATAAAGTATTATCGACATTGTGAGCTTAACTGTTGGTTGTTATCAGCTGGAGCCAAATTACCAATAAGCAGCATGCTTGCAGTAGACAGAACTGTAGACTGTGATGTTTCAAATTTGAGTGGCACTTGGCGGGTTTATTCGTGCGTTGAACGATCATCACAATTAGTAAATGATCAAATAAGTTGTCTGGGATAAAGTTATCTTCTCACAACCTTTAAAGCAATGGACAAATTCCATTCAGGTTTCAGGATGCACAGTTAAATTGTTACATTTTTCTTCTACACATTTTCAGCGCTCTTTCAGCGCAGTAATTCCTCTGCCCTGCCTGGAAATGGTTAGACAGTATAGAATGTGAGTGTAATAATTAACCACTGATTGTATCCACGGTATGTGTGAATAATACATGTCAATCAAAGCAGCACTCTCTCTCTGAGCTTGTAATAAGAAAACAGACTCCCTGTTGGCAAATAGCACTTTCATAAAATTAAGTGACATAAAAATGACATAAAAGTGGCATTTGATACTCTTAGACTGTCTAAGATGTGCAGTAGGCATTCAGCATCTTGCAGTGGTGTAATTCCTATCAGCAATATAGATCAGGTTAAGTTATAATTGTCATTTTTCTTCCTCCACTGTCTTCTGCAGTGTTCTCCAAGGCTCCATCATAGGCCCTTTTTTATTTGCATCATATTTGTGCAACTTCAACTTTAAACTTTAACCTTATTATCCCGAAAGGAAATTTGATCTGCAGCAGGCATCAAATCACATCAAGGTATACATGACAAACATAAAATATGACAACAGCAACGAAATACAGAACAATTCCACTCCACAAATTAAAACAAAGTGCACCTTCCACACTGAACCAGAATCTAAAAAAACCCCCAAAAACATTAGAACCACAGGAAATAAACACGTTAAGCCAAGCCAAGTGCTGTACATAAAAAAAAAATTAAATAAAAAAAACTGACTTACTCCCAGTGGGCTCTGTGTTTTGTAAAAACATATCTAATCTATAACACATCCTTCAGCCATTGGTACGCTGAAACGCAGCTATAATTCCCCTTAGTCAAGCACATAACCATCACTCTCTTTTAAGCTGTGTTGAGAATGTCAAATGTTGCATGACCCAAAATTTCCTCCAGCTTACTGAGAATAAGACAGATGCCTTTCTTATCTGTGTGGTGACTTGGGGAGACTATTTTTTACATGCTTTGATTGCCACATATAACAACTTCAAATGTAGCCTAGTACAAGTAGCATAAATGGAAATACTCAAGTAAGGTCCCTCAACATTGTACGATGATAGTACAGTACTAATTGTCCATTTCTGGGATCTCTCTGTATTGTGTTAAATAAAGTAAAAAGTAAGCCTTTATTGCTAGTAAAGTCTCACAAAATGGACCACTCTGGATCTTTTTGCCATTTGAGTGTGTCAATGTATTCTATAACCTCATGTTTTTCTAAGTATTTGATCATTTGCCTGAGACGTTTTCTTCTGTCCATAGCAAGCAGAAAGCCTACATTGACCAGCGCTGGAAGGATGTGCGAGTTGGAGACTTTGTGCGTCTGTCCTGTAATGAAATCATCCCAGCTGACATGCTGCTGCTGTATTCCTCTGACCCGCGTGGGGTTTGTTACATTGAGACCGCCAACCTGGACGGAGAGACCAACCTGAAACAGAGACAGGTGGTTTCAGACCTCCCATTGCAGGTAATAATACACAAAGTGGATTCATAGCTAAGATGTGTCTTTGTTTTAATGTGTGGCCGGCTAGAGCAAACATTGTTTTCGTCCTTTTAAATTAAAGCTATAGTGCGTAGTTTCTGTCGCCCCCATGAGGAATTCTAAGTAAAGACAACACTGTCGGCGCGTCCACATGATACAAACTTTCTGTGGTCGCGCATGCGCCCCCACCCCGCCTCCACGCAGTTGCTAGTAACCAAGGAGGACACGGAGGATTAAAAAAAACATGGACTCTTCAAACAACATGGCATCATGACTTTGCGTAAATATACACGCCACTTTCATAAAGCCAAATGGCGTGTTATTGTACGCATTTTCGCTATCCACATGTATGCCTACGCTGTATACAGCTGATGTAAACATACCCACCACGTGGCCTCGCCACGTTCCGTGTTATCGCGAGAACGCAACGTACTATCGCGAGAACAACGTCACACGCCTGTTAAAAAAAAAAAAATAATAAAAATAACGACAAAAACACGCTTAGGAAAACAATAAATGGTTGGGTTTAGGAAAGAAACATTGGGTAAGGCTTATTAAAAAAAAAAACAACGGTTGAAACGGCTGAAAAATCGCCACATGCGGGACGCGAACCCGGCTCTAACGGTTGAAAGTCCTGTGTTTTACCCATCCTTCGTTTTTCATTTGAGCTTCTGCGGGAAAGTCACCGGACGACACAATCTTCTGAACATAGCCATACTGAAATATCCAGAGAGAGTTGTGTGGAGCTGATAGCAACTCATTTGGCAATGGCTTGAATGTAATAGACGTTGTCTATTGTCTAATGTTTTTTACTTTATTACATTAAAACCAAAAAAATGTCTTCAAATTCAATTCTTATCGCCAATGTAAATTTACAAACCCAGAGTGAATTAAGAAATATACTATTATACTAAATGAAATAATAATAAATAATAGGAAATAATAATAATAAGAAAACACAATTCCCGATACACAATTTTCAACGTGGCAATACATGTGGTTAAAAACTTGACAAATCAAATGTAACAAAATGAAGAATAAACAAATGACACATTCACTCGATAAGATAAATTAAATCTTTAGAAGTTTTTATGTATGCCACTTAAATCTAACCTGACGCGTCAGATGGTTTGTGATATGGCGAGAATCCAGCTGCCATGCAAGTGAAACTTAAATCATCCATCCAAACTAAATTTAACATTATGGTAACCAACCTAAATCTTTCTCCCTTAACTTTAGAGTTAATTAGTCTTTCCCACACATATAGAATAATTGACTAAAAGCGATTTCAAACCATCAATAAAAGGGGAACTAGAGTTATCCCTTACCTATCCCCAAAAACATCTTATCCATAATTTAAATGCGAACCGACAGCTCGTACAGTAGAACATACTCTGCAGAGTTGGGATTTTCTTCAGAAATGTGATTGCACAGCACACAAAATCACCTGCATATCTATGTTTACGCTACCTGATACTACACATCCCTCTTCCTGGGCTGCCACTGGCCATTATCCCCCTCACTTTGCTTACTAGGAGACATATCAACAATTAACCTGAACAAAACAAGCAGATGAGCAGGTGGGACCTTGTATAGTAGCCTCGGGCACCAGTACATGAATGTGTGTGTGTGTGTGTGTGTGAATGGGGTGAATGGTGCCTGTAGAGTGCTTTGATTGCTCACTAACACTAGAAAAAGTGTTATATAAATACAAATATATAAATGCTGGCCATTTACCATTTATCCTCCTACACTGTAAATCAAGGAACACTAAAAACATACACTGTTCATACATATAAAATGTATCCGTTGGCTATCAAAAAACATCGCAACAGAATCACACTTCATCTGGTCATCTCTCATTCAATTCTTACAATCCTGATTCCATTAGTCTTCCATTGGTTTCGCCTGACCACCAATCATAATTTGAACACATTTACGTGTGTATCAATACTTACACCTACATTACATTTTCATCTACTGTAAATATATATACACACACACACACACACACACATATATATATATATACATTTATCGACAGAACAAGCCATAGTGGCAAATAGAATGCTGCTTTGAAAACCAAAGCTAATCATAAAAAAAGGATTTAACACAGAATTCTTTATGTAGTCATCGGTGTCCCCGGTTCGAAGGTGATACATCTAATAGAGTTCTTGATGGAGATGTTTTGATATCCTTTGATATCTTTGTTCAGCTTATAGATGACAGGGGATCTTACCTTTTATCATTACCATAATTAATAGGATGGAATAGACCTATTAAGTCCCTTTGGTTGCTGGGATATGGGGATTGGCTAATAGGGACTGATGAACTGAACTGGATGAACTGATTACTCGCATGTCCATAAATAGGAGTGCCTGGGCAGTCACTCTTCCTCTCTCCCTCCTCAAGGTTGCTTGGTTTGTTTGTACTTTGGGTTGAGTTCCTTTTGCGTTCTAACATTGCTACACCTACACACATCCATACACTACACACGTTGCTGATAAACTGATAACATGTTAACCTTTTAAACATTGAGCAAAGGAAAAGGCCTCCTTTAAGGTCTTCAAACTAAACTCGAAAGTCATATGTGATACTCCACCCCAACATAACAAGGAAAAGAATTGCTATCAAGGTCTGATTTAACGAGCCCCCATGTCATGACCTGGCTCAAAGGTATGACAAAATGTGGAGAACACACATTTGCTCGATTTAAATCAAATATATTTAAATAAACAAAGGGAAACGTGCTATCGGTTTATCAGTAATGTATGTAGGTATGGATGTATGGTGTGTGGTTTGAATAGCTTTTAGTCAATTACTCTATGGGCCCTATTTTAACGATCTGAAACGCAAGTATGAAACGCAAAACGCAAGTAGCTTTGTGGGCGGATCTCGGGCGCTGTTGTTATTATACCAGTGGGATAAATGAGTCTTGCGCCCGACGCAAATCTAAAATGGGTTGGTCTGAAGTAGCTAGGTGTGGTTTGGGCGTAACGTGCAATAAACCAATCAGAGCGTCATCTCACATTCCCTTTAAGAGCAGGCGCGCTTGTTCCATGGCGGATTGTTATTATGACGGCGGATTTGCCTGGCGAACGCCAGTGGAGCTGTCCGGGATGCGGCAAAGTAATAAATGCCCGTCTTGGCCGGGTGCCGATGTTGCTGCGGCCTCTCGGGCGCATCATCTCAAGTCTGGAGAGGATTGCTGCAGCCATGGAGCGTGGGCCACCAAACGCACCACCTGCACCTGTTGTGCCCCTTCTTCTTCCTCCCACACCATCTCCGTCCACCCGCTCCATCAGGAGCACATTGCGCATTACTCCCGGACCAGATCCCGCCGTAGTTCAACATCACGTCTCCTTAAGTCCTCTAATATTTCCTCATTTACGTCATCAACACATCCATGATTCATGGAAATGTTGTATAAATCGCAACAAGCTGTATACTGTATACAAGCTGTAGGGCTGTATACTATAAAGTGCCTCCTGACCTATCCAAATACCCGAAGCGCATTTTCAGTAATATTTTTCCTTGTAATTATGTATGGTTTGCAAAAATGGGAACTGCTGCGTCCGTTTAGATGAGAGAAGTGTATGCGCATTGTGCACACGCTACATTATGGCCAAGTATGCGCCCCTAAAATAGCATCTGAATAACGCGCCACTGACTTTAGACCTGGTTTTTCCTGGTCAGTGGCGGAATTGTTTTCTGAAACGGCAAAATAGCACCAATAAGGGTTTGCGCCGAAACACGCCTTCTCTTTTCGCTGAACCGCCCCCGGGAGTGCAAATACAATCCCTATTTTACCGACGTGCGTCTGTGGAGGGAAAAGTCCGCTGTGCGTCGGGTGCAAAATAGGAATGATACATGCGTCGGTGTACAAAGGCAATTGCGCTGGGTGCAAGATAGGGCCCTCAATGTTTTGGGAAGACTTGCTAATTAACTCTAAAGTTAGGGGAGGAAGATTTAGGTTGGTTACTGTGCAAACCATCTGACGCGTCCGGTTAGATTTAAGTGGCATACATAAAAACTTCTAAAGATTTAATTTATCTTTTCGAGTGAATGTGTGGGCTTTCCTGCTGAGTCGTTTGTTTATTCTTGATTTTGTTTGATTTGATTTGACCACATGTATTGCCATGTTGGAAATTGTGTGTTGGGAATTGTGTTTTCTTACTCATTATTTCATTTAGTACAATAGTATAAATTACTTAATTCACTCTGGGTTTCCCCTGTTTGGTTACTTGCATCAATATTTTCAAGTTGTTGGATTTTTTTTTGTTTCAGTTCAGTTTTTTGTTCCTTTTTAATTCTTCTTCTTTTTATAAACGGAGAATGAAGGGAGTCGTCCCACAGAAGAGTTGCGGATGACTTTGGAGAATCATTTAAAGGTGCCTTATTTCATTACTTTGTTGTAATGTCTGAAGTTCTACAATGAACTCTGTAAAAAATAAATTGTGGCAAAAATGCCTCGGTTACCTTGTTTCAAGCCATTCTAGCGCGGTATAGAAAGCCTGCAGGAAGACTCAGCTCGATTTCTGCCAGTTATCATTAATATTCAACAAGCTACCGGTAAGCTGTTTGAATCTGATTGGCTAACAGCTAGCCAATGAGAGCCTGGCTGTCAGAATCCTTTACCAAACCCAACTGGGCGAGCTAATGAATAATAATGAGCTCAGGCAATTTGATGTCAGACTGACAAGCTTTTGGAATTGGCCTGATTTCTCTGCTTATTTCTTTTCATTGGCTAGAGCTGACAGAGGAGGTAGCAGTTCATTTTCACATTCAGACCATAACACAAACACATATGGAACTCACATATTTCAAAAAAGGAAAGTAAAAACGGTATTGTATGGCAGGGCACCTTTTAAGAAGGATGATAGAGTTCAGCACCCACCAAGTGTAGGTTTCATTTGTATATGGTAGAAATCCACCATATCCTCTGCCTTGATGAAGGAAGTGGTCTGTTTAAAAGCGATGAAGAGCTTGGCCGACAGAAGCAGTTCATATTTTTTCATTCTCCTGTTGAATCCAGCCTATTGCTCTCACAGTCTGGTTCTCAGCTTATCTTCTGAGCTAAGTCTCTTTGATCACTTTTGAGGCTCGAGTTTGTGGTAATTAGGGCTGTGCTCGATTGAAGAAATTCTTAGTCGACTAACACTCATTCAATTGTATCGACTAATCGATTACTTGATTTAATCGACAGATCTAAAAATCTGAGTTTCTCCGCAAAGAGTCATGTAAAAGCACTACTTTAACTCTTGTGTTTACCGGAGATGTGCTCGTACGTTTCTTGGAAATAAGTCATTCAGCATGAAAAAGCATAAAACATGACTAATGGACTAAAGAAATCTAAGTTGACTAAGACCAAAACGACCGATTAGTCGACTAAGAGGGAGCAGCCCTAGTGGTAATGTTGTTTAATACCGCATTGTACATCTCATTTACATTTATGAAGGATCAATACTATTCATAATTTTAATATACTGTAAGTAGGGCTGGGCGAAATGGAGAAAATCGCAATATTCTTGATCAAATATATCAACATTGCGACGATATTGTAGGGTTGACAACTGGTGCTTTCACAAAGTATCTTTTACAATGAGATTATAGATAAATAAACGTCAATAATGTGGTAAACAGTTTCAAGTGAAATTATATACATCTTTTTCCAGCTACAGTATATACTGACTGTGTTTACAAGCATGCACAACAATAGTGTGATGTTGAAACAAATCTGCAATTCTTCAAATTATATTCCCCTCCAAATGTTTCTCAGACTTTCTGAGAAATTTGAATTAGTATGGGCTTGTTAATATCAATTTAGACAACGCAAGTGTATATCACTATATCTCAATATATGATTTCATCACGATATGAGCCCATTGAAAGACGATTATCATATTGAATTATTGCCCAGCCCTAAATGTTGGCCTACTGTAGGCTAAGTGTGCCATTTGCAGCTGTATTACAGTATGTAGCAGATTACGTGTTCCATATGAAAGGCCTTGGATCAGGACTGACTCACTCCAGGCGTAAAAAGCACAAATGGAACTAATGAAAAGCTTTTGTGCACGCACACCTAACTGAAGGTGACATCTTGTGGAAAAGAGAAACCGATTTTTCTGTCAGCAAGAGACACATGAATGTACACAGTCGCACTAAGAAGGCAGGTGGCTCTCTTTGCATCTGTCTGCTTCTACATGCATCAACTTTTTTTAAATGTCACCAGTCACGTCATTCTCATTCTCGGTGGATGTCAATTGGCAGCCTGATTTGCATATTATGTTTCAACACATCTGCTCTGCCATGAAAGTCACTGTGAAAATAACAGCCAGTAAAAAGTGAAGACGCAGGAGATGACATCCCGTATCTCCTCATCCGAATGTGTTTTACAGCTGGGACGATACGCGTTTGTCCCGATTCAAGTCTTTCACGATACATGGGTGCTGATTCGATTTGTATTGCGACTTTCATTCATTGCAATTCTAGAAGTATTGCGATTCGATAGTATTAAGTATTGCAAGTTTCTTTTCTTTCTTTAACAAAAAACAAAGTTGAATAATACACTTCTAGAGACAATATATCATGAGACATTTCTAAAAACTGATTGTTTTCTAAGAAGAATGCACATCACATGTCAGTCAGTCAGTCTGACATAAAATGTACAACAGTGTATTTATGTTAATGGATACATCTGGCCTAGCTGCCCTTGCTTATAAAGAAAACAAACAAGATGCCCCGCAGCACAAATTAAAATACATTTCACAGAAGTGCAAAGATAATACAAATTTATAATCTCAAGAAAATAATTGAGACTGTCCTTAACGTCACCAAGTCGAATAGACATGTAGATTAAACAAAAAATATTTAAAAGGAAACTTAATTGAGCCAGACAGGCTCTAACTGTTTGTAAATTGAATTCTTAAAAAAACACGATACAAATACAAAAGTTGAGTAAGAGACAATATATCGGGAGACATTTGTTTTCAAAAAGAATGCTCATCACACGTCAGTCAGTCAGTCAGTCAGTCTGTCTGACATTTATTTCATTTTGTAAAGAAGAACATAACATGGATTTTCTGCATTTTCTGCCTTCGCTCTGTTTTGCTGGAAACAGAAATGATGTAGTCGCCGTCGGCGCTAGCGTATGAACAGAAAATATTGAGGTGAATCATTCGTAAAAACATAAAGAAACAATATTGATTAATTCATTAATATCTTTCGATTCTCCATTAGTGCATGTATAGGTACTGAGCATGTGTGTGTAATTCAGGCCTGTGTGTAATGTGTATAATAATAACAACAGAGTGAAAACATTGTAATTTCCCTTGCGGGATTAATAAAGTATAAATTATTATTATTATTATTATTATTATTATTATTATTATTATGTGTATGTATCTGCAGGTTTTGATTGGATGTGTTGTGTTTGTGTGTTTTCCAGGGGGAGGAGTTCTCCCTCGAGAGCTTCCACTGTCGTGTTGAGTGTGAGAACCCCAACGATGACCTCGGCCGGTTCAGAGGTTACATGTGAGTTCCTTTTCATCTTCATCATTCCTACAGCGAAGTACACCGTGTGTGCGCCACGAGATTGATATATAGTGTGGGATCAGTAGTGTCGATAACTAAGTACATTTACTCAAGTACTGCCCTTAAGTACACATATGAGGTACTTGTACTTTACTTGAGTCTTTTCTTTTCATGCCACTTTCTACTTCTACTCAGAGAGAAATATTTTTTTTTTTACTCCATTACATTAATCTGACATCTTTAGTTACTAGTTACTTTACAAATTTAGACTTTTGCACAAAGAAACCCATGTAGTTTATGAAGTAGGATATGTTATTATAAATGAAACTAATCACCAATAGAACGGCCTACAAGTCCAGCTGAGATGATTGGACCATTAGACACCCAACTGTTTGGATCGTTTCCGTTTCTAAAATGGGAGGGTTTTTGTGCTTCGAGTACTCTAACTTTTAATACTTTTAAGTACATTTTCCTGATGATATACTTTTATTTAAGTAACATTTTCAATGCAGGACTTTTATCTGTTAACAGAGTATTTTTTAGAGTGTGGTATTAGTACTTTTACTTAAGTAAAGGATCTGAATACTTCTTCCACCGCTGTATTTTCATTTTGTTCACAATTGTTTTGTGTGAAGCACATTGTATGAAATGTGCTATATAAATAAAGGTGACGTGACATGACTAAGCTCCGGCCTCTTTCTCTGTGTGTGTGTGTGTGTGTGTGTGTGTGTGTGTGTGTGTGTGTGTGTGTGTGTGTTTGTTGTTCCACAGGGAGCACCCCGGCGGGCTTCGCGTCGGCCTCCATAACAACAACCTCCTGTTGAGGAGCTGCACCGTCCGCAACACTGAGACGGTGGTGGGCATGGTGGTCTACGCTGGTAAGAGCACAGCATCGCTTACAAAACCTCTGACTAGTAGAACCTCACATCGGCCTAATCACCGCACTTGGTGAGGAATACATCACCTATTTGAAAGATAAGTTACACAAAGGGAATGTTTACCCACTTTACTCATACAAATGTGTTCCTGTGGACTGTTTGTGCAGTCTGTACACTACAGACAGCTAATGTAACGTATATATAATAGTAATAATAATACATTTTATTTATAGAGCGCTTTACATGGTACTCAAAGACACTTTATTTTTACAGTAAAACCAGAACATATACTGTAGCACATTAAAGGGATGGTTCGGAGTAATTTCACCATAGGGTCCTTTGCACCATGACCTCGACCCAGGACTTATCTCTTACAGTCCTATTTTAATCTAGTACGTTCACTTTAACAAATCTAAGAAAATCCACAACTGCACAAATTAAACTCAACACTCACAAGGAACACTCTCTCTCCTTTCTCCTTGGCTCTCGGTCTTCAGCCACTTTTGCTGACGCTTTTGGCATTTTTTTCCCACATTTTTTCCACTTTTTCGAACTTAGTTTTTCCAATGTTTTTGTCGCTTTTTTTTATGGTGGCTAAAGAACTTTTTTCTGACTCTTTTAGGGCTATATGTTGACCAAACTGTCAGTGAGAAGGCTATATAATCCTGTCAAAGATATTTTACTTTTTTTAAATAAAAACAAACTATACATGTCTGGCCCTGGATGTGATTCTTATTTCTCAGTGTTGCCCTTGCCCACCCCTGCTCTGAAGTGTTCCAGTATGCCTCGTCATTCAAGACCCAGTTTCAATACGTAAGGATTAAATCTCATCAGCGTCAGTGAGCCAATCAGCATGCTTCTACCAAGATCTAGTAATGCTTTTGATTAGCTGTCTAACGTAGTAGAGTCCTACGATACACAGAGACGCGGCTCACATAGTAGGAGCTAAAAAAATAAATACAAATATTTGTGCGGTAATGTGTAATACTGTCATTTCTTTTTGTTTTATAAAATTGGTATGAAAAAAACTATCATTTAGGAACCGGTATCAAAGTCACGGTATCGGGTGAGACTAGCACTAAAACTCGCTTCCCTCCGAGTAATAGGCTAAGTATTAAGTCAGTATGATCTTGAGATGGACCAAAAAGATGATTTGCCCTAACTAATGTTCAGATCTACAGTTGTGAAAGAGACCTTTTTTTTAAACCTGTATTCCAGGGCATGCGGAAGCTTATGGCCTGTGTCAAAAAGCCTTCCATCACTTATTTGTTCTATCTCTTATCGGGGCTCGAAAATACCACACGCATATGCACGGTACTGCACGTAAATTTATTTCCTTGTAGCGGCCATTCTAAAACACATTACATGTAGCAGCCAGTCAAGATGACTGAAAGGGAGAGTAGGGACATATACAGCCCGTATGATGGGCTTGTTTGCAATCTACAGATCTACAGTATTTTTTCGGAGAGCCAGAGCTTATCTGTTTTCACAGACTGTCTGTTTCAAATGTACTGTAAGCTGATAAAAGTGTAAGTGAACACTAGCTCCTTTGTTACTGTTCTGAGTAGAGATAATACAAGTGGAACCAGTCAGATGAGTGGAAGCCACCAACTACATGCAGGTATTTTATACACACAATACAAATTTTGCCCACAGACTGAAAGGAAGATGGAGGTGGCCACAAGTCCAGTATACAGTGTAAACATGACACTGGTCCTTCAGTCATGTCATTCTCTGAGCTATGCTTCAGGCATCTGGAACTGTTTCAATAACTAGAAAATCCTTCAACCATTAGACATTAACGCAAACATATACAGAAATGAACAGTTGTGGATAAAAAGTCAGCATTTTGTGTTTCTTAAAGTGCTCATATTATGCTTTTTGTTTTTTTCCCTTTCATTTATTGTGTTATATATCTTTTATATGTTATAGGTTTACAAAGTGCCCAATAGGGCAATTGTCCAGCTTGTATTTACCTTCACAAAAGTGCTCGTTTTGCCACTGACAGGCTCAGATTAATATTCTAAGTGTCTGACAACATTATGGAAAGGATTTCTAATTCTAAATCCTTCCTGTTAAAGAGTAAGATTCTTTTTTTAAACATAAAAACATCCACAAAATTGCGTTCACTAAACCCACCAGACCCCATGTAAATAAACAGTCATTTTGTATTGGGTTGTCTTTCCACTTTTCCAACCATCGCAACTCAATTTTTGGTTGAAATAAACACATAGTTTACCGGTTTACACGTGAAAATATGTTGGCTTTATACACGCTAAAAGTATTGCTTTTTTAAATGGAGTCTGGTGGGTTTAGCGGTAGCGACTTCAGAGCTGTTTCTGGTTAAACAGAAAGGTCTTAAATAGGTTTTAAAGGTCTATCTCTGTAGGGATGCTTTCCATAATGTTGTCAGACACTTGGAATAACAATCTGAGCCTGTCACTGGCAAAACGAGCACTTTTGTGAAGGTAAATACAAGCTGGAAAATTGCCCTATTGACTTCCATTGTAGCTTGTTTCGCCGCTGCTCACTGCAGCGATCTGGCTTAATGCTGGACCAATGTCAAAGATTGTTGTTCCCATCAGACACTTAGACACAAAAACATAAGAAAATAGTCCATGTTGAAAAAATGAACGGTAGTTACCCTTTAAGCCTGGAGGGCCACCAGGCTTGCAATACACTACGGGAAACCCTGCACGTTATTTAAACTCCTGCTACATTTTCAGTGTTGCTGATGTAATTTGTTGTGTATAACTGAGCATTGTGTGGTCTGTGCTTCTCCCACTGTGTGACACAGGTCATGAGACTAAAGCCATGATGAACAACAGCGGGCCGAGGTACAAGCGCAGCCAGCTGGAAAAGCATCTGAACACAGACATCCTGTGGTGTGTGCTCCTGCTCATCATCATGTGTCTGACGGCTGCTATAGGTGTGTACCAACACAGCTCTCACTTCCCAGCACAGCTATGAACAGCAGTGGTGGAATGTAACGGAGTACATAAGTACAAATTTAAGGTCCTTGTAGTTTACTTGAGTCTTTTCCTTTCATGCCACTTTCTGCTTCTATTCCACTACATTTCGGAGAGGAATATTGTACTTTTTACTATCTGACAGCGTTAGTTACTAGTTACTTTACAAATTTAAATGTTTGCCCACAAAACAGATGGAGTTTATGAAAGAAATTGCAAATTAAACTACCCAACAACATTCAGGCCTACAAGTCCAGCTGAAATGATTCGACCATTAAACACTTAATTGATTGACAGAACTGTTTGTATAATTTCCAGTTTCTGAAATGTGAGGATTTTTCTGCATTAAAAACATTTAAAAAAACATTCTGCATTAAATTCCGGCGCAAGATGAACCTAGGGGTTAATAACATATGTGTACCAAGTTGACCATTCTCTGGGATATGTTTTCATGCTACTCGAATGTGTCTCTAGCTTGAAACAAGCTATCGCCAATCGGTGATTAGCTTGTAGTGCTAGTACTCAGGGCAGAGGGTAAATCACTATTTCTACACCACTAACAAGGCTCAAAATAGCACCACACTTCCACGGTAGCATAATGAGGGTCCCTACGTGTAAACCGAAGCATTGAGAACTTTGTAAGTGCACAGACAGTTTATTAAAAAAGATAGATCATGGTTCGACTGGTCATGACTGTTATCCAAGATGGCGCCGCATGTGAACATGAACGGTACTCTCTTTATAATCTATCTTTTTAATAAACTATCTGTACACTTACCTAGTTCTCAATGCTTCGGTTTACATGTAGGGACCCTCATTATGCTACCGTGGAAGTGTGGTGCTATTTTGAGCCTTGTTAGTGGTGTAGAAATAGTGAATTACCTTCTGCCCCGACTACTAGCATTACAGGCTAATCACCGGTTTGCAGTAGCTTGTTTCAAGCTACAGGCACATTCGATTACCATGAAAACATGTCCCAGAGAACGACTTTTAATACTTCAAGTACATTACCCTGATGATACTTTTACTTAAGTAAACTTTTCAATAAAGGACTTTTACTTGTAACCGAGTATTTTTACAGTGTGGTATTAGTAGCTTTACTGAAGTAAAGGATCTTCCACCGCTGCGTATATCTGGCAGTGTAAAACAACATGTAGACCAATGGAGGGCCACTTTTCCAATGAAAAAAAAAAACAGTCACCAAAAAAAGACAAAAAAGAACCAGTGAACGCCCCAGATGCGTGAAGGGATTGAACCATGTCCAGTGTGATGAGCCGCTCCGGTGTCTCTGTGTGTTTCAGGTCACGGCCTCTGGCTGAACAACCTCAAAGACCCTCTCTTTCAGGTTGATACGGAGACGTCTCCAGCCCTGGCTGGATTCTACGTCTTCTGGACCATGATCATTGTGCTGCAGGTAGACACTAAGTCCTTTCAGTCCCAGGTCAAAAATTGCATTTTGCACTCTCATTTTGCAGTGCTTTCGAAGGTGTAGGTATTGTAGTTCTTTCCATCAATAGTCCAAATATTATTCGCTACAATGAGACCAACATGCAAGTTACTGTAGTTTGCAGCCAATCTAGACACCAGTCCTATAATGCCAATGAGAAAATAGGGGAATTGTTGTTTTTTTGACGTTATGATATACGTAGGTCTTAAATTTAATTCATAATGGTATTTAAAAAAGGTCTTAAAAAGTCTTACATTTGGGCGCCTGGGAGCTCACCTGGTAGAGCGTGCGCCCATATACAGAGGCGTAGTCCTCGATGCAGCGGTCGTGGGTTCGATTCCGACCTGCGGCCCTTTGCTGCATGTCATTCTCCCTCTCTCTCCCCTTTCATGTCTAAAGCTGTCCTGTCTAATAAAGACCTAAAAATGCCACAAAAAAGTGTCAAAAACTTAAATATAATGTCAAACAAAGCGCAAAAATATTTAGAGAAATGCGTCAAAAACATTGGAAAAAAGTATAAAAAACTGAAAATAGTTTAAAGGTGCCCTGCCATACAAAACCGTTTTTACTTACATTTTTTGAAATATGTGAAGTCCATATGTGTTTGTGTTATGTGGTGAATGTGAAAATGAACTGCTACCTCCTTTGTCAGCTATAGCCACTGAAAAGAAATAAGCAAAAAGACATCATGTTGCCTGAACTCATTACTATTCATTAGCTCGCCCAGTTGGGCTGGGTCAAGGATTCTGACAACAATGTCAGAATGGCTTGAAACAAGGTGACCAAGTCATTATTTTCCACAGAAAATGTTACAGAGTCCATGGTAGACATTATCACAAAGTAATGAAATACGTGTGGCAGGGCACCTTTAAAAAAAACTTAGAAAAACATGCCAAAAAAAGAGTGTAAACTCAGTCTCACCTTACCCTGGATGCTCTGCGTATCTCCTCCGGAAAAAAAAAGCACCAAATGCCTAAAAACCTTCAAAACAGTCAAAAAAGGCACAAAAAAATACATGTTACATTTGACTTGTTGAAACCTGTAGAAACACTATGTCTATGTCCCAACAGGTGCTGATCCCCATTTCTTTGTACGTGTCCATTGAGATTGTCAAACTGGGCCAGATCTACTTCATCCACAATGACTTGGCCCTGTACAACAAGCAGCTGGACTCCAGGATTCAGTGTCGGGCCCTCAACATCACCGAGGACCTGGGTCAGATCCAGTACCTGTTCTCTGATAAGACGGGAACTCTGACAGAGAACAAGATGGTGTTCCGCCGCTGCAGTATCTATGGCGTGGAATACCCTCATGAGGAAAACGGTAAGAACTGATAACATGCTAGAATGTATTTTGGTAAATTGACCGGACGCGCTCGCTGTTTTAACCTGCCGCGTATCTTTAGCAGAGTGGCGAGCTGCTTCATGCACGCTTCTGGGACGCGCCGTGGCTAGGGCTGCACGATATTAGGAAAATATCTTATTAAGATTATTTTGACTGATATTGCGATTTCGATATGATTCACTTTATTGGAGAGAATGATCATTTTTGTATCATCATTCTCATTTTCATTGAAAAATATAAAAGAATTATTATAAATTATTATTATAGTGTGATTTTTTCTTTTTTTGCGAGGAGTACCAAACAAAGATTTTTTCTTTAGTGTGTAGGGTAGGATTTGTAGGCCCAGGACGTCTCTGCAGCACCTCAATCCTTCATTCAGAATGGTGTGACGCATATTTTGCCTTCAACAAATATTGCACCCACCCCCCTCCCCCTGCAATTTGGATATTGCACTAGTCCATATTGCGATTTCGATAATATTGCGATTAATTGTGCAGCCCTAGCCATAGCGCAGCTGGTGGAATACCAAGCCTTGACTGGCCGTGAATGCTCGCGGGGGGGGTCCCCGCACCTCCGGAACACAGCGCGACACGCCTGGTGGAAAATAGCGCTTAGATTGTCATCTACCTTTGCTACAGTACGTGTATATTACAGACCTATTTTTACAGTAGTGAGGAATCACCTAATTAAAGCAGAGGTCCAGCGGGAACAATGGGAGGTTTCGTATAGTGATATTTTAATGGATTATTATCGGCTTAAAGGGGCCGTTCGCCCCCAAAATCATAAAATACATACTTTTCATCGTACCTGTAGTCCGATTAATCATTCTAGATTGTTTCGGTGTACGTTGTCCAGTTTTGGAGATATCGGCCGAGGTCTTTGTTTAACGTTCGGTATTTTGAATCAAGAAACTGGTGAAAAATAGGATTTCAACATGCCAGATAGCCTTCGTATTTGATGAGCATTTATGTAAACATAAGTATCAGATCGGATAGATAGGACTTGTATCGGGATCACAACACAAAACAGGCTTTTTACCCGTTTACAAAAACGTTCTATATCACAACTATGACAAAAGAACGTTGAAAAAAGTGACAGCTGTTGAAAAATGCTACAAAAACACCGGAAAAAAATTGACAAAAACTTTTTTTTTTTTAAAGACACTGAAAAAAGTGACCAAAAAAATCTGAAGAAGTGACAAAAAATCCCCATCAAAAACATCGCCAAAGGTGACAAAAACTTTGTTTAAAAAAATTCACAAAAAAAGCAAAAAAAAATGGTCAAAAAATTGACAAAAACAGAGAAAAGTCTTGAAAAAGAACAATCAAATGTTGAAATTTTGACCCAGAAAAACTCAAAGTTGCGTGGTTGACAGGAAGACAACACAAGGGTTAAGGAATCAAGTGTTTAGTGTTGTGTGTAAATGCTCTGTGTTTGCGTTGCTCTGTGTCAGCTCGGAGGCTGGAGGTGTACGAGGCGGAGAAGAGCGAAGAGGCGGGCCGCTCTGTAACTCTGAAGTCGGGCTGCAGCGGCAAATCCCTGAGCTGTCGCTCTCTCAGCTGCCAACGCAGCTCCGTGTCCCTGCACACACTCGCTGCTGAGTCAGAGGAGGAGGAGGAGGAGGAGCAACTGTCCGATCCCATCCACCCAATGACCAACGCCTTCTGCAGCCGTGTGGTCAGACTCACACACACACTCACAAACACACCATAGACCTATCATTTGTGTACTCACATCCAAAATTGAGAATCTGTTACAACTAATGCAGCTGATTTTCACACTGTTTTCAAATGGACGATATCCACTGATTGCCCAGAATGTATTTATTGAAAATAAGTACTATGGATGCATCTGTTTTTTTTTTCTTGAATATTAAAAACAACAGGTCAAACTCACAAGCTGAATAAGACAAAAAAAAATATATATATATATATATATATGAAACCCCAAAGAATTTATTTTGTTGTGAAATAGTTTTCTTCTCCTCTCATTCTCTTAAATGCCATCTATTTTATCGCAGCTTTTTGCGATTTGAAAACAGCATTTGTATCTCTAGCCGTGACGGGTAATGTCGTGCTGCCTGTGTGTGTGTGACTGTGTGTGTGTCCAGTCGAAGGAGGTGGTACCGGACCCCGAGCTGGTGAGGAAGTTGAACTGGTTCTGCTCTCCGGAGCTGGCTCTGAGCGACGGCTCCTCTGGGACTCCGTCCAGCCTGGAGCTCACGTACATCACCGACTTCTTCCTGGCTCTGGCCATCTGTAACAGCGTGGTGGTGTCCTCGCCCAGCCAGCCCCGGCACGTGGTGAGTCCAGGACATCTGCCAGGACTTGTTTTCAGTTTACGTAGTTTGTAGAGCCCGACCGATAAAGGATTTTTAAGGCCGATGTCGATACAAATATTTGGTGATTTAAAAATCCCATATTCGGATATATCGGCCGATATATATTACAAAACCAAAATCCAGAAACGCGTAACAAAACATAAACAGATTTCCCTAACATTAGTTATTTGTAGTTATTTATGAGTCCTCACTAAAATAATATGATAATGCAGTTTAAAAATAAACTTTTATTGTCACAACAGAACAGAGGAACATCAAAATATGTTAAAGTTCTGATAAATAAAATGTATGAAAATACAAACTTAAGATATGAAACTTATGCCGGTTACACACTGGCTGCGTGGCGTGAGCGTGGTGTTTCTGTTGCGTGTCAGCTGTGTGGTTGCTGTGTGGATTTTTCTGTCTTCACACACCAGAGACGTGTCTGACGTGGTGCTGCTGCTGCTAGCCTTGTCTGGACACATGGATGTTTCCCATTGATAAAATGAAATACCATGTTAAACATAAATACATACTGATCTGATTACAGCAAAGACAACGTCGGCAGTATTGACGGCAAAATAGGCTACAGGATATTTCGTTCTGTATTGACCGGTGCAATATTAAAAAATCTGAATTTATATCTGCATTTATGTCAAAACCTAGAGACTTTCAAACATCAACATGTCATTTATTAATATGTAGTCGTGTCTAAATGACACATGAACATCTTTTCCTATTCGTTCGTTGTATTTCTAGCAGGCATGCATTTTCGGCGCAGCGCGGCTCGAGCTGACATGCTCGCGCCATACATCCAGTGTGTAACCGGCCTGAAAGGGTTAAACACGAGTGTTGCCAACAGGGAGGTTGTAGAGCGCCCTCTGGTGGACAGACTATGCAGCGCCATAGAACAGGAAGATGTCTCTCTCTCTCTCATGGGTGGGCCAAATTCTTTGGGCGGGCAAAGCAGAGAAAGGGGAGGTAACCTTGCTCCTTATGACCTCATAAGGAGAAGATTCCAGATCGGCCCATCTGAGCTTTTATTTTCTCAAAGACCCAGGGCTCGGTTTACACCTATCACCATTTCTACTCACTGGGGGACCATAGGCAGGCTGGGGGAACTCATATTAATGTTAAAAAACCTCATAAAATGAAATTTTCATGCCATGGGACCTTTAATGATTCTCATAGCTTTTTTTCTAGCAGCTCCTGGTGTAAATATCCTTTAGGCAGGGAAGGGCACCGCGTATTCTATGTACAGCCCAACGAACCACTCTGTGCAGGGCCTTGCGGTGCTGTTTGATGCTGTTTATGTACCAGGCCTGTTTTGTATAGTGTCGCCAAAGGGATCGGTGTGGATGGAAAGGAAAAAGAAAACAACGCAAATGCCATTGACATTTTAGAAATCCACGCAAAACCAACACATCATTGGAATGAAAAACAACGGCTTACTGAGCATTTCGGTTTTGAAGTTCTCTTAAAAAAGCTGATCCCAATGTTGTCTTTTGTTTCTTCTCTTCCCTGCAGGTGCCTGAAGCACGAACGCCTCTCAAGTCCCTGGAGGATTTCAAGCTGATGTTCCAGCGCTTGAGCTTCTCTCCGTTCGCAGCCCTCTCCACGCTGTCCCCTCCCCAGATGAAAGGCAGCCCTGTCAGCTTCACGCGGAGGCTGTTCGCCCGGGGGAAGACCGGCTCCTTCACACCCACTAACAGCACCCCAGACGGGTCAGAGCCGGGCCGAGAAAGCAACCTGGAGCCCCCCGACCCGAGGCGTAAACTGGACTTCTCCTCCCGAGCTGAAGGAGGCGATGCCGGACAGACGGTGCACAGGGACACAGAGGATGAGGATGCAAAGACAAACCCAGACGGGGCCAGGCAGGATGCGGAGGGTGATCCGATTAGAGAAGCGGACCGCGAGAGCGACACTAACGAGGAACTGCTGTACGAGGCGGAGAGTCCAGACGAGGCGGCTCTGGTCCACGCCGCCCAGGCGTACCGCTGCACCCTGCGGGGACGCTCTGCAGAGGGCCTGCTGGTAGATCTGCCGGGCATCGGCTCTCTGGCGGTCCAGCTGCTCCACATCCTGCCCTTCGACTCCAACAGGAAGAAGATGTCAGTGGTGGTGCGCCACCCGCTCACGGGACACGTGGTGGTTTACACCAAGGGAGCCGACTCTGTCATCATGGACCTGGCTGAGACGCCCAAAGGTAACCGTGGAAGAAAAAAAGTTCTCTCAGGTCCAATAAAAGACTTTCGCTCACAAAACTATCTGAGCAGATTTGCATAGACCAAATACCGTCTGCTGAAACTATTGAAAAACGGTCCTTTTGTTTAAACTTTGGTGTGAACTCCGCTGGAGCCGGCTCGGGCTCTTAACAAAAGGTCTCACTCAAAGTAAAATGCTTTGTTTTTAACAGACAGACTTAATTAACACAGGAGACACTAAAAGTTTGTTGATCAGAGAAAACAATAGGAACTTAGTCAGTCAACAGGAAAGAGGATTTCAGGATAAAATGAGACTACGAGCCCTATTTTAACGATCTAAGCGCATGGTGTGAAGCGCATGGCGCAGGTGCGTTTAGGGTGTGTCCAAATCCACTTTGACAGCGGAAAAAAGGGTCCATGCGCCGGGCTCATGGTTCTAAAGGGTTGTACTTAGTGTCTTCATTAATTCATAGGTGTGTTTTGGGCGTAACATGCAATAAACCAATCAGAGATCATCTCCCATTCCCTTTAAAAGCCAGGCGCGTTTGGATCTTGGAGCATTGCTATCATGATGGCGGATTTGCACCGTAATATTTTAATTTTTATTTGTAATCTTTTGCGTGCGTGTGTGTGTGTGTGTGTGTGTGTGTGTGTGTGTGTGTAAAAAGCATAGTGTGCGCGCGCTGTGCATAAGCCTATGCGCATTTTACTAATTCGCTGTTAAAATAACAATGAAATGCTGCGTTATTGACTTTAGACCAGGTTTTTGTTGGTCAATGGCGCGATCGCTTCCCGCTGCCTCAAGATAGCAATACGCCCAGAATGCACCTGAACACACCTCCCTGTAAGACCAGCACGCCCATGGGCGCAAAGATGGGCGCAGGTGCATTTGCTGTTTAAACGACGCGGGCACTGGACGGAAAACTGACAACTGCGTCGGTCTTAAACTAGCAAAGACACTTGATAAAAAGCAAAGGATAGGGCTCTATAACTGTTAGGTAATTCATTTTCTTCTACATAACTTACAGAAGGAGTATACTGTAGACGAAGAGTTAGGGAATATGGCCTAGGCAGGGGCCCGTTACCCGTTACTCTTTCTGTGGTATGAGCTGTATTATGAGTATGAGTAAGGACAGAGAGTGCAGTTTAGAAATCTCTCTCCCTGTCAGTGTGCAGTGTGTTTCAAAATAAAATACATTGTGTTCAATGTGTTTTTCTTACCCAGACATTTTAAAATAATACATTTTAAAGCTGTAATTGCAGTAGAGTGAAAGCGTGATATTTTTGCTGATGGTTCTCATACCGTCAGTATCCGGGACCGGCCCATGCCTAATACAGCCCTGGCTGAAGAAATGGGTCTTTGCCTGACTGATTTAAAGACAAATAATAATACTAATGTTAACAGCTGTGTTTGTCTGTGTGACTGTGGTTGTGTTGTGTTCAGGTGCAGAGCAGGCTCAGGAGATCTACAGTCACATCAGAGAACAAACCCAAATTCATTTAGACGGCTATGCCAGAGAAGGCCTCCGCACACTCTGCATCGCTAAAAAGGTAAAGCTTCGGGAAGGTGAAACAAAATAGCTTTGTACACACATTATCACACGTTTTTTTTTTATAGGAGGGGCTTCACAATTTCAAATTTCAAAATGAGCTTTCCAAATCAAAAGCAGGATCGGCAATTCCCCCAGTATTTCATTCTCTCTCCAACCCCAGCATATTTGTGCACAAAACTAACAGACACAGCATACAGTCATGTGAAAAAGTTGACTAAAAAGAGGAATACAATAATCATCTTTTGGAAATTGATCTTAATGCCTTAATTAAAAAAATGAGGAAAGTCCAATCTTTAAGGACACCAATTTTCTTTGTGAATGAATAATGTATCGTAAATAAATAAATTTTCTTCCTTAAAATACAGGGGGCATAAGTCAGTCCACCCCTATGTTAAATTCCCATAGAGGCAGGCAGATTTATAATTTTAAAGGCCAGTTATTTCATGGATCCAGGATAATATGCATCCTGATAAAGTTCCCTTGGCCTTTGGAATTAAAATAGCCCCCCCCCCCACATCATCACATACCCTTCACCATACCTAGAGATTGGCATGGTTTTATGTCAGTTAGCCTAATAGCTGGTTTGATTTGCATTGAGAGATGATTTTATGGAAAGTACCCCATGCCAATCTCTAGGTATGGTGAACGGTATATGATGATGTGGGGCTATTTTTTTTTCACATGACTGTAGCTTTCCGGCTGGTAGCATGCAGCTAAAGACACAGGGTAACGCTAGCTACCGGTAGCCTGCAGCAGCTCTTTTCCAGACACTGTGGCCACTGCCGGAGTCAGAGACAACGAAGCGATAACGGCGAGATAACAGAACTGGAAAATCCTACTGCTTCTCTGAGAGTGAGTTATGTAAACCTGTTTACCTGTAAACAAAGGTAAATCATGGGGGCTTCAACTGGACTCTGGGGTGCATTCAATTACACCTAATAAACTCTGAGAAACTCCAAATATTTTTTTTGACCATGTGGCCTTAGCAATAAAAAAGCCATTCTTTAATGTTGCCGGCTGTCTTTTTGTGCTATTCTTTTTTTAAATGTCGGTTCAGGCAACGTTTAGGTAACGGGACCGTTTTAAAAGTATCGTTTTAGCACTGGTAGCGTAAAAAAACCCAATCAATACCCCACCCTAACAGTAAGACAATGTGTGTGTGTGTGTGTGTGTGTGTGACTCAGCGACCGTGTGTTCTGTGTCTGGAGCAGGTTGTGGAAGAGGAGGAGTACAAGGCGTGGCTGAAGGGACAGCTGCTGGCGGAGAGCAGCATCGAGAACAGAGAGGAGCTGCTGCTGGAGTCTGCTCAGAGACTGGAGACCAACCTCACGCTGCTGGGTAGGAGACCGCCTGTGTATCAGAGCTGGGAGCACAACGTACTTACAGTTCCTGTAGGGCTGGGTGATGATTAGGGCTGGGCGATAGGGAGAAAATCAGATATCACGATATTCATGACCAAATACTTTGATATCGCAGCGATATTCTAGGGTTGACAATTGGTGCTTTAACAAAATATCTTCACACTTAGATTTTAGATAAATAATCATCAATGATGTGGACATAATGTCTAATTGGGGAAAAGGCAATTAATAGAACAGTCTGGTAAGTTCAGAAAAGTACATCACTTTACTGTAATGCAGCCTTTAAAACCAGGAAAAGACAACACTTATGTCATATCACGATATTAAGATATCCAAAATCTTAGACGATATCTAGTCTCATCACGATATCGATATAATATGGATATATTGCCCAGCCCTAGCGATAATGGAGAAAACCAAATATCACCATATTCTTGACAAAATACCTTGATTGCGATATGGTGATGATATTATAGGGGTGACAATTGGTGCTTTAACAAAATGTTATTTACACAAAGAGATTTTTTTAAAATAATCATGAGAAATGTCCATTTAATGACTAAGTGGTAAGGCAAATAATAGAACAACTAGAACAGCCTGGTATTGTGTGTGTCTGTGTGTGTCTGTGTGTGTCTTTGTGTGTCTGTGTGTTCAGGCACCACTGGTATTGTGGACCGACTACAGGAGGAGGTCCCAGAGACCATCGAAGCCCTTCAGAGGGCCGGGATCAAAGTCTGGATCCTCACTGGAGACAAAAAGGAGACGGCCATCAACATCGCATACGCCTGCAAACTCCTTTGTCCCAACGACCATCTGCTGACAGCCAGCTGTGGAAGCAAGGTCAGTGGATTGTTGCACTGTTGTAGGGCTTATTTGGAAAATTTGAAATGTTTATCTACGGCAGTTGTTTAGGCTTGCGCTGCTTTTCTACCTCTCAGCTTGTTACTCCAGATCCCTGGCGAGTGGTTATTTGGATAATTGTCATCTCCTGCCCTCGGTCTGCAATTGCTAAACACTTTTAGCCCAATTATAAGTCACGGACACGGTTGGCTTACAGTGTTTTAGCAATGTAGGTTGGTTGTCTCAGTGGCTTTTGTGATACGTACAGTAGCTGTCAAAAGCTACTTACCCCAACATTTTTTTCCATGAAAAATTCATGTTGCATAGTATTGTTAGTTTACAGCATGTGCAAATTAATTTCTCTCCTGCTGCTTCTGGTCGGGTATAATAATGACCGCCGGCATGTCTGCACAAATGACAGTATATAAAGATGGACGACGCATCTCCATTTCCTCCCACTGAACAAAAGTGAAGCCCAAAATCAATCGCAATCTAACCAGAAGTGTTTACGACAGCTGCCACGATCTTCAGGCCCAGCTGCTTAACGGATAAAGCACAATAATTTATGCTTTGCATAATTATTGTGACAAATGCAATCATGTAAATGCACTGTGACTCTACGCATCAGTACTTACGGATTTCTTTCGCGCATCAGGATGCGTGTGCATTTCTACTTGAGGAGCTCAAAGTGGAAGTGCAGCGCGGTGAAGCCAGTTTGACTGAGCCGACCGCAGCAGGGAATCATGGGGAATCGTCCTCGGGCGGCGTGGCAGGCTTCGTTCTGGTTATAGACGGACGGACGCTGGAATGGGCCCTGCAGGAAGAGCTAAAGAGCCACTTCCTGGAGCTGAGCCAAGGGTGCAAGGCAGTCATCTGCTGCAGGTCCACTCCGCTGCAGAAGAGCCAGGTGGTCCAGCTGGTCCGGGACCAGCTGGGCGTCATGACCCTGGCCGTGGGTAAGGACTCCGCCTGTAGGACGTGTTCCTTGTTCCAGGGTTTCCTCGGGGTCTTTTCTTCGGGTCAAAGTTGTTGTATTTATCAGAAATATGGGTTTCTTTTTAACTACCTAATTTGGATTACCCAAAAAAATAACACAGATGATTCCATACAACGCGCTTCGCAAGTACAACAAAAGATCATATGTCTACTTTCATTTAATGCTGGGTGTTTTGTTAAATTTTATAGCATTTGAAAAAAACTAAAACATTTTTAAACAGTATCCCAACTGAACGTTGACCCTTCTGTGATTATCCTCCCTTTAATATTAGCCTAAATAATTCATAATTTCTGCTTTTTTAACTCAAGAATTAGGTATAATTTCCTATAAATTAGTTTTTTTATTGACCATGAATTCCAAAAATAAGTGTAAAACTAAGTTGGTGTTGGTGGTGTTTATACACGGTAGTGAAAAAAAGCGTTAAACATCAAAAAAGCGCCAAAAACCGTCAGAAAACGTCTTGATTTTCAGTTTTGACCGGGAGGACGATGCATGGTCGAATGGAAGACGGACAACACAAAAAAAAGTCTAAAATTTCAAAAAAACTTTTTTGGCCTTAAAAAGTGTTGCATTTGCAAAGGTACTGTGTTCTAGATCCTAAATCATTTTAAACATGCACCAGTTGTTAATCCTACAATGTCTTAACGATACTTCTAATGCTCATTGAAATGTTTTTTTTTTATTATTATTATTATTCTGTAGCGTTGTAGTTCTATTTTTCACTATTCCAAATATAATTCTCTGTGTATGTACAGATCAATATTACTCGGTGTTGCTTTCATTCAATTTTAATCATTTTATTTACTTTGCAAGTACTTTTGTGACTCTGCATTTATTTATGCTATGAATAATTTGTCTTTTTATCATTTATTCCCGCTAACACATGATCATCGTGACATTTAATGTCCAAAAACTAAACTTGGATCTCATAGAGGCAGCCGTTATTATTAGACCTGTTGGACAAAACACAACAAAAAAATTAAAATTCTAGAGGTGTGAAAGAAAAATGATTCCCGTACTGTATGTAATTGTTATTTATTTTGCAACGATTTTAAAAATAGATTCTTTTCCCTAGAATAGATTTTCATGATACATTGACCCCAGAAGTGTATTAATCAACTTTTGTTTTTGTTAAAGAAGGAAAAGAAAATAGCAATACTCAATAGTATCGACTCAAAAGACTTCTAGAATCACAATAAATGAAAATTAAAATACAAATCAAATCGGCGCCAGTGAATCTTGAAAGAATCGAATGGGGACAAATGCATATCCTCCCAGCCCTATAAAATACATCATATCACATAGTCTTCTAATATGTGATTTGCTTGGTAGATACCTGAACATGAAGGACAATAAAATGGAAGCTTGTGTTCATTTAGGTGATGGAGCCAATGATGTGAGCATGATTCAGGTGGCTGACGTGGGCATCGGGATATCTGGTCAGGAGGGCATGCAGGTAACCACCGCTAGATTCCCCCTGACACAACACCTGCAAATCACAGAGGTCTTTAAAAATGACATATAGTTTTGGTAATAGGCCTATTGAACTGATTTTGGTTGCATGCGATTGAACTCCAAGCTCTCCCAATGTTTTTACTGTTTTTACTCTTGTCTTGATTAGGGTTGGGTACCAAACCCGGTTCCACTATGGAACCGGTTCCTACGCAACTGGTAGGAATCAGACCAGATTAGAACGCAAATTTTGGGTCCACTTAATATGTCGACTGAAATATTTTCCCTCTTTCACTCCGAAACGGACGTAAAAATATCACACTTTCTCTTTCTTATTATATATTTAAGTACTTTAAAACGTTAATATATTGTTCAATTTAAATCATTTTCAATTTTAAAAATAATTCCATAAAAGAGCCTTTCTTTACTGTCATTTTTCAGTTTAACAAGAATCGGTTTAGGAATCGGAATCGTTTTAAAGGTGCCGTGCCACACAAAACCGTTTTTACTTGTATGTTTTTGAAATATGTTAGGTCCATATGTGTTTGTGTTATGTGGTGAATGTGAAAATGAACTGCTACAGAGGAGGAGTCAGCACCAACCACTGAACAGAAATAAGCGGAGAAATCAGGCCAATTACAAAAGCTGGTCAGTCTGACGTGGAGTTGCCTGAGCTCATTACTATTCATGAGCTTGCCCAGTTGCACTGGGTAAAGGATGCTGATAGCCAGGCTCTCATTGGCTAGCTGTTAGCCAATCAGAGTCAACCAGCTTAGCTCATTGACTATAAATGAGAAATGGCACAAATCGAGTCTTCCTGCAGGCTTTCTATACCACGCTAGAATGGCTTGAAACAAGGTAACCAAGACATTTTTTCCACAAAAAATGTTACAGAGTCCATGGTAGAACTTCAGACAAATTATGAAATACATGTGGCAGGGCACCTTTTTAAAAGTACTGGTTCGGCATCGGAATCGTAAAAATCCAAACGATACCCATTGATTGTGGTGAAGCCAAAGACAATTTCTCAACAACGTGGACAATAAAGTTTAAATGTTAAGTTTAAACGAACTAAATAGTACATAGCTTACTCCGTTTCCACAGTGTAGACCGTCACAAAGCAAGGATTCCTGCCTATTGTTCATGTAAACTCTCTACACATCTCTAAAACTGCCAGCTGTGAGATGCAACTAAAAGTTGGAAAGATGACATATTAGCATCAGTGTGTTTTATAGTAGCCAGCATCATCACAGTTTTGCCTGTCAGTAGGAACTAACAGAGGGGGACACCTGTTTATTTCTTTTTAAGTATCAGACCCTATTGTGTGTGAAGCAGTCTGTAAGGTTCGTGCCACTGTGTGTCCTCCCCCAGGCTGTGATGTCCAGTGACTTTGCCATCTCCAGGTTTAAACACCTCAGTAAGCTGCTGCTGGTCCACGGCCACTTGTGCTACTCTCGTCTTGCAAACATGATCCTCTATTTCATCTACAAGAATGTGGTAAGAGTACTGACTAAAGTATCTGGTTAAGATGGTGGTTTTAGCTCTCACATCAGGAAGAGTTGCACAACACCCTTATAGAAACAACCCTATCTAATTCTCTAAAACCTACTATGGGCAAGACAAAGTCAAGTATGTTTCCTGCCACCAGACTTCTTACTCAAACGATCTCTATCTCATGACTGTACCAGTTTTGCCGGATATTTGTTCTGTAAGCAAGACAAAAGACTTACAGTCTAATCAATGTGATTCACAGTTTAATTATTTTAATGCAACATGCCTTAAACTGATATAGTGCAGTCTGAAAGTTTTTCTTATTAGGCCCTACTCATACAGCATGACATGAATCTGCTTTTATTGCACAGTGTTTCTTCCCCTCATACGTGGAACGATTAGGAGAAAAAAAACCAACATTAACAATTAGGGTGTCACAATTTTGTTTTAAAAACCAAAATGGATTGTAATGAGCTTTCGATTTGTACTATCGTGATAAAAAGCAGGAATCGGCGATTCCCCCATTATTTTTTCTCTCTCCACGCACGCAGTGGCCTGCATAGCTTACCGACTGGTAGCATGCAGCTCAAAACACAGTGACGTTCGCTGCCGGAGTCGGAGATGACGGAGAAACGATAGAACTGAAAAATCCTCCTGCTTCCCTTGAAGTTACCGGTGTGGCAAGATTTTAGCGTGAGTGAGTTACGGAAACAGAAAAACAAAGGTAAAGCATGTGGGCTCCAACGGGACTCCATGGTGCCTTTATGTGCCCCTGTTAAACTAATGGCGCATTCAATTGCCCCTCGTAATCTCTGAGAAACTCAAACTGTTGTTGCAAGGTAACCTTCTGCCATCCAGTGGATCTTATTGTGGCATTTCCATCCCGAATTAAAAATCAATGTTTAAATTGAAATAGTGGATTTGGAGAATTGTGACACCCCTAATAACATCATACACATATGTGCATCCTCAACTTAACCATGTTAACTGCAATTGGATTATTAGGAAATGCTAATTTATTATTTTTTTACAATATTTTTATTTTTACAACTTTGAAAAAAGCCCCCCTACCCCTCCCTCCCAGCCCACGACAAATCTCTCTCCAAACATCTGCCATACTACAAGAGCCGAAAAACAAAAAAGCTACTGTATACAACAGTATCACATGCATGCAATAATGAATATGAATTTCACCTTTACTATCACCCTCCAAAGGGGTCCGTTCCAGAAAGCAGGTTTAGTGAAAACTCTGAGTCTGTTAACCCTGAGATGAGGGAAACTCTGGGTGTGAACTCGGGGTGAAACCTCAAGTTTCTCTCCGTCTCCTCCCTCTGACTCAGCGCTTTTTAATTTCCTCATTCATTCATTCAGTCTGTATCAGGCGCATTTTAGCGCACTTTAAGGTTATCTGCATGAATAACAAAAAACAGTGTTGGTTTATTAACCGTGTTAGGCAGACTGCCTGCAGTTGAACACATCAAAAACAGTAGCCATGTTCTTTGCCAAGTCCCACAGAAACTGCGGTGTTGAGCCAGATGTTTTAGCATTAGGGGAAAGGCTGCAGATTGTGTCAGAATCCAAATATCTGGGGGTTTTAATTGATTCAGAGTTGTCATTTACATCACATGTAAAAAGGGTCTGTAATCGAATCAAATTCGACCTCAGTAACTTTAGATTATAAAGCACTACAAAGTACAATAAATCTGAAAAAGAACCGAGCGTCACTGCTGTCTGTGTGTGTCTGTCTGTGCTGCAGATGTATGTGAATCTGCTGTTCTGGTATCAGTTCTTCTGCGGTTTCTCTGGGGGCGTCATGACCAACGCCTGGGTGCTCATCCTCTTCAACCTGCTCTTCACCTCCGTTCCTCCTCTGATCTACGGTGTGCTGGATCAGCACATGCCTGCAGACACTCTGATGGAGCTGCCGGAGCTCTACCAGGCTGTGCAGACCTCCAAGGTGACTACACACACACACACACACACACACACACTCTAACCCGCCCTCTCAAAACCTGTGATCACAGTGCCTGTCGTTCCTTTGCAATGGGAAAGTATTGAAATGGGACCACAGGGCACCAACGCTCTACTCTGAGACCCAGAATGATATGATATGACAGAATACTAAAGACTAGAGATGGTGCGATATGGGCGCATAAATATATAGAGGTCTACTCCTCGACTCAGCAGGCCCAGGTTCAACTCCAACCTGCGGCCCTTTGCTGCATGTCATTCCCCCTCTCTCCCCTTTAATGTCTTCAGCTGTCCTGTCAAATAAAGGCCTAAAATGCCCAAAAAATGATCTTAAAAAAAGAAGAGATTGTCCGTAACCATTTTTTTGCTTTGCGCTACCAATTCCGATACCTGACATGTGTATCGGAGATATAAGTATATATATATATATATATATATATATATATATATATATATATATATATATATATATATATATATATATATATATATCATTCCTGTATGGTCTGGTTCAGGTTAATCTCTTTGTGAAACATGAACAAACAAACAATGAATGCCATATAACTTTTTTTTACTATCCAGTTTGACAGGGAGTGAAAGGACATATATACATTTCCTTCAGGGCTAAATTACGTCGGATCAGATCGGTGCATAGCGTTACTAGCATTTTATGCGGTATCGGAGGCTTTTCCGATCCTGGTACGGGCATCAGAACATCTCTACTAAAGACATCAGCAGGGTTGGTTCTTATTATTGGCTTCTCAGAAACAACCAGTTTAATAAAGAACACTTAATTACCGAATGTGTAATCCAAATGAATCAGATCATCATATCATAACATCTGCGGCAGATGACAATTATTTGGTACACTTCCTCCAACAGTACTTTACCTGATCAGACATAATGCATTTATTTGCATATTAGTGAGCATTTTTTTGTTTTAACCCTTGGCTTTTTAACGTTTATCATTCTGGCTGTGCTAATGCATATGGCATTGATTTTTTTGTTTCGAATTTTGGAAGTTCAACCTCGGCTCCTATAATAAGTCTATAATAAACTGTGTATCCAACCCCGAAGGGTTCCTGTTCACTTTCTTAAATCAGGGGCTTTTTGAGGGGAGAAAAAATGACCCCAGAACTAAATTTAGACCCTGGTCCCTGCTGTCGAAACATAATGAGTTCCTCAGAATGTTCCTAGTCCCGTGGAAACACGGCTTTAGACCGCCCAAGTCCTTTTGTTTCATCTTTACATGTGGACAAGAAAGGAAACAGAGAGCTCATCCACTTGAGAAGGCCAGGAAAGCATGGAGTCAGTGTTACTAAAGTCTGTGGACACCGTGTTTAGAAGGACATAGGGCTAGGTACCTTATTCGATACTTTTTAAGCACCGACCAAATTGCCTTTTAAGTATTGAGTATCTAGTATTGAAAAATGCCTCGTTATTCATTACCAAATTGGAGTAAGTATCAGCAGCATCAGTGAGCCAATAAGCATGCAGCATGCTTCTACCAAGATCTTATAATGTCTGTAATTGGCTGTCTAACGTTACACGTCGCAGAGACACGCAGGAAAAACTCTACGTTACACAGAGACGGGGCTCACGTAGGAGGAGCTGAAAAATATATAAAAAGATTTGTGCAGTAACGTTGTAATTTCTTTTTCGTTAAAATGGATTTTATAAAATTTGTATCGAAAAAAGTATTGTTTAGGAACTGGTATTGAAGTCACGGTATTGGTATTGGTATTGGTACCGGTATCGAACATATTAGCCCTAGAAGGACGAACAAGTGAATGGTGTTTCTCTGCAGGTCTATGTCCCCTACGTGTTCTGGATCACAGTCCTGGATGCGTTTTACCAAAGCCTCGTCTGCTTCTTCGTGCCTTACTTTGTAAGTACACTGTGTCAAATCCTTCTGTTTGTCAAGTACGTCCTTCATCGCTGTTTGTATTCCATTGCTTCTCTTTACATGTATGGTTACAAATCTATGTCTGCTCCTCTAGCTGATCACATGGTAATAGACCCTGCTCATACAGTCCTGGTGCCATGATTAGAGCTGTAATCGGGCCTTAAAAGTTCGGCCCGACAAGGCCCGAGCCCGACAGAATTCGGACCGAGCCCGACAAGTACATTTTGATTGACAGATTTTTAAAAAGCCGAACCCGTTTACAGCCCGACATCATTCATATGTGCGCACGCACACAGCTCTTTTGCCTTTCGTCAATAATGAGTCATTCATACATTTTTTAACAGAATTTATTCATGACTAGGCTATAGTCCACTTTGAAGTTGGTACAAAGAAATAAAATAAGTCCTCTGTAACATCGTAATATCTCAGCACTCTAAATAGGCAGAGGCCAGCCTCCGTTTCACATTCTCAGCATCCATTTTCGTGCTAATCGAAACGCATCACCTGAGCGCTCAATTACCGCGCAACCCAGAGCGACAAGCCCGAGCCGGTGTAAAATGATAGAAATTAAGACCGAACATGTCGGGTTCCGTCGGGTTCGGGCAAAGATCTTCAGCTCTACCCGTGATCCCACTGTAAGTGTTGTTGTGATGTTTGTCTCAGGCATTGGCAGGATCCAGCGTTGGTGTGTTGTCTTTTGGCTCTCCGATCAACGCCTCAGCTCTCCTCATCATCCTGCTGCACCAAGTCATCGAGAGTCACACTCTGGTCAGACACACTGCTGTACTAACAGTTATTGGAAATCAAACTGGGTTATGTCTCTCATTGCGATGCCATTTGAATAATGAATTGTGTGGCCTGGATGTTATGTATGTAATCCCTAATGTGTGTCTGCAGTTGTGTTGCGGATAGGCCTTTTAAAGGTCCCATGGCATGAAAACTTCACTTTATGAGTTTTTTTAACATTAATATGAGTTCCCCCAGCCTGCCTATGGTCCCCCAGTGGCTAGAAATGGTGATAGGTGTAAACCGAGCCCTGGGTATCCTGCTCTGTCTTTGAGAAAATGAAAGCTCAGATGGGCCGATGTGGAATCTGCTTGTTATGAGGTCATAAGGAGCAAGGTTACCTCCCCTTTCTCTGCTTTGCCCGCCCAGAGAATTTGGCCCACCCAAGAGAGAGAGACATCATGGCTTTCAAACGAGAAAAGTGGCAGTTGGCAATTTTTGCACGTAATAACAGTTTCTTTGTTTATCTGGAATTAATTGCTAACACTAGCTGAAGTCCTAATGGGGTATGGCTGTTGATGGTAATAGTTGATTTTGTTTAGATATGCCAAATTGTAATTTCATAACTGATTATTGGTCAGACTGTTGAGCTTAATCCATGCTAGTTGTTGGCACTTGACCCTATACACGTCCATAGCAACAATGCAATACAGTTAGAAAAACAGTTTTATGATAATAAAGAGGTGTTTACGTCATAGGTTGTGTATTTGTGTTATTATATTATCTGGGTCACATAACAGCAATACAACCAAAAGATGTATCCTGGGATTCATTCGCAATATGAATTTTTTTGAAAAAATAAATAAATAGAAATAATTGCGATAAGCAATATAAATTATTAATGTTAGTTTCTTTCTATCAAATTTAAAAAGATTTTTTGGAGACAATTAATTGTACAGTAAAATTTGGAATTGTTCCAGCTCTACACACAGCTATAGTAACAGTTGTTGGAATTCAAACTGGTTGATGTCTCCATTGGAACAATGAATTGTGCGGCCTGGATGTTATGTATGTGGGCGATCCATAATGTGTGTCTGCAGTTGTGTTGCGGAGTCACTAAACCTCTGTGTCGTTTTTTTGCAGACGTGGATTCACGCGCTGGTCTTGGTGCTCAGTGGCGCTTCCTACTTTGGCTTCGTGCTGCTCTTCGGTGTGTTCTGTGTGACCTGCAGCCCCCCCACCAACCCCGTGGGGGTGGAAACACTCGAGATGTCCCAGCCTCTTTTCTACATCGTATGTGCTCTCACTACTGTGACAGCTCTGTTACCCAGGTACATACACACCCACCCTCAAATACACTACTGTAAATGGGCACGCAACTCGTATGCATACGACGAAACGCACACAAGCTGTGTCCCGTTTTAGTTCGGCCTACTTTGAAGTTTGCGCTCCGAGACTGTCAAATGTCAAATGTCCGGGCTGTTTCATTTACAAAAATCCACTTAATACAGCTGAGCTCAGCTTCTTTCTTTTTCTAAAACCTGAGCTCTTGAAATTACTCCAACATATATTTGCCATTTCTTTACTCTGATGTCTTGGGCTTTATAAAACATGTGGCTCAAATCAAGTATTCTGATTGGTCCGAAGCCATGATATAAAATAAACCATACCACGGCTATGACGTCTAATTCTTTTGCACAATAAGTATCACTCCATGTCTGAGGAAAAAAAGTTAGAACTGATAGCTGGTGCCACGAAGGGAAGCCGTTCGTCTGCACATACTGCCATGACACAGAGCTGGTTTAAACTCTGCAAAGTATACCTTATAGTGTATACTGTAATTGGACTATTTTACCGCTTTACCTTGCTGTCAGACTGCCCTTTCAGACTGCAACACAGGAGTTGCTGGTATAACGCTGCCTTGAGCAGTTAGTTTGTTACCGCCTTGGTATGTGCAGGCAGCCAGCCCAGGAAGGCCAATTTTATTGTGAATATTACATACTGTATATATACTGTAAAATACATATATACAGTACAGGCCAAAAGTTTGGACACACCTTCTCATTCAATGTGTTTCTTTATTTTCATGACTATTTACATTGTAGATTCTCACTGAAAGCATCAAAACTATGAATGAACACATATGGAATTATGTACTTAACAAAAAAGTGTGAAATAACAGAAAACATGTCTTATATTTTAGATTCTTCAAAGTAGCCACCCTTTGCTTTTTTTGATAACTCTACAAACCCTTGGTGTTCTCTCAATGAGCTTCATGAGGTAGTCACCTGAAATGGTTTTACCTTCACAGGTGTGCCTTGTCAGGGTTAATTAGTGGAAGTTTTTCCCTTATTAATAAAAAAGCAAAGGGAGGCTACTTTGAAGAATCTAAAATATAAGACATGTTTTCATGTTTTTTCCACAATATTTTGTTAAGTACATAATTCCATATGTGTTCATTCATAGTTTTGATGCCTTCAGTGAGAATCTACAATGTAAATATTCATGAAAATAAAAAGGAAACGCATTGAATGACAAGGTGTGTCCCAACTTTTGGCCTGTACTGTATATATATATAGAAAAAGAGAGCGAGATCTTGTGGAAATAAAACAAGATTTAAAAAATAACAAGTTGAAACACAAATTAAATATATTTTTTGTACTGACTATAACTTTAATTAAAGTTTGAGCTCTTGCTTTTACATCTTTTAAATCAGCTGATTTTATTGGCTTGGGCGATCTTTCAGTCAGGCTTTAATCATTTTGGACTTGCTAAGTTCTTTCATTCCTCGAAGCCTGGAAAGGGACACAGATCTACACAACCTGCCTGAGTTCCTCATCTGCTGATCTGTGCTCTACAGCGGTCGAGATGTTAGTCGAGTAAAGGAACACAGTGAAAGGAACAAAGTTGTTTTTCTGTTGGGTGTTGATATGCTCCCCCTCCCTAAGTTCATCATTTACTGATCCATGTCCTGCGTCTTCTCCTTGTGCAGGCTGTTGTTTCGAGCCCTGTGCAACACGTTACGCCCCGCTGCTGCTCTGACATCAGCTCAGACGGACAAAGTGGATTCCGAGAGGTACCGCAAGAAAATGCAGCGCTGGAACCTGAGCCACTCCAAAGCCAAGAAGCTGCCAGTGTGTGCGGACAACCCCGGCCTGGAGCCCGGCACTGACTCAGTGGTGTCCTGACCTACACACACACACACACACACACACACACACACACACACACAGACAGAGTGCTGCATACCAGAAGCAGACAGACACTTACCAGTGTATGACCTGCCCAGGTAAAAAAAATAAGAGACATGTTGGATTCAAGTGCACATAACTGACTGAATGGATTCTCAGGTGCAATCAAAGGCTTTGTATGGATGTACGTGGAAGTTCTGCTGAAGCTCATTGTGTTGTATGTCAACTACAGACTAATCCTAAAGAAAAGTGGACATGTTCTACGCATGTTTAATAACTCACCAAGCATTTATGAGAACAGAAGCTGTGAAACACGACCGTCATGTCAAATATGTATAGACGATAATGTTTTTTAAAGGAGCCGTATGTAGCATTCGACAAGAATAAATCGTCGTGTCATTAATCTTTTGTCATCCGTGATGAAGGAATAAGATACACTTGTGCTACAGTTAACATTGTGAGCCGCCAGACTGGATGCAGCAGTACGTATCTGTTGAGTCGATCACTATCGAGGCTACATTCACACTGCGGGGGGGGCAAGATTGTATTTCCTCAGGCTCGTGAACCATTAGTACATATCGCTACAAAAGGTTATGCACTGTAATTCGTATGTGTGGGCTTAATGTGACTGTAAAGACCGCTCGCTAACCTTAACTGTCATGTGACCAGTCGTCACCTGACAGGCTGACAGGCTGACGGTCGGCTATTTTTTATATTTTATGTTTTATTTATCTCGAACCATCGACAGCATGTTGTAAACACAAACTTAGACAAATCTATTCAGAATGTATCGAGGGCGGAAGCATAACGCTTCGAAAATCCTGCCCCTACTTCACAATATCATATTATTACAAAATCATAAAGATATGCGATCATACGCATTGTTGTGCATAACTTATCGTACGATATGATACGAACATGTTCATGAGAAGGCGTTGATTTCTTATATATGACATAGAGTTTGTGTGATGTTCATCGTCGTCCCACGCTGTTTGACACGGAGGTGATGTAACTGGTCAAATCGCAGTTTACTTTCACATGAGCACAAGCGTCACAGTTGTATTATGTTATTAATATTATTTTTATATGGGTTACGAACAATTGAGGAAAATGAAATGAAATCAGAATTTAGCATCAAAGCTGTAACGGGTGTTTGTTTGGTGATCGGTGATAGGTAGTGATGGCCAAATGAAGCATCATGAACTATTTCATTTATTTTCCGAGCCCACTGCATGGCGCTCTTTGTTTAAAGCAAAAGACTCAAGTAATGGCAATTCAGTGTGCTTTCAGCCCTTTGTTAAACAGAGAGCGCCATCTAGTGGGCTCAGAAAATGGTTCATGAACTTCATGAAGCGTCATTTGGCCATCACTAGTGATAGGAAAACACTGAAATGATGTCCTACTGGCTGACGTGTATACAAACACTACTGATAGAACATTAGCATCCCATTGGAGTGATGTTTGTGTCCACCTGATGAATGGAAGTCTCATTGTAGCTCTGCTTTGGTCTCCACCAGCTTGTGAGAAAAATCTTTCTCATGATTTTCAGGTTCGTCATAGAAAACCGGAGCACACCTGTTTAACCTGTTAAAACCGGAGCAAACCTTTTTAAGTAGTCCTTATCGACGACGTTTCTTTTCAAGGAGTGCTTCAGTGCCGTCGGATATTCCGCCGAATGTCCCTCACCTTCCGCTTTCTTTGCGTTGCAGGGTAAATTCAGACAGCTAGCTAGACTATCTGTCCAATCTGAGTTTTCTGTTACACGACTAAAACAACTTTTGAACGTACACACGTTCCACCAAAACCAAGTTCCTTCCAGAGGCTATTTTGCAGAGGCACCGAGGCTCCGTCCGGCGCTTAGCCCCGCCCATGACGATTGTGATTGGTTTAAAGAATTGATATTGAACCAGAGAACATTTTTCTCCCATCCCAGAATGCTGTGTGGACTAGCCAGACCCTCCCTCTGCAGCGCTGTGGAGGAAGGTCTGGTAATGTGAGACTAAATATGAAGTGACTGTTCTGCCTCTATGCACATCTGCACCTCTTTATATTTGTGAACCACGTCACATGACTTACCTGCAAGCCTTTCGACAAGAGCCTTAAAAGCTAAAGTGCCGTCAGCAGCAGGCACTGATGAGGATTTGTATATTGTGTAATTAGTCCGTTTTTTATTGGATGTTTGATACATACTTCCAACGTATGTTTGTACTGTTTGAGACTTTGCAATAAACAAATAGTTGTTCAGATCCCGTGTAGTCTGTCTGTGTTAAGATTACAGGAGAGCAGATACATGCTGCATAACATCAGAAGGATACGTCCCCGTCTAACGCAGAAGGCGGCTCAGGTTCTGGTTCTGGCTCTGGTCATCTCACGTCTGGACTACTGCAACTCCATCCTGGCTGGCCTGCCTGCATGTGCCATCCGGCCCCTGCAGCTCATTCAGAACGCAGCAGCTCGACTGGTCTTCGACCTCCCCAAGTTCTCTCACACTACAACATGGCATCATGACTTTGTGTAAATATACACGCCACTTAAAGCAAAATGGCGTGTTATTGTACGCATTTTCAGCTATCCACGTGTATGCCTACGCTGTATACAGCTGATGTAAACATACCCACCACGTGGCCTCGCCACGTTGCGTGTTATTGCGAGAGCGCGCATGTACTATCGCGAGAACAACGTCACACGCCTGTAAAAAAAAAAAAAATGGTTGGGTTTAGGAAAAGAAAAATTGACTCGCAATGTAGGTCAATGGCGGCCGATTTGCGTTGATATACATGCAAAAATGCGATTATGCGTCTTGATAACACGCAAAAACGGAATACAAATTGGCGTGACATACATACGCCAATTCATGAGATCAGTCTGCACACTACACTGCTCCTCCGCCCTCTTCACTGGTTACCAGTTGCTGCCCGCATCCGCTTCAAGACACTGTTACTTACATACAGGGCCACGAACGGATCAGCCCCCAGACCAAGGGTGACCAGGCTTTTTCTTTTTGCCCCCCCCTCCCGCTCCCCTCCACACACTCTCTGGAACAATCTCCCTGAGGAGATCACTGTCAAGCACCTTATCCTCTTTTAAATCCCTCTTAAAAACACATCTTTATAAGCGCGTTTTCACGAGGGTTTTGGCCTGAATTCACTTTTAACTGTTACAACCGATTTTATACATAGGACAAGTCACCAGTCCGCCTTCAGCCTAGGATGAACTTCAACTGGGATGTTTATTGGCAAACATAGACTGTATATATGAATAATATTTACAGTCTATGGTGGCAGCCCTAACCCTGCAGAGCACTGATAAGCATGAATGTGAAGGGAAAATGAAAATAAGTTTCATAAAGCTTATTTTCTCTGAGGCGTGTCCAGTGGCGATTTCAGACCCTTTTAAAATTTCATCTCAGCCACCCTAAAAATTATAATGAAAACAAATTAATTTTTTTTTCTATTAATTTTAGTGCTTCAAGTTAGAGTTTGCGAACTTGTCTGTTAGTGACAGAGGGCAAACAATGACCGGTTCAAAGAAACAGGGTTAATATCCTGTGGCGTTGCTATGCACCTGGAACCCAGTCAAGGAAAGTTTTATTTTTCATATATTTATTGTTTACACCTCATTATCATTTCATTTGATTCTGGTAGTCCATAAAGGGACTTTCGTATTTTTTTTTCATATGTTCAATATTTTCCATTTATCCTCTGTTATAATAATACATACATTGTTATCCAGTGAAATTACTGATTTAGCGGGGTAATGTGTCACTCTATCCTTGTCACATTCTCATAAGGCAGTCCCTCCAGGATTTTGCTGCCTTTTTTTGAGATTGTTGCGGCCCAAAATGCTTGATTTTGTGGGAGCTTTTGTAAAACAATTGCAATTAAAGTTGCAATGTCTTTTGTATGTTTGTTGCAATGAAGTTGCGGGAGACAGTGAAAGTTGCAAAAAAACTGTTCTTTAAAAATTAATAACTTGTTTCGGGGAGAATAAAACTACTCTGGGCTGATTTTTCCTTACCAAAAAGGCTCAGGATGCTGCAAATGTTGGTATAATATGTAAATGGCTGGTGGACTTAAAGGAACACGCCGACTTATTGGGAATTTAGCTTATTCACCGTAACCCCCAGAGTTAGACAAGTCGCTACATACCCTTCTCATCTCTGTGCGTGCTGTAAGGCTGTCTGACGGCTCCAGCGGCATCAGACCAGCACAGATCCTGCAGGTGAATGGTTCCAGCAATCCTACTGCTCTGAATAAGTGACAAAATAACGCCAACATGTTCCTATTTACATGTTGTGATTTGTAGAGTCACAGCGTGTACAAAAAACAACATAACATGACACACAGCCGTCTTCTAACTGTAAACAAACCGGGAACTATATTCTCAAGCGGAAGAATATAGTACTTGGGCGGAGTGATATGCTCACAGCAAGCCTGTCTGAGAATATAGTTCCCGGTTTGTTTACGGTTAGAAGATGGCTGTGTCTCATGTTACGTTGTTTTTTGTACATGCTGTGACTCTACAAATCACAACATGTAAATAGGAACATGTTGGCGTTATTTTGTCACTTTTGTCACAATTTGGAGCAGTAGGCTAGTTGGAACCAGTTACCTGCAGGATCTGTGCTAGGCTAAGCTAATGCTGGAACCGTCAGACAGCGTTACAGCACGCACGGAGATGAGAAGGGTATGTATGGACTTGTCTAACTCTGGGGGTTACGGTGAATAAGCTAAATTCCCAATAAGTCGGCGTGTTCCTTTAAGACAAAAAATAATAATTTATTGAATGAATAAAATTTGAACATATGTGTCAGTGGCTTGTTGATCTTTACATTGTTAGTTAATCTCCTATCCTGTCCCCCCCACACACACACACACATTTATAGCCTACGGTTTGATAAAGTACTTATTGGACTTTAACGTTTGAAGTCGCCGGAAACTCCGGTTTATTGGTCAAATTTGCTGAAATGTTGCGGTGATTGGTCAAAATTGCGAGTCACCCCCGTGATCGGTTGAATTCGCGTGAATTGTCGCGATCACGATGTCACGAAATCCTGGAGGGACACATGCTGCGTTCATGCCACCTCGGAATAACAGGCACCGCCCCCCTGGTTACGTTGTTTTTCCGACTGGCAGTGTTCACATGGTCGGGATGCGTGTTCTTCTTCTTCTGTTATATTGGCGTTTGGCATAACAACTTTTTGCATGACTGCCACAAACGGTTGGCCGTAGCCTAGAGCATCAGGTGTGTGAAAACATGGAGGCCACAATAACAGAAGATTTGCTGCTGTTTTCTTATGCAAGCATCCAAACAGCACATCGCCAGGTGTTTGTTTGTGTTATCTGCACGACAACCAACGGGAAAGGACACGGATAATGTGTTGTTGTTTTATACATAGGCCTATGAATAATTTTAAACATATTATGTCTGTGTATGTTTATTGGCAGAGGAATTTGTCCACAATAAACAGTTTATTATCATTGAAATATGTTCAGTGAACCAAAATCGCCTCCATCACACGTCAGTTGTCAACAACACCTCACCAACTGGGGAACTCAGTTATCAAAATCCAGCCCGAGTTTCCCACCTCACTCGTTTTTCCGATGTCCATGAACGCAGGGCTATTAGGGGCTGAGCCCCCCCTAAAGGTCTGATCCTAGAATCGCCCCTGGGGCGTGCCTGACTCAAGCTGCCAGCTTCCACCTCTTCCGTGCTGTCGCTGCACTCCCAGATGGTCGCGACGCTTTTGAGGCGTTGACCGAACCCGATCCTCGCGCAGAGATGAGTTTCTACAGTGATGCGTCTTCCGAGGACTCGAGCGAGCTGGAGACTTTGGGGTAAGACTGTGTGACACTACAGTACTTTGCTGTTCACTTAGTTTTCGGCCCTTTACCTGTTATAGAAAACGCTACGCTGCTAAAAGGAAACGAGTCGCGAGCCCCGATTGACGTTCTGTACTAGACTCAGTTTACAAATCATGCGATTAAATGTATTCTTACCTATACTCAAAAATATACACGTTGTAGAAGATATGTTAAAAGTGGTCACAAAACAGCAGAGTGTCCTGATAAAATCGGCGTTATATAATTCCCTACAAAGCAGTGCCAAACATTCACTTTTCAAGTGTTTTCCACGGCTCACAACCAACGTTACTTTGCAGAGTAATACAATAGTTGGTGTTTGCAGGTTCTCTGGACTTCATATATAAAGCCTATAGACCGTTGCCGTGGGGAAGTTTTAACTTATGTTAATGATGTTCCGTTTCTCATAACACAGGCAGCGTTAAACTACCAAGTTCCTTGTCAGAAAGTATGGGTTAAGCTGGTTCAGTGTGCAGCTGGTAGACTACACCAGTGGTTTTCAACCTTTTTTGAGCCACGGCACAGTTTTTACATTAAAAAAATCCCGCGGCACGAGGAAGTGTAACGTCAACAGCACCGCGAACGCTTCGGCTCGCCATTAATATCATATCACAGCAAACGCTGTCTGCTTGAAGTTATGAAAAACTGTAACCACACTAGAAACCACTTTATCAGCATTTCCGTGACTCACTGTGACTTCCACAAAACTGCAGAGCTGACGTAGTTTGCATCGTCTGCAGCTCTGCGTGTGGGCGAGTGTGTGCATGTGTGTCAGAGCTCCGCTCTGTCTCTGTGATTCAGAGAGGACTGATAAGCTCGCGCTTACGCGCTCTCAGGTACCGAAATGTCAACGTTTAACGTGTAAAAAAAGGGGGCAAATTTACTGGTCGCACATGTGCGACTGGATGTAAAATTCAGTCGCACACTCAAATTTTGGTCGCAAAATTACTGCCCTGCTGGCAGTAATTTTATTGTCTTAAATCAACAAGGTCATTATTTGCAGTCACTCAATAAAAAAATTGTTGGACCAATTAAGTAAAATCGGATAATTTCCCACGGCACACAGGACGATCTCTCACGGCACACTAGTGTGCCGCGGCACAGTGATTGAAAATCACTGGACTACACACACATACACACACAAAAAATATGTAGCCTAATCCTCAAGGTACAAAATGCAACAGATTTTATTAATGTAATGTAATCCAATGAAATAGCTCAGCTTTGATATATATTTTTATTAATATTATTATTAACCCTCCTGTTGTCCTGGGTCAAATCCGACCCATTTTCAAAAAGTTGTGGGTTTCTTTCAACCAAATTTCTTTAAAACAAAATAACGTGGATGGTTCCATACAACGCTCTTCACAAGTTAAATAAATGATCAGTTCACTACTTTCATTGAATTTGGGTGTTTTATTCAATTTTATAGCATGTAAAGAAAAAAACAACGGAAAAAGTGACAAAAACGTTAAAACTTTTGCATTGCAAATAGGCCTATTCCACTATTATTTCGAATATGACAATATTCCGGATTTGATTCAGCTCATGTAAACAGCATATTCCGTTTGGATATTCTGAATAAGGCCTTTTTTCCTATTTAAGCATTTACTCATACTCTCAGAAGTGCTTGGTTTTTGTTTTTTTACACACTCTGAGCAACCGTTAATGCAAATGAATGAACTTTCACATCCCTTTACTAGTTTCCTTTGCATCAGTCTTGCTGTCTGAGGCTTGTTTACTGCGTAAATCATCCCCATTTCATCTGAACAAATGTGGTTTCCTGCTTAGGGCTGGGCAATAAGTCAATATTATAGTTTCTAATTGTAAGACCTATTGCATTATGACAATATACCATTATCGTTGAGTAGAATTATTTTGGTCCAAATTAATATTTCTGAGCATTAAAGGTGCTCTAAGTGATGTGATGCGTTTTTTAGGCTACAACATTTTTTGTCACATACAGCAAACATCTCCTCACTATCCGCTAGCTGCCTGTCCCCTGAACACACTGTAAAAAAAAAACGTGGTCTCTGTAGACAGCCCAGGCTCCACAAACGGCAACAAAAACAAACCGCACCAACCTGCACCACCAAACCTAACAAACAGTGTTCCAGCCAGTGCTTGAAGTGGGAAAAAAGGTGCCGGTTAGAGGTGGGCGATATATCGTTTAGACGATAATATCCAAATTGTTGTCTGGACGATATGCAAAATTGGGATATCGAATATTTCATAATTTGTACAATCCGACCCCCCAAACATGAAAAGAGAAGAAGGAAGTTAAAGAGAAAACAAATAGCGCACACTATAACCTTCTAAACAATTATATGTAGCGATTTTAATACTGTAGGGGTTTGTTTGACTGTATTTTTTTGTACAAAATCACGATCGTCCCGCACGAGAGTAAGCTGCTACTAGTTCTTACCTGTGCCGTGCATTATGACGTTCACTCATGTCAACAAAGATGACTGTGCAGCGGCTCTCCTGTCTCCGTTGTATATTTATACAAGTACGTACAGCCACACTGAACTAATCAATACAGGATCACGATACAACACAGCCGTTACGAGAGCCTTCCAGGCGGCTCATAACATCCCGGAGGAAATAGCCTGACCGAGCCCTCCAGCATGTTGTCGGCGCTAGCACGCCGAGCTAGCTAGCTACCGGCAGAATGAGAACATAACTCCGGCACGGCCAGAGGCGGAGGACTGCATTTATGTGAACAATGAATGGAGTAACAACAGCAGGATCGTTGCCCAGTATGGCTCACCTGACCTGGAGCCGTGTCGGTAATATACTGACCATTTTATTTACTACGAAAACAGCACACTGCCGTCTACACAGCCCCCGATGCTAACGTTAGCAAAAGTTTGGTTCACTGCTAACCATAGTGAACAAACTGCAGCGCGATCACCTGGATACGGGATACAGGGGACTTTAACAAGGCGTCCTTAAAGTCTGTTCCCCTCCAGCTTTCTCTCAGCATGTAGATTGTGTTACTAGAGGGAAGAACACACTAGACCATGGTACTCTAACATCAAAAAAGCACACAGAACTGCACCTCTCCCTCACCTGGGCCAGTCAGATCACATCCAACTCCGGATCCCAGCATAAATCCCGGTCAGAAGGACTATACAGCGAAGTAGAAGGACTATCAGAACCTAGTCTGACCCGGCCCTGTCCCAGCTCCAGGACTGCTTCCAATAAGGACATGGTTGTGTGCAATATGTTACAGAACAGAGCCCTTTGTTTATTGTTATGATTTCATCTTGCTTGTACATTTTCCCAAGAGAACCACTGAAATAGCCTCCGAACAGGGCTTCTTTTAACTTCTAGAAGGATTTCAAAAATATCGTCTGAATGTCGATATCGAGATATTGAAAAAAAATATCGAGATATTAATTTTTGTCAATATCTCCCACCCCTAGTGCCGGTACTATCTTGCATTGGCAAATCGTTATGGCATTTGAGGTTTCTACAGTGAAAATGTATTGTTATTTATTAACAACAATTTATTGTTATTTATTAACAACATAAATGTATGTATTTATTTAAACAAGTTGTGTGTGTGTGTGTGTGTGTGTGTGTGTGTGTGTGTGGGTGTGGGAAGGGGGCAGAGGAGAAATACAGAGAGGAAGCAGCTGTTCTCTGACATCACATGTAGATGCGACCGCAGCAGAGTGGGTGATAAAAGTTTAAGTGTTGTACACATAGACAGTATATAATGGACCAACAGACCCCGTGTCTCTGTACGAGACCAGTGAAGGATATTAGAAGCACTTTTCCGGTGATCTCTTGCTTTACTGAGCAGCCTCCAACTGAGAGAGACGACGTAAATGTGACGTGAGTAACCTGTCTGAAAGTTGGAAGTCTTCTGGTAGCTGTGCCAAGAGAAATCTCAATCATTCCCAATCTTACAGAGATGGAGAGCGTAGGTCTATGTAAGGAGATAACATAAGCACAGGCTAATTATTGATCACTGAAATGCTAGTTAACATTAGTAATTCATCCTAAACAGCTCATGTAAGTCAAAACTGCCTGCAAGCTTATCCTACTATACGGTAATTCCTCTACTATGTGACACAATCGTTAGCCTATTTTTACAAAAACGGCTGCTACAGAGCCATAAGGTGAGAGCCTTGTATACATTGTTGTGTTTCTTTAGAACTAAACAATGGACAAATTGAGTCTTTAAACGCTTCAGATGTAAAGTTATTCGCTGTCAAGTGGCGCCAAAATGAATGCTAGTAAATGGAATGCTAATGGGAGGTGATGGCCAGGTAGCAACAAAATGGCGCCATAGGAGGTTCAAGTTCTGAAGCGAAGCTTACCCCCTTGGTTGTACACAGGGTGTGCGATGTCCGAAACAACCTCAACATACTTCTTTTTAGTTTCTAGGTTTTCAGCAGTGAAAAATATGTTATGGTCAGGCTTCAGACATCAGACAGCTTTTCCGAACTAATGTCAGTGGCTAAGCAAACTTCTTATAGGATGGTGCCGACTGCTTGCCTTTACGTGATTTGTCAAGATCTGAGGTAAATCACGTAGTGCCGTCTGGGTAGTGTAGTTTATGTAACGTTAGGGTCAATCTCTCTGACATTGACTCTTTCTCTGTCAGTGGTGGAGTACCGGCTACATGCGAGAAGTAGCGGTACACAAGAAAAAGTGCAGGTACGCTTAAGAGTAAAATGTAGAAGTGCCGGTACTGCGTACCGGTGAGTACCGGCCCACTTCGAGCACTGGTTCCAGCCAATAACCGACAAGAAGGAATTGGTTGAGTCATGAATACGCATTGTGGAAGTAGCCTACGTGCTAATGCTGCTGCAGTGATGGCTCAACCAGCGCAGTTTGTTCTTGTTGCCGTTTGTGGAGCCTGGGCTGTCTACAGAGACCGCGTTTTTTTACAGTGTGTTCAGGGGACAGGCAGCTAGCAGATAGTGAGGAGATATTTGCTGTATGTGACGAAAAATGTTGTAGCCTAAAAAACGCGTCACATCACTTAGAGCACCTTTTAAAAGCTTTTTACAGAGCTGTAAACCGGTCTTCATCAGTGGAAAAGTTCAAACTACTATTTCCAAGGGTTAAGAATGAACATTTAAAGGAAAAATTTGGCGCAAAATGAACCTAGATATTAATAAAACCGAGTTTGACCGTTCTCTGGGATATGTTTTCATGCTAATTGAATGTGACCAGTTTTAGCGCAAACCGCTAATTAGCTTATAATGCTAGTCGTAAGGGCACGGGTAAAGTAAAAATCTATGCCACTAACAAGGCTCAAAATAGCACCAGAATCAGAATCAGAATCAGAAAGGGTTTTATTGCCAAGTACGTTTTTTGACACATACAAGGAATTTGTTTTGGTGTTGCTGGTGCACATCACACATTCTCTAAATGTAATATTAAACAATATAAGTATAGGTAAACAATATAAGTATATGTACACAGTATGTATTAAATTAAAAATAAAGATAGAAATAAAATAGATAAATAAAGAGCAAAGAGCATTAGAGCAGAGAGAACAGTGGCATGAAGAGCCAGGTGGAGAGTCACGGTGGTTTCCGGGCCTTGTTAATAAGGCTAGTGGCGGAGGGGAAAAAGCTGTTCATGTGGCGTGAGGTTTTGGTCCTGATGGACCTCAGCCTCCTGCCAGATGGGAGGGGCTCAAAGAGTTTGTGTCCGGGGTGGGAGGGGTCAGCCACAATCTTTCCAGCACGCTTCAGAGTCCTGGTGGCGTAAAGGTCCTGGAGCGGCGGCAGATTGCAGCCAATCACCTTCTCAGCTGACCGAATGACACGCTGCAGTCTGCCCTTGTCCTTGGCAGTGGCAGCAGCGTACCAGATGGTGATGGAGGATGTGAGGATGGACTCAATGATGGCTGTGTAGAAGTGCACCATCATTGTCTTTGGCAGGTTGAATTTCTTCAGCTGCCGCAGGAAGTACATCCTCTGTTGTGCTTTCTTGACGAGGGAGCTGATGTTCTGCTCCCACTTGAGGTCCTCGGAGATTGTAGTTCCCAGGAAGCGGAAAGACTCCACAATGTTAATTGTGGAGCCACAGAGGGTCATGGGGGCAGGTGGGGCTGGGTTCTTCCTGAAGTCCACAACCATCACCACACTTCCACGGTAGCATAATGAGGGTCCCTACATGTAAACCGAATCATTGAGAACTTTGTAAGTGTACAGTCAGTTTATTAAAAAGATAGTTTAGAAAGACAGTACTGTTCACGTATACAGGCGGGCGCCATCTTGGGAAAACAGTCACGACCAGTCGAATGCCGTGCAACGTGAGCTGAATTTTCACTTGAAATCTCCCATGGTCCGTTCGACCAACACTTTTGCAAGGCACTGTATCTGTGTCACATTCTCATTAGGAGCTGTCGAGCCCCCCTAAAGGTCTGATCCTAGAATCGCCCCTGAACGTGCGAGACAACATAGAGTTACACATTAAATACGCACAATATAAACATACAAAATACAGTAGGGACTCTACCAAATATCAGTCCTTCCAGAAAAATGCGGAGTTTATTGTGATTGTTGTGGGCAAAAATTGTTGCGGGCAAAAGTCCTTGATTATGCGGCACGTTTTCTTAAAAAATGCGATGGAATATGCAGGATATTTATGCAATTTTATGCGAAGAAATTGCGGGAACTTGCAAAAATTGCGGGAACTTGCAAAAATTGGGGGAACTTGCAAAAACTGCGGTTTGATGAAAAAGAGAAATAAGTGATTTCCCCCCAACACCCTGCTTTTCGATGATGTTCATGTCGCGTAATTACGTCACTTTGTAACGTTCCCATGGCAACAGGGGAAAATGGCTGCTCTTGTGTCAAGTAAACGCAACACTTTTTAACTTTATGCTAAGATATATGGGACTTTTTTGCAACGGAAATGCGAGGATTATGAAATCATGCAAGCCCCGCATATTTTGCACAGAAATCGGCAATTTATGCGGCAAAAGTGCGGCCTATTTGAAATAATGTGGCCCCCGCATGCAGACTTTGGCTGATTATGCATTGAATTATGCGATCGCATAATCACGTTTTTCTGGAGGGACTGAAATATACAGGTCAAATGTAGAGTTAATGTTTTGTGTTACTCATTTGTAGTTTTCTCTGATGAAATGCATAACAGTTGAACATATAGTTCATGGGCTTGCACGTCACTTTGAGTATGTTATGTAATTGTTGATTGGTGTTCAAGTGATTGATGTGGACCAGTGTGTACACTGGACATCTCCCACAGAACAGGAAGAGGAGAAGAGGGAGAGAAAGGCACACTGTGTGGGTTTATACATTTTTTTTCTGGATCATGCTGGTGGAAGAATGTGGCAACTTAGATGATCTCGTTTTTTCCGCACAATGCATTGAATTGCCTCTCAGTTCACGTCCATGTTGGCTTACAGGATATTTCTTGTTTATTTGGTTGAAGGTGGTACCACTATGACCTGTCGCGCCATGCTGCTGAGGCCCTTCTCTTGTCCAATGGGACCGACGGAAGTTATCTCCTGAGAAACAGTAATGAGGGACCGGGCTGCCTCGCCCTGTCTGTCAGGTCAGTCTGCCTATAGTCTCGCTTTGCCAGACCTTCCTCCGCAGCGCTGTGGAGGAGGAAGGTCTGGCTAGTCCACATAGCATTCCGGGATCGGAGGAAAACGTGCTCTGGTTTATTGGCATTTCTTTAAACCAATCGCAATCCATAATGCAAAATCTAAAATTCTAAAAGTAGATAATCTGATGTCAGATGGGATGGATTGGCCCTGATCTGCCTCCTAGTGGATATACTTTTTAATCCACGGGTTACACAGAAAAGTAGGCGTGTGAATATAGCACTTTGTCTAGCTACATGTACATGCTGTTATAAACAAGCATGTCTCAAGCCTGCGCCATTACCAAGATGGGAAACAATCTAACAAATACTTATATAACACTAAAATGACTGGGCTGGGTATCGAATTCAATACCTTTCGGCACCGATCGAATTGCCTCCTTAGTATCAAGTATCGAAAAATGCCTCCTCATTCGAGACCTGTTTTTAATACCTAAGGAGTAAATCTCATTAGCATCAGTGAGCCAATGAGCATGCAGCGTGTTTCTACCAAGATCTAAAACTGTTTGTAACAACATGGAATAAAATAAGTAGTGCAAAAAAAGGGGGGTAAGGTGCATAGTTCTGAGACGCTATATACATATAAAAAAAATATGGTTTTATATTGAGTGTGATATGCAGTGTGGGTTATTGCACATTATTTGAATAATAGTGGTGATCGTATTCAATGAGGGATAGATATTGGACAATGAGAGTAATGATATTACACAGTATACAGATATTGCACAGTAATGGAATTGCACAGTATTATCAATATTATCAATAGTATTAAATATTAAATATTGCACAGTAGGTGGGTTGTTCTACCATGTATTGGTACCGGTACCGAAAGTTTTTGAATGATACCCAGCCCTAAAGATGACGTATGTGTTATTTGAATATTTTTGCATGTCAACCACTTTCAAAGTGCAACATTAAATGTGTTTGTCATTTGACACATAGGGCGAGGGATTCTGTCAAGCATTTCCACGTGACGCGCAAAGACAACGGCTACGCGTTTGGGTTTAACGAGTACGCAACCCTTCAAGACTTTGTCAACCACTTCGCTAACCAGCCTCTGCTGGGCAGTGACACAGGTACGCAGCGCTTCAGATCGTCTCACTAACAAGCTTACTGCATGTAACCAGCCCATACACTGAAACTACGTATTGCTCGGTTGGCTATCTTCTATGGTTCATTGCTTTCACAGCGAAGGTAATAGTTTATTTGAGCCACTTTGAGGTCATACAAGAAATCCCTTGTTCCAGCTCAACGATGTGGAAAGGCTCACATACAGTAGATACGGAAGAGGATTCGGGCCAAATGTGAAAAATGTACATACTGTAATTGCGTCCGAAATTCCATACTAACATGCTATATTTAGTAGGCTAAAACTAGATTTTTTTTTTTTTTTAGTACATCCGAAAGCTTAGTATGAAACCAATAGTACGTGAATTGCATACTATTGCTTATAAAATATTACAGTATGCAATACTGGACACTACGCCTGCATAAATATCCCACAATGCAATGTGGTAGTAACGAAAACGTTCATAACTGACAAACGAACAGAAAACGAGGAGCTCTGTAACGTCAATAACCCTGCTAATTTACATTTCTGCATATTTAAAGGTGCAGTAGGTAAGACTTAGAAAACTAACTTTCTGTCATATATACCCTATGTTCCAGTAGAACTACATGAAGCAGGTAATAAAAAAATAAAAAAATCTGGCTTTTCTGGCACCACCTACAGCCTACAGCGGGGGGGGGGTGTCTAACTATGTGTCAATCACTGCTCATGCACACACATTCATTCTCCCTTATGGGGGAGGGGCTTAGGAGACCGTTTGGTCTTTAGCAGAAAGGGGGGAGGGACTGAGAAGTTGTCGATGTTCAAATTTTTTGGCTAAGTCCTGGATCTTCACAGTCCTACCTATGGCACCTTTAAATGACTGTTGGTCTAGTTATTAACCCATTAAGTAATGTAAGCATTATCTGGCAATGCCGCCGGAGTGGAGGTTGGCAGGGGTTACCATGGTTACGCATCTTCGACGGCAAAGGACGTTGAAAATGACAGCTTAGTGTGTCTGAAAAGATACACGCTACTGTTTGTTTTACACAAAAGTATGTTGAAAAAAAATCTGTCAATACATTTGTTCAGATGTGGCCCTAATCCTCTTCCGCACATAGAAACTGGCAGTAGTTTGACATTTTAAAAAGCAGAGTTACAAAGTGCTAACAAAGTGTATTGCATCACACACTCAATATTAATAATTAGAAGTGATGTAAAAGATGCTAATGAGCTCGCCAGCCTGAGACACGCAGGCTAGGCACGGCGTTCCAAAGCTGCCCGAGGATTTCAGAGAGGCTTCAGATACAGTATTAGGGGACCACTAAGGTCTATATAAAAGAGACTTCAGATACAGTATTAGGGGACCACTAAGGTCTATATAAAAGAGACTTCAGATACAGTATTAGGGGACCACTAAGGTCTATATAAAAGAGACTTCAGATACAGTATTAGGGGACCACTAAGGTCTATATAAAAGAGACTTCAGATACAGTATTAGGGGACCACTAAGGCCTATATAAAAAGAGACTTCAGATACAGTATTAGGGGACCACTAAGGCCTATATAAAAAGAGACTTCAGATACAGTATTAGGGGACCACTAAGGCCTATATAAAAGAGACTTCAGATACAGTATAAGGGACCACTAAGACCTATATAAAAGCATCCAAAGGGCACCATGTCATGGGACCTTTAACCAGAAACAGCTCTTAGGTCGCTAGTGCTAAACCCACCAGACTCCATTTAAAAAAAAATAATAATAATACTTTTAGAGAAAACGTTATTATATAACTCACAGACAAGTCAAACTCCCAAATTTAAAATGCCAGCGGTCAGACAGGTACTACAGGATTGCTTAAAACCCATAACATACTTTTGAAGGTTGATTTTCCAGTATTGCGAAGCGCAGAAATGTCACATGAAACATTGCAACACGCATTGTTGTAAAATCCTCCACTTCACATTTTCCTATTCAACAACAAGAGAAAAGCCTGTTTAAAATAACATGTTTAACACATATTTTCTCATGTAAACCGGTAAACTATGTGTTAATTTCAAGTTGTGATGGTTTAAAAGTGGAAAGACGACCCAAAACGTCTTTTCATAGTTTTGTATGTTTCTGTCGACTTTGAATTAAGTGTATTTTACGATGCTAAAATTATTATCCAATATTTACATGGAGTCTGGTGGGTTTAGCGCACGCAATTTTGTGGATGTTTTTATGTTTAAAAAAAGGATCTTACTCTTCAACAGAAAGGTCGACCTAAGAATCCTTTCCATAATGTTGTCAGAAACTTAGAATATTAATCTGAGCCTGTCAGCGGCAAAACGAGCATGTTTGTGAACGTAAATAGAAGCTGCACAGTCGCCCTATTAACTTACATTGCAGCTTGTTTCATCACTGCCGACTACAGTGATCTCGCTTTATACTGGACCAATGTCAAAGATTGTTGTTCCCATCAGTTACTTAGACACAAAAACATAGGAAAATAGGTTGAAGATAAATGGTTACCCTTTTAATAAAGTTTTCTTGTGGTCCTCCAAACTGGCTTCCAGTAGAATGTTATTAAATAAAGAGAATTCAGTTTTGTGACTTTAATTTTCAGATATTTCTGTATCTGAGGATGAATCAATAAGATTTTAGTGCAGTGTATTATACGCCATAGACAAATGTGCTCTTTATCCTCTGGATGACATTTGGGTTCGCCGGCTATTATATACTGCACCTGTTTTACAAAAAAGAGCAGAGGCAGACAAATGGAGGATAGAAATGTTCATTAGTATCTTCATTTTTAGAAAGAATGTTATTATATAACTCAGAGACAAGTCAAATCATGCCAGCGGTCAGACAGGTACTACAGGATTGCTTAAAACCCATAACATACTTTTGAAGGTTGATTTTCCAGTGTTGCATGGCGCACAAATGTCACTTGAAACATTGCAACACGCATTGTTGTAAAATCCCCCACTTCACATTTTCCTATTCAACAATGAGAAAAGCCTGTTTAAAATAACATGGAGTTTTGGGGTTGGGTCAGCTGTAGCGCCTCGGATGTATGTAGCTACATATACAGACAAAATGGATAGTTGGAGAACTGTACAAATAGCAAGGATGTTTAAAGCTATAGTGCGTGGTTTCTGTCGCCCCCATGAGGAATTCTAAGTAATGACAACAACACGGTCGGCGCGTACACATGATACAAGCCTTCCGTGATCGCGCGCCTGATCTGGATTGGTTGTGGCTCCCTCTGTTGGGATTGATGTCCTAGTTGTGGATGGTCTACTCCAGCTGGTTGTATATAATTAAACTAGTCTGTGTGGGGAGTATTGTTTGTAATTGCCTGTGTACACGCTGAGGAAGAGCGCTCCACGAAACGTCCGTTGTGTGGCAATAAATTCTATCAAATTGGAGTGCTGTCATAATAGTAGCTATAGTCATAAAATAGGAAGGGAAAATACCAGTGGCCATGAGCAGTTAATAATTGATGAGACTAGGGCTGTCCTCGACTAAAGAAATTCTTAGTGGACTAACACTTATACGATTTTGTCGACTAATCGATTAGTTGATTTAATTGACAGAGCTGTGCGCTTTGAGAGGTGGTTAAGACTAGAAAAGCACAATATAAATGTAGTTAATTAACCATCTGTAAAACTGAGTTTCTCCACAATTAATCCTGCAAAAGCACCACTTTAAATCTTGTTTACCATAAATGTGCTCAGAAGTTTCTTGGAAATAAGTAATTAAGCATGAATAAGCATAAAAAATGACTAATCGACTAAAGAAATCTTAGTCGACTAAGACCAAAACGACCGATTAGTCGAGTAATCGACTAAGAGGTGGCAGCCCTAGATGAGACATAGGGGCTGACAGTGGGCAATAGGTCTTTTACCACGTCTGTTGTGTTGTTGGATGTTGTATTATGGGCCTGTAACCTCCTCCTCTGCCTCTGAACCAGGAACCCTGATTGTGCTGAAGTGCCCGTACCCGTGGCGTGTGGAGGAGCCATCCATCTACGAGTCTGTGCGAGTTCACACGGCGTTGCAATCGGGCCGCACAGAAAATGATCTGGTGCCCAATGCACCATCGGTATGACACACATCTGTGAGCAGCTGATACCAAATCATATCGAAATACCTCTGTGATGTGACCAAAGTGACCCACAGGAGGGCTCAAACTCCACTTTCTTTACGTGAGCCTTAAAAGATAGTTCTGGATTATCTCAACTGGGGAATAGAGCTGAGCATTCAACCACATCTCTGGTCACTAATCAGCCACTGGAGTTGTTGGCTCAGTTGTCATCCCACAACCTGAGTTTGGATTCTTTTGTAATCAAACCACAAGAGACCACAGTATAAAGGAAAATAAGGCTGCGCGATATGAGGAAAATATCTTATTGCGATTATTTTGACTGATATTGTGATTGCGATATGATTCACGATATTGGAGGGAATGATCATTTGTTATAATTTTTCTCATTTTCATTGAAAAATATTAGTTAAAAAAATGAAAATGACCATAGTGTGATTTTTCCGAGGATCTTTACCAAACAAAGATTTTCTCTTTAGTCTGTAGGATAGGATTTATAGTATCTGCAGCACCACAATACTTCATTCAGAATGGTTTGACACATTGTTTGCCTTTTAAGTATTGCAATTTGGATATTGCACTAGTCCATATTGCGATTTTGATAAAAGTGCGATTAATTGTGGAGCCCTACAGAAAACCCACTCAATTTCAACTCTAACTACCACTCACACCATAAAGATCAGAGGTGAGGACCAGAGCTCCGCAAATAAATGAATCTGGCTAGTCCACACAGCATTCTCGGATGGGAGAAAAACATGCTCTGGTTTATTGGCATTTCTTTAAACCAATCACAATCGTATTGGGCGGTGCTAAGCCCCGGACGGAGCCACGGTGCCGGTGCAACATAGCCTCGGGAAGGAACTTGTTTTGGTGGAACGTGTATGTTCAAAGTTGTTTTAGTCGTGTAACAGAAAACTCAGATTGGACATATAGTCTAGCTAGCTGTCTGATTTACCCTGCAGAGATCTGAGGAGCAGTTAACCATAGTCCTCAGAAATCCACCCGAGTTTAAATTTCAACACAAAGAAAGCAGGAGGTAACGGACATCCGGCCGAAAAGAGGGACATCCAGCGAATTGGGCCAATGGGTACAAGGAGTAGATGAAGGGAATCCCACCCTGACTCATGACCGCACTGCAACCCAACAGGGTTTCACCAGAAATATCTCTCTAACATAAGTATCTGGACCCTGGACAAGAGACTGACTGAACACCAGACCAGAAGCACTCTCAAATTCCACAGGACCAGGAGTCATTCACGTCTGACACCAGAGACCACCGGTCACCACCTCCAACCAGTGTTGTAGTCGAGTTACCAACTGTCGAGTCCGAGTCAAGTCTTGAGTCCCCAGTTTTCGACTCTGAGTTCAAGTCCAAGAGGAGGAGGAGTCGAGTCACCATTACCTGTGTTCGAGTCAGAGTTGGGTTACAATTCCCAGAGAATAGCTACTCGAGTCTGAGTCCAGGACTCGAGTACTCCATCACTGGCCCCTGCATTAAACCATTACGAACTAAATATACAATATCGATATCTTATATCAAATTTGTATGACCTATTACACATTAAAGTAGTCAGAAACTTAATCCAAATTCCGAGTCCAAGTCATCAGTGAGCGAGTCCAAGTCGAGTCACGAGTCCAGAGAATAGCGATCTTGAGTCGGACTCAAGTCCGAGTCCACGACTCCAGTACTCCATCCCTGCCTCCAACCATATACAACCACCTGTTGTCATATGGTGGAGTTCCATACTTGTATTGTGTACTAAACCAACCCCATGACAATTGAGCCAACAACTTCCTTCACTGATGAAGAACCATGATATGTGGTTGAAAGCTCCCAAGAAAGAGAGTAAGTTGAGTTAAGATGATTTCGGCACAGATCCAAGTTGCAATAAACCAGAATTAACCTTGATAGTCAATACTTCACTCACAGTAGAGTCATGTTTCCACTAACACAAAGCATGTCTTTTCAGCTGGGCACAAAGGAAGGCTATCTGGTGAAACAAGGAGCTATTGTGAAGGTAAGAGCAGTGGAAATCCGCTTTTATCAGGAAACGTGTAGTGGAAAATGTAACTGTAACTGTAGCGGAGCAGGAGTGGTTCAGTGTCTGAACACTGACCACAGACTGAGATATAAAAAATATATCCACTGTGAAACCTTTTTTGCAGAACTGGAAACAGAGGTGGTTCACACTCAACAGATATGAACTCAAATACTTCAAAGACAAAATAGTAAGTCCCTCTCCAGCTTTGTGCAATTTCACAACTTCACTTTTCAGATAATTAGACAGTCCTTCCAGAAAAATGCAGAGTTTTTTTGTGATTGTTGCGGGCAAAAATCCTTGATTATGCGGCACGTGTTCTTAAAAAATGCAATGGAATATGTGGGATATTTATGCAATTTTATGCTATGAAATTGCGGGAACTTGCAAAAATTTGCGGGAACTTGCAAAAACTGCGGTTTGATGAAAAAGAGGAAAAAAAGTGATTCCCCCAACACCCTGCTTTTTGATATTCACCTCGCGTAATTACATCACTTCATAACGTTCCCATGGCAACAGGGGAAAATGGCTGCTCTTGTGTGAAGTAAACGCAAAAATTTTTTACTTTATGCTAAGATATGTGACTTTTTTTGCAACGAAAATGCAGGGATTATGAAATCATGGCATATTTTGCGCGGAAATTGGCAATTTATGCGGCGAAAGTGCTGGGTATTTGAAAAATGCGGCCCCCCGCATAAATATGCAGACTTTGAATTGAATTATGCGATTGCATAATCGGGTTTTTCTGGAGGGACTGATTAGAGCAACAGAGCTCAACAGTGAGAGTCCACTTTTTTAACGGCTCTGGTTCCAGAAAGTGTTTTTCCCCATTCATTTGTTCCATTGACGTTTCAAAAATTGCTTATATAAAGAGTTTTAAGTCTGGAACCAAGCCAACCAGCGCCAAAAAACATTATGAAAAAGGCAAAGGTACAAGACTGTGTACAGAAACCATCATAGACTTAAAAGGTAGCGATCTAGCCATTCGTGGTTTCGCAGGTACAGTAAACGTTTCCATGGTAACAGCGAGTTGGACCAATCAGAGACGCCGCTGTTAAGCTTAGTATTGTGGGTAGTGTAGTATATCTCCATAAGATTGCGAATAAAACATGTTTTTCTAAAAACAAAGTTGATTTCATTTGGACTTATAGCTTCTACAGGAGCAGAAACTTTTGTTCCACAACCTCGTAGCTCGTGGTCAGTCTACCTCTGATAGTTGAAACACTATGGCTGATAATCAAAATCCTCATGGAGTACATCAATTGGATTTTTACTTCCGGAACCATGCTGTTGAGCTCTATTGTATTGAGGTTAAGCTAATTCAAGTCACAGCAGACAAACTGGGTAAGCTGTAGTTCTATGTTGCAGTGTGAGGAGCCCATTCGAACCCTGGATCTGAGGGCCTGCTCTGCAGTGCAGTTTGACTACTCTCAGGACAGAGTCAACTGTTTCTGGTAAGTGATGTCAGTCAAGGATCAGCACTGAGCGGATGCACCATCAGGGATTCTGCATTGAGGAAAGTGGTTCTCTATCGTATCGAGACTACCTCTCTTAACAGAGTTACATATTCCATATGTACGGGGGACTGACCCACTGGGGCAGTTGACGTGGATATCACTTTAAGCCACACTACTACGTGGCCCATGCTTGGGCATAAAAGGCCCAGGTGTGCATGGGTTCACCGATTAACATTGATTGGAACGGTATCCAAGCGGCCTTGCCCTGGAGAGATAGTCTCTTCACTCAGAGAACCAAGGTTACCCTGTAACCCAACGATAAGAAAACTCAACCACACGTGTTTCATCCTTCAATAGGAGCCATACTCTTTATTTGAAATAAAGTAACAATTCAATCATGTTCTGCGGCTAAACGGGGCTGTTGTAGAGGCAAAGTGGCAGCTTACACCCACACGCTATGTTATCTGATTATTTAGAATAAAAGAGAAGTGTGCATTTAAAAGACCGTTGTGATTGGGGATGTTGCTGTAATCAAATCGGTATTTAATTTTATCAATGGGAAACACAAGTGTACAGACAAGGCACGATTCGATACAATTCACGATTTTAACTTCACAGAATGAGCTGCAGACAAATGACTGAAAGATATTCCTTTATTTGTATGTGCAAAACAACAGATGTTTCCTCATATCAAAAGTGCAATTTAAATTGTATTTTATCTTAAATGACAAAAATTAATAATATCAAAATAACTAAATAAATAATAGATCTTTAAGAAGACATAGTGACATCTGAAGTCAAACAAGTGAAATCTTAAGTAGATTACGCCGTAGGCCATTTAAAAAATTACATCGGCATTCATTTTTCATCCCAACCGGTTATAGTCTTTCACGATGCATCGTTACATCCCTAGTTCTGATAGATGTTAAGTACACTTCTCCAGGGATTCAGTATTGCACTTGTAACTAAGTACCTAACTTTTAGTCTTCAGTATGTCAAGAACTAAAAACTAAACTGTTTGACATAACGTGTAAATTGTTAGATAAAGTGGTCTATTGCTCATTTACACGATATTTGCTAACAAGTAACCTGCTGCCTAGCTTGTGAGTGTTGACACACCCACAGCAACAAGCCATGCCCAATCATTAGCTTCCAGTGGGTCACAGTTTTGAATGTTTGGCCCACCCGCCATCAACCTGACATTGGGCCTGTCAAAACACAAGAGTTTTGATATGATTATACTGCCAGCAGGCATGGCCACATTAACCTGTCTAAGGATTAGAACTATGGTAGTCTATATCAACAACGTTCCACTTCCAGGATTGCTCCGGTGCCGCCGGAAATTCCGCCGGATGTCACTCTTTTCGGTCGGATGTCCATTACCTTCTGCTTTCTTTGTGTTGTAATTTGAATCTCTGGCAGATTTCTGAGGACTATGGTTAACTGCTCCTCAGATCTCTGCAGGGTAAATCCAGACAGCTAGCTAGACTATCTGTTCTTTTCTGAGTTTTCTGTTGCACGACTAAAACAACTTTTGACCCGTACACATGTTCCACCAAAACAAGTTCCTTCCAGAGGCTATTTTGCAGAGGTGCCATGGCTCCGTCTGACGCTTAGCGCCACCCAAGACGATTGTGATTGGTTTAAAGAAAGGCCAATAAACAAGAGCATGTTTTTCTCCCATCCCGACAGCTGTGTGGACTAACCAGAACCTCCTCCGCAGCGCTGTGGAGGAAGGTCTGGCAATGCGAGACTAGAACTATGGTAAATGGTCTGCATTTATACAGCGCTTTTCTACCTTACTGGACACCCATTCATACACCGATGGTGGGGAACTAGATTTTGACATAGGACACAGGACTTTCACCCTGGAGACCGGGGGTTTGTGTCCTGCGTGTCACGTTTCCTAAAACCAACTGTCGCTTTCTTCTTTTCCTAAACCCAGCTGCCCGATTCTTGTCCCGCCGCGTGTCACGTAAAAGTACCTTTTGTAAGCCCACCCACGATCTTTTCCTTAACCTAAATGCTTCAAAACTGACGCCAATAGTCCCGACCAATCGCGTTTAGATATGACGATAAAGGAGACTTTTAGCGTCAATAACAACGCCAAAGGCACCTGACCAAGCGTCCGTATTTTATGCGATGGGAGTGAGAATGTGTTGGGCTGGTGAAGACTGGGAGTTTGTTTTAAAGCGATTTTTCATGCACACTGGTCCATGGTCTAGATAAAATTCCATGCCAAACTCATTATGTTGAGTTACATACTACAACGTCAATGTCGGGCAAAAACCTTGCATCGCCATATTTTGTCATTTAAATTGTTTTTCATAAATCAATGCCACAGGTTTAAACACGGACGAGGTGGTTTGTCAAACTTTTTTTCTGTGAAAAATAGCCACGGTAGCCTTTTTTCATTTCCTGAAAAGATACGGTTTTGAACATAGCAGCAACGTTGAGCAATATGTTGGGAGCAAAGTTGGGGATTTCAGAACACAAATTAAGGAGTGTATCTTTTTTTATTATTTTATTTTTCATCAAGAAAACTGTTCTGAAAGAAGGTCAGGGCTAATTCCACATCATCAATCAGGGCAATTCTACTCCAGTTATATGAGTTATATCATATTTCGCCTTTCAACAATACGAGGGGCAGACTTGGGTACCTTTGTGTCTCTAACAGCAGCAATCACACAGTGATCACTCACATCATTAGGAAAAACATCTATTGCAGAGTACTTAAAAGGGGCATTGGTCAGGATTAAATCAATGAGTGATGATTTCTCCGGACATTTAGGATTTGGCCGAGTAGGAGTGTTAATTAATTGAGTAAAATTTAAATTATCACACTGGTCTTTTAAAAGCACCTGATATCGGCCTCAGCCAGTCCCAGTTTAGATCACCAACAACAATAGTGTCATTACAAAAACTTGACTTAACAAATTTCAGTGTAGATGAAGATTAATTTGATGCTGACGGAGTTCTATAACAACCAACCACCCTGATATAGTGGTCGTTGGAGACTTCAAGGTTTAAGGCCAAAAACTCAAATTGTCTACTCACCGATTTTTGAGAGCACTAAACTAGAGTTGACTTTGCATTTGATATAAATAGCAACACCCCTCCCCTGGTCAACCAGGTTTCAGATAAAACAACAATGTCAGCATCAGTTGACCTGACCCATAAATTAACCATATCCAGTTTGGACATTAAACTCCGAACATTTAGGTGAATAATACCCAGGCCAGAACTAGATTTAAAATGTTCAGGTGTATCGCATAGCGTAAAACTATCAGGTCCCGGATTAGGCTGAACATTTCCAGAGATTAGTAATAAAATAATAAGTAGTGCCAGATCTGTAATTTAATGATATTAAAAAGGCAGGGAGTGAGTCTGCAGAGACAATGAACCAATCCTTCAAAATGGAGAGGCAGTGAAGGTATAGTAGATTTTTAGTCTTATAAACAAACATAAATGATTGACTTGGCCCCTGGGATTTTAATTGGACAATGGGAAAGTTCTCAGGCCTTGAGACTACAAGGGAACTGCATATGGATGGACGCATTCTCTGACTGCAGTTTGACAACCCCACTGTGAAGCTTCATTTTTAAAACACTAGAGCGACAGCTTTGTGTAGCAGCCCAGTGGTGGTGGAGGCAACTGAGGCTGAAACGGATGACCGTCCAGTGTTGCAGACAGCTGAGGCTGTAATTGGTGAGAGCCTGATGGTGGTGGAGGCAGCTAAGGCTGTAGCAGACGACAAGTCTGGTGATGATAACCGATAACAGCCCAGAGATGGAGGCAGAGGAGGCTGTAGCTGGTGACAGCCTGATGGTTGAGGCAGTTGAGGTTTGTATCCACTGAGGCTGCAGCAGATGATAGGCTGGGGAGGTGAGGGAGCTGTGGCCGTAGCAGGCACGCCCTCTCATGTGGTGATGGTGAAGAGGTGGGGGCCACAGCTGACGTAAGCAGAAGCCCGATAAAGGGGTTTTAGGCAGGAAGCTAGTGGTAGCTAGCTAGTAGCGGCTATGAGTAAGCCACCTACTTTGCTGCAAGTAGTGCTAAGAGTAGTGCTTAGAGTTGAGATCTTTTGTAACGACTGCAGTTATAAATGAGTCCTTTAAGTCACTTCTAGCTTCTGAAATATATTCTAATATTTTCTTCTTTATAGTAAATGTAATCTGTTTTGGTTTTGGACTGTTGGTTGGACAAAACAAGACATCTTAATAAGTCAGCTTTAGAGACGTGTAATGGGTATACCTGACATTTTATAGACCAAATGATTATCTGATCAATCCTTAAAATAATCGACAGACTAATCGATGATGAAAATAACGGTTAGTTGTAACCCTAGAAATATAGAAAATGAACATCAACCACAGACAAAATGAATACAACATACATACATGATGTAATGAAGAGATGTACATATGCAGTATGGACAAAAGAGAAAACGTGTGCAGATGACATAGAAAAAGCTGATAAGTCACAGAGCTGCTCTGTGATGCCACAGCCACTCGTACTTCCCTATGGCAGCAAAATGTGACATTTGTGTTGTTTGAAAAAGGGGAAGTGTGAGTGGCTAAATAACAGAAGGAAACTGGGGGAGGGAAGGACAAGTGTACATGAGCTGACCCCATTTACACAATGCACATCTTAATAAAAGAAGTAATTTAATCCTCCAAAAAATACAGAGTGACTTGTTCACAATTTAACTTCACTCCAAAAATGAATTGTTGAAGTAATAACTGAGTTGGTGTGAGTTCACTTAACTTTGTGGGACATTTTAAGTACAGTAATATGATTCCAGTTCGTTCTGTTGACTTAGGCTATTCTCTTTAAGTTGACCTTATAACAGAATTACAAAAATGTAAGCCTTTCTGCCAAGTGTGGCTTAGGTTTTTGTCTTAGATCTTTTTCATTTTTTTTCATTTAATATTATAAATCATATTGTGCCCAAGTAAACTTAAAGAATACCAATAATAATTCCAATAATTCTTAATGATACCCAAGCGTAAATATTTGATGGCAGTCTTGTAAAAACTATTTTGATAAGTGCATTCCTCTTTTTTTTTAACCTTTATTTATACAGGTAATCTCATTGAGACACAGGGTCTCATTTTCAAAAGAGACATATTTGGGACAATACACAACATCAGTTACGGACAGACAGATTACAATAGTATACACAAAATTTACTATATACAATATTTAAACAAAAAAAAAGTGCCAAGTAGACTTAAAGGATCAGTAGGTAAGACTTATAAAACTAACTTTCTGAAAAGTGAAAATATCTATACATATCATCATCTTTACGATGCGCTTTTATTTTGAAATACCAACTTTATATTTATTAATTTTTTTAATTAAAAATTGTTTTTAATTTAAATGTCTGGGAGAGCTCAGTAATGAAATTGTCACATTTTAGTTACTTTTTGTAAATATATAAATGTACATGTAACTGATTGTGTTAAATGTATCATAGTATTGGTCGCAGGCCCCTAAATTGAATTGAAATCGTATCGTGGCAGACTTTTAAGATATCGGTAAATATTGTATCGTTGTCCAACGCATCGATATAATATTGTATAGTGATAAAACGTGTGATTTACACGCCTAATATTTAGTGGCTACAACAACAACAACAAGGAAAAGAAATCGTGAGAGCATTTTTGTTGTTGTTTTATCATGGAGATCGTACTGCTGTATTTTTTTATGGTTGAAAAATGTATAGTTAACCAATATCTACCCATCATTAAACGTATTGGGAAATATAACTCGACTGAGCCGTCTGAAAACACACAATGAAGGGCCTGACAAACTGAACCCATAGATGGGTAACTCCTTATTTCCAAATCATCTCAATACATTTTGTGTAAAGATCTCTTATTTGGGTAAAGAACTCTGTGGTTTGAAACTAATTACAGGGGAAAATAGACCGTATTCAAGTGTTACATTTCTAATTAATGAATTTAAAATTAAGTCTTTTTATCAGAGTACAGTAGGTCAGCTGAGCGCCATCGCTTACAGGTGCTCTAAGCGATGTCATGCATATTTTAGGCTACAACATTTTTTTGTCACATACAGCAAACATCTCCTCACCATCCGCTAGCTGCCTGTCCCCTGAACACACTGTAAAAAAAACGTGGTCTCTGTAGACAGCCCAGGATCCACAAACGGCAACAAAAACTAACTGCGCCAACCTGCACCTCCAAAGGTAGTGCACGGAAGGGAGGGGGAGGGGACGGGATGAGGAGGAGGGAGGGGCGAGCTAGCCTCCATTTTGTTTGACAATACTTCGAACGTCAACAAGAAGTGACGTCACCCAACATCGCTCAGAGCACCTTTTAATGGCCAGGATGAACAGGAGGAACTCTTAATGCAAACCTGGTTCAATTTACATATGGACTATTGTTGTAAGCTAAGCAGTGATGGTATGAGTTCAATTCAATTGTATTTATACTGTCAAATCATAACAGAAGTTATCTCGGGACACTTTACAGCTAAAGTCTAGTCTTTTAAACCAGTTTTATGACAAGGTCGGTGAGGATGGGAAAAATCTTACATTTCTTTGCAAACTTTGCCCGCCGGGCAAAGTTTCAAAAATAAAATCCACACTTCAGTTCCATCCACAGCGAACCTGAAACGGCACGTTGAACTGAAGCAACATATGGAAAAAAAGAACTATGAACTAGTTCATTTTTGGAACTGTGAACTTAGTTCAACATTTTGAACTATGAACTGAACTAGTTTATTTTAAAATGTGTGAACTGAACCCTGAACTAGTTCATGTAGAAAGTGAACTTTCCCAACACTGACTACTTTTTAACTATAATTTCCAGTGACCCAACAATTCCCCATGCTTTAAACTTGAGAGACCTAGCGTATCTAAACTCAGTTTGTGACAAATCACAGATTATGACAAACAAGAGATGAAATTATACGTCCCTGTGTCTGCACACATGACTTTTACATTAAACCTAGATAATAATTCACATATGTTGTTCTTATCTGTGTGTCTACAGCCTTGTGTTTCCTGAGAGGACATTTTATCTTTGCGCAAAGACGGGTGTGGAGGCAGATGAGTGGATCAAACTCCTGAGGTGGAAACTGGTGAGTTTGTTCAGACTGCATGTTTTACAAAAGTGGGATTTTTCAATACAATACGATAATGAAAGAACTATTGATAATGTGTTGCGCATCTCTGGAAATATAGCAAGGTCCCGCAGTCATGTTAGCCAACAGTTGCATTACAGTTACAACACTTGATGACACAGTAGCTGTCTGAGGGAGGATTTCTGCTTTGAGCAAACAGTATGTCATACAGCTTGTGTCATATTAACCCACTTCCTTAATTCTTCCACCGCTGATCCTCTCCTGGTTAAAAAAAAAGAAGCACACTGCTGTACTTTACCCTGATGTTATCCTCACATTTACTAACACCCATTATCCTGGGGGTCAATTTGACCCCAGCGATTTATAGCTATAGCTATAGCGCATAGTTTCTGTCTCCCCCCATATGGAATTTTAAGTAATGACAACAGAAATGTCGGCACTGTCCACATCAGAGCTGTAATCAAGCCTTAAAAGTTTGGCCCGACAAGGCCCGAGCCTTAAAGAATTCGGCCCGAACCCGACAAGTACATTTTGATTGACAGCTTTTTAAAAGGCCGAACCCGTTTACAGCCCGACATTATTCAAATGTGCGCACGCACACAGCTCTTTTGCCTTTTGTGAAGAATGAGTCATTTATAAAAAAATGTTAACATCATTTTATTCATGCACCGATCCGATATTTGGATCGGGTATCGGCCCCGATATTGACAAAATAGCTGGATCGGTGGATCGGAAACATTAACCGATCCACGGGCCGATCCAGTTTTTTATTTTTTTCACTCCGTCGCAGCACTGGGACCCCTCTTAACTGCGTACCCTTCTCACTCATGGTAGTAACTTCATAACACAACAATTAATAACCCACAACTAACTCTCTTTAAAAGGCTAAAACACCAAAGCATATAACAATTTGAGATATATATAATAATTTTACATTTACAAATGTAGCTACACCGCCGAATGGAATGCTGGGTAACATTATAGCTGCTAGACTAGCTAGCTAGCCAGGTAGCATAACAGTCTGTTAAAGCTGCAGTAGGTAAGATTGTGAAGAGCCAGGACTTTGCCAACAGATTTGAACATCGACAACTTCTCAGTCCCTCCTCCCTTTCTGCTGAAGCCCAAACCGTCTCCTAAGTCCCTCCCACAAAACGGAGGTTGACAGAACTGCCGGCATGTCAGACAGACAACATCTTCAATAACTAAACACCAACACAACGTTAACTTTACTCACCAACAGTAAAACGATGCTAACTAGCAGGCTACCGTACAGCATCATATCAGACCGACCACTGTGCTAACGTTACTATCATCCTCACCAACGTAGCTTTGTGGACTTTTGACTACTAATAACCAAGTGAAAGATAAATCATTCATGGTAATTATGTTACCTGTTGAGAGGAAATGTGGCTACGTCTGCATCGTTCTTCAGATCTTTAAAATCCTGCAGCCACGCCACCTCTGAAAAGCCTCTCCATTATTCACGGAGTTTTGGAAAACTTTTCTGCAGCTCGTGCGCGGGGAGGGGGGAGGGGAAAACGCTGTATATGCGTGTGCCTGAGCAGTGATTGACAGGCAGATAGACACCCCCTGTGGCCCTGATTGGAGAAAATTGACCGAGAGCGGTAGAATTTTGCCAATGGCACTACATGCTGTAGGAGGTGCCAGAGGAGCTGTCTTTTTTTACATAATTCATGTAGTTCTACTGGATCATAGGGTCAGTTTCATCTGTTGGAATTGTTGAATCTGTTTCTGGAACCTGGGGAAAATGTGTTTGCACTGTGAAAGAATGCTGCATCAGTGGGGGACTAAGCATAGGATTAGTCCATTTATTTCAACCAGCTGGAGAGTTATGAATGCTGGAAAAATGTTAGCCCGAAAGCCAGACCAACATCAAGATGTTGGGTCTGAGAACTCACCATTGGCAAGGCTCTATCCGAGGGGCGGGACAAACGGTTCAAATTCCCTCTGCACGCTATAGGATAGCGCTACAACCAACCAGAGCAACGCTAGTTGATAGATTAAACTTTTGCCGTATCCGGTCGGCCAAACTCCAAACACATCTTCCTTTTATAAGAATGATTTCAGTGGCGTTCTTTGTTCTTTTCTCCAAGTCTTCCAGAGTCGCGGCCAAAGCCGATTCGAAAGACCGCTGTTCGCCAGCAGCAGCAGCGGCCATCTTCTTTGTTTTCAAGTAGCGGGGAATTCACACGGAACCGTCGCAACTCTGCCGTCCTTACGTTAAGCCCGCCCACCGACTCTATACACAGTGTGATTGGCCTGACCAGAGTTTGGTTTTTTCAGTTCGCAAGCCAACGGAGATTTCTAGGCTAGGGACATTTATTAATAAACTCACAATGTTTTTAACAAACTCATTTGATGGTTTTAAGGGAAAGCTCAGTGGGCCGGTTTATTCAACTCAAAGTCGTAGAAGAAGGCGACTTGAGCTTAAGTGTTCTGAAGGTGGCAGCAGCCGTTTTATGTTGACTTGGCTTAAAACTAACAAACTTAACAGTATTTAGAAGATCAGTTGATTTCACCTAGCTGCATTCTGCATTTTTGGACACTCTTTGTTTCCAGTCACAGATAAGCAAAGGTCGATGACTGCTGTCAGTGGGACTCCCTGGAGATGGAAAGAAGACGTCCCAGATGCTCTGCTGGAGGAACAATGAAGAACAGCACCGTTGAAAACTGAAGAGTAAACTCCAGTATGAGTAACACTGGCACACAGTGTACTGACTGGAGGCTAACTATTTATTCTTATGATAGGCCAGGGATAAGTGGAAATGGAAGCGGTCTTACTTTGCTGCTGTTCTTACCCAGAGGATGTTTGTTCCTAGCGTGTTTAATATGATCATTTTAATTTAACAACTATTTACTTAAAAGGATGTTGCTAGCATTATTCTATAAAACCAAAAACCTGTGTCTCAATACTTTCTGACTTCCTGTCCTTGGCGCTCAGCTCCAAGCCCATTGGTTCCTACTGGTGAGGAAACGGCTCACTGATATATAGTTAATAGCAACAGCTGGCCACTTTTCTTTGTTAGCAAACATTAGTTAAACAGAAGGGAAATTATGCATTTCTTGTCTTATTTACTCTGTCGTTTGTTTTATATTTCCAGCATCAATGTGTATGTGGGATTGACTAAAAAATAAACTACAGTGCGTGTGTTCATGGAACATGTCACCCAGCGCAACCGTGTGGTCATTGATGTGTGGAATGGAGCTCTGTGGGACAGAGGAAGAAGACGTATCAGGCTGTGTAGGCCTCATGAAGCTTCATTAATCATGGTCTTTATTTTATGAGCCCACCAGATGGCAGCGTTGTGGTCAAGACCACCTAAACCCGAGACCAAGTCATCACCAAGACCCGAGTGTATCGAGACCAAGACAAGACCAAGACTTGGAGGGGTTGAAACAGAGTCAAGACCAGACCAGTGTGAGTCCCACACTGCACGACACAATATAACGTGGAAAATGCTAACCATAGGTAGGGTTGGGCATCTTATTGATATATACAATTTTCATTCCAATCCTGAATCTTCCCTCCGATTCTGGTTCTTATAGGCTACGTTCACACCGCAAGTCTTAGTCTTAATTAGGATTTATTTTGCTCCTATCTGATTTTTTTTGTATGGCTGTTTACATTACCTTTTAAAATGTGGCCTGTCGCATCAAATCCACTGTGGCAGCATAAAAAATTAAAAATAAAATCAGACCTGGGTCTGATTCAGGACCACATATGGAAGTGGTCTAGATCTGATTGGAAAAAATGTGATCTGGGCAAGATTTGAGTGTTCCCACTACTTCTGAAGAAGTCTGACCTGGTCACTTGACCCCCCAAAAAAAAAAATCTGATTTGGACTTTTGCCTGTAGTCTGAACGTAGCCATAGATTCTCTCAATTCAGCTTCTTTGAAGGGGTGGAGTTGAAAGGGGTTGCATGCTTATTTCACAGATAAGAGGAACATTTTATTTTAATTCAATGGGGAATTACAGTTTTACCGGGCTTTTTTCAATGTAAAATTAAGCCACACAACAAGCGCCTAGAAGTACCGTGGCGCATGTTAAATTTTGAACCGATGATCGGATTTCGAAACCAAAATTTCCAAGCGATTCAAATTTTAAAAAAAATAATAATAATTTCTGAAACGATTCCAAGTTGGAACTGGTTCTCGATGCCCAATCCTAACCATAGGTAGTCCTCAAACTGATCTGAAAGATCCACAATCCACAAAAAAAAAAAAAAATGAACCCTTACCCTAACTTGTCATGACAAAAACCAAATGACACTTAATGACAGAAGCGTTATGTCATAAACGTATGACTTGTTTATAATGTTTGACAGGTTCATGAGTGTCATGTCACTCTTCTGTAGATATCTTCAAGTGAAGTGTAACCGAAATGCCTTGATAAAATAATCAAAAGGCAGTTGTGGCTGGTTTTAAAATATAATCCAGAGTCCTCTTTATCTGAGACCGAGACCTTGAAAAAGTGGTCTCAGGTCCGATCTCAAGTGCTACAACACTGCTAGATGGCGCTCTTGGTTTAAAGTAAAAAGGCTCAAGCTATGACAATTCAGCCCACTGAATTATTTTTGTTGAACAGAGAGTGTCATCTAGTTGGCTCAGAAAATAAAGAAAATGGTTTATAAAGCTTAATCTGGTCATCACTGGTTTTAACCTGTAGCACAGGAATATCTATTTAGCATGAAAGGCATCACATGGAAATTATCTTCAGGGGAACAAAGGATGCCTGGGTTGCAATTGTGAGTGAAATAAACTGTACGGAGAAATGGACCTTTACCTTAAGACGACGCTATGCACTATATATATTTCTTTCCATTAAAACCTGAAAACAATGAAAAAAGACAGGGAGACCAGTTTAGGTGCTAAAAATTAAACATTTATTCAGACTTCTTGACATTTGATTTGACATAAACTCTCGTCTTAGTTGTAAAAATGCACCTAAATTCAAGAGAAAATGGCAGAAAGCAAAGTCGACAACGAAAAGGGAACAGGAAAATTCAATCATGATGTAAACAGATGAAGATGATAACTCTTCCAAGTCATTACTTGGATGGAGCTGTAAAACAAACAATAAAAAAAGAACAGAGGTTTTTTCATACAGGAACTGAATGCACCATGAGAGACAGGGAGAGATCCAGACTGGTGATCCTGTCAGTCAGAGCTTATGTCACCTCCACTACCTGCCTCAGCTCCTCTATTAGTGGAGCCAACTCCTTCTCCAGACTCATGATGAGACCTGAGGACACACACAGTGTACCAGCGTCACTTCACCGCCACAGCACTACAGTAGATGTTCAACAAAAATGGAAACGTGTGTGTGTGTGTGTGTGTGTGTGTTAGGGCTGTGCAATGAATCAAATATTAATCACGATCATGATTTTGGCTCCTAACGATCACAAAAATAACGTAACAAATTCATTTCAATATTGACCAAAATAATCATGATTATTTTCCATAATCAAGCAGCCTGTGTTTGTGTGTGTGTGTGTGCGCAACTAATTAAATTGTAATTGCGATTATCATTGTGGCCCCCGACGATCAAGAAAACAATGTAATCGAGAAAAACGATAATTTTTAACGTAACGTTTAGCAAGTGGACTCTTATTTTGTCTGGTGTTCTGAATGGAAAAAAAACATTTATACGGGAAAAGTATTAAAAGGGAAATTTCACAGTTCAAGGTGTTTTCACTGTTAAGTTCAATAAATGCAACATCTTTCCAAAAGTGAATAAGCAATCGTGTGAAATTATTTCAATATTGACCACAATAATCGGGATTATGATTTTTTTCCATAATCGAGCAGCGTGTGTGGGTGTACCATAGGGCTGTCAACGAATATTCTAAATTCGAATATATATTCGAATAGTTTTAAAAAAACGAATTTCGAAGGTGAAAATTAATATTCGAATAATAAAAAAAAAAAAACAGTGGAAAAAAACACTCGCGGTAGCAGAAGCTGTCTGGCTGTCTGCTTTGCTAGCACGCCTGAAAGCCGTTACATACCGGATGCAGCCCAGCTGGAGCATACAAATGTGATCGCCGTGACTATTTATACCTGCGCTGGTACTCGCGACACTAGCTGCAGTCTTCTCCTGAACAGCGGTGGCGCTAATGAGCAAAGGCTACTGACGCTGCCTTTTCTACGAACTAGAAGAAGAAGATAAACAACAGCAGAACTGGCAGCAGCATTGCCGTCAATGCTTCGATTTGATTCACTGACCTACTTCGTCGGATCGAGCCTTTCATTCACCATAAAAGAACTCATCTTAATTCGGTGAGTTTACCAGAGAGACCTGCAGTCACTCTGAGAGTCCTGTTGTCGGCGAACTCAAAAAAAGAGACGTGCGCGACGTGTGGCTCGGCCGGATATTGCATAATTTTGACGTCACGATGTTGCGCGCCACCTTGGATACATGCACCATAGATATCTATGGCATGCACAACCATAGATATATATATATCTATGTGCACAACCAGATGTTCGAATAGTTCGAATATTCGTTACTATTTTAGAGGGAATATTCGAACGTCATTTTTAAGCAATTTTGACAGCCCTAGTGTACCAGCTATCGGTACTCATCCCTATTTATTCATATTGGTATCTGCGCTTCACTGTCTTTAGTATACGAGTGGCTTTAAGAAGTGCAACAACAACAAAAAAAAGGTGTTGTTACAGTGCACCGAGGTGAACAGTGTACAATGATCATTGAAAGAGATGTTACCTGTGTTGGCGTTGCTACTGGCAATGAAACTGATGACCAGCGGTAACCGATTGAACTGCACAATCTGTTCGACACAAGAGACACAACATGTGTTGGGCCAAAAACCGGGTAGAGTTCAGAAAACAAAAGGCAACGGTCAGCTGACTGATGGCGCCCTTGGAACAGATGAGTTTGACTGAAGGCGTTCCCAGTGCTCATATTGTGCTCATTTTCAGGTTCATAATTGTATTTAGAGGTTGTCCCAGAATAGGTTTGTGGTTTTAATTTCAGAAAACACCATATTTTTGTTGTACTGCACACTGCTGCAGCTCCTTTGTTCACCCTGTGTGTTGAGCTCTCTGTTTTAGCTACAGAGTGAGGCTTCGCACTAATGTTCCATCTTTGTTGGGAGTCACACATGAGCAGTAAGTATGGCTAGCTTGTCAGGTGCACAGTATGAGGGCGTGCCCTGACAGTACCTAGGTAAGGACTACTAGCCAGTCAGAAGCAGAGTATGAGGGCGTGCCCTGACAGTACCTAGGTAAGGACTACTAGCCAGTCAGAAGCAGAGTATGAGGGCGTGCCCTGACAGTACCTAGGTAAGGACTACTAGCCAGTCAGAAGCAGAGTATGAGGGCGTGCCCTGACAGTACCTAGGTAAGGACTACTAGCCAGTCAGAAGCAGAGTATGAGGGCGTGCCCTGACAGTACCTAGGTAAGGACTACTAGCCAGTCAGAAGCAGAGTATGAGGGCGTGTCCTGACAGTACCTAGGCAAGGACTACTAGCCAGTCAGAAGCAGAGTATGAGGGCGTGTCCTGACAGTACCTAGGTAAGGACTACTAGCCAGTCAGAAGCAGAGTATGAGGGAGTGCCACGCTAGCAGCTAGGTGAGCATTATAACGTGTGTTCCAAAGTGACCACGTTTGTCTCTGAAGTAAAGGCTGGACTACAATAGAGCTGTTTGGAGCAGTTGGTGAACAGTGTTTTCTGTTGGAGATGGTAAGTCCCTTTGGGGGGGGGGGACTTTGGGCTTTTTCACTTTGTAAACCTTTAATTTGCACAAAAAGATATATAACAATAAAGGAAAGGGAAAAAGCCAAAAAGCATAATATGAGCACTTTAAATTATTTGAGTGACCAATTTCATCACTTTTTTTTTTGCCATTTGAGAAGTTATTTCCCTGAGTCTGCTTCAGTACGAGCTCTATAGAGCAATGACGCTGACTGAGAGATTACCTGGTAGGTGTTGTAGTAGCAGATGATGCTCTTGTTCTTGGAGAGGCCCAGCTTGCTGCCCTGATCGGTGGCCAGAGCAAAAGTAGACAGGAAGCCAGGTCTCAGAGCGTGGACCGGGGCGTTGTCGTTGGCAACTGCAGGGACACAGAAGCCACGTCAACGACAATAACCTTCCAGACGGTGAACGGCTGCTTCTCCTTTATGGAAAGTTCAGTGAACGCCCAATTCATTGTGTGCCAACTATGTGGCCCCTTTCTCATTGACACCTCTCCCTTAATGCATGCTTTGAGTGTGTGTGTATGTATTTCAGGCCTGTGTGTGTAATTTAACAACACAGTGTGAAAATAAATTTCCCTCTTAAAAAAATATGCATAATGTAACTTATTTGCTTTTGCTCCCCTTTAAATCAAAGCGACTACTGAGCCATGTTCTGCTCACAACACTGACAGGCGGCTTTCTATTCAGTTAATATACTCACGGGCGCACCACGGTGATGAGTCAGCACCTAAAACGTAAACATGTTGGAGTCCTTGATGAGGAGGAAGGGAGTTCAACAGCAGGGTAAAGTCTCTACACTATCCTACTTCTGTTCCGTTCTGAAGTGAGGAACGTAGCGTCCCCTCCAGTAGCTCTTCTGGTGCTGGTGTTTACTCGTTATCCAGCTGACTAGCATGACAAGCTAGCGTTAGCTCGGTAATAACAGTAATAAAGCAGGGTGGTATTGTTTGCAAGACTAAAGACACGGTTTTATTCACTCGCCTTTTTTGGCCCATTCCTTTTTCAATCTGTTTTCATGTATATATTATGTGCTTGTCCCATATCAGTTATTGTTGACAAATATATTAGTGTGTGGCGTATAAATGAACTTAACTTGCACTTACTACAATGATGGTTATAATTTAATGAATAAGTGTGTGTGTGTGTGTGTGTGTGTGTGTGTGTGTGTCTGCGTGTCTGTCTGTGTGTGTGTGTGTCTTGTCTGTATCTGCTATTTGGGTTACTTATCTTTACACAACTATTAACTAAATCAACAAGTATGTATTGAGTTGATGTAAATTAATGCTTTTTTGTTTTTTTTATCCGATTCATCGATTAATCGAAAAAATAATCGACAGATTAATCGATTATTAAAATAATCGTTAGTTGCAGCCCTATAATATACCCTCGCAAACAAGTCTCCATCTACCATCCGGTCATTTTTAACTATGCTAGCAGACCGAGGGATTGTAAAAAACAAATGAACGTTTATTTAACCCGTATGTTGACTTTTTAATTTTTGTTTTATATCAGAAAATATTTGAGGTAGAAATAAGCGCTGAAAATGAAAAGAAAATTTTATAACTTAAAAACGTTGGAAAAAGCAAAAACAAACTGAAAAAAGGTGTCAAAAAACGTCAATTTGTTTTGGTTTTATTCAAGGTTGATGGGAAGACAACACAACAGGAAAAGCAGGTGCCAAATATCACATGGGCGTTGCATTTCTATCTGAGCCTGTCATGTTAAGGCGCTGACACACCAACCTGTCTGTTCGGACTTAATGACCAATCTGATGGGTGGAGCGCCAACCCGGAAATGTTGAGCGGGATGAGCGGGACTTGAGTCTCTCAAAATCTGACAAAAATCTTTCTCTCTTAAAATGTTTTCAGAAACACGTTTCGGTGAACTATTTCCGTAAAATATGAGATTGTATTCCGAACGAGCCGCCATGATTGTCTGGTTTTGAAATTCCGGAGAACCCAGACGCGTTCCAATCAGCTGCTGGTTTTCATTTTTTGGGCGACAATACAGATTAGCGCAGAACGTACGCTCAAGTCGGCGTCGCTTCGGTGTGTTCTGAGGCACTTTTTGGACCAACTCGGGGAGGCAGTCAGTCCGACTGCCGAGGTTCGGCCGTCGGGTTGGTGCGTCAGAGCCTTTAGAATTAAGTTTTTAATGGAACCTTTACGTAACCAAGACCTATGTATGAATGACAAAAAGCCATCACTGGGGCTGCACAATATATGTTTTTTTAAATCATCATCGCAACGTTAACTGGCACAATAAACACATCGCGAAAGGCTGGGACATACCGCGAAAGACACTCAGGGATTCTTTGTGTTAGTTGAAAGAAAATATCAGTAGAAAACTGCACCATAAAATGTAACTGTCACTTTTTTTAACGGTGCCTTTTGTATTCAATTCAATGTTCAATTCTCTTCAATAAAAGAATGTCGGAAATGATTTCCTTTTATTTTGTTGTATTGTTTGTTGTCCAAATACAATTTGTTGAATTTAAGCAGAATACTGAAAGCAGCAGAAAGGCAAAACCGAGCACACTTTATTATCAGTTTATTCATCGCAGGTAATATCGTTATCGCGATATTCAAGAGTTATTATTTCCTCATAGCGTGCGGCCCTAGCAGTCACTTCAACAGACAAATTACAGGTCTGAAAAGGGCTCAGGAGATAATGTTACGTTGGCAACCACAAAAAAAGCGAGGCTTTTAGAAATTTTCTTTCTCTGTAGTTTACTGTGACACGCCGTCAGGAGATGGGCCTGCTCCCACTGTGGTTACACTTTACTGTGGGCTGCTAGTGGAAATGCATAGAAGGAGAGAGAGAGTACACAATATTTTGCCCAATACACAATTCTTCTGAGATGGTTTCTTACCTTTGATAACTGGGACACCGTCCCTGTCTGTCACCACAATAGCATGAAGGCCTTCAACACTGAAGGAGAACAGACAGTAGAATTTACAAAATGACTCTACGTAACACATTTGGTTAGTTTCACTGCAGAACGTAGTTTTGCAGTTATACCATTGCATTCATCATACACACCTTTGCAACTGTTTGTACAGATACCTCTTCAAATCCTGCAAAGACAAATGTGTTAGTTAGACAAGGTTCTACATGAGCTTCACTAACCACCTCACTGACAGAGACATTTAATCTACGTGGCAGGGCAACTACGGCAGCCACCAGGGGAGACTGTGTTTGTACAGTATAGACGTAGTAAGTTTGGCCAAACAGTCTTCTCAGTACGGGCCTCAAATCCTTGGAACTGTCTTCCTATTGAACTCAGAGAAAGCACCAGCTATCTAGCATTTAAAATCACACTCAAGAGATGGATTTGGAGCTGGTTTACCTCATCCTAGGTTATTGCCCTTCTTTGTATTCTTAAATTTGCTTCCTATCTTTCTTGCATTCTTTTTTCTAAGTGTAATATGATGATGTGTTGACCTGCCAAGGGACTACAGATGAAAATTTGCTTTTTTGCTAACTCTGGCACGTTTGCATTTTGAGTGTTAACTAAAAATGTCAATTGATGTGGATTGTCCCTTTTAAATAAACAAATAAATAAGTCTCCACTGTGGTATGGACCGAACCTCATTGGAAAACCCTGCCGTTGTAGGCCTGTTGCTTATAAGCTGTCGTTAACATCTCACAAAATAGCGTAAGTCAGTGAATGCAGCACGCATAAAGCCCCATTTTACGCAACAACGAATTCACACATTTGTCGCTCTTGCCCTCGAGCTGTAACGTTACTGTATGTTCCCGACATGTAGTATGCACCACATATGCGACCTTTTGTTTATGATATAGCTAAATAACGTTATCGCGAAATATGTTTCATGTTTTTTCTCTCTGTGCTAGAGAAAGGCAGGGACTCTTGAACGAGCTGTAAGAGACATACAGGCTATACTTACATCAGCCATGGTGGCCAATGGTTTTCGTGTTATCCAGACCGCTCGCCAACTGTTGGGGAGAAAACTCTATTAGCTCTATTAAAAAGGTCCTCAGTCAGCGATGTAGCTAGAGTAACAGCAGCTTAGACAGTCTGTTAATATAACTGTGGGCTCCTAGAAGTGGATTAAAGCATGCTAACACGTTAGCTAGCTAGTTAACAAGAAAACTGGCAAGATTTAGCTGGCTGTTAAGTTACTTCCTGTAGTAAACGTTAAACTACCAACTGCTTAAGTTAACTTTTGCATGCTAAATACATTTAAAATGACAAAGTAAAAAGGAATAAAACATTAAATGGGTTCACGTACCTTCTTCTACGAGCCTTTTGAATTGACTTCAACTTTACTGGACTGTAATGTCACACAGCAGCATCACATGACGGACTTGTTTTCTTTCCGGCGTTGTGTTGAGGAGAGTCAGCGCTGCACTTCAACATCCATGCGCACTGCGCATGACGCACTGCGCACCACCGCAGGATTCAATATAGGTTCCCTCCAGCTGCCACATGGTGAATGTTTAGATGAAGAAAATGCACCTCGTCCCGGCTGTAGGTAACTGGTACTTCTTCGCATCCTCTAAATGCAGCATAAACCTGCTGCATCGTGACGGTGGGCCTCACAGCTGGGCTGTGGAATGATTTGGAATAGTGATCATTGTTGGAACTGCTTCACCCACATTGAAATACATCCCTGAGGGGTAAGTTAATGAACAGATGTTACACCAGCGCCTGTCTTTTACACATGGTGTGCTTATAGTGCCATTGAATGTGCCCATGTCATGAGACATTGACCTAAAAAAGTTCTATTTTTGCTTTGTACAATAACACTGCACCAAATGGGCAGTCCTGATTGATTCTTAGAAATATATGCATAATAGTAGTATAAACTGCTGTCTGATTCAATAATTTGGATAGATAAAAAATGGTGTCAGTTCTAATTATTCTATAATCATAAAATAATGCATGCAAACTGTCTAAAAAATAAATAAATATGCCAAGCCAGCCACTGAATCCTCATCTAAGATTATGGTTAAACTTAAATTTTGACAATGCCTGTTGTTTTAAGTAAAGAAGCACCACGCATGTAGCCAGTGAGAGTATAGTTTTAGTTTGTTGTGAGTTTGTTGGATCAGAATAAAGAGGCGCTGAGCAGTTGTCATATCCCTGAGACAGATCCAAATATAGCCAACTATGAATAGAATATCCTAACAGACTGGGTCACATGTTCTCTGCCCTGACAGCACCATTCTACTCTGGGAAGAGGCCGGGAAGAAGTTTACTACACTGTCTGGCTGCGTGCTGTATAGACTCAAACAGGTGAGTTTATTCTGTGTGGCCTGTAGCCTTTATGCTCTTCATTATGAACACTCAAATATGTTTAGATAGTTTTCCATGAGTCTGAATCAGACTCTAAACCCATATTTTATAATGATAATAAATCAAAGAACATATTTAGACAGTTATAGCGATAATCAGTGTTAAAGGGGCCCAAATGAGGATTGGAACTTTAGTTTAATAAACCTTTTTCCACAGCAGATGTTTCACCGGTATCACCAATGAAGCATAGCGTAAGGCAGGTCTGGCAGGTCACGGACTCAAACTCGGCTAATATCTCAGCTCATAGCTGACAGTTCCTAAGCCAGAACACCAGCTGATGGCTCAGCTGATTCCCTCTTTTGATTGGATTTCCAAATAGCGCGCTCTATTTAAACTGCTTTACCCAGCCTACCTTGCTGCATCTCTGCTAGCGCTTGCAACCCACCTCCACCCCGGCTCCTCCTTTTAAAATCATGTTGTCTTATATCATTAATCAATGTCGTGTCTCTGTCTTTGATGCTGCTCTGTTCTGTACCCTATGGGGATCCTGCACTGCTGCTCTCCCCGCTTAAGGCTTTCCACGTATGCACCTGGAAGGGCAGGGAGGTGTGCTCTCCGCCTCATGCTTTCCACGTATACACGTGGAAGTGCGGGGAGGCCCCAGAACAGAGCCATACCGCCAAATACAAATTGCAGATGAGCTTCTCCTGCTATGACAAGTCAAAATGTCTGCTGTAAGAAAGGTAACAAGACTAACACCATTCAGAATTATTCAGAAAGTAAAACAGCATGTTAGGCACATGTTTGACAGAGAAGAAAGGACAAAAAAAAAATGAAGAAGCCTATCTTGTTCTCAAGTTCAGTGTCATTATCTCATGGCCACTGAGAATTCCTGATACTGATGGTTAGACTGTAACTGTATGTTTTTGTTGACCTTTTTTAAATGAATGCACCAGTATTAAACTGTAGGTAAGGGCTGCAGCAATGAGGAGAAGGAGCATGGATTTGGGGTTATTTATGTGAAAATGAAATCAGTAGATAACTGCACTAAAATGTAACTGTTATTCTTTTTTCAGTGGTGCCTTTTATATTAAATTCAATGTTCAATTTGTTCAATAAAAGAATGTTGAAATGATTTCCTTTCATTTGTTTTAAATCCAACAAGCAGTTTGTTGTATTTTAGCAGAACACTGAAAGCAGCAGAAATGCAGAACTGAGTCCGCTGTCCACTTTAATATCTGTTTATTAATAAACAGATATTAAAGTGGACTCAGTTCTGCATTTCTGCATTTCTGCTGATATATATATATATATATATATATATATATATATATATATATATATATATATATATATATATATATATATATATATATATATGCGATATTCAACAACGTTATCACATATTGCTTATTTTCCTCATATCATGCAGCCTTAATTTTGATCAAATTTATCTTAGATACTTTATGCCTAGTTCCCCCTGTATTATACTGGTTGATGGAAATGTAAAAATGCAGACAATTTAGGATTTAGACCCACTGACTGAGTCAGTGACTGAGGCCCTTGAAGGTGATTGCCAACACTGATGAAGCCTCTCTGTTTGTCTCTCGATACAAACGGAATGCTACTTTTTCTTAGCCTGACGTAGTCATTCTCAGATTCTAGTCAGAGTATGAGTCTGATACTGTTCCACTGGGCTGTGATTAAGGGGCGTGTTTCAACCGAACCAGGAAAGAAAATGCCTCTGCACTCAATTGGATAGACCTACAACCAATCAGAGCAACGGAGTATGTGATGTATGTTGAGCCATCGGGGTCAGCTGATAAATTAAACTTTTGCCGAATCCCGTAAGAAGGACGGCAAAAACATCTTTCTGATCAACAAATGCCTTGATCGCGGTTCTCTGTTCCTCTTTTAAAATGAATGCGCTGTCGATATCTTCTATAACAGACGCGATGGCGGAATCTTCACATCTCAATTCTCCAGCGGCAGCCATCTTTGTTTAAAACAAATTCAACCCAAGCGCTCTTTGGTGACGTGGTTGATTACGTTACTGTTGATCATCTGTTCATCATCGTATAAAGCCCGCCCTGACCATTTGATTGGTCCGAACAGTTCTGGTTCGAGCATAGTTGCTCAACAACGGATCAAGTCCAGACCCAACTTCCTGACCTCAAATGTTGTGGGCGGGGCTAAGTTCGGCTGGCATCCAGGCTACCTTCTTCTGTTTCTGGTGAACATTTGTATTGTGTGTTGTTTTGTCTTGACTTTGTTCTTCTGATTAGCATGGGGGACTTCCAGCAGTTTGAGCAGGACTTCTACCAGACAGGATATTACGTAGATGACCAGGGCCACACCGTGGCTTACTGCGATGGCTACGATTCCACAGACCCTGCTTATTACGGCACGTACGTATTTGGACTTTTGAGAATAGTGGCTCTCACCACGCAGGTGTGCACGCGATACACATTCCAGCCAGTGGTTTCACGCTTTCCCACCGTTCAATAAGGTTGAGTACAGTGACTGTAAAAAGTCTTAAACTGGCCTTACACATTTCAGTGTTTTGGGGAATATTTGTTATTTGTGATATTAGGCTATATACAGTATGAATAAAATTGAATTAGTTGACACCTGAGGGCACCACAAGTCAAGGCCTTTGCATTTGGGATGTTGAAAGGCATTCTGGGATATGAAGGAAGGCAGTAACTTAAGTAAAAGTAGACGTGGCAGGTTTTAGAAAAGTGTGTACTGCAAAACAGACCCCCCCCCTTACACCAAATAAATCCTAGAATGGCTTAAACATTACTGACTGATGAACCTCTGGAGTATTTTGCTGATAGATGTTTTTCCACCTTTTGGATTATTATGACATTACGACTACAAAGTACTTTTATATCCTTTTTATATAAATGTTTTGTTTTCAGTGGAGCACAGGCTTTCGTGTCGGGGGCTCTGGATCCTTCCATGGAGCAGCAGTACACTGGACAGTTCTTCCAACCTGCAATGCCTTCTGGGACTGTGGGAGGCACAGGAATAGATTCTCCTGACGAGGAACCTCCCCTTCTCGAGGGTAAAAAAAAATAACCTGCATTTGCAGCAATGTATGTTTCTTTGGGTCATTATAAATACTCAAGTTGAATTAGTTGAAACCCAGCAACTGTTTGTTCACATAGAGGTCAGATGTGTTGACTCCATACCAAATATGCTGCATCTAAACTATACGTTTTCATTCACAAACACATAACTTATGCTACGTTTATACCTCACGTCCACATTTGGAAACAATGCTGTGGCCATTTTGGTTTGAAAACTCTGGGGTTACTTTGTAGTCTAGAAGTAGCCTGACAAGCCAGACCCACATCCAGATGTTGGGTCTGGGAACTCACCATTGGCAGGGCTCAATCCAAGGGGCGGGATAAACGGTTGTCTTTCAAATTCCCTCTGCACGCAATAGGATAGCGCTACAGAGCTACGAAGATTAAACTTTTGCCGTATCTGGTCGGGAAAACTCCGAACACATCTTCCTTTTTTAAGAATTCAGTGCCTAACTCCAAGTCTTCCAGAGTCGCGGCCAAAGCCGATTCCAAAGACCGCCGTTTGCCAGCAGCAGCAGCCATCGTCTTTGTTTTCAAGTAGCGGGGAATTCACACAGAACCGTCGCAACTCGGCCGTCATTATGTTAAGCCCGCCCGGCGACTCTATACACGATGTGATTGGCCTGACTAGAGTTTGGTTTTTCCAGCTCGCAAGCCAACGGATAGTTGCTAGACGACCCTGGCTGCAAATTACATTTGCTGCCGCTAGGGTGCGTCTAGATTTCTAGGCTAGTCCAGAAGGGCACAAATGGAGACGTTTGGAAATGACGAAGCATGTCAGTCTTAGCTGTTAGATGGGCTTACATACCTTTCAGTAACTGTTCCACCTCGCCGTCGGTCCAAGCTAATAAATCCCTGTTAGGATCCCTTATTCTTTGCCATTGTTGTTCTTTCTCCAAAGTATTTTCTGTATTTTCAACTTATACATTTGTGATTTTTAATCGCTGAGTTGATCTTGATGAAGGTCTGGAGGGACCGAAACGTTAATTTTCTGTAAATAAACGATGATGCAAGAGCAGAGTGCGAAACTTTTTCCTTTGTTCCAAGTTGATGGTATCTTCCAATGCACTTGGGCTGAATAATTTTTGGATGTGCGAGTTGTTTCTTCAAAAAAGTTACCTGCAGAGTTAAGTCAGTCTATGTGCTTCCTGTTTACGCCGGCACGCACATGCCCAGTGTATGCAAATGGTCATGTGATATGCGTTTTCCAGACGCGTAAATATGGACGGAGATTAACTCTGCTACTGGAGCTGAAAGTCTTGCATGGACGGAGATCCTCAAAACGCCACTTAAAAATAAAAACGTAGTCGTGTTTAATCACAAAGAGGTTGTTTTTTCTGCATTGCATGCAAAGTACAGTACAAAGATCGGGTTTTCAAATGTTTGTTTTCTGTGAAGGTACCTAATTTATCTACCCTGTCCCCCCCCCCCCCCCCCTTCTGTTCTTTTTTTTTTTTTTTTAGAACTTGGCATCAATTTTGATCACATCTGGCAGAAGACACTGACAGTGTTGAACCCCTTTAAGCCAGCAGATGGCAGCATTATGAATGAGACGGATCTGACCGGTCCAATCCTCTTCTGCGTTGCACTGGGGGTCACTCTAATGATGGTACCGCCTTTCTCAACCAAGTTTATGACTATTAGTAGAAACCCTATTCAACATTCCCTTTCTACTTCAAAGAGAAATATTGTTCTTTTTACTCCACTACATTCATCTGACAGCTTTAGTTACTAGTTTCTTTACACATTAAGATATCTGCACACAAACCACATGTAGTTTATAAAATATGATGTTTTATTATAAATTAAACTACCCAACAATATAAAGGCCTACAAGTCCAGCTGAAATGATTAGACGATCAAACACAGTTGTTTTGTACTTTTACTTTTAATACTTTAAATACATTTTCCTGATGATACTTACTTACTTTTAGTTAAGTAACATTTTCAATGCAGATTATTTTTACTGCGTGGTATTAGTACTTTTACTTAAGTAAAGGATCTTGATACTTCTTCCACCACTGGTTGTAAGATTGAATTGCCTAATACTTTATTCTCATATATGCAGGCAGGTAAAGTCCACTTCGGTTACGTGTACGGGATCAGTGCTGCAGCTTGTATTGGGATGTACATCCTGCTGAGTCTCATGAGCTCCCTGGCAGTGTCTTATGGCTGTGTGGCCAGTGTCCTGGGCTACTGCCTCCTGCCCATGGTGGCCCTCTCTGCATTTGCTGTCTTCTACTCTTTGCAGTAAGTCCATTCAGTGGTTGTGTATTATGATTATACTGTTTTTATTAGGGTTGCACAAAATGAGGAACATGTGCGATATGCGAACATTTTTGAATATTGCGATAAAGTCATAACTTGCGGTAAAAAAAACATTAAATTGTACTCGGTTCTTTCTGCAGCTTTAAGTATACTGCTGAAATATAACAAATTGCTTGTTGAATGAATTAAAATAAAATAATTTTCAATGTTTATTTTTTTTTTTTAAATATGATTTATTTATTGAGTTTTCAACAAAAAACAACAGACACAGACCCTCATGTACATCCGAGTGAGTAAGGTAACAGACCATCGAATGAGGTGAGGTAAGCACTAATAACAAAGTGGTGTTACTTAAGGATAAAGTTCGTCAATACCCACACAAAATCACAAACCTCGAAGCACATAATACCAATTGGAAAAAAAAGACAAAACCAAAAAATAAATAAAAGAAATTAATAAATAAAAATATAAAATAAAAATAAAAAACACTTTAAAGACACAAGACACTTAATAGACACTCACAGACGAGACAAACTGTGTGCTGCTAGTACAGGGAGAGAACGTGAGCCAGCCAGGAGTCACAAGAAGGTGCAGATCAGGGTGATGTTTAGCCAGTGGGGGGAGCATCCAGCCGGAGGGACTGGACATGCTCTTGAAAGGGCTGCCAAATCTTTAAAAATTTTTCATTGGAGCCACGGAGGGAGTGTTTGATTTTCTCTAATTTCATAAAGGATAAGGCATCCCTTATCCAATGGGTGTGGGAGGGGGGAGACGGGCTCTTCCAGTGCATCAGAATGACACGCCTTGCTAATAATGTGAGAAAAGCCACCAGTTCAGTGAAGTAGGATGGCAGAGGGTTGGCAGTGGGTAGGACACCGAACAGGCCTACTAAGGGTGATTGGAGGACTTTGGTAGATGTGATGGCCGAGAGTGAGACAAATACAGAATTCCAGAACCGAGAGAGAGCGGGACAGGTCCAAAACATGTGACTGAGGTTAGCTGGTCCTAAGTGACACTTATCGCAATTTGGATTGGTGCCCGGGTAAATGCGAGATAGTTTGCTTTTAGACCAGTGAACTCTGTGAATTACTTTGCACTGCAAAACCCCCATGCCGGGCGCAAATAGATGAAGAATGGACCCATTTCAGAGCACACTGCCAGACCTCAGGCTCTATCTCTATATTAAGGGCCTCGGACCAGATGGTGCGCAGTCTATCAGAGGACGAGGATTGGTGTGTAAGGAGAGTGCAGTAGAGCTCTGAGATGGAACCTTTGAGGTAGGGGGTTAATATTTAAAATAGTGTCAATTAAAGTAGAAGGAGGAATAGCAGGGAAAACCAGGGAAGCGATTGCGAGAAAAGTCTCTGACCTGCAAATACCTGAAGAAGTGGGATCTCTGTAATTTGAATACACCCACTAGTTGGTCAAAAGATGCAAATATTCACTCAATGTAAAGATGTTTGAAAGATACAATCCCATGATCCTCCCAGGCTGCGAAAGCCCGATCATTGATAGAGGGAGTAAACAGAGGGTTAGAGTGTACAGGGGATAAAAGAGAGATTGACTGTAACCCCAAATGGCGTTTCAGTTGAGTCCAGATCTTGAGACAGTTCTTCACTATAATATTACTGGAATAAGATAATGGTGATAATGTCAGGGGGAGGCACAAAAGGGACATTAGAGAGGAGGAGCCACATGAGGCAGCCTCAATCTGCAGCCACGGTGGAGGCTGATTGTTAACGTGATACCAGTGCAGTATAGATCGAATGTTAGCAGCCCAGTAATGACATAAAAAATTTGGTAGTGCTAGGCCACCCATTTCTTTGGGTTTTTGTAGAGTGTCTTTTCGAATTCTGGGAGGTTTTTTGTTCCATATGAACTGAGAGATCAGGCTGTCGAGTGAGTGGAAAAAATGTTTTGGAATAAAGAGGGGTATGGATTGGAAGAGATAGAGGAATTTGGGAAGCACATTCATTTTAATACCGTTTATCCTGCCAGCCAGAGATAAAGGTATGAGAGACCAACGGTGGAAATCTTGAGTCAGTCGAGCAAGCAGAGGGGAGAAATTACATTTGAACAAATCCGAGTAGTTTCTGGTTACACAAATGCCTAAATATTTAAAATTACTTAAAGACGTCTTAAATGGCAAGTCCGAGAGGGGATAGGCTGCGGCTGCAGCATTAATGGGCATAAGCTCACTTTTCTGAAGATTTAGTTTGTAACCAGAAATTTGACCAAATTCCTTCAGCGTGGCCAACACAAGGGGGACAGATCTATCTGGGTCAGAGACGAACAGTAAGAGGTCATCTGCGTACAACGAAAGTTTGTGCTCAGCACATCCCCTCCAGATGCCCCGGAACCGACCGGACCTGAGGGCCACCGCCAGAGGTTCAATGGCGATGGCAAACAGTAACGGGGAAAGAGGACAGCCCTGCCGAGTACCACGATTGAGGGGGAAATAATCAGAGTAATCATTGTTTGTGCGGACACAGGCTAGGGGGGATGTATATAAGAGCTTTATCCAAGAAATAAATATGTTGCCAAATCCATAGCGTCTTACTGCATGGAACAGATAGGGCCATTCGACACGGTCAAATGCCTTCTCAGCATCCATTGAGATGACTAATTCCGGAGAATCTGAGGACGAGGGCGAGTACATTATATCAAACAGCCGTCTGACGTTGTGAAAAGGAGTGTCTATCCTTAATAAACCCTGTTTGGTCTGTGGAAATAATGGTGGCCAGAACAGACTCTAAGCGTTTTGCCAGCATCTTAGCCAATAACTGGACATCTGCGCAGAGCAGAGATATAGGGCGAAAGCTGCTACAGAATAGGGGATCTTTGTCCTTTTTCAATATAAGAGAAATAGTGGCCTGGCGTAGTGTGGGGGGGAGGATGCCAGACTGTAGCGATTAATTAAACATGTTTAGCAGAAGTGGAGACAGCTTATCAGCAAACGTTTTTAAAAATTCAGCTGGAAAGCCGTCGGGGCCTGGGCATTTCCCACTCTGCATGGACAGCAAAGCTCCTTTGAGTTCACCCACTGTAAAGGGTTTATCCAGGTCAGAAGATGTTTCAGGGTCAATTGAGGGGATGTTTAAGGACCCAAAAAAGTTTTCAAATTGTGCCTCATCAGATGAGCTCTCAGAAGTATATAACAGACTATAAAAGTCCCTGAATTGGTCATTAATGGTTTGAGGATTGATAGTTGTTCCAGTGGTAGTTCTAATTTGGGTAATATGCGTTGACGAAGAAGATTGTCGGATTTGGTGAGCGAGTAGTCTACTTGGTTTATCTCCAAATTCATAATAATTGTGTCGTGTTTTTAATAGAGATTTTGTTGCCTCATCAGAAGCCAGGATGTCAAATTCTGCTTTTTTCATGAGCAGTTCTTTAAAAAGGTCTGCGTCAGGGGAGTCTATACATTTTGTTTGTAGTTCTGATATAGCACTGGAGAGACAAGAACCCTTTTCAGCAGCAATCCTTCTATGGTAAGCAGAGTAGGAAATTACTTCTCCTCTTAAATAGGCTTTAAATGTCTCCCAAATTGTTGCAGCGGACACCGCCGGATCAGCGTTAGTGGAAATAAAGAGGTCAATGCGACTGTTGATAGTATTAACGAAATTGGAATCGTGAAGAAGTAGCGAATCAAAGCGCCAGGGGGATCGCGACAGGGATCTACCAGGAAGGCAAATGTCAACTATGGCCACTGCATGGGCTGAGATTACTATAGGGCCGTAGGAGCATGAGCAGATAGAGGAGAGTAATTTGCTGTCAATTAGAAAAAAATCAATCCGGGAGAAAGTACCATGGACAGGGGAGAAGAAAGAGAACTGCTTGGCGGTAGGATTGAAAAATCGCCACACGTCTGAGACTGCATATTGCTCCATGAACAGTTGAATGACTTTGGATGATTTAGATTGGGCACACGTCTTGTTAGACGAACGGTCAAGTGAGGGATCAAGACAACAGTTGAAGTCACCACCGAGGATGAGGTGGCAGGAATGTAAATCGGGGAGGGAGAAAAAAAAGGTTTTGAAAAAATCCTCATTGTCCCAATTCGGGCCATACACATTCGCCAAAGTCAGATTATTGCCACAAATTTTCCCTGAGATGATAACAAAGCGACCATTTGGGTCTGCTATGACCTTGGATACAGAAAGCGGAACTGATTTATGGACAAGAATTGCAACACCACGAGCCTTACTTGAAAAGGAGGAGTGGTAGAGCTGGCCTACCCACCCTCTACGAAGCCTAAGGTGATCTGATGGCTTGAGATGAGTTTCCTGTAGAAAGGCAATTTTGGTGTTCAGCTGTTTCAGATGATTAAGCACTGTGTTACGCTTTACAGGAGAATTCAGCCCCTTGACATTCCAACTAGTGAATCTTAAAGCACCCCTAGGTGTTGACAAGGAGTTAAAACTTAACATACAGTGATATTAGGGGGCCTGAGTGGATGTTGTACCAGTACACCTCCACCCCCCAAGCCAACAGCCTGATGAAAGAGGGCATGGCACCTGGCCAGACTGAGCATGCCAAGTTGCAGGAGCAGCACACAGAAGGAAAAAAAATAAAAATTAAAAATAAAAAATAATACATGGATCAGAGACAAGACGGGAAACCTAACAGAAGAAACATCAAACATACAAGCCGCCCCCCACCCATCCCCTCCCCTTAGCCCAAACCCCAGTGAAGTTGCTGCAAGGAGCAGCAACTCACAACTCTCTGACACATACATCAGCATATCTTAATACTTCCTAAAACCGCTCCATTCCCACAACATAACGATAGTAAACTTTAAGAACAAAAGTTCAACCTTTTTAAATACCTCAAGTGAAAAACATAACAAACATAACAGTCACACATTAAGGCTCAGCTAAAGTAATGGCCAGCTGAACATGAGCCCACAGCAGTAATAGCCTTGCAGTCAATCCGTTACAGAATATACACAGCGGTAATGATCATCCCTTCCACTTCCAGTTAGTCAGGCGAGTCAGATACGAGAGAAAAATAAAATAATAATAATAAGAAAATATAAACTCGGTACACACGTTGAGCGGATGGGATCGGTAAGCCTATATAAAGAAAAAAAAAGCCATAGACTGCACTGAAAAAATAACATGGGGATAAAATAACAAGAGGAAAATATACCAGATCAATTGCTTGCGGATCTTTGTGTAAACCCTGGACAAATTTGTCCGCCGCTGAAGCAGACAGGAGCCAGGTCTTCTCCCCATCAGGCATGGTGATGCGCAGCTTCGCTGGGTAAAGGAGAGCCGGCTTGTAGCCGCGCTGATACAGTTCGGCCATGGAGGTCTTGAACTCGGCACGCTGCTTTAGCACGTCGGGGCTATAGTCATCGTAGAAGCGGACCTTATGGTCTTTGTAGGACAGATCACCTCGCCTGCGAGCCTCGCAGATCACCAAGTCCTTGATTTGGAAGCGGTGGAAGCGCAGGATGACGGGCCGTGGTCTGCCTCCCGGCGCAGGTTTGGGTGCGAGGCTCCAGTGCACCCGGTCCAGCTCAGGGGGTGAAGTGAGGGCCTCCGTGCCGAGGACATCAACGAGGAACTGAGAGAAAAAAGCAAGTGGACGAGGGCCCTCGATCGATTCAGGCAGGCCGATGATGCGGATGTTTTGGCGCCTGCTGCGCCCCTCCAGGTCCGCCAATTTGACTGCGAGTGCCCTGCTCTCTCCCTGCAAAGCGGCGCAAGTAGTCTCAAGTTGTTGAAGCCGCTGGTCAACCCCGGTGGCGTTAGCCTCCAGGGAGCAGACCCGCTGTTCGTGGTCCGACACAGTGGAGTGGATGTTATCCAGCGTGGATGTCAGCGAGTCGAAGGATGACTTGAAATCAGCCGCCAGAGCCGCCCTGTGCTCTTCCAGTAACATGCTAATCTCGGACAAAGTTATGCTAGCAGCCGGCGTAGTTTCCTTGTCCTTTTCAGCGGTTTTTCCTTTAGACTTGGACATTGCTGAGTAATCAGTACAGCACTATAAACTTGTTGTAAACAGTTTGAGAAAGAAAAAATTGAAGAATTCGAGGTATAAAAAGGTGATAAAAAGTGCGTTAGTGGGAGCAAATTGAGCGCGCGTCTACCCTGTGCGTCTCATACCGCTTCAATGTTTATTTTAAAGAACAAATCTAACATTGAACTGAACACAAAAGGCACCACTTAAAAAAGAATGACAGTTACATTTTAGAGTGCAGTTTTCTACTGATGCTCTATTTTAACTAACTCCAAAAATTCCTGAGTGTCTTTCACGATGTGTTTACTGCGCAAGTTGTTATTGCAATGATGATAAAAAAACGATTTATTGTGCAGCCCTGGTTTCTATTTGTGCCTCGTTTGATGTAAAAAGTTAAAGAAGCTGTTGATGGAATCAGGAATTAGCTGTAAGGATACTGTGTTGCCCAGCAAAACTGCTAAAGTGCTCCCGAGCAAGGCACTTACAGTGAGGAGCTGTAAAAGGTTCTGTTAACATACTGTATGCTAAATAGGGTTGGGTACCAAAACCCGGTTCCACTATGGATGGTTCCTACGCAACTGGTAGGAATCGGACCGGGTTAGAACACAAATTTCGGTTCCTCATTTCGGTTCCACTTAATGTGTCGACTGAAATATTTTCCCTCTATCGCTCCGAAACGGACGTAAAAATATCCCCCTTTCTCTGTAGTCTAGCGTTAGCTAGCTACCGTAGATGTAGGCTACTTTTAAAATGCCATATTTTCCCTCTGGGCTCACCAAAACAGACGTAAAAGCATATTAACCATTCACTGCACGTGATCGCTAGTAAACATATTACATCTTTGATGTCATTTTCCATTTTTTCAAGAATCGGTTTAGGAATCGGAATCGTTTTAAAAGTACCGATTCGGCAACGGAATCGTAAAAATCCAAACCATACCCAAACCTTATGCTAAATAGGTTGAGTTTTTGAAGGACACTACCGTTCGTCGTTTCCGTTTAGAACAAAACACAGTGCCGCAGTCACGGAAATCCAAAATTGACACCAAGTTTAAAACCTGCTTTAAAGAAAAAGGCTCAAGAAATGGCAATTCAGTGTGCTTTCAACCCTTTGTTGGACAGAGAACGCCATCTAGTGGCCTCCGAAAATAAAGGAAAAGATTCACGAAGCTTCCTGAAGCTTTATTTGGCCATCACTTGATTTTACCCACCTTCAGCGGCGCACATCACAGAATTGAAAGCTCAGTGATTCGGGGGTTTCTTGCCTAAATGCACATTGGGAAGTTTGAACTTAACAAGATAAACTTCTATCTTGAAATTCTTATGTGAACAAATTCGTACCTTTTTGACTTTTTGGCAAATAACCAGACATTTTCTAACATAGTTGTTAATCTATTGTACTGATGGTTTAAGCGGGAGAGTTTCATGCCGTGGAAGTGCTCCAACTTTGAGTTACAGTATGTAACAACGTTTATGGAATAAATTGAATGGGACTTTTACTTCCGTAGCCACAGCCGCCCTGAAATAGCTGTACCCACTTTAACGCAGTTAATTCTTCCAGCTCCTGACACTGATACCACCATTTAACAATCAGAGGAGGACTATGGTTAACTGCTCCTCAGATCTCCACCTGGTAAAGTGAGACAGCTAGCTAGAATATCTGTCCAATTTGAGTTTTCTCTCACACGACTGACACCACTTTTGAACAAGCACGTTCCACCAAAACAAGTTCCTTCCCGAGGCTATTTTGCAGAGGCACCATTGCTCAGCCTGGCGCTTTGTGCCGCCCAAGACGATTATGATTGGTTTAAAGAAATGCCAATGAACCATAGTACGTTTTTCTCCCATCCCAAAATGCGATGTGGACTGGCAATGCAAGACTAGGTTGACTTTAATGGTTAAAAGGCTTTAAATTAGTGGTGTCAGTTAAACTCGTTATTAACAGCGTTAAGGCAAACCCATTTTAACGGCGTGAATTTTTTTATTGCGAGATTAACGTTCTTTTTGGCCTAGCAAACTTTGTAGTTTTTTTCACATGCTGTTTCTACAACTAGTAACGTTAGAAAAACTAGACCACCACACCGGATCTAGCTAGACCGGAAACACAACAACAGGCACGCTGCACACACTTGTTTGGGCTTGCGAGCCGGCCAAAGAGTAGCAGGCTAGCGTTACGCTTTGAGTGGATGGCGAGCGAAAATGGATGCCACTAAGATTTCTGATTGGAAAGTTTAATTTTAAAAAGTTGCCAAATGGTTCCATTGACAAGACCAAAGCGATCTGTGTGTTTTGTCGTTGTGAACTGAGCTATCATCGCAGCACGTCCAGTCTGAAATATCACTTGATGAACAAGCACACAGCTGATGGCCGAGCACACAGCTGATGGCCGAGCACACAGCTGATGCGAAATTCTCTGCCCCCTCGTCAAAGCCAGGCGACAAAAGCACAAAGCAAGCCAATCCACTTTTTTTTGATAAGAGCATTAAAATGAGAATGGGACAAAAAGAAATCAAGGGACATTTAGAATAGATAAAAAATGTGCGAATAATTGCGAGTTAACTATGACATTAATGCGATTAATCGCGATTAAATATTTTAATCGTTTGACAGCACTACTTTAAATCCCTCCTTTTGTCTTCACAGAGGCGTCCTGGGTACACTTCTGGCCTTGCTAGGAATTTGTTGGTGCAGTCTCTCTGCCTCCAAGATCTTCATCTCCACCCTGGCGATGGATGGCCAGCAGCTGTTGGTGGCTTACCCATGTGCCCTGCTTTATGGGCTCTTTGCACTGCTCACTGTTTTCTAATTATCACCAGATTAAACGCAGAGGGAAAATATGTATTGTTCCACCAACAACCATTTTTTGGTTTTTTTTTTCCAACTAAATTTAGGGAATGTTTTTCACCCCTGTCTATTGGTCAGCTTGGATTAAGTACTCAAGGTGGATGATTGCATAACAGAGCTTCAGCTCCAGGCTGAATGCTTTATATTCCTCTACTGTATGTTTTATTTTCATTTTGTTTTATTATTTAATCAAAGCTATATTTAATATTTACATGGTAGATATTTGATGGAGACATGTGTATTCTGTCTTTAAAGATTTTGATGAATAAATATTGATGATGTGATAAGTGTATCTGACATCATGTCCTGGTGTCAACTTTCAAATTTCCGAAGTTTCCATTCCATTTTGTTAACCTATGCACAATGCCCATTTATTTAGAAATAGTGACAGTGACAGTCAAAACCCACCACAATCCAGGGACATATTTGGTTCGCCTAACAGTCCAACAACTCATAACGAGCAATAACATCAAACTTATAAGAAGAAAATAAGTAGAGGTTAAAGTGATAGGCTCACCAACTAGTTAATAAGTCTTCAAACCTGAGTATGCCAATGGGGGACCGCCTGCAGAGGGCAGCCTGCTACTCAGTATACGTTGTACAGAGATGCAAATACAAATGTGGTAATTATGTCCCACAGTACATCCTGTGTCAAATGAAAAAGTTTTAAATTCAGCACCATGCGACCGAGAAACTGGTTGGATTATGAACAATTAAAGCTGCAGTGGGTAGAAATCCCCCAAAAACGCCAGAATGTAAAGTAGACCTCAATTGGAACGCTCTCTCTCTCTCTCTCTCTCTCTCTGAATTGTCCTGTGAATTGGCCAAAGTCTCCACGGCTAGATTTTCTAAAGCTAAAAACTGAACCTCCTAGAAGATATGCAGAAGTCAGACAACTTGAATTCCAATGTGATGGAAGATTATTATGACAGTTTAGCCCAACGAAGCCAAACATGAAGGGCCTACTGCAGCTTTTAATTGATACTGTCAGTGCCCACAGTGTGGAGACACCGTACAGGTAGGTGTGGATGAGGGTGTGATAGTAATCTATTTTGCATTCTGTTTTGAGAGCTATCTGTAAGTTCACCCAGATGTTTCATAGATCTCAAATGATAGGCTCCTTTTTTGCTCCGTTACCTACACTACCCATTTCCTGTTATTACAGCAGAGGGTGCCACAGCATCAGTTTTGCGATGTTAAACCATTCCAACTGAGGACACTTTCCTCCTCAGTCCCCCATGAGTAGGTTGATGTAAACTTGACAGAAAGTTGGTTCCATTTCTTGTCTTTTTAGCCATTTCCAACTTTGTCATTTTGTTTGCTGCGGAAACACTGCTGTATTAGTCACAGTATTGTCCTGAAGAACAAGTTGTGTGTGTGTGTGTGTGTGTGTGTGTGTGTGAACAGAGGAGGATATTGACAGTCACAGTCCACAGAGCTGCGGAGCTTTCAGAGGGAGAAAAGTAACCCATTTCTCACACAGCCTCCATGATGTATGGGGGTCTGAGCGGACTCTGACAACTGCAGAGTCAGTGATGTTCTGCAGACAACTTTCCTTAAGAGCAGGGAGAGCGTGCGCGGGAAGGAGAAGGGGGTGGGGGGGGGCACGGATGTCGACACAATTTGCTGTGATATTAACAACGGGTAACTTCTAAGGTTCCCGGTCCAATCAGGCAGGTGGATCCAGTCCCTCAGGTGATGCTCAAGCTGACAGGGTCGAATACCAAGGCCATGATCTCTCTCTCTGCTCTGTGTTTCTGCTCTGTGTGAGAGGCGGAGTGTGGTGGCCCCAAGACCGAGCTCCATCACAGAACCTTCACAACACTGCTCATTTACTAATGCTGTTATGCTGAAGGATGGGAACTAGGGCTGTAACTGTGGGCTACGCAAAAGTCACGGTTCAGCTTTGGAGTCACGGTTTGGTATGAGTTTTAAACAGCAGGAGAAAAAAAACAAATAAAGATCCATTTCCTTTCATTTTTTTTTAGAACAGACAGTAGTTCAAATGTCAAAGACAATGGCTGCTTTCCAAGTCTCTTATTTGATATCTCCTTACTTGAACCAGAAGTCGTTGTGGCCCTCCTTCACAAAGCTCCTATTCCTCCCCAGAGAAGCTAGGATGGAGGAAGGATCTCTGAGGAGCGTGGATACACGAGAGGAGCCTTCCCGGAAGCCGTGGGGTTGAAAGGACGTATCTTCCGTCTAAAAGCACATTGCATCATTTCCTCTCTCCTCGCATCATTTCCTTGTGTCTCCCCAATGCTTCCTTGGCAAGACGGACTAAGATGCGAGGAAGGGAATCAAGTGAAGGAAACGGGGATGCAATTTAAGGACCTGAGACGTAGCCTATGTAACAGTCCTCCTGCTGAGGACTGAAGTAACATTTTGCCCACTGGCAACTTTGGTAAACTATAAAACTAATGAACATTTCAAACAGTTGTGTATAACACATTATGAACACTGAACAAACCATTTCCCAAAAGGCAACAGGTGACAGGCTATGAAACTAAATTAGTCTTTTTCATTAGGAGGAGTGTTACAATTACTTCCATTTTGGCTACATTTAAACACTCAAGGCACCCAAACATGTATCATCCTGGTGATCGGCACATCTGGGTGATGCTGTCGAATGTGCTTTAGCATGTTTATGTTTCCAATCACATTCCCTACAACAGCGGAGCAACGCCAACACAACGTCTCCATCTTATACACAACTCTCTCTCCGTTGCTGTTGTAGCTGACTGGGAACCCATTTGCGCTTGCCATAGTGTGACTGACTCGCATGCCAATCAGCTTGTTGTGCTACTTGTCAGTAGCCTATCAGTTAAAAATAAAACAAAGCTATTTAATCAGATTAAAATTTGCTCAAAGATTATAGGACTACCTGTAGCGCACTCATTTCAGGAGGTTCACAATAACAGTATGCTTAGACTGGCCAGAAATATTTCCAATGACTCTTCACAGTGAATATCAGCTTCTGCCTCAAAACAGACGCTTTAGAGTTCATTCTTTTAATTGTATCAGACTTAAAAACTCTTTCATACATCACTCTATCCTATTGTTAAACAAGCTACATTAAATCCAGTGCAATACTTATTTCAGGGTTATACGTCTCCAAGACTTAGTCTGCGTGTATGTTCATGTCATGTTTCTGTTGTTATACATGTTTTCTTTGTTTCCTTACTTGGGAGTTTATGTTATTTGTGGTAACGTTTCATGTATGTCTGTTGGGGTTATTAATCTCATGTATGTTTGTATGTATGTGTATGTCCTCTTTTTTAAACGAGCTACCAAGGGATGCACAAAGAATTTCAGCCTTGGCTGACAATAAAGTTGTATCGTATCGCAACCTCAACACATGTCGCTAAGGGTAAACGTTTTCTCGTGGGACTCGTGCTTGTGAACTTTGGTTCCACATTAAGTGCATCGGTCCACATAGGCCTACTGTGTTTTTTGCACGGGACTGCGTGCACCAAAGTGTGACCCCCTGGACCATGACCATAATGGTTTGGTATGAAAACATGAACCGTTATCTATTGATTTGAGTTTAAAAAATGGCTTTAAAACTACTTAGGCCTACTAACCTATAGAAACGTTGACTGTTAGTAGGAAATGTAAAACAGTGGCCTGTCGTGTCAAAGTCAGACGCTCTGTTGACCCATCCTTCCACCCCAACCTTCTCCCCGAAGTGTGTGAGAATGACATGAGTCCTAATTGACCGGACCACTGGGGTCATGTCCTGAAATGTAAATGTATGCAACATTTAGACATTTGAACAACTAAGTGATTCTGTTGTCTTTCTTGCATAGACAGTCTCTGTCATGTCATCTTGTTCCAACATCTCAACAATTACTCCAGTGTGTACAATGTTATCGTAACGTTTCAGATTTAGATTTAAAAACTTGCATATACGTGCTAATTTTGGTGGGAAAAGGGTCAAGTATGTAGTCCATGCTAGCGGCTCGTTAAAGCTGTTCTTAGGTACGTAAGGTTTTTATTTTATTGCTAAATTCAGTATACTAACATGCTGAAATATAGCATGTAGTGTTTAGCATGTTTACAGTCTTAGTTTAGTGTATGTACATGCTAACACTAAACAGTAAATACAGCTCAGGCTGATGAGAATGGCATTAGTTCTGCAGATATTTGGTCATAAACAAAAGTATTGGACACATTCCAATGTTGACCTGATGGTGGCGCTGGATGAAAGGTCAGAGACAAAGTTATTACAATTCATCCTCAAATCCAATTCAAACTCAAAACAACGTACAGTGTTGTATAGAGCTATGGTTGAATGGAACTCTCTGCCAGGTCATATTGCTAAAATTCAAAATATTATGGGTTTTAAAAAACAAATCAAAGAATTTTTTATGTTAACTTATATTGGTAGATAGAGTATATTGTATGTGTATTTAGAGGTATATGTGTGTGTGCATCCATAGGTCCACATGTGAGTGTGTTTATATGTATATTTGTATTTTATGAGAATTAGCTGTCTCTGTGGAGGATCGTTTGTTTATTCATGTTATGTGTTATGTGCGGACCCCAGGAAGAGTAGCGGATGCATTTGTTGCATCAGCTAATGCGGGATCCTAATAAAGATAAAGATAATAAAGATCCTGAGGGGAAGATGAATGTCTGACCCACATGTCATGGCAATCCAACCAACAGGTAAACATCAAAAAGTTAACAGTGTTCTCATCGACAGGAAAAACATAGATAGATAGATTTGTTAAGACTGAAACAATGGATGACTAGGTAGAAGGTAATCAAAAAATAAACAACTAACTGCAAGTTAGCTTTTAAGTCTGGATTTAAAGGCCTCAGTCGAGTCAAATTGACTGATTAGGTGGGTGCAGAGGAATGAAAAGGCACCTCATACAGTAAGACCTCACAGCAATGCAGGACAGTGATTATTAGTATGGTGATCCTGGATCGTTTTTCTTGCGTTAATTTCATTTTACAGCTTTAAGTGAAATCCAAACAGTTTTCGGTAACAGCTGTGAACTTACATTAAGTAAATGCTGAAGTACTTCACAGAATACTTTCTTGCCCAGAATTCTCAAACAACCTCCTGTCAGGCTGTAACCCTCTGATGGCTCTAACCTAAACCTTAACCCTGTGTAACCTAAAACACTACATAACCCTTTAATTGGTTAATTCTGCTTAAGGTCTCGTAACGGAGGAAACATGCAACATGCTTATTCCTACATTCACAGTTGGAGTCAGAAAGAAGAAGACAGTTAGCTGAAGTGATAGCATAAACAATAGCCAAAGAGTGTTTATATATAGTGAGAATACACCCCCGTACAGAGAGAATATATGTGAGGGAACATGTGTGCATGTTTGACAGAAAGAGGAGGGAAAGGGAAGGATAGACCCATTCTTTCTTCTCCTAACTGTTTGGACTGGTTAAAGCAAACAAATCCCTCTGGCCAAGCGGTAGGCTGAAGACAAGTTCTCCCTGGGCCCCTGAGTAACTCTCCTTCTACTTTACACTGAACTCTTCCAGATGATTGATGGGCTCTCGCTTCTGCTCACCTTTCATTCAGCAGAGCACGGGCTGACAGGGATCTCCGCTCGGTGCACTGCGCCCCATTATTAACCAGTGCACTACATGACACATAACTGATTCAGTCGACAATCAGCCCAATTTCAGCCCAGCAGTGGGGCTGATAATGTCAAGTATTCACGTGTACTTTAATGGACACTTTAATGGACACACTCTCAGGGCTGTAGCTAATTTTGGGTAAAGCAACCTGCAGGAAGTTTACATTCTAAAGTTAAAGACGCACACATGGTGGGTATTGTATTCACTAAAAACCTGGTAATGGCAGATAACACTGTGTAATTACAATAGAATATAAAGTATGTTAAGCTTGCTGTAAAGTCACTAACCTGATTGGAATTTATTGAAAGGATAGCCACTTGGGTCCAAACTTTAATAGAGTTACCAACTATTATAACCTGCAGATTCTACTGAAATTGAACAGCCTGATTCCATTTAATCACTTTAAAAGTATTCTTTATGAGACCAAGAATTCTAAATGTACATGTGCACTTTGAGTTGTTTAACATTCTATAACTGTTCTATAGGAGAGCGGATAACCACACCACCTGTGCATTTTATGAGAAAAGCATGACATTTTTAACACAGTTAGTGCGTACCATAAGGTTTATTTTAAGATGTGGAGGGAAGTCAGATTGATCAAAAAAGTCATAGTATAGCATGTCAAAAAAGTCATAGTATAGTATGTTGAAAAAAGTCATAGTATAGTATGTCAAAAAAGTCATAGTATAGTATGTCAAACATGTAATAATATGCTATGCTGAAAAGAATTCACAAAAAAGTCATAGTATCATATGTTGAAAAAAGTTATAGTATAGTATGTTGAAAAAACTTACAAAAAAACTCATATTATAGTATGTCAATAAAAAGTAAAGTAATAGTATAGGGGTTATATATGAGTCTGATGTGTCCTCATAATGAAATGTCAAATTGTTGTAACATAACTTAAATGAACTCTATTCAACAACAAAAAAAGAACTCAAAATGAACCACTACACACAAGGTCTGAACCCACAACCATTGGGATCTAGCAAACAGCATTCTACCACCCTGAGCTATCTGCTCTGAAACATCTTTTCAATAATTATGCTGTGTATTTGACTTCTTCATTTCAAGTGTCAGACCGTAATGCACTGCTCTTTTCAAAGCATTGAACCTTCAACCTCCAAACTTCATTTGATCTTCAGCACCTTAGCATGTTGAGCTATTTATGAAACTTGAAATGTAGTGGTTCTTATTTGTATTCATTGTTCACATTACCATGGGCAGAAAATGAAAAACTCTCAAGACAGAAGTGGGGTTTGATCCTTTCACCTGAAACAATGAAATTATCTATTGAGCTAACACCTTTACTTTGTAAACTAATCCTGAAGCTGGCAATTACAGAGTTTGTCATCATTTGTTGTTCATTTCACCAAAACGTGATAGTGTAGAATGTTATAAAAAGTGGTTAAAAGTCATAGTATGGTATGTTGAAAAAACTTATAGTATAGCATGTCAAAAAAAATTATGAAAAAAGTCAGTGTAGTATGTCGAAAAAAGTCATAGTACAGCATGTCGAAAAAATCATAAAAAAGTCATAGTATAGTATGTCAAAAAAAAAATCACAAAAAAGTCATACTATAGTATGCTGAAAAAGGAATAGTATAGTATGCTAAAAAAAAGTCAATGTCGCAACAAAGTCATAGTGTAGTAGGTCGAAAAAAGACATAAAAAGTCATACTATAGTAAGTTGAAAAAATTTCACAAAAAAGTCATAGTATAGTATGTCGAAAAAAAGTCATAGTATAGCATGTCAAAACAAAAAATCACAAAAAAGTCATACTATGGTATGCTGAAAAAAGTCAATGTCGCAACAAAGTCATAGTGTAGTAGGTCGAAAAAAGTCATACTATAGTAAGTTGAAAAAATTTCACAAAAAAAGTCATAGTATAGTATGTCGAAAAAAAGTCATAGTATAGCATGTCGAAAAAAATCATAAAAAAGTCATAGTATAGTATGTCGAAAAAAATCATTAAAAAGTCATAGTATAGTATGTCGAAAAAAGTCATAGTATAGTATGTCGAAAAAAATCATAAAAAAGTCATAGTATAGTAAGTCGAAAAAAGTCATAGTACAGAATGTCATAAAAAGTGGGTTAAAGTCACAGTATAGTACATCGAAAAAAGTCACAAAAAAGTCATAGTATAGTATGTCGAAAATAAATCATAGTATAGCATGTAAAAAAAATCATAAAAAAGTCATAGTATAGTATGTCGAAAAAGTCATAGTATAGGATGACGAAAAAAATAAAAAAGTCATAGTATAGTAAGTCGAAAAAAGTCATAGTATAATGTATAATGTCATAGTATAGTATGTAATCAGATCACAGTAAACCCAATCGCCTCATTAAATAGGCTCATTAGATTTCTGAGGGCAGCATTGTGCTCAGAAATGACAATACCTCATTCATATAATTTCTTCTATTAACAGAAAGCTTACACAGGCACTAATGTATATATAGTAGTAGCTAATAAGCACTTTTAAATTAATTTGACTTTCAATATTACTTAAAAACTAGTTAATTTGTCAACATATTGAATGCGATTTTAATGTCAATGTAAGATAATGGAGGCACCAAATACTGATCTTTGTGTCTTTGTGGTTATTAAATGCCACTCTACCAGCTTTTATTTTGAAACTGGAAGAGGGGGTCTAACGGTACGTTACATTTGTACATGGAAATCGGAATTTACAAGTTCCCAGATTTCAACTAGAACGCCCCACTGAAATTGGATTTCTGACTCGGAAAACAATTTGACAACAGTAGTGAAAGCTGTATTAATATACTGTTTATTACAGTACTGTCCAACTTCTGTCTGGGGACACGTTGCTATGGTCTTTGTCTGGACAAAATAATGCATTATCAACTGGCTAAAGCAAAACCCCAACATGGTTAATTCCGAAATTGTTGTACTGTACTCGTGTGTGACGTCATTCCCAGCTCCGACTTCCGAGGTAAATGGAACGCAGCGTAACAGGATGACCCTTCACTTCCAGGTCAACTTGACCAGGTGACACCCAGGGGATTCAGACTTTGATCATTACGAGCGCGAGGATCTATCGCTGACTCAAATGTAGTTACACAATTCCTCTTGCATGCTCAAATCACGTTACGCTCATGATTCTGTCCTTTCTCGTGCACAAACCTGATTCTTACAAATCTGCGCCTTTGTGCCCTCAAACGTTTACTTGCAGACGGAGCAGCATGAATTTGAGTCTACCCACATGTCTCTGTGTGCAAATCCAAATGTGTACTTTTTCACTCACCAATTACTTTGCTTCAAATTTCAGTGTTGTAATTATTACACAATAAAAAGAAGAAAAAAAAGGGAGGACAGCTTATAATCATTTGTTTTACACTTGGGGGAAAGTTGAAGAGTACACTGTGGTGGTCTAAGGCCACAGAAACATAACCCATTTGGATGTGCAGAGACTCGGGCCAAACTAAATATTCGTAAACCGTAAGCTTGGTGCTGCTCCAGCTGGTGCTCGGAAAGAAGATGAAAGACGCAGATAAAGAATTGGCACTTTGTTCCTGGTGAAAATAGAAGACGTTAGTGCTTCAAATCAGTCACTGAAAAACTCCACAGTGTGAAAACCTGGGAATTGAGATCATCTCGTTCGTCTTAAATCATATGTACTGTAGCTAAGAGAGTTATTGTTTGCTGTAACCATTCCTCCATCAAGTGATCCCTAGTGTCCACAGTGCTGCTGAGTAAGGTCTAGCCCCTCCGCAGTTACACCCCTGGATAGGACAACAAAGGGCCTGGGTTGTTTTGCATTTCTGTAAACCAATCACAATCATTTTGGGCGGCGCTAAGCTCCGGACGCAGCGACGGTGGCTCTGCAAAAGTTTTGGGATGGAACTTGTTTTGGTGGAACATTTGCACTCCGCAAAAGAAAACGCCACATACAATATCAAATTGAGTTAACTGTTCACACAATACAGTAACGTGAGCTATTTCAATTAGCTGGATACATTATTAAAGTTCATTTTCTCTTAACAGTGTATCGCTGGGTGTATTTTGTCCATAGAAAATCCCCCCAATCAGTCCTAAAGCGTCCCAGTTAGAGAGTAAATGCTGTAAACATATTCTTTGTAAATCTTTACAATCATTCCGTGAAAGAAGCAAGCAGGCCTGCCTTGTTGCACGATCCAAATGTTCTTCAAAACCATTGTCAGCTAGTATCTTGCTAGTTTGAAGTTTGTCGATGTTTCCCGAAACCAACTGAGTTTTGCAAGGCAAAGAACATCCGGCTGATAATCTGGCAGTGAAGGATGTCCCGTCGATTATCAGGTAAGTTAACTGTCGTTGATTCCAGACCAAGTGATACCTAGCGCCGACAGTGTGTGAAATGGAGAGCAAAACCTATGAAATTATATACATTATGAGGAGCCCTGCACAACTCTTTAAATGTATCATGGGCATACGAGCACCTGACATTTAAGACCACATATAACGCCTTGATAAAGAAACAACCTTGGCTAACACTAAGTTGGTGAGGACGGTGGTGGAGGATAATGGTAGCGATGGCCAAATGAAGCCTCATGAAGCTTCATGAATCCACTAGTTGCCGCTCTTGGTTTAACCCTCCTGTTGTCCTCGGGTCAAATTTCACCCGTTTACAAAAACTTTCTATGTCAGAACTATGACAAAACAACATTGAAAAAAGTGACAAATGTTGGAAAAAGCTACAAAAACGTAGGAAAAAATCGACAATTTGTTTTTTTTAACACTGAAAAATAAGGCCAAAAAAAACCCGGGAAAAGTGACAAAAAAAGCATAAAAAACATTGCCAAATGACAAAAACTTGTGACCAAAAAAATTGAAAAAAAACATCTGAAAAAGCGACAAAAAACTTGTTAAAAAATTGATTAAAAAAACGCAAATAACATGACAAAAAAATAGGAAAAGAAGTGAAAAAACAATTTGAATAAAATCGTCATAATGTAAAAAAGTGTAGAAAAAGAACGACAAAATGTTGAAATTTCTACCCAGAAAAACACAAAGTTGCATGGCTGACCGGACGACATCACAAGGGTTAAACAAAAAGGCTCAAAGAATGACAATTCAGTGTGCTTTCAACCCTTTGTTGAACAGAGAGCGCCATCTAGTGGGCTCAGAAAATAAAATGGTTCATGAAGCTTCATTTAGCCATGACTAGATAATGGTAATATATTGTCTCCTACATCAGAGCTACTGGTCCTAATGACAGACACATCATCCAGCCTTTCACTACCTGTCCACCAAATATGTTAACACTATGTACTGTAGACTGTGTGCTTTTATAAATTCGGCACTCTTGTATCTGTGAAGTATTTTTGACTTTTTTGTAAATAGGATCAACTCTGGAAATGTATCGCCCTTTAAGACCTGCTCAACACTGACTTTGAGTTACATCTGGCTTTTAAGAATCTCAATATCTGACATAGTATTGATATATGTCACAGACAGCCCTGTTAAGAGAGATTGTTGATGTCCTGACTCTGTTCCTGGGACTTTATTCAACCAATACACATTATCTGATGTCATGCTTTTCAACTTTAGCTCCGTACATTTTTAATCTCTGCTCTCTAGAGGTCTGTAGGTCTCCTGCTGCAGTGCTGCAGCTGTATCTCAAACTATTAACCCTGACATCTTGATACGTGAAGATATAACCTTCTCACACATTCTGTCGAGATTTTCATCACCCTATCTAATTGCAAGAGCTGACCAGAAAGTTCACCCCTGAATGTTGTTCTTCAAAACACATTGACAGAAGATATGTGATTTGAATTGTTGCCCATTGTTGAGAACATTTGAGCTTCTTTCCATGTATGAGTTATCAGTCCAACAGAAGCTGAGATTTAATGCACTTTTAATTGTACCATTATGTGTTGGACCTTGAAGCATAAGAAGGCTGAGTGAGGCCCTCACATTTATATTAGTTTTGCAGTACCTATCAATACTACTGTGCCATTTAAAGACATTAAACTCTGTAATTGCACTAATTGGAGTTATTTGTAAAATAAATAGAAAGGAGCTGCCATTAAAATGCCCCAGGAGCAGTTTGTGTGGGATAAATCTGATAAAGTGGCTGCCTCTGTGTTTATACTTAGTTTCCCAGCTCTCAATAAATGATCCAGAAAATGTCCTAATGAAGAATACAGGTGGGAAAGTCGTTATGTATCCGGGGGGGGGTCTCGCTACCACTTCACGTAGGGAGAAGGGCTCTATCTGTGGGTGACCTGGAGAGAAAACATTCCCAGCTAATGACGGAGGAACCAGCATGGCTGACTGAAGCCTAACTAACCCCTCGTCCTCCACTGGAGCCTGTGTGCAAATGAGGCAGTCCGTAAATGAGGCAAGTCGCTGAGCATTATTCTATTACAGTATCTACACCTGATTACGGAGGCTCAAGGCACAATACGATAACAGACCTACCTCTGAGCGCTGATGAACGGGACCTTCAGAGCAACAGATCCTCATACCTAAACGACAGTTTGGGACGTTCGATTTACCGCTGCACCGTGGCCGTTTTAAGCGTAACACGTAACCGCGGTGGGAGGTTTAATCATGTGATCGTTCTATAATGAAACGGCCGTATAATGAAACGGCTGTAGTTAACAATGTGAAGCGGAGCTACAGTAGTTAGGTTTAGGCAACAAAAATACTTTGTTGCCTAAAGGAGGGATTGGCTTAAAATGAGCCAGGCATAACTACTAAAAGACGTGATTGTGTCATGGACCAAGGTTCCTGAAAATTCGTTGACTTTTGGTTTTACACAGGACACAAACCCAGGTCTCCTGAGCGAAAGTCACGTCTCTGTTTGACCTATCCACCCAAACCTATGTAACTCTGTCACCTCACTTCCTCATTTGCTCCTGCGATAATTACTACGGCTGCTAAGTAAATATGGGTGGGTATGAGCTGCTTGCACGATCGACCTAAACAGACGTTTTTTGGTGGGGATGGTCGGTTCACAGTAGCCTGGCTCCGCCCTCCTACGTTACTTCATTTTCCGTCTGGGTTTGCGGTATATTCCTGGGTTTTCTCGGGCCAAATCTTTGGCGTTCCAATCAGTGAAAAGAGAGAGTGGCTGAGAACGATCACGTTGAGGTCGTGCGCTAGTTTGAGTTGTTGTTCCGTAATGGCGGTGGAGAAAGATGCTAGCGAAGCCATTCGGTCTGTTGTGGCAACGCTGACGAATATCCAGAAGTTGAAGCCCGAGCTAGAACAATCTTTGCTGAGTTGTGTTGGTGGCCGTGATGTTGTGGCCCTCCTCCCCACGGGGTTCAGGAAAAGTTAGATTTTCCAGTTCGCTCCGTTAGTGGTGAAGGAGTTGGCTAAGGCTAATGCTAGCGATGCTAAGCCGACGTCACAACCAAACGTTGGCGATTGGTTCTGGCAGATCCAGAGTGGCTCTGGGCAGATCCAATCATTTTACACTATAACAGAGTACCCGCCTTCAAGGAAGTTAACACTTGTCAATGGAGAGTGGCCAGACTCTCTGGACAAATGAAATGTACCAGAGTCTGGTAGGACCAGGCTATGTTCACAGAACAAACATTTAATTACTAGGGCTGTCAATCGATTACATTTTTTTTTTAATTAAGTTAATCACAGTCATGGGTTGTGATTAATCACGGTTATTTGCAAATTTAAAATACTAGGATTTACTTGTAAACATGCAGTGTTGAAATAAATGTTACCTGGAGGCTTTTAGATAACGTTCATTTTTTCACAAACAATGTAAGGTGGTACATTGGACAGTTGTAGCACTTCATGGTCATGGGGATCAATAGTCATTTATGTTCTTTATTAAGTCCACAAAGTATTTTTTTCTTAAAACGCGTAGAGAAATCTGCCAGTGCAGTGTGATTATTTAACCTTGTTTCAAGAGAATCTTTAAATAAGACACACTGGCTGATTGCTGATTTGAATCAAGATAATTACCGTTAAATTGACTTGTATAAGAAACAGGTTGAAATAACCTCACTCCACGGCAACATTTTCTTAGATCAACAATACAGGAACCCTTTGGCTGACTTCTTAAGTAATAGGGGATCTTGTGTAACGCATAAAAAGCTAGTAAGTGAACCTTCAGTTGGAAGAAGGCCACAGAATATGAAAGTTCTGGTAAATGTCTGTAATTGCACTTTACGCTCAGAATATTTATCACAGACTAATTGCAATGACGAAGTGTTTTGATTTGCCAAAGCCGATCATTCCTCTTACTGCTTTCCTCTCCACAGCACCGGCAGCTGAGGCTCATGGGTAGTATTTAGAGCTACGCACCATACCAAAATGAATGAAGTTAAATAAATCAGAACATAAACCTATAGTCCGGTTACCTTATACCTAGTCTGGATCGATGAAAATTCATTTCCAGGTTAATCACAATGTGTGTTGTGTCTAACCCCGTTCTCTTCGGGAAGCAACAACAAACTCCGAGCTGGCAAGCTACACGCTGAAAATGGCAGGTTTTGAAGAAAATTTGGCATGTGCAATAAGGCAGTCGTGCTTGGTTCTTTTGGGCAATGATTCTAAAGATTTACAACGAATATGTTAATGGCATTTAGTCATTTACATTTTGGGAGCGATTGGTAGGGATTTGCTATAGACTAAATACACACGGCGATACAGTCGCAGGAGTTGGGTTGAGAACCGGAGGGTCGCCAGTTCAAGTCCCCTTATGGAAGGTGAATTGCTAGCTGAAGAGGTGCCAGTTCACCTCCTGGGCACTGCCAAGGTGCCCTTGAGCAAGGCACCAAACCCCCAACTGGTCTGGGCGCTCATCTCAGTGAACAGCCCCCTCACTCTGACATCAACAAAAATGTGAATAAAGGTATTTCTTCAATGGTAAGAGCAAATTATTTTTAACCATGTATCCAGATAATTTAAATAGCTCAAATTACTGTATTGTGTGAACAGTTAACTTCATTTAAAAGTGCAGTAGGTAAGACTTATAAAACTAACTTTCTGTCATATTTGCTGAAACTGACCCTATGTTCCAGCAGAACTACATGAAGCAGGTCATTAAAAAAAACTCTGGCTCCTCTGGCACCACCTACAGCCTGTAGTGTGATTTGCAAAAATTGACCGCTCCCTGTTCAGATGCACCAATCAGGGCCAGGAGGAGGGGGGGGTCTAAGTGTGTGTCAATCGCTGCTCATGGATGATCATGAATGGTTCATTCTCCCTTGTGGGGGGAGGGGCTTAGGAGACCGTTTTGGGCTTTAGCAGAAATGGGGGGAGGGACTGAGAAGTTGTCGATGTTCAATTTTTTTGGCTAAGTCCTGGATCTTCGCAATCCTACCTACGGCACCTTTAATATTGTATCCTATGTAGGGCTGCAGCTATCGATTATTTTAGTAATCGAATATTCTACCGATTATTCCATCGATTAATCGAGTAATCGGATAAGAAACACTTAGTAAGAAATACTTAGTAAGCAGCAATAGTAAATATTTATTATTGCCGTTTACTAAAAAAAAGGAAACCTGTAGCTTGTGTATATATACAAAAGACAGGTTTCCTTTTTTAGAAAAAGCAAAAAAAAATGATTGCCAAATTCCAAGACCCTTAAAAAAACAAAAACATTACAATAGTACATTTTTGGGTGGCCCAAATGTTAATATTTTTCACCCCATTCCCCTTCTTGCCTCTGGCTCTTTGCACTGAATATGCAAAAGAGCTGTTCACTGACCAGAGGGTTTACAGCAGGGCTACTCAACTACACTGTTCTGGGGGACACATTTTCAGAAGCCTAATACACAGTGAGGAGCATTATAGATAGATCTATGGTGAGGAGAAAGAATAAAGAATGCATGATGACGTCATTCACGTGCATATTAAGTGGCCATGCTGGGGGGAGGAGTCGCTGTGTCTCCAGCAGCAGCTAAGTTTCCAAACATTTAGAAGCAAACTAATAAACAGTTAGACTACAAACCGACAGCTTTCGTTTTAGCTTGTTGGTAAAACATGGCTATTAGCAGAGTAGCATGCTGTAGGCTAGTTGTGTAAAACATCGCTATTAGCAGAGTAGCATGCTGTAGGCTAGTTGTGTAAACAGCGCGGTGGACGAGAGCAGCAGACGTTAGCTACCTTGTGTCGGTTGGCTCCGTGGAATGGATGAGTACTCTGGAGGTTTGTTACAGAGATGATGTAGCAGCATGTTTGCAGCTTAAAATGATCCCAAACTTTCTGTGATTTTCTCTCGCCTGTCTCTCCTCTTAGACCCTCGCTATTTTCGTCTTCTTTCATTTGTAATCGGGGCCGTCTTGTGTTTATATACTGTCCGTGCTTGTGTTGTGTCCGCAGAAGCGCAAACCTCATGTGCGCTAGTAATAATCCTCACAGTGAGCCGTACAACCTTAATTACATTGATTTTACGAAGCTTCGAGGCAAAGAATTTGCTTCGAGCATTTTTTGTAATCGAATTATTCGAGTTATTCGAGGAATCGTTGCAGCCCTATGTATTATATCCTCTACTGGAATGTACGTGTGGAGTAGCCAGACCACAGCGCTGTGGAGATAGGTCTGGCAATTGGGACTGCGTTATACCTAATTGTATGTTAAGCAACAGTGAAGAGATTAAAAGAGATCTAGCAGCCCCTCCTCACACTGTTCCATATGCTGACGTTTTTCACATCAATGAGATTCAGACTGTGATAGATTTATTTCAATCAAAAATGTCACAGCACTCACTACACACTCGTCATTTTACCATTTAAAGACCATTATTTACTGTGATGGCATGACAGTAAGTAAGTCATTTCCTGTATATTCTTCATCAATAAGTAAGCATCAAAACAGAATGTAGAAAATTCACTTAAAATAATCCCGTAGTTATCAATGCAAAGGACAGATGAAACATGACTTCAGCCTTAGTCCTACTTGCATGTTTTTCCAAAAAAAAAAGAAAGAGAAAATAATTGATTGATTAATTGATCCCATTTTTGTATCATTATTCTCATTTTCATTGAAAAACTAAATAAATGATTATAGTGTGATTTTTTTGTGAGGATCTGCACCAAACAAAGCTTCTTTTCTTTAGTCTGTAGGATAGGATCTGTAGGCCGGGACGTCTCTGCAGCACCACACTACTTTATTTTAGAATGGTTTGACACATATTTTTCCTTTAACAAATATTGCACCCCCCTGCGATATGAATATTGCACTAGTCCATATTGCGATTTCGATAAAATTGAGATTATTTGTGCAGCCCTACTCAATACTTTAGAGGCAATTTGGTTGGTGCCTAAAAAGTATTGATTTCGGTACCCAGCCCTAGTGACCAAGTGTGCTTTGTAACTAACGTAAACGCTGCTGTACGGAGCAAGGCACTGGATATTTATAACGTTTCAGGATTCACACAATTCGCTCGTCTCTCTTATACATGCAGAATACATGAATTCATTTTAGATCTCACGTGGTTATGCCCACCATGATTTCACTCATGTCCCACAGTTTACTGGCCACTTCCTCGTCTGTGGCTTTGTCCAGCAGAACCTGAGGCTTGCAATCTGCAAAGCACTTGCCCTGCACACCTTCCACATCTGGGCTGCAGGCCAAATAGACTGAGGTCCGAGCTCCTTCTTCGGGACTCTTAAACAGACCCCGGGAGAGCAGGTCAAACAGGGGCTTGGCTAACGCTGGGACGTGGACATGCCTGCCCAGATTAGTCCTCACTATGCCCGGAGTCAGAGCATTCACGGCCACTCCGCTGCCCTCCAGCCGACGGGCCAGCTCGCGGGTGAACAGCAGGTTGGCCAGCTTGCTGCGACTGTAGGCGAAGGCCTTGTCGTAGCTCTGCTCGCTGTTCAAGTCCTCAAAGTTGATGTGACCGTGCTTGTAGAGTTTGGAGGAGACCACGACCACGCGACTGGGAGCCGATTGCTTCAGGAGGTTCAGCAGCAGGTGGGTGAGCAGGAAATGGCCCAGGTGGTTGACCCCGAACTGCATCTCAAAGCCGTCCTCGGTCTGGGCGTACGGACACTGGTAGACGCCGGCGTTGTTGATGAGCACGTCTAACCGAGGTTCCTCCTGTTCGGCAAGCACAGAAGAGAGGAGATTATGAAACACATCTATCTTTATTGTCATTCAGTCCCTCCAGAAAAACGTGATTATGCGATCGCATAATTCAATGCATAATCAGCCAAAGTCCGCATATTGATGCGGGGGCCGCATTTTTTCAAATACGCCGCACTTTCACCGCAGAAATTGCCGATTTCCGCGCAAAATATGCGGGGCTTGCATGATTTCATAATCCCCGCATTTTCGTTGCAAAAACGTCACCTATCTTAGCAGAAAGTTGAAAAATGTTGCGTTTACTTCACACAAGAGCAGCCATTTCCCCCTGTTGCCATGGGAACGTTATGAAGTGACGTAATTACGCGACGTGAACATCATCGAAAAGCAGGATGTTGGAGGTTGAATTTGACATGTACTTGGAGTCTCTTAAGTTGGTAACCAATAAGAAAGCTATCTTAATATCTGATGTCTACTCCAATTTCTGTTTAAGTGCTCCTGCTGTCTATATTATTAACGATTTTTGAAAGTCTGTCTCTTTTGTATCTTTTATTTCCCTCTGTTTAGACTATTACTTTTATTTTTACTTTAATATTATATTATTTGTATATATTTTTGTATCTTATTTGTTTACTTATTGCAATGACTGAATATCTCTAAACTATTTTTGGAAATTAAGTTTAAAAAAAGCAGGGTGTTGGGGGAATCACTTTTTCATCAAACCGCATTTTTTGCAAGTTCCCGCAATTTCATCACATAAAATTGCATAAATATCCCGCATATTCCATCACATTTTTTAAGAAAATGTGCCGCATAATCAAAAAAAACTTGTTTTTCTGGAAGGACAAGGTCATTTAGCAGAGTACAGGTACAGAGCCAATGAAATGCAAGTTGACATCCAACCAGAAGTGCAAAAGAAGCATTAAATACCAAAGTGCAGGTTGAGTACAGTATTCTGTGCAGTTATGTAGACAATAGAGATTAATTATGTACAACAATGTATAGTTAGATAAATACAGGTTTTCCAGATTACATTTCTACAGTAACAGATAAGGAGTATGTACAGAGAGTATTTATAGACATTCTAAATAATATAGATACATACATGTGATAAACATATGTATATTGCACAGGTTTATGGGCAGGTTATGGAATAAAAAAATATATACATATATTGTGCAGTTGTGGGTGTTAGCAGTGCAAGGGCATTGATGAAACAGTGCAGGAGTAAATCTACAGACAGTATTTTTACTGTTACAATACAAGCTGTAAAAGACTTTCTATGACTTTAAACACGTTGTTGAACTGTCTGTTTCAAAGGTCAAGGCAGTGCCTCAGACATTGAGAGCTTACATCAGTTTTACATAATATGCTACAGCTATACTGTAGGGTGTACATTAGGGATCGACCGATTATCGGCAATTATCTATATCTGTGTTTTATTTTTACCGATGATAACCAATCTTTCGAATTGGCTTTGGCCGCGACTCTGGAAGACTTGGAGTCAAGCTTTTCTTTGAGAAAAGAACGGCGCATAAGTCATTCTTAAAAAAGGAAGAGGTGTTCGGAGTTTTGCCGACCGAATACGGCAAAAGTTTAATCTATCAGCTAGCGTTGCTCTGGTTGGCTATGGAGCTTTTTCACAGCAGACATTTGGACTTGTCATGGTAGGAAAAGCACAGCTGAAATTAATAACCTTAATGATGGCTCAATTCCATCAAGTGTCCCAGTAAGCTATTTCAGTGAGTCAGCATGAACAATACCAGGACCTCTCCTAAGTGGAATGCAGCCATCAGTAATAGTTTAATACCAGGGCCTCTCCTAAGCGGAATGCAGCCATCAGTAATGGTTTTGAATACACCTGTGCTTTTCCTACTATGACATTTCAACATGTCTGCCGTGAAAAAGGTTTTCACGCGGTTTATCCCGCCCCTCGGATTGAGCCCTGCCAATGGGGACTTCCCAGACCCAACATCTTATGTGGGTCTGGCTTGTCAGACTACGCACTTCTCTCATTATGAAGACTTTCAAGAAAGTTATAAAAGCCATTGTTGTATTATTAGGATATATGAAAAAAAAGAACAGCTGATTTTCCACCAGGAAGAAACATTGCTGCAGTTAATTAATTTCAAGCATTAGATGATGCATAATTCAGTAGTTTAGCTATCAGATAGATAATTCTATCTAAACGTGAGCAACATCCATCTATTTATAAAAACAAGTAACGTTACCTTTACTACTAGCTAGCTAAGCTATGAGAACTCCATTAAAAATCTGCTTTTATTGATTTTGTCATGGCGGAAGAGATATTAATAACAAAATAGCAGGTGCTTAAAATGTACTTTGGTAAAAGATGTGTTTTGGTCTTCAATTCGGCATTGACATAATCCACTGAGCAGACTCCCATTTGACTATTATAACTAATATATTATATATACGTATGCAACTGTTTCGCATTAGCTAGCTTTTCATCTAACGTTTACGTTTATTGAATGAAGAAAGTGGAAGGCAGGCTGATGCAGTTGAAATTGTACTTAAATAAGTGGTATTTGTGCAATCAAATGTATGCCGAATCAAAAAGTGTTATTTTATGAAGCAGAACATAAACGTTGAATTTCGTGGGGTTATACAAATTTGAGATTAGCGTCATCATTTATAAAAATTCTAAACATTTCAATGATATTTGGCTTGACGTTCTTTTAACGCAGGCACAGATTGTATTTGCGCTGTCTAGAAAGCAAACTTCGCTTGGAAACAAAAAGTCATCTCGCTACCTTTATTATGTCTCGACAGAACGTGTGTACAGATGTAAGCGAGGCGAGGTCAAGCTGTTTGACGATTAGCTGTGACCTGTCCGAACCAGTCTCCTGTAGGATCTCCCGGGCTGCCTCCTCAGCCCTGCGAAGGTCCCGGCAGGCCATTATCACACGGCCCTGGAGCTTCACAATGCCCGCTGCTGTGGCTTTCCCTATCCCGCTGTTAGCACCGGTCACTATTACTGTCTTTCCGGTCATCATTGTGCGTAATTAGCCACCGAGCTGCTGTTCAGAGACTCAACCATCATCAGCTGACTAACGTTAGAAACACCACAGAAACATTTCCTTACCCACAATACACAACGGGTGAAAGTTGCCTTCGCGGAAGCTCGTAAAATGGCAATTCATATAAATTCATTGTAGGCCTACAATGAACTGTGAAGGGCAGGTAGCATAGTTATAGTCCATGCTTCATTTATTAAAACATTTACATAGTTATTTCCAGGAAACTTTCCAATTATTAGGATATAAGGCGTTAATGTTTTATTTACTGTGACTAAAGTACATTTTTTTGTGTATAATGTACTTCTTTGGCCAGAAAAACAGTACACTTGGAATATACTGTGTCTAAAAATACAGAATCAGTTTTTAACTGTAGGCCTGCATGGTAATAAAAGAAAATAACTGTAGGCCTGCATGGTCAACTCCACAGGTTGCTTCATGTAAATCTTTTCAGCAAATGTTTTGATATATGTTGATATATGTTTATATATATATATATATATATATATATATATTTTTTTTACCATATATATATATATATATATATATATATATATATATATATATATATATATATATATATATATATATATATATATATATATAGCCTACATCAGGAACCATGTTTCACTTACTTTTCAAACATACAAGAACTTTCCTCCGCCAGCTCCGTTTGTCAACAACACACTCACTTCCCTTGTCACTTACTTCCGATGTCGGTTATGTATTTGTGTTGTAGCTTTTGTATTTGTGTTAAACCGTATCGGCAGACACATGTAACAAGTTTGTATTACATTTGTATTACATACACTGGCTTAAAAGAGCTCCAAGATAGAGAATAAAAAATGTCAAAGATGTTACAACCATCCCTGGTTTGCCTTGTTCAGCTTTGTTGTCCATGTTTGTAGCTGTAATGCTTATTTCTGTGTAATCACGTTGAGAGCAACGAGGAGGGAACAAAAAAACGGAGCCAAATTCCTCGGACGTGTACTCATACCTGGCCTGTAAAGCTGATTGTGATTGTGATTGCTCTGCTGCAGAGTTGCGAGCAAAACGCTTGAGATTAGCTGATGACAGTGATGATGATGTCAGCTTGTTTTATCACATCCTCCTAACTCCACACTGTGCCAATTTGGGATGCTCTTACAGCTTGAGAACACAGACAGGTAATCAGTCTGAAATGCATCGACTGCCACAGACGCACACATTTGGCAAAAAGAAGCACTTGCACACAATGCAGGACACTTTTGACTGAAAATAGGCTCGTTCTGCCCCAAGTGGCAGTTGGGGGTGCATATATGCCAAGATATGACATGTATATTGACATATCCTATCAAATAATGTACGATGTGTTAAGGTTATGCTATTGGAACAGCTATCAAAAATTTGAAATAAAGCACTAATGGCCAATATTGCTGAAAGCTCCACAAAAAGTTGGACTGAGAAGTTTTTTTTTAAAGATTTGTTTCACATGTTGGCCATAAAACTGTATGACTGTGTTGGCAAATATTGGCCACAAAGATTTGAATCATTTTAAGTAACCAAATACGTGATTTAGAAATGATTGAATTACTATTTATTTATTTCAATATATATATATATATATATATATATATATATATATATATATATATATATATATATATATATATATATATATATATATATAAAAAGAAAATAACTGTAGGCCTATGTATATCACAGTACAGGCCAAAAGTTTGGACACACCTTCTCATTCAATGTGTTCCTTTATTTTCATGACTATTTACATTGTAGATTCTCACTAAAGGCCTCAAAACTATGAATGAACACATATGGAATTATGTACTTAACAAAAAATTGTGAAATAACTGAAAACATGTCTTATATTTTAGATTCCTCAAAGTAGCCACTCTTTGCTTTTTTTGATAACTCTGCAAACCCTTGGTGTTCTCTCAATGAGCTTCATGAGGTAGTCACCTGAAATGGTTTTACCTTCACAGGTGTGCTTTGTCAGGGTTCATTAGTGGAATTTTTTCCATTATTAATAAAAAAGCAAAGAGTGGCTACTTTGAAGAATCTAAAATATAAGACATGTTTTCAGTTATTTCACACTTTTTTGTTAAGTACATACATACAGTTGCTCAGACACACCACACAGGAACAGTAACGGGACTCACTTCAACTCAATTTCCGGATAAAATGCTTTGTAACTCATGTTACTGAGATTGTAACGGGTATAATATTAACATTTTATTAGTAATGCGTTATATTACAGCGTTGTAGCTAAAAAGCAATACATTACTGTAATTGCGTTACTTTTGTAACATATTTGTGTCGGTTTTGCTTAGGGGTGGGGGAAAAAATCGATACAGCATAGTATCGCGATATTTTTCGTGGCAATACTGTATCGATACACAGATGCCAAGTATCGATCTTTTATGATATGTGTTGGTCAGTCTGTCTGCTTGACAATCTCATTTTGCAGCAATAAAATTTAATTGAGATGACCAAACAGAGAAATATATCTTTTTAGATAAAACAGATGTTGACAAAATTGTCCTTTTCGGGACATCATTTGAAAATCTGAAGTTGGACAAAAGGTAATACATTGCAATATATCGCAGAATATTGCAATATGTTTAAAATCGCAATAATATCGTATCGTGACATAAGTATCGGGATGATATCGTATCGTGAGGCCTCTGGTGATTCCCACCCCTAGTTTTGCTGCAGTCCTGAGGCGACAGGATTATTTAACCCTTGTGTTGTCTTACTGTCGACCATGCACTTGTTGTCCTCCTTGGTCAACGCTTTTTTTGTCATTTTTTTTCTATGCTTTTTGGCGTTTCTGTCCCGTTTTTAGACATTTGACACTTTTTTCCACTACCACACTTATCCTTGGAATCCATTGTCAGTAGACCTCATTCATTTTTTTCAGTTAATAAGAAAAGCTGGAATTCTGAATTATTTTGAATAATAATTAAGATCAAAAGGAACATAAGTTGATGGATAATCACAGACATAAAGTTTAGTCGGGATAAGGTTTTCAAACCATTTCATTTTTTTTTCTTCAAATGCTATAAAATGAAATTAAACATATCCCCCCCCCCCAAAAAAAAAAGAAAAATCCTTCATTTTACTTGCTAATAGTGTTGAAGGGAACCATCCATGTTATTGTTTGGGCAATTTGGTTGAAAGAAACCCAAATTTCTGATAAAAAAAACTTTAAAAACGGGTCAGATTTGACCCGAGGACAACAGGAGGGTTAATACCTCTTTACCTTAATGGGAAAATGAGCGTTATCTCAGTAATGTATTTGGCTTTGGTTGGTTCTCTCAACCACACTTCCCTTATCCTGTTCATTTCTCCTCTTTCACATCTACACAGCTGAGCAGGAGAACAAAGTGAGCCCGCGGGGAAACATTTTACTACAATTTCGCATGCAAAGTTATTTAAAGTGCAAGGTAGAAGCCTATTTTGGATTTGTATTTCAAGTAATCAAAGTTTTCCCCACAACTCACTGATGGTATTTTGTGGAGTCTCCACACTCCATATCGCTTTCCCCATTGTGTCACCCTCTACTTGTTATTACATCAGATATGTAAGGGCAAACGCCTGGCATGGGGAAATGGGAAACATTGGTGAGCAAATGGTGCGTTCCAGCCCTATTAGACTGAAGGAGACCTCCATCTTAGAATCAGATATCACTTATCTGACAAAAATGACTTAAGTGGCTCCTTTTAAAAGGCATTTTTCTACATGAATGCTCGTCTGCAAAGCAGACACTGTGGACCTCTGAAGATATTTGGAAGATTAATTCAAAAAGTCAGATTTTAGATTGACAAATTTAAACTGCTATCGGCATAAGGCTCATTAATAGCAAGACTGAAACTCTAAATGTCTGCTATAGAGGCCCAGAGAGGTTCTAATGTTTATGACAGAGATCTTCAACAAGGGGTCCGAGACCCTTAGGGGGTCCTCAGAGTTACCGCAGGGAGGCCCCAAGTCATTGTTTAGCAAAGATAAATCGGCCTACTTGTGATTTGCTTTTAAATTTACACATTGATAAAAGGGCCTGTAGGTAAGATAACCATCCACAGATAAGGATTCACTGAGCTACATGTATTTTTAATACAAAACATGATGTATAAATATATCAATAATTATTATTTTAATAGCTTAGTATTGTATGCACCATAAAAAGCTATGTATGAAGGCTTTAGGCCACCCTACATGTTATTGTAGGCCTGGTTAACTCAATTTTAAACAATATGTAGTAGGGCGTCCATCTCTCTTTCAGCCAACGGGTCCTTGGCCTGAAAAACAGTGAAGACCCCTGGTTTATGACATTCATGTATGAGTGTTCATGACCTCTTATGTTTGGAAAACAGTTGACAGAGAAGTCTTCCCATTACAGGGAGTCTAGTCTATATCCACGACGTTCCACTTCCGGGATTGCTCCGGTGCCGCAAGAAAAAAACACAATTTTTTAATTTTAAGTATTCTGAAATGTTAATGTTGTAATATGTAATATGCAAATGAGGCATTATATAAACTTTTGGTAAATTTTGGAGAAATCTACAAACACTAACAGATAAAGTATAGTACAATAAACACCTAAATGTGTATTGTACCCACTAGTCTGAAAGAAGACTAGTTATGGAAGCAAAATAGCCCAAAAAATAATTGTCCTAATGTGAGCAATTCACTTGAGAAAATGTATGGAATTGACAATCTATATAATTTAATGGCCATTTTCTCAAAATGAGCCTTAGATACCAATGCACAAGGCACCCTTTAGCGTCTGTATGTGACGCATCAGCATAGCAGCAGCTTGACTGTAGAGTAGATGACGTAGTATGAAAAGCGACAACGGTAGCGAGTACTATTGAAGACCGAAAATCTGTGTAATGATGCAGGTTGGGGGTGGTGGATGGGTCAAACAACACAGGACGTTAACCCAGGAGACCAGAGTTCAGGGTTGTTGTCCTGCGTGTCACTTAGACGTTCATTATGTAACCCAACCCTAAATCTTTTCCTTACCCTAACTAAGTGGTTTTACCCTGCGCGTTGAAAACTGACGCCAAGGGGTCCCGAACCAGAGCGTTAAAAAGTGACGGCAGGAGGTCCTTTGACGAGTTGGGAGTGAGAATGTGTTGACATGATACATTTGACTCCAGCAAGACTAAAGGAATGAAAGCACCATCTGAATTCAATCACCAGAAACCTCTTGTTCATTCTTCCTGTCATCAACGTGTAAAGTTATAATAATCCGGCTCTATTTGTGTGTCTTATGGGGAACAGCAGTGTAATATGCATTGGGGCCTTAAAGAGATGAATGAGCATCATCATCATCAAGGGAGTTGTTTTTCTTGTAATTTTATTGTGGCTTTATTACATTTGATGGGGAAGAAAAAACACTAAGTGCTACGTGTTGTTGAGATTTTGGAGGTGTGTTCGACGAGCAGGAAGTCAGTCTAGTGGAGATATTGTCCTTATCATAGAAATAAAATGGATAGAAAGGCCATCCATTCAAATCAATGTAGCAGAAAGGTCAGAGCGGCAGCCATTTTTATGTGTACCATTGCCATGGTAATGTATAAACTTCCGTATAAGTTGACTTTCGGCCGTGGAGTAGTAACATTACGAGGCAGAGAGCCAGCCGCCAAATAAGTCAAAGTTAATGCTTCATCCAAACAAAGCACATTGCTATCTCCAGATGGGTAAGTTAACAGCTTTGTTTTCTGTGGACGATGTGGCAAGGGGGTAAAGCGGAGTTAGCAAGCTAACGTTAGCCAGCTAACAAGTCGTCCACTGGCTGGCTGGTTGGTTCCGCCATGCTTTTATGCTCCATAGATTACAGAGAATGAGCTGAACAGCGGGCTGGGTCTAGCGGTGCGTCCTCCTAACTCCACTGCAGCTCTGGAGAATGTCTCCCTGAGTGCTGCTCTCACATACATGTCTACGCGCTCTCCTTCCAACGAGCTGCTGTTCACGGCCCCCACTGATGTGTATTGTCACCATGACAAATAACAACAATCGCCATTTGGTTGTGTACCACTGAAATAACCAAAAGCAAACAGTCCATTTGCCTTTCTATCCATTTTATTTCTACAGTTCTGATAGTGGCACTAGATGAAAGGTAAGGGAGTCACCAAAATCATTAGGATTCATCCTGTGAACACCATGAATATCCACAGCAAATTTCATGGAAATTTCATGCAAATAAAGCTATTAATTGTACCTATATAGATCAAGGTTTACAGGTAACCAAAATGATTAATCATGGACACCCACCCACTTCATACTACAAACTTCACAGCAATCTGGCCTGTTGTTGACAAGATGTCTAGTTGGAATATTGAAAAGATCCACTTTATTGTTTTAAAGTCAATATTCTCTGTTGTGTATGCTGTATCTTTCCTGTTTTCAGGTCAATATTCTCTGTTTTATATGATACCAAGGATTCGGGATGTGATTGTACAGTCAGTGGATTTATTTACAATCCAAGCCCAAAGGTTGTACAGCACGTTTGGTTAATTCCTGAAGAGAATCTGTAAGGAATGGCTCCACGTTATGATTCTGAATGGATTCTGGTCAACTTTCTGACCGGTGATGTTGACATAATCTTCTTTCCATACAATTTATACACTTCAGCCTGACAGCTAAAACAAACAGCAGTAAAGTCAGCCAATCTCCAGTGGTCTGCCATCAATTTAAAAAGTCGCTATTTTTCAATCCAGCAATTATGTGATTTGTTTTTTCCTCGGCTGCAAATTTTCATTTGTCCAAAGTGAAGGCCTGATGTTTTCTGTGCTGTTGTGTGTTTCTCTTTCCTGTTTTCCTAGGGTTATTGCCGCAAAAAATACTGTTTCCTCATAGGCTGCCAATTTAATGAAGAACATTTGTGAAAAAGCTCAATCTGCCATGCAATGTAATGAAAATGAATTCCCATGCTCATACAAAGAATAAGTCATTATGAATCTTTTTATTTTTTTTATTTTTATTCATGTTTCTAAAATGTTTCTGTCAAATATCTTGCATGTCTTCCAAAGTAATCCACCATAATAGCATCATTCTTCATAAATCAGTGTTGCTTATTTATTTGACTTACACACACTGTAAATATACACCTGTGATACAACGAGCATGGCTGAAAGACGTGAAAAGAAACCTAAATAAACAAACCGATAACGAGAAATGAGAAAAAATAAAAAACAACAGCTAAAGAAAAACACGAAAAGTGAAAATATAGGTTTAAAAAAAATAAGCATAGTGATGGTGTGTTATATATAAATGATGTTGGTCAGAAGAAATCAGATTCTACAGACAATACAAAAGAAAAAGAAATAGAATCGTCAAAAAAGTGACAAAACGTTGGGAATTGTGTAAAAAAATGTTGGAAAAAGCGACAAACACAACAATAAAAACTCTGCAGCGGTGTGGTGGCCCTGCATCCCGGCAAAGACTGGAGAGAACTGAGCTGCCCCCCGAGCCTCTGAAGTAGAAGTCACTTTCCCCAGGTGAAGTTTAAACACACGTTTAATTTAAAGTTAAATTTGTAATAAATGAAATGTACATGTTCCACATGTTTTCTTTCCTCGTCCCCTTACCGTGCACCACAGTAAATGATGGATGGCCTGTGCTGCCTGTCATTACCTTCCCGTTATGTGATAGCGGACAGTAGAGAGGGAAACAGCAGTGTTCACTTCCACGTAAAGTGAACCAGCCTGCTCCGCTGGCATTTCATCTATCAAATTAAGTCACGCTTAAAAAAACACAAGATGTTGAGCTTGGAATGAAAGGCAACCTTAAAATTACAGGTGTAGCGTGATGTCATGGTGACGTTTTTTTATAAGGTGTTATTTTAACATTACGCTCGTATAATGTCCAGGTTCTAAGTGGACCTAAATTGTCACATCAATAACGCTAGCTATTGGCTGTGTTCGTTTCCCACAGCTAGTTGTCGGGTTTGTTGTTATGATACTATTGAGTTGCTACTAAGTCTTTGAAAGATACATTTGGCAAGGTTTTTATTGGCCCTCAGCGCCACATGGGTATCGTATATCTGCCGAGGTTCATGCGGTTGTTAATCAATAGTGATGACTCATTGATTTCTTGGCCAGGTTCTGAAACTCCCCACCCACTGGAATTTCAGCTCCCAATTCCCTACGACCTCCTGGTATTTCCAGCTGCTCAGCCATGGAGGACAGTGTAACGAGTGAGGCAGCTCAGTTGCAACACTTTTCAGGCTAAAAAAGCCTTGTTCTTCAGCCAAGAGAGCAACACTGAGGTTAGTCCCGTGCTGCCAGGCAGTATGCATTGATGACTGATGACTACAGATTGCTAAAAGTCATTGTATTCAAGGCACATCTTATTATAATGAGCAGACATGTTTTTTAGTATAGATGTGTCCAATGAGAATCAGATCTTTGACCCCTACACTGTTTCTTTGCCATGTTTTTGCATGTCTTGCAGCGATGTTGAAAATTATCCATGAAATGGCTCTTCAGAGGGAAATAGGTCAATTCCACTGAAATCTGTTTTGATTTTCTTGTACTCCAAATTTAACGAGAGAATAAAATAATCCGATTTTAGAGCAGTGTATTTCTAAAGCTACTGAAGCCATAAGACATGATATACATAACAAATTACTGAAATATTTGACCCCTTACTGGGCCATTGGGGGGGTTTCTCAGTTGCCTGGGAAAGCTCACTAGATTCTGAGGAAGACTGCTTTTAATCCACTTGTTGACCACATCTTTCTTATGTCTCATTTTAGTTCTTTTTGTTGTTTGTTTTATCAACTGCTGTTTCCAAGGACCAAAATAAGTAAGTTTGTGGTCCTTAAAATGTTCTGAAAAATGGAAATTCTACAATTTCAGGACTTATGAGTCGATGCATAGAGTTGAAAGCTCCAGAACAGCTCACAGAGTGAACCTTGTGATGAGATTTTGTCAAAAATGAGGTTGTATACAAATTGAATGTGTTTGAATCAGAAAAGGTTTTTATTTCCACAATAAGTTACCCTTACGTGGACTATGCCTTGGTGAAAGGTACATACATAAACAGAAACAACCCCACATATGAAACATTATTATGAAATAAAGAATAAATACAGAAAAACAAATAGATACATACAAAATAACAATTGCATAAGAAAAAAGTGGCTGAATGGGATGAGTGCAGCATTTGCAAACAATATATAGGATGTGCAATGGCATGAAAATTTCACTTTATGAGGTTTTAACATTAATATGAGTTTCCCCAGCCTGCCTATGGTCCCCCAGTGGCTAGAAATGGTGATAGGTGTAAACCTAGCCCTGGGTATCCTGCTCTGCCTTTGAGAAAATGAAAGCTCAGATGGGCCGTTCTGGAATTTTCTCTTTATGACAACATAAGGGGAAAGGTTACCTCCCCTTTCTCTGCTTTGCCCGCCGCCCACAGCTGCCCAGAGAATTTGGCCCACCCATGAGGAAATAGAGCTACAACCGTGGACGCAAGCTGGTCAAGGCCACACCCCCACCCTCCACCTTGCCCCACATCTGGCTGTAATTCTGCACCAGGCTGAATTTTAGGAAAGAGACTTCAGAAACTGTATTAGGGGACCACAAAGGCCTATATAAAAGAGACTTCAGATACAGTATTAGGGGACCACTAAGGTCTATATAAAAGAGACTTCAGATACAGTATTAGGGGACCACTAAGGTCTATATAAAAGAGACTTCAGATACAGTATTAGGGGACCACTAAGGTCTATATAAAAGAGACTTCAGATACAGTATTAGGGGACCACTAAGGTCTATATAAAAGAGACTTCAGATACAGTATTGGGGGACCACTAAGGTCTATATAAAAGAGACTTCAGATACAGTATTAGGGGACCATTAAGGTCTATATAAAAGAGACTTCAGATACAGTATTAGGGGACCACTAAGTTCTATATAAAAGAGACTTCAGATACAGTATTAGGGGACCACCAAGGTCTCTATAAAAGAGACTTCAGATACAGTATTAGGGGACCACAAAGGCCTATATAAAAAGAGACTTCAGATACCGTATTAGGGGACCACTAAGGCCTATATAAAAAGAGACTTCAGATACCGTATTAGGGGACCACTAAGGCCTATATAAAAGCATCCAAAGAGCAGCATGTCATAGGACCTTTAAGTCCAAGATGAAGGTTAGTGCAATTGTAGTGACTGGGGTTAGGGTTAGGGTTAAGAGTCAGTGACAGTGGGGCTCTGGGGTCCTGTTGGTGAGGCTGACTGCTGAGGGGAAGACTCTGTTTTTATGGCGTGAGGTTTGGGTCCCGATGGACCACAGCCTCCTGCCACAGGCGAGGGGTTCAAACTGTTTGTGTCCGGGTTGAGAGGGTACCGGTCTGGTTAGACACAGCAACAAGTGTAATGCTGGCGGGCACAGAACAGACAAAAACCCAAAAGCACAGTAAGTAACACAGCGAGTAAAAGCAAGTCCACAATCTTTAATCCGAGAAAACAGGCAGAGATCCAAACCAGGCAAGGCAAACTTAACCAGGCAAGGGGCTGGCTAGGAATCAGAGGAGCATAGGTTTAATTTACAATAATCAAAACTGGCCAGTGCAACCCACCCCAAAATCCTATTATAATGTCCTTTACATAAATAAAGACATTTGCACCACAAATTGTTTTTGAAAAATTCACCAGAATGCAGAAAATGAAGTGTTTGACGTTCAAATTTAAATTGTGCTCCAAACTGGAGATCTCAACCCCCCCCCCATGTTAAACCCAAAGTTACACCCTTAGGAGGAGTATGCATTAGCTGAGTTAACCTTTAGCTGGGGAGGCTGTGCAACTGCCGCGCCGCGTCCTCTGTCTTACCGTTTATTGTTAAGACTCGTTACAGCTTTCACTGCACTCACTCCATACTGCCACAGCACAGCCACACCCAAGATTTTATTCTTTTGGCATTTTTTAGGTCTTTATGTGACAGGAGAGCTTAGACATGAAAGGGGAGAGAGAGGGCTGCAGGTCGGAATTGAACCGTACATGGGGCCCACGCTCTACCTGAGGCTTGTACTATGAATCCAGATCAACATGGCCTGGATTTCTTTCAGTTCCCTGGCTTCACCAAACCTAACAACTGCGGTCCCGCATAACCTGTGTCACAACGGTGGTTTATCAACTAGTTCAATCAACCATCAGGTTTTCCCAATCCAGCGACGCGCACGTTCACATAAAAGAGGCGGTGTTTGCACAGCACGACCAATCGCAAACATCTACCAGAGCTGCATATTTTACATAAGAGCAAACTATAATTCTACATAAATATGAAAAACACAGACACGGTTTTACAGGCAAAATGCAATACAGTCACTGCTTCCTAAAACAGGAAGAAAAGCTGGCAAAAAAACATAGCCAACGCTGTAGATGTGTAAATTACAACGCTTCTCATCAACCCATCAGGCCCAAGATCTGACCATAATTACACTTGTGCTTTCCATAAATTGTCGTTGCTTTAGCTTATTATTTCAGTGTCAACCCTGGCAGTGGGAAGCGATCATGGGAGCAAATAAAATATATAAAAACATAATTCAAACCGATGTGCGCATTGAAACCACACGGCTCAAGAAGCCGACAATTAGCCTAGACGTAATTCCTTCAGCTGAAAAATCGGGGAATGTTAATGGGGTTGTCGGTCTCTAAATGTTTAAACTTTTATGAGTGCACCTCTCTCTCTCTCTCTCTCTCTCTCTCTCTCTCTCTCCACGCACCGAGCTCCACCTGGTCTTCTGAGAACGGTGACGCCGTTATCAAATGGAGAATTGATTGGTCAGTAGGCGGTGCTTTTTCACCGGTTGATCTCTAATCTCCAACATAAGCTGCTCCCAACCAGGTTAGGTGTTCAGCATAAGTTACCACGACGATTTAACCCGGTAACAAGTGACCCAACGTCATGATATACAAAACCCTGGGTTGAACCTAGTGTTAATTTTGTCACCTATTTTTAATTTAGTTTTAGTCTTAGTTTTGTGCCAAATATCCTTGTTAGTTTTAGTCATATTTAGTCATTCACATATCTTTTTTTGCTAGTCAAGTTTTAGTTGACTAAAAGTCACGTCATTTAAGTCATGTTTTAGTCAAAAGAAAACTCAATATATCTTAGTCAGTTTTAGTCAAAACATTTTAGTCTTTTTTTATAAATTATTTCTGAGATTATTTCTGATAGCCATTTTATTTCTGATAACCATTTCAGTCAAACATGATGATATTTTGAAGGCGTAATAGCTGAATATTCTATCTCATGATGAAAAAGTAACGACGATTGTAGACAAAAATGAAGAGTGATTTTATCTTAGTTTTTGTTTTATGCAAAACATTTTAGTCTCGTCTTTTTTCGTCAACAATAATGCATGTTAATTTTGTCTTAGTCAGTGTTTTTTTGGACATTGGTGCAGTCTCGTCATCATCTCGTCTTAGTCATGAAAATTTAGTCTCATCTGACGAAATGAACACTAGTTGAACCTGAAGTTACCTCGGTAGCGCCAAATCTTGCTTCGTAGTACAGGCCTCAGGTGAGCTATCCAGGTGCCCAAGCCACAGCACTTCTGACACCATGTCATGTTGAGCATTACGGATTCACTGCGACAGACTTCTCACAGTCCTTATTGCCGAGCACCATTCCTTTCAATGTAAGAGCACCCTGTAATATTAACTTTGCGTCTCACTCCAGTTCTGTATATCTCACACACAGCATCAGAAGCCAACACTTATCTTGCTGGATGGGTCAAAGTGAAATGCATTTGTCTTCAGTCTTGCATGAAGTGTGATAGCAACCTGATGGTTACCATTTCTGTTGCTCCAGGTGGGGAACATTTGACAGCAACACAGTGCAGTGATTATAGGGCAGAGTTTAAAACGGAGTGAGCTCCACAGAGAAAATGTTAGGAAATTATAATTCATTGCTTGTAAGCCACTGGCTGTGCCAAAGCAACCAAGCTTTGAAAGGCTATAAACAGAGCCGGGCAGAGCAGCGCCGAGGGAGTCAACACAAAGTTCGGGAGAGCCAGCCAGCATCCCAATATTTCACACTTCAATGTTTCACCTAACCACAGAGCTGTGAATCATGATGAAATCTGCACGCTAAGTGACTGAGGAGACCTCCATGAACTAGCCCAGAGTCTGCACTCGCCTGGAGTCCCACAACCAAAAGCTCATTCCCTCCTTTCTCCATTTCTCTCCTTGGCCTGTAAACCGTATTAACATCAGAAGCAACAGTGAGTGCGAGGGTCATGTGTTAATGCGGAAAATGGCTACCACACTTTTCAGTGGGTCGCACTTCCCTCGCACTGAGCTGAACCAGAGGGAGGGAGGGAGATCGCAGGGTCTACTGGAAGGGAAGGGGGGAATTCAAGCGGACCGTGGCCCCGTGCATTGCATGGAAGTCAGTCAAGCATAATCAGTCATCCCGCATGGTACAGGAACATGCCCACTGTTAAGTTGTTTACATATCCCGAAAATGACTCTGGAGTAGGTAGTAAGTGCAAATCAATGAGCAGACAGGGAGAGATTTGGGCGAATGCTGCAGCCCCTGATGTAGCCCAGGCTGACAGTACATACCCATATGATGGATTAGTGCAGCTGGCAAATTACATCTCTCTAATTATGCTTTGCAAAGTGCGTTACAATGTATCACTCGTGCTTTAATCTCGGCTAAACACAGGGCTGAAGCTTAATGGAGAAAAGTCAAAGGTGGACACAGCACAGGGCTCAAGTTCAATTCTGGAGATTTATTTTGCTTTTCAATTAAAGCTTAGTGCAAATTAGGAGGAGACATACATAGGGATAATTCCAGTTTTATCAGAAGCTATGTTTGCACATCTGGCCATCATAACATTGTTTTATGATGGTAAGAGAAAACAAAAGCCAAACAATAATTATTACCCAAACTGTCGTAAAACATCCATCACAGTTTAGGGACCCACTTTCTGCTTTGGCTTTCCCCCACTGTACTGGTATGAGTTCAGTGGGGCCTCAAATAAAAATATGTATACAAAATGTCATCCAAACACCTCTAAAGTGTTTATACATAATGACTAGAGGTGTGACGAGATCTCGTCCCCACGATATCTCGCGATAATAAACATGACGAGATTTCTCATCGAGGTAAAAAATGTCTCGCGATATCAGTACACAAGAGCAGAGCAGCAGCCTTGAGATTAGCATAGAAAGTCCCCCGGCCGCTCTCCAAAAGTGAGTTTACTTTTGCAGTACCCTGGAAATCCAGAGTTCTCGCGAGAGCACAATTTGAATTTGCTCAGCGAGTCACTCTGGCATTCAGTAATGATGCTCATCAACTATGCCCTTGTAGCCGAGCTGCACCAATCACATCGGTGTATCTGATGTAGGCGGGCCAGAGGTGAGCTAAACGGATGACGACAGCGCTGCGACGTCAAAGTCATTAGTAAACATTGCAAGATGGCTACGGATGAACACCAGTAGTTTGAAACGGCTTTGGCCGCTACAGTGAACAAGTTAGACTTGGCTTTTTATCTAAAAGAGGAAGAGAAGACGGCACTCAAATCGTTACTTTGCAAAAAGGATGTTTTTGCTGTTTTGCCGACCAGATACGGCAAGAGTTTAATCTACCAGTTAGCTCCGCTGGTAGCTAAGAGTTTAATCTACCAGTTAGCTCCGCTGGTAGCTAAGAGTTTAATCTACCAGTTAGCTCCGCTGGTAGCTAAGAGTTTAATCTACCAGTCAGCTCCGCTGGTAGCTAAGAGTTTAATCTACCAGTTAGCTCCGCTGGTAGCTAAGCGTATGGGGCGTAGCGAAAACCCACTGGTAGTTGTGATTGGTCGTTGTGTTATCCAATTGCAGTGCAGTGAGATTTTCAAATGCATGCTTGCCCCTCTAGTTAGGCCATTTTCATTACTCATTGCCAGACCCTTAATCTTTTGGATTTGGGTCTGGATTTCCAGGCTACTTTTGCAGAGCGATAGCGTGCAGTTCACTGTGGCGCTGTCTCGCGCAGATCATTATTTTAACATCTCTGTTAAAACGAGTCGGGAAGCGGACAGCAAAACCTAACTTTACTCTTAACGATATTATACAAAGATAAATGTTCTCCCTTCGTCCTATAATGGTCATAAATCGATACTAGAGTAGCCTACTTCCTTGTTTAGTGTCTGTCCCTTCCCACTGTAAACTGTCCAATAAAAGTGAAAATGCAAAAGAAAAACACAAAAAGAAAAAAAGAGAGCTCAACAGAGAAGTTGAAAGCCCGCAGACGTTCTCACATTCACACAGCTGACATTGTTTTTCTGGTTAGTGTGAAAATGTATTTTGTGAAATGTAAAGAAAAACTTGCACCTATTACAACTTGGGTTTTTGTTTGGATTTCTGGTCTTCACTATGGGTTCATTGCTGAAAAATCACAGATTTTTCATTGCTGAAAAAATAAATCACACATGTATGACAATCATACAGGTTGTAAACAGGTTTGACTAACCATATTTTTTGAATGTAAAACCAAAAGTTAGTTCAAGCAATCTCCAACATCGGTAGTATTATATTATTTAAACTAATTGGGATGACAGTCAAAGAGTTTTTCTATAAATCAAACCTTTGGAATTACACTGAAGAGAAGCTATTGTGGCCACAAGTGACAATTATGGTATAATGGTAAAGCTATAACACGCACACAGTGAACTGACTCAGTATTGTCAGTTACGCAGCAATATCTAATTAAGGTTGGCTAATAGAAGCAATACTGTAGCAACCATAAGCTACACGGGGGATACCAGACTGATTAAGGCTGTGGCAGAAGTTAAAACTGAATTGAGCCAGAGTGCTGTTTACAGCTTTAGAATTCCACTTTCCATTTAAGAAGGGATGTATCAGTAATTCTTTCAAAGTCACATTGTAGATTGAAATAGCATCTCCTGCTTCTCCTTTTTAACAACCTACATAAAATCCAATGACTTGTTTTTTCATTTTATTTTATCTCGTAGATCCAAAACATCCAGTGTGCTCTCAGGTTTCGAGGGCCTCCTCCTACTGGATGGTAATCACAGGCAGGGTCAGTCGAGGTCAGGCCTGTCAGCGTGGCTCCCAGGAGAAGCTCTGAAGGCCAAAAAAATCCAAACTATTTTTGAATTCTACTGGGGGCTGAGGCTGAAACCAATTTGAGAATGACTGTAGAACAGGAAACTAATCAGCTAAATGCATGTAGGTGGAGTTTGGGCTTTCTCAGTTTGGTTAAAGTGCTTCACATCAAGAGATTTGTCTGGCATTAAAGAACAGCATAACTCTCGGTTGTCTGATGTAAAGAAGTGAACACAAACAGGGATGTGTGTGTGTGTGTATGTGTGTGTGTATGTGTGTGTGTGTTAGGGTGTTAGAACTTCTGGTATCTTAAGGAAGGCCATGGGTCAGAGAGTTGTTTTATTAGGCAACTAAAAGGCTGATTTGAATCCTTGTGCGTTTTGGCCATTATCATTTATCCATGGAGGAGTTTTACTTGACATATTGAGGTGTAGTGCAAGAGGAAGTCACAAAGCAGATGGGACAGTATGTGTCTGTAACCTGAAAATCTGTGAAAAGCTCAAAGATCACCAGATCAGTAGCCTTACTCCACAGCGTTGTGGAGTAAGGTCTGGCCCCTCCACACATACATTCCGGAATAGTTAAAAAAAAGGCTCTGGGTTGTTTGCATTTCTTTAAACCAATCAAAATCGTCTTCGGTGGTGCTAAGCTCTGGCCGCAGCGAAGGTGGCTCTGCAGAATAGTCTCTCGGGAAGGAACTTGTTTTGGTGGAACATTTGCGGCCTGCAAAAGAAAACGGCACATACAACAATACATTAAGAAGTAACTGTTTACACAATAAAGTAACGTAAGCTATTTGAATTAGCTGGAGACATGGTTAAGCATAATTTGCTCATACCAGTGTATCGCCGTGTGTAACGTTACTTGCCCTCAGCAATCCCCACAAATCGTTACCAAAACGTCCCAGTTAGAGAGTAAATGCCGTAACGTAAAAGGTGCACTATGAGTCCCTGCACGGTTTCAGCGCAATTTCATTCTTGTCTCAAATGGTAGGCATCTCTCCTTGATCCGCTAGCTGCCTGCCCCCTGAACACACCGTGAAAAAGCCCGGTCTCGGGAGACAACACAGGGGTCGTAAACGTCAAACAAACACTAAGGGGCACAGGCTGTGCACCAAAATACAACAAACCACCCCAGCCAATCACCGACAAGATGGTTGGGGTAGAGGGTGGGGGTTAGTCATGACAGTTTCGGAAACCTGGGGGGAGGGGCGAACTTGCTCTGTTTTGTTTGGAATTTACTTGGAACGTCAAGAGAAGTGACGTCATGCAGGAACTCATAGTGCACCTTTAAACATATTCTTCGTGTTTGTGTTCTAAGGTGAGAGCTGCCTCCGATTCAAACGTCATGCGGTGTGTAGCTGGAGCCTGAGGCAGTCACCTAGAGGGCTTGATGGGTCACACTGGTCAGGGCTGCATGCAGACAGACATGTGTCCTGGGAGCGCTCAGCTCAAAGTGTTGAGCTCCACAGTTGAGGCAGACCTATCCCTATTTCCTCACATCCGCAACAAGCACGGCCTCCATTTATCAAAACCAAGTCTTGGCCTGGGCTAGTGACACACTGGGACTGCGGTTGTCATCTAGGCCATACATTATGTCAGTTAAAGCTGTTTTTTATTAGCTGGATGATAGATAGTTCTTTAATTGTTTAGTTATTTTTTTTTTCCCCTCATGTGAGAAAATACGGGCTTGAACGTGGGAACGCGTGCACTCCGCTGTTGCTATGTTTGGATAGAAAAATGGGAAAATCTTACAGAACATGTACGATAGGATTTCTAATGTGCGTGCAGAAAGCTGATAGCACAGTGAAGTGTATCCAGCTCTTGGTTGAGACATGGTTTCAGTTCGACATGTAACATAGATGGCTTTAGGATAAATAAACAACTTAATCGGTGTGTGGAGTTGAATCTCTCAGGACTGAGGTGGAGAGGTTATGGTGCTGTGTGCTCTGACACAAGTCAGAAGGTTTATTTGGGGTGCCACCTTGGATTTTAGAAAACAAGACCTTAGTTTCTCAACAGGATCTTTCAAAACACCTCCGTCTAATGTGGTGCAGTCGTAATCGTTTAGGCTTGGAACCATTTAGAATGGATTAATGTCTACTTGTTACCTGACATTATCAGTTGCATATACTGTATGTAATCAGGTTACCCAAAAAGTAGGGCTGAAACCGTTTTCATGAACGGGTGCGTATGATATCATACGAAAAGTAGGATATCGCTGGCTGGTCATGTGGCATCGGCTACAGATCTCCGTGACGCCGAGCGGTAGTTGCTAGCTTTTTAAAGTGATGGTTCGGAGTAATTTCACCCTAGGGTCCTTTGCCCCATGACCTTGAGCCAAACACCCCCGGAAGCTTTTTTCATGAAGACACTAAGTACAACCCTTTTGAACCATGCGCCCGGGCACGGACAATTTTTTCCGCCGTCAAACTAGTAAAAGTGGATTTGGATACGTCCTAAACGCACCTGCGCTTCATGTGCTTCACGCTGTGTGCTTTGATCGTAACAATAGGGCCCTTAATGTATGTGTACAAACACAAAGAAGAATATGTGAGAGTCATTGTCCGTGATGCTTTCACAGCATCTTCTTCTCTGACACCACCCGCAGAAAGTCCAGCTCCACCCACCGGACACAGCCAGTTGAGCTTGTTGATTCTGTTGGCGTTGACTGTCCATACCCTGCTGCCTCAGCACATGATGGAAAAGAAGGCTCACAGTCACCTATTCTCTGGTAACTGAACTAGCACCATGTGGAGCACCGTAGCCGGTGTCCGAGAGCTCTGTAGCGGCTAAACACATCTACTAACTGCCGCTGATACAACCGAGCTGTGAAGGAGGTCTGTAGCCGGCGGCAGGAAGCTCTGTAGAGGCTTAAAGTGATGGTTTGGAGTAATTTCACCCTAGGGTCCTTTGCACCATGACCTCGAGCCAAACACCCCCCCCAGAAGGGTGCAAAATAGGGCCCCTAAGCTGTTTCTATAATGGACATACAGTATTGATATTGTCATCTTACTGATGAAGTAGTTGGACTGCCCCTTTAAGGAGCTGCTTTGCACGCTTTTTATTCTGTTTCCTTTGTGTTTCACTGTGCAGCCATGTACATGTGTTCATATCCTCGTCATAGTTTGTATAAGGGTATAGCCGTTTTTTATTTTTCTCCGTAGGCAGCTCTGCAGCAGCTACTGGTGTGGTGGGAAGCTGCAGAGCTGAGGCAGAGCAGCGGACTGGACCCAGGATTATTTGTCTGTTACAAGCTCTGCTTTAACTCCGATGTTTTCCAGATGTTATTACCACATTATTGCTGCTGGTAGAGCCCCAACTGTGAAACCAACCACAACAGTCCCAGCCTCAGTACCAGTGGTGGAAGTTTGCCTCGGTGTTGTTTCTTTTGGCTTCCGGCCACCGGGGCCTCTAAAGGCTTTAACTGATTTATTTAGGAAATCTGAGACTCCAGAAAAGAGATGATGAGGTTTTTCAGTAGCACGTTGAAGGCATAGACACTCTGATACTATATGCACTGATACTGTATCAATGACAATAATGTCCATATAATAATGGGATATATAATGTTCAATATACTCACTGTACTGAATTTTTTAGTGTCAACTGATCAGTTTTTCTGGAAGTTGTTGAAGCAGGCTAAACTGCAAAGTGTAACACTTTCCTTGACCACAACTCATCACGAGGTCCACTTCCTTATTGTTTCTGTCATGGCCTTCCTCAGCGGATTGAGTTTTCTCAGTTACTGACATGGTGTTGTCGATCTCTTGTGATTCACATGATAACAGTTTGTTAACAGCTGTCTGTAGTCTCGCATTGCCAGACCTTCCTCCACTCTGGCTAGTCCACACAGGATTCCGGGATGGGAGAAAAACGTGGTCTGGTTTATTAAACCAATCACAATCGTCTTGGGCGGTGCTAAGCACCGAACAGAGCCACAGTGCTGCTGCAAATTAGCCTGTGGAAGGAACTTGTTTTAGTGGAACGTGTATGTTCAATAGTTGTTTTAGTCGTGCAACAGAAAAATCAAATTGGACAAAGCTAGCTGTCTGGATTTACCCTGCAGAGATCTGAGGAGCAGTTAACCATAGTCCTCATAAATTGATTGGAGTTTAAAATTACAACACAAAGAAAGCAGAAGGTAATGGACATGGCCGAAAAAGAGAGACATAATTTCCGGCAGCAATCCCAGAAGTGGAACATCGTGGATATAGATTACAGCTGTCTGTGACTTAAACTGCTCACAGCCTCCAATGGGTAAAAGTCAAAGATCATGGACCATGAGGAAGTGGACGACTAGTAAATGATCAAGACCATAGTGTATACTGTACAACCACCACAAGAAAATATGTGATGACAAGTGAACTATGTGTTGAGAAAGACTGCAAGATTTAAAAGCACAGGTCACACTTTATTTTACAGTACATTAAAAACACGTAATAAGGCGTACTTTGTATGAAATTAGACCAAAGAAATAATATTGTTTTTATTGGATAGAAAACAGTTGTATCCTAATTAAAGGCCAAATGCCTAAATTATGCTGTAATTAGTACACAAATAAGATATAATAAGCCTTACTTTGTATCAAATTAGACCAAAACAAGAAACTATTTGGTCTTTATCAGACAGAAAACACAATTATACGCCAATAAGAAACCATAAACCTAAATTATGCTGTAACTAGAAATACATATATTGCCATATATATATATATATATATATATATATATATTAATTAGTATACCAAATTACAATCTATTTAGAAACCAAATACAGGTGCTTATTAGAAGAAAAGTAAAGAATGAACATCCATCCATCCTTAATCTGTAACTGCTTATCCTTTACAGGGTAACAGGGGGTTGACGTTGGGTGAAAAGCAGGGTACACCTGGACAGGTAACCGGTCTCTCGGCTTACTATCACACCTTAGGGCCATTTAGAGTGTCCAATTAAGCCTGATTAACCTAACCTGCATGAGAAAATGCAAAATTTCAAACAGAATGGCCCAAGTCAGCCAGCTGGATCGAACACAAAACCATCTTGCTGTGGGGCGACAGTGCCAACCACTACATCTCCCTGCCACTACTCTGACTGTCTGTCAGTCATTAACCCAACCTGTATGAGGAGAAGAGCAGATGATAACAGAACACGTTTATTTATCATTAGAGAGACTCCCATGCATGAAACTATTAGTCACCAAAAAAAAATATTCACAAAGAACAAAAGAAATAAATGAAGATGACCACTATTTGCTCTATCAACTTTACTCTCTTTATTCTTCCTTTTGCTCTCTACCTCAAGTGTACTATCTATTATTTACAGCAGGGGTATGAAACTCATTTTAGTTCATGGGCTACATACCCTTCATCTCAAGTGGGCCAGACCAGTAAACCACTCCACAAAGATCAGAAACTTTATCTGCCACAGAGTTTCTTGTCAGCTTGATGTTGGCAAGCGCAAGTTGTTTCTCCTATGACAGTGTTCTGAGGCCATTGTAGGAAAAAAATTATTAAAAACGTTACAGACGTGGGAGAGAGGGCTAATACTCACTAAAAAACTCAGAATTTCTAAGATTAAAGTCGTAAATTTAAGGAAAAATAACTTGGATAATCTCTGAGATTAAAGGTACAATGTGTAGTGTTTTAAGTATTTTATTAGCTAAAATCAATGTCTTCATTCATAAATATGTCCTCATTGGTGTAAAATTACCTCTGCCAATGATCTGACCTATCCTCTTAAGCGAGGGTATTTCTTATCTGTATTTACATCGGACGGGCAAGTCCAAAGAGGCTTCCATGTCGTTCCACCATTTTGAAAAACTATAATTGCTGAGGAGGAGCTCAGTGAGAGGTACTTGTCACTGCCCAGGCAAATTTGAAAGCCTGCACTGCACTTTAGTTCATAATGGAGGATCATACTCATGCCTAGCCACAGGAGATGGAATCCTCGTCGCCAAAAAAGTGAAAATTGGAAGACATGTTGTCCTAGTTTTTTGGTACATAATGGCTACCGTAGTTGCAACACGCATTTGAAAAAGCGAGGCGCTAGAGAGCACTATTCGCTTGAATGCAAAATACATTTTCATCGCTAGATGGGAGAAATTCCTACAGAGTTTACCTTTGAAGTGGTAAATTTGGAATTGGAATTAATTACTTCCCTGCAATTTTCACACTTTTCAAAGTCATCCAGTGGGCCTGATTGGACTCTTTGGCGTGCCGGTTCTGGCCCACGGGCTGTATGTTTGACTACAGCATCAGGAGGAAGGGAGAGAATGCAGTTTGATCATTGATAATATTAAATGTGTTTATTGTTGTCTTGTCCTTAAAGGAATAGTTTGACATTTTGGGAATATACTTTTTTATGGACCCACATGTTTTTCAAAAGTTTGACCTGTCTGTAGAGCTAGAAAGGTCAGCAGTTCACCACAATAATCAGGAATCATTCTAAACCATGAATATCCAGACTAAATTATGTGTTTATCTGTCCATTTCTGTTGAGATATTTAGCTCTGCCTCAAGTTGTTGGACAGACAGACGGACAGACAGACAGACAGACAAACAGACAGACAGATGGATGGATGGATCAGTGGACCAACATCGCCACCTCTGGGCCCTGCAGTGATCATTTTATCACACAACTGATCAGTGCTACTACTTTCTAGAAAATAATATGTTTTTATCACATTAAACTGGAAAGAATGTGTGTACAGACTAGATGCCATGATAAGAAATAATCTTCAAATTGGTCCTGACCAGAACTTAACGTTCTGTACATACATACATGTTCATACCACAAAGAAAATAAATACATTGTACAGTCCTACAGTAATTGTTTCCAGACTAATGTTAATGTCCTCAGGGCCCCAAAGATGTAGTTCTCTCAGGGCCATCAACGGGCTCATGACTCGGGTAAAGCAGTACAGTACATCTACTCTTATAGAATTTAATGCAATACGATACAACAGATCTGCCACAAATTCTGTATTTAGGACGATTATAATGTTTAGTTTTTCTTGACACTGTCAGAGAGGTGAACTATATGTTTATTACTGAGGTGGTGGTTAGTGGTGGTGTTGTACTGGACTACTGAACCGTGTTTCTAACTTTCTTTCTTTTGTAAATGGGATGAGCAAAACGTTAGAAACATCTGTCGATAAGATGCTGTTCAGAAAAATCGGAGGATCACCAAAGTTGTTACAATTCATCCTTTGGGGAACAGGGATAACTCAAGCAAATCCTACGGCAATCCACCAAATAGCTGTCAGGACATTTAACTCGGAACCAGAATGTTAATCTGTTGGTGGCAGTATATGAGAAGTCTATGATCAACCAAAGTTAATAAGATTAGTCATCGGGGGTCCTTCGATTTCTGCACCAAATATCATGGCAATCAATTCCTTAGTTGCTGAGATATTGAAGTCTGGACCAAAGTGGTGGACCTGCCGACTAACCGACCTGCATTGCAATCCCTAGAGCCATGCTGGTGGTGCAGCTAACAACAAAAACCTTGTATCCTAGCAATTGTAAGTGTACACAAATAGTAAATGAGAAATTACTTAAAATACACACAGGACATTAAGAGAAAGAAGGATTTAAAAAAATATCTAAACACCCAATACTTTACATGATTAGCCTCATGACAGAGCCCACCTCTTCACCGGGAGCGTGCCTATGTTCCCACAGCCCTATGTTCCCACATTTCTAAAATGTCTTTTTCACTGAAAATTAGGCCCTATGTTCCCACATTTCCTTTGTCATAAATTTGTATCAGATTTTATCCCCCTTTCTCCCAATTTGGTAGTCAATTACACCCAACCTATTATCCAGTAGCAATGGACTACAGATGGAATGTAGCTTTTAGCTAAATCTGGTGCGCCCATCTCTTTGTTTATTGCAAACATTTAATGTAAGTGCTTTAACATTGTCCTTTTAAATATAACAAACTAAACTAATTAGCGCAGAGGTCTCGCATTGACTAGCTTCTGGTCAGATCAGTCGAATGAAGCGCAGGGGATAGGGTTAAGGTTAACCTAACCTAACCCTAACCCATAGGGTGTAATTTTAAGAAAAATCTTAGAAATGTGGGAACATAGTGCCTAATTTTCAGTGAAATAAAATTCTTAGAAATGTGGGAACATAGGGCTGACCCCTCTCCAACTACAGATGTGAACTGGTCGAGTATATTGTTCCCTCACTAATCATTGGGATGTCAAAAACAACAGTGCTGATCATAAAAACACTCATGTTATCTTGAGGATGGAGCTGACCGAACTCCCTTGGCTGTGTTTTTAAGATCACAAGTTATTCCCATTATTACACACAAATGAATTTATTGGTTCTCTGAAAAGCAAAAAAATGACACGAACACTTGCTGAAGAGGTTGAACTTGATGGATTCTCACACACACACAAAAAAAACTCTTGAAGAATGAGGAGCAGCTCCCATGGATGGATGACATGGAGGAAGCAGCTGTTTGTAAATGAACCAAAAGAAATGACATAGCAAGTTTCCTTTAATACATCTTGGACAATGTGCAAGTGGTAATCAGAAGAGCAGTGTCTGGAATAAAAAATGGTGTGTACTGTGCAAACAAGGAATCCATCATTGACAAGATGGAGGGTTGAAATTCTTCAAGCCCTCAGAGATTTGGCATTCCATGGACAACAGACCAAAAGAACTAAATACAAAAACAGAACAAAGGGATTGTCTCAAAATCAGACCCTCTGATGAAATCCCTCAACTGCAATAACAATATTTACACTAACATCCACATTTCAATGTTTTATTTATTTATCGAAATGCCTGTAGTAGTTGCTGAGAGGTACCACTTGTTGTAATGGTTTAGTACAGCCAATAACAACCTTTTGTTGTTTCGGCCGGATGTCCGTTACCTTCCTCTTTCTTTGTGTTGGAATTTTAAACTCTGGTGGATTTCTGAGGACTATGGTTAACTGCTCCTCAGATCTCTGCAGGGAAAATCCAGACAGCTAGTTAGACTATCTTTCCAATCAGAGTTTTCTGTTGCACGACTAAAACTACGTTCAGACTGCAGGCAAAAGTTGCCCAAATCTGATTTTTTTGGGGTCAAGCCAACCATGTGATTAGCAATAAATAGACATAAAACAGCATTGTGATGCATTCATTTTAACTTTGAAAAGTAAATGCATTGTGCCAAACACAATGGAAGATTTTTTAAAGGAAATGTTTCAGAATACATAAGGGTGTTTTCATCAGATGTAATAGACATTGTCCTGGTCTTGGTTTCCAGATGCAAGGCAATCCTCTTTTCTTCATCACCTAGGAAGCTTTTCATGCCCTGTGACTTGAGGACTTCAATGGTCTTTTTTTGGACGCGTCAATATTTTCCTATGTGTTCTTGTGGCTATACATAGGTGAGTGAACAGTGAACATCAAAGTGAGCGCGTATGTTTTCTTAACCCCTTTCCCTCTGCAGCGTGGCATGTGTACTGTTTGAAAAGGTCCCATGGGAACAGAGTGGGAAAGCCCTGCTCCATTCTGGTTCCTAAGCCCGACACAGAGACCACATAAGCCAACAAGATACCGCTTTCTGTTTGACCCAAGACGACAAGGTTTCCCCAGTGTCGCCACTTTGAATTAACAAACTTCAAACAGCATTGCTTCAATGAGTTCTTCATGAACTTAAACCTGTCATATGGTTTGCCCCCAGGTCACATCCCCCCGACCCCCCCTACTGTCCCACAGGATCTGTTCCTCAGGGAATGCTTTGGATGAGAGGAAGCTGAATCAACATGGAGGCTTTGACTCCTGTCAGTTTGCTCCGGCGGGCCTCACACCAGAGGCAGAGGAGCAGGTGGAAAAACTTATGAAGATCCTATGACTTTCAGCTCCCAGGAGGAAGTGACATGATGTCCCACAGAGTTACGGGGCGGGGAAGGGGGGCGGAGGGATTGGGAGATTTGATTATGTGTGTGTATGCTATCGGTTAACCATGACTCCATCATACCCTTTTCCCACTACAATTAGTGTGTAGGTGCAGTTTTTTTTTAAACGTGGGTGAATCTCTAAAAGTAGGCAATAGACTTCTTTCCCATTGCCCAGTCCTTCCAGAAAAATGCAGAGTTTTTTTGTGATTGTTGCGAGCAAAAATCCTTGATTATGCAGCACGTTTTCTTAAAAAATGTGATGGAATATGCGGGATATTTATGCCATTTCATGCAATGAAATTGCGGGAACTTGCAAAAACTGCGGTTTGATGAAAAAGAGAATTCACCCAACACCCTGCTTTTCAATGATGTTCACGTCGTGTAATTACGTCACTTCATAACATTCCCATGGCAACAGGGGAAAATGGCTGCTCTTGTGTGAAGTAAACGCAACATTTTTCATCTTTCTGCTGAGCTATATGTGACTTTTTTGCAACAAAAATGCAGGGATTATGAAATCATGGAAGCCCCGCATATTTTGCGCGGAAATCAGCAATTTATGCAGCGAAAGTGCGGCGTATTTTAAAAAATGCGGCCCCCGCATTAATATGCGGACTTTGGCTGATTATGCATTGAATTATGCGATTGCATAATCGCGTTTTTCTGGAGGGACTGATTGCCTGTGGACGAGTATGAACGCATGCCGGAAAACAGGAATAGTTAACAGTAGAAAGCAGCAGTGAAAATGATACGGTGGTTACTTCTTTTGGAAAGGGTTGTCAGTCTTTTCAGTCAACCTACACTGTCCGCTCTGTCTTGACAGCTTTGCGGTTTTACAGCACAGCCAGTTCCCCACGTTGCTTTGTGAATCAGCTTTGCTAAGACATCTCTGCATATCATCTGCAATGCTGCGAAACTGTAAATACGTTGTACTAATTATGCCCTATACTTAAATTTGTTTATCTTTAGAGTGTCCTGTACTTTGTCCCCCTATGCTTTGCTGCTGCAACAGAGTGAATTTCCCTGTTGTGGGATAAATAAAGGATTTTGAATATGAAATCTTTGCCTTGTGCTGTGATAGATTAGCCTTGTCCACTTTTAAATACATGCATGCATTCAGTGCATATACTTTTTTAAAAGCTGTTTCAATGAATAGATGATTGTAAATTGTGAAATACACCAGAAGTAGTCTTGCTGTGCCAGGCCTTCCTCCACAGCGCTGCGGAGGAGGGTCTGGTGAGTCCACACAGCATTCTGGGATGGGAGAAAAACGCGCTCTGGTTTATTGGCATTTCTTTAAACCAATCACAATCATGGGTGGGGCTAAGCGCCGTACGGAGCCACAGCAAAATAGCCTCGTGAAGGAACTTGTTTTGGTGGAACGTTTAAAAGTTGTTTTAGTTGTGCAACAGAAAACTCTGATTGGACAGATAGTCTAGCTAGCTGTCTGGATTTACCCTGCAGAGATCTGAGGAGCAGTTAACCATAGTCCTCAGAAAACCAACGGAGTTTAGAACGCCAACACAAAGAAAGAGGAAGGTAACGGACATCGGTGAAAAGACATGCATCCGGCAGATTTTCCTGCGGCTAAGGATCAATCCCGGAAGTGGAACGTCGAGGATATAGATTACACCAGAAGTAATACATAGTACAGTATGCTCCAGCTTCATTCTAACGCTGCGAGGATGAGGCATAAACAACAGCACAGGCCTGCATTTGAACAGTACAGCCTTCAGCAGGAATGTAGTTACTGCTTCTTGATTTATACAGGTAGGTCTGAAAACAAAGCAGCGGAAAGGTCTGAGTTACTGGAAAGGGATAAGGCTCACTGCAGCATCCACTACAGGCAGAAGTCTTCACTGATTGGACAACCTGATCTCACGGAAGAATTCCGTTAAATAAACACGGCCCCTTAAGTTAAAGGAATACGCCACCGTTTGTTGAAATAGGGCTTATCACGGTCTACCCTGGCTGTAGATAGGTGGGCCAACGCATTTTTTGTCTCAGTGCAAGTAATTAGGTTGTTTTTTTGTCTTTTGTTGGCTCACTTTTACTCACAACATGCTAACCGGCAACATAGGATTCCATTAACAACGCTAAGCTAACTAGCGGCGGCGCTGCCGGTGTTGCACCGGACTAAAACAAAGCATGCACAAAAAATGCGTTGGCCCGCCTATCTACAGGTAGGGGAGACCGTGATAAGCCCTATTTCAAGAAACGGTGGCGGTTCCCTTCAAGGAAACGGTCATGGTTGGGCTTACGGTTCCGTGACACGCGAGAACTACAGGTCAGAAAAGAAGAAAGCGACTTTAGGAAACTTGACATGCGGGACACAAACCCATCATGTTTGACCCATCCACCACCCCAACCAACCTCCTTACGTGGAATTTCAGCCTTACATACTACTCGCTACCGTAGTCTATCTTAACGCTACGTCATCTTCTCATTGACTTTACATTGGCATTGTTTTCCGTGGGGGCCACATAGATTTTTAACACATTCCGTGCCATCACCACGTAATGCGCTGTTAACAATTTCTGATCATTTCACAGAATACTGTGCAACCAGGCTGGATTGGACTTCACTTTGAAAAGCATGACAAATAGAAAGAGGAGAGACAGCCACGGAGGACGCACTTATCTAAGTGGTATTCAAATAAATGAATAAGTGAAGCAGTACTGTTCCCCAAAAGGTGGCAGTTTCCAAATTGGACCAAAAAGGGACGTTGAAGGTTCCTGCGTATTTTAGGGGAAAATGTGTATAATTTACAATAAATCACAAAAACTACCCCACGGATCCCTTCTGTAGCAGGGGGAAACATTTACAAAAAACATGTTTCACAGCTTTGTCTCCATTCAAAGTGCAGACATAAAAAATAAAAGAAATAATTCCCCAGGTGGAGAGAGGTTTTCTGTATAACTCCGAGTACACCATCAGATCTTGAATCCGAGCATCACAGGCAGTAAGACCCCTCTGGGGGTCCGGCTGGAGCACATGAGCACTCTGGCCCCAGAAGATTCAGCTGTCCAACTGCTAGAAACAGTCTGACACAAAGACATGTGGAGGAACAGCTTACTGATGCAACTGAAGAAAACAAAAGGCCCTCTAAATACAAATAAACCTCGGTAACATCTGCGGAAAGAGACAGAGGAGGGCTTGGCGAAGCTAACTGCTTCTGCCAGAGCCGCTGCGACCGAGCCGGGAACATGTGACCAGAGAGTAAATAAAGCAAACGGCATGAGGTGGGAATGTGGCGTGGGGTTTGGACCCCTCAGGCAGACGGATGCTCTGGCCTCCACGGTAGAGGTCTGGCCTGTCAGAGGACTGGACATCCACAGCTGTGTTTTCACTGTGTTTGTTCCTGAGGGCCACATGGAGAGGCTTCAATAACCAATAACTCCTCTAAGACGACTGTGCTCCATCGCACGCACGCACGCACGCACGCACACAAACACACACACACGCAGGCACACAAGCACACATACATCTACACACATATACAGTACATCTACACACACACACACACACACACACACTCCTAAAACCAAGAAAAGAACAGCTATGTGGCTGGTTCACTCCGTCTATTAAAGGGTAAAGTCGCTGCTATGATCTGGGAATTATTGTCATTAGTAATTGCAAATCAGAGACTTTTTGCATACTCTTACACCTATTGGTTGAAATGGTATTGTTTTGGAAAGGTTTTGAGTATTTGGTGCACCTTTCAGTCCAAAAGACTGCAGGGCACTCTAACATGATAGTGCGGATATCGAGTCGAATATGCGTATGCACATGCACTGTATGTAAAATAAAATAAGATAAACTTCATTGTCCTGTGGGAAATTTGTCTCGGGCAAGAAGCGCTGACAACAGCTGCATACAAACACATACAGTACAAGACTGTATATAAGACAACAATATACTTTAGGACAAGACAAATAAATAGAGATCATCCACTAGTTGAGAGGATATTGCACAGGCCCTGACATAATAGAGTATTACACGTGCCCCGTTATAAAATAAATCACACATAGTCAGAGAATTGCATAAATAAAGAATGCAAATGGTGGATATAAGAAAGAAATATGTGTGTGTGTATTTATGTATATATGCATATAAATAAGTGAAGAATTACTTTAGTTTTTATTTTTCTAAAATATACAAAATAGAAAATGGGGGTAGGACCAGAAAAGTTTTTTTTTTAAACTTCTTCCTACTCTTTTTTGAGCATGGACATCCTTATTGGAGTCATTTACTATAATTGTTTGCTTAGGATTTTTTATGTTGGTTTTCTTGCCTGTACAATGTACATGTTCGTATTTATGTTTTTATAAACATTAGTTTATAAGTAAGTAAGTAAAGCAATATGCTGTATTATACATTAATATATAAATATGATGCTGTAGGCTACACAAAGCTGTTGTAAAAGTCTTTCACCATACTTACTGTGACAATAGTGTTGCTACATATGTATTATTGTTTGTACGTATGTTCCATCATGTAGCATGCAATGCCTTCCGAGATGCAAAACACTAACAGGCATTAAAAGTTGTCCGACTATCAACCAAACGGAGTCTCGCCACCGTCCGCAGGTAGCAGGGATCATATCCACAGGGTAACAAGCACTGAGTCTAGTCTGTCTGACTGGTACATGAAGGAATCTAGCGAGCCCTGAAGCCCCCAGCCGAGCAGTCTTTGGTATTCTTCGGCATACATGCTGCAGTTGGACTATTCTGTCCTCGCGATTGCGTGTCTTAGCAAGGCTAGACGGATAGTGAACAAAAACTCCAATAAAACCGTGTTCTGGCTTTATCGATGGCTGTTTCAGTAAAACTGAAAGATACACAAAGCATGTATCAATATACTGCACGCTTTTATGCATATTAAATAATGACATGTAAATAATTCCATGTACGAAATGCTCATAAACTTAATGCAATCAACATGATATACACTATTCCAATACCCATGCATTTTACTCTACATGTATTTTAACTTCTTCTCTCCAGAGGTCAGAGGTCAATGGACCCCTTTGAATATGGATGCAAGTTTTTCCCTTGAAAAAATGTTGCCTAACTTTGGAGAGCGTTATTTAGTGTCATATGATATACCAATATCTAGCTTCACTCTAGCTTTGAAACGGAACCAACTACAGCCTCTGAAAGACACAAAAGTCTGCCTAAAAGATTAAGGGCTTTTGAGAAAACATTTGGGGCTGGAGCCCCGAAAACCGCCCCCCCATGGCTCCGCCGCTGTTCATGCTAATGAAGGAACATGTCAGCCTGTGCAGCAGTGTGGCTCATTAATGAGTTTTAACAACAATGGAGCTCTATTTTATGACACAGAGGAAGAAGATATATCAGATTGCCGTACACACAACACTTAATGGTAGATACTTGTTGGTTTGGATCTGCAATACAGAATATCACCTGTCATTTAAGATGAATACACCAAAGTCATAATGAAACATACACACATAATCATAATAAAACAACCTGGAGGTGTTTTCTCATCCCCAGTTTATTGATATTACTGTACGTCTGTTCTTGACCATTCTACACCAACAAGTCTGTTATTATTGTTCAAATTCATGCTTCGTGGCTGATGGTGTGCCATGCAGTTGCATTTCAACAGCCGAGGGCAGCCTTTTTCCACAGTTTGAAGGCCGTCAGACTGCACTGAGTGAGAGTGCTGAGACGGAATTGTGTTTTTAGCTGCCGCCGCACATGACTACAATGAGCTAGGCCGTAAATCTTTCTACACACACACACACACACACACACACACACACACACACACACAGTGTAGGAAAAATGACCAATGTGAATGACCGTGTTGTGACCCAAAGTGTTTAGGTTGTGCTGTACATAACGAAGCAGCAGCATCTGCAGAGAGCTAGACATCCCCGACGCTCCTTTTCCCATTCTACCTCCAAGCTGCCAGCAGCGTGCTACTTTATTTGTTTTTTTTGAGGACTTTCCAAAGGGGAGATCTCTCTCACTAAGTATCCCTTTCACTTGCCCCATTTATACACAAGATTGATGCTCAATTGAGGATGAGAACTTCTGTTCCCCACTTCTGCTTCCCTCCACATTTTTACCCAGAATCCCTTAACTTAAAAGAGAGATGGAGCAGGGATCCCCCTACTACATATATTGTAGAAATCAAAGTTGCATAACAAACTGGGCCTACAATAACGTGTAGGGCGGCCTAAAGCCTTTATACATACCCTTTTTTGCATGGAATACTAAGCTATTAAAATAGCCTTATAATTGTAAAATATAATTGTAAAAAACTGCACCTGAATGTCAGTAGTTTGTTTATGTTAATGAAGAGAGGCATTTACACAGCATACATTGTTAAAACCCATTACATAAAGCTGTACTCTATTTTACAGTAATGCAGGTTTTTCAGCAGACTACTGTCAGTTTGCACTACCTTAGATGTATTATGATGTGAAAAAATGAATAGAAATGTAATAAAATTAAACATTACACCACTTTCATCAAATATTCAACATTAACTGATCAGGAGAAATAACACTGTGACTTTTGACTGAGCCCTGTGACTTTCCAACAACAATTGCTAATAACATTTGCTTCAAGCAGAAGCTCTAGCTTAGGGGCCCCTGGGCCCGTGTCCTTTGGGCTCATTCAGCAATTTATACATACAGGATGTACAACATTTAACAATACAAGTGAGATGTGCTTTTTTGTGAGACAGGCCTCATAAAAAATATGGACAGCATCAGTCTTTGTGCCCCAAGACGATATATGTTTACATTCAAGTCCTCTAGTGCAAGTGGTTTTCTACACACTTGTTATGAGTACACTTACTAGTTTTATTGACTTCCTTGTTTGCTGTGAGAATGATTGAATCATTAGTCCTTGTTGTGTTAATGGGCCGGACACTTTTATATAATAAATCCCCTTTGACTGAGATTGCTGTGCTTCTGCAACACCCATACAATTGTTCAGCCCCTGTTTGTTTGTTTTGTATTTATTTAATTCAAGGGCTCCCTCCTGTATGTGTTATTGTTGTGGTTCATTACATACATTTAGAACAGATTATTAGAATAGAGAAGATTATCCAAAATAATTTGGGATCTTTCCTTTTGCGAGAATGAACCCCTGCTCTAGTGGCATAGGAACTATGATTAGACCAAAGGAGGAAGTCATCTAAAATGATAAACTCTGATGTTGAACATGGTAAACATTAGGGGTGTAAATCACATGTTTTATTACGATACAATATTATATAGATTTTTTTGGACAACGATACAATATTTACTGATATCCCAAAGTCTGCCACGATACGATGCTGATTGGATTGAATTCAGGGGCCTGCGACCGATATGAGACGATACCATAAGCCCATTTAACACAATCAGTTACATTTATGTCAACTCACAAAAAGCAACTAAAATATGATTTGACAAGTTCATTACTAAGCTCTTCCAGACATTTAAATTAAAAACAAACTACTCTTTTTAATATAAAGAATACATAATAAGTGGCAAATTCAAAATAAAGGCACATCTTAAAAATACCGATATGTACAGTAACAATATTTTTACTTCGTATCGATAATATTGGACTGTTGGATTTAATCGATATATTGATCCAGATCGACGTATCGTTACACCCCTAGTAAATATTACCTACTAAACATCTGACTGTTAACATTGTCATTTTGAGCAAAGTACAGCCTTAGAGCGCTGCTAGCATGACATGATTTAGTATCATTCAGTATTATTCAAGTATCAGATGCATAATAACATGTGGAGTCATTTGAAATGTTAAAACCACTTAATTTTCTTTAATGTACAGTTTTGAATGCAAACAGCAGGGGGCAGCACATTGACTTTCCTTCCCACTTGGTGATGTGTGTGTCTCCCCTTGGACAGCAAAGAAAATGTAAAATGACATCTTTTAAAAGCTACCCTGTTGGAATGATTTCATAGAAATAAATATGCAGCAGATCCCGTGGGAGATAGTCTGCTCTCTGGAAATGGGAGTGGGCAGCTGCTTGCAATTGAGACCAAAGAGCTCAGTGCCAGGAATGTCCCCAGTGCCTCAAAAACAGAACAGAAAACCCAACACAACATTAAAAGTACCAGAGCATGGGGTTGGGAGGCTTTGGTTCTCTCATCTACTTCAACACCATTTTTTTCTTCTTCTGTTGGGTGGGGAAATGTGGACTGGTGCACTGTAAAAGAGAAGGAGTGGGAGGGGTGGGACAGTTCCCGAGGAGAAAATCTGTCACGATACTTAATGACAAGCATGAAGAAACTAGCAAGGCAACAATCAAAAAACTAAAGTTTTGAATATATTTAATATTTATAGGTTAAGCAGTTTGCTCTTTGTCCCAAGAGTGTCACAAATTGTGTCACAAATTAGGATAGGTCAAAAGTAGTAAAAGAAATTACCATTATTTAAAGTTAATATATTTGACTTGCTCATTTCCTTTTCACTCTTGCTCATTTATCGAGCTTACTCGACCTTACTTAAACCCTTTATTTAAGTTTCCTATTTCCACCCATTTCTCCGATGTAGTATTTTCCATTTTCATCACATTTACTTTTGCATTTGTATTACATAATAATGGCAAACTGTGATCAAACAGTTGATATACAGTATGATGTACTGCAACAGTGCAGCACTACCGCCTACATTAACAAATCCAACATCGATCTTTTAAAATTGAAACATTCCTTTCTGTTCGTGGGTTGCTGAACACTTTTGGTGGTGAGTCAGTATGCTTCTAACGTAGTTCTTGTCAGATTGTCAAATGGTTTCAGAAAGCCCCTCGGACGACATTTAAACTGTTTTGTTTGACGCATTCTGAAACCTTCAGTTTCACAGTGTAAACCCGAACTATTAGTAGATAATACAGCATATATTTTCGTGATGCAAATTAACCAAAATACAACTGGGCTAAAGTATATGTACATTACAAAAAAACAAAGAAACGCGTGTTGTCCAACCACAGTTTAATCTCAGGCAAATGTTTGTATATGGTCACAGAAAATGACCACACTCAAAGTACAATTGCATAAAAAAAGTTTTTTACATACTCTAACATAGTGATGGACATGGACATCGAAATTCTGAAGCTGTTATTGATGTATTTTTCCCATGACGATAATTTAGATAATTTATTTCTGTTGAAAGGCCTACTTTCTCCATAAAAACATTCTACCGCGTGTGCAGGGTCCGAAATTAACACTCGCCAGTCGCCCAGTGTGAGTGCTATCTGCCAAATGGCGAGTAAATGTTTGTACCAAAATAATTCTGTTTTTCAGTCTTGATTGTGGTGAAGGTGCAGCTACTTTCTTCTGCTCCTCTGCTGTCTGAATGTAGGAGCTTCGCACTGGCGCACACACCAGACGCCAGCCACTACGTCACTTCTGTTTACTGATAGCTAGCGTTTAACTCAGGCTAATTAATTAGCTAGTAAGTGGCGATTTTTGGCAGCCAGCCTTCCAAAAGAAAACACAATGAAGTGAAATGTTAACCGATTATTAACCGTTGACCGGTCTCAGTTCATCGTGTCTGCGGACAGCTGTAGGCTTGTACCAGTGTTGATGTGTTGTGCATTGTCGGACACATGAAGCCACTTTCCTGAAACCGCTTTCGGGACTGACACAAGTCCACAGCGGCCCGCAGCGTGCATGTCCAAGCCTGTCTCCAGCTCCTCCACCTGCAGGTTGTCAGCTGTGTGTCTGCCTGGTATACTCTCAGACGGCCGATTTAACTCGCCGGTCTTCATCAATATAGTTTCATGTGTCATGTAGCTCTCCACAAACAGAAAAAAAGAGGAGCTTAAAACGCAACTTGCTGGTTCAAAGGCAAACAAGTTTAATTAGCGGTTAAGAAATAGATTGTATAGCCTATTTACATTTTTTTCATACAAAAGACGTTTTTAAAACTTTTACAATTTTTATTTATTTTTTTAAACACAGTGTCCGTTGAAATTATCGTTCATTTATTGTTATCAAGGTAAAATGTGCAATTAATCGTGATTTTGATTTTAGGTCATATCGTGCAGCCCTACTCTAACGTGCCAAAAAAGGGATTTTCTGAGTAACCTAACCTTTCTTGAAAATCAGAACACATAGCATGCCTAGCTAAGACAAAACAAAGAAAAACAGCCCAAGATTAAAACGGTTAAAAGGGGCAAATCATAATGATTGCATTTGTTTAAATCTCCAGGAATTATTGTATATTTAGATTTTTTTTTTTTAAAACAACCTGAACGCTCAAATGCATTGATTTATGTAATAAATGAAACCTTTGACTTATCAACTGTGAAAAGTATATGCCTATTGATAATTCTTCTTGCATGACATTTGTCACCTTTGGGACTCTGTATGCAGCGTTCAACCAATGTTTACTTTTGCTCACTACTCATCTGTCTTTATTATCATTACTCCTGAGGCTATAATTTTGACATATCTGCAACAATAGGCTCGTTCGAGATGAGCCAGATCTGCGCAGAATCGATCACCGGCAATGCATGCCGGTTAGATTTGTGTCCGACTTGATCCCGACTTGCTCTGACGTCATGCACACGTGGGCAACGATAATCTCACGAGACCAAGGCGGCCGCAGTTCTGAGACGCAGGTAGCGCAGTTGCTTTTCACCAACTGCAAGAGCCAGGCGGACGCAGGTGGACCCAGGGCATGCTGGGAAACGCTGGCCTCTCAGCTGATCGAACAGCTGATTGGTTCAGAATCGACTCAACATGATGACGTTTTATATAAACTTTTTATTGATTTTGAATCGGAGGGATTTTAACTGCTATTTGTCTGATTTAAAGGCTTATTATGTACATAACCCATGTTGTGTGACTGATAGTTATGTTTAAAAGTCAGAGAGACTAAATCTGTTCAGATTACAGATCATCTACAGTCTGTTGGTAATTAAAATCAGCAACAGATCGCATGTAGAGCATTTTGACAGCTACTCTGTCATAATAAAATCAACTGGAGACTGTGTAGGAGCTGATATATGAGTCTGATAACATTTTATTAAATCGGAATCGGACCCGAACGGACCACAGTGTTTGTGTCACTTCCTGTTCAGCCTGAAGGCTGCTTGGATCAGCTGGAAAACTGTCCGACTTGAGAGCGGACTTTTGTCACCGCCCCCCTGCTGCTGCCGCCTGCTCTCGTCTACTTTACAGGCGAGGCGCAGTTCATCTCGAACGAGCCTAATTTGTCAAGCTGCTGATGGGTTTATGGCTGTTGGAGCTAATGGTTGAACTGGAGGATATCCCCTCCTTGTATACAGGTGGGCACGTTAGAGCAGCCCCTGATATCATGAGCCTATTACTATGGGAACAAAGTTTCTAGAAGAGACAAAGGGATTAGGACTGTGTAATTTGTCTGTCAGCTGCATGTTTAACCTCGCAGCACCGGTGTCTCTGACAGTGACACTAAAATGTGCTTTAGTGAGTAATGCAGTGCAATAAATATCTGGTAAAGGAGATTAAAAAAACTAAAAACAACATATCGTCGATGCTGAGTTGATAGGTGAACTTGGAGCAGGGTGAACACATCACTGCAGTTTCAACATGGAATCTTGTTCTGATTAATTTTTTTTTAAGCAATGCCAACTATCCCATCTGTTTCTGGAAAGAGGAAGCACTTGCTTTCATCTTCCTGAAAGGACCAGTTCAAATTGTTCTTGCATTTGTAAGGCTCTACTGTGGAAGTAGTTTTTGCAGTTCGTGAGATTTTGGAGCAAACTGTATTAAGTTACATGAGCTATCCTAAAGTGCTCGACAAGACAGCTGGCATTGCGCTCCACTTTTGATTTCTAACTGTAATGCTGCTATGACTTCAGGCTCCTGAGGAGTTTGGCAGCGCTGCACTTACTACTATGTTACAGAACATCCAGCCCAACACTGCCACCACCTGATGAAGCAATTACCAATAATGCCTTTGACGTTTGACTATTTGTTTAGAAATGAATATTGCCTCATTCTGGAGCCCGCAGCTGGTGTTTTGGGCTTATTTTTTATTTATTTTTTTTACTGCTTAGCCTACCTAAAAGCTCTTAGAGTGTTGGCATGATAAAAGCCAGCCTCCCTGAATGTAGCAGGATGACAGAGAGGAGAGGGCAACTCGCTTTCTAATAGTCTCTTAAGAGGTAGTTAGGCTCCAGCGCTTCTCTTTCAATCACTCTTTTATCATGACAGCAGATACTGCCTCAGTATTGATGTTGGAGAGGAGCGAGCACTCAGCTTCGGCTCCCTCACTGTTTGAACAGAGAACAAACAGCTGTCTCTATAAAGTGGGGTGCATCACTGAAAAATGAGTCCAGACAAGACAGGGATTAGGCCACTCACTCGCCGCTGTTAGTGCTAATATCTCAAGTTGCATGGGGACATGATGGAGATCATGCTCACCAAAAGTGATAAGAACAAGCACTGAAAAACGCTCCCCTAGGTCATTTTGTTTAAGCAGCAATTACGTATATATTTATGGTTATAGTGGTGGCGCCCTCTATTGTCTGTAGTATTTGTTGTTTTGGGTGCTTTTTGACTTTATTTGATGGTAGTCTATATCCACGACATTCCACTTCCGGGATTGCTCTCGTTCTGCCACAAATTCCACTGGATGTCCCTCTTTTTGGCCGGATGTCTGTAACCTTTACATTTTCTTTGTGTTGTAATTTGTAAATCCGGTGATTTCTGAGGACTATGGTTAACTGCTCCTCAGATCTCTGCAGGGTAAATCCAGACAGCTAGCTAGACTATCTGTCCAATCTTTCTGTTGCATGACTAAAACAACCTTTGAACGTTCCACCAAAACATGTTCCTTCCCGAGGCTATTTTGCAGAGGCACCGTGGCTCCACTCACCGCTTAGCACCGCCCATGACGATTGTGATTGGTTTAAAGAAATACCACTAAACGAGTGCACTGTTTTTTTTTCCATCCTGGATTGCTGTTTGGACTAGCCAGACCCTCCTCCGCAGCATTGTGGATGAAGTTCTGGCAAAGCGGGGTAGACTACACACACTCTCACAGAATACAATACAGAAACAATGATCTGACACTAGACAAAGACAACACAGAGACTACATACAAGAGGTAACGAGGAGAAACAAGGAACAAGTGACACAAGGACTTAGGAACAGGTGAAACACATCAGGGTGGGGAAGACAATCAAAAAAGGTGGGAAAACACAAGGCAGGAAGTAAAAAGACATGACAAGGGAGAAAAACCTACTACTACTACCAAAATTAAACAGGAAACTGAAACATACACAACCATGACAGAGATTGGGTGGTGGATGGGTCAAATAAACACAGATAGGACTTTCACCCAGTAGACCGGGGTTTATGTCCTGTTTAAGAATACAAGTAAACTCCATGTTCTGTGTCACGTGCGTAACCAGAACGTCTGATTTATCCCAAACCACAATGTTTTCCTAAACTTAACCAAGTATGTTTTTTTGCCTAAACCTAACCAAACTGAAACCGTTTAACAGGTATTTCCTGCCACCCCTAGGGGCACTATTCTATGAAACGCTCCTGTGGGTGGTATAATAGGGTAGGAACAAACAACCTATATCGTCGTTTGGTTTGGAGGACTTGTTGAATCTGTGCTATAAACAGAAGATCGGAACGGAACATTTTGATGGAATCCTGAGCAAGTTGGTAACTGATTGTAAAGCAGGAGTGGTTTCTGTGAACCAATAGATCTAAGAATGCAGTAACATCAATAAATATCTGTGCAGCAAGAACTCCTGTCTAGTCAGACAACTAGACAGGAAGTCTGTCATGCATCTATTGATCAGTAGTAATCAAACATTTCTGAATTCAAAATAATAATAGTTTTTTCATAATGCAGTTTCTTTCTCCATTATTTAGAGTTTAACCTTTGCTGCCATCTTCTTCTTCTTCTTCTTCTTCTTCTTCTTCTTCTTCTTCTTCTTCTTCTTCTTCTAAATACGATTGGATTTCATTTATTTTTGTATTTATTGTTAAATCCAAATCTCTTTTTCATGTTTTTTGTACAGAAGATTAATCCACACTTTGAAATGAACCACAACCATTCATACATACACACTTTTATAGTTTAAAATGGTCGGACAGTGATAGGGCAGAATATGAGAAGGAATGCACCTGTTTACGCAACTGATATCCTTTGCTGCATACAATTTTTTTTTTCTCATAAAATGTGCTCATAAATGCTTGCAGTCTGACATGGTGTTAGGATTGTACACAGTTATTTATTTTCCTAAGGGGTCATAAAATGGCACCTAATTGAAAAAATATGTCACTCCAGTTCTCGGTGCCTCTGGTCCAAGACTATGATGTTTTTCTAGCTAATTATAATAAAATACCACGAATGGCTGAGGGCCACTGCCGCTAAAAGCAAAACAATTTCTAGCATCAGACATAAATGTTTTCTTTTGGTTATTAACAATGGAAATTGCTGCTTGGCAGCCTCTGTGACTGCAATCAAGTCTGCTAATTGTCGGGCACTTTATCCGCAGTTGAGCTCACAGTGAACGCACTGAGGCAAGGCTGGGCTCTCTTCACGAAACATGCCATTACTTTGCACAGTTTGTGCCGTGTGGACAGAGAAAGCTTTTCTTAGAACACAGCTCTCGTCATTACTCGACATTAACAGGGTAAATGACACTTTGACTGATGCTTGTAATTTAGAAGGTTGAGCAGAAACATTTGCTTCTGCTCTTGGAATGGATGCCTAATGAAAAGCAGGCAACATCAATGACATCTTGTTTTCCTTTCATCTGCGTGGTTCCCACATGTATAAACTGTCAAGCATTGACTTGGAGCTGAGGATTTCAAGAAAAACGGCATTGTCTCCTGCTGGAGTGGGATCATTGTCAGATCAATGAGTTCTTGCTTTGTTGTCTTTAGAAGACTCATTATACCACACACTACAAGCAACATTTAAGATGAGTATCAAATAAAAGTAGACTGTATTGAGCCCTGGGTGGGACATTCACATGCTGCAGAAGCTCAGAGAGAGGCTTAAAGGTAAGTTAATACAACATATTCTCACTCCCATCATGTTAAAAAGGGATGCTTGATCAGGTGCCTTTGGCCTTTGTTATTGATGCAGAAAGTCTCCTTTAGCGCCACATTTAGACGGGCTTAGTCGGTACTCTTGGCGTAATTTTTCGACACTCTCGGGACTCGCATCTAGCCCTTTGGCGTCGTATTTAGACGCACTTGGTCGGAACTCTTGGTGTCACCTTTTGACGCTCTGGGTCTGAACGTACGTTTAACTGACATGTGGCACAAGAACGGGACAGTTACAGGAAAAGATTGTGGGTGGGGTTACAAAATGTGCCTTTCAGTGACATGCGGGACAAGAGCAGGACATGGACCCCAGCCTCCTTGGCGAAAGTCCTGTGTCGTTGACCCATCAACCACCCCAACCAACGTCCTTACACTGATTTTCTGTCTTTTATATTACTTGCTACTGTTGTTGATCTTTATACTACATCATCTTACAGTGCTGCGGTCAAGCTGCTGCTATCCCCGGTGCGTTCCATAGAGATGCTGAAGGCAGATTTTTGCGTTGGTATCTGACACAGAGAGCCACTGACCAAGCATCAGTATTTTACGAGTTGGGAGTGATAATAGATAACGAAGGACTGTCATCCCCCGAAAACAGCTCCCATAGGGTGTTTGTTCAAGCAGCAATTCATCCATAGACATATATGTATATAACATTGGACGCACCATCCGTGACGTCACCCACTGGTTTGTGTACTGCCGTTTTGAAGCCTGAAGTTTGATGAGGCGTCCCTATCTTGGTTTTTTGCAACTGGATGTGACGATTTTTGACATAAACAACACAAGCGTTGCAACCATTAACAACACTGGCTTGTGTTGTTTATGGTTGCAACGCTAAAGAGGGAAAGTTGTCGATTTTTAACCTTTCTGTAATTGTACGATTTTTCACGTGACAAATAAAACTGATTGATTGATTGATTGATTGATGGATTGATTGATTGATTGATTGATGCAACTTTACAGGAGTGGAGTTGAGATCAAAATGAAAGCAGAGTTTGAAAAATGGGTGTGGTCTGAGCAAGGAGTCCGAAAGTATGGCAGGAAGTAGGAAAGGAGCCCCCTTCACCCCACTTCACGCCCCTGGCCCAATTTGGCATCTCGGCTGGTGTGAGCCCATTTGTGATCGATGTATTCAAATTGTCGTTTTGTGGTTCAATTTGATGTTTCGTGTGTCTGCAAGTTGGTGAATATTGTTTTCAAATGCTGCGTATGTGTTGTTAAGTTGGTAAAGGTGTTTCTTCACTTGCATGTGTTTTGTTGCAATTTGCGTTGCATTGTCGGCCACTGTAGAAAATGCCCTAAACTCAGAGGTGCTTATTGGACTGGTAGATACTGTATGTTTTAACACTTTTAAACTCCACTTTCTTTTCTCTCAATTTGAACAGTATATATATATATTTTTAACTTTTCTATAGTCTTTTGGATCATCAAGTTTTCCTTTATATCGAGTTTTACTGGAGTAAATTAACATGCAGAGAGCGAGTGGTCAGTCCATATGGTTCTCTGACTTTTGTTTTCAAGTTTGAACCGTCAACGCTTGCTCATAATTGTTTTCTGCCGAGCAAAATGATTGATGACTGATTGAGTAGCTTCTCTCTCTCCATCTGTGTGTGTGTGTGGGTGTGTGTGTTTAGAAAGCGGGCAGCAGAGCGTGGGACGTTGCTAAGAGAAGAAATTGTTAAGAAAACAGTCCTTTGGCAAGTGTGACCTCACATGTGCAACTAAACAGTGTTTTGGGTAGGCTAATTTCCCCATTTTGATGGTCTCTGCCAAAGCTGAGCTCAAGAATGTTGCTTTTCAAATGGTTAGCATTTCTTGGCTGTTACATACAAGAGCTGAATTAACAATATGTGAAATTTTAAATAAATATCCCACATGTAGCCAATCACGCTTGTCAGCACCCCTCAAAGCTGTAATGCTCCCCAGAGTCTAATGTTTGTCTAAACCCAAAGCTTTGCAGCCCACAGTTGCCCCGGCCAGGAGGTCATCATAAGACCATTACATTTCTCCAGAGGCTCCGAGCAAAGCAAACACAACAACTGCTTCTTCCAGTATCTGGAACGATCGAGGTTACTTTTAGGAGTACCTATTCTTAAGTTTGTCCGTCTCTAATCTTTTAAGAAAGGGTTATTGGGAAGAAACACTGTTAATTCTGTTACTAAAGACAAATTGTTTAATTGTGACACCACAAATGCTATGGGTGTGACTCACAAGATGTATCACGATACAATATTATATCAGATACATATATCTGTAAGATACGCCAAGATAGGATTTTGGTTTGTTTCAATTCAGGGGCCTGAGACCGATACGAGATGATACATGAGTCCATTTAACGCAACCAGTTACATATACTGTATATCAACTCACAAAAAGAACAAAAATATGACATGACAATTGTATTACTCTTCCAGACATTTAAATGAAAAACAAACTACTTTGAGTGAAAAGAATAAATATAAAGTGGAAATTTCAAAATTAAGGTGCAAAAATGATGATACATATCGATGTTTTCACTTTGCATTGATGATATTGGATCGTTGATCATTGAAAGGATACATTGTTCCAGATCGATGTAACACTACACCCTAAGTAAATGCATACATAAAAAGGAAATATGTATAAGAGTATGTGTTGTAGGCCTATATTACTTTCTGTGTTTGATTTCTTTTCATTTAGGCATTACAATCTTTCCAAAATGTTCCTGTAGGGATCTTTCCAGTTTGTTTCATGACTTGTAGATGAAACATAACCATTTGGTTTCTCATCTGATTAGAATGTTAAATATTGGTCTGTTTTGTTGTGTTGCTGTGATGTTAGTTTATATCGACAACGTTTTGTTTCTGGGATTGCTCTGGTACCGCCGGAAATTCTGCCGGATGTCCCTCATTTCAGCCGGAAGTCCGTCAACTTCCCTTTCTTTGTGTTGGCATTTATAACTCTTGTGGATTCATGAGGACTATGGTTAACTGCTCCTCAGATCTCTGCAGGGTAAATCCAGACAGCTAGCTAGACTATCTGTTCAATCTGAGTTTTCTGCTGCACGACTAAAACAACTTTTGAACGTACACATGTTCCACCAAAACAAGTTCCTTCCTGAGGCTATTTTGCAGAGGCACCGTTGCTCCGTCCAGCGCCGCCCAAGACGTGATTGGTTTAAAGAAATGCCAATAAAGCAGAGCACGTTTTTCTCCCACCCCAGAATGCTGTGTGGACTCGCCAGACCGTCCTTCGCTGTGGAGGAAGGTCTGGGAATGCAAAACTACTATGATGTAAACATCAGCACCAAAACGGTTTGTGTATTCAGTGGCCTAACATGTAGTAGCTTCTAATCTTGTTGCTGCAGGAAGACACATTACACTTCTCTTTATCTCAGAGATGTAATGTTTGCCTTTGCAATCTTGTCTACTTGTGTGCAGATTAGCGGATGATCCTTAGAGCTAAATTAGTAGTTGAGGTGATCAGTCTTCCACAGACCTTTGACCAGTATTGAATGAATAGTCTAATAAACCCTTCAGAGTGTTAAGGTGCAAGGCGATAGCTGTGAGAGGCTTTAAACTGAAGCAAAGGCCTCAAAGTTCTGCTGCTTGTTTGCGATCGGTTACTTAACATCAACATATATCACTTCAATGTTGCAACGCCTACGATTTAACTGATATTCATAAGCACATGATCTGAAGAAAGACTCAGGCTACATTTGCATTGCCACATTATGGTTTAAACACTTTGCATTCACACTGCTCTGGTGTTTCAGAGCCCCAAAACTGGAGAGATTTGAAAACACTTCTGACCCCATTTTGGTTTGGAATATTCAGGGTTGTGTTGCAGTCTCTACCCCAGGGAAGGACTGACAATCTGTGTGCGTTCGGGAAAAGTTCAGAACGGCTGTCCAACCGACAACCGTTGGCACAAAAAATGTCTATTAACAGCGATATAGCCAACAGCTAACAGCAGGGGGCGCTAATACGATCACTTATATGCTACGTGTACTGAGGAAGAAAAGTAGGCCTACAACATCATTAGACGTGACAATGGCTAGAAGAAAGGTGGATGGGAAAACTTCAAAGAAAAGAGGGCCAAGTTTCTCGAGACTGATGCAGCAAAATGCAAAAAGCTCAGAGAGCATCCACAGCCTGGTCATGATGAGGGCAGAGGACAGACAGCAAAGTTAATTTCACGTCAGCAAGAGGTAGCCTACTGTTAAGTGCCGGGAGCAGGACACATTATAATAGGGTGCCTTTATCCCTATCTTACTGAATTGCATAGTCAGCTATCAACATGGGTGTGCATCATGATTATGAAAATTATCGTGCCATTTAGTGCTGTCAAACTTAATGTGTAGAATGTCTGTTAGGTTAATTTGAAACATTAAACGCGTTAGAAATGAATCTTGGGTTGACTGCGATTTCACTTCGTTGTATATGAAAGGTTGTAGTAAGCTCACTTTTGCTGGTAGGATGAAGACTATGGTATTGAATTAAACGGGAAACCATCAGGCATGCATTGGTACCACTCCAAACGTGTCAACAAACAGGGAAAAGGGCTAAATAATTCACCAAATTTAACCAAAAGTTTAATCAAAAAATCCTAGCTTGCACTTTCTGTCTGTCTTCCATCAGAGTGCAGTTTTTCCTTGTCTTTCATATTTGCGTTTACTATTGTGGAACTGGCAAAGACCTGGTGGTTGTTTGTGAAAGAGAAACAGAGAAACTTTTACTTCCCCAACATGACATTTGCTTACATTATATTTGACTAGTTATAAGTTATAGTATATAGTAACTAATACTCTCAGTGTAGTTTTGGTATAGGCCTACAGAATATCTAATCCCCATGTTCAGGTACAGCAAAAGTAGCCTACTTTATCTCTGAAAGTGTTGTCAGTAATACAACACTTTTTATAATTACAAGTATGTGTAATTTGGGGTTTCTGTAGCCAGTGACATTTCATTATTTGTATTTTATTTTCAATGCAGATGTAATGGCATTGTACATTTTTTGTTTTTATTTGAAGGCTGAGGCTTCATTAATAAACACAACCCCAATTATCATCATTGGTTTTGAGAAGTTACTTGCTGTGAATACCTTGTCTGATAGGCTACAGTATTGTGGCATAATATCAGGACATCCTGACAAGTGTCTATTGCGCACGGCTAGGGGCGAATTGCTGGATGATGGGTCTATTTGGGAGAAAGTCCAGGGGTGTTTTTTAGTCCGTCCCTGCTCTACCCTTTACCCCAGCACGTGCATGCCCAGTATACCAGAATGTTGATGAAATATGTGGTTTGGACGTATTAGTTTAAATAGAGATTAGTTCTACTGGAGCTAAAAACACTTAATGTGCACTGAGATCGCTTTTGGCTCAAAATTTGCCTTTTCTATTTTTTGTCATTCACTTTCAGAAAGAAAAACAGCGATGATGTTGGCCAACAGTGTTGTTGGCTGTGCTGAACTTCTAATGGCCAACAGCATTTCAATAACGACAGATCGAGTTGAAGCACATAACCATCTTTAGTGAGGCTAGCAATTCAATCAGGAGAGACTTTGTTTGCAGATATGCAAAACTATTTATTGTACAACTGCATGATAAAACGTACAAAGTCTTTTGGAGATTAGACTCAATCGAATTAATGATATTTTTAAAGGGGTAGAGAACAGGAACATGACCCCCGATGGAGTCTAGATACTAGTGGCGGCAGAGAAGGAGACCGGAGACCAGACTGAAGAGGCAACGGAGCAGTCAGCCGGGAGAAACACAACGACCGGAGGCGGCAGGGGAGGTGGAGGGTTGAGCGCTTTGCCTGAAACGACAGCTGACAGCACAGGGAGAGGACAGATTTAAAGCAGAGTTGTAAGGCTGTAATTGGCCCTTGAATTTCGTGGCCAAGTCTGATTGGTTTAACTGAAAGTATCGCTTCTAAACAGCTGATTTGATTTAAGAAGAAAGAGTAGTGATTGGGTTAATGACGTCTTCCTGAAAGAATTTGCGCTGAGCTTCATAAGAGAAAGACTTTGGCGTTTGAGTCCATCGGTGCAAAGCATCTTTATGAAATGTATTCCCATGAAGAAAACATAAATATGGAACAGTAGCCAATCAGTAACTTGTGTGACAAAATAATCTCAACTCAAGGTTCACTTGGACCTTTAACTGCATATCACGGTATCATCAGGTAACAGGTGGTTGTATATGAGGGGATGATGGTAACCCGGTCTCTGTTTATCATGCCAAAGACTTCAAATATCCTGTAAGTCATCGTAATATGAAACCGTCTCAGAGTAATAACGTAGTTTCTCAAAATAAGGAGAAACATTGTCAAAATAATGCAACAAGTCCTCTTAACCATACGACAACCTCATGTCTAAACCAGAAAACGTTGGTCGCGGTTTTGAACATAAAGGTCACAATTTTAAACACGCTTTTAATGTTGTGAAACAATCGCAGTTTGATTATGTTTAGGCACCATAACTACTTAGTTAAATTTAGAAAAGCATGTTGGTTTGAGTTCAAATCAAATCAAATGTTACTTCACTACCTGAAGGTTACACACGCATTCTCACTACCATTGTGTAAAATACAGACGCTTGGCCATGTGCCTTTGGCGTTGTTATTGACGCTAAAAGTCTCCTTAAAGATGCAGTAGCTAAGACTTATAAAACTAACTTTCTGTCATATTTGCTGAAACTGACCCTATGTTCCAGTAGAACTTCATGAAGCTGGTAATTAGGGAGGGACTGAGAAGTTGTTGATTTTCAAATTCAAAAGTCCTGGATCTTCGCAATCCTACCTACGGCACCTTTAAGAGTCATATCTATAAGCACTTTATTTAACCCTCCTATTGTCCTTGGGTCAAATTTGACTCATTTTCAAAAAGTTTCTTTTTGGGTTTCTTTCAAACAAGTTTAAAAAAAAAAACAACGTGGATGGTTCCATACAACTAGTAAAGTAAATTACCAGTTCACTACTTTCATTGAATGTGCATGTTGTATTCAATTTTATAGCATTTTAATAAATTTTTTTATAAAAGTATGTTGAAAAAAATCATCAAACATTAGAAAAAATGCCCCAAAAAATTTGGATAAAACTGAAAGTGGCGAAAAATATGACCAAAATGTTTACCAAAAAGTTAAAATTTTGACCCAGAAAAACAAAAGGTTGCTTGTTGGTTGACGGGAAGACAACACAAGGGTTAAACATGCTTGGTCGGGACTATTGCCATCGCTTTGGGCGCTCTGGGTCACAACGTACGTTTAACTGGCATGCGGCACAAGAACTGGACGGTTAGGTTTAGGTTTTGGGTGGGGTTATAAAATGTACGTTTCAGTGGCACGCGGGACAAGAACGGGACATGAATCCAGGTCTCCTGGGGGAAAGTCCTGTGTTGTTTGACCCATCCACCACCCCAACCTGCCTCCTTACGCGTAATTTTGCGCTTTCATTCTACTCGCTACCGTTGTCGCTCTTAATACTAGGCGCTTTATCAGCTTAAAGCGCCACGGTCGAGCTGCTGCTCTGCCCGATGTGTTCCATATGCACGCTAAAGGGTGATTTTTGTGTCGTATATGACAATGAGAGCCACTGCTCAAGCATCCATATTTTATGAGTTGGGAGTGAGAACGGGTTGACACATGTGAAACTGAACGTTCATTAAGTAAAAAAACCAAAACTTGCTGTTTACTTTTAAAACAGTTTCACACAGTACCGCGCTCTCTCTGGGATCGTTTTTCAGGTGGTCAGTCTCAAATAATAAGTGTCTCAAAATAATTTTGAGTAAACTTAGTAGTAGTAGTAGTGTTTTTGGGATACTAACTCAATTTTAAGATACTACATCATTTTGATGAAGTTCTCATTATAATGTTACTATGTACCTTGTGTAGCAAGGTGTTGCTAATTCATTTCACTTAACAAACAACTAAATAGACAAGACAGTTTGATTGGAGAATGACGATATGTGAAACAGGGGTCCTCAGAAAAACACCACTGGCTGTGTAACTATATTTAATTTTGAGACATGACCAAACCACTAAAACATGCCGGCTTTGCCTGTTAAAAATACTAATAGAATGTACAATCTGTCAGCCTGTAGCTCAACTTTATATCAGCCAAGCTGCAGCATTGTGGATGCACAGAAGACTTCATGTCATCGTCTGTAGTCCACAGTCCCTCCCAGGAAAGCAAACATGGCGACGGTGCAGTGACAGTGATGGAGCAATTGTTGAAAGCTCAGGGCGAGTCACTGGTTTGAGGTGACTGGACACTGCAGAGACAAAGGCCTTGACTTTACAGACACACCCAAACTGTGTAAGCTACAGCAGAAGCATTTGTTTTATCATCAAAATAGTAATTTCCTTGACCTAATGGTGTTAAAATGTAAATCAATTTGAAAATAAATGATGGGTGAACAATCAAGCCAGCTCTATCATGCAAATCTCGTAACCGGGGCCACGCGGAATCTGCGGACACACCATTCCACAGAATGTTCTGCAGGTCTTCCGCTACAGATTTTAAACAAATTAAAACAATTTAAATATAATTCAGAATGTTAACACATCTCCACCCAAATCACAAAAACTGTCCACTTAATTCTGCAGATTTTCACTCTGGATGACCGCTGAAAACTGCAAAGAAATCTGCAGATTCTGGTTGGGTCTGCCCATAATAATTAAGTAAATCGGGCCTATTACCATGGAGTGCTTATGGAAACACCTACACACACACACACATACACACACACACACACACACGCACACACACACACACACACACACACACACACACACACACACACACACACACACACACACACACACACACACACACACACACAGACACACACACAATACACAGACACACACACACACAGACACACAAACACACACACACACAACCCCCCCCCCCTCCTCTCTTAATAATGTGTGTATGAAGACACGTCAGCATCCGGGGTTTTACAGTCATGTAAAGGACATTGATTACTGGATAGAGAGTTGATGCTGCAAAGTTTCCTCTGATGATGAGATAAAGAAGTCATGTTTGTTAAAAAAAAGAAAAAGAGCAGCTGCTGATGAGGGTTGGCGTAGACGAAGGAGCTGAGTGGTGTCAGTGTTTGTCGACCTTGGAGCAAAATGGCTGCAGTCACAGAGCTCTCCTTCCTGCTGTTTGCTCTCATCAACAACATCCATGCAGAAGAACGGATCATCATCCAAATGGAAAGGACCTCTTACAACTTCAACCTCCCCACCAACAACAACACCAACTACTGCCTGATCTCCAGATCTGTTGGTGAGGAGAAGCTTGTCCTGTGGAACACCTCTGACCTCTGGTTCAACAACTCCTCAGTACCTGAACACTTAAAACAACGACTTGTCAGCACGGTGAAAACTTCTTACACCATCCTCCACCTGACCCATTCAGACTCCGGCCTGTACCAGGAGGAGTGTTGGACTGAGGGCAACATGACGCATGAGAACAACATCACTATTACTGTTTGTACTTCAATAGATCGGAGATATATCAGAGTGAGACTTGGAGAAACAGTGGACCTGCCATGTAAGGGAGAAGCTGATAATCTGGATATCCAGTGGTTCAAACGGGACTTGAAACATGGAGCAGAGTTTTGGGGGAAAATACGACATCAGTGATGGACAATGTTAGAGGAAGATACCAAGTGGTGACAAACACATCAGCTCTTCGTGTATCCAACGCCACAACAACAGACTTGACATGGTACAGATGTCTGGTGATGAACCAACAGCAGTGTGTTAGCAGACACACTGTAGAGTTGAGACCACAGCATGAGAGAATCTACTACTCAGTGGGAGAGACCGCTGTGTTGCCGTGCAATGCTGCCGATTCCACTGATGAAGAGCCCCCACGTTGGATTGGTGCGATCTCCAACACTGATCTGATATCTAGAGTACATGTAAACACAGATTAATCTGACCAAAGTGCTGTATAAAAAAATTGTCTTTATCCGAGATATAAAAACAGAAATGGAGGGAGCACATCTGATATCTGAAGGCAGCAGCTTCCAACGTCATGGAGCATCTGTAAAGGCTGTCCCTTATTTGGCAGTTTGCAGATTATCTGTATCTGTGTTTTATTTGACCGATAACCGGTAAAGTTAATAAAATAAAAGGTGTTCTACTTTGTCTCAGCTACAGCTCTGAGTCCCTCCCTCTGCTCCTGTTTCACATACCACTGAGTCTCACTTCATGTACCGCCCACACCAATATCTGGTTAGTAGATGTTATACGTGTATCAGCCAATCAACCCTCACCATGACATGCAGCAGCCTCAAGCAGAAGCGTCTCCGGCTCCGGTCAAGACCCTAGCCCCCAGGAACAGCGGCAAGTCTTAAAGCAACCGTGGGCTTAGCGGCCAACGGTGGAATTGCACCCCTCTGACCCAGAAAGAGGTTTCCCATAGACTTTGCATGGCGAAAGAAACTTCTATGTTTCAGCGGATAATTTCTTTTTGGGGGTACATCAACCTACCAGTCTGAACACTTAAAGGGTACTTGTTTAAATCGTCATGTTTTGAAATGTTTAACATGCACTAATAGCCAAATACACACACACACACGCACACACACACACAAAGCTGAACTCTAAGATCTCTTAAGTGTTTGTTCTGTTTACAGGCTGGTGTTTGCCGGCTTATCCTGTGTCCCACAGACCCAGTTAGTCATCTGGTCCTGATTAGCTTCTAGCTGAGCTAAGTCATGTAAAATCACTGTCTGTGCTCTCCGGTCTGCTGCATATACAGGAGGATAGCATATAAACATGACCCATACTGAATTGATGCTCCCTCTGTGGTTTAATCAGCAGTGTTTTGAGAAGTTGTCATACACTAACTGAAATTCATATCTCATTCAGCTGTGTGTTAATGTCAGAGACCAAGCAGTAAAGCAATGAGATAAAACAGGAGTTTGCTGAAAAATGGGTTTTTATTTACCCAAAAAAATGTAAAAAACAATATAAACCAAGAACTTAAAGGTCCAATGTGTGGGAATTTCTCCCATCTAGCGTTGAGATCATATATCGCAATCAACTCTCTCGTGCCACGCAGTTCAAAGTACGTATTTCAGCTACGGTAGTCTTCACGCTTCAAAAAGCCGGTCTCTTGCTCTTTTCAATATCCTTTTTCTTTTTCTGGGCGAAGAAGAAGAAGACTCCTGTTCCTGAAATTTGGATTTTGAATACGTGTGGTCCTCCATGTTTCCTTCTCCAAACTTGCCCGGGGCCAGGAAGCTACGATACCCATTAGCAGCATTAGCAGCACCTGTGAGTTTATCATGTGACAGCGAAAACGCAAAAGGCGGAGCAGTATGTCCTGTATGTCCCTTACCGGCTAACATATTTCAAGATGGCGCATGAATATGGAGTGTCTACCCCAGTTCATGCGATGCAAATGTAAAATGTCCAGCCAAAAGGAATACTTGGAATTGATGGTGGTGGTAAATATTCATGAAAAAGGACAAGTTTGTGAACGGGCAATAGGGATGGCGAAAACAAAAAATTTTCTTGACCGGTCACCGAGCTTCATTAACGGTTAACCGGTTTTAACCGGTTAACCGTTTAGTTTAAAATATGCTACGCTATTTGAAATAACAGCCATTTCGAGCCGCGCCTGCAATTTCTCAACTGTGTCGCATCTCTCTCTCACACACACACACACACACACACACACACGTCACGTTTTTTAAAACCCCTACAGCGCGAAACAAGTCCCGCAAATGCGGCGCAGAGGAGCTTGTATGTAATCGGAGGAAAAATGGCTCCTTAGTTTCGAAATAGTTTGGGTAAAAGCTGGGTGATCGCGTTTAAAATAAAGTCGTTTGTCTAGCGTTAGAAGCTCATTAGAAACATTGCCGCGGCTCATTTGAGAAAATGACAGCTCCGAAGAGACGCCGCTTTAGTTTGAGGGTAGTGCTAACAATAATAAAGAAAGATGATGATCATCATCATCATCACCTTATCTGTTACCACTGAAATGCAGATGTAATGTGTTTCCAAATATAAGCCCATCTTATGCGGAATAGGATAAAACAGGCACCTTCAGAATGCGTAAAACAGGCGATTAGACCTAACAAAATGAATTGCTTGGTTCCGGTTTCCGACCGACCCTGTCAATTAATGTGCGACCCAAATTTCTTTCATGAGCTTGGGGAAGAAATGATACTAATTAAATAAATACACAAATAAAACGTTTAAGGCGAACTATAATTAATTTTTGGACAGCACTCTTGCGATGGAAGATGCCCGTTTTCCTCCAGCAAAGCTGGAAGAGGACCCGATGTCGCCGCAGCGGCACTTAACTTTGCCGTGTCCAGTTTGACGGCAGCAGCAGCAGCGTGAGGACGGCGCCTTCAACCAGCCCTCACCGGCCACGGCGGCCAGCTACAGCGCTACTGCGCCGCCGGGGAGCTTCAACGCGTTAAACAGGGCAGATGAAACCACTCATGAACTATATGTTGTGTTTAATGTCGTTCAAGAGGATGGCAACGTAGCAAGCAAACCCGATCAAATGAAAGGTAAACCCCCTTTAGAGTGCTCAGCTAGTCCCTGGGGCTCATTGGAGGTGGCTAACAGCAGTGAAGCTAATCACAACTTCACAACACAATTCATTTGGATACAAGCGTTGCATTATGGAAGATAGACGGGATTCTGAACAGCAATGCACGCGCGCGCGCACACACACACGCGCGTGCACACAGCAAAGTAGATGTGTGCGTTACTTCACGCAGCACATGTAACTGGCTGGAAACGATAGCTACAGCTTATACATTATTTACTTCCGCTGGCGCAGATGAACTAACGGTACACTCGTTAACTGTATAAGCCTACAATAAACCCTCCATGATTAAAGAGTCAATATTTATCAATACCCACCTACCTGTTCTACAGGCAAATTTAAACATGTAGAAACCGATATTTCAGTCTGCTCTTCATGCGCTGTCCACTCTTGTTCACCGCGCTGTGCAAACAAAGCTCTACTCTGCGACTTTACAATCAAGCTAAAATGACAGATGTCAGTTTGTAGTCTGTTTCTTAGTTTGCAACGAATCTTGATTTTTGGACAAACTCTTGTAAACGTAGCTGCTGTCTAAACGAGCCATCCTCTCCGCTGGAGCGGTAAACCTGTGGCTGTATTATAAGACCAAAACAAATGCACGTGGCTACTTAATATGCACGTGAATTACATGTTTTCAATTTATTAAGCGACAACTGTACACATATTAACAGGCAGGCTATGTTATGAAAATATTGAGTATCCATCGCTACTTTTTTTTTTTAACCGACTAACAATAATTTTGACCGGTTAACGTTGAAACGGTCAACCACCGGTTAAACGGTCATCAGTTAACATCCCTAACGGGCAACACAGATTTTGATAATGAACACGATATTTACTGGACCTTTAATATTTAGGCCTATAAAAGAGGTCAACACAATATAACTTATCCCAAAAATAGCAACAACACAACAAGATATGAACTCAACAAACTGACCTCTTTGAATGAGACAAAAGGGGACATATATACTGACTTGGCCAAATTAAATTACACACGGGGGGGTGCCAATGATACGGCCCAATTGGCAGGCCATTGTATATAACAGTCCTTCACCCTTGGCCACGGCTTTTCTGCACCAGGAAGGACCTCACCACCAGCATGGTAACAAAGACAGAAAATAATGATTAATATAACAGAAAACTTTACAATGTAGAAAAGAGTGTACTCCATTTAAAGGACAATTCAGGTGCAAAATTAACCTAAGGGTTAATAACATATGTGTACAGAGTCGACCATTCTCTGGGATATGTTTTCATGCTAATTGAATGTGTCTCTAGCTTGAATGAAGCTAGCACAAACCGCTGATTAGCTTATAACGCTAATCTTCGGGGCACTGGTAAAGTAAAAAGAAATCACTATTTCTATACCACTAACAAGGCTCAAAATAGCACCACACGTCCACGGTAGCATAATGAGGGTCCCTACATGTAAACCGAAGCATTGAGAACTTTGTAAGTGTACAGACAGTTTATTAAAAAGATAGTTTAGAAAGACTATACCGTTTGCGTATACAGGCAGGCGCCATCTTGGGAAAACAGTCACGATCAGTTGAGCGACGAACGCTGTATAACCAGTAACATAGCTCTATAGCCTGCCTAGAGACATATTAGCATGAAAACATATCCCAGAGTACGGTCAACTCGATACACGTGTTTAAAGTTGCTCTAAGTGATGTGACGCATTTTTAGGCTACAACATTTTTCGTCACATATAGAAAACATCTCCTCACTATCCGCTAGCTGCCTGTCCCCTGAACACACTGTAAAAAACGCGGTCTCTGAAGACTCCACAAACGACAACAAAACATACTGCGCCAACCTGCACCACCAAACATAACAGTGTTCCAGCCAATAACCGACAAGAAGGAGCTGGTTGAGCCATCACTGCAGCAAGCAAGACACAGACGGACCAAGTGATGCACTGTCAAGCTAACGTTGGCACACCAAGCTAACGTTAATGTTATTTCCCAACATGTAACTTTGAGAGGAGAGAACACACATTTACCTGATTGCTTTCCACGCAATTCACTCTCATGGTGTTATTTTCTCTCTTTTCGGGACCAAAAGGATAGTTCCTCGTCAGCCTGTCATTGAAGTTGTACACATTGACACCAGCTTTGACACGATGGGGAGACGTACCCCTTGCATAATTTGCGCGGGGGCCTAACTTGCGTAGTGCGCTTATTTCAGCCCTCTACCCCGCGTCGGGCTGGCTCTGCCACCAGGAATTCTCCTGGTGCTCCCGATGGCCAGTCCAAACCTGTTACATGCTGACCTTAAGCCCCTTCTACAACATGCTATGACTACCTTCCTACACCTACCTTTGTGATTGGTCATGTTACTCAGTATAGACCAAAAACCACATGTCAGTGTCATGATCATTGTGTACATTTACAGACTGCTTAATCAGGTATATAAAATGGCCTGACTTTCTGAACTGCGGACATGTAGGTGATTAACTGTGCTCCGGTCTTTGTGTTCTTTCATAACATATGCTCCTCTGAAGGAGGTCCTGCTACTAGCCGTGCTGTCTGTTTAATTGATAACGCATGTCCCAGTGTTTATTTATGATGCAGTTGTGTCTGCAGTAATGAGCTCACAGACCCCTGGGGGAGAGAATGCAGGCACAATGAAAAGAACAGGTGTGTTGGGAATCCTCCAGCACAGACTTCTTAAGCATACTTCTTACTAGCTGCTTAACCACTCCAAAGGAGCCAGGAGTGTGTACACACACAAACACACAGCAGGGATCACTTAAGTGCATTTAACACTGAAACACTACTCGGTTCAAAGATGAATGCCCCGTTCTCATGTGATTAACAGGTAGAAGTAACGAATCGTGTGTGTTAACATAACCTAGGGCTGGGCGATATGAAGAAAATCAAATATCACGATATTTCTGACCATAAACCTCAATGTCGATATTGTAGGGCTATGGCAACATATTGTAACAATGAGATTATAGTAAAATATGAATTAGTCATGTGGATGTAATGATGAAGTGAGTAAAGGGAAATAATAAAACAGCTACAACAGTCTGATACATTCAGAAAATTAGATCACTTTACTGCAATGCAGCCTTTAAAACAAGGAAAGGACAAAACTTGTGTCATATGACACATGAAAATGTAAGATGATATACAATCTATATATTACCCAGCCCGTACTTAACCATACAGAAACTCTTCTCCCCTGTAATGTGGTCTGAAATGACTCAACAGATATTCCCCTCAGGTGAACATTCAAGTAGACTGAACAATAAATGATGAACTGTTCTGTCATCGTCAGCATGAACCCTTCCTACACGTGACTTGACTAACCTACCACTGTCTGGGCTGTTTATTGGAATAGTCTACAGATTACAGGTAAGGTGAAAAACATGGCCAGAAACATTGCATTTTCCCTAAACTATCCACCAACACAAGCTTTGTGTGTCGCGGCACGGCACAATCGTGTTGCTATTGTTTGCCAGGCTGAGGTGGGTGTGGCTTAACCTGTGTCACCGCAGCTGCAGAGTTGACTAAAGTGGAAATTGAGGAGACTGTGAGACAGTTGGAAGAGAAATGACACGTGGTTCTGTGTGTTGTGAGATTAAATGGTTGAATCCCCCATTTTGCCCATCAAGTTGTGTTAATGTTTTTTGTCTGCGCGGCATGTGGCAGCAGATCGACGCTGCGCCAAGGACTAAGCTGGTCCATTATGGAGCGAAGAAACGCCGAGGCAAGCATGAAAGCTGAGCCCACTCATTTTATCTGTGGCCTAGCAAAACCAAATATTTAGCTCTTGTAGATTCAAATGCACGACTAAACCAAATTCTTGAAGCCCTAGACATGTAACAATGTATCACCTTTTCCCAGCGTGGTTATCCCGTGACATTTGTAATAAAGTTTAAAAGAGAAAAAGACCCTGCAGTTGTTAATTCATGCCGCATTTTATACGCCAACTCATTCCCCCGAAAACAACACTTGGCTGATTATGATATTCTTAGCTTTAAAGCTATAGTGCGTAGTTTCCGTCGCCCCCACAAGGAATTCTAAGTAATGACAATAAAACTGTTGGCGCGTCCACATGATACAAGCCTTCCGTGGCCACGCACCGTGAATGTAACGGACGTTCATTAATATCAAAAAGTTATGCACTAAAGCTTTAACATCAGAGAATTAGCACGATAAAATGCTCGTCTAATCTGTGGATTCCCACTGTATCAAAAGAATAACAACCACATCCTCCATGTTAAAGAAGTGGCCCTGTGTTGGATCTGTTTCCTTTGCACAGAGCCCCTCTGGCTAACAGCATGTTTCTCACATGCTCTTCACGCTCAACTCATCCAATAAATCTGTGCAGCAATGGTAGACATCTGGAAAATCTGGCACCCTCCCTGTCTATGAAAAGCTGCGCTCCGTCTTTAACTGCCCACAATACAACACAGGTGGTCTTTATTGTTCCTTTCACTCGTTAGAATTCCCACTTCTTCATCTTTGTTTCATGGACTTTTTCAGCCAAAACATGAACACTGTGATAGCAGATGGGTAAATAGTAAAAATAGACGTATGGATTTTAACACTGTAGGTTACTTAAATTACCTCAAATGAGATGGAGCTAAAACAGATTCATATTCTGTGCTATGTTGTTTGATAGAACAAAGCAAACATCTTTATCAAGAAGGGAGGATGAGAAAGAGGTTTTTCTTGTGGGAGGATACAATTGGAGATACAACGATGAGGTCCCAGAGCACACTACAGCTTTCACTGGAAATGCTTTCTACCAAATAAATAGTCAGAGATAATGCTTTTGGATAAATATATTGTTCTAAAAAATATTTCAAATGTAATTTTTTCAGTACTGTGAGCAACACAAGTTCAGTGGCGGATCTAGAAAATTTGACATGGGGTGGCAAAGGTCTTGGCAGGGTGGCACTGGAAGACGGTACACGGAAACCCCCATATGTAAATGGCTTGTGTGGCAAATAGAGGAAAAACTGTAAAACTGCATAACATAATTCTATCATTTGTTTGACCTTTTGGTTGATCATAATTACAGATATAGTAAGACAAATAGAATAGAATGTGTCGTATTTTATCAGTAATTATGATCAAACAAAAGGTCAAACAAAAGAAACTGTAAAACATTAGATAATCTATTTATATACAGTACAGGCCAAAAGTTTGGACACACTTTCTCATTCAATGCGTTTCCTTTTTATTTTCATGACTATTTACATTGTAGATTCTCATTGAAGGCTTCAAAACTATGAATGAACACATATGGAATTATGTACTTAACAAAAAAGTGTGAAATAACTGAAAACATGTATTTTAGATTCTTTAAAGTAGCCACCCTTTGCTTTTTTATTAATAAGGGACAAAATTCCACTAATTAACCCTGACAAGGCACACCTGTGAAGGTAAAACCATTTCAGGTGACTACCTCATGAAGCTCATTGAGAGAACACCAAGGGTTTGCAGAGTTACCAAAAAAAGCAAAGGGTGGCTACTTTGAAGAATCTAAAATATAAGACATGTTTTCAGTTATTTCACACTTTTTTGTTAAGTACATAATTCCATATGTGTTCATTCATAGTTTTGATGCCTTCAGTGAGAATCTACAATGTAAATAGTCATGAAAATAAAGAAAGACATTGAATGAGAAGGTGTGTCCAAACTTTTGGCCTGTACTGTATGTATGTACTGAATATATTTACATATCTAACCCTGTAACATATACAACAGAATAGAAATAGCTAAAAACTGAAAACATGTCATGTCTCTCCTTGATCAACTCCAACAGCAGAGAGAGGGCAGCAGTTGGAGCAATGAGAAAGTGCTGATTCAGAGTGAGATGTGTGACTTGAAAGTTCAGCTTGCTGAACGTGTCCCCTCCCCACCCAGGGAAACAGAGTATCTGAAATCCCAGCTGGGAAAATTCAGTAACAGGCTGCGAAAAGCCCAAAAGGATCTCGACCTGCAGTACTTCATTACTGAAGACCTGAAAGTCGAATTGGAGCAGATGAAGGGAGAGAAGGAGGCCCTTAAACCCAATGTGGAGACTCAGAAGATGGAGATACTGGAGAGATCCCAGGCTTCCCATAGAGTCCAGCTGGATGAGGCTCTTGCTGAACGTGTCCACTCTTCACCCAGGGAAACAGAGTATCTGAAATCCCAGCTGGGAAAATTCAGCAACAGACTGCGAAAAGCCCAGAAAGATCTCGACATGCAGATCTTCATTACTCAAGACCTGAAAGTCAAATTGGAGCAGATGAGGAGGCCCTTAAAAATAATGTGGAGACTCAGAAGATCGAGTTTCGTAAAGAGAGACAGATGCTCGCGGTAAGTAAGACCAACGTGGAGTTAGAGTTGGAGAGCTATCTGGAGATGGAGAGGGCTTGAGCTCAGGAGCTGAATGATAAATTGAGCAAGATGGAGGAAGCTCTCCTAAAACAGGTGGAAGGAAAGACAATACTGGAAAGATCCCAGGCTTTGTGTGAACATCAGCTAGAGAGTGAGTGTGACCTCCAGCAGGAGAAAAGCTCCCTGCTGGAGGAGAGCGAGAAATCCAGAGCCTCCTATGTGGATCAGATTGACCAGCAGAGCTTTGGGAGTGACTGCCTCCTGGCTGCTCTGAAGAAGGCTGAGCAACCAGTGGAAGGAGGACAAGTCATCCCTCCTTCAGGCCACAGAAAGCCTGAAGCTGACTCAGCAGGAAAAAGAGCAGGAGTGGGAGACGACAGAGAGCACCCTGAGGTCCCAGCTGGTAGATCGTCAGAGCCAGATCATGGAAAAGCCGAAGAAGAAGAAGTGGTACAGAAAGCTTCTGCCTGGCTGAGGATAAGAAAATGTATTTGTACTTGTATGTGTGTGTGTGTGGGTCTGTCTGTCTGTGTGTGTGTGTGTGTGTGTGTGTGTGTGGGGGGGGGGTCTGTGTGTTGGTCTGTGTGTGTGTGTGTGTGTCTGTGTGTGTGTGTGTCTGTCTGTGTGTGTGTGTGTCTGTGTGTGTGTGTGTGTGTGCCTGTGTGTGCCTGTGTGTCTGTCTGTCTGTCTGTCTGAGTGTCTCTGTCTATCTGTGTGTGTGTGTGTGTGTGTGTGTCTGTCTGTCTGTCTGTCTGTCTTTCTGTGTCTGTCTGTGTGTGTGTGTGTGTGTGCCTCTGTGTCTGTCTGTCTGTCTCTGTGTGTGTGTGTCAGTCTGTCTGTCTGTCTGTCTGTGTGTGTGTGTGTGTGTGTGTGTGTGTGTGTGTGTGTTTGCACGCAGGGCGTGTGATGCGTCAGTGCAGTAGTGTTGCAGTAGTAGAGCTTGTAGTAGCATGCTGCATGCTGCTTCTGCTGGCCACTCTCTGCTTTCAGCTACTGCCACCGGACAGCCCTTTGTTTTCAGGGGCCAAAAGAGGAGCCGAGTGTGTAAGGCCGGTTATACACTGGCTGCGTGGCGTGAGCGTGGTGTTTCTGATGCGTGTCAGCTGTGTGGCGGCTGCGTGGATTTTTCTATGTCTTCACACACCAGAGATGTGTCTGACGTGGTGCTGCTGCTGCTAGCCTTGTCTGGACACATGTATGTTTCCCATTGATAAAATGAAATACCATGTTAAACATAAATATATACTGATCTGATTACAGCAAAGACAACGTCAGCAGTATTGATGGCATAAGAGGCTACAGAATATTTTGTTCGGTATTGACAGGTGCATTATTAGAAAATAAATTTTTTTTATTACATTTTTATATCTGCATTTATATCAAAACCTAGAGACTTTCAAACATCAACATGTCATGTATTAGTATGTATTTGTGTCTAAATGACATATAAACATCTTCTCCTATTCTATTTTGCCTGGAAAGGCTTCCAACACATTTACGTGTCACCTGAAAAATTCTTCTTCTGTTCTGCTTCTGTTCTATTTCTAGCAGGCACGAGTTTTCGGCGTGGCTCGAGCCACGCCTGAGACGTGCGTGTCACGCAGGCAGTGTGTAAGCTCTAACCTGTTAACATGGGAGCCGAAATGTAAACGGAGACGCCACGCAGCTGACACGCTCACGCCACGCACCCAGTGTGTAACCGGCCAAAGCCTCCTCAGCCGGTAGATAGCCTCTCCACTGCCAAAATCTCGCACACGCCTCCCCCTGGAACACATGCTAACTAGTCCCTTGTGGCTCCAGGCTAAGTTGTACGGGATTTCGGAGCAGCAGTGGGCCCCAGAGACGTGGCATGCAGGCCCATCGGTGAGTGGAAACGCCCTGATGCCCGTCAACCACTGTCCCAGTTATGGGTAAATAAATCCAGCTATGGGTAAATAGTGAAGACCCCAACGGTGGCGCAGACGGAAGATGGTGGTGTGAGAACCACCACGACGAATGGGAAGGCGGAAGAAGGCAACCCCAACAGCCACGTGGGTTAGCCACCTGGGGACAGGCGCAGGCGGAGTCCAACTGACCGGACCACCGGCAGCCCCCCTGCATCTCCAGCCAGACGAAGGTCGTCACGGGTCCCCTCATGCCACTGGAGGTCCATCTGGTAGGAGTGAAGATGGTGGGAATGAGGTCTGCACACCCACACCCTCACCTTAATCCTCACCAATGCACAAGCTTCTTGCCGCCACCCCTCAAAAAAGTCCTGTGGCGATGTGAAAAAATTGAAAGTAGTCCTCACAACTATATAATAACTACTGCATACACACAAACACTAGCTACACAGATAATCTTTTAAATAATAAATGCATCAAAATGATGTCATGTTTGGTGGCCCTGGGCCTGTTGTACATGTGTACTGTGGTTGGTCTGGTTATCTTGCAGGTGTAGCGGAGGTGATAATGAGATGACTGTGATCACCTGACCCCCACCCCCCCTCTGTTCGGCAGATTTCCAGCCGACCAGGCCGTGGGCGGACCGATCACAGCCATTTATCTCACTTTGGGCGGGTTTAAGATGATAACTTAACAGGGGGGGGGACGTGCAAAGCACCAGGCTCAAGAAACTCAGGTCAAACTAGGTAGTGCTGATCGAATATGTGCCTAAATATATATTTTTTGTCTATTTCTCGCCTCCCTTTCAGACACATTACATTAATTTCACCAGTCAATTTTCGTTCCTACCCTCACCTATGGTCATGAAGGCTGTGTCATGACTGAAAGAACGTGATCCAGGGTACAAGAGGCCGGAATGGGTTTCCTCAGGAGGGTGGCTGGCGTCTCCCTTAGAGATAGGGTGAGTCATCCGTGAGGAGCTCGGAGTAGAGCCACTGCTTTAACTGCTGAAAGGAGCCAGTTGACGTGGTTTGGGCATCTGGTAAGGATGCCCCCTGGGCACCTCCCTAGGGAGGTGTTCCAGGCATGTCCAGCTGGGAGGAGGCCTAGGCGAAGACCCAGGTCTAGGTGGAGGGATTATATCTCCATCCTGGCCTGGGAGCGCCATCGGGATCCCCCAGTCGGAGCCGGTTAATGTGGCTCGGGAAAGGGAGATTTGGGGTCCCCTGCTGGAGCTGCTGGCCCCACAACCCAACCCTTGGATGGATGGATGGATGGATGGATGGATGGATGGATGGATGGATGGATATTTTAGTGTACTGTTTAGCTGTAATTTAAGAAAGTTTAAGGAAGTTTGTGACCAGGCAGGCATGTCTTTTTTGCTTCAAAAGAGATAAAGCCCTCAACTTTCATGTGTGGCACAGAGCTATGTCACACGTTTCGTTGCTCTGATTGGTTGTAGGTCTATCATATTGCGTCCATGAGCATTTTGGTCTGCACCATTAATAACGCCCCTTGGAAATCGAAAATGAACTATGAGGTTTTAGACTTGAGCAGGGAAATATATTGATATGATATCAATGATATCATATCAACATCGTGACATGACTAGATATCGTCTTGGATTTTGGATATCTTAGCCATTTACTTAAAATGTGTAGGTTTGTCAAATCAAGTTGTTGCATAAGATGTTGACTTTTCAGGTTAAAGTAAAATTGTGTTTTCTTATAAACCGTTCTCACCAAAACCCACAGCTTCTTTTCCATGATTAAATTGAGTAAATTATAAAAATAGAAGTCTACCCTCCATCATGTCATTTTGCCGAAAAAAACCCCAGTATCTTTGGTTTCTGAACTGTTCAGAATGAAGTGAGAGAGCAAAAGAGAAAAAGGACAGAGTCAGTGGAGGACAGTGTTTTATGGCCTCTCTGACAGGGCTCACTGCTGAGGGAATAGCTTTGATAAAGAGCAGGGACACCCTTTATCCAGTAAGGCTACTTACAGAGAGCTTTCTGAGGAACTGGAAACGCTTAATACACATGATATCTCTCACTTAAGAGCCGGTTAAATGACAATAGCCGGGCCTCCGAAACCTTCACAGAAGGAGAACAAAACGTCTCACAGGAAGATGGAGGAAGTTCTTTTATGGAATCGAGTGCCCGAAAAACTGCCTGCATCACGTTGCAGTTGTCTGGATATGACAGAGCCCAAATGAAAACATGCAGAATGTATTATAAAATCACTTAGTTTTCATTTGAGATGCTTTTAGAGCTAAACAGGCAGATGTGCATAGCAACAAGTGGCTTTCATAACACTGGATTGAGTCTTTGTGGTCACTAGGATCACAGATGGAACATTTACACACAGAGATTTTCATCTTCTGCGTGACTTCAGTGGGACCTGCCAGCACTACAGCTAATAACTATCAGGACATGGCTCTGACTCTGCCGGCCTCTGAAATACTGAGGCATATATCGGCAGTCAAAGTCTGAAAAGAAACATGAAAGGAAAACGTACATGTAGGCTATACACAAACCTGTAAGAGGATGTAAGAAAATTACAGCATTGCTTGTTTGGTTGACATGGCAGGCATTTGACACAGCGCCAATGGCAAAGGATATGAGTCAGACTCTCAACTGTTATCTTTTTCATTTTCATTTACCGTTTCTGAAGAATAGGAAGAATAGGGTGTGGTCCCCATGGTTCCACACCGCAAATTCTTACCAAGTATATTCATCTAATTTCTAATGAAAATATCTAACACTTAATATAGGGCACAATCCCCTAACAAGAAACATATCAGTGAAATAATATAGGAACTTGTTTTTAGACGATGCATCTTCTTGGAAAGTGAAAGAGTCTTGAAAACATCTTGAGTTTGAGTTGTATCTCAGATGGAACAAGCTTTTTTGACATCTCAAAAGGTTTTTAAGCTGCTGTGTTATTTGTAAAAGATGGATCATCTTATTTGAAGATCATAGCTTATTGCAAGAAATCGTTCCATTAGCAGATTCTTTCACTGATTACAAGCAAAAAACACCTTGTAATCATTGTTTTGTTACTTATTTTTGAAGTGGCCTTTTTTTCCAGTTCAGAGGTCATTGCCTTCCACAGCTGCCCAGTAGCAGCCAATATGGGCCAATTTAGTATTTTATATACTGTTTGGGCGGTTGTCATGTTTTATAAATTCATCTTATATTTTGTACGTAAAATCTTAGTCTGAAAAGTCACTTGTAACTAAAGCTGTCAGATATATGTAGAGCAGTAAAAAATACAATCTTTACCTCTGAGATGGAGTGGATTAGGGTTAGGGTTAAGGTTGGTATAAAGTAGCATACAATTGAGATACTCAAGTACAGTACAAGAACCTCAGTCACATAATACACCTTGCAGTGCAACCTGGACACATCGTCAGTGATGGACCCGGGGTCATCAGATGTTTCGGGTCTTATCATCAGACACCCTCACCCAGGTGACCCAGATGGGTTTGATCAGGACCCTGCTTGTGTCCAGTTAACTTGCTTTGCCTCTCGTCACCCCTCTAAATCCAGAGCCAACGAGAAGCCTTTTAAGTGGCTTCCAAGATATTCTTGATAACTCTTTGTCTCTGCAGTCCACAGATCCCTAAGAGTCCCAGGACCCCGTGTAGAGATCGCCCTGCGAAGCCCCTGCAGCCAACTTCGACTGGTTCACAGCTGGCCTTCCACCCCTGCCTCCGACACTCTGCTACCGGAGGTGCATATTTGGCTCTGTTCCTCTCTTGAGCCTCTTCCATGCTTCCTTCCCAGGGGACTGTTAACTGTAGCAACACCACTTGCTTGGTTACCTCGGACATAAAGACCATATCAAATTGTCAAGATCATTTGTACTTAATTACAGTACTTGAGTAAATGTACTAAGTTACAATACACCACTGCATGTCAGCATAGGGCTGGGCAATAGATCAATATCATATCAATAACGTGATATGAGACTAGATATCGTCTTAGATTTTGGATATCGTAATGTCGTGATATGCCCGAAGTTTTGTCTTTTACTGGTTTTAAAGGCTGCATTACAGTAAAGTGATGTACTCTTCTGAACTTACCAGCCTCTTCTAGCTGTTCTATTATTTGCCTTTTCATCACTTAGACATTATGTCTACATTGCTGATGATTATCTATCTAAAATCTAATATTTTGTGAAAGCACCAATTGTCAACCCTAGAATATTGCCGCAATATCGATATTGAGGTATTTGGTTAAGAATATCGTGATATCTGATTTTCTCCCTATCGCCCAGCCCTTTGTCACCCCTCTTAAAATTGGCATAGACAATGTGAGTTGTGAGCAGTCTAAATTAAGATTACTTTTCTTTTCCAGATTGATTCATTTGATGGAGGGATATTTCCCAAGAAAGTGTGTGAAATAAATCTTACTTTTACTTTGTCTTGTGAAATTAAAATCTGACAAATGTTTAAATGTGGTTCTGTGAGACAATCATGTGCTGTTGTGTATAGCATATATAGTGATTGAAAGTAGAGGCAGCTCTGACAGAGTAGCAACAGCACTAGCCAGTGGACAGATCTGTAAACACATGGATGGGAACACAACGGAAAGAAATGCACCCTGATGAGTTGCCTGCTGGCAAGCAGCCAAACAAAATGGATCATATTTTATATTTGGGAAGGTCCTGTGCATGTGCTCTGACAAGGTAAGGGAATGTTTAAAATCTGAAAATGCCTTTTTATTACACCATCTAGGTGGTTTACCAGATACTGGGCTTGTCTTTCTACAAGTTGCAGCTAAGACACATTTTGTTACAAAGACAGATCCATGAGACTCTGGGTAAAAAATCCTACTTTTTATATTTTTTTTCTAAGATAACCCTGCTTGGAAAAATTTTGGAATTACAACTGTGGATCATGCCAGCTGCTATAATTATTATGAAATCATATTTCTGTATGTGTGTCTCTGTGTCCCAGAAATGTAAAAACAAAAACAAAAACACAAACAGCGGTGTCAGGTTCATGTGGTTTTTTAACATTTAGACGTTGCCATATGGATAACTGCAGTCAGATGCACACAAAAAAAATGGGCCAAATGTAACTGGGAATCAGACCTTGAGACGGGGAAGAAGACAGTTGCAAGTGATGCACAATTCCTGCTGCTATCAGCGGGCGCAATCTATCCTTTGTGAATCCATCCAAAGTGAAACAGTGTTTCAGCTGGTAATGTTTAATGTCACAGCAAAAAATAAATAAAAAATACTCAATAGGGTGCAACTTCAACTCGCGCTGGACCCGTTCAGAGAATCCAGTCTGTAGTGTAGTTTATACACTAAAGTGATAAACCAAAGAGCTGTACAGTTATTGGGCTTCATAATCATAAAGGATCATGACACTTTGTATCGTCTACACTTTTCCATACTTGCAAGGGCTTGGCTTACGGTACTCCACAAAGACCAGTGAATATTATGGTATTCAGTTTGGTTTAACAAAGATAAGATTAAGGGGAAAGCTGTATAAGAATGATGAGCGAGGACCAGCTGACCCCTCCCCAATCTTTCATCCCGTCTAGACAGCACCTTCTTATCAGCTCTTGGAGCTCTCATCAGACCCTGTTACTGTCCAGTCCTCAGGCAGAGCTGAGGCAGACTTCAGCATTAGCTGAAACAGCTCACAAATACACATATTCATTTACCACATTCATTGCCCTACTACATACAAATTACAGTGCATTACTTTTTGTAGCTATTTGTACAAATGGTTCACGAGAACAGCCTGAATTAACAGCCATGATATTATTGCTGATATTCCTTTTAAAATGTGGTTCTGGAGACACCTAGCAGGAACTACCACAGAGCAGGTCTTGAGTACTTTGCTAAGTCTTTACAGTATATTAACCATTCAAGAGAAAGTCAGAAAAAAAACGTTACAGGTGTTTAGTTGAGATCAAGTGAAGGGCGAGTTCGAAGGTGGGTGTGGTTTGTGCAAGGCCCCGGAAGTAGGGGGGTATGGAAGTAGGGAAGGGGGCCCCCTACTTTACCTCCCGTGTCTGAATTTGGCGTTGCGGCTGGTGTGATCCCATTGCAAGACAATGTCTAGGGCTTTGCTTATTTTGAGTTGTACTTAATACATTTTTTCAAATTATGCCGTTATGGCTGGGAAAATTGTGAAATGATGAGAAGGTTTTGTGATATAACAAGATCAAGTGATATGTTGTTATCACACGGTAGGTTTCTTGGGGTAAAAAACTGAATAATTTGGCATCTAGGAAAATATGTCATAGCATGTTAAATTTATCTTATGAATCTTGAAAACAAGACGCTTCTCAAAATAAGGAGAAGCTGAGCAGAATGCCACAGTGGTCTTCTTCTTTAAAGCTGAGCTACTTTTGGCCGAAACGTGAGAGTTTATTATGGTTTACATGCTGTATAACCATTGTTTTAATAGCATTCAAATGACTGCATTTCAGCATGTTGTACAGGACTTCTCCTGGACATATGTCTTGCCACAAAAGCTGCACAAAAGCAGTTAAAGGTGAAATGCCACTTCAGTGATCCGTTTAGACGGGAAGGGGTATAACCACATAAGACAGAAATATGTAGTTAAATAGAGCCAATGTAAATGTGAGAGAAGCCAAAGAGGTTGGCTATGAAAAAGACTTTCAGCATACCATACAACATACATCTCAGACACTGACGGGTAGAATGGGCTGTCAGATGCACTGGGAGTCATCGGTACTTCACTCTGCTAGCGCTTGAGTTTGCGGTGCCCATTGGTCCCCTGTCTTTGCTCGCTCTTCACTTTCTTCTTTACAGACATGACAGCACAACAAAGAGGACACTACCCACAGTGACATCACCTTATCTGTCATGGTGACAAGCCGCAGAAGCAATTACTCATTTCACAAATTATATCAAATGTAGAAGTCACTTTCATATCCTGGCAGGGAGAACAAAGGCTGATGAAAATTGCTTGGAATTGGAAAATGGAAAATCCTGATGTCAGGAGACTGGAAATGACTGTGTGCTAACAAACAAGGCAGCTGGCACAACCACCTTCTAGTGTTTTATTGGAAGCCCTTCAAGCCACCTACACATGATCCGTGTTAAAACCGCTCTGCGCTGGCTGTGCCATTGTTTTCCTGTGGGGATAGCGGTGGAGAAATCTCGGAGGAAGCGCTACCCGTACATTGTACGATAAAACAGGATTGGATGAGAAAACAGAGAAAAAGAGCTCCGTGGGTCGCTGATGACTGACTATCCAGGGATCAAAAATCACCTGCCTCATACCTCTAACCTTAAAAAGGTATTTCAGAGAGAAGGGGGTCAGGACAGCGGAGCGCTCTTGACTGTTTTTCACTGAGATCAAAAACGAACAGGAAGAGATTTCAAGCAGTACGGGTAAGATAAAATTGATTCATTCATTGATAGCTTTAAAACCCTGCTGCTTTAAGAAAAACTTCCACCACAATTTGGCATCATGTACTGCACTGTACATTTTATTCTTGTCTTTTAATGTTTTTAAATTGTTTTTAATTGTTTTCTAACTACTCTTTACATTTTATTCTTGTCTTTTAATGCTTTTAAATAGTTTTTAATTGTTTTCTAACTGCTCTTTAATGTTTTATGTAAAGCACTTTGAATTGCCTTGTTGCTTAAATGTGCTATACAAATAAAGCTGCCTTGCCTTGCCTACCCTTGGAAGTTGCCGCTGAGCGTTGCGCTGGAAGTTCAAATGATTTAAAGTTCTACCATGGACTCTGTAACATTCTTTGTGGAAAAAATGCCTTGGTTACATTGTTTCAAGCCATTCTAGTGTGGTATAGAAAGCCTACAGGAAGACCCAGCTCGATTTCTGCCAGTTCTCATTAATATTCAACAAGCTAAGCTGTTTGAATCTGATTGGCTAACAGCTAGCCAATGAGAGCCTGGCTGTCAGAATCCTTTACCCAGCTGGGCTGGGTGAAATCATGAATAGTAATGAGCTCAGGCAATATGATGTCAGACTGACCAGCTTTTGTAATTGGCCTGATTTCTCTGCTTATTTCTTTTCAGTCGCTAGAGCTGACAGAGGAGGTAGCAGTTCATTTTCACATTCACCACATAACACAAACGCATATATTTCAAAAAATGCAAGTAAAAACGGTTTTGTATGGCAGGGCACCTTTAAGATCTTCACCACACCGGATCAAGTGAAAAGTAAAAAATATATATCTGTAGGGTCCTTTCCATAAAGTTGTCAGACACTTATAACAATCTGAGCCTGTCAGTGGCAAACGTACATTTCTGGTGCGACCTCCAGTGCTAAAAAATAAAACTGCAGTTCATCAAGTGGCCACTTGATGCTGGCTCCAAAAGGGAGTCAATCCCCATAGACTCCAATATTAAAATGCCCAACTTTACAGCATAAATAAACAGCCTGGTTTACAGCCTGGTACAAAAAAATGCTTTTGATCTCTATAGTTAAGTTCCCCCTTCATGACAACTATAGATGGGGTAAGGGGTTAATTTATTTTTATTTTTTAGAATTCATCCGTGTAAATTATAGGCTTATAACTCACTATTTTTCACAAGGCCCTCTGGGCACCCCAACTTTAATTGGCTCTCCAGGCGTTTCGTATAATACAGGCCGTTGTTCTTTGAGTGCCAGTTGGCTGCCGTCGCAGGAAACAAGCATTGACTGCGTGCTTCATTCAGCCCGCTTCAGCCTCCAGCACGCTCCAGCTCTTTGCCCATCTTCGGATTAGCTGACGTCAGGCACCACCAAGATGGACGATGGTCGGAGCTACCAGGAAATGCCCACTTTGAGCTTCATTCAAAATAGCCCTTAACGGGCACCCAGACAGCTCAGTTGGTAGAGCGGGTGCCCATGTATGGAGGATTGCTCCTCGACGCAGTGGGCCCGGGTTCGATTCCGACCTGCGGCCCTTTGCTGCATGTCATTCCCCCCTCTCTCTCCCCTTTCACGTCTTCAGCTGTCCTGTCAATTAAAGGCCTAAAATGCCCAAAAAAATAATCTTTAAAAAATAAAAAATAGCCCTTAACAGCTCGCTCAGGGCAACACTGACAAATTGTCCCTCACAGTGAAGCATCTGGTGTGGTCAGAAGGCAGCAGGCTGCCCGTGTGATTCGTATAGTTTGCTGTAGATTTATGAGGTGTGGTATAAGAATAAGAACACCACATAATGTATTCCTCAACCGTGTCCAACAAAAATGTGAGCTTACAAATCCTTTTTTTTTTTTTTTGGATGGCACAAACCACATGTCTGTTTTGTATTTGTGTTTTCTTAGTTGGAAACAGTGGAACAGCATTCTGGTCCTTTGCTGAAGTACATTTCTTCTCCTTTGTCTCTTATCTAAATCAGACCCTGGTCAGTGGTTTGGATGCATTTTCTTAAGTGTTCATTACAAGGCACTGCAGCTCTGATAAGCCAGTGTACTCTGCAAACACAATGGGGTGATAACATCACTTAATGCTGATGGCACTCTCACACAATCATTTTCCATATCCATATATAAAATCACTTGCAGTGTCAGCGCAAACGGTAACCACCTGAGAACAGCACGACACCTCTGGAGCCGGTGTGTGAGCAGCAGAGGGCCGCAGGCGTTCAGACTCACACTGTGTACACAGTCCCACATTTCAAACAGTGGCTCACAAAAAAGAATTTCTTGTCAAAACACAAGGGTTTTGGAAAAGGAAACTGCCGGAAGTTCCACAAGTGTCTTCCCTTGCCAGAAGCTGTGTGTGTGTCAGATCTAAAACAGGCCAGTCTCTACAGAAACAAAGTTTACATGACCTAAGGAATTATCCTCTATATACTCGGCTTCAAGATGCAGTCAACCTACACTGTTTTTGTGGGCCGTTTAGACTGTGATTGAAGCTTCATGTTGTCCTGCGCCTAAGGCCTGCCTACGAAAAGTACAAAACATATGAAAAATATGTGGCTGCCTGCTGATTCCTCCACATCTTATTCTTATAATTTGTCTCTAGTAAAGAAGAATATATTTAAGATTTGAGGCAGATCCCTGATACTATTACAAAAGGAACTAGATGATCACATTTGGAGTAATTTGTCCTCCGGAACCAGGTTTGACAGTAACTCCATATTGCATGATGATGAAGATCCAGCCATGATCCAAACTCCAAGTCTTCATTAAATGGACTGCATTTATATATTAGCGGTGTAAATCACACGTTTTTTTACCAAGATATTATATTGATTCTTTGCAAAATGAGTGTGTGGAAGTAGCCTATGAAGCAGGGATTTGAATGTTATTGTAGACTTTTGGAGAGATTAAATGAACTTTAAAAACAGTGACAACGGAATTTGCTCTCCCCTTCTTGCGCACCAAACACTGCTTCTCTCCCTATCTTCCCACAGCCCAGTGGTCCCACAGCCCTATGTTCCCACATTTCTAAGATATTTCTTAAAATTAGGCCCTAGGGTTAGGGTTCCATTACATCTGTAGTACATTGCTACTGGATAATAGTTTGGGTGTAATTGGCTACCAAATTGGGAGAAAGGGGGATAAAATCTGATAGAATTTTATGAAAAAGGAAATGTGGGAACATAGGGCCTAATTTTGGAGAAAAAAAGTCTTAGAAATGTGGGAACATAGGTCTGTGGGAACGGCATGCTCCCGTGTTAAAAGCCACCAGATACCACAAACAGGACCTTGCTGACTATTGGCTGATTGAGTTTAGCCTTCGGGAGGGGTGAAAGTGTGTGTGTCATTCAGAACGCAAGACAAAATAAGAGTTTGCTTGCGAAAAGTACTTTGTACGCTCAATTTGTTTTGGTGCCTAAACTTAACTTTTGTCGCCGCACAACGCTCACTTTTTCTAGGCTAAACTCAACTGCCATGTCCCCTGAAAGGGCCGTCATCTGGCGGCGCCTGTATCCGCCTCACCGTCACCTACATCTACCAACTCCCGCTCAGCATCACGGAGCTCTGTAGCCGGCGTCACTTGACCAGCCGGCGGTCGCCTAGTTTCACACCAAATCATACGAATTGGTGTGCATCCATTTTCGTACTACATCGTACCAACCCGTTCGTGAGAACGATGATTAGCAGGATAATCCAGTCTCCTTAAAAGTAATGCACAACACAGAGATGAAATACCTCACCTCTTATGTCTTGATGTGTCCATATATTTTGTTACTGTTCATGTACTTCATGAAATCTAAATGTTCCCACTGAATATGTGTTCCCTAACCCGCCTCTGTTTCCATGAGTCAAGCCAGAGCCAGGTTACATGAGAGAAGAGGTTGGGAGCAGAATCGTCAGCACATGTAAACAGAGCCAGTGAAGCAGCCCGTCATTGGATCAGGATCCTCCTCCTCCCTGCAGAGCTGTGACACCAAGAAGAGTTGGCTGGCTGCCCGCCAAACATATCCACTACAAAGGACTCCTGATTCAAACTTCTTTTCCTGTTTAGACAAGGGCCTGAGGTATGCAACATGGGTCCCAGGACCAAATGCGTCATGGTGAGAGTGCAGCCGTGGCGGGAATCAAACGAATACACTCTACAGTATAATAGTTTACAGTGTGTGAGTGGGATGGGGTGCATTGTCGAGAATAGCACTCCTCTCCTATTCTGTCTTTTCTGTAAAACTCTTAAGTGTAACGTAGAGTTTCAAACAGCTCAGAGGAAGCAAGGGCAGTTTGAAAGTTCGGAAACATTTACATAACTTGCATTAAAGATTCACTTGAAACCACTGCAGTACATTTACTTAAGTGAGTAATTCAGTTCATGTAAATCCATTTTAAGAGGGCGCTCCCGAAAAATACATCTTCTGAGTACAAACTTAACCCTTGTGTTGTCTTTGGGTCAAATTTGACCCATTCTGAAAATGTCTATTTCAGAAATATGGGTTTCTTTTTAACTACCTAATTTTTAATTACCCAAAAATAACATGGATGGATGATCCCATACAACATGCTTTGTAAGTACAACAAAAGACCGGATCTCTACTTTCATTGAATTTTGGATTTTTTTAAAAACAAAATTGCATTTGAAAAAAAATAATTGTGTTTCGAAACAGTATCCTCGCTGAACGTTGAACCTCTGTGATTATCCTTCCTTTAATATTAGTCTAAATAATTCATAATTTCAGCTTCTTTAACTCAAGAATTAGGTATAATTTCCTATAAATGAGGTTTTTAATTGACCATGAATTCAAAAAAATAAGTGTAAAACTATAGTGGTAGTAAGTTGGTGTTAGTGGTGTTTATAAATGGTAGTGAAAAGAAGTGTGAAACGTCAGAAAAAGCGCCAAAAACATTGAAAAAGGCGCCAAAATTGTCGAAATAAAGACTTAACCCAAAAGACAACACAAGGGTTAATCTTCCTGTAGGCTTAAAAAGGGGGTCTGTTAACAGTGTTTCATCCTTCATGGACAGAAGCAAGTGTCGGTCAGGTTAAATGTCATAGGTAAAGATTACACGGGTCGTTGGATGGGAATGGAACTTGTAAAAAATAGATGACTTTATTTTCCAATCGAGAAGGGATTTGTGATAAAGGGTTGAAGACAAAACGAGACCGGGGTATAGACTTGTGAGTGCTCCTTGGAAAGTTAGCTCCCTGCAGATAACAGAGAGGAGATGAGTAATGGGAGCTTGTCAGAAGCTCAGTCGGTCAAAGTCTGCTCAGCACAGCAACGGCATGAGAAAAAGGCCCGGCGCCATTTCATAATTAATTACAAAATAAAACCTCACCCATTTCTGAGTTCCACAATATTCCAACGAGAGGGCCTGCCCAGCCTCCTGAACTAAACAGCTTACAGCTCCGTTTGTTTTATATCCAGTTCGGGCTGAAGTTTGCGCTTCACAGAAAACTTTTCTTTGTGATTCTGTATAAACTCTGTGAAAAGTGTAATGGTGAAACCTGTCCTGCTGTCACACATTTCACAGAAGTGGAGAAGTCACAGGTGTATAAGCGAACCAGGAAATAAAGATAATACAATTTAGCAATTGGAGACATGTCTAAGAGTCCCGGCAGCGGGAGATCATTGTTTACATGATTCTGTTTAAATCCATTTCAAATAAAAACCATAACAGCTAGAGCGTTTATTCAGTTTGCAGCAGAAAGCTAAGGCTTCTGTTATTCTACGCCATTACATCCTACGCCATTACATCCCTACGCCATTACATCCTACGCCATTACATCCTACGCCATTACATCCTACGCCATTACATCCTACGCCATTACATTCTACGCCATTACATTCTATGCCATTACATCCTACGGCTGGGATGACATCACTACGTTGCGTGACGTCCGGTGCAAAACCATGTGACACCATTCAATGAACATACTGAGCACATACACTAAAACATTTACATTGTTGAAATAACTTGTGGAGTGTTAAGAACGATTTTGTTCACGTTTCGACATTTAGAAATCTTTTGGATCAACGTGTTGTGTGTTTATTTAGTAAAATGTGATGAAAAGATTTTAGAATTTTTTATTTATTTATGAGACAATGTCAATACTGTTATCAATTATTATGGTTGATTGACTTGCAAAACCTTTAAGCTAAGGTTTTACTGATCTGAGAGGTTTGACCCATTTGAAGATACACAATAAGCAAAACTACCAAAAGCAGGCACTGGTATACCATTTCTAATCCAGAGTTCAAAGGGTGAACACATTAAGCCACACAGTCATTGTTTGGAGTTTTTATATAGTTTAGACCCCCCCGCCACACACACACACACACATGTTCTGCATTCTGGTGAATTTTTCTGCAACAATTTGTGTCTTTTCGGCATCAAGTTATGGTGCAAATGTCTTTGTTTGTGTAAAGGAAATTATAATAGGTTTTTGGGATGGGTTCCCCCCATCCCCCCTGAAAATTCCGCCTATGGTTGTGGGTTGACCTGCTGGTTGTTGGTCGACCCACGCGTCACTTGTGGAGTGCCTCTCGGTAGCAGTGTTAAAAATATGTGTCTAACCCTAACTGTCTCCCGTTTGTCTCAGTTCTCACAACCCTCCCCCAACCCTTTTTTTCTCCTCTCTCCCCCTCTTAGTAGGACACCACGGCAGCTCAGCGGTTCACACCATTACCTCCTAACAAGAACCCCGTGGGGGGGATGATGATGCCTCACACCCACCCTGAGTCCTGACCCCTGGGGTCCCAGGCGTCCCAGGCGTCCCAGCCACACCACCACTCCGTGCTATCGCCGCACCTTTTTCATCCCTCTCCTTGACGCTTATCCTCCCACTGAACACATCTCTTCCAAATTAAACTACTTTTTATTCGGAACTATGGTGCTGTTTTGTGAGTGACTCCATTCTAAATCGAGTCTGTGCAACGATTAACATTATAGTCCATTGTCCATTCAGAAAATCCCAATGCATCGCGTGGAAACTTTGATGTGAGATATGCTTATATCATTTGGGTTTATACACCATATCTTATATTATGAGATATTCCAATAATATCCTGGAGAAAAATGTATGTGTTACTGTAACTGCTGGTTCTGTATTCTTTTTATATCTGATGTGTAACATAATTATGTGTATGTTTATTTTTATTTACACTCATCAGGAAACGTTTTAGCCCACGTGCAACCTTGTCATAAGAAGCCATTAGTGATGCATTAGCAGAATAGGGTCATAATGCATTCTCTATACATGAAATATTTCAATATTTTAATTTTAATTTTTTATTTATGTTTCTCCCAGTATGAGAGCTTTCATCCACAGAATTTCTTTCCAGTTAAATCATTACTCTGTTTAGTTTGTTGTTCTTCTTTGGTAAAGTTTTGGTAACGTCGTGGTGACATGTGCAGTGGGTGAGCTCAGTTCAGAAGGCTATTAGGGGGGTAAACCATCACATTGGAAAATGTTCATTTCCATTAACTGAGGATATGACAGGATGAATATTCATCTTCATCACCGTTAGCACCAGAGACAAGATCAAATGCCTGTGTTAACCTTCAGCATTTACAGGATCACTGAGCAGCAGGCATGCATCGCTAACAGCTGACCAGTGATCAGTGAGAGGGAAACTGACAGCGAGTGTACGGACAATCAGTTTAGTGAGAACACAGGAAAGAATGCATTAACACTTAAAATTAAAAAAAAATTAAAAAAACACATGTTCATGGAAGCTGTTTTGTTCATTTCACACCAAAATATTGTATACTACTGCTATTAACTAAAACTGTATTATATTTTATAAAAGGCCCAAATAAAGGTAATAAATGTGAAAGTTTGTGTAAAAACGAGCCATTTCGATCCATTTCGAGCAGATTATTTTCTGTGAGTATTACATCAGAGATTACTTTCTCTAATTTGTAGGAACTCTTAAAGCTTTATCTATCAGCTCCACACAACTCTCTCTCTGGATTTCTCAGAGGGACTATGTTCAGAAGATTGTGGCGTCCGGTGACTCGCGCGCAGAAGCTCGAGTGAAGATAATTACCTCTCCTGAAGAGTCCGTCTAGTTTTTTTAATTAATAATTTTACTTACTTAGAATTCCTCATGGGGCGACAGAAACTACCCACTATAAGTTTAATACAATTCTGTGTATTTTTGTAATTTTTAACAATAACACATACTAGGCTTCTGTTTTTTTTTTTACAAATTCAGTGTTTTTTTCTCCCCGACACTTGGTTATTGTTCGATTAGCTCTTTGGTTTGTTTAAACTTTGTACTTTTCCAATGCAAGACGAGACTGTTTAGCAGAGAGGGAAGGCTCTGAGAATGTAGAGTGTGTTTAGGTCTTTATATCTTGTTAATATCTTACAAACGAATTAAAAAAAAATCATTTTCAGATAGTTTTCAATACCGAAATGATTGAAAGAACGAAAGTTGTCAAGAATGCCTGACTTTATAATTTTTTTCTAAACTTTCCAAAATTAACAGTAATTTGGAGGCCCCCCTTTATTGACTCTAAAGGCCCCTGTGGGGGCCCGCACCCCCTGTTGAATTTTTTTGGATGGACTAACAGACCTACAGACCATCATCAACATCCTTAAAGTGAGGCTAAGTAGCTAGTGAGGGAAAAAAAAAAAAAAGCTTTTAAACAGACTCGTTCTGTCAATTCATGAGAACCATTTTAATTACATAAATAAATCATGAATCTTCTTCTCTTAGCATCCAAACAATTAGCAGCCGTCATCATGACAGCAACGATGCTATCTGCAGTGAAAACAGGTGTGTGTGTGTGTGTGTGTGTGTGTTCAATTGGCTTCTCTCAACAGTACATTCCATCACAGCGAAACAGCTTAACCACAATACAACTTCTGTTCTCCAGGTGAAACAAAGGAGGTTTGTGCTGTCTGTCTGTTCGGGAGGCTGAACCGCCCTGCAGGCAAATACTTCACACGTCTGACGCACTGTTATTGTTTATACAAGCATATACAAAATAGCTGCAGATATGAAGAAGAAAAAAAAACTGGCTGGGAGGACGGGGTTTGTAGCACAATGCTGATGCCAAAATATATACAAATATTCAATCAAAGAGCAAAAAGTAAATGTAAAGATTGCAAAGCCAATGTAGCATTTAGCATTAATATTAGCAACAAAACGTGCTCCAAGTTTACCCGTTCAAGCCGTATTCGTAGGTATTAAGGTGGTGCTCCCTGAGGTAGCTGCCAAGACCTGGATTTCATTCTCTGGGAGTGTCCGAGCAGTTGATCAGACCTGAATTCACTTGCTTGTGATGCTGAGACGTCCTAATGACGCTCCCACACACACAAAAGAAGGAAGGAGATGTAATTCACCTCTTTATTTTCCTGGGAAAAAGGTCCCGCCGAAGGTCTCTTCCTACCACTGCCATTACCAAGAGCCCTGTGGATTATTTGTTCTGTTGCCATCAGCAACAAGTATTCACCACACAAAAAAAAGAACATTGTTTCATCATCGCCTTCCACAATAACCCATTTGTGGCTACATTAAAGCCCAGTTCAGACCAAAAATTTGCGACGAGACGAGTTGAAACTTGCAACTTCTTGCAACAAGCCGGTCTGCAGCGTTCTGGAAGCTGCCAGTTCACACCAACACGATGAGACGAGGCGCTGTATCATGGGGTCAGCCCTATGTTCCCACAGCCCAATGGTCCCACAGCCCTATGTTCCCACAGCCCAATGGTCCCACAGCCCTATGTTCCCACAGCCCAATGGTCCCACAGCCCTATGTTCCCACAGCCCAATGTTCCCACAGCCCAATGGTCCCACAGCCCTATGTTCCCACAGCCCTTTGTTCCCACAGCCCAATGGTCCCACAGCCCAATGGTCCCACAGCCCTATGTTCCCACAGCCCTATGTTCCCACAGCCCAATGGTCCCACAGCCCTATGTTCCCACAGCCCAATGGTCCCACAGCTCTATGTTCCCACAGCCCAATGGTCCCACAGCTCTATGTTCCCACAGCCCAATGGTCCCACAGCCCTATGTTCCCACAGCCCTATGGTCCTACAGCCCAATGGTCCCACAGCCCTATGTTCCCACATTTCTAATTTTATTTGTTTCCCATGAAAATTAGGCCGTATGTTCCCACAGCCCTATGTTCCCACATTTCTAAGATGTTTCTTAAAATTAGGCCCTATGTTAGGGTTAGGGTTACATTCCATCTGTAGTCCATTGCTACTGGATAATAGGTTGGGTGTAATTGGCTACCAAATTGGGAGAAAGGGGGCTAAAATCTGATACAAATTTATGAAAAAGGAAATGTGGGAACATAGGGCCTAATTTTGGAAAAAAATATTTGAAATGTGCGAACTGTGGGAACATAGGGCCTAATTTTGAAAAAAAAATCTTAGAAATGTGGGAACTGTGGGATGATAGGGATTAATTTAGCAACAAGTCTTAGAAATGTGGGAACATATGGCTGTGGGAACATAGGCACGCTCCTTCTATCATCTCCATAACAACGCCTCTCTGTACTTCCGTCCTAACTTCCGACTTCCAGGCTTTTTGTTGCTAAATATATCATTTGTCTATCTAAATATGAATGTGGATAACGTTAGTGATATTGAGATGCTTGCTACAGTTACATTTCAAGTGATGAATCGGCGAAAACACGTTTTATTTCTTTGATTCTCTACTTGTGTTCTAACGCCGCTGAGCGCTCCCTCTCTTCAGTCACTCTCTATCTCGCTTGACCATATGACGTTTACCGTGCTTTTCCGGCGGTCGTTGAGGCTCCGTCTTGAACTCTGCCATTTCGATCAGCTTTTTGTAACATCAAAATAGATTATAGAACATTTTATTTCTATAGTTTATAGCTGACTTTACCAGCTAAGAAGGGCTGGTTCAGACGGCTGCAACTTTTCCCTGCAACATTCTAAAAGGTTTTCGTGATTCTTTGGTCTGAACTGGGCTTTACACTGCTAGGTTTGGTTTTTAACCCTCCTGTTGTCCTCGGGTCAAATTTGACCCATTTTCAAAAAGTTTCTATATCAGAAATTTTGGGTTTCATTGAACCAAATTGTCAAATAAAAGAACACGGATGGTCCCATACAACGCTCTTCACAAGTAAAATAAATGATGAGTTCACTACTTTCATTGAATTTGGGTGTTTTATTAAATTTTATAGAATTTGAAAATATATTCATAAAAGAATGTTGAAAAAGCTTCAAAAATGTGGGGAAAAAACAACAAAAGCATTTAAAAAAAAAAAATCGACAAAAACATCGGGAAAAGTCGACCAAAATGTTAAAAATACGTTTGAATTTTAAATTTTGACCTAGAAATACAAAACGTTAGCCTAAACGTAAACCAGCCCTCCTCCGCTCAGCAGCGTGTGGATGGTCTGGCAAAGCGAGACTTTGGGCTCTGAAACGCCAGAGCAGTATGAATGCGAGGTGTAAACAGCAAAAGATATTCACTTTTAAACTAAAATGTAGCAATGTAAATGTAGCTTGAGTTCTGTCTGATTTGATGGCCACTACCAGGACTAGCAGGACTCTTACATATGACTTCATCCTGGACTAATACATGTGCTACTATGTATTATTTATATTCTGCACGCAGCCATTCGGCCTCCTTTTTTCTTATGCTAAACAGCTATTTTGTAAAGAAAGATTGCTTCTGTTTCTGTATTTATTGTTTCATCTTATTTATGTTCAATATGTTTGTTTGCCTATGTATGCACCAAACACCAAGGCAAATTACACATAAGTGTAACTTACTGTGGTAATAAACAATTTTCTTGATTTGGGAGTATGTCTATTCCAAATGGACATATATTACTGTTTCCTGATGTGCCATTTCTGTGGTTAAAGGTGCCCTGTTGGACTTTTCTTATGTGTTAGTTTCTCACCCAAACTTGTTGCATGTATGATAGAGGACCTACCAAATATGTTGAATGCATTTCCCTCCTAACCCTAGCCCTAACCCAGACAACACTTGCAAAGCTAACTATATCTGAATACATGGATATATTACGGCTGTCAAAAATAACTTTGATGCCCCTATCACCGGATAAAAACGTTTAAAATCAAACATTCTCGCTTTCTAAGATTATGGGAGGAAGGCAGTAGATAAAAAGGCAAACATTAAATGCAGGTCTGTGATGGGATGTGATCTGCCGTTTCCTGCACGAAAGTTCATCCATCCATCATCCTAACCTCCACACCCTTACTTTCAGCTTCACTACATAAAGGACAGAAATGTTCCAATACGCACATACTGTACTTCCTAACAGACTGGGAGGCTACAAACTATGGTTTTGATTTTTGAGTGTTATCTCTCTGTATGTCTTGTATGTAACACAACTGCAGGGAAGTAAAAAGTACAGTTATTCAGTTTTAAAATTCTTTTTTAGTACCTTCTTTTTAAACATATTTCAACCCTAAACTCAAGTCATAAAATGTGACTATGTTTTCTTCTTTCCTTCTTTCTCTTTCTTTCTTTCTTTCTTTCTTTCTTTCTTTCCTCTTTTCATTATTTTTAGATTCCTCTCTGTTCTTTTCTTCTTTCTTTCTTTCCTACCTTATTTTATTTACCTCTCTCTCCTTCCTTCCTTTAGTCATGTTTTTGGTTTATTTTTTTCCTTCCCTTCTGCAAGAAATCCCCCAATTTTGTGGAACTGATGCACTGAAGTATGTACAAGTAACACCCTGAAAGGAACCAAATTCCAATCTTTTGCGGATAGATTACTTTTGTGGATTGCATAACTTGGGTTTGTAATAATCATGCTTTTAAATTTCATTACTTTTATTTCAATTAAAGATTTAAAAACTTCTCCGAGCTCCGTCACCACAGGTCCACTCTAAAGCCAGGGAAGACTTGTCTTCATAAAACACCTGAGGTGACCAACAGGACCTGGTGCTTTATTATTCTAAGTGTCAGTATAAAGTATTTCCATCATTCTGCATGGCCCTGCCTGGTTGGCACGGATCAGTAGCATCATATCAGCGGAGGAGCGACTGCACCGTGCTGCAGGGTCGTGCAGCCAAAAGTTGAAAAAAGCATCAAGCAGACATCAGCTCCTGCAGCAGGCTCTCTCTTTCTCCATGAAAAACATGTTGCTTTTAATGTGCAACTGTCTGACAGGAAACACACACACACACATATACAGTGAGAGAGTTAAAGGCAGGAATTTGGGGAGTTGGTCAATGTTAAGTCTTAAAATAACAAACACTTGTTCTTGTATGTGTTCGCTCACAGCGCGCCGCAGTGTTAAGAACCTGTTTTTCATCCAGCTTCTTATTCTGACAAATAAATGCACGAATGAACATGTTGGGTCCTCCCGGGAGCAACGTGGAGAGATGCTGTACAGGCCAGAGGCCCAGTCTGGATAGTCATCGCTGCAAACACACTCAGCATGGATGAACATATACAGTATCCAGTTTTGCAAATCCACATCCACGTTATGGTTTATCTCATCCTGCATTGTGTTGATCCTTATATTTCCATTTATTCATAAAAATTGAAATGGTTCCCTCAACGTTACTTGGATAAATGCTGACACTTTGTGTTATTTGTAACATAGTAGTTCTACGACACCTTTCTCCACATTTTATGGTAACATAAGGTAAACATTAAGTTTAAGTGCCGTTCTTTCTTATTATATCTTTTCTTATGATGAACTAATGTTGAGATACTGTAGTTTGTCTGAGTAGACAGTGAATAAAATGGGGCATTTCATTAATTTGTGTATATGCAAGTTATGGTGGTGAATGAAAAAAAGGTCATACACTTCTTTTATTTATATATATATATATATATATATATATATATATATATATATATATATATATATATATATATATATATATATATATATATATACACACAGTACCAGTCAAAAGTTTGGACACACTTTCTCATTCACTTGAATGTATATTTGATCTGCACAACAATTAATAAAAGCCATGGTTTCACAGGATCATAGGAATATGCCTTCAAAACATCAGTATTATATTACACTGTATAAGGTGTGAATGGCAGTATTGTTTTCCTGGTACAGACAGTGAAGTAGCTGTATCTTCTTGCCATGTCATTTCAACCAGAGTTTCCTGTTCTACTGTTTTACTGTAACCTAACTGTATGATGTCCCCCATGACTTTTCACTTATTCAAATTCTTTTCAGATGACCTTTTTCCAGAACGCACTGACTGGATTCTGCTGAGCATATGTCTATGTCTCATTGTTTCAAAGAAAATATACAATGTACAATAAGATGGACTTCCAGCGGTCTTAGATGTCTTTGACCATGAAAACGACAGAGCTCCTTTTATAGAAAGACAACGTAGTATGGTATGACATGTTACCACTTACCAGAGATGCTCACAAATCTCTGAGCTATGGTCCAAGTCTCAAGTCTCTGAGCTAGAGTCCAAGTCAAGTCTCAAGTCTCTGAGGTAGAGTCCAAGTCAAGTCTCAAGTCTTTGAGCTAGAGTCCAAGTCTCAAGTCTCTGAGCTGGAGTCCAAGTCAAGTGTCTGAGCTAGAGTACAAGTCGAGTCTCAAGTCTTTAAACTACAGTCCAGATCTTTTGCATTCCTTTTTTTGTTTGGGCCTTGTTGTCTGAAGTTTTTAAAGCTAAAGCTTCTGATGAATGGTACGCCAGCTGCCGGTGCGGTCGACATGTTTGTTGTCCTCTCTCAGATACGTTACGTGGTATGTAGGTAGGTAATAGGTCACGCAGGGAGGGGAATAACATTCAGCTCATCAGACGTTTTCTAAAAATATAGATTGTTCATGAGTCCCGCATCTCTAGTCTGAATCAAGTCTGAAGTCTTGAAATGAATAAAACGCTACGTGAGTACTCGTTCTGCTCACATGCTCATAATAGTAACTGCAGAATCTATGTTTTTCTTATTCATAGTGAAAAACATCCACCTTATAGATTCATGTGAATACCTAGCTATGACTCATTCAGACCACGCTCCTCTCATGCTTCATATGGCTTATAAAAACACCTCAAGGAGTTTAAGACTAGGGCGATTTCCCACACACCTGCTCAATGACACCTGACCTGGTAGATCCGAAAAACGATAGCTCAAGATGTATCCCCTCAATTAAGACCAATGAAGGTGTCACTTTAATCCACTAACCTAAACTAATCAATGAGGCCTTTAGGGACTTCTATGTGGATTTATACTCTTCTCAGGGTGTGGATATTTGTAAAATGTATCATTTTTTTGGAGAGAATTGCTATGCCAGGGGTGGCTGGGGGGACATGGGACAATCTGGAGGCAGAGATTACTAATCAGGAAGTTTTGAATGCAATAGGAAAGCTTTCGGACGGGAAATCGACAGGGCCAGATGGCTTTCCTATGGACTTTTACAAAGCTTTTGCATCTGACCTTATTACCCCCCTGATGGACATGCAATGGACATGCAATTGAGATTAACCAGCAACCCAAAACATTAGAACAAGCCCTGATAATAGTCTTGCTGAAGCCAGGCAAGGACCCCAAATTGTGCGGATCCTATAGACCCATTTCCCTCCTATCATCAGAATGTAAGATATTTACTAAGGTTATAGCCACTAGATTAGAAAATGTATTGCCTAGTCCTATAAATAAGGATCAGACCGGTTTCATAAAAAAATCGCTTTTCCTCTGACCACATACTTAGATTTGTTTATATAATTCACTGCGCTAAAGATATTAATACCCCTGTAGTTGCCCTTTCATTAGATGCCGAAAAGGCATTTGATCGCCTGGATTGGACCTTTCTTTTCGCATTCTTGAAAAAAAATTTACATTGGTCCAAATTTAATTAAAATCATTCAGATACTCTATCTCAATCCATCAGCAAGGATCCAGACAAATGCTTACATATCGCCTCTCTTTCCCTTATCACGAGGAACATGTCAGGGCTGTCCCTTGTCCCCTCTGGTTTTCTCTCTGGCAATTGAGCCCCTCACAATTCGCTATAAGAGCACATTCTACTATTGAGGGCATTGTGGTGGAGCAGGAAAAGCATGTCATTTTTCATATCTTGCTGTACCTGACCAACGTAGCATCGTCACTTACCACCCTCAGTAATTTATTAGAGGAATATGGCTGTGTCTTTGGCTACAAAATAAACATAAACAAAAGTGTGATATTACCTCTTAATACTGCGGCCCAACAACTATCAAGAGATAACATCTTATTTTGATGGGAACCCCATAAGATTTGTTATCAAGGGGTGCAGATACCCAACAAATTAGACCAGGTTTTCCCTCTCAATTACGGCCCCCTGCTTAAAAAAGTAGAAGTGAACTTGGAAAGGTGGAAGTCCCTACCTCTTTCCCTAATTGGACGAGTAAACAGCATAAAAATGAATGTCCTAGCCAAATTTCTTTACCTATTTCAAGCACTTTCAACACCAGTTCTATAAAAGCCTTCTTTAAAAAATTGGACAGCCAGATGTCTAGATTTCTGTGGAACGGTAAAGCTCCAAGAGTCAAACTTAAAACTCCCTGTCGCCCCACTGAACACAGAGCTTATTTGGAGTTGGATCAAAAACCTAGAACACCCTCCACCCTTTGTACATTTGGGCACCTATATGAGCAAGATCATTTGAAGTCCTTTGAACAACTGAAATCCTCTTACGGGCTTCCTTCTATTCACTTTTTTAAGTTCTTGCAAGTCAGGGACTATATCAGAGTGCAGCAGGGAGGGAAACTTGTCAACCTGGAAGATTTTCAGATAGACATTATGATACAGGACATGTAAGTGCCTGGAGAACTATTGGCTATCTGTTCTGGACATTGTTAAAAAGGTAGTGGGGATGGAGATCCCGACCAACCCAAGGTTGATACTGCTGGGGGACAACTCAGTTTTGCCAATCGACTTGGGGGGGATGGTGGAGGGTCATTGGTATTGCTGTTTGTATTGTTCTTTTTGCTGTACTGATCTCTTTTGTACTGCCCTCTATCTCTGCAAGAAAAGAAAATGAAAATAAAGTCTTTAAAAAAAAATAATTACTACCCACATGGTTCACTTACTTAACTTTGACCTACAAATGATTTTAACAGCAAGTGATTGCCTCCGCTGGAATTATGTATAACTCCAACACTCTAACATACATGCACCATACCTCAGTCTGTCTTCCCTGGGCTGTCTTATCTCCTGTCTGTATCTGTATGTGTATATAAGGAAACAGAGGAAGTCAGACAAAAGCCATATTGTCCAACCCTGGCGACTGAAAGTGATCCCAAAATGTGCCAAAAGAATGAAAGGTGTTTTCCAAAAGCATGTCTTTGACAAATGGGCATTGTTTAAACATTGGCAGCTGGAAGCTGTGAAGGATTCCTCAATGCAAGCAAAACATTCCTTCTTATTGTCACCAACACCCAACACCTGATTTCCTGCTGCAGCCTTTATTAAACCAATAAATTGTTGATGACATGACACCTTCACTGCTATAGAGAAACAGAAAAACATGTCCCTGCTGTGTAAATGATCATCAATGCCTGCATTGGAACTGAAGCTGCTGTTTCTGCTGAGACAAATACCACAGACTTCAATTTCTGCCTGAATGTCAATTGTATTTCTTTGTGAGTGTTCCAATGTTGGATTCACCAAACTGTAAATCACTCGATTCAGCCTAATGAATGCCAATGAGATTTGAGCATTAGCTTAATTAACCCTCCTAAACTGTCCATATAAAGATACCTGTCTGTTTGTGATTTGTGATGTTAAATTTGCAAAAAAGAAGAATTACACATTAGGGACCGTTAAATAGGGACCGGTATTTATGGAATGGACCACCGGAGGAAAATAAGGGAGGGTCGTGTGTTTTTATTCTTTGTTGATGGGAGTGTCATCCCACTTTTTTTTGTCTAGGGGGGAGGGTCACCCAACTTTTGTAATCATGTGAACAGCAACATTTCAAAGTGGCTTGTTTGGTGCGTATTTATCCATGTAGCTCCATGTAGCTCTCTCAGTCTCGGCCCCTATCGCTAGCAGATGGGTCCCTCCCTGTTTAGTCAGCCAGGCCTGTAGCTTAGAGACTGTGGGATTTCCCAAACTGAATAAATCCCGCTCGCACTTATAAACACAAAACTGCTTTGCTAGCTCAATCGTGTTGTAACTGCTGACATTTTTTTTGTATTCATTAGCATGATTGCTGTACTGTTTAGTTCAAAAACATCCAAAACAACGTACAAAAACATAGCTGACCAGACGCAAGTTTTTATTTTGAAAAGCCGAAACTCGTGCCACGGACAGTGCCAGGTGGCAGCCGGGAAGGCATGAGACGGGAGGTAAATCCTTTTGGTCCCGGTTATGATTATTTGTGAAATTGTGCAAACGATAGCCTTTTCAAGGCATTTGAGCAGGAAGGAGTGGTAGCAAGAAAGCTCCCAAATTGACGCTCATCTGAGAAATGGAGTTTTGGATAATGTTCAACTTCGGCAGCTTTACCTATGCTAAAATATACAATGACTGAAGAAGCCTAGTGACGAGTCCATAGCAACCAGTATTGAATTACCCAGTGTGCTTTGTTGATGTGTCAATGTTTTATTGTTTTATTTTATGTGGATACTAGTTTATTAGAGGAGTAACTTAGTATTTGAAGTAACGCAGGAAGTGTGCATTTAGTTTACATGCTTATTGTGTTTCCACAACAATGTTAGTGAGTAAATCTACTGAAATGGCCACCACACCATAACAGAGGAGTGGGATGCGTCAGATGAGAATGCAGAGGTTTAGTCACTTATGTCATGGTTTGAATAAACAATGGGAATTTGTACACCTTTGCCAAGCACAAACCACTACAATAAATTGTTGGGGAGGGTCATCCCTTTTCTCCCAATCATTTGGGTCAGGGTCATCCAAAATGGATTGCTGATGAAGGGAGGGTCAGGTCTATTTTGACTAAAGGTCCCAAAACTCCTCCGGTGGCCCCTTACTGTGTTTGTTATTCAATTGTCCAGCAAATTAATAAGGTTTAGGTGTGTTTCCATTAAGAGAATAAACTACGTAAATAGGTTTCCACTGATGAAAAATTGTTTAATAATCATCCTATTGATTAGCAGAGAGTTTGAAGAAGTTTAAAATACAGTTTGATGTGTTTGGTGTTTTGGTTTACAAGGCAAATAAATCAAAACCAACTAGTTTGTTTATGAGCCTGATGCAGGCTGGCTATGGAAAAGTGAAAGAGCTTTAGTCTGATAGTGTTCATGTTGGACATTCCTACATTATGATGCTTCATTTAGCGGGGGTTCTTGTTATATGGTCCTTGGCAAGTCCCTGCTTTTATAAGCTATTAATTATTTCTCTCACTGTCTCCAAAGTCTCTTTTAAATATTTTTCAGATTAGGCACAGATGGCAAACAATCAAGCTAAATACAGATTCAGGCTTATCCAAGGCCACTCAAATGCACCTCTCCTTATTTGTTCCCAAAACTGCAGCGCCGCTTTGCCGTCATACTCCAGAAATCTTATCAGCAGTGTTTCTGTACAGTTTCCCCTTGTTTCTCCACTTCTGAGACAGGGGTTTGGCTGAAACATGGCTTCTTACAAGCAATAACATGATGATCTGTCCAATAGTTTAAACTACTACAAGGCAAATGTCCAGGTTACACAGGCGAGGCAAAGCCATTTTAGAACCTGGAATAGGAAAGTAAAAAAACTGGATAGAAAATCTTTATACACGGACACACCATTTATGACCCTTAAGGTCACACAGTTGTGAGAGAAAAGTGGTACAATTCAATCTCAAACACTGGTCTTGGACTCACTCACTGTGAGACATTTTCACCAACAGTATCTGAATTTAGGTAGCAAATCCTCACAAAATGACTGCTGTTCCACCCCACATCTACAAACCAAACATTCAAAATACAGTATGAAATGACAGTCAGTTACACCACACCACCCATGCCAAGAATGGTTAGCATGACATGACATGAACCTTTAATATCATTACCAGCCGCGACAGCGCCGCTGGTATTGTTTTCACCTTGTGAGTCGGTTTGTGTGTCATCATGGTAAAATGTGGTCCTGGAGACAGCGACTGTAGCGAGAACTACCACACAGGCAGTGTGTTTCACAGTCTGTCTGTGGACAGATTTTGGGACCACGATAGCATCACAACTGTGCCAGATGCAGTCACAAAACCGTACATCCAAATCAATGCTTGATTTTCCACCAGCAACAGCGCGTCCCAGAAGTGTGCGTGAAGCAGCTCTCCGCTCCGCTCTGCTAAAGATACGCAACAGATCTATTGTCACTCAAGCTGCAGGCTGTCTGGACAGCCAGGCAGGAACAGAAAGAGTGAGTGGAACCAGTCAGTTTTCCAAAACACACCCCCCAGTATCATATGTGTCTCCTTTACAACACCACGGACAACGAAAGATTTATCTTGGAGGTGGAATCACAGATCCTTTTTATCAGGATAACGCCAGAAAAGAGAAGACATGGAGTTTAATTACAAGAGTGCTTGGAGTGGAAGGTAGATACTAGTTTAAAAAGCACGTAATTGTTCTGTAAAGTACTTGTAGAGGCAATAAAATCTATGAGTCGGGCAGCAAGACGTTCCGCTTCTGAGACGCTCCCGGTGTGGTATGGCGCGTGGCGGAGGACGGAACAAAACCGGAACACTGCCAGAACGCAGCAGAGACACGCCCAGTGGACAATGCCTGTTACAGGTGTTTAGTTGAGATAAAAATGAAGTTTGAAGCCGAGTTTGAAAAAGGGTGCGGTCCGAGCAAAGGGGTAGGAAGAAGGGGGGTATAGGAAGTATAGAAGGGGCCATTGACTATAGCCCTGACATACAAACACACTTTACACCCCTGGCCCAATTTGGCGCTGCCGCACCTAGTCTCGCTTTTCCAGACCCTTCTCCACATCTCTGTGGCGGAGGGTCTGGTTAGTCCACACAGCATTCTGGGATAGGAGAAAAATTTGCTCTGGCTTCTAATAGTTTTTTCTCACAGACACTTGGGTAGATTCCCTGTGGTCATCTCAGGAAGGCTCTGGGCGTGTTAGGGCTTTCTCCAATCTTCATTACACATGTAACCAGCCCTTCATCCAAGCCACACAGCGAAACCACAATGTCAGCGAACCCTAATCGTCCAGCAGCAGCTGGGGAAGGATTACAGCCACTGCTGTCAGTCATAGACCAACCTCGCCATTAATCACTGTAGACAGCCAGCCAGTGGACCCCAAATCTGCCCTCTAATATTACACATTTGGTGTGTGATGGGTTTCAAATAGGAATCATTCCTCGGAAGCTAAAGCTATTACACTCTATATTTAATGACACATGAAATACCCCCCACTAGTTAGGCTGCTTTATAAATATTCAAACCCAAGATGTTATGGTTTTCATTGCTGATTATATCAATCCAAGTGTAGATGTCTGCAATGCATTATTTTATATACGTTTCTGAAAAAGTCAGCCTTACATGTAGTATTTTGCAACTGTGAAAACTTTGGAATTCAAAGTCCCAGTAAAATGTTCTGTGTTTCCGGGCTCAGGGAAACCACATGGCTGGGTCACAAAACACAGGGCTTGACAGCCGAGGAGCGTAGTTTGCGTCCGGGGGAAAACACAAGACCTTTAACCAGAAAACACTTCTTGGTGTCCTGGGAATACTGCTTAGCACTAGAAAGGCCTAGAAAAGCATTTCATTTACTCCTAAAATCCCAGAGCGGGTAATATTTACCCGCTGCCGAAACAGCATTAGCACTCGCAAATATGACATTTCTTAAAGCAGTTAGGTTATTCATTTTTATCAATTTTTTTAAAGAATAAGTATCACTTGACAAAGTAATTATTTGAAAATCAAGGGCCTGCTCCCCCATATTGGTTGAGCCGACACTTAAGAATATAAATATTTATATTGACTTTAGCTAGTGCAGTAAGCTAACGTTAGAAAATGCTACACAAGTTACATCATACATACACGTACATGAAGATTCCTCATCTGATAAAAATGACGGGTCATTGATCTCTCCCCGATCAGATTCTCCATCACTCATGTCTAGCTTGCTCTAGCTTGTAATATGGCTGCCGCCTTGTCAACAGACATGTAAACAATACGCGTCATAACTCCCTAGATGATTAATAAACCCATTTTAGGAAAAGTCATGGACTGAAAGATGAAGGGGTTTTATAATAACAGAGTTACATGCATTTAAAAATGCCAGGTGGGTAAAATTTACCCGTGGCCTTTCTAGTAATAAGGGGGCTGGTGTTTTAATCCAAACCAGAATCTTTTTTTCTAATCATAGCTAGTCGTTTTAGCGCCTAACCCTAACCCCGAACCCTAACATGTTGTCACCTGTGACGGTCACTTTTTGTCGGCTAAACTCGCGGTCCACAGTCCTTATGACCTCATAAGGAGAAGATTCCAGATTGGCCCATCTGAGCTTTCATTTTCTCAAAGGCAGAGCAGGATACCCAGGGCTCGGTTTACACCTATCACAATTTCTAGCCACTGGGGGACCATAGGCAGGCTGGGGGAATGCATATTAATGTTAAAAAAACCTCATAAAGTGACATTTTCATGGGACCTTTAACTGTCACGTGACCAGTCGTCACTTGGCCAGCCAGCGGTCGCCTTATTTAGTAGGCTATCGTACGAACTGGTGTGCAAAAGTTTTAACCATGCTGTAGTAGCCATGTGCAGATATTGTAGAAAGTTACAATTTTTGTAAATGTGGAATTGGATTTAAAAAAAATAAATAAATAAAAGTGAATGGTTTTGCAACATCACCCAGTTTCAATGTCCTTGTCCAGCAATATGGCTGGAGAAATAAGAACTGAACCACATGCTTTTGGAAGTTCTGTAGGTTTAGGCAATGTTTGGCTGTGTATGAATTTGCATCAATAGCCCCACAATTACTCTGGCAGGGTTGAAGAGCTTAGGGTTGTGAGCTTATGCTGGGATGCAGCTTGGAGTAATCTTTGAATGCCATGTATTGTTTAAACCTGACATTACATCTGAACCGTGAAAGTGTTTGTCTATAAATTATAGCAGTAACTATGAGCCTTCCAGATAATTGCAGTGTTGTTTCAGACTACCTGGAGAGCTGGAGAGATTGGCATGTTGGAAGGAGCGACAGTTTGTTCAGGAATGTTTGGCTAATCAGGGCTGATATTTATAGCTGGCTGCGTAAATCATCTGCAGGGTCGAACGTTCTGAACAGAGCTCTGAGTTCAGTGTACAGTGAAACCAAGTTGGATAGTGGTGTTAAAGAAATGAAACATGCCAATGTCCATTATGAAATATTCTTGAGAACTTATTGTAAATGAGCAACTAAGTATGATTCAGTTAAGAATAGACCAGTGGGCTTGTGTGACTGTCAAGGAAATAATGCTGTGGTGCAGAGTGCAAAGGGTGTCTTGCAGCTTAGGCATTGTTAGGATCCATTGTTCCAAAGCACATGCATCTAGGCAAGTTATTGACCTGTGCAATTGTGATTGATGTGTTAACAACTTTGAGGCTAAATGTTTGCACCCTGAGGAAGGTGTGGTCTTTGAGTTTAGGTTGTGATGACTTGAGTTAATTCTATAGAGAGCATGGTTTGCTGAATGAACACAGTGCATTGAATCATTTTATTTGCCCATTTTTGTATAAGGTTTTGCAGAAAGAGTTTTGAATACTGTAAGATCGTAAGATGTAAGGCTACGGGTATTGTGCTCCAGGAACCAGTTTTTGTGTTTAAGCAATCAAGGACAACTGTAAAGGTAAGACATTATGGGCAGAATGAACACAAATAAAATTGCATTCATTTTAAGCCAATCACTGATGATTTTCTAACCCTAAGTATTTTTGTTGCCTAAAGTTAACTGGTCCTGGTTCACAACATTGACAATGTGTTTAAATCAGCCACCATGCGGCAGTAAGTCATAGGGTCATACTGTATATGTCGTTTTGGGAGTCATTGGAAACGGTCCTATTCTGTCGTTTAGGTATGAGGATTAGGGTTAGGGTTGGGGGTTATGAGGATGTGTTGTTAACATCAGGGGGTTGTGGAAGTGTTGATTGAGGCAGATTCCTGATAAATTGCTCAATTATTCCTGAAGAATGGACCCGACCGCAGACAGTGCTGAGGGTTGTGTTGCTCTCAGCGGAGCGGTGGTTGGAGGATCAGAGGGGATTAGGAGTGACTATGCTGGGCGATGATGAATGATCATTGTGTCCTGTTGTAGAGTGACAAGAGGTCCACACAGCAGCACTTCTACCTTTCGTACCCCTTCTGAAAGCAGCAGCGGCATGTGTGTATACGTGCTATTTGTTACAGATGTATTGCCTGTCACCACCATTAACCCAACTCTCAGTGAGCGATCCCATTTAAAAAGTCTGCGTACAAGACCTAATTCTAACAGTGTTGGGTAATCTTTTAAAACACTATGAGTAGTCATATTACAGCAATGGTGTTATGTGAAGACCAGTGGTTGAAGCTGGGTGAATCTGAATATACCAGCATGTAATACAATCTCAGTGTCTGAAATATCAACAAATTAAAAAAAGAAAAATGATAATAATTTGGTAGTGTAAATAAAGCCTATTCTAAAATTGTGTCTGACAATGTTTAAACGTGTTGTTGAAACCGACAATAACGCCCACTTTCTGCAGTGACAGGCCAGGTGTGTGGAGTTGTTAAAGTAGGCAGTATTTAGACTTTTCTCTCAAGCTCTCTTTTTTTCACACAATTACGTCTGCCACTTCTTGTGTGTACAACTAAGTGCACCACCATGACTGTCTGCTTGGAGAGACTGTCAGAAGGCTGTCCACATTCATATAATTCCTTGCATCGAAACTACAAAGACACATAAAAGACAGAGCTCAGGGAGGCAGTGTGATGATGGCAGACATACAGTGAGGACATAGACGCCAATTTATGTTTTCCTCCATGGGTGCTAACGGGCGCACGCCCTTTTAAAAAGTCAAAAAATGTTTGCATTTCAGAACCTTAGTAAATGGACAGCGGCCGACAAGAACACACACGCCTAATAACTCGATAATAAAGTCGTAAAGTAGGCTATCTTTCAACTCAGGACAGCGCCACTTCTCACAAATACAGATAGGATTGGAGATGAAAAGTTTATTGACACGTAACCGCGATCAGCTTCGTGGGAAATTAAGAATCAATGCCAGCGACATAACCAATCACACTATGACAGACGGTCCACTTAGCACCGACTGCAATGTTTAATTTTAAATGAATGTAGCCTACTGGCAGTCTGGCATGCATAGTTGCTTAGTATTGCTCGAGCTCCGGAGCAACCATGGTATCGGTGCCTATGAGTGAGGACATTCAGAGCAGTAATAAACACTTTTGTGTTTATCCATGGTTGAACGATACGTTGTACAGATTTGTTTGATTCAAGAATACTGGAACCATTAACATATTTGTACCATAGGGCACCAGAAGTGTATTTGTACCACAGGGAACGGATGTCTCATGACTCATTTCACACTGAGCTGCATCTCTCTCTGTGACAGACAGCAGAAAGCTCACATTGGACAGATAGTCTAGCTAGCTGTCTCAATTTACCATGTTGAGATCTGAGGAGCAGTTAACCATAGTCCTCAGAAATCACTTGAGTTTAAAATTCCAACACAAAGAAAGCAAACGGCAACAGACATCGGCTGAAAATACATGCATCCGGCGGAATTTTCGGCGGCACTGGAACAATCCCGGAAGAGGGACGTCGTGGCTATAGACTGAACTTAACCAAATTTTTTAAGCATAAAGATGATAGGAAGTAAGTAGGGCTGCTGACATGAGCAAAATACCTAATTGCGATTATTTTGACTGGTATTGCGATATGATTCACGATATTGGAGGGAATGTTCATTGTTGTATCATTATTCTCATTTTCATTGAAAAATATTAAAATAAAAAAATCAAAGTTGTTTTTCTTTAGTCTGTAGGATACCATTTGTAGTCTTGGATGTCTCTGCACCGATACAATGGTTTGACACATATTTTGCCTACTACAAATGCTGTGCCCCCACTACGATTTGGATATAGCGTATCCAAGTCCATATTCCGATTTCGATAAAATTGTGATTAATTGTGCAGCCCTACAAGTAAGTCAGATGAAGTCAGGATACTGTGGTAACACCTCCTGCAGCAGCTCCCGTCATTACAGCCTGGAACACTGTTCCCAGCTCTCTGGTCTGTGGATCATTCTTCATTTCTTTTCTCACATCTTTTAATGTGTTAATTTTAACAGCTTTCAATTACAACATGTGTAAAAAACACATATCTTTCGGTGCCTGGGTTGCTCAGTTGGTAGAACTTGCCCATATGTAGAGGTTTATTCCCCGATGAAGAGGACCAGGGTTCAATTCCGACCTGTGGCATTTTCCTGCATGTCCTCCCCCCTCTCTCTCCCCCTTTCATATCTAAGCTGTCCTAATGATTAAATCCGGAAATTGCCATAAAAATAACCTTAAAAAAAACGGATAGATAGATAGATAAACTGACAGATCTTTTGCTAAGTTTACGCCACATGTCCTACTCCTACTCCGGTATTTCTGAGCCCCAAATTGCAGTCTAACTCTAACCCTAACCCTTTGGGAACGACGATGCACGTCAGTCAATCTTATCTGTTAGGTAGGCTTACATACCTTTCAGTAACAGTTCCTCCTCCTCGTCGGTCCAAGCTAAAGAATCCCTGGTGTTACTTCTCCCCCTTTGTTGTTTTTTGTCTCCACAGTATTCCTCCAGGTGTGAAAAGTGACTCCACTTAATGAAACGTAGGGAACTACAATCAGGGACTCCGGCCGCCATTTCTAACACTACTTTGTAAACCTGAAGCTTTAGGTGAGATTTTAGACACCTTTGAGTTTTTTTTTCGATCATTGATTGAGACAAGTGTCTCTGATGAATACGCTGTCTCTTTTAACAACCAGGTGTCAACGGCCACTGTCTGTCTCTGCTTATCTGTAGATGAGATGTGACCTACTACAGTACAGTTCAAATGGTACTTCCACATTAAAGTATCAGTATCACTAATAACGATCCAATATTAAAATATATACTATTAACTATTGTTCCAAAAATCTAGCAAACGCAAAAGAACTGAATGACTTCCGACCAGTTGCTTATCTCTTGTGATAAAAATGTTGAGAACAGTTTGCTTATCAAGCAGAGAACAGAGTGGACGATGCTAAGTTATTTGTTTTAGACAGAGTATATAAGCTTGAAAAACCCAAATCCCATGCCAGAATTTCATTTGCTGATTTTTCTTGCAGCGTCATATTTTAATTGAGTGACTTGCCTCTTATTTTAACTTGCCTGATCAGATCTTATTGCTTGTTGCTCTTAAACTTTTTAACAGACAGAGTTCAGCAAGTTCTTGTGAATGGTCACAGGTCAAACATGATCACCTCCAATACAGGCACACCTCAGGGCTGCGTACTTTCCCCCTTGCTTTTCATTGTGTACACAAACAGCTGTAGGACTTCTGAAGAGGGCAGATACCTTGTGAAATATTCTGATGACACTGCCCTACTGTCTCTTCTTCAGGGGGCAGAATCGGGGCACGGCTGCAACTTATCTGCATTTGTTCAATGGTGTGATGACAACTACCTGGACCTCACTGTTACAAAATGGAAGTTAATTATTGATTTTAGGAGGAATTGTCTCGAGCGTCATGCCATCATCATCCAGGGTGGAAATGTTGAGTCATTTGTCAAACGAGGACAGCAAAGAATTCACTTGATGCGGAACCTAAACTCTTCTAATGTCTCTCAGGAAATTGTATGTAGCTTTTATCATTCCTTTATTGGAAGTCTTTTAACTTTTAGTACTTAAGTAGAGTAGTGAATCATGTTCTTTCTTGTAGATTTTCTCTATCTTGCCCCCCCTGTAACACCCAGAGCTTGTAATTCTGGGAAAGCACAATGCTTTGATTTATGTATTTATTACGTATCTTGAATTCGATTATGGTTGTATATTTATTTAATTTCGCTTCAATTTGGCAACCTGTGTGTGCTTTGCTGCTTTTGCCTGGGTTACCCATTTGTTGACCTGCTGCTACTGACATCTGCTCGGTTTGTTTTTTTATGTGTGTGCTTTAGTTGACTGCAAAATTTAATTGCCCATTAGAGATAAATAAAGTTATTTGAATTGAATTGGAAAAATAAAATACTGGCAAGGAGCACTGTAGGGCATAACGAGTACTTTTACTTTCAATACTTTAAGTAAATTTATCTGAGTATACTTCGCTACTTTCCTTCTGCAAATTTAAACTGTGATATAGCTACTTTTACTTGTTCTACACTACTAAAGAGCCACATTTTCCAGAAAGAGTTTTCTTCAGTGTAGCAGGGATTTTTGACTTTTGTATCATTTTGTATGAACCGTTTAGTTCATTGTCCTTTGGAACCTCTCTACAGTTTGTGTGTTAAACCTTATTCATGTGAATAAACCTTTAACAACCTTAGATCATATGAATAGGATATTGGCTAGTGGCAGCCTGTGTAGCAATTTTGAAATAACAGTCATGTGTATTTAATTATTCTATTGGGATTATCCTTTCTGTTCATATTATGGAGGATATTGTCCTTTAGGTCATATCACAGATTGTGCCTCTAACATGAACTGCTGGAACAAGATTTCTTAAAAAAAAATTTAAAGAAATGAAAACTAGAAGTTATGTCATGAAATGTCAAAACAGTTATGGGCTGAACAGAAGGTACACAGATGCAGTGTCCATGAAAGTGAGACAAAGTTATCACAGCAAAATTTAGAAGTGATTCTCTTGAACTACTCTTACTGTCCAATCAAAGACTGGGTATATTTGCTTTGTCTCAAATGTCCAAAATGATTCCGTTGACGAATGAACACTTGATTAATCAAAACAACAGGCTGAAACTGAAGCTGACACTTCAGGACATATATGGTCTGTTTCCAACGTAAATGTTAGTCTGATAAATGTTATACTTCAAGAAATGAATAACAATCAGTTAATAATAGTCTCAAGTTAGCATGTAGGAATCACACGACCCAGGTGAAACATAAACAGTCAAGCGGTTTGACTTAAAGTTGGGGTGCCAGGCAGAGTCAAAGTCTGACAATAGCAATTATTATTATTTGAGGATTTCTTTGAACCAATCACACCTCACAAAGAAAACTTTTAGTTCTCATTAACTCAAAATAACAAGCCAGCAACCAGTAAGCAAATCAGATGGCACACACAATAATCTTAGTTCACCCTAACAATGTATTATACAAGAAATCAGAGATTGTGGACTTGAGACTTGGTGAATGGGACTTGAGTCACCGTTTTGATAGTCTCGCTTTGCCAGACCCTCCTCCAAAGCGCGCTGAAGGAGGGTCTGGCTACTCCACATAGCATTCGGGGATGGGAGGAAAACGTGCTCTGGTTTATTGGCATTTCTTTAAACCAATCACAATCGTATAGGGTGGTGCTAAGCACTGGGAAAAGCCATGGTGCCGCTGCAAAATAGCCTCTGGAAGGAACTTGTTTTGGTGGAACATGTGTACGTTTAAAATGTGTGTTAGTCGTGCAACAGAAAACTCTGATTGGACAAATAGTCTAGCTAGCTGTCTGGATTTACTGTCTGGATTTACCCTGCAGAGATCTGAGGAGCAGTTAACCGTAGTCCTCATAAATCCACCGGAGGTTAAAATACCAACACAAAGAAACCCAAAGGCAAAGGATATCCGGCCTAAATGAGTGAAATCCGGCGGACTTTCCATTGGCAACAGAGCAATCCCGGAAGTGGAACGTCAAGGATATAGACTACTGCTTTGATGACTTGCGACTAGACAAAAAAGAAATTACTTGAGACTCGACTTGGACTTGTAAGTTAATGACTCAAGACTTCACTTGAGGCATGATGACTCTGATGACTTGCATGTATCTATAAGTTTGAATGTTAGTTGTTAAGTATGAAATATAATGATAATGTTGTAACGTTTCTGTCTAACTATCAAGTATGCTATGCAGCAGCAGCAAAAACTGTGAATCATGATTGGATGACTCAAAAAGCTCCCCGGTTTTTCTTTATAAAGTCCAGGTACTATAGGTAAGAGTGCTTTATTTTGGGTGAAAAAAAAAGTGACTTGATTTGGGACTTGACTTGCCTTAACTAAAGTCTCGAATTAACTTGACCTGGCATAACCTGTGACTTGACTTGACTTGCCCCCAAGAAAATGACTCGAGACTTGCTTGAGACTTGGACCAAATGACTTAAGACTTACTTGGGAGCAAAGATGACTTGGTCACAACACTGCAAGAAATACACATTTATACAACACAGTTCACACACTCTGATATTTCGATATATTAATAGACGGTTTTATGGGGCAGCTGTAGAGCAGTAAACTTTCTCCTCTTAACGGTACGGTGACTTCTCCCTTGTCCATTACACACAGGTACAGGTTCTGGATGTCCAGGCAGATCCTTTCCTCCCTCCCATTGGACTGACAGCAATGTGGTATTTTCAGGGTAAGACTGTTGGTAGTCATTGTTGATATTATGAGAAGCTCTGGATAATAATCCCTAACCCAGAAAGCATTGCATGAGAGGCAGAATACATTCTGGATAGAGTCTTTAATTGACTTCTGCTCTGTGTTTCCATGCAGCAGGTCAGTTGTCAGATGTCTCCCCTTGGCTTGCCGCCAATTTGTCCCCGTGTTCATCTGTGGTACTACAATGTAACAATCCACTGTGGCCCTAAAAGCATTTCCTCTACAGACCTCCATTAGACAACAGAAGTCTGTATAACTGTTGGCAAGACACCTCAAACTTCCATCTCTGTCTTAAAGGTCCCATGACATGGTGCTCCTTGGATGCTTTTATATAGACCTTAGTGGTCCCTTAATACTGTATCTTTTATACAGGCCTTAGTGGTCCCCTAATACTGTATCTGAAGTCTCTTTTATATAGACCTTAGTGGTCCCCTAATACTGTATCTGAAGTCTCTTTTATATAGACCTTAGTGGTCCCCTAATACTGTATCTGAAGTCTCTTTTATATAGACCTTAGTGGTCCCCTAATACTGTATCTGAAATCTCTTTTTCCCCGAAATTCAGTCTTGGAGCAGAATTACAGCCACTAGAGCCAGTCCCACAATGAGCTTTCCTTAGGATGTGCCATTTCTGTGTCTGTAGCTATTGAGGAGGAGAGAGGGGGGGGGCAAGGTGGAGGGTGGGGGTGTGGCCATGACCAACTGCCACTTTGCTCGTTTGAAAGCCATGATGTCTCTCTCTCATGGGAAAGAGGAGGTAACCTTGCTCCTTATGACCTCATAAGGAGAAGATTCCAGATCGGCCCATCTGAGCTTTCATTTTCTCAAAGGCAGAGCAGGATACCCAGGGCTCGGTTTACACCTATCACCATTTCTAGCCACTGGGGGACCATAGGCAGGCTGGGGGAACTCATATTAATGTTGAAAAAAGCTCATAAAGTGAAATTTTCATGCCATGGGACATTTAAACATATAGTCCTCGAAGGTGACCAAAGATGTTCTAGGCATTAATGCTCTTGCTGTCCCACAACTAAACGGTCTCTAGTGGATGCACAAAATGTGATATTTGAAATTGATTTGAGTCTTGGAAACCAACCAATATAAAACATCACTCTGGCCTCTCTGATCTAAACCACCTGGGGTTTCTCCAACCTAACAAAGCCGACATTACCATGGGATACGCGGCCATGCTGCCTTTTATAACATCACCATGACAATTGTTTTGTCTAAAGCCCCACAAAGTGATGGTTTCATCCAGACACTGTGGGTGGAAGGAGTAAGAAACATACAAGACCATGAGGGGGGTTGTTTGGCCAAGGTTACCCAAGTTGCTCTTGGCGAGGGATCAAACCTTGAGGAGGCCCTTTATCGTCATCCTTCATCCACGCTGCTCTTGTTATGCTGCTGCTTTTAGATAAACTCCTACTCTGGAAGGCGAGCTCAGCACCGGGCTGGGAGCTTTTTCTTTTTTAACTGTCACATTTGAAGAAACAAAAACTCTCGTGGAGTTACGGGAGGTGCTGTGTGGGTGAGTTGTGTGGAAGATAAAGCTTGTCATCAATGATTCCCTCGCCCACTCGTACGTAACCTACATGTCTGTCCTTGGGGCTTCGCAGCCTGAGGAGGAAAGACATTCCTCTTTTTGCTCCTGCATTAATCCAATTACCAAACACCTGCAGACCTGGAATAACAGTTCCTGTGCCAAGATACCACCTCCTTCCCCCCATCCCAACTACCTCTCACTTTAAAAAAACAAACACTTTTCCAGGAATGGGTTGCACCAACTATTTGTGTACCTACGGTATCACCCCGTTTGTGTGTTCTTAGTAACTACTAAGAAGAGTGTTATACTAATTCAGGTTTCTCCATCAAAACTTAACACATCTTGACTGGTGCAGATTTTAGTAATGTCGGCCGTGACTAGTATAACTTCCAAAGGTTTTAGAATGGGCAACCATAACTTTAAACTTAACTAGTATTATTCGTTAATGGAGATATTATTATATTTATGAATAAATTGAGAAATATCTATGTTTTCTATGTTCATAGTATTCATTTAGTTTAGAATGACAGGGATATATATTTGATTATGCTGAGGTATATTGTGTTATTTTCTTGAAATGTTACTTAAATTCTCTTTTGGATGTCTCAACAGTATTCCATTTTACAATCTTACCTCTATAGATGTTTATTGCCATTTGCACAGGTAGCTGGCCATACAAGTACAGTACACTGGAATTTCTGTACATTAGCATCAGCTCTACGAAACAAAAGAGGAGAAAAAATACATTAAAACATTAAACTATATAAATACCTTAGATACATCAGTTTTATCAGTTCAGTTAGCAACTGATGTAAAAACTGGACTGATGTAGAAATTAAGCCTAGCTGTGTTCAAAATCACTCCATTGTTCACTTATTTACTCCTCCCTATATAACACGCCGTAGATTACTGTGTAGCGATCATTTTAGATTTTCTGACACTTAAATCATCGTTTTGCATCATCACTGACAGGAACAGTGTAGCAGGACTGTAATCTTTGCATAAACATGACAAAAACCATGTCCTGAGCGTGACATTTTTCTTTCTATTGCGGGAATTTTTGAAAACCATTTTATAGAACATCATTTTCACACTTAGATTTTAACCCGAATGCAACCCGTTTTAATTTTGTGGTGCTTAATCCACATGCACTGACGTTGTACCTTGGCAAAGTTTAAACTTGGCAACCAGTGGCTCCTGAAGAAAAGAGTCATATTCCATGAAGCTAGCTAGAGTCATGTTACCCACCTGCCAAGGCCTTAAGCTGAAAACACAACATGCAAATGTTTTGAGGTATTTAAGAAAGGCTTAAAGTGAACTTCAGGTACAAATCCTGTCATCCAGGTCAAATCTGGCTGCTCAGTCACCCTGATCCATCTCTGCTCTAAATCTGAGCTGCCCTGTGTTTACAGTAGGACATGAAAAGAGCTCAGCACATTTTGCCGACTGCAAGGAAGCCCAGAGTGAATAGTAAGGCTTGGCCCGCTGTGGGGTGGGACTGAGGGTGGGCTGATATACTGCAGATCAAAGTCTTAAAATGGAGATATATTCACATGCCACACAAAATGGGCTGTTTGCTCAGGCTACAAGTCAACAAGTATGGGACAAGTCAAACCTGTACAATACAGTGCAGGAACACGAGAAAAAAAAAAAAAAACTGATGGAAAATTCCGCTGTCAAGTGCTCATACACTGCTCCATATCATTATGTGTAATGTTCAGTGCCTTCCAGGAGTTATTCTGTCAAGATGTGTGGTCATTTATCTTTTTGGTTTATGTACATTTCCCCAACCTGCCAAGACTATTTCTTCTATAGTAATGGATTTCTTTCCTTTCCCAGAAACACTGAAAAAACCTCCAGAAAACGTCCATGGTCTCTCTGCATCCAGCTGGGTTTTGCAATATATAATGTCAGTAACAGAGAGAAGGTGAGAATATCCAAGATAAAGAAGGAGCGGTACCCCTCACTGTGCTGTGGTCTACGAAGGCTCCTGTTGATGCACATACTGGTATCCTTGCGACTTTCACTATGGATGACCCCCAGTATGACTGTTGAATGTATTGAAAAATAGTGAATGTAGAAAAAAAAGGCCACAGAGAAGACAAAAGACAAAGTACAATCTTGAACATTAAAGATATATTATGTATGTAGTAATGTTCTGCATTAAAATGTCCAAAAACGACTATACCTTTGAGATATATATATATATATATATATATATATATATATATATATATATATATATATACCATTTTAATTTTTTTTAAGTTGTGAACTTACATTATCCCAAATTCTTCCAACAATGGTCAAACCCAGAGAAATTTGCGTCCAGTTCTATTACAGCGTGTCACTGATTGGTACATTTTGTAACCCCACCCACGATCTTTTCCTAAACCTAACTGTCCCGCTCTCGTGCCGTATGTCAGGTAAACGTACCTCCCGACCCAGAGTGTGACACCAAGAGTCCTGACCAAGAGCGTCTAAAAGTGATGACAATAGTCCCGACCAAGCGCGTCTAAATATGACTAAAAGAGACATTTTGCGTCAATAACAAACGCCAAAGGCACCTGACCAAGCTCCACTTTTTGACATGATGTGTTGGCGAAGTAGGTCTATCAAGGGCAGGGACTAACCGCAGGGGAGAATACTGTAGACTGCAAACTATGCAATTGGTAGTGGGTTTTGATTGTTCTGCAACACCAGATCTTTTGGGGAGTAAAATGCTCTTTTACATGCTTTTTTTATGGTTTTGTTGCCATAACCACGCTCCCTGTTTTCACACTCCAAACTCAAACAGAAAATCAGGACTTAATGAGGCCATCAATCTGTCTAATTGTTTTTGTCCTTAAGAGTTACTCTATGTAATTGTAAAATGCAATTAAAGAACCAAAGCAAAACAAATGTAAGATAGTTTGTTCCATGAGCGGGTACCTGTAATTATGGCAGGGGTCTGTAACAACCTGACCTTTTAACCTTTTTGATCTTTTACGAGCACGCTTCATTTTGAACACACCCTGATCCGAACTGTTTCCGTTACATTCCGAGTTTTTCATGGACAGCCATCACTGCTCTGCTGTATCCACATATCAACATGACAATGAGCCGTTCAGCTGCAGGAGAAGGGAATGTGCTTGTGTAGAACTCGGCAGTCAACTTCCCAACACCAAGAGCTTCAGATGAAAAGAAGAAAATGATCCGTCAGACCTCGGTGCACTCACTAAAGAAGCTATTTGACATGGGCCTCTTGGGCCTGACTGCTGTTGTGTTTGGCTGAGGAGGGTTTGGAGCTGCAGGGCAGCAGGAGCCACCTGTGGCTGCTATGTAAGAGCTGTTTGGATGGCAGGATGACATGGCCACCCCCGGACATAAGCACATATAGCAGAACAGAGGAAGGTGTAAGACAGGATGGTAGGAGCTTAAGATGAAAGGGGATGAAACAGAGATGAATGGCAATCACACATTTGAGAGCCGTAGCTGTTTGAACACAGGACAGATTGTGCGTTGGTTTCACTCTTGTATAAAAGAGTGGCAATTATTTGATGAAGATAGTTCTGTCCAATGGAAAGTTATATCAGTTTAATTCAGTTTACAGGGTCAGTTCATCCAAATTACAAAATAATAAAATTTGAATTTACAACATTTTTTAGCTACAATTTAGCCTTACAAGATAGTTTTGGTGTTATTGCCTGGAACTTCTGCCTCCCCTGCCTAGAATGGAGCTAAATTAAAAAAATAACCTCAGCTTTTAAGCCCATGTGGGCAAGAAGTGCTGCAAAAAAAGTGAAAATCTTTGATTCCATGACAACTGAGCAACTATGTGCTGAGGTCATGCAATATGACCAAAAGCTCCGGAACACCTACTAAATAAACCTTGAGTTGAGAGTGCTTTCTAAACTGCTGCTTTCAAAGTAAAGATCCTTTGAACCTGCAATAAGAAGCAATAAAAATGCTTCCACAGTGACACGTTTGTCTTAAGAAAGTAGTTCCATTGAAGTTGGTTCGCAGAGAGGTCTTTTGATTATCCAGAATTCACATTGTCATTTTCCAATGTTGTAAGTGTCACAAGATGAATTGTATTTACAATGAAAAAGAAAAAAAAAAACGCTTCAAGCCATCAGGGTTTTTCCTAATTCAGGTAGCCCCAGGAGACATACAGTATGTCCTGTTTCGTTCAACACAGAAAAATATAAATGTGTTATTGTGTATTACCATATAAAAAAGTGGAATTTAATTATTCTAAACAAATATAACTGACAAACGTTTAGAATGTTTGGTCACAATGAAAAAAAAAATCAGACAAACTGTGTTTTCAGCCAGATGGTTGGAGGATTGCTCTTTCAGTACTTTTATAACTGGGGTAAGTGTTGGCAAATGACCATGGCTTTTTTCAAAGATAGCCCTGTGTGGTATAGATTTTATAGAAGGAGTAATTTACACACTCAGCCTTGACCTGCTGGAGAAATTCTATACGGACAGACTAACTCTAAAGCATTTAGACAACGACGTAGTTTCAAAATCATTATTGGTTGTTATGTTTGTGGATACCATTTAAATAAAATACTCTCTAAACATTCCAAATGTAAGATTTATTAGCCCTGTCTTACATTGTTACAGGGATGCCTAACAAAACGCAAGTCCTTCTTTTTCACAACAACCTTTATGATAAATTGTGTCACAGCGCGTTGCCAAATCAGTGATTAATACTGTGTATACATTAGGTGTCAGTAAAAAGGAACAGCAGTTACACTGTGCACCTGGCAGAGAGGGAAATGATCGCGGAGACGGAATAACAGACATATGTAACAGACCCTGGCTGAGGATGTAGAGTTCATTATGAATGTCAGAATGCTAAATGATTTGTGAGTGAGAAGACATGTTTGTACTCCCAAACAACAAACTGACTTTAGAAATGGCTGACGGAATGCAAATGAATTGTCAAGCGGCGTAACTAACCGTCAATAAAAGTGTGACGTTCATTTGGATGTTTGCCATAGTACTGTATGTGATCATGTTTTCCTTGGGACTACATGTACAGTCAGTTTCCTTAATATTCTATATTAGCATTCAGCCTTTACTGATTAGCTGAGCCAGCCTCAGGCAGTGGCAATCAGAAGCCTTGTAGATGTCAAACAAGATAGAACATACTTTTCCTTCCTTCAAGGATCAAATATCAAAAAATGACAAATAACATCATACCAACGTTTCCTTTTTTCATTCTGGCCGTTAATCCCACAGTTATACACTGTGGCCTTTCCAGCAGGCTCCCCTTCATCTTAACTACATAAATGAAGTTGAAATGAGGAAACACTGCCCTATGGAGCGGGATGACAATGGTGAAACTGAGCGGAGTTTGGATGTTGGTGAAAGACTTTGAGCTATGCTTTCAAGCATGGGAGGGAGCCTGGTGCAAAGTACTCAGGCATAGCAGTTTGATTTCCCAAATGTTCATAATTAAACGTTTTCTATTTGAATAGCCAGCAGGGAACTCCTCGGCTTGTGTTTTTGTAGTGGCTATTGTGTTTGTGGAGCCAAATATTGGAAACTTTGATACCGAATCCCCTGGTGTATGTTAACTTTGGCAGCGGCCAAAGGATTCTGGGGATGCTTTTCCTGCGCATTACTTCGCCTCCACTGTTCACCACCCACCATCTCCTCAGGTCGTGGAGTTCCCTGTAGCCACTGCTCGCTGAGCTGAGGAGGGGGAAGCACAGGGAAGACATTGTGATGCATCTCGGGGTGAAAACTTATCTCAAATGTCTCAGAGGTTTTTAGAGAAAACACTTCAATGTGGGACTTTTTTTTTTTTTTAGGAGAGGCCTATCTCCTCTTGCTGAACTCTGCTTCATCCTCTGTCATACCTTACAGCGCTGTGTCTCGGGCTTTCAGGAAGCCTTTGGCCACCTCCAGCGTAACCGTCAGTTGACGTAAACAGGAAACGCTCCTTAGACTAGGCTCATTTCAGAGAGCGCTCGGTTGGCGCTGCGGCAGAGGTAGAACTCCGAAGGCTGCGACCTCCGAGAGGCTGCCGCCCCTGATTTGGGACATAGCTATAGCCTCCCCTTTAGGGTTGGGCATCATTTTGATTTTAACAATTAAAAATTGAATTTCCGATTCCTCCTTTCGATTCCGGTTCTTATCGATTCTTGATTCCCATTCTTTGAGGGGTGAAGTTGAAACGGGTCACATGCTTATTTCACAGATAAGAAGACAATTTTATTTTAGAGTCAATGATGATTTACAGTTTTACTGGGCTTTGATACTATAAATAAAATTGAATTGAATTGAATTGGGCTTTTTTAATGTAAAATAAAGCCACACTTTAGAGCGCTGCAACTCGTTCCATTGGAATCATGATTCCGAGTTGGAACCGGTTCTCGATGCCCAACCCTACTCCCCTTACGGCATGCTATGGTGCGTGAACCGCTCACCCTGCGATCTCTCCCTCCTGCCCAGGGAGCAGTAAAGGTTCAGACTACTGTGGAAAAGAGGACCTGGACAAGGCTCCTTTGGCCGGTCTCTGTGCAGCACAGGATGAGTCGTGACTTGATGGGAATGTGAGCTGAGGGCTGCACAGGAGGAAAGGCAGAGTCAACAAACAAGCAGTAGAGCAAATAAGCCACACATACAGTTTGTTATTAAGTTCTTTTTTCCATGTGTATGTGCTTACACAGTACCACTGATACCAAGATCATCCGGTACTGTCGTGGCTTTCTTTTAAGAGATCTCTCCTGTATGGGGTTATTCATCTTTTTTTTAAATAAACGCATGGCAGGACTATGACCCTATGAACTCCATTGGCCCCCGGGAGTCCAATTTCTATAGGAAAACCAAAAACCAACTTTTACGTGGTCTCAAAATTAAGCTAACTATTTTCTATTTATCTATACCGTCAAAGGTATTTTTATGTTTAAATACTGAAAGTTGAGGAGCAACACTGAAGATGCTACTGACAGTGAACAGGCACCAGATTTAGCCTGTACTGCTGCTGCTGCTGCTGCTGGCATGGATACCAACACCGGTTGTAGTTCTGCAAACTAGAAAACCTCAATGATGCCTTATGGCTTTATTTATCCAACAAAAAAAGTTTTTAAACAGTCCTCAAAGGGGCTGTACTCGATAGTCAGAACATTAATATAGCAGTAAACAACTATTTGCTATGTAAAGATATAGTGGAGTAACAATAAAGTCACACTCCCTCTGTGTGTGTTGTAATCCGAGCTTCTCAGGTCTTTCTTTCAATAACTGGTCTGGACTTTTTACATAATGGGGAACAGTCTGTGAGAATCGAGTGGCAATCCCCAATTAATAATAATACAAGATAAAAACATATTGATAAATGACATCCAGCACAAGGTATATGGTTACAAACAAGTTTGTAGACTAGAAAGTGTTTTCAAAATTAAATACAGTGCCAACAATTACAGTGATTACCTGAATGGGTTTACTGTGTAATGTTTTAAGTGTCATAAATATGTCCTGAACCAGCTCCAGAATTCTCACTTAATGATCCCAATGGAATCAAGACAGTCAGACACATTAAATTATAGTTAATTGCACTGCCATGAGTGAAGTAATGTGAACACATCAATAACCATGTATCCATGCATGTAACTTCATATCGAGGTTTATTTAGTGTCATTGTACAACACAGTGTTGCACAACAGAAGGCAGCTGTAGTCCTTTTATGCTACACAAGAAAAACAAAGAATGGAAAAATAGAATAGACTATATTTTCATTGCTCGAGCGTGTAAACAACGAAATTTGCTGTGCCGTACCTGAATATAAAAGTACAAAAAGTAATAAATACACAAATAATTACTCTAACATACACTCTAACATAGACTTGTGCACAGTCATCCCAGTCAATAAATATATGAACCAATATTTGAAAAGCATGCAAGTTGGGTCAACTGATTTATTTCCGCAGTTTTTATGACTCTGGAGACTTTTTTGGTCGGCCTCTGTACAATTCACGCAATCCCGCAGTGGTGCATTCCTGGAGTATATTCAAGAAAGCAGGTTTAACTAAACTCTAAGCCCAACTCTCACTTACCCTGCATGTGCAACAACAATTAAAAAGCCATTATCAATGGAGCTCCGACGGCGAAGAGAGAATTGGCGTGGGAGAGAATTGCTGCCCATGTCAATGCATATGATTAAATGCAGTATTCTAAACCACACTTCATTTTAAGAAGTTTTATTTTCATTTAAGTGTAATCCCATGGGCAGTGATGGAGTACTCACGTTCGACTCATTGGCCCAATCCCAAAGTGAGCCCTGAGAACTAAGGACTATGGACTCACAGACTTAAGTGATCTCAGGTACTAAGTGAGCGAGTGTGTGAGGCCACATGGGCTCAGATAGGTATAAATGGGATTGGGACAGCACTTCACGAGATGACATGTTACCTTGGCGACGTTTAATGACAAAGATGTTGCTAGTTTGGGAATTTTCCTTTTAAGTTTGTTGCTTTCCACACAGCCAAGGCACAGGAGACGGCTGCCTGATTCCAAACTCTTGTTTTACAAGCTGGACAACAGGTTGGTCCGTTCCGTGGTTGCGTGTCGTGCTGTTGTTTACTTTCGTAATTTCCGGATTTCCCTATCGTCTCCGCGGTAAACGTCACAACACTTTGAACTGTGGGTAATTCCCTTTGGTGAAGTCTGCATCGATGCAGACTCACGGAAAGGGCTCGGTAAGTGTGTACTCAAACCCTCACGCCCTTTGAAATTCTACATTGGGACAACCCTGAGCCCTTACGAATTTCGCGAGAATGCGCACCAAAGTCCGTGAGTCTGTGAGTCCGGACTTTGGGATTGGGCCAATGTTATTCTCTGGACTCGTGACTTCACTTGGGCTTGCGCACTGATGACTTGGACTCGACCTCGAGCATTCATGGAATAGGACTCGGAAGTTGGATGAAGGTCCGGACTACTTTTATGTGACTCGACTCAGACTCTTCTTTGGTGACTCGGACTTGAACTCGAACACTGAGGACTCAAGACTTGACTCGGACTCGACTACAACACCATGGGCACATGTGCACACTCATTGGGTGAAAGAATGGGTACAGACAGTTCTACTGCAGTATACCTGTATGGACGTCCCCTCTTTGATATGTAGACATTGCTCAAGGATGAAGGTCCCTCTAGGCAATTTCTTTAAAACAAATAAAAAAAACACATTTTCAGTAGTATTATGGGAAAATACCTTAAAAGTAAGTGTTCAATCCCATTTTAGTTTTTTTAAATGTGTGTGTGTGTGTGTGTGTATATATGTGTGTATTCTCTATATATTATTCCTTTTTGGGGGTCGCTGATGATGTTGTCTGCCTTGTTGAGCCCCATTAAAAAGGATTTTGCCAGTTTAAAGTATACTGAATCAGAATGTTGGCCTATGAAATGTATCTTAATGTTATGTATGGTAGCGACTGAATTCTCTCCCTATTTACAATATTTTTACATTCTTTTTGAGTTTGAGATGTACACTGAAGGGATGGAAATAAATAATGAATGGCTCCCTTTCAACAGATTATGGCTGGGGGGTCAGGGTCCATCCACCTCTCCTGTAATTATATTAGCGGATCAACACATTCTCACTCCCATCGCAAAAAATGCGGATGCTTGGTCAGGCGCCTTGTTATTGACGCTAAAAGGTCTCCTTTAGGGTCATATCTTAACGCGCTTGGTCACTTTTGAAGCAGTTAGGTTAAGGAAAAGATTGTGGGTGGGCTTATAAACGGTACGTTTACGTGACATGCGGGACAAGAACGGGACAGTTGGGTTTAGGTAAAGATGAACGGAACAGTTGGGTTTACGAAAAGAAGAAAGCCACAGTTGGGTTTAGGAAACGTGACACGCGGGACACAAACCCCAGTCTCCGGGGTGAAAGTCCTATGTTGTTTGACCCATTCACCACCCCAACCACCTTCCCTACACAGCATTTCAATCAGGAGAGACGTCGTTTGCAGATATGCAAAGATATTTATTGTACAACTATATGATATTGAATGTACAAAGTCTTTTGGAGATTGGACTCCATCGAAATAATGTTCTTAAAGGGGTAGGGAATAGGAACATAACCCCCCGATGGAGCCCAGACACTGGTGGTGGCGGAGAAGAGACCAGAGACCGGACCGAAGAGGCAACGGAGCGGACAGCCGGAGAAACACAACTACCGGAGGAGGCAGGGGAGGAGGAGGGTCGAGCGCTTTGCCTGAAACGACAGCTGACAGCACAAGAAAAGAACAGATTTAAAGCAGAGATGTAAGGCTGTGATTGGCCCTTGAATCTCGTGGCCGAGTCTGATTGGTTTAACTGACACATCACTTCTTGAACAGCTGATTGATTTAAGAATGAGTAGTGATTGGGGTAATGACGTCTTCCTGAAAGAATTTGCGCTGAGCTTCATTACATGCTTTCATACTAATCTGTACCGCTGTCGCTCTTAATACTACGTCATCTTCAAGCGCTGTGTAGGTGCTGCTCTGGCCGGTGCGTTTCATGCCGACGCTGAATGGTGCTTTTTGCGTTGTATCTGACGCTGACAGCCACTGCCCAAGCGTCCGTATTTTAAGAGTTAGGAGTGAGAACGGGTTGAGTGGATACATTTTGAGTGTGTTAAAAGAGCGAGACAAGGGAATGATATTTGTGCGCTTTACTTGCCATGTGCAAATCTAGTTACTCAATACATTTGTGAGTCATGCACAGAGCAGGGCCACACCTTCTTTGTTGACGCCTTGACCTTAAGAGTGCTTTCAAAGAGTAAGCTGAACCGAACAATTTGCCACAGCGGTTTCAGTTTCCATCTATTGGTGATAACTGATCTTATTTTTATCCTCAAAATGAAACACAAACTTGAGTTGTAGTCAGAGAGTACATGTTTTGCCTGTTGGCAGGGTTTTTCTAGTTGGACAGAAGTATGTTGTACCAACATGACCAATGCCATTCCATATATGGTGTAATAATAATAATAATAACAAAATGGATAATAAAAATACTGTTTTTCATTTTGGCAATAGTGTGATTGGCAAGCAATTCCACCGTGGCCCTTATGGATATGCAATATGAAGTTAGACCCCAGACCTGCAATTAACATATTTGAACCTTCACATCACCGTCATCGGTCAGCGTTGCTATGACAATTAGTAAGCCTACCATAATTTCACTAAGTCATTGGTAGCCAATTTTAATAAACAATAGTTTTGGTGTGTTGGCTGAGCCAGCATAAGCAATCATACCCAACTATGGAAACAAAGCCAAAAAAATTATTTGATTGTTTGGGACAACGCCTAAAGGCAGTGAGAACTTGGAGGCAAGGACTGTAACAAAAAAATTTTGAAAATAAAAATGAGTTTTTGTAATTTTCACAGTTAGTTGAGAGGTTTGCGATATGTCTTATTTTTGAGCTGAGTTGAGCTTCACTGACTGGGGGTGTTCTGGGGGAGTAGCTCTGGATGAACCATTGGAAAAGAGGACTCTGGCAGTATGTGATGCTAAGAGCTGTGGTTTCACTGGTGAGAAATCAGTCCAGGCACTGGACTAATCTGGTTAATTACTCCAGGGGACCTCGGGGCAAACATGAGCTGCTCCACCCCTGTTCCCCCCGCGGTCTCTGTAGTTCATAGAGTTTTTCGATTCTGAATTTGCCATCTGACCCCAGGGTTTTGCTGACGTACATTTTGGAACATGCAACACATTGGCACAAACCTGAAATAATTAAGGTCTTAGAACCAGATTTTGAGTCAGGGGCCCTCTTCAAGACAGGGCCACTATACCATTACTTTATATATGCTTGAGTGGTGCAAATACCCAGTCAAACATTACATTTAATTATTACAAACCAGTTGACACACAGTAAGCCTCTCAGGCCCGGGGACACGGGCCAGCTTTGCCCCATTGATAATCCATCACTGCTCACCTCAGATAAAGACCATCTTCTTCTTAAAACTTTACAATGGGATACTTTTAGGACTGTCTCCCATGCAGTGAATAAGACAGTTCCAATTGGGGTTGAGGATGGAACAATGCTGCTAAACGCAGCTGTGCAACAAAGTCCATATTGCACAATCACGGCCATGTATTCCCAATCATCTAAACAACTTGTAGGGACGTGAGACTAGAAGTGAAAATGAATCTCATATTGTAAAAATTAATTGCATTCTTTCAGAGCTATTTCCTGAAGCTCTCTGCCTGTGTCCTGTGACACTGCTGAGTAAAATGTTGTCATAACGTTTATAAATAAGCCAAAACAACTAACATATATATGAACCAGGTGGTAATCATTTTCCATTTAAAATGTTTGCTGTATAAACGTTTATAAATTGGCATACAATACAATGGTTTTAGAAGATATTATGTGTGCTTTATTTCAATTTCTGAACCATGATTGGGAACAAAATAGCATCCATGGAGGTCAAAGTAATAAACTTCACGTCACAAGTCTCTGTCTCCGAGGACTCCACAACGGGAGACCAGGACTCCTGCAGGCCCATCTGTTAGCTTTCCCACATCAGGATTTGATGTAGGCAGCCACTTCCCCCTCAGCTGGGCATGCTGCCATCTGGACCAGTGAGCCGCTGGTCCAGTCTTGGATGGGGTAGAGTCAGCCAACGGGGCATTACAAAATGCACAAGAATGATATAATGGGAGTGTCATGCTAATGCACTTATTAGAATCAGGTTTCTCATGAGCTAAGTATGGACCTTTCCTCTTTCTGTTACAGTTCGAACATCTGGTTCACAGTGACTAAAGCTTGACTAAAGGCTCCATGGCTTTAAGACAAAACTAAAATGTTAGGTTTGTCAAATGAAAATGGACTGAAACTAAGAAGCATGAGGTTAACTAAATATTGCTAAAACTCATATGGACTTTTGTCGTCGGGACTGAGACTTAGATGAAATCTAAAACTAGTTGATATAATTGACACTAGCTCCGTTACCACTACGACGTACCAACAGGGCTGGGTACCGAATTCGACTTTTTAGGCACCGACCGAATTGCCTCCTTAGTATCAAGTATCAAAAAATGCCTCTCCATTCAATATCAAATATCAATACCTAAGGAGTAAATCTCATCAGCGTCAATGAGCAAATTCAGACTCTACAACTCATATACCTCATGCATAGAGGTGAGGCGGCTCCAGACTCCTTTTCAGCTGTTCGTTTAATCTCTCTTTCTCTCTGGATTACTGTCTCTCTGGGGATTACACTCATTACAACTCTCTGATTTGCAGGACATACAGGGACATAATGTGCAATATCATGGACCTAACCATGAACATTCCAAATTATCCTTATACACTTACCTGTACTAACATTGATAGCTATATGCTACCTTTCATACATATCTACAATGCTTAGAGTTAACCTGTTGATATTGTTGGCATTGTGAATAGATTTAGGATTTGCACATTATTGGTATTTCATTTATTTCACTTGTTTTATTCATAAGGATATCGCACATGAATCAACATTTCTGTAAATGTGCCAGTGTTAGCCAGCTGGCTAATTTTCAACAGTAGTCCAGTAGATGTTTTGAGACCAGAGCAAAAGGAAACCGGAAGACATTAGTATGGGTTAAAATGTACATAGATGAGACAACACAACGTCAACATATGTATACATTCATATTGATATTTGATATGTTAGGCTGTATTTTGTATTTGCACTCTTTCCTATTTTGTACAGCAACTGATGCACAATAATCCCCCTCAGGATAAATAAAGTTGTTTCTTATCTGATTTTTAACAAAATGAGGGAGTGGTTTACTGTGTTGTTAATGAATTGCATTGTTCTAAACCTTACAGTTATCACTCCCTATCACTTTACATAGACCCTGCACTGTAAAGAAAATCTGTCTTTATTTAACAACATATTAGAAATACAGTTGAGGAATAGGTCTTAGTTCCCTCTGCTCAGACTGGTAATTGTCAGTACTTATATCTCTCAAAGGATCCCATTTCCCATAAACCTTACTGCTTCCTATCTCCTTGTCTTTGTCTTTACTTATTAGTCCAAACATGTTGGAAGTGTTTTTTTCCACTGGATGTTCATTCCTTCCAACATTTGCCACTGTCCGAAGTTCTGGAAAGTTTGAGCGCAGTATTTCTGGGAGGACATGGCCCGGCTACTGGTTAGTGTCAGTCTGTTCCTGGAGCTAATGTAAAGAGATGGGAAGGAAGAGCAGGAAATCACATGACGGGAGCTGGAATAAATGGGTGCTGCCATTGAAGATGGATTACATAGTATTTGACTAAATGTGTTTTATAACCTACACATGGGAAAAATCCCATTAAAATGTCAAGTAGAGTGAAGTCCATCATTAATAGCATGGCATTTACAATTTGAAATAGCTATACATTCATCCAAGAAAAAGGTCTTTCACATCTATTTCTACAGATAATATTTTAACACTATTCTCACTGTGTAACTGACTTATATCAAAAGGCCAGTAATCCCAAATATGACATCTGCTTATGCATTTCAATCATTTGGATCTGTTGTACACCATTTTGTCTGTGCCCCTACCTAATTTCATACCTGTAGGAGGGATGTTTCTAAAGATATCAAACCCTAAAAATGGATCCCGCCTAAGACCAAGGGGTTAAGCTTCGCTTCAGAACTCGAACCTCCTCTGGCGCCATTTTGTTGCTACCTGGTCATCATCTCCCGTTAGCATTCCACTGACTAGGATTCATTTTGGTGCCACTTGACAGCGAATAACTTTACATCTGAAGCGTTTAAAGACTAAAATTGTCCATTGTTTAGTTCTAAAGAAACACAACAATGTATAATGGCTCCATTACCTTGTACCTCACGTTACGGCTCCGTAGCAGACGCTTTTATAAAAATAGGCTAACGATTGTGTCACATACTAGAGGAATTACCGTATGGTAGGATAAGCTTGCAGGCAGTTTCGACTTACATGAGCTGTTTAGGATTAATTACTAATGTTAATTAGCATTTTAGTTAGCAATAATTAGCCTGTGTCCATGTTATCTCCTTACATAGACCTACGCTCTCCGTCTCTGTAAGATTGGGAATGATTGAGATTTCTCTTGGCACAGCTACCAGAACACTTCCAACTTTCAGACAGGTTACTCACGTCACATTTACGTTGTCTATCTCAGTTGGAGGCTGCTCAGTAAAGCTGGCCAGCACCGGAAAAGTGCTTCTAATATCCTTCACTGGTCTCCGTCCAGAGACACGGGGTCTATTGGTCCATTATATACTTTCTATGCCTAACATTTATGGGGCAAAAATGACAACATTGACAGGGGCAAAAAAACTATGCACGTCTCATTGTCTTTATCGTTGTATGTTTGGTAAAGGTGTGTGGCAGGCTTTTCTGTGGTTTTAGGGGGGAGTACATTAATTTACTTATTAAGTAAATGTGCTGGAGCAGTTCTAGATCGCCACTCTAATCCCTGGTTGAAGGATTACGAACGCTTGGCAGTTACTAGCCTGTTTGTGAATGCAGGCATGGTTTGCATTCAGCAGCAGGGGAGAGAGAGAGAGGTGTGAGGATGGCTCACGACCAGTGCCAGGTGAGTTGATTGACACAGCTGGTGCTCATTGACTAATTATTCTCTCCCTTCACTGCAGTAGAGTGCCAGAACCTCGATGTCTGGCACACACCAGAGACAGACAGACAGCCACGCTGGCTGTTGTATTTTGTTTACTTCGGATCCGAGTAGTTTGCACGCATTAGCTCAGACGGCTAACTTGGCTTGTTTACTTTATTAGATTCCTTCCTTTGAGACGGTCTACATCTGTACAACAGCGTGCTGCATGGGACGCTTTTGTGCATGTTGCAGAGCACGTCCCCCGCATGTCGTCTTCTGATGCTCGACGTCCAAATAACACCCAAATACAATTGTTTTTTTTCCCTTATCATATATATATATTTTATGTAGACATGGTCATAGTAGGAAAAGCACAGGTCTATTCAGAACCATTAATGATGGCTGCATTCCACTTAGGAGAGGCCCTGGTATTGTGCATGCTGACTCACTGAAACAGCTTACTGGGACACTTGATGGAATTGAGCCATCATTAAGGTTATCAATTTCAGCTGTGCTTTTCATGCACATTTTAACTGAGGGTGCAAGCTTTTGCAGCCTCGTTGAACCAGGCCTGAGGGGATTCTATGGCACATGAACCCATAGGTTGTCATATCCAGCAGCAAATCTGGCTCGCTCATTGTAAATTGTATTCTCGTACTATAAGTGTCTCTAGGCACACTGGGTACACATTTATATTGAAAAGCCATGAAAAGGGGCATTTTGCATAATATGTCATATTTAAGATATTTCAAGGGTTTTGCTTGTACAAGACTTAGCCACTTCCCAAACAAAAAAAACCCTGTGTCATCCTTGGAGGGAATTCACAGGAAGAAGAACTGATCTGGAATGAAAGACCAAGTGAGGATACCTCCTGGGAAATGAGATAAACCACCAACATATGCTAATATATCCAAATCATAACCAGCGTAACTTGCTAAAAGAATCCACAGCATATTTCCCATCCTCAGGGCCACTTTTTAAACGCACAGCTCCAGACACTTTTTACATACATTTTTTACAGACACCATTTACAGAAAGTGTATATGTAATTTTTTCTATACATCCAAAAAATTCTACTTTACAATAAGACTATGATATTATCATTCTATAGTTTTTTAACATAAAGCACTTTGAGTTTACATGTTATGAAAGGTGTTTTATAGGTAAAATTGCCGTTGCCACTTGATCTTTTGTAAATATCTGCTGTCATAAAGAGGGAAGAGCTACAGGAGGGATGAGCAGAGACCTTGTAAAAATAGATGAAGCTTCTGGGTCTGAAAATTTAAGCCAACGCAGAAGTGCCTAATCCCGCCACACAACACATGATCTGCAGCAAAACCGTGAGGTAATGCGCAGAGCAAACATTCTGGAATTGGTTGTGAATTGTAATTGTAATTTATTTATTTGAACAGGGACAGTGCACAAAAAAACACTAATAGATGTCTTGTGCCAGGTTTTAGCAAATTGCTAGTTTCCGCCCTGCTTGGATTTGTGCCCCATGCGCCTAGTTGGGGGGGGGGGGCCCCACTTTCATGCCATTTCTGTGTCTGTAGCTATTGAGGAGGAGAGAGGGGGGGGCAAGGTGGAGGGTGGGGGTGTGGCCTTGACCAACTGCCACTTTGCTCGTTTGAAAGCCATGATGTCTCTCTCTTTCATGGGTGGGCCAAATTCTCTGGGTGGGCAAAGCAGAGAAAGGGGAGGTAACCTTGCTCCTTATGACCTCATAAGGAGAAGATTCCAGATCGGCCCATCTGAGCTTTCATTTTCTCAAAGGTAGAGCAGGATACCCAGGGCTCGGTTTACACCTATCACCACTGGGGGGACAATAGGCATATTAATGTTAAAGAACCTCATAAAGTGAAATTTTCATGTCATGGGACCTTTTAAATCTGCATTCAATCTAATTTCCAGCAGTGGGGCGACTCCGTTGGCTCCAAAAGAAGTCAGTTTCTACAGAAGTCTATTGGAAAATTACAGCATGATGTTCATTTAATAAATGATGGTCCTATTTATTTTAATATAAAGGAGAGGATGCTTTAGAATATCAAAAATATAATTTTCATTATTAACACCTACCAAACATTTCTTTAAAACATTTCTTCCAAATTTTGCCTCAGACAACCCATTACCCTAACCACCCACCCCAGTGCAATCAGTATACTAACCCTCACAATCATCTCTCTTCATCCTCATATCCTTTTAATAAAGTGTGTTTATACAACTTTTTAAAATGTATTATGTTTGTACAATGTTTTAGCACCTGGTCTAAACCATTCCACAAACTCACCCCACAGATCGTGACGCACATACTTTTTAGAGTTGTTCTTATTTTGAGCTTTTCAAAGTTTAGTTCTCTTCTGAGATCATACCCACCCTGCCGTTCCATAAACAAATTGCCAAACTCGATACTTCAAAACGCCATTCCACAAACCATTGGATGCAATGCATGTAGGCGGGGCAGTGTGAAACCAGCATCGGGATAAGGACACTAGCACTGTTGCCAGCCTTGAGATGATTTTTAATTTTTATTGTACTTCACCCACCATATGTACACAAAAACTATTCATGCCCAGTCGTGACCAAACCTAGACCATATTCCTTTTAAGTACCGAACATCAGAAATCTAAAGTCATTGTGCGTCTCAGTCAAAGACGGCACCTGACATACAAACTCAAGAGTATAGAGCTAAGTAAAAAAGACCTTAATGACCTAGTCTTTAATTTCTCAAATGTACAAAATAAACAAAATAAAAACTGAGCACAGTGAAGTGAAGAAACAGAACACACTGTACCCTACACGCAGCCAGTAAACATGGATCCTGGCATTGGGTTTCGCTCTCTTACAATTGAGAGTGACATTTCACTTGTAATTGACCACTTTTAATTTATGAGTTTAGTGAGTCAACACTAAAGGCACCGTGCCATTTAATCCTTTTGGGTGTTGCCTTTGTTGTGTGACTTGGATTTGAACAGCTAACGATTCAAACATTTCTTCTGTTTTGCCAACAATTAGTTTTCTGTTTAGTTTTAGTTCCAAAGGAGAACAATTGGAAATATGAATAGTTAATAGGAAAGTTTTATCACCACTAGCTAGCTTTAGCTGGAAAAATACAGCTGCTGCTAACCCTAACCCACAAACTCAAAATCATTGTACACACTAAGACCATGAAATAAATATTTGAGAGTTATTAGGTCATTTCTTTCACGTCACTGTATTAGAGCTATTTCTATATTTGTGTTGGTAACATGAGCTGAAATCTGCTGTAATTCTCACTTTAGTCAGTCAGTTAGTCATTAAGATTATTTGGCCACTTTCCTGCAACCACCAACTATGTTGTATAACATTCTTTCAACATTGCTAATTAAAGGTGCAGTAAGTTAGCCTGACGTAGTCATACTCAGATTCTAGTCAGAATATGAGTCTGATACTGCTCCATTGGGCTGTGATTATGGGGCGTGTTTTAACCGAATTAGGAAAGAAAACGCCTCTGCACTCAATTGGATAGACCTACAACCAATCAGAGCAATGGAGTATGTGACGTATGATAAATTAAAACTTTTGCCCCGTAGGAAAGACAACAAAAACATCTTTCCGATCGCCAAATGCCTTGATCGCGGTTCTCTGTTCCTCTTTAAAAATGAATGCGCTGTCGATATCTTCTATAACAGACACAATGGCGGAATCTTCACATCTCAATTATACAGCGGCAGCCATGTTTGTTGTAAACAAATTCAACCCCAGCTCTCTTTGGTGACGTGGTTGATTACGTTACTGTTGATCATCTGTCCATCATCGTATAAAGCCCGCCCTGACAATTTGATTGGTCCGAACAGCTCTGGTTCGAGCATAGTTGCTCCACAACGGATCAAGTCCAGACCCAACTTCCCGACCTAAAATGTTGTGGGCGGGGCTAAGTTCAGCTGGCATCTAGGCTGGCAGTAAGTGATTCTGCACAAATATTGTTGATATTTCAACTCAACTGCCAAAAAAATACAAATCCCCCCTCCTTTAGAAGTCCCCCAGATTCACGGACAGATAACTGGCCGGCCGGCACATTCACATGCTGCCTCCCCCTCCCCTCCCCTCCCCTCCCCTCCCTCCCTACCATTAACTGTCACTGCCTGTTGCCGATTGGCTGGAATAGTGTTTTGTGGCTTGTGCGCTCCTTTTTGGTTATTTTCCATTTACACAGCCAGGGCTGTATTAACAGCGGATTTCTCTTTCAGTGCACACAGAAGATAGAGAGCTAGGTAAAAGTGAGAAGATATTCCCTGAATTTGACAAAAAGCGTATTCCACTTTCATGATTGCTCTGTTGCCGACGAAAATTCCACCGGATTTCACTCATTTAGGCCAGATATCCGTTTGGCTTTCTCTGTGTTGGCATTTTAAACTCCGGTGGATTCATGAGGACTATGGTTAACTGCTCCTCAGATCTCTGCAGGGTAAATCCAGACAGCTAGCTAGACTATCTGTCCAATCTGAGTTTTCTGTTGCACGACTAAAACAACTTTTGAACGTACACGTTCCACCAAAACAAGTTCCTTCCAGAGGCTATTTTGCAGTGGCACCGTGGCTCCGTCCGGAGCTTAGTGCCACCCAAGACAATTGTGATTGGTTTAAAGAAATGCCAATAAACCAGAGCACATTTTTCTCCCATCCCAGAATGCTGTGTGGACTAGCCAGACCCTTCTCCACGATGCCGTGGAGGAAGGTCTGGCAATGCAAGACTACCAGGTGACAACCCAGGATGCACTCCACTACAGGCCTACTCAAGTACTGCACTAAAGTACATATTTGTACATTAAATGAGAATTTCCATTTTATCCCAATTTTATACTTTTACTGCACTACATTTATTTGAAAAGTTACTTATTATACAGATACATAACATAAAATATGATCCGTTTATAACGTGAACAATGGTATAGATAACATTACCAAACCGCATTTAGGATCATTCACAGTAACAGCCAAATAGACACCATAGCCTATAGATTAAGTTTTGACTGATATTTCCCCTTTTATCGAGCCACGACATTGTGGTCATGATGTATGATGTAACACCTTAAACTATGAAGTCACTTCAATCTACAGTACATCTTCATTTTCACCACTGATGTTTGCGGCCTGAGCCAGGATTGTAGGGTCATAAGTCGAAACCATTTATATTTAAGCCAATATACAAAAAAATACATATTTGTATTACTGAGTTTGCTATTAAACTATATTTTCTGTAAATGTGATTACTTAAACTGAGCCTTTTTTTTAAAGGAAATTTCTCTTGTAAACTTAACTAACTAAACTCTAATATTCCAAATGATATTTAAAATATAAAAAAAGCCCTACATGTTAATTTGTAAACTCTCTCTCCGTAATTTGTGTCTGTCATTTTGCGCTATATATATACACACACACACACACACACACACACACACACACACACACACACACACACACACACACACACACACACACACATAAATGATCTTGGCAGATATCTGTATTTTCATTTTTCAGGGTTCATCAATTGAAATTTCTTTTTGGTGCACTTTTAATTATGGTACTTATGGTAAGTGAAGTCCAACGCTTGTCTGCATTAACTGTAGACAAATGTTCCATTGTGTGTCATACATGTATCATCAGGATGAAACCATGGCTGATGTTGTTCGATTAAAAATACAATTAACTTGTTTCTCATATGAATAGGACAGTTTCTTCCTCTTTAAGTGTCTCATGCAATTGTGTCAAAACTTGTTTCCCAGCTGAGAGAATCTCGTCCTCTGTGTCTTTGGACGTTATCCATCAACACCACACTCCGTAATCAAGTGGCTGTGCGCTGAATGCTGCCGTGTTAACTACACTTCATTCTTTAAAATCTTTTTGACATATTCAAAGTTAGATTTGGTATGCCACTTGGGACAGAGCACACTGTCTAACATATGGTGGCATTACCTTGTATGGGATCACTAACTTCAATAGAATGTGAAAGTGCACAACATATAGCAGCAGGGAGTTTCTGCCTCACAGTTCTTAACTGTTGCACGAAAGCAACTGCCCTCCTACCCTCTGGCTCCGACTCACATATTTGGAGCCTTAGGCATACTGAAATGCTCTACAAATGATTTTAGGAGTTGTTGCTTTCAATTATATCTCAAACCTATTTAACAGCAATAAATGTATATTTTATGGACTAAATTAAGTGTGTAAGACCTGACAATACATTTGCTGTGGAGCTGTGCATAATGGGCCGAGCTGCAAGAGGATCAGAACCTGATGCAGAGCGTTAAATTGGGGATAAATTTATGAGCTTTATAAATATGGCTTGAGGAACCAGAACACTGGGCAGTTTACCATTTCCTGCAGTGAGGTTTCTCTTGATCTTTATTGTAACACACTTTATAGTGTGGCCCACACTGCAGAAAACACTAATGGTTCCATTGGGGATATCTAAAAGGCTCGGAGTTATTTCAAAGGTTAGAAGGTAAAAAACAGGCTGTTCTGTATTTTTGATGTACTCATTTATACTCATTCCATCTGCGTTTCCCTCTCTTCATCCAGCTCACTACATTCCCATGTCCTGAGTCTGCTCGGATAGGCCATTTACATTCAAATCCAATGTTTAACCTCACTCCCTTTACATTGAACGTGATTTATTCTAATAATTACATCGCAGAGCTGATGTCTGGGTCTTTACCCGTCTGGAATCGCCTCAATTAGGAAGCGATTTTGGAGAGCTATTTTGAGAGTTTATTAACTCTTGACTTCACATCAAGGGGCAAAGCAGTTTAGCTTTTGTGTTTCTCCCATTACCAACAAGTCCCACAAATGAGTTACTTTTAAAAATGACTTTTGTTTTCTATCAGCAGGATGACACGGCTTTGCAAATCATCCTTACAAAAATGACTGATCACCGTTTCTAGATCCGCAACTGTTCTGGTTTGGTTAGGATTAAGCACAAAACCAATGCTTCAGGGGACATACACAATTACTTTGGTTAGATATGCTGTATCTTCATTGTTAAAGTATTTGGTTTAAGCTTGGACATACTAGTTGACAGAACAACACCATATCAAGGTCCACTTACTAGCTTCTTTCAGCTATCACACAGACTTCTTCAGTGGAGTCGCATCGGTTGTTTACTTGGAGACGGATGCACCAGCTGCTTGTAAATTCAAACTCAGCCAGATGTAACATTGGTTTAAGTGGGGATTTATATGTCAATAAATTCAAACAGGTTGCATCTCATAAACTAGTTCTTATGTAGCGATTAGCTAATACTTGCTGCACCTAACTGCCAAGTGAACCTGTTGCCTATCTGCCAACACTAATGTATTGTGCGCATATGTGACCCGTATATGAGTTATTGACTTTTGAAGTATAAGAGGTAATATCTAATATCAGTGACGGTGTGATCTGACACTTAATCAAAATGCTGTTGTGATCATGTTAACTGATGATGTGAAATAACACAACATACCTCAATTTACAAATTATGGCAGTAACAGTTGTATGCATCAAATAAAATCAAAATGAAGTCATGCCTGCACATTAGTTTGAACCTACTTTTGCAAACTTTCGGATCAAAATTTGTGAGGGACCAGATTTGGCCTGCATGCCCTGAGTTTGACACTGCCACAACATTAAGACAAAACCGTAGGTCGTATTTATGCATCTGAACAAATTGCTGATGCTGTTGTTTTTCTTGGCAGGACAGTCTGCTCTTTAAATTGGAGGGAGAGCTGCTGACTCGCGGCTTATTTCTGCTTAAAACTACCCTGAGGCATTATGGTGCTGACAGTTATCAGTCCTGCTGCAGCCCGGGCCACTACATATGAAAGGGTCTGACCAACTGAACTCCTTGGTGAAATAAAAGTCTAATAAAATTGTGAGAGCCTGCCCCAACAAGTGAATCAGTCCAGCATGCTGGCATTGGTGAAGGTGAAAATTTTGTGATACTTAAAATGCAGGATTTCCTGGCCGTTCTAGTCAAATCAAAATGGCCTGAGTCCATTTCACATGGGCACATGATATCCCTGCATTGGGCAATGTTTTCATGGTGTTATACCACTGGTCTGTCCAGCCAACACTTTACAGAAAGCCTGTTCCAGCCTCAAAGTAATCTATTCTCGGGTTAACTAAACCACCAACTGCCGCTGATACGACAGAGCACCATGCGGAGCACCATGCCGAACACCACGCGGATCACCGTGTGGAGCACCGTAGCCAGCGTCACAGAAACACATCTACTAACTGCTGCTGATACAACCAAGCTGTGACTGAGGTCTGTAGCCGGCGTCACAAAGCTCCATAGCGGCTTAAACAGCTAGCAACTGCCGCTCTGCGTCATGGAGCTTGTAGCCAGTGTCACGTGACCAGCTGGCGTGCTACTAGTTTCGTCTGATATCTTACGTTTTGGTGTGCATACATTTACGTACGATATCATATAGACCATATGGACCTGTCCATGAGAATGCGTTGATATAGACTACCAACTTTTATGGTAGAAGCACAAACATCCAGGAAGAATGACCAAAACAACATGGCAGGAAAGACGCTCCGTTTCTGAGAAGCTCCCTGTGGAACAAAACCACTGCGCAGCAGGAACGCGGCGCATACGCCCCTGGTGGAATCCCGGGGTGACTCATTAGTTGGAATGTTGTGAGCTAATGGTATGGCTATCTTCCAGGAGAAACATTGGCCCGACAGTAGCACTAGAGAAAATATCAGGGGGTCACCAGACATTTTTATAATTACCCTCTCTATATTTATAGGAAATGTAAATGCAATCCAAGTGTTTTCGAGATATGTTTTCATGATCCAAACTGTTGACCTGAAGGAGCGAAAAGCTCAGTGACAACAAAATATTGGGACCAAAACATTCATGCCAACTTTCATTGTGTGTGTAGACTGACAATCCCCACTGATCCCTGACAGTTACATTATTGACAACCTAAGACCTTAGCAACCAAAGTACCCACATAATGCTGGTGCATTATCAGTATCACTTATTCAATCAATGTTGATGGTCCCCAGCCGTGGCAGCTGTTATTATCAGACATGTGGCATTATGTCTATGTAAACCTGCTGTAGTCGGGTGAAGAGGCCATCAACCACGTGGAAGTGATTTTCATCAAGACCTGCTTTCACCTTCCTGGCCTGCTCTGATCCTGCTCTATAATTGTTGGAAAGGGAAGGGGCTTTTCCTCCCCTTTTCCTCCCTGGCTGGAGGAAGCCTGGGGGGGAACAGCCGGTCCCTGTCGGCTCTGTATCTGTCAGTTCACTGTGCGTCCATCCTGCCACCCTCCCATTCACCCTGCCAGTCGGAAACCATAAACGTGTCAGTGGCACAGAGCGACGTCTACTGTGTGAAGCATCACCTTACCCCCTTCATGCCCTCTGCCAGGCCTTCCTAAATCATTCAGTTAGGACAGTAGCAGTGAATGACATTTCCCCTAGGCCCAGAGGACACAGAGGTAAAGCCAAGGCCGGGGGCTTTAGAAAGTAAACATCTACTCCAATAAGCAGTAAGTGCTAACTATCATATACTGCACAGTGTGTGGAATATATCTTGTAATTCACGATATATCGATATCAGTATATATCAATACAGGATATCACAACAGTGGTTTGCATGTAGTATACAGAAATTCAAGATGGTGCATCCACACATACAAAGAGGCAAGTTGACTCGTCTCGCAGGAACCCCACGCTTTTGACCATAGCTTTGTTCGATACCGTACCTAACACGGAAATAGTGCACTATATGTGTTTGCCGTTTTGTAGTTGTGTTCGAAGCGGTTTATTTCATTCAGTATTAGTCTACTATAAAATACCCACAATGCATGAGCCTGAATACGACATACCCTACATTTTCCTTCCGTATACCACAATGCAACGCGGTCATGTTTTCCCGGAGGAAAAGAAGAAGAAGAACCAGAAGGACCCGCGAAAACTGAAAAGGAAAAATGGACCGGGCTTTCGTTTATAAATGGAAGTCGTTTAAGTATAAGCACTTTCCACAATGACATGTTAGTGACCCTAGCTTTTGAACATTTTATAAACTATTATAGGATGTATTACAAGTATTTTTGTTTCGATTTGTTTACATGATGCTGGGCGCACCCATCACAGGCTTCCGTCACACAAATATCTGGCGCATCTACTGACGTTATGATGTTGAGACATTTTCAGTGTAGTGTCCGAAATCTCGTTTGGTCATTCCCTATATAGTTCACTATTTAATAAACACTATATAGGGAATAGGGAGTGAGTGAATGAGGGAGAGGTTTCGAACACAGCTCATGTTTGTGTAGACTACATTGGATAATTGACATAATCAGCTCCGATTGGGCTTTTATTTCACGTTGCGACTATACTGGCAAAAGACAGTATAGTTTGACCATCGTTCTAATCTAGTTGTGTCATAGAAAAATCAAACAGATGATCAGCTCTTACCCATTGTGGTCGAAGTACGTTTACGTAGTTTTGTGGACTAGAAAACAACGTTGTGCTTCTGTTTCATTTGAGAATGAAAATGAGCACAATCGGTTGTTGCCGATTGTTGTTTGGGCATACAGTTGATGTCCCCACATCGAGGGGGTCTCCTCTTGTTCTGACACTTTTTGTACCTTTCCGACTCAAACAATGCCACGATCAACTTTACGCAACAATTGATCATGTGTGTGGAGGTGTGAAAGTATAGTCAGGATTTTAACTTCTGTTTCATTCTTTACCCAGCTCTCTTGTGTAAAACTGAGAGCAACACCATCAATGCCCTCTAGGAGATATCGTTCACAATTGTACAACTGTGTGTGTACAATTCATCACATCTCTTTCGATATGGTTGATGGCACTTTGTAAGAACTACTGTGTATCAAGATTCACATTTTCCCGAAATAGCTTAAAACAACACTGACGGGCCCATATGTACACTGACAGCACTCAAAGTCACTTTAAATTTACTCCAAAAGACATCACTTCCTAATGCAATTTTAATGTAAATGATGGGGGGCAAAATACCAGAGACAGACTTGATAAAATGTGAACCTTTTCCTTTATGGTGGTAACATTGTTTACATTGCTCAAAGCATGAAGGGAACTCAATGGCCAACATTTAAAACAAGGGGTACGTCCCAGGTCCTTAAATTGCATCCACGTTTCCTTCACTAGCTTCCCTTCTTCGCGTCTTAGTCTGAAACGTCACGTGAAATCGGCAGCTGTGGGGGGGGAGTTAGCGATGGCTTTCAGCTGCATGGCTTCCGGGAAGGCTGCTCTCGTGTATCCTCGCTCATAGCTCCTCAGAGATCCCTCCTCCATCCCCCATCCTCACTCCTCAGGGCAGGAATAAGAGCTTTGAGACGGCCTACAAGAAGGCGGACCAGAACAACTTCTGGTTCAAGCGAGGAGTGAGGAGATATCAAATAAGACACTTGGGATCCACTCCGGGAGTGACATAATTAAAATGAGTGACTATGTATACTAAATAAAGGGAGTGGAAACAGAGTAAGCACAGCCTTGCTTGCCTCCCAGTGCTGTGGGGTAAGGTCTGGCATTGCAAGCCTAAAAAAACCCTACCATGACCATTCTTCAGGACGTGACCACTAGTGCCCACCAGCAACCTTGGAGCCTGCAGACATGTTTGTCTGACCACCAGTGTCTGGTAGCAGTGCTCTTTGTTCCCCAGCAGTCTTAGTACTGTAGTTTAAGGTCTGTAATGTTGCCAGCAGCCTGAGGACAGAAGGCCATGGACCAGAAGTAGTGTCCCTTCTCCCACAGTCTCGACAAACTTTATGTCACGTACACCATCCCCTGCCATCTTCAGCTGTGTGTGTGTGTGTGTGTGTTTGTGTGTGTGTCCCTGGCTACTCCTGGAGTTGATGACAGACTGATGAGTTCCTGGCTACAAGAGAAACGGTGAGCAACAGGCCGACCATCCGGTCAGCTCTCCTCCTTCCCTTGGACCAGCAGCCTTCTTCCTGCATGACACACTACATATGCCAACACACAGAGACACACACAGACACACACACCATTTGTTTACATTTCTCATTTCAGCATATACTGTATAGTTAGTTATAGTTTTATTTTATTTCTGTGTCATGGCAACATTTGGCCCATCCCATATGGGTTCACAAGAGACCTATATCTAACAGACATCCTCCCGTCTCGCATATACAAATCATGTGGAGAAATACACGAATAACAGAAAACAAAACACAAGAATAAATGAAAGAATGTAAAATCATGTGAAAAGTTGTACAGTGCAATCTGCTGTTTGGCTGAAGTGGAAACCTATCGCTCGTTGTGGCATCAAAAGCAGCTGTGTGGTGCAATTCAGAGGCATTAAAGTTCGATGCTCGATTGCATAACATACCTTGAGTTTCAAACTTAAGTTTGTCCCTTATGCAATATATTTCCCACAACACACACAGGCCCGTATGTACACTGAAAGCACTGCTGGTCATTTTAAATTGAAGCGAAGGCGTTTATTCAGGAGCGCAAATGTGAAAAATGTATTTGAGTTCTGGAGTTTAAAGTCAGAATTCTGACTTTTATCTCAGAATTCTGACTCTAACTCATGTGGCCCTAATCCTCTCCTGTAGCATTGCATAAAGCCTGTGGGTTTGTCTCCTTGTAAGTATTTAGAAGACCAAAGCTTTTATGGTAGTTACTATCATAATACAGCACCAGAGTTGTGCTTCACTCACAGTGTTACTTGACAGCATTATCATCAGTGTTAGTTTGGGTTGTTGCCATTAGACGAATATTCCGGCTATCAGCGTTTGGCTGTGATCAGTGTGACCCTCCTCCTGTTCATTATTGTCATTAGCATGAGAAAACAGTATGAAGTGCACTGAATTACATGTAGCCGCTAACGACCACCCTACCTAAATTCTTACTTCCTCCAGCAACATTTTACTCACTGCATTGGTTTGTCACTCCTTCAAAGGTTTTGTATGTGTTTGAGAAGTTAAAAATGACAGAATAAAGTAACATAACACGTAACCATATCCTACACAAAACCATACAGCCTTCTTTTTCTATCTAGTATTGTACATGTGTTAGGTTATCACGATTTTTACATATTTCTTCATTTTTATTGTAATATTCTATATTACATTATTGTCTGTTGCAGTACTTGTGCTTTATTGTTCATTTCCTTTTAATATGTTTATGTATGCACCAAAGTGTTACTTACTTGGTAATACATTCTATTCTGATTCTAGACAAACTCAGACACAGCCAACCACTTAAAGTAAAAATATTTTATTTAGAAATGATTATTCATTTTGAAAATAAGTTTAAGAAATCCAGTGATATATGTAAATAATCAATAATCAGGTTAAAGTGCAAAAATACATTTCTGATATAATGCATCTGTACAAAAATAACATTGGGATGTGATATTGAAAAAGGAGGAAAATGTGTTAACATGGCTTTGATCATTCTCAGTTTTTGTAAAAAAAACAAAACATTGCATAAGAGTTGTGTCCCTTTAAATAAAGTCTTTGGATTATAAGCTTCTGAGCAAAGTATTTGCACCGAACAGCCACAAGGTACTTTGTTTTTCATTTCACATTTCACACATCCCCTGCCAAGTCAGGCTTTGATAACTTAGCACACACCTCTTTACTACGGCTTATTTCTGCATTATTCCTTTAAAAAGAAGTGGCTGGTGAAATATTTCATCCTTGAGCAGTATTCCCACAGAAGCAGAGCGCTCTGCCTCCCACAGCTGAGATGAAGAAGTCTTTGGTTGTTCTTTGACTGTTGTTGTCTTTGGTCATGTTTTTCCAGTGTCCCGGTCCCTTCCCCTGCTGGCAGAGTGAATCACTTGATCTTGGCTGGCTTCAGTTCCTTGACCTGCATGTGTAATGTTTTATGGACAGCCAGAGTCCTGGACTGACAGAAGCCCTTCCCACACTCCTGACATTTGAAGGGCTTTTCTTTGGAATGAATGTACCTGCAGGGGGAAACAATACAGAGAAGCCAAGTTAGTATTTAGGAAGAATTATGTCAGATTTCAGAACATCATCATAAGTACTGAATGGGTCAACATTGGTCAGGTCCAACATAGTCTCGCTTTGCCAGACCCTCCTCCAATGTGCGCTGGAGGAGTCTGGCTACTCCACATAGCATTCGGGGATTGGAGGAAACCGTGTTCTGGTTTATTGGCATTTCTTTAAAACAATCACAATCGCCTTGGGCGGTGTTAAGTACCTGAGAAAAGCTGCGGTGCCGCTGAAAAATAGGCTCGGAAGGAACTTGTTTTGGTGGAACGTGTTCCAAAGTTTTTTTAGTCATGCAACAGAAAACTCAGATTGGACAGATAGTCTAGCTAGCTGTCTGGATTTACCCTGCAGAGATCTGAGAAAAGGTTAACCATAGTCCTCATAAATCGACTGGAGTTTAAAATGCCAACTCAAAGGAGGCCCAAGGCAAAGGATATCTGGCCTAAATGAGTGAAATCCGGCGGATTTTCCGGTAGCAACAGAACAATCCCGGAAGTGGAACATCAAGGATCTAGACTAGGTCCAACATGTCGTCCAAAGGAAACAAAACAAACACAGGTGCTGTTTTCGAAACCGTTCCCTATCATGGAAAGAGTGCACTATGTAGTGTGTTCGCCATTTTGTAGTGTTGTTTGAATTTTTGTTTGTTTACATGATGCTGTGCACGCCCGCCTCAGTCACACAAATAACCGGTGCATCTACTGATGCAACTGAAATCTCGTTTGGTCATTCCCTGTATAGTTCACTATTTAATAAAACATTGTGTAGGGAATAGTGAGTGAGTGAATGAGGGAACGGTTTCGAACACAGCTATTATTTCATAAGCGCTTTTTGATTTCATGTTTGGTTAGATTTAGGCAGTGCCTGAATTGGACCAAAATAAGTGCCAGTACCCTATTTTAGAAGTTGCATGACATGATCATTGTATGTGTCTTGGATATATTTTTATTCATATGTATATCTTGTAGGGGGGGACCCAAAATCATCGACTATTCAATGATTTGATCTAACGAGGCTGATTCGACTACCAATCTCACAGACAAATCGTCGCAGTGTCTATAAATGTGGTCATAAAACAAAGGATCATTTGGGCTACATTGGGGTCCTGGATGCCTGATTTTATATAACACTACCTGTTTTTTCCCAATAAATCATGATATATAGCCCATTTTGGTACAAATATCAGACTATAAATAGCATTGTTAAAGCTATAGTGTATAGTTTCTGCCTCTGCCATGAGGAATTCTAAGTGATGACTATAAAACTGTCGGCACGTCCACATGAGACAAGCCTTCTGTGACCGCGCACCTGTGGAGCTGATCATTTGGCATTGGCTTGAATGTAACGGACGTTCATTAATATCAAAACGTTACGCACTAAAGCTTTAAGAACAATTAGAAGTAGGGGTACTCATGGACAAAAATCCAAAGGGCTTGGCACTCAGTACTGGTGAGTACTGGCTCATTTTAGGCACTGGGTTTAGGAACAAACACTACCAGACGACCATTGAGAGGAGAAACTGAAGGGAAATAAAAGAAGGAACACACACAGAGGCTGTGTCTATTTCTCGCTAGCCAACAGCTAACATCTGTACAGTTGGTACATTGGTTCTTTGGGGAAAATCAACACAAACTGCACAAAAGAGCAAATGATGTGAAGCAAAACTTGTCTTCACTTTCTGTCTGTGCACTCCTTTAGGCAGTTTGAATTTTTAAGTTGGGTGATACACTGTGTTGATCTGTGGCCTTAAATGGTCTTATCTTGGCAATTTCGGGATAATAAAGTCCCAACTTTGCCTGCCCTGTTTGTTCTATCATTCTTTTGTGCTCAATTTCTGATCGTAGAGACATCCAAAATGCCTGAGGTTGACTTATTTGCTATTTACGCACAACACAATTAGTCCAGCAGTAGTAAGCAGCTCCCACACTACACACAGAACATCTGACTGAGCAGTTATTTGAACACATTGAACATCTTGTGTCCTCTTGTTACAGTGACATTTTATGGGCAAACCCACCAAAGAAACAAACTCATACTTGTAAAATACGTAACTCTTCACCAACCAACTCAAAGAGAGTACACTGACACTGATCAGTTTTTGTAAAATAATATAGTGAAACACATTTTCTTTCTCACACTGACAATATAAGATTTTAAACTTGACTTTAAACCTGCTTTGCCTTATACATTTTTTTTCACCTGATCTAAGCTCATTAACCAGCTACTGCATGTCAGGTTACTGCTAGTCTATATCCACGACGTTCCACTTCCGGGATTGCTCCGGTGCCGCCGGGAATTCGGCCGGATGTCACTCTTTTGGGCCGGATGTCCGTCACCTTCCGCTTTCTTTGTGTTGACATTTTAAACTGGTAGATTTCTGAGGACTATGGTTAACTGCTCCTCAGATCTCTGCAGGGTAAATCCAGACAGCTAGCTAGACTCTGTCCAATCTGAGTTTTCTGTTGCAGGACTAAAACAACTTTTGTTCCACCAAAACAAGTTCCTTCCCAAGGATATTTTGCTGAGGCGCCGTGGCTCTGTTCAGTGCTTAGCGGCACCCAAGACGATTGTGATTGGTTTAAAGAAATGCCAATAAATCAGATCACGTTTTTCTCCCATCCCGGAATGCTGTGTGGACTAGCCAGACCCTCCTCCGCAGCTCTGTGGAGGAAGGTCTGGCAAAGCGAGGCTAGGTTACTGCTAATATAATGTTGATTAATGACGTACATAATGAATCAAAGTCATTGACAAGCAAGGTATGATTGTAATCAAATGCATTTACTTTGGTAGAATCATTGCATTCTTGGCACAATTAGCATTTACCCATTAAACCTCTCTCCACTAAGCCTTACAGCATGTCTACACAGGAGGAATTTCAGCAGAATTTTATCTGTCTTCTTCAATCTACACAGGCTGCCACACGCCTCACGTCTCACTCACACTATATGCACATAAATGTGGCTTGAAGCGCATTTTGACTTTTGTTTCAGTACATTTTTGTTCCATTGTTGGGTTTTGATCACTTTTGCAAAATGCAGATTACCTACACTCAATGCTGTGCCTGAATGCATCCTACGTCTGGCACGGACCGAGCACTGAAACTGCTGTTCTGCTAACGTGCTGCTCATGCTATGTTTCCTGTGTAGACAATGTTAGATGAAAAGATCAATAGAGTCTACATCAATGTCCATACAAAGATTATTAACCAATGCGGTACCCTGGGCAACATTTCAGCTGTTTTTTTAATGTTTTCTTTTTTAATTTGTGGCCCTTTATTGTCTTTTTTTTTAGACGTTTTTTGATGATGATGATTCTGTTGCTTTTTGTTTGACGTTTTTGACACTTTTTTCGACGTTTAGTCACTTTCATCAATGTTTTTGGCAGTTTGTCCTAAGTAATTGAAGCTTTAACTTTTCTTTAGCCATTTGGACTGCCGGCCCACCTAGCATTTGCGTATATTGCCTATGCCACGGGCCGGCCCTGATGAAGACTGAAAAAAAGAGCTGGAGAAAGAAGTGCAGAGCTCAGCATATATTGCGTATATTATTTGACTTGACAGGCCTTAATAAAGCCTGGTTCTCACCTGTGGTCCCGGAGGTGGTCCTGTCTTCTGAAGGCCTTGTGGCAGATATCACAGGTATATGGCCTCTCGTCCGTGTGCGTCCTCTCATGGATCAAAAGGTTGTAGGATTTGGTGAAAATGGCGGCCACAGAACTTGCAGACAAACTCTTTCTTGGTCTTGGAGGGCAGGCGGCCTCGGCTGGACTTGCGCTCCGGTGAGGAGAGTTTGGTCACGTCCAGGAGGCATCCCAGGCCGGCCGAGGCCGTGTGGTGAGATGAAGCTGCTGCTGCTGCTGCAGCGGCGGCAGCAGCAGCACCCGTCATGCTCAGGTCCTCCGCCTTCAGATGATCCTCCTGGGTGGCTGCTGCTGCAAGGTTGGCAAAGTCAAAGCGGGGCTTATTCTTGGAGCTCTGCAGCAGCCCCGCTGAGTCCTGCTTGGGATGCAGGAGGTGAGGGAACATGGGGATGGAGGCCATGGAGGAGAACTGGGAGGGCAGCTTGGAGATGGTGCAGCGGGGCAGGGCCAAAGGCGGGTAGCCGAGCGTCCACTGGTGGAGGTGGATGGCGTGTAGGGCACTGAAGCTGTAGATGCTGTGAAAATTATCTGACGGCAGCTGGAGGCCTGTGGAGCTCTGCAGGAGGGAGTAGTTAGCCAGCTGGAGGGATGGGTGGAGAGGGACTGGAGCTGGCAGAGTCTTGCTGCCCATGGCTGCTACGCAGAATCCAACAGGCCTTCTGATAGAGACACAAAAACATTAGCAGATGAAAATATGCAACTTTTTGGGCCAAGTCACATTGATTTATGTCAGACGCTTTCATAAGTCAATTCATTCAAGACAGCGAACAAGATGAACAGGAGGTTTGATCGCAAGTTTCTACTGCAAAACAAACACGCCCGCGCACACAAAGTGTAACTGCAACTACATTTATACAAGAAACTAGATTAGTGTGACAGGAATTAGTCAGGATTTCAGATAACACTTGTACACTGATGACCGTAAAACCCAGTTTATAGGAAGTTGATGAGTAATCCGATTTCTCCCCTCATTGTGTACAAGTGCATACCTTTTACAAACTGCCTATTATTCAGCTGTGGAAACGGACTTAGTGCTTCAACTTGACAAGAGGAAGATCCACACAAGCTTGTTCAGCGTGAAGGAATAGTTGAGAAAGCATGCATATTCGCTTTCTTTCTGAGAATGGATTTCAATATCACGTCTATGTGTGGAGCTGGAGTCAAGGTGGCATAGTTCTCGCATGTATGTAACTTCCTAAAACCATATATGATCTTTTTTTACATTTCTGCTTATGTGTATTAAACAAATGAGACACATATAACACTATTTAAAGGTCTAAAAGTTGTATTGTCATATGCACAGTAAGGAAACTTGTTCAAATTCTACATTTGCTGTCCATAGAATGCCAAAAAATGTAAAATCTACAATATATACTACAAATAGAAAAAAAACAAGAAAATGTTGGGTAGATCATGCTTGTAAAAGGAAACATGATTTTCTACCACTGGGATGTTGAGAGGTTGCATATTTTAAGGGCTGATCGTTCGTTGGTTAAAATGGCTAATTTCGTGGTTTTTGAATGCATCTTAAATGGACACAAAGGTCAAATATTTTAATGTCATGATGAAATTCAGAGACAAGTTTCCACCAGCCCCCCAGGAACAGCTCTGAGCCTTACCGCCAATTCTTTTCTCAGTGGCCACTTGCAGTATTGCAACGGAAAATATTTTTAGGCCACCATTGTAAAAGAGATGGCTGTAAAACTGCTGCCGGGACACCTCGGACTGCAAACAAGGTCGGTTATGAGTCTTTCTAGACTGAATTTTAAATCCATGGACTTTTTATATATATAACAACTTTCCTCAACACAATGTAAAGTTCATGGGCCGAGCAGGAACTTGCGGGTGGGGCCAGCGGGAGAAAAAGTACTGCGCATATTCAACGGAAGCTTAGAAACTGAAGCATCTGGCAGATGCGCCACTGAGCAACTCTTATAGGAATGAACGCTGTATCCAGATTTTATTATACATTCATGGTTTCTACCCACCCCCCACCTATCGAGAACCTGAGTGCTTCCCCGACCCCATACAACAACACACACTTCTATCAGGAGCCAATAAACATCCAGTCCAGCTTGCAGATGAGGCTGTTGGAGGGGACATCATTATCAGCTTATTAAGGCAGTGCATATGAAAGGCCCTTTCTGTTGGATCCACAAAGCTCTAAAGGCTAAAGCCGTCTGCAAGCACACCTCAGCGTTACAAGTCCAATGCCAACGTTTTAGAAATTCTCACTTTCTGCAACACTAGCAGACGGCATGGTTATTAGGGAAAGATTGTGATCTCATGGTAAAAAGTTGAAGATTAGTTGCAGGTCTGTAACGGGACGTAAACTCTAATTTCCATTTCCATTGCCCACACCCCATCCACCAACACAATCTCCTCCCATATGTACTAAGGATGTCCTACCACCTAATAACATAATGAAGATTTATAATAATGCCTCTCTGACCTGCATATTCTTATAAAATAAATATCACCAAATTGCAGCTTTGTGCATTCATTTGGTATGAGGAGAGCATACTTTAGGAATGCTGAAAACCCTTCTGATGTGGTACGTTAAAGTCGGTTTTAATAGTCAATCATCATCAATCAGCTATCAAACTGTCTTTGCGTTTGTGTGAAAAAAATGTGTGAACACAAAACAATTGGCAGCATTAACACACACACACCTACCCACCCACACACACACACTGCTTTTTTTTTTACTGTCTGACGTTTGTGTGTGTGTGTGTGTGTGTGTGTCTGTTTCCTGAAGTCAGAAACATGCCCGGGCTGTTCAGTGCATCATAAACAGAAAGACAGCATTCAGCCAGAGAGAAATACCTGCGAGCTGTTAAATCAGGTTTGATTAGCAGGAATAACAATAGACAATAATGTATCTTTGTCTGAGGCGGGCGCTGATGGACAGGAGCCCACAGGTTGCTCCTCTCCCCTCGTCCTCTCAAACAGCAGACCTGTTCACGCCTCCGCACAAATTACTTTCGTTCAGGTGTGGTTAGAGTTTTATTTTGGAGAAGAATATCTGATACTTGTACTGTATTATAACTTTAGGTCACTACATTTTAGAGTGCACTGTGTTCCCCTGTAAATGTACTGTACATGAAAGCTATACTTTTCAAATCAAAATGGTCCTTCAAAACAATATATAATGTGTAACATATAACAGTGTATAAAGCAGTTAGGTAACACTTTACTTGAAAGTATCTACATAAGAGTGACATGACACTGTCATGAACACAGTCATGACACATGAACCCTAACCCTAACACTAACCCTAACTTGTCATGACAAAAAACGCATGACACTTACTAAAAGAAAACGTGGTCACGTAAACAACGTCATGTAAACGTTTATGACTTGTTTATGTTTATGACACGTTCATGACAGTGTCATGTCCCTGTCCCTACGTAGATACCTTCAAGTAAAGTTTAACCAGTAATTAACTCGTCACCAGCTCCGCCAACGACATCAAAATGCTACTTACTTATTAACGCGAGTGGTGGAGGACGTATTCAGGTCCTTGAATTAAGTAAAAGTACTAATACAACACCGTAAAAATACTCTGTTAACAAGTAAAAGTCCTACATTGAAAATGTTACTTAAGTCAAAGTGTGGAATAATCATCAGGAAAATGCACTTAAAGTATTAAAAGTAAAAGTACTCAATGCAGAAAAATCCTCCCATTGTAGAAACTGGAAACGATCCAAACGGTTCTGTCAATCAACCAAGTGTTTCATCAACTGGGTATTTTAATTTGAAAGTGCTGTAGGTAGGATTGTGAAGATCCAGGACTTAGCCAAAAAAATTTGACCCAAAACGGTCTCCTAAGCCCCTCCCCCCACAAGGGAGAATAAACGCGTGTGCATGAGCAGTGATTGACACACAGTTAGACACCCCTCTATGACAGAACATTAGTTTTAGAAGGCTTACCTACTGCACCTTTAACTACATTTGCTTTTACATAAAAAAATGTTGGTTAAAATGTAAAACATTTGAACTTGTAATGGGAAATACAGCAGTAGTTATAGTAAAACCTCTGGTTTATGTGCTTACTTATTTATCAATAACATAATACTGTGACAGGGTCCAGTTTTTAAAATGAGTACTTTTTACTTTTGAAACTTGAGTATAACTCCCAGTGTACACGCATTTACTGTGCTTTTACTTAAACCCTTGAATTCAAAAGTCTTTCAACCCTCTGAGGACAAAAGTGATGAAGAAGCAATGTTTACCAAAACTCCTACTCAAATGCGATATTACAAAATGTAATTTCAGACATTCACCATTTCATTCATATATCACGCTACTTTTGTGAACCCAAGACTTTTTTGAAAACTCATTTCAAGCACTCTTGTGAAAGTTTGCTTTCACATGAAATTTGAGAAATATTTCCCCTTTAGGGCCAAATTATCTGTTCACGCGTTGCTCTGCAACAATTTTGAGCACACTACACCGAAAGCTGAGTTTGTTCTGAACATTTTAATATGAAACACATGGGTATCAGTTTATATGCAAATACCCTTAAAAGGAGAATTCAGGAAGATATGTAGAAATGCCCTCAGACCTCAGAGGGCTAACTGTTCTAACTTGTAATGGGTTAGGTATGTTTTCACTTCTTCCACCACTGGTTACAACTACAGTTATATTTACTATAGATACACTTTTCAAATGTAGCAAATGAAGAAAATCCCAAACGCCTTAACCTCGAGCGCGCTCATCCAATAAACTGCAGTGAAGTGGTTGTAATGAGGAGCAGCGGAGCTCAAAGAGCCCCCTGTGGTCTGTTCCTTTCTGATCATGACGCAGAAGTAATTGACTTATACTTAGGAGGTCATTAGAGGAGATAAGTGCTGTGCCGCTGAGCGTCTCCTCACCTTTAACCCTTTGATGTCTGCATACCAGGGGCCTCCACATGCTTTTGGCCCGGACTGTGAGATTCAGCGCCTCGGAGAGGGCCCCGCCATCAGGGGGCTGAGACGCTGCTTCTCACCTCCGTGTAAACGCGATCAGGCTGGGGTGTAGCACACACACACATCTGGATCCAGAAAAGTGATTCATGGATGTGAACTTTTTCTTCCTCTACGGAACTGAGCATATCAAACTCAGTCCAAAAACGATTGAAAACACATCCTCCGGTTTTTGTTTAGTTTTTGGCAGGGGCGGACAAAGTATTCAGATCCTTTACTTCAGTAAAAGTACTAATAGCACACTGTAACAAATACTCTGTTAAAAGTATAAGTCCTGCATTGAAGATGCTACTTAAGTTAAAGTGCGTTCTGTCAATCAACTAAGTGTTTAATGGTCTAATCATGTCAGCTGGACTTGTAGGCCGTTACATTGTCGGCTAGTTTAATTTATAACAGGTCATCATATTTTATAAACTACATGTGTTTTCTGTGCAAAAATCATAATTTGTAAAGTAACTAAAGCTGTCAGATGAATGGAGTGGAGTAAAAAGTACAATATTTCTCTCTGAAATGGAGCAGAGTAGAAGTAGAAAGGGCCATGAAAAGAATAGACTCAAGTAAAGTACAAGTACCTCAACATTTGTACTTAAGTAAAGTACTTGAGTAATTGTTCTTAGTTACATTCCACCGCTGGTTTTTAGCGACCTAGTGAAGTTTACACGCTGATTAAAAGCTTCCACGGGGTGTCATTTGTGACCCAACATATTGAAATGTTACCAAATTTATGCCAACAAAATATCAAATAAATAAAGGCTGTAGTAGAAGAAAAAATACACTATGGGGAAATAAATAAAAGTCTACGACTCCAAAGTGTAACTTAGTAAAAGATCCCAAGCAGTAAAGCATATACTCAAGTACAGTGGTGTAGTCTAATGTATTGTAGTGAGTATGCTGTACTGTGTATTGGCCAGAATCTGTCTATTTGGGGGGGGGGCGTATCATAGTGAGGGGGTCTGGCTGTCCTCCCCCAGGGACGTTTTGAGCATCAACGACTTCATTTCATGTATTTGGATACACTTTTATTTAGAAATTCACGGTGGAAATCCCTTTATTAAGCCTATGTGAAGCAGAAAAACACAGATGACAATTCAAAATATATCAAAAACATAATGGACAGTATGTTGTTGCGTGCCATTGGGCATTTTTAATTGGGTATATGGAAATCCTGGAGCTTTTTTATACTGCGTATACCTGCATAGCATGTAGACTACACTATTGCTCAAGTAGTAAAACTCAACCCAAACTGTCTTTTTTTTGGAACCGATTCATACACTTAAACAGCCTTTGGCCTTAAAGTCATGTTATGGCTTTATGGATTTTGATTTTGTGAGCAGTTCAACCAAAGTCAGAAAAAAAAGAATTAGCAGCAGTAATGTGTGATATGCTTCAGATTTATAGGTTGTCTTTACCCCCCAGTGAGAACCGTGGTTTTAAACTATGACCGTGGAGTTACTATAAACACGTGTTGAAAAGAAAATCTTAAAATACTAATCTTGAAACTACAGCCATCGGATAAAACAGTGAAACTGAAAAAGTCCTAAAAAAGTAGCCAGTAACTCCCAGTAATGGAGTAAAATGTGTATATTTTGATAACTTTGGGTATTCAATATAAGTTCACAAAGCTCCTCAACGTCAGTTTTCCTTGTCTTTTACGTTTGACTTTCACATATATTGCTCTGCGATATTTAAAAAAAAATATGCCAACCAAGTCACGAGTCCCTCAGGCTGAGATCTAGAGAGAGAGAGAGAGAGAGAGAGAGAGAGAGAGAGAGAGAGAGCCACACCTTCACTGGCAGTTCACTCCGGGATCCAGATTTGTACCTTGGCGTCGATAAGAACAGAGGGGTCAGCAGGGTTTAGGGTTAATTCTGGGCTCTCTTCAAAATGTGGAATATCAACAGCTGCCTTCCACAATAAAATTCAACTTGTTTTCTCTAAAATTAAGTTTGATATGTTTTTTAAGCTCGAGCAAAGCGGCCTGTGTTTGTCATTTCATGTTTCATCTCCGGAAAAAAAAAAAAAAAAGTTTCTACTGGAAACAGGTTGAAATGTTCTTACTGCACTGACAGATGGAATTAAAATGAGCTTAACAACATAATCACGTTACAAGAATATGTATATGTAATCTGCCCGTCGGTGGTGGAATGCTTTAGTGCATTTGCTAAAGAAGTGAACTTCATTTCAAAAGGAACTTGTGCTTTTCTTCACATTTTCAATTGGATGTTACTTTATAATTGACTGCGCTGCATTTGAGAGGGAAATGCTCTCCTTTTTTAACTGCACTTCATTTAGCCAAAAATGGATCAAATAACACGTGAACTGCACAGAGTGATGCATCTGTGTTGATTAAAGGAGGTCAAATTCAGCTCGACTGGCTGCAACACAATGCTGCGTTCACATTTTACACATTTTAAACACACAGTTTAACACTCTGCAAGGTACGTCATGCTTAAGGAGTAATGCCTCTTAACGTTGAAACCGTTATATATACAGTACAGGCCAAAAGTCTGGACACACCTTCTCATTCAATGTCTTTCTTTATTTTCATGACTATTTACATTGTAGATTCTCACTGAAGGCATCAAAACTATGAATGAACACATATGGAATTATGTACTTAACAAAAAAGTGTGAAATAACTGAAAACATGTCTTATATTTTAGATTCTTCAAAGTAGCCACCCTTTGCTTTTTTTGATAACTCTGTAAACCCTTGGTGTTCTCTCAATGAGCTTCATGAGGTAGTCACCTGAAATGGTTTTACCTTCACAGGTGTGCTTTGTCAGGGTTCATTAGTGGAATTTGTCCCCTTATTAATAAAAAAGTAAAGGGTGGCTACTTTGAAGAATCTAAAATATAAGACATGTTTTCAGTTATTTCACACTGTTTTGTTTAGTACATAATTCCATATGTGTTCATTCATAGTTTTGATGCCTTCAGTGAGAATCTACAATGTAAATAGTCATGAAAATAAAAAGGAAACGCATTGAATGAGAAGGTGTGTCCAAACTTTTGGCCTGTACTGTATGTGTTCTATGTTTCTGTATTTATTATTTGTTCTTTTCATATTCATTTGTTCATGTACGCACCAACAACCGAGGCAAATTCCTCGGAAGTGCTAGGCTACTTACTTGGCAATAATTTTTTTTTACTTCTGTAAAAGGTAAAAATGCGTAGCCTACAGCTTATTTTACTTCAGTGAAACATCTGGATACTATATAAAATATATATTAAATAACGTTTCAAATAATCCACACTTCAGACTTTGCTGTGGCCGTTGCGTGGTGTGCGGCACCCCTGCTCTCCACACTGTCAGCTCTCACAGTGTCTCAAGGCTCCCCCACACACACACACACACACACACACACACACACACACACACACACACATCCCCTGCATTAGAGCTGTCCCACCTGCCTCACTCACAGACCTCTTATCCGAAGCGTGTGGACTTCACTCAGCGGAACTCAGGCTCAGCTCTGGCTCAGCCGCCTATCTGCTCGACTTAAAAATCTAAACTACACAATCAACTCAAAGTCTGTGCAAATATCCTCAGCGCACACACAAGGCCCAAGAAGAGCACGCTCAGGCTCGCTGACAGCATCTCTCCTGACTCCGTTGGCGTGTTTGAAATGATGAATAGCAACTTTTGCCTTCTTACAGACAGTTTAGAGTCCCTTCGTTTGGACACAACAGGCTCCAGAACTCTTTTATCCATCACTCTATCCTGTTCAGTGCTGGGATGTAACTAAGTACATTTTACTCGAGTACTGTACTTTAGTACAAATTAGAGGTACTCGTACTTTACGTGAGTCTTATCTTTTTTTCATTCCACTTTCTACTTCGACTCTGCTACATTTCAGAGAGAAATATTGTACTTTTTATATATTCATCTGACAGCTTTAGTTACTAGTTACTTTGCAAATTAAGATTTTTGCACCCATTTTTTTCTGCAATGATGTACTTTTACTTTGAATACTTTAAGTAGATGTTCCCGGTGATACTTGCATACTTTTACTCAAGTGACATGTTCAATACAGGACTTGAACTTGTAACAGTCATTTTATTTTCAGTCATTTAATAAGATCTGGATTCGAAACATCTTTCTTTGCCATGACTGTTATTGTGTCTTCATCTTTGCAGGCTACTATATGTGTGTAATGGTTGTCTAGCTCTGTGTGTATTTTTTATTTTTATTTTTATTTTTGGGCGGAGCTGCTCGCCAAATTTCGGTGTGAACTGCAATAAAGTATCATATCATATCTTATCCTAACAGCAGCAAGCATTACTTGGTGAAATAAAACATCCGAGCAGAGAATGAAGTGTCAGCGTGTGTAAGATTTTATAGGTCTCTCTCTCTCTCTCTCTCTCTCTCTCTCTCTCTCTCTCTCTCTCTCTCTCTCTCTCTCTCTCTCTCCTTCTTCGCGGCCGTCTGAGGTGATGTTTATTCAGACTACTAATTGTGGGCTAAAGCCTGTATCTGTGTGTCACATCTTTGCATTGAACTGAGACCCATCAGAGCGGGTTAACGAGGATCAATGAGCGAACACACCGCGAGCTCAATGGGCTAAACACACACACACACACACACACACACACACACACACACACACACACACACACACACACACACACACAAACACACACACCGCCGATGTATCCGAATTAGAACTAACAGCTTTGTCATGCGCAACTAATAACCTGTAGTTTGGGCTTTTGTGTAAAGCAAGCGAAGGACTAAGCACACATTCACACACTCATTCGTACGCATCTGCCGAGGAGACCTATGCTCCTATAATAAACAACTGAAATACAGCCTCCAGACACCAAATGTTAAAAAAAAAAGTCGGATTTGTAATAGAAAACATCACTATTGTCTCTGGCTTTACTCATAAACCATTTAATTTCCAAAAATATCTTTTTTTTGTTATCACCAAATCCCATTTTTTAACATATAAATAAACGCAGTGCTGATATTGACAATAATATCAATGCGATGTAATGACATAGGGTAGTCTACACCTGTTGCATAAACCTCTATGCAACTCTAAAAACAACCTCCAAACAACCTCCAACTCCTGTACGGTGTTTAAAAGTTGAAATCACTAGGCCGATTTAAAAAGAAAAAAATAGTTTGAATTGTTTGTCGTTTGCCATTTTGAAATTAGGCTAATACAACCCCACACAATGTCATGTGCGATGCGTTTCATTTTAATTGTCATTGTGAATGTAAAAAACAAAACAAAAGAAACAGACTTACCAATAAAAGAACTTTTCAAATTGAAATTTCTCCCCTCTACAGCTTCGGGAGTCCTGCGGGAGGTTCAGGGTGTTGTTGCCCGCTGAGCAGCCTTGTTTATCGGGGAGGAGAAGGGGGGTGGGGGCGGCGGATGAGTTAATGAGACGGCCGGTGCGACAGCATGTTCCCCCCGCTGATGCGGCTTTCCTTTTCGGTTGTGAGCAGCTCGGAGAGGCCGGGCGGTGCGGTGCGGTGTGGTGTGGTGTGGTGGCGGTGGGTGATGGTGCAGCAGCTGCGGTGTTGGGACGCCCTCTCCGCTCCACTGTTGTGCGCTCTCCGCGGCCGCTGCCTCTTTATCAACAGCGCGCAGTCCGACTCCTACTGGCGCGTCACTCAGCCAGCCCACATGCAACACAGAGCAGTCTGCTGCTATGTGATCGTATGGTGTCGGACAGGCAGGCAGGCAGGGCAGGGCAGGGGAAAGTCTTAAGTCTTAAGTGACAGTAATAGGCCTATGCTCATGTCGGCCCGTGCGCGCACACTGAATCTTAACAGGACAGGACACATGGATCGTTGTGCACACGCTCCCTGAAATGAATCCAGATAGTTTGATATACAGTAGATCGGGGGTCTTCAAGGACCCCTTAACTGAAAGAGAGACCCCCGCTAGATTTGGATAATAATATGTTGGATTCATTTTAAGACATTTTCATATTTTTTTGTTTTTACTTTAAAAAATGAACAATAATCTGCTGAGCGATAATAGCTTGTCATTGGTCAGTGCCCCCTGTCTATGCTAACGTTCAGCTTTAACTGTGGCCTATACCTGTCAGAAAGCCTTCATATTTGTCCTGCATTTTACCTTTCCTCCTGCTGGGGATGGAATTTATAGACTGCTGGTTTTCATTTGAATGTTTGGGAAAAAAAAGTGTGCGATATCATAACACTTTTATTTATTCAGGGAGGGCCGATTGAAAGCAAGCCCTCCTTTCCAATGACGCCCTGATTACATGCCATGTAAAATTGCAATCCATATAAAAATGACTGAACATAGTTATTCAGATATAATATACAGTTGCAATATACAGTACGCACATGAAACAGCTACAGAATGTTAAACAACTCAACGTGAACATGTACATTCAGAATACGCTGACTCATAAAGAAGACATTTAAAGTGATTAAATGGAATCAGGCGGTTCAATTTCACGCATTAACCATGTCCATGCATACACATATATATATATATATATATATATATATATATATATATATATATATATATATATATATATATATATATATATATATATATATATATATATATATATATATATTTTGTGCATGTGTGATACCAGCAAAATGTAAAGTGTGTATTCTTCTTTGGTTACACTTCACTTGAAGGTGTCTACATAAGAGTGAGTCATAAACATTATAAACAAGTCATAAACGTTTATGACATAATGCTTGTTGTTATGACAAGTTATGGTTTGGGTTAGAGTTAGGGTTCATGTGTTCATGACAGTGTCACGTCACTGTTATGTAGCTACCTTCAAGTAAAGTGTTACCTCTTCTACTTCTTCTTCTAATAATAAGGATTGATATTGATTCAAGATCAGGGTCAGATTTATTGCCAAGCAAGTTTGCACTTGTAAGGAATTTGCCTTGGTGTATCAAGTGCATACAGTGAACAATAAACATATTTTAAAGCCCCGATAACGTTTTTTATTTCAAGATACAGTTAAGACCAGAATGAGTCTGAAAGTCAGAGTCGTCAAACCATCAAAATGTCATCTCAGTAGAACTAAACTCACTTCAACTGTTGGATTGTCTTAAAAGTTTTACACAGATGATGGTACAAAAACATGTAAATCCGTCAGGTGTTCAGCCCATTTTACATTTAACACGACAACTAGGAATAATATTAATGATGATAAAAAGGCTCAGTCGGCTTTGCCGTGTTTTGATCCAATAAAAAGGAACTTGAATTGCTTCACTAGTTTTCACTGTCAGAATTGATCTTACCTTTGTATGAAAACACAACCGTGAAGTGATGTCTACTTGATTGTGGATGAGAATTATGAGCAGCTCATTGTTAAAAAAAAAAAATCAGAGGAAAGTCAGAAAAACTAAACTCAGTTTACAGAAATATGTATCTATTTCTAATCCTGCCTGTGGTGTTTCCTCAATGGGATTATGCATTATGGGATGTATGATAGCGTGTCCTCAGCTCCTGTTTTTATTTTTTTGAGTAAATGCTGTTATCATTGAGGGTTTTACTAATTACAAAGCCACTTATCACTGTGTGTGGTTTCTGAGAATCACTTTGTTACATCCATCCATCCATCCATCCATCTTCGTCCGCTTATCCGGTGTCGGGTCGCGGGGGGAGCAGCTCCAGCAGGGGGCCCCAAACTTCCCTTTCCCGAGCAACATTAACCAGCTCCGACTGGGGGATCCCGAGGCGTTCCCAGGCCAGGTTGGAGATATAATCCCTCCACCTAGTCCTGGGTCTTCCCCGAGGCCTCCGCCCAGCTGGACGTGCCTGGAACACCTCCCTAGGGAGGCGCCCAGGGGGCATCCTTACCAGATGCCCGAACCACCTCAACTGGCTCCTTTCGACGCAAAGGAGCAGCGGCTCTCCTCCGAGCTCCTCACGGATGACTGAGCTTCTCACCCTATCTCTAAGGGAGACGCCAGCCACCCTCCTGAGGAAACCCATTTCGGCCGCTTGTACCCTGGATCTCGTTCTTTCGGTCATGACCCAGCCTTCATGACCATAGGTGAGGGTAGGAACAAAAACTGACCGGTAGATCGAGAGCTTTGCCTTCTGGCTCAGCTCTCTTTTTCGTCTAACGGTGCGATAGATGGAATGTAATACCGCACCCGCTGCGCGATTCTCCGACCAATCTCCCGCTCCATTGTCCCCTCACTCGCGAACAAAACCCCAAGGTACTTGAACTCCTTCACTTGGGGTAAGGACTCATTCCCTACCTGGAGAAGGCATTCCATCGGTTTCCTGCTGAGAACCATGGCCTCCGATTTAGAGGTGCTGATCCTCATCCCAACCGCTTCACACTCGGCTGCGAACCGATCCAGTGAGTGCTGAAGGTCACAGGCCGATGATGCCATCAGGACCACATCATCTGCAAAGAGCAGCGATGAGATCCCCAGCCCACCGAACTGCAACCCCTCCCCCATCCCGACTACGCCTCGATATCCTGTCCATAAATATTACAAACAGGATTGGTGACAAAGCGCAGCCCTGGCGGAGGCCAACCCTCACCCGAAATAAGTCCGACTTACTGCCGAGAACCCGGACACAACTCTCACTTTGGTCGTACAGAGATTGGATGGCCCTGAGTAGAGACCCCCTCACCCCATACTCCCGCAGAACCTCCCACAGTATCTCCCGGGGGACCCGGTCATACGCCTTCTCCAAATCCACAAAACACATGTAGACCGGTTGGGCATACTCCCAGGCCCCCTCCAGGATCCTTGCGAGAGTAAAGAGCTGGTCCGTTGTTCCACGACCAGGACGGAATCCGCATTGTTCCTCTTCAATCTGAGGTTCGACTATCGGCGAACCCTCCTTTCCAGCACCTTGGAGTAGACTTTACCAGGGGGGCTCAGAAGGGTGATCCCCCTGTAATTGGCACACACCCTCTGGTCCCCCCTTTTTTAAAAAGGGGGAACCACCACCCCAGTCTGCCACTCCTTTGGCACTGTTCCAGACTTCCACGCAATGTTGAAGAGACGTGTCAACCAGGACAGCCCCTCCACACCCAGAGCCTTGAGCATTTCCGGACGGATCTCATCAATCCCAGGGGCTTTGCCACTGTGTAGTTGTTTGGACTACATCAGTGACCTCCGCCTGGGAAATCGACGACAATCCCCCCGTCATCCTCCAGCTCTGCCTCTAACATAGAGGGCGTATTAGTCGGATTCAGGAGTTCCTCAAAGTGCTCCTTCCACCGCCCTATTACCTCCTCAGTTGAGGTCAACAGTGTCCCATCCTTACTGTACACAGCTTGGATGGTTCCCGCTTCCCCCCTCCTGAGGTGGCGAACAGTTTTCCAGAAGCACTTTGGTGCCGACCGAAAATCCTTCTCCATGTCTTCTCCGAACTTCTCCCACACCCGCTGCTTTGCCTCTTTCACGGCAGAGGCTGCAGCCCTTCGAGCCCTTCGGTACCCTGCAACTGCCTCCGGAGTCCTCTGGGATAACATATCCCGGAAAGACTCCTTCTTCAGTCGGACGGCTTCCCTGACCACCGGTGTCCACCACGGTGTTCGTGGGTTACCGCCCCTTGAGGCACCTAAGACCCTAAGACCACAGCTCCCCCGCCGCAGCTTCAGCAATGGAAACTTTGAACATTGTCCACTCGGGTTCAATGCCCCCCAGCCTCCCACAGGGATGCACGAAAAGCTCCGCTGGAGGTGCGAGTTGAAAGTCCGTTGGACAGGGGCCTCCTCCAGACGTTCCCAATTTACCCGCACTACACGTTTGGGCTTACCAGGTCTGTCCAGAGTCTTCCCCCACCCCCCTGACCCAACTCACCACCAGATGGTGATCGGTTGACAGCTCTGCCCCTCTCTTCACCCGAGTGTCCAAAACATACGGCCTCAGATCAGATGAAACGATTATAAAATCGATCATTGACCTTCGGCCTAGGGTGCTCTGGTACCAGGTACACTTATGAGCATCCCTATGTTCGAACATGGTGTTTGTTATAGACAATCCATGACTAGCACAGAAGTCCAACAACAAACAACCACTCTGGTTTAGATCAGGGAGGCCGTTCCTCCCAATCACGCCTCTCCATGTGTCTCCATCATTGCCCACGTGCGCGTTGAAGTCCCCCCAGCAGAACAATGGAGTCCCCCCACTGGCGCCCCATGCAGGACTCCACTCAAGGTCTCCAAGAAGGCCGAATACTCCGAACTCCTGTTTGGTGCATATGCACAAACAACAGTCAGAGTTTTCCCCCCCCACCACCCGCAGGCGTAGGGAGGCGACCCTCTCGTCCACCGGGGGTAAACTCCAACGTAGCGGCGCTTAGCCGGGGGGGCTTGTTAGTATCCCCCCACCCGCCCGGCGCCGCACACCCTGAGCAACTCCGGAGAAGAAAAGAGTCCAACCCCTATCCAGGAGTACGGTTCCAGAACCGAGACTATGCGTAGAGGTAAGCCCCACCAGATCTAACCGGTAGCGCTCCACCTCCCGCACCAGTTCCGGCTCCTTCCCCCACAGAGAGGTGACGTTCCACGTCCCCAAAGCCAGCGTCTGCTGCCCGGGTCTGGTCCGTCGAGGCCCCTGACCTTCACTGCCACCCATGTGGCAGCGCACCCGACCCCAGCGGTTCCTCCCACAGGTGGTGGGCCCATGGGATGGAGACAGAGGTGCCACGTAGCTTGTTCGGGCTGTGCCCGGCCGGGCTCCGTGGCAAACCCGGCCACCAGGCGCTCGCCGAAGAGCCCTCCGTCTGGGCCTGGCTCCAGACGGGGGCCCCGGGCTTCCTCCGGGCAGGGTCACTCTATCCCTTCCTCGTTCTATCATGGGGTTTTTGAACCATTCTTTGTCTGGCCCCTCACCTGAGACCACTTTGCCTTGGGAGACCCTACCAGGAGCACAAAGCTCCAGACAACACAGCCCTCAGGTTCACAGAGACACCCAAACCTCTCCACCACGATAAGGTGATGGTTCACGGAGAGGTTTGTTACATTTTATACTTATAAAAAGTCTAAATGATTGATTGATGTATATTTTCTAGATAGATAGATAAATAGATATATACTTTATTTATTGGATGCATTTTGCCAGTCAAAAGGTGTAATGTATAAAGCTTGTCACTTTTTATTTTATTTTTATTTCTATGAATTGTTAGAAAATTGTCTGGAATAGAGGATTTTATATCCAGTACCAGTATTTTTTTTAAAATAAATTTCAATAAATTGATCCCCAAGGGGAAATTCTTGTCCCTTTAATAAACCCTTAGGGGATCTGGACCCACTGCAACAATATAATGTGCTGCGTGTCATCAGTATGCAGTGTGTAAAGGGCAGTCTTGGAACTACAAAACTCTGCAGAATAAAGCCTGTGATGTTCTGCAGCGACTGAGGAGGAAAACCATGTTCCGCTGCCATCTGCTGGAGAACCCTTCTTTTTCTTTATCAGATCACCTCCATCCTTCCTGACTTGTGATGAATGTGCAGAGTTATGACACTGATCGTCAAAAGCGCTATCCCTAACTGTGCTCTTCACCGGGAATCCAAAGCAGAAATGGGGAGTGTGAGAGCGATGAAGGAAACTACACATGGCTCGGCATCACATAACTGAAAAGGACATGAAGTGGATTGTCCTGGCTCAGTGTGCCCTGCTCATACATCGTGAGAAATTTGGCAGATGTTTATATATTGCATAACAGTTTATATGTGCAACCATAGCAGTCCATCCGAGACGGTGCCACAGAAGCCCATCTATGAGCAATAAAACACGGACATAATTTACATTTTGTGAAACAGTAGAGGAATACACACTGTAAAGAATGGCTCTGTGGGAGACGTCTCTGTACGCACACACACGCACACACACACACACACACAAAGCAGCACACGAAGGCTCGGCGACCCTCGTCTGAAATGATGTTTACGAATCACTTACACACACTGTAGCAGCTGTTTACATCATTTCAGATGTAATCCAAACACTCGGCAGCCAAAAGGAAGCGGCTGCCAGCAAATCCAAAATACATCAAACCCTCAGCTCCCGGGCTCTTTTGGAAAATGGTACTAGTTTGCAGTGTTGTAATGTAACAAAGTACAAATACTTCGTCACTGTCCTTAAGTAGAATTTTCATGTATCTGTACTTTACTTCATTATTTATATTTCCGGAAACCTTTACTTTTACTCCACTCCATTTCCTAAATAAAATGTACACTTGGTAACACTTTACTTGAAGTTTTCTACATAAGAGTGACATGACACTGTCATGAACACATGACACTCACATGACAGTCATGACACATGAACCCTAACCATAAACATAACTTGTTATGACAAAAACCGAATAACACGTACTACAAAAGCGTTATGTCATAAACATTTATGTCTTCTTTATAATGTTTTATGACACGTTCATGATAGTGTCATGTCACTCTTAGGAAGAAAACTTCAAGTAAAGTGTAACCAATTTGTTACACTGGAAGAAAGCATGTTTGGAGAATCATTGCTCCTAGATTACAAGTTAATGCACCCTCCCTTCCAGTTGGTGACGTAATGCCTGTTTGTTGCCAAGCGGCAAAAACAACAACCATAGGCCACAACCACTGATGGGCAGTAACGCATTAGAAGTAATGTGTTACTGTAATCCGATTACTTTTTTCAAGTAACGAGTAAAGTAAGGGATTACAATTGCAAAAACAGTAATTAGATTACTGTTACTTGCCATAAGCAGGCTGCGTTACTGCGTTACTTAACCGTGATTTTGTTTCGTGAGACTGTCTCGTGAGTGACAACGTATGAGCGCCGCGACGTCAGTGGTAAACACCGACAAATCAGAGCAAGCACCTAGCAAGCCGGCACAGGAATGTGAAACTCACTGGAAAAAAAACCTGAACCCCCAACTGACATGACCGCTGTGGCTACATCCAGCTCTACCGGGCGAACCTCCGTGGGCCCCTCTCCTGCTAAACAGGTAGAAATAGACAGCGACACGGATAATAAAAGCGACAGGACTTAGTGCCGCTGAACTGAAGAAGCTCGTCGCTGGCTATATTGTCGAGGACATGCTGCCAATTTCCACTGTTGACTCTGAATCGTTCCGACGCATGTTTTTGAAAAGTAACTTAGTAAAGTAACTAGTACAGTAACTAACTACTTTTGAAAATAAGTAATCAGTAAAGTAACTGGATTACTTTCTTGGAGAAGTAATCAGTAATCAGTAACTAATTACTATTTCCAAGTAACTTGACCAACACTGGCCACAACTAAAGAAGAAGAGGAGGAAGCATAGTAACTGATAGCGTCACGGTAGCACCTGGTGAGGGCTTTGCCGCCATGTTAACAGACGATGATCACCCCGACGACAGCGGTGATGAAGATAACGTTACACACCTTTGGACATAAAGTTCATAATCAAAGATTTTTTTCTTACTTTTACTTCTAATGCTTAAGTACATATAATATCAGAAAATGACTTGAGATCATTAAAGGTGCTCTAAGCGATGTTGGGTGACGTCACTTCTTGTTGACGTTTGAAGTATTGCTCGCCCCTCCCTCCTCCTCATCCCGAACTCCTTCTTGTCGGTTATTGGCTGGAACACTGTTTGTTATGTTTGGTGGTGCAGGTTGGCGCAGTTTGTTTTTGTTGGCGTTTGGTAAAGGTATTTTATTGTACACATACACATACATGTAGCAAAATTCATTCTCTGCATTTAACCCATCCCTCAAGGGAGCAGTGGGCAGCCAATGACAGCGCCCGGGGACCAACTCCAGATCTGAGCCAGTGCCTTGATCAAGGACACTGACTGGAGAACCTAGTACATGTTTTTGATGGTGGGGGAAACCGGAGCACCCAGAGGAAACCCACGCAAACATGGAGAGAACATGCAAACTCCACAGAGAACGGCCTGGAACACCCTGGATTCGAACCTAGAACCTGCTCGCTGTGAGGCCACAGTGCTAAACATTGGGCCACCATGCTTTGTGGAGCCTGGGTTGTCTACTGTTTTGTTACAGTGTGTTCAGCGGACAGGCAGCTAGCGCATAGTGAGGAGAGGTTTGCTCTATATGACGAAAAATGTTGTAGCCTAAAAAAATCGCTTAGAGCACCTTAAGTACAGTAAATATTAGATACTATAAGACTTTTACTCAAGTAATATTCTAAAAGGAGACTTTAACTTCTACCAAAGTCATTTTCTGGTAAGATACTTGTACTTTTACTCAAGTATTGCTTTCAAGTACTTTATACAAGACTGCTAGTTTGTCCATCCATCCATCGTCTTCCAATTATCCGGGGTCGGGTCGTGGGGGGCAGCAGCTCCAGCAGTGGAGCCCAAACCTCCCTTTCCCGAACCATATTAACCAGGTCTGACTGGGTGGATCCCAGGGTGGAGATAGAATCTCTCCACCTAGTCCTGGGACTTGCCCAAAGGCCTCCTTCAGCTGGACTAGCCTCATACACCTTTTTTTTTTTTTTAAAGGTCCCATGACATAGTGCTCTTTGGATGCTTTTATATAGACCTTAGTGGTCCCCTAATACTGTATCTGAAGTCTCTTTTATATAGACCTTAGTGGTCCCCTAATACTGTATCTGAAGTCTCTTTTATATAGACCTTAGTGGTCCCCTAATACTGTATCTGAAGTCTCTTTTATATAGACCTTAGTGGTCCCCTAATGCTGTATCTGAAGTCTCTTTTATATAGACCTCAGTGGTCCCCTAATACTGTATCTGAAGTCTCTTTTATATAGACCTCAGTGGTCCCCTAACACTGTATCTGAAGTCTCTTTTATATAGACCTTAGTGGTCCTCTAATACTGTATCTAAAGTCTCTTTTATATAGACCTTAGTGGTCCCCTAATACAGTATCTGAAGTCTCTTTTATATAGACCTTAGTGGTCCCCTAATACTGTATCTGAAGTCTCTTTTATATAGGCCTTAGTGGTCCCCTAATACTGTATCTGAAGTCTCTTTTATATAGACCTTAGTGGTCCCCTAATACTGTATCTGAAGTCTCTTTTATATAGACCTTAGTGGTCCCCTAATACTGTATCTGAAGTCCCTTTTATATAGACCTTAGTGGTCCCCTAATACTGTATCTGAAGTCTCTTTTATATAGCCCTTAGTGGTCCCCTAATACTGTATCTGAAGTCCCTTTTATATAGACCTTTGTGGTCCCCTAATACTGTATCTGAAGTCTCTTTTATATAGCCCTTAGTGGTCCCCTAATACTGTATCTGAAGTCTCTTTTATATAGACCTTAGTGGTCCCCTAATACTGTATCTGAAGTCCCTTTTATATAGACCTTAGTGGTCCCCTAATACTGTATCTGAAGTCTCTTTCCCGAACTTCAGCCTTGGAGCAGAATTACAGCCACTAGAGCCAGTCCCACAATGAGCTTCCCTTAATATGTGCCATTTCTGGGTCTGTAGCTATTGAGGAGGAGAGAGGGGGGGCAAGGTGGAGGGTGGGGGTGTGGCCTTGACCAACTGCCACTTTACTCGTTTGAAAGCCATGATGTCTCTCTCTCATGGGTGGGCCAAATTCTCTGGGTGGGCAAAGCAGAGAAAGGGGAGGTAACCTTGCTCCTTATGACCTCATAAGGAGAAGATTCCAGATCGGCCCATCTGAACTTTCATTTTCTCAAAGGCAGAGCAGGATATCCAGGGCTCGGTTTACACCTATCACCATTTCTAGCCACTGGGGGACCATAGGCAGGCTGGGGGAACTGATATTAATTTTACAAAATCTCATGAAGTGAAATTTTCATGCCATGGCACCTTTAAAGGCTAAGAAAGGGCTAAGCAGTCAATCATTTTCAATTTGTGCTCAGACCTTGTACTGTTCCATGGACAGTGAATATGCTAGTGATGGCCAAGTGAAGCCATTTTCTTTCTTTTCTGAGCCCTTCAAACAACTGTTGTTTCAGGGCAAAACAAAGTGTATCGCCGTATCCAAAACATATCGGAGAAAGACAGGCTCAGCACAAAAAACACTCTCTACTTGGATCACGGTGACTGGAAACAGCTTGATTAGATTAGATCAGAGAGCAGCAAACCCAGCACTTCAAAACAGAGGAGTCTTCAGGAGCTCTCAACGAGACTCCCCCGGCAAACTCGAGTTATGTTTCATCACATCTTTAGACAAAATTTGCTGTTAGCAAGGAAATGATGAGGATGTCATGACATTATATTACTGTTCTTTGCGTGTTTCTGTGTCCTTGTCGATCTATGTTTAAATATCAAGTTATGTGATTATGACCAATCTGGAACTCAATCATTGGGCAAAATATTATACACAATAATCCAATCCACCATAGACACCACAAGATCAAACACCCCCAAAGAAGTGAATCAACAACTCTGTGACACAGTCTCAGCAAAAAATAACATCCAAGGCTTCACAAAGGATGTTTTTAATGTAGGGCAGATGAATTGGATAGCATTAGACTGTACAGCGATTCTGAGTCCATCCCCATCTGTATTAAGTCCAGTTCATTCCTTTTTTACACAAAATGTGGGCTGCTATTCATTCAAACCAGTTTGCCCAGTTTTTTTTTGTTTTTTTTACAGATGTTTTACATTTTCACGTTAGTTTTTTGCTGGAACCCACAGGAGGGCCAGCCTTATAAATGCGAAAGTCTGTCGATCTGTCACTGAGTCTGTTGCTGAGTGAGTGAGTGATGAAGTTCCACCATTGGTCGAAGTGAGTGATGATGTTGGTCGAGATAGAGCTACCCCATTGGCCTTTGCTGTTTTCAGATGAATCAATGCGCACAGACAGTTGGTTTGCCTCCACTGTCTAGGTCTGCAAGCCTGTCGGGACCTCACGGAATTGGCCGAGCTGAGTCGATTTGGGCCGGTCCAGACTCAGGCTCATTTAACTTCTCTCATTTCATTGTGCCCGTATACGCCTCTGCGCCGCAGAGCACAACATTTGTGGAAATGCGACAGCAATGCCACTGTAGCAGAAACAACAGTGAAAGAAAGTGCGTCTCCCCATAGAGAGAGACACTGTGCGCATTTACGCACTAGCCACAGCATGAATAAATTCACCTACCTACCTAGTAACGTGTGTGTGTGTGTGTTTGCATGAAAGTGTGCATCAGAGAGAGCAAAGATAAATTTACACACACGAAAAAGCAATATTTTTCTAGAGAAGAAATTGCATTCAGAATATGATCGCCTTTTTGAAATTGCAAACATTTTATGAAGTAGACAGAGTTGACTATGCTATTGACTTAAGCAAAACACATTATTGTGTCTGACATTACAAGCCTAGAACGTCTTCTGTACAATAGCGCCCTCTGGTGGGGTCGTGACCCACCGCCCCCTAACCCTTACCCTAACCCTAATCCTTCACCGGACCTGAACGATCTATTAGCAGATCCTGTTTGCAGTGTAGCCCTGGATGTACAGACCACTATCACTGGATTACTGTGACACTGATGAAAACTTTAAACATGATAATTCTCAGGCAAGTTCCGCAGCGTCTTTCTTCCAATGATTTCTAAGTGGAGTTATGCGATGAATATAGAGATAATGACATCCTCAGGAAGCGTAAGTCACACTAAATGATATCATATATCATATATATAATATGTGTTTCATGTCTGTGTTTAAGATTTGACAGAATTATGACTTTGAAAAGGACTATGATGTTTTAGTACAGCATGAGGTTTTTTTTCCCACCACCCCTCCCCTCTAACTCTCGCATGCCTCCTTGGGGAGGCTTTTGGCTTTTTCTTTTGGCGTTGTCCCGTGGAATGTCCATTTCTATTATAGACCTTATCATATAAGTTCCCGATGGTTAAAAGGCCATCAGTATTGATGAGTTAAATTACCAAAGGAGTACAGTGAATATTTCAATCCCCACTGCCTCCTGTATTGTTAGTCCTGTTCGAAACGGGTTATGTTATGGCTTTTTCTTTTTACCGTATCATAAAACTCTTTGCTGTGGCAATGACTCAATGTAGCCATGGGCATTAATTAAGTTTTTATCTCATTTAATTCTTATTTGTTGTTAGGGGTCCTAGTTAGTTTGAGCTCAAACAGCAGGACGTGATTAGAGCCGAACAGAGAACACACAACACAGTGACGCCAGAGCTCGATCTCTCTTTCTCTTCTCTCTCTCTCTCTCTCTCTCTCTCTCTCTCTCTCTCTCCATCTGTCTCTCTCCTTCCTACTGATCATTTTGTTTGTTTTCCTCCCTGAGTGCATGTAACGCTCTTCACCTCGTGACAATATACTTGATGCATTTTAGCACTTGCCTCTGGGTGAGAGCCAGCGGACTATAAAGGAATGTGTAATTTTATGATCATATGAAACCACAGAGGGTGGTTGTTCGCAGAAACCAAACACACTGTTGACTCACAGTGGAACTATTTGTGGTTGGAGCTGCTTTTGATTTGGACAAATTTAGGGCTCTGTGCAGGTGCGTTAGTGCACATGCGTACACACCCCCCCACACACACACACACACACACACACACACACACACACACACACACACACACACACACACACACACACACACAAACACAAACACAGAGAAACCATTGGTTCCAGGTTCATTACAGCATTACTGCTGCTGGTGGAGAAGACATTTTTGCTGCTTCCAAACAATTTTACGTTCCCTGTAGTACAGTGTGCAGTTTTGACTCAAACATCTGTATCAAACACTGGATCAGAGCAACATATTTGACGGCTATTGGCAAGATCACCGCGAATTTGCTTTTTGATGTTTTTGGTGATGATTCGGACTGACCTTTATGAGCTTTTTGACCTTAAATTCAGCCCAAAGTTGTTCACTTTGCCTACATAAAATGCTCCAAAAATAGACCAAGAAAACTGACTTTTTCGTCTGACTTAAAACATGAAAAAGCTTCTAGTAACACAGCTCTGTCCACAGAGTGGGGCTGACAGTTTAAGGGCCAATTTAAGTGACCCCTGTAAATGAGCAACTGGCCGTCAGTGTGTCCCTTGTGCTTTAAACGGACCAGAACCACTCCTGTGAACTGCATGTGCTATAATGACATGAACTTTCTCTGTCTTTTTGGTTCTCTCTGTTGACATATACATGGATGTCAGTTGTACGTTTCTGATACCATTGACATGTAGGAGACCTGCAGGAACTGATGACATGCCTACGGATTGTTTAACAGAAGTGCATGCATCCCTTCACTGTTCCACTTTGTGTTTAGGCAAGGCATTCTCAAGAAAGGGTTTGATATTGTGCGAAAACGTATGCACAGAATTTTTTACGATATCCTGTGGAATTACGGCGAACACAGGTCTGTCACGTAAAAACCTGTCACAAGACAGTTAAGTTTAGCGATCTTTACAGTTAAATTTAGCTGAGAAAAGGTGACTGTGAGCTGGCTACATAACCCGATGTGTACTTCTAGCTTTGGTTGCTCAAGACAGTAGGCTACACACATCTACGCATTCGACCAAAACGTTTTTTGGCTTTCCATCATTAGACTCACACACTGTCTGTTAACGGTACCGATAGACTTCCAAACCTGACGAGGGTAAAAAGAGGTGTTCAATGCAGAGGTGGAGTGGCAATCGGGTTGTTGGGACTTTTCCCGCTGAGCCGGTAGTCTTTCCGCGAGGGCCGGTCTGATAATAGTTATACATTGCAAGTTCTTAGCAACACCTTCCGGCGGCCTGTTCAGCCTCTGCTCAACCCTAATCAGAAAGCACTAACGGTCACAATAACCATGTCTAGGATTTTCAGAAATATAGGGCGATCAGTGAGCAGCCCCTCCCCAAATGGCATAGCCCTGTTCAGCCTATGACGTAAAGCCGTCACCTCTTTTTTTCTTCGTCACGTTTGGAAGTCTATCTGTAACGTTAACAGACAGTGTGTGATTCTAATGATGGAAAGCAAAAAAAGAAAAGGGAAAGGTGGCGCTGAGATGGTCAGACTCAAAAGGGAGAGGAAAAAAAGGGACTACGAAATTTCCCGGTAGATTTTCTGGTTCTATGGCTTTACGTCACAGGCCAACCAGGGCTATGCCATTTGGGGAGGGGCCGCTCACTGATCCGCCTATATTTCTGAAAATCCCAGACATGGTTCTGACCTGCACTTCGTTAGTGCTTTCTGATCAGCCTGTGTTTGTGTTGAAATAAGAGTCTGCTTACGGGTTGAGCAGAGGCTGAACAGTTTGACCAGCGGGCAGCGGCAGCTAAGAACTTGCAATGCCTAACTATTATCAGACCGGCCCTCGCGGCCTCGAAACACTACCGGCCCACCGGGAAAAGTCCAGACTCTACCGATTGCCACTCTGCAATACTGTAATAACATCGTGGAATACATCGTACACATTACAGTGCATTACTTTTCGTAGCTGTACGTTCGAATGGTTCATGAGAACAGCCTGGTTTGTGCCGCAGCAGAAAGCAGTGTTAACAGTGAGGGAGAGGGACTGAGAAGTGAGAGATGGAGTGTGGGTGGAGGCTCTTCTGGACCCATTAGTTTGATGCAGGGATGCGTTGCTCGTCTGGAATGTGTTCAGCATGTCTCTGTGCATACTCGGAGCCATCTGTCATCACTTAAGATCCTTACTGGTATTACACTGTTTATGTAAGCTGCTACTTATTGCGCTGGCATTACAAGTGAATTGCACTTCACACGTAATATAATAATATTTAATGTTCCTTTGAAATTATTATCATTGTTAATGTTCCTGGAAGTCCAGTGCAAGTTGTGGCCAGAAGAATAAGCACTGAGAAAAACATTGTCGAATTCAAGTACGTAAGCCAGGACGCTGAATGAATCTGAAGTGTTACACCTTAATATTGGAGTCTTTGATCAATTCAAAACAGATTCTTCAAGAGAATCAAACTGTAGACCTATATTATATTCGAAAGATTGCCCCTGCTGTTACTCTGAAATTCTCTAGCTCTGTCCTTTTTGAATGAATGAAACCTTTATTGCCCCGAGGGGAATTTGTTTTGCACTCAAGGGAGCCACATTAAACATTAACCATTATTATTAACAATAAACAATAAAAACCACACCAAACCTCCAACACCAATGAGACGTAGAGGATGTAGAAAACGGAACAACAACAACAACGCAGCAATGGTGGTGACATGCAATCATCAGTCCAATAGCTAAGATGACTTAATCAATAATTATATAAATAATCAATAGTGCATTATAAAATGTCTATGTGCCTGTGTCTGATCTGTTTAGTAACTGAATGCTCCTCGGCACAAATGATGTAATGGCACGTTTGGTTTTCAGTCTGTTACAGTCGGCTATACAACTGAAACATTTCCTGCAGCTAATGAAATTCCATCAAATGCGCCACAGCAAACTGCTCATTTCATTTCATTCATTTTATTGTTTATTTTTACAGGGACTATGCACAATTAAAAGTAATTGCACCAGAGTTAGCTGATAGCTAGTTTACATCTGCTGTCCCTGGGCAGGTAAACAAATAAAATAACATACATTACATATACACCACATAAAACATCACAATACATACATATCCAGAAATATTAAATTTAAAACCAAAATATAAAACAGATAATTTGCAACACAGTCGTTAGTGGTTGCAGATCTGTTCTGATAGTAGCCAGTACTTAAGTTTTTTTTTTTAAATTTGAGAACCTATCGAGGTTTTGAATGTCTGTAGGTAGGGAATTCCACAACCCCACTGCTCTGACTGAAAAAGCTTTTTGCCCAAACGCTGTTTTTCTGTACTGAGGTACCAAATCTCCCCTGGCAGATGCTCTAGTCCTACCGGCACATTGTCCTTATCTTTAAAACATTTAAAACCACTTGACATCAAAGTCAAGTGGTGTGTAAGTCACCTCTTTGTGTTTCTCTGTGCCGATCAAACTGCTGCTGCCGGTGGTGGAATGTAACTAAGTACATTTACTCAAGTACTATGTACAAGTACAAATGTTGAGGTACTTGTACTTTACTTGAGTCCTTTCTTTTCATGCCATTTCCTACTTCTACTCCTCTACATTTCAGAGAGAAATTTTGTACTTTTTACTCCACTACATTCATCATTACTGACTGTGGCTTATATACTGTCCATAATAAAATGAGTACAGCAGGTTGCCGGATCATCACGAAGAGTTATCCCCGTATCTTGCTCTTTTGCTCTTCATCAAAATAGCCCACATTTTACCGAAATGACACAAACACATGTACAGTATGTCTCTTAATTTTTAATCCCTGTAGCATGTGAGAGCTCAGGGGAGGTCAGAGGGTGAGAACTGCATGGCCCAATGTGATAACTGATCTGTGGCGCACTGTGGCTTTATGGCACCATCCAAGAAACACCACACTGTATAAAAGGTACCCCCCCCCCCCCCATCCCCCCAGGTTAAATTTAAGACTTTTTAAGACCTTTTTAATACCATTCAGAATGAAATTGAATACCAACGTCATGGCCATACTGGCAAAAGTATGTATATAATGGAATATCAGAAAGGATTTTAGGGTATAAAAATAACTGTTTACCAAGTACTTGAACTTAATACAACATTTGATTGTACTCAATACATACATGCTTTGTGACAAAACAATGGCGTTATTTAATCTTATGAATGTACAATACAAATGTTAGACCTTTGTGAATAAAATTGAACACTTATTACATTATATTTCTTTTTATATTTTATTTTTCGAATATTATATTTAAGACATTTTTTTTTTTAAACCCAGCGGGTACCCTGTGTATATGACCAACGTTGATAATGTTGCTTCTATTTCACGGACAATTCCTCTTTGCCTCTCTATGTCCATCACCACACAACACACACACACACACACTGTATTGCTGAACAGTTGATGATCTCCCTGGCCCCCATCATATTTTATCATGCTCTTCCATACAATGTGTTACGGGCCATAACACTTTTTTAAATCTTGTAAATGTTATATTATTTTGACATGGGGAAAGCTGTGGAGGACTCAAAGGTCTAACACATGATTCATATTTTCCTCTCTTTATATGTAGAAAAACCTCTATTGCTTCTTTTTCTGCAGGGAAAAGAGAAACATGGAAATATTTTTGGCTGTCCAGTCCAGTCCAGCAAATATTTTTGAGGAATGTCTGTCACACCCTTTACTACTGTTTTTTGGACCGAGGGCTTCTCTTGAGCAACAGGTTAGTCATTGTTCACCATATGTCAGAACACATGGATCAGATTCAGCTGCTGCTCGGAGGTCAAATAGACCCCAAGCTGTCTCTACAGTATTCTCCGGTGTACGGGCGGCTGTTCAGCATGCATGGGAAGTGTAAAGGGCAGCGATCATGTACGGGAGTTCATCCGGTATCAGCAGCAACCAGTCGAGTCACACTAGCACTGACATTGGTCCATAAACATTACAGGTAGCACAAAAGCCACATTTTGGCTTCAATATTAAATTTCCATTTTGCCATTTTTCACGATTATGGCCTGATAATTTTATTGTTTCTCCATATTTTAAGCTATTTGTTTATTGTGAGAGTTTTGGGGACAGTTTTATTCATTACCATTGTGAATCAATCGTACCAGAGAATTGCCAGAATTGTCAGTATGAAGAGAGCATACTGTACATGCAGGGTTAGTCACAGGGAAGTGGATTAATCCGACAATATTCTTGATCGACAATTCATTTCCAGGATAATCTCCTTCTCTTTGAGAAACTACAACAAACATTGAGCTAGCAAGCTACACACAGAAAATGGCAAGTTTTTAACAAAATTTGGATGATCCTACAAAGCAGGCCTAAGCAAAAAAAATGATGACTTTTCACTTTTTTTTTATAATAATACATTTTATTTAAAGGTGCCTTTCTCTGCACTCAAGGACACCATACAAGGATACATAAGACATTTAAAATCAGCAAAAAAAATATAGAATAAAACAACAATAAAAACAACCGAAAGAGGCAGAGCAATTGACATCAAGTGGAATAGGCCGTTTTAAACAGATGTGTTTTGAGTTGCAATTTGAAATTGGGGAATGAATCAATGTTTCTGAAGTACCACCTACCACTGATACGACGGAGCTCTTTAGCCGGCGTCACAGAGCACACGAGACCAGCCGGCGGCTGCCTAGTTTCGTAGGATGTCATACCTGTTGGTGTGCGTACATTTTCGTACTATATCATACGGACCAGTTAATGAGAACCCGTCGTAATAATCAACGCATTCACATTGCCTTTGCTCTTCAGACATACAGATAGTTACCTCTCAACAGTTCCACAGTGATGGACTGAGTGAACCGAGTCTCTGGTCGTCTCACAGCAGTATCCCATTTCTCCATGTAGAACTGAGTGACTGAGCACCGCACGCTGTTACCGTCACATTTCATTTCACAGATGAGTGCAGTCTCCTGCTCTGGGCTCTGGCTCCTGTGCTCTACTGTGTGAGCCAGGTGTCTAAGCTAACATTGGATTCCATAGGGCAATTTCCTGCATTAGTGTAATCAATGAGCTAATAATTGACGTGGGCATAGAGATTCGTTCCTCCTCTGAATAACTTTAATCACTGACAGCAGCTCAATTTCGCACAATTAGAGAAATTGTCCTAAGTTGAGGCAGATGGGGAGAGGCTCGGATGACCCGGGCTGCGTCGTCATCGAAGGGTTTCTTCTTTATTTCGGGCTGTCAGTCCTGTCTCAATAATACGCTATACAATGTTATATAGGGCAACAGATGAATGCATATAGTTTGACGCCATTTCATAAATAAATTAGATTAGAAATTATGATATTGGTATTTGTAGATTTATCTAAAAAGTCAATAAAGGAGAGACAACAAGCATTGTGAAGACAGCTGGATCTTTTGAAACATAAACTGTCACTTCATGTAACCAACCAACCAAACAAAACAGTGGGGGCTGGAAGTTAGTCACTGCATGCGAGTGCATCCCTTTGAGACTGTTGTCCAGGCCGAGCCAATACCGCTGATAACGCTGTCCGGACCAATGGTGGCGGGACGGGTCCATTCTGCTCTGGAGCTTTTTGTTTCATGTTGTTTTCACGCTCAACTTTCTCCACCAGCATCAGTAATGTGTCAAACTCGAGGCCCGCGGGCCAAATCCGGCCCCTCGCAGACTTTGATCCGGCCAGCATATCAATTTAGGATCCCAATACAATTTCGCCCACCTAGGTTTTGTCGCTAAGGAACTTCTTTGCTGACTTTTTTAGGAATTTATGTCAACCAAACTGTAATTGAGTAGACTTTATAAGACAGGCAATAATACAGTCAAAGATATTTGACTTTTCTCCTAAATAAAAGCATGTCTAAAAGCATGTCAATAAACTCTACATGTCTGGCCCTTGACGTGATTCTTATTTTCCAGTGTGGCCCTTGGTGAAATTGAGTTTGACGCCCCTGTTGGAGAAGAAAAACACAATAAGCACAAGCTGCCCAGTCACAGTTCTTCCACATCTCATCCTTTAAACTCATGTGTCATGGAAGTTGACAGTTTACCAGTGGATTTGGCACTTTTTGAACTGTTTGAACTGTAACTTCCTACTGAAAGACATTCTCGTTGACTGCAGCCTTTGATGGATCTGGTGCCTGAATTAAGAGGCAGCTAATGTATTCTTTCCAATCCCACTCTATTCCACTGTGGATACATAATGTGAGCCCTATTGCTGCTTTTCCATGGCTGTCTAACCCTTAAAATACTAAAGAGCCTGCATTAGCGACAAAATCACATTTATGCATGAATAATTAACTAAATGCTAAAAAAGCTGAACGTTTCTTTCATTTTAAATTTCACGGTCATTTTATCAAATGTCAATATTTCCCCTGAGTAATTTCCTTTTGGACCATACCAACTGCATAGATTAACTTCAAGCCATCACACATGAAAAACTCTTCTCCTTTTCAAGCTCATGTATTTGCATTTTATTCTATGGTTTACTCCACTTGATCAGAGTGGGAACACTGTGGGGAAAATGACGAGCTGAGCGGGCCAGGGGGTTGAAACCAGATACCCCCTTACAACCATTTGCAAAACAACTTCTCTTTATAATATAATGCAGTGCTGAGCAGAGCCCCACTGAGCCAGCAAGCTGCAGAGGCATTTTTAATTGTTGCAGGTGGTCTGGCTCAGGGAACATAGCTGTGATGCTCAGGGATCTGCAAATAAAACTCCAAAGCGTGCATGTGCGAACGGGTACGCAAACAAGAGAGCTGGGTCCAAGACAGCTGTGTCTGAGATTGCTGTGCCAAGGTTCAAGGCCTGAGGTAACAGCATGGCCTCCTTTTGCCTAATGTCACTGATGCAGAGTCTGCAGAAAGCCACTGTGGACTCAAACTGTCTGCAATATCATCAGGTCCTCTGAGAGGGGATCTTCATTATTGTGACAAACAAACAAGTTTGATTAAGATGATGAAGGATGTCCTTTTCAAGTAAAATAATATCAGTCTTGATCAACAAAGTAGCCATAAATAAACTGATTTAATATAAATGTACATTGGATGTTTTTGAAGCTATGTAGTTTGATTGAAACAAGACTCTAAACCTCATGGTAGTCCCTAGATACATGAAACCCCAAAATTCAGACATGATTCATGGTACAAACAACATACTGACACTGTTTACTAGTGATGTTGCGTTCTGTGCCGAGGCTTCGAAGCATGTGTCTGAATCAAATTCCGGAAGTTGTCTGTGAAGCGCGTATCGAGTAGAGTGCGGATCGGGCCATATTTTTCTGTCGGAGCCCGGCCCACGCCCAACAGGGCAGTAACTGAACACGACCCAAGCCCGACAGGCATTAAGATATTTATGTCCGAGCCCGACCCGAGCCTGACACAATTAAAATCTAATTTTTTTCTCATACTAATGACACATGTTTGTTTGGAGAGCCCGCTTTTATTAAGCAACTGTAGGAAGGCATTCGGAAATGTCAACAGATGAGCGCATCAGCGCACACGGGGCAACAAGGAAGACCGATGTAATATATAGGGTAATATTTTAAATTTATTTTAATCACAAAAACAAACCTTTGCATCCAGTGCTTAATTTGTAAACGGGGAATAACGACTAACAAAACAGATAACAACATTGAACACTACACAAACAGTAGTTTATTTTCTTTCATTTAGGTGATTCATTTTTCCTGGTGAGACAGGAGGTGCCGGATCCAATAAAAAAGGTTCCGGATCCAACGGCGGAGGTGCCGGAACATGTTCCAGCGTGTTCCGGCTCAAATTAAGCCCTGTTTGCATCAAGTGAAACATGGCTATTGGCTACCTACATAATAAGCTGTTTTAAATGTAAAATGTTTAACGCCTTATCGCGTTGATGTGACCGAGCCCGACCCGAACATTATTTCTAAATATCTGTCCGAACCTGGCCCGGGTCCCATCGGGTGCATTTTCACGAGCTGCGTGAATAACCGTCTACCTGAGCACAAGGTTCCAATGTCAGCTCCTCCATTAACCCCTAATTTCCAGCGGGTGCGTCTGCACTGCGTGATCTTCCACCAGCAGTGCCACGGCGCGTCCCAGAAGCGTGCGTGAAGCGGCTCTCCGCTTCGCTAAAGATGAGCGCCAGGTCTATTTGCACGCGAGCTGCGGGGTGTTCGGACAGCCGGACAGGCAGGGAAACAGCGAGAGTATCCAGTCAATTTACCAAACCACCCCCCCCCCCCCAAATATTGTTTATGTCTCCTTTACAACACCACGGACAACGAGAGATTCATTTTGGCGGTTGAAAAACAATGCCACATCACAGATTATTTTTTTAGAAGACAACACCAGAAAAGGAGAAGGCATGGAGTTTAATTTCAGGAGTGCTTGGAGTGGAAGGTAGATAGGGGTCAGCCCTATGTTCCCACAGCCCAATGGTCCCACAGTCCTATGTTCCCACAGCCCTATGGTCCCACAGTCCTATGTTCCCACAGCCCAATGGTCCCACAGCCCAATGGTCCCACAGTCCTATGTTCCCACATCCAAATCATCCCACAGCCCTATGTTCCTAGCCTAGAAATGTAGACGCACCCTAGCGGCAGTAAAATTATTTTGAAGCCAGGGGGGTATAGGCACTTTCCGTTGACTTGCGAGCTAGAAAACCAAACTGTGGTCTGGCCAATCACATCGTGTATAGAGTCGGTGGGCGGGCTTATGGCTGCTGCTGCTGGGAACAGCGGTCTTCTGGAAGACTTGGAGTTAATCTTTTTTTGAGAAACGAACAAAGAACGGCACAGAAATCATTCTTAAAAAAGATGTGTTTGGAGTTTTGCCGACCAGATACGGCAAAAGTTTAATCTATCAACAAGCTCTGCTACCTTCTTCGTTGCTCTGCCTGGTTGTAGAGCTATCCTATTACGTGCAGAGGGAATTTGAAAGACAACCGTTTATCCCGCCCCTCGGATTGAGCCCTGTCAATGGTGAGTTCCCAGACCCAACATCTGGATGTGGGTCTGGCTTGTCAGGCTACTATGTTTCAACATTTCTAAGAATTTTTTTTCACTGAAAATTAGGCCCTATGTTCCCACATTTCTAGGACATTTTCAAAATTGTATCTTGTGTTCCTACATTTCCCTTCAAGGGTTAGGGTTAGGGTTAGGGTGGGTTAGGGGTTAGGTTAACATAGGGCCTAATTTTGAAAAAAGATCTTTGGGAACATAGGCACGCTCCCGGTAGATACAAGATTAATAGACACGCAAATGTTCTGTAAAGGACTTGTAGAGTCAATATAATCTGCGAGTCGGGCAGCAAGACGTTCCGCTTCTGAGAGATGCCCGGTGTGGTATGGCACGTGGCGAAGGATGGAACAAAACAGCGGTAGAGCCGGAACACAGCACAGACGTGCCCAGTGGAGAATCGGGGTAAGAGTGTGCTGGCTTATTGCATCTCAGTGTGGTACGCCAGCTGCTCGGCAGCAGAGAGGAGAGCTGTTCTGAGGGTCATCAACACCACACAGAGCATCATCAGCTGTCCCTCTGCTCCGCTCTGGAAGACATCTCCAGCTCCGGCAGCCTCAGCAGAGCCAAAAAAAAAAAAAAAACATTTTAAAGGACTCTTCTTAACCTGGACACCCCCTGTTTGACTTGTTTCCCACCAGTTGAACCACCAGACGTTTCTTTCCCTGGACTATACAGCACAACAGCACTTTTAGTGGACGGAAATTGACCATGCGCATTTTCCCAATAGGATTCAATTGGTTACAGCGTTCTCACTTCTGATTAGTCACTTAGACACCAATGCATGGGAAAGTAGGGTCCAGGTTGAAAAAAAAAAACTGATATATTATATAACATATTAGCAGGACCAAACGGAATCTGCTGAGTTTTTTTTAGCGGTGATCCAAAATGAAAATCTGCGGAATTAAGCGGACTGTGTTTCTGCTTGTGGTGGAGATGTGTTAACATTCTGAGTTTAATTTTTTTTTTAATCAAAACGCTGGGGGAAATGCTGCGGATTTATGATATTAGGAAAGCAAAACTTATTGTGTATGCTGTGTTCATTTGATTTAAAAAAATAAAAAATAAAAAAAAATCTGATGGGACTTGAGAATTCTGAAATCTAATAATGATTTAGGTTCACTGGTGACATTTATTGGGGTCTCTAAATGTAGCGCACTTCCCTGTCTGCATGAGAGATGTGTTTTGCCTTGACAACACACTGTATGGAAATGATTTGAAAGAGCTTAACCAAATGCATTAGTTCCACTGTGCGTGTCCCATACTGATTCTCCAAACTCACATGTGGACAAGAGCTCAACATGTCAACAGATTCTTCTCTGTCGAAGGGGAGAGAAATAATCTTTCCAGTGTATATATATTCCATGTCTATCCAAACACTAAACAGTGAAGCTAATTCATCATTTTTTCGGATGTGCGTTCACTTCTCCCATTCATAAATACACAAACTGGCTGCAGGACAGGATTCTGTTTAGGCATTAAGCCGGATTCAGATCAAAACCTCCCAACATTTTACGATAATCAATGACTTCACTAATGAACATGTGCTCCTGACTGTTATTCCTCATGTTTGAGTGTGGGGACTATCAGTGCATGCTCGGGCCCCATCAGCAGTCATCACTGCGCTGCTTTTAAAACCCTGAACCGATCCATTTCACTGCTGGCTCACCCTCAAGCCCCACCGTCTCTCCGAACCATTCAACTCCACGCATTCTCCAGCGTTCCCATAAGCGCAGAACAAATTGTATTGGACTTAAAAATGGAAAATGTAGAAATTTAACACGTTCAAAGCAAAAGCTAGAAAATAACTAAATTGGAATTATTTTAGCTATTCGGGAGTTCCATGACATGATTCCACAGGCAGTGTTTATTAGTTGTCATTTTGTAACAAAAAGGCACTATTTTGCCACCTGTCACTTCGGTGAAGTTCAAGGGCCCGGCCTGCACTAGGAGCACAGCGACCGTTGCTGGTGAAATGCACACTGCGTGATGAACAACTTCCCTTTCCTGCCGTTCTGCAGCTGTAGCTGGGCCCGCAGCTCCTCGGGGCTGTAAATCAGAGCCTTTGTACTCCAGAAGGATCCTATCAGCCACAGGTGCGGGCTCTGCATGGGGATTAGACAGCCCCACGCTGGAAAACACTGAAAACTGGAGAGCCCCGGACAGCCTCAGCCAAACACGGGAGGAGAAGAGAGGAGGATGGTGAAGCAACTGAGGCAGGAGTGCAAAATCCAGGAGGGATCCAAGAAAGTGCCAAGGGTGTCAGGCAGATTGGTGTTTTTAGTTACACAAACAGTTCTCAGGGGCAGAGAAAACCGTGTTCACTAAGGCAATCAGTGGGTGGAACCAAAGAACACAGATTTTCTGTCTATTGTTTTGAGTCAAACAAGTTATCTTACCTAAAGAATAAAATAGCTTGCCAGACCTTTCTCCACAGCGCTGCGGAGGATGGTCTTGCGAGTCCACACAGCATTCTGGGATGGGAGAAAAACGTGCTCTGGTTTATTGGCATTTCTTCAAGCCAATCACAATCGTCATGGGCGGCGGCGCCACTGCAAAATAGCCTCAGGAAGGAACTTGTTTTGGTGGAACGTGTACGTTCAAATGTTGTTTTAGTCGTGCAACAGAAAACTCAGATTGGACAGATGGTCTAGCTAGCTGTCTGGATTTACCCTGCAGAGATCTGAGGAGCAGTTAATCATAGTCCTTAAAAATTTACCAGAGTTTAAAATGCCAACACAATGGAAGCCCAAGGTAACGGACATGCGGCCGAAAAGAGAGACATACGGTGGAATTTTTGGTGGCACCGGTGAATCCCGGAAGTGGAACATTGTTGTATATAGACTATAGTTAAAGGGATACTTCACCAATTAGCATTAAGCTTTGCATCAGTAGAAACCCGGTAGTATTTTTGAATGACCGTGCTTCCCTCCCTCATGTCCCCCTGAGACTAGATTTCTCTGTATTGTGGGTGTGAATAAAAAAAACCCTCTGATGATGCAAAAATCGCCATTTAGCGTCATCGGAGGCATTTTTGCCCAGAGGCTATGGACTACAGCCAGCTAGTTCTGTTTCAACCAACTAACCACCGCTGGTGGAGTTTGTGACTGTTAAATGCCGACCATTCTACATTCTACGCGAATTCACGGCTGTGTTTATACTCTGTTTACCTCCCACCAAGCCCTAATGCTACCAATGCGTTAGCTGAACTCTACGGAGCCTATAATGTGTGTGCACTTAATGTAATGTTTTCATATAATGTCATTTTTATATATTTTAAATCTGTAACACGACTTGAGCCACGGTGAAATGTTGTTTCGTGTATATGGTTGAAATGACAATAAAACACACTTGACTTGAATTGACTGCCTCTCTGTAACCGATTTCACTGTCTGTCTGCAACCGGTAGGCATGGCTTGGGAGTGGCCTCTTAGGGAAGCAAAGCAAGTGCATTCTGGGAGTTGTTGTCTTTCATCCACATGAGCCAAAAATAAATTTTCTGGCTTTTCTCGGTCTAGAAGGCACCAACTTCTAAAACATTTTCTCATTTCTACTACATAAATGACCCAATTTAATAAATATTCATCTTTCCAGCAGTGAAATATCCCTTCGTTCATTCAAAACAACAATGCCAGATGTGATAGACAGATGGTTCATCCAATCAAAATCAAAAAATGAACGACGTGATGTCCGTTTGCCTGAGAAAGCAAATGCATCACATCATACCCATAAATGACTGGTCTGTGACAGTAAGGACCTTGGACAAAACACTGAATGAGCACCAGAGCAGAAGCCCTCACATCATCCACTGGAAGGTGGTCAAAGGTCATGGACCAGGAGTCAGTGGACAGCTGGAGAAAGATACCAGAATGCATTGCACGGCTGCTCACATAGACAATGAATGGGGAGCGTGAAAATGATGCTCGACAGTGGACACGTACCATTACTGAACTTTATGGCACAGTTTTTAGAACGGTCATAAGAGACATTTTGGAAGGCACTGACACATAACCTATTTTGTTATTAATGTATACAACGTATTGCCTTGTTGCCCTCCCCCTCAACCCCCTGCTCACACACACACACACACACACACACACACACACACACACACACACACACTAACACACACACATACACACACACACCACAGAAGCAAGTTCTATGTATGCCCCTGACTTGCTTTTAAAACAATTTTTAATATGTCAGTTCATGATTTGGGAAGGTTGTTGCCTGATCTGATACCACTGAATTCAATTCAATTCAATTTTATTTATAGTATCAAATCATAACAAGAGTTATCTCAGGACACTTTACAGATAGAGTAGGTCTAGGCCACACTCTATAATTTACAAAGCCCCAATAATTCCAGTGATTCCCCCAAGAGCAAGCATTAGCAGTGGCTAATGTGACAGTGGCGAGGAAATACTCCCTTTTTGGGGAGAAACCTCGGACAGACCCAGGCTCTTGGTAGGAGGTGTCTGACCATGCCGGTTGGGGGGGGGGTGAACAGTGGCAATAGTAGTTACACTAAAGATAATGGAACAGTGACTACAAATGGTAGTCGTAAGCAACACAAACTGCAGCGCTTTCTACCTTGGAGATTTGATGCTTGATGACATAGGAAAAATAGAAGGTCATTGGCACTTACATTCTATCATTATATTTTTAGCCAGAGTTGTCTCTTTGCCATTTTAATTAGTAAACTGATATGTTCTTAACAGCCCCACCTACTGAGGTTTAACTTATATCTGCCTCCAGCAAAGCCTTGCCTTCAACAAATGTAAAACTCAAACCTGCACGCCAAGTGGTGAGGGTTAGGGTGGGGGTGTGAGGCAGGGTGGGGGTTACCAGGACTGTGTGCAGCCAAGCCCCCTTTTTGGACACCATGGAGGGGAAAATTCACTGATGAAATGTGGCACAGGCCCAGGGAATGCAATTTCAAGCTTCCACATCTGCAGGAAAGATGAAACCAGGTTCCTAATTTTACAATGATGATGTCAGTGAGAATATATGACAGCACTGGGTCGGGGTGCCAAGTCCCTCTCCTCGTGTTTCCTCCTCCTCCGCTTTTCCTTTTTTTAAAGTTATTTTTATTGAAAGATGGCCATTATGTTAGGATAGCTGCAATTTATAAATCTTGAAACTTGACCGACAGATTTGTCAGCTTAGGGAGGAAAACATTTGGCTGATTTTTTGTTAGAGGGGGACAGATGTTTAACTTTTACGGCCATTTATGGTACGACTAAAAAGTTTAAAGTAAAACAAATTTAAAGTCATTATTCCTAAGAATCAATATTTTTATTCTTATTTTAAATGTGTGCAAAATTGTAATTACTAAAGAGAAGTAAGATTTTTTCTCCAGCAGCGCCTTCTATCTATGATGACTATCTATGATCTACAGTGATATGATATGCAATTTCTGTGTGGGCGGACACTGAAAAAAAGGTTTTTAGTTCCAGTGGCCACACAGTTAGCCGCTGCTTAATCCCTTCTGTGTTTTCAAAACTCAGAAGACTCCTTGTTGCTGTGAATTTGGAAAATCTCTTTATTATCTATCACCACATCTGGAAGAAGAAAGAAAAACAGCTAACGCTAGCTAGACTTTACCTTGCCCGCCAGCTGGATTTTCGCGATATCATGAGATCACGTGATCGCGAGAATCCCGGGATCACATATCACATAAAAATCCACCTTGTCAGGCTCGAACCAATCAGTGTCCGGTGAGGAGTGTCTGGCTAGTGCCATGGTTTAGGTGTGTGTAGTATATATCCACAATGTTACACTCCTGGGATTGCTCCTGTACCGACGGAAATTCCGTTACCTTCCGCTTTCTTTGTGTTGGCATTTTAAACTCTGAGGACTATGGTTAACTGCTCCTCAGATCTCTGCAGGGTAAATCCAGACAGCTAGCTAGACTATCTGTCCAAACGGAGTTTTCTGTTGCACGACTAAAACAACTTTTGAACGTACACATGTTCCACCAAAACAAGTTCCTTCCCGAGGCGCCGCCGCCCATGACGATTGTGATTTGTTTGAAGAAATGCTAATAAACCAGAGAACGTTTTTCCTCCACAGCTCTGTGGAGGAAGGTCTGGCAATGCGAGACTAAGGTGTGTGTGACAGCCGCGACTGTTTGTTCAAAACAACAAAAAGGCAGACCCGATAGACAGATAGTTCATCCAATCACCTGCCAGGTATTTTTTTGAAAGTGCCTGCCCTTTTCCAAACAGTTTCCAAAGACAGGTCCTCAGATGGTTCTGTGTTAACATACTGTCTGACGCGTCAGGTTAAGCTAGACCTCCACCTTTTTTTTAAATGTGCGATGAGTGTGCAGGAGCTGCTGATGACTCTGCAATACTTAACAACACAATGGGTATTCCCAAATGTCGGATGATGTAAAAGACAGACAGCTTAATCACTTATGGTTGCCTGTGGACTTGTTGAAAAAGGGTAAAAAAAAAAAAGCATCTTGATTTAATGTACGTAGGCTGTATACTATACAACCATTTCATCAGATTCTGCAGGTTATGTTGAGTGAATGTTTGAATGAATGTATCAAATTTTCACTTTCTACAATATCTGTCCATGGTAATATGGATATTTGGAAAGATTATGGTGATGCAAATAAACTATGGTTAGGGTTAGGTACCTAAACATGTGGTAAAGGTTTGGAAAAGATGGTGGTTACAGTTAATAAAAAGGCAAAAATTCCAAATCAAAATCAGTTTGCCTCGATAAAATACCAATTTTTTTTTTTTTTTAAACCACAGAGAGCCAAGGTAACATAGTGACCTAATTAATTGTAGCTGTATATGGATGCCCATGCTCTCCCTTCCTCGATGTTCCTTTCATCCAAGTCTACATATTGCACATTACAGTAAATGAAACAAAGATGGAAACATTTTCCCCAGACTGTGCTAGTTGCAATGCCTTTTACATTTAGAAGAAAACCACAGAGAGACCGGGGAGTTCTGCACGAATACATCTTGCCTACCTGTGGATCGGATCCAGTTAGCTGTGTACTTTGATCAGAGGAAAAGCACCTTCCCCTATTTAAATGTCTGTCACGGTCCTGAATTTCAACTGCAGAGAGGTTGTATTAACATAATAACAAAAACCTCACGGTGGACGGACTCACATTTGAAACACTGCTTTCAACTGCTTTTAGTCGACGTTATACGTATTCTACAAATTTCACTTATTATTATGTAACATGATAACTGATAGATGAATGGAGCAGATGCTATGAAAGGAAAACAAGATGTTTAAACTCATCTGCAACCAAGCTGACAGGTTTGCCTGACGTAAGTCTCTCTCATTGCCAGACCTATCTCCACAGCGCTGCAGAAGGAGGTTTGGCAACAGGAGCAGACCAAACGGTCAGGGGTTGGTTCTTTAAACCAATCACAATCGTCTTGGGCAGCTCTAAGCTCCGGACGCAGTGACCATGGCTCTGCAAAATAGTCTCTGGAAGGAACTTGTTTTGGTGGAACCTTTGCACCCGGCAAAAGAAAACGCCACATACACACACACACACACACACACACACATATATATATAGTTATTATATATTATACATGGTGGGGACGTTGAAGTCATGTGACTGTTTACTCCAACATTAGCTTTTTAATTTGTCGATTGAATTAACGCTTCTAGAATTATAAATGTGGCGTTCATTTGCGAAGATTGTCTCGTTGAACAAAACATTTGCTACATAGCTTATTTTCTGCACTATTTCAAAATCCAATGGAAAAGTCCCATTGGCCTTTTTGTCGAGGTAACCAGGAGGCGAATTTACGAATCCTACTATATGCCCTTCAATAGCATTTATTGGCCAGGCGTCCATGCTTATACAAGGTAACGTAACCCCATTTGTAGAGGTCCTATCCCCTGACCAATCGGCTATCCTAGCCTTAACCACTCAAGGTCAAATGCCTAACCCCAACCAATCGAGCTGCTTCGTAGGGCGGGTCTTGGCGTGGCCATAGTGGGATTTGTAAATTTGCAACCAGGAGAATGCTAACTTCCAGGTTGGCCTATGAAATATGTCCTCCCTTCAGTACTCTATTCTCTTCTCACTCACTCACTCACTACTTGCACTTGTTTCATTATTATTTGTCACTTTTATGTAAAGCACATTGCATTGCATTTTATTATGTATGAAATGTGCTATCTACATAAAGTTAACTTGACTTTACCAACACTAACGCAGGGCCGTTTTGGTCCGAATCCTCGACACTGTGTTTGATAACCCTGACAGTGGCTGGGTTTGTCCCATAGATTATTTCCAGCACTAATGCCTCAATAAACAGAAGACAGAGAGATGTAGCATGTCTCCTGCTGTAGAATGGATAGACCAGCTGGCCAGAAAAGTTTTCACATAATATGGAAATAGAATCAAAATGTATTGACCTACCCTGAGGAGATTTTCTGGAATGTCCATCTGCATTTTTGTAGGATAATGGTTTCCATATTGCTCGTGGGAAATGTACAGCAAAGAGGTATACGGGCATGTGTGGGAACACCCGTAACAATTACTGTGTACTGTCACTGTTTATCAAAACCATTTAAACCACCACGGACCCATTCGTGAACAGACAGATTATTTCATTGCAGAATGCAAAATTTAAGATGTTCACGTCAAGGGTAATTCTAAACTCTATTGTCATTTCCCTTCACAAACAACAGTGAAATGAAATATCAGAAATTCCTGATTTACACTAAAGGGGCCCCACACCAATTTCACATGTTAAATGATTGAGTTTGCCAATAACTTAGCCTATGGAAAAGCTGCCTGATATCCTCTGTGGCTCTAGCAGACCTTTGTTAAAAAGATAACTTTAGTGACATCCCTTGAGTATTCTCGTTATGGGCTTGAAAGTTTAAAAGAAATGGGCAAAAGCATATAAAAATGAAAGACAATATCGAGTTGCACCATGGAATCCAGTGTTTTTAGAGCTTGACCAATTTTAATGACTCAAGCCTTGATCATACTCCATTACACATTCGGACAGCTACTGATGTGCACACGGACAGCAGGCACCCACACGCTTTTATACACACTACAATCAGGGGTTTGCATATGCAAAAACGTTCCACACATGCACACTAGAAGACATGATGGCAACCTTGTATTTTGGCTAAACTGCATGAAAAAGTACAAAAGAAAAAGTGAAGTGCATGAAACGTGACTCCAGATTTCTTTCCTAGCACATTTGCTAGTAGCAAACCGTGACTCTTAAACCTTTGCCCTCTGACCCCGCTTTCCTCATCGTGACAAGAAGCAAACTACCCGCCTAGCTTATCGCATCTTATAGTACTGTAAAAGTTAGAACTATTCCAGCTCTGAAACAAAAATGAAGGTGCTGGTCTAGCTTTAGCTATCCAATGAGCAAACAGCACGGTGAGAGTGGGAGTTATCACCCAAACAACAAACTGCTGTTTTCTTAAGCAAAATGCAAAAAACTCCTGACAAATAACCGCACCAACGCACAAGCTGTGTGTGCACTTAAGCGGGATATGGTGACAACAGGTTTGGGTGCAGTTTTGTGTTACTTTAGGTCAGTTTTGTGTTTAGCTATAGGTCAGTTTTGGCGTCCTGTGTCTTGCTGCTCTCTCTAATGCTCAGCCTCTGCTTTTGATCATTCCTTTTTTTTAAATCTGTCTCTCTTTTTTATTTAATTTGTTTATGGAAGTGCAGTATTACATCCCTGTAATACCTTTTTTAATTCCACTCCTGTGTTCCTGTTTGTCTTTTTAGATATCAGCATTATTTTACTCTTTACTGAGCATCTTCAGCCAGCTGTTTTAAGTTACTGCTGATGCAAACCAAACCTTTCCAGCTGTTGCTGCTTCACATTTTAAATCTGTCCATTGGCAAACTGGTAGGGTGCTTTAATTATGAAGAAGTTCTAGGAAATGCAATGTGTCGCCAAGTTAGTAGAGCTTCATTAGCTGTGCTATTCTTTAATAAAAGAGAAGTCTAATCCACCAGATATGATACGGTGCAGTCTTTGGTCAGTGGATCAGTCGGTCCACTAATAAAACATCTCAACAACTATTGGATGGATTGCCATGAAATGTGGCACAGACGTTGACGTTCCCCTCTGGATGAATTGCAAGGATGTAATTTCCACTGGTCCCCCTTGCTTAGTTTCAAGTTGATTTTCTTACCAAAATATCTCAGAACATTGATCTCCATACTCACCCTGCCATAATCCATTTTAGAGAGCGGATGGGGAGTCAATGTTTTCCGATTTTTCGCTATAAATTGTTACTGTGTGCTTAGAGCATGAAGCTTACAGGCGATTGATTGGAGACCTGTGATGCTCTGGGTTTTGTCTCTGCCCTCTCTTCTTACGCACAAGGGTTTTTACGTGGAATTTTAATGTCACAAACCCTTCCCCTTGAGTTTTCCCTGTCTGTCTGGTTGTTTTTGTGTTTTGTGTGACGTTCCTGAACGTACCCTGTTCAGGATGCCGGGCAACAAGTGCAAGGCAGGAATTCCAGGATCACCTGAACCTGCTCTCACCTGTTCCTCATCAGCAATCTACACACATGGTCCTGATCATCATCACTACACTATTTAAGCTGTGACCTGACATCCAGTCCCTGCTGGATCGTTAGCCATCCTCGTATGTTGTGCTTGCGTGTCAGCCTAAATTGTTTGCTAGTCAGTCTCTGTTGCTTATTTTGTTTACGCGTGTTTGCTTAACTGGTTCCTGTTCCTCTGTCTGCAGTACCTTCTCCCTGTAACTGCCTTCACCCCTGCCTGGCAGCCAGAACCATCTACTACATCGTTCCATCAAGACTCCTGTCCACCAGTACTCTCATCCTAACGCGTTCGTCACCACCATCAGCATTCCATCACCCGGACTCATCTGTCTACACGTCTGGCACTACCTTTCCAGTTACATTTTTAGCATTGGGGCGGCCTCTAGCTCACCCAGTAAGAGCGTTCGCCCTGTGTTGGTTGAGTCCTGCAGCGGTGCGGGTTTGAGTCTGACTTGCTGCCCCTTGCTGCGTGTCATCCCCCATCTCTCTCCCCCTTTAATGTCTATCCACTATTAATAAAAGGGAAAAGCCCCAAAAGATTCTTAAAAAAAATAAATAAATAAATCAACACTCACCTTTTTCCCCACCTACCTCGTCCTGGTCTGCGTTTGGGTTCAGAACCTGAGTTTCTGTCATTTTAACCCAAATCACTATAATTTCCTGAACTTAACCAAGTAGTTATGTTGCATAAACCTAGGAGATTTCTGTCAGGAAAAGCCCTGAAAGCTAACTTCTCCTGTGTGCTCTTCTTAGTGGGGGTGGTTGAAGCCTATCAGAAGAGGACTTCAAGCACTACTTGAAATAACCACCTCCTTATCTTATCCTTATCTACATCATTTCAGTTAAAAAATAATTTAGACATATTTTTATAATTATTTCCGTAAAAGGCAGAAGAATTGTATTGTATTGAATAGTCTGTTTTTCTCCCTTGTCATGTCTTGTTTTACTTCCTGCCTTGTGTTTTCCCGCCTTTGTGATTGTTTGCCCCACCCTGATGTGTTTCACCTGTTCCTGAGCCCTCGTGTCACCTGTCCCTTGTTTCACCTCGTTACTTCGTGTATTTAGTCTCTGCGTCTGTTGTCAGATCATTGTGTTGTGTTAGTGTGTGGAGTCTGCCCCTTTGTGTGTTACTGTTTTTGTTATTCCTGGTCTTCTGGCTTCCTTGATGTTTTGAAACTATTCTGCCTGCTGTCTTCAGGACTCCTTTTGTTGTATTTTTTTTTTTTGTTTTATTAAATCATCAAGCTCACCACTGCCCTGCTGTCTCTGCATTTGGGATTTGCAAATTCTCTGAATCCTGTTACAAATGGAGCTTCTTTACTGAATTTCTGACCGAGCAAAATTAATACCAAAAAGACACCTAACACAACCCAAGCTATACACAAACTCATTATCTATAATTAAATACATGAGGGATCTGATGGCAAGAATGTTTTTATTAAAGCTGCTAGATTTGTCATCAGTGGTGGAAAGCAACTAAGTACATTTACTCAAGTACTGTACAGTACAATGTTGAGGTACTTGTTTGTTACCTAAGTAGTTCCATTTTTGGCTACTAAAACTTCTTCTCCCTCCACTACATGTCAGAATTAAATATTGGACTTTTAATACATTCATTGATACTTAATTTTTTTCCATGAAAAAAACACTACTAACCTAGTCTATATCCCCGACTTTCCACTTCCGGGATTGTTCAGGGGCTGCTGGAAATTTCGCCATATGTCCTTCTTTTCGGCCAGATGTCTATCACCTTCCTCTTTCTTTGTTGGAATTCTAAACTCCAGTGGATTTATGAGGAATATGGTTAACTGCTCCTCAGATCTCTGCAGGGTAAATCCAGACAGCTAGTTAGACTACACGACTAAAACAACTTTTGAACGTACACGTTCCACCAAAACGAGTTCCTTCCCGAGACTTCCGGTGCTTAGCGACACCCATGACGATTGTGATTGGTAGAAATGCCAATAAACCAGAGCATGTTTTTCTCCCATCCTGGAATGCTGTATGGACTGCTGGAATGCTGTATAGGCTAGCCAGACCCTCCTCTGCAGCGCTGTGGAGAAAGGTCTGGCAAAGCGAGACTGTTACTAACCTACCCAGTAACATACAAAGTATCTAAAATATGCTCCACATTGACAGAGTACATTAAAATGTTCTTGCGTGTATTTGTGATAAAAACAGAATAATATAATAGTTTATAATAAAATAACACTTTGAAAGGAACCATTCAGCATAATGGGTAGCCTACTTTTACTGTTGACACATTACGTACATTTTGCTGATAATACTTATATACTTTTACTTCAGTAACATCTTAAATTTAGGACTTTTAAAATATATATTTTTCTTTTATATTAATATAATTCTCTTCAGTCAAAACTGCACACTTAACTACATGGAATGTAAAGTAGTCAGCAGCAGTTAGCAGGCCTAAACCTGGAGCCAATGGTAAGTAGGTAGGGGTTTGAGTGAGTGAGTGAGAGAGATGTTTGGTTGAAAAACAACTGCAACTTCTCCATCTTTCCATAATGTAGTCAGGCATTGAGCCCGTCAGTGGCAAAATCAGCACTTTTAGTGTACATACATTGGCGTGATCGCATTTGCCCCATAGGGTTACATCATTGCAGCCCGGCTGCCCGTTAACGGCTGCCTGTCACAGCGTTCTCATTCAATACTGGAGAAATTTGCAGGATTGTGTTCACGTGAGTCACTTTGACACAAATGCATGGAAAAATTGGGTCCAGATTGAAAAATACTGAAAGTGCTCATGCTTTTTGGCTTTTACCCTTTCCTTTATTGTGTTATATATCTTTTTGTGCATGTAATAGGTTTACAAAGTGAAAAAGCCCAAAGTCCACCCCAAAGGGACTTACCATCTCCAACAGAAAACACTGTTCACAAACTGCTCCAAACAGCTCTATTGTAGTCCAGCCTTTACTTCAGAGACAAACGTGGGTCATTGTGTAACACACGTTATAATGCTCACCTAGCTGCTAGCATGGCACGCCCTCATACTCTGCTTCTGACTGGCTAGTAGTCCTTACCTAGGTACTGTCAGGGCACGCCCTCATACTCTGCTTCTGACTGGCTAGTAGTCCTTACCTAGCTACTGCTCATGTGCGATTCCCAACAAAGATGGAACAGAAGTGTGATGTCTCACTCTGTTGCTAAAACAGAGAGCTCAACACACAGGGTGAAAAGAGGAGCTGCAGCCATGTGCAGTACAACAAAAATATAGTGTTTTTTGAAAGTTAAACCATGTAAACCTATTCTGGTATAACCTCTAAATACAATTATGAACCTGAAAATGAGCATAATATGAGCACTTTAAGGCATGAACACATATTAAAACACATACAGTATATCTGGCAATAGCACTGTAAGTTTCCCCTGTCCAAAGTTCTTTATTATTTATTGAAAGCACTAGTTTCCCTTAAAACAAATTCTATTTTTAGTTTGTTGTCTCATCTGAGAAAGGGGCTGGTAAAATATATATATATATATATATATATATATATATATATATATATATATATATATATATATATATATATATATATATATATATATATATTGTATTCACCCAGCTGCTTTCCGATCATGGATATCTAGCAATTCATTTATGGTTGGATTATAAAATGTGTCTGTTTCCATGAGCTGAATTTAAAAATAAATAAATAAATAAAGTGAAGAATAAGACAATAACACCACCACTCATGTGTTGAGCAGCTCCGAGATGACTGCATTGTTATTCCACGGTGTATCATTATAAACTACAACAAATTAGAACAAGATGGCCAACAACAATCTGTAACGATACAACACGGATGCAAATGAGTCATAGCTATAGCAAACGAACAGGTGCGATACCATAAAGCCCCCCCCCCCCCCCTTCCCCCTCCCTCCTTGAATACAAACAGCAGCAGGACCACAAGCCGAGATCTTCAGTCAAGGTAAATCATGACCTCAGACAGAGAAACGTTTCACATGCTGAGTCACTTAACTGCAACGTTGTTGCTATAAACACAAACACAGGGTTTCAGTGGACAAACCACATGTGTCCATAATGAAGTCAGGTATCCAAACAACAGCGAGACGTGAGGAAGTGTCTATGATGTCACTGAAAATGTTGTTTTACAACAGGAATAAACACTTGTTCTTTGTCATTATCTATGAAACGGCTTTGGCTCTGGTGGATTAATGATGGCCCCAATAAGAGCGATACATCAAAATGTACAAACATCCCCTTCATGAAATCTGCACAGCTGGAAGACCCCAAGGCCTGAAACATACCCTATGCAAGTATTTGAATTCACGCATTGGTGCATTTAAAAATATGCCACCAGAACTTATTCACATGACGCAATAATGGCCAACTAAAGGATTAAGCTCTCCTCTGCAAACAAATAATTAGGTCATCATGCCTAAACGACATAGTAGGTTGTTTGACTTCCAAAACAACTTCTGTGGCCTTTAAAAAAATCTTTGTTTGTCATATGCACAACAATTCCAGTGAAGCAATCCTATCAAAAGAAAATCACGGAAGTGAAAAGGAGAAACTAGGACATAAAAATAAAATAGTGCAGAACCGTATGCTTGGCCAGCAAGTGGTGTTTAAGACTCAAAGTACTCCGGTGGTAACTCCATTCACATCATCAGTACATGCAAATAAAATTAAGTCTTGTGGAGTGAACCATCTGGAAAGGCTTTGAAACTCAACTTGCCATTCAAAAGACCCTTCTCTTTATCCATTTCTCCTTTGGTGTTGTAATTTGTAGACGTCCCTAAGCACTCGTCTTACTGCCAGTAGCAGCAGAGAGCAGAGGCCAGCAGGCAAGTGTTATTTAAATAAACTCCTGGTGTACTTACAAACTTTTCAATCCATCATTTTATGAGTACATAACCTATTTGTACTAGTGTAGAAGTTTGGTATCATTTCGGGCATTATTAGTGGGGTAACGTACAAGATACACTCTTGGATCCATTAGCGCCTGCACTAAGCTATTCAGCTGATAACGCTAACTCTCCCAATGTTCGACCCAGGTGAAAAAAGTTTTGGGGGGGGTTGTTTGGTTTGAGGTCATGGTGCAAATGACCCTAGGGTGAAATTACTCCGAACCATCACTTTAAGGGTGTTACGATTTTGATTCGAAATCGACCGAAATTAAGTCATAATCTCGAATTTCGAATAAAAAAATGGACTCGTCGACGTTGCCAAGCCCCCATGTCACATCCGGTCGGCTTGCCAAGTGGAAAAAAAAAACTAGAAAAAAACACACACATGTAGCGTAGCCCATTTCCTGATTGATTCTACCATCACTCCAGTGGAGGCCCTAATGAGCTAGATTACTACACACACAGTAGCAGAAGAAGACCAGCTACACACACACACACACACACACACACACACACACACACACACACACACACACACACACACACACACACACAACGGAGCATACACCGATCGCACTCAGCTTGAGCGAAGCGCTGCCAGGTAAAAACACGTACAGGAGTGAGTCGGTTCATTCTCCCGGTTCAGTGACACTACTCGGGTGATTTAACGGCTCTTCGGTCAGTTCGTCAACACTAGCGTTGAAGTGCTGCGAGTCAGTCAACCTCCTCTAACTTAGCTACAGCCAATCAAAAGATAGCATGGCAACTGCAGATGTAGGAGACCCATCAACAGAACTCTTCTTTCACTGAAGTCGCCGGTGTGGAAGTATTTTGGATTTCCAGTGATGTTGACAACGTTGGCGTTGTCGACAAAAAAAAAAGCCCCCTTCTGCTTTTTTCACATATCACACCCTGTGTGTGTGTGTGTGTGTGTGTGTGTGTGTGTGTGTGTGTGTGTGTATATATATATATATATATATATATATATATATATCAAGTTGCACGCTGCAACTTTTCTTTGCAACGTTCTAAAACGTTTTCTTCTTGTCGCAAATCTTTCGTTTAAGATATAGTGCATTTGTTTTCTGTAGTCTGTGTAGTTGGTCCGTAGACCATACTTGTTTATACCACTTGTACACTGAGTTTTTGCTACCCCATAAAGCATTCCCCCCTCTCACTGACATTACCACAGGACTTGAAAACAGATGCAGCCATAAAGGCATTTATTAGGAAGGCCTTAGTCCTCGCTTTAATGTGAGGGTTGCACCTGCTAGCCTGCCAGCCTAATATGATCCCTCCTCTGCTTTGTGGGAGAGGGCTCCTGGTGTTTTAACACCTTCTGGGAGTCCCAGGTGCATGCTCCAGCACTTGGCCCAATTTTTCTTCTCCATGTTATTTTTTTCGCTTTCATTTGAAGACAGCAGAGTTCAGCAAGAACGTGGTACAGAGAAAGAGAGAAACTACTATTCACACAGGTCCTGATTCAGAACATGACGAAATGCTTCTCGGTTGCATTTTTTTCTTTCTCTACTGCCAGTTGATACGGTGCAATGTGGTTGTGTTTTCTTCTAAAGAACAAGTATCAGCATTTGTATCATCCACAACACTCTAAAGCCGAGTTTCGAGAGGCTGCAATGTACACAAAAACCAAGTTTTAACTTTAACCCTAAGTATGAAATGGGATAGAGCTAAATGTTGGAGCTACACATTTTAAGTTTGCCTTGACTGTGGAATGAGAGTGAAACTCATGGATTCAAATTGGATGAGTTCATCCTTATGGAGGGGGGGGGGCAAGAATTATACTTCGCCCATTTTATAGCAATATACCTTTTATGAATATGAGGTTTCTTTGGTACTGTACGAGTGTAAATGTTTAGTTTAGTCAGTGTTGTAGTAATCGTGTGAGAACAATTTTTGAAGATCTCGGTCTCGTCTTGGAATTGACCGGTATGGCTCTGTTCTGGGGCCTCCCTGCACTTCCACGTGCATACGTGAAGAAAAAAGGAAAAAGTAAAGATAGCACGTCTCAAGTTCCCAAGTTAAGGAGGACAAAATACTGTCATTTCACTTATTTATTTAGGCTCACATAACAATAAATCTGCGTTTTGGCACGAAGCCTTCTTCAGAGCGTTTGAAATAACCAGGTTCTACTCAGTGAAATACATACAAAGGCAGAGTCACAGTATGTTGTCCTCGGGAACTTGGGAACGTGAGATGCGCTACCTTTTCTTCACTTTTTGGCACATGTCGATTTGGATTTTTGGGTTTTGCACTCCACTGAAAATCTCCATTGCTGAAGCGCAACCTCCATTTTTCAACTCATGTTGCTTGTTTGTAAATGTGATCTCCTACCCAAAGCTCATGACCACAGTACCAGACTACATAGATCTAGTGGTAATTGAGAACTTTGCGTACTGGACAGCTCGGTGATATGACAGCAACCGCATGGCATGTTAACGGCATGTCACGGCACCAACGCTCATGTCATTACAAAAGTGTTTTACGGGTATTATAATAATGTGCATGGATGTTGTTAATTAATAGGCGGCGGAGCCGAAGGAGCATGCGGATGAGGGAAGGGGTGTTAGATAAAAGTTTAATAATAACTGTTATAGTGGAAACTACGAGCTCACGGCTGTGGTTTAAGGACCGCATTTAACTAATGATCTTTCTGCAAAGTAAACAATGCTGTTACCATTTTATGGGTCTGACTCATAGCTTACTTTAAAAGCTTTCACTGTGCACTTGAATTCATAACTTCAGAAGGGGCCATCTTGGGTAATTCAATGCTCATTATCTTTCACCACTGATTAAGGACAGTACACGTTTCTGTGGACAGACAAACTGGATTAGACTTGCCCGGTCTGATCTACGAGAGACCCGCGGTGTGCTGAAGGGGTTCCTGGAAAATGTGATCCGTGATGCCGTCACCTAGTCTCACATTGACAGACCTTCGTCCACAGTGCTGCAGAGCAGGGTCTGGCACAGAACAATCCAGGATGGGAGAAAAACTCTAGTTCATTAGCATTTCTTTGAACCAATCACAATCGTCAGGGGCGGCGCTAAGCATTGGACGAAGCCCCGGTCCCTCTGCTAAATAGCCTCGGGAAGGAACTTGTTTTGGTGGAACATGTGTACGTTCAAAAGTTGTTTTAGTCGTGCAACAGAAAACTCAGATTGGACAGATAGTCTAGCTAGCTGTCTGGATTTACCCTGCAGAGATCTGAGGAGCAGTTAACCATAGAAATCCACCGGAATTAAAAATACCAACACAAAGAAAGCGCATGGCAACGGAAATCTGGCCTAAATGAATGAAATCCATCAGAATTTCAGCAGCAACAGAGCAATCCCGGAAGTGGAACGTGGTGGATATAGACTAATGACACATTAACGTTGCAAACTGTGAACAGCCACAAGGAATGTGTTTAATTTCACTTCACCAGTTAACAAAACAAGTAATGCTGAGTAATGCTTGGATTATATTATAGACTTTAAAATCAAGTGAACTCAAGCCTGCAGGCAATGGACTAGAGTCTGCTGCTACACTCACACGGCATTATCTTGGCGATGCACTTAATCTGTCAGTGCTCTGCTCACTCTTTGCTGTCGGGCCTTAAGTCACACTGCTCACCTGAAAGCTATGCTGACACTTTAACGTTGTGAAATGGTTGCGGTTTTGGTTATGTTTAGGCACAAAAACTACTTAGTTAAAAGATTGTGGTTTGGGTGAAAATCAGACGTTACTTCACTTCCTGAAGCCTACGCACTTGACACTGAACTTGTCTTTTGTTAAGTAAAAAAACTAAACTTAAAATTTTTTCTTTAACATTTGTGTCGTTTTCCCGTAGACCATGAACTTGTCCTTCCAGGTCAAAATAGTTTTCTACCTTTTTTTTTTTTGTTGTTGCTTTTTTCGACGTTTTTGTTGCTTTTGGCGCTTTAAAAAAAAAAAGTCACTTTTTTCATTGACATTAGCCCTAATTTTTTTTTTTATTTTGACTAACAGTTAAGGTCAAAGGATGTTGATGGATGATCACAGACTGGTTTACGTCAAAGTTTAGTCCAGATACTGTTTTAAAACCATTTAAAAAATTAATGAAAACCACCAAAAGTCAATGGAGTAATCATTCATTTTTACCTGCGAAGAACGTTGATTAGGTCAGTGGTTCCCAACCTGGGCTCCGGGCACCCTTCAGGAAAGAAACGGACATAAAAAAACTTAGAAAGCGGGTCAGATTTGACCCGAGGACAACACAAGGGTCAAACCAAGAGGGCCATCTAGTGGGCTCAGAAAATTAGGCTTTATTTGGCCATCTCTCTATGTATGTTCTCAGTCTACTTTCCTCCAGGGGCCGTGGTATTGTCACTCCCTGCTCTAATTGCTGCTTGAACAAACTACCTCTGGGAGCTTTTTTCGGGAAGGACAGTATCCATTATTCATGTAGCATTCCATAAGCCCTGCCTCGACCCAAGAATCCACCTGTAGGTTCTGTGTCTACTTTCCTCTAGGGGGTTGGGGGGGGGCGGTTATTATTGTCACTCCTTGCTGTGCTGATCTGGCGGTTTCCTTGTAGGGGGGTGATGGGGTCAGAGAATATCAATGCTGTACATTCACTTAATAATCCATTCCACAGAGGTTGGCTGACTGAACCGCATTAGTTTTTCTTATTATTTCTCAGTTATAATGCCAAATAAATTCAAGTAGAAACAACCATCAGGTAGTGAAAGAATTGCACACTTTGGAGAGATACAACCTATACTTCTATTTTCTTTTCTTTTAATTAATTTAGTGTCTTTCTATTTTAATTGGATTATGCATTGGAGGGTGCCCAGATTAAGCCCCTGTGAGTTTTTTTTTGCATCTCTCCATCACAAACTAAACTGTGTGTAGTCTGTCTCTCAAAGGGACACATTGGTTCTATTGAAGTAGTTAGGTTAAGGTTTCCCTTTTCAATGTCACTATTTTCTTCTTTCTCAAAAAGAAAGACAAATTAAAATATAAATGTGGGACCCACCCTTACTTATCCAATAAAAAAAGTCAGACTACCCTCCCTTCAGCAAAAGGAAATATTACATAATCCTCCCCCTTTTCTGACACCCGTACAGTACGTTTTCATTATTAAATGGGCAATCACTTTACTTAATGGGGTGGCAGTAGATCAGTGGGAGTTATGCTGGGAACTGGAGGGTCACGGTTCAAATCCCCATATGGACCAATGTATGATGGTGGACTGGTAGCTGGAGAGGTGCCAGTTCACCGCCTGGGCATTGCCAAGATGCTATTGAGCAAGGCACCGAACCCCCAACTGCTCGGGGCGCCTGTCATCGACAGCTGCAGCCCACTCTGACATCCAGGGGTGTCGGACTGGGGGGTAAAGGGGACTGAGTACAATAAATTATTGTTATTATTATTATTAATAAAGATGAACACATTCATGTGCATACAAGTATCTGAGCATTTGCTGTACACTTACACTTGGTGAAAGAGTTTTAATCCATAGACAAAATGTGTTTGACGAACAAGAAAAAAATCAACAACTCAGGAAGTCATTTTTTAAATATCACACCAACATGTATAAATATGCATTAGCATTTATGAGCCAGGGCTGTAGTCAAGACCACCTTTGTCGAGTCCATGACCAGGACTCGCTAGTTAGCAGGGCACGCAGATGTGCAAAGATAATCTAGTGTGTGATTGGCTATCAGGTGGCTGGTGTTTCACTTTCCCTCCACTATTATTATAAACATAATAAAGACACCTGGACTCGGTCAAGTGGCAGAGACCGACACAGGTCCAAGTCCAAATACCAGCAAGTCTGAGACAAGCCGAGACCATAGAAAACTGTTGAGTCCGGACATGAGTACTACAGCCCTTTTGTGAGCCAAAGGGCACATGTGGAACTACATTTTCGGACACCACAGACATCAACACACACCTATAACGCACACGGTAGTTTAAATCTCACTGTTGGTATCATGTACAGGACTCCTCTTAATCCGATTCCCATTGTGATGAGGTTTTTTTTCTTCTCCTAAATATTCTCAGTCCAGATTCCATTATATGGTGATATAATATCATCTAGTGGCTAAGATGAAGTAATGCAGCCATCACTGACACAGCTTCGCCATGACTCCTATGGCATATTGTTTTTCTTAATCACTGACAGTAAAAGCAAAACCTCATCTGAGAAGAAAACTGATATTCACACTTTTTTTCCACATGTTGCTGAGTGTTTTTCTACAAAACTCTCAACACATATTTATATCAAAAACAGAAAAAAGGTCCAAGGTACTCTTCTTGCAAGCATTTATTTAAATGCAATGGTGTAACTTTGGGTTCCACATTGGGGGGAGTTGAGATCTCCACCTATCTAGCGAAAAAAGTTTGTTTCAACATCACGTGGGACAAATTATAACCGGTTGTCTGGTGGTCGTCCCCAGGAAAGTTTGAGCATCAAAAGCTTCATTTCCTGCATGCTAGTGAATTTTTCTGCAGCTGTTTGTGCCTTTTCTGCATGCAAATGTCTTAATTCATGTAAATATTATGAATATGCTGTATTGTTCAAAACCTTCTGCAGATTCAAAACATGAGACGTATTTCGGTATATTTTTTTTAAGGAATTATGCACATCTTAGCTATCGTAGATCAAGATCAGGTGCTCACCACCGTAATCAATGAGAGCACGTACAGGTGTGCCTGATTAGCTCCTCTCAGATGGGAGGGGTTGTAGACCCCTAAGTACTTAGTTACATTGCACCACTGAATGGAATTGGGACACACCTTTTTTTTAGGGTTGAATGTGTGCTGTAGTGTTCCATTTGTACCACTAGGAGGCAGTCTAGTCTAGTATAAACTAAACTCAATTTAGCTTTTACCAACATCCACACAGCAGACATTTCCAAATCATCTGTAATAGACCTTTTTCACGGCAGACATGTTGACATGTCATAGTAGGAAAAGCACAGGTGTATTCAAAACCGTTAATGATGGCTGCATTCCAGGTCCTGGTATTGTGCATGCTGACTCACTGAAATAGCTTACTGGGCCACTTGATGGAATTGAGTCCAAATGTCTGCTGTGAAAAAGGTCCATAGAAAATAGCCAAACTCTCCTGCTGCTCTTTGGTTGCACTTAATGTGAACTTTTTATAAAAGCAATCCCATTCTCAGTAATCATTTATATATTTTAAAGTGGAATCAGGTAAAAGTGTAAAATATATAAAGCATGTTAAGCCAGTTACACACTGAAGTGAACCATAAGATCAACAAATCATGATTTCCATCAAACTTTCACTTTTTCACACACATGTGCCACACATTCAATGACAACATGCATTTACAAATAAGGTATACTTACATTTTATTTTAAAATCATTAAAATGTGGCTTTTAACTTTTTAATATCACTATGATATAGTGCTAAAATACTTTTTCAGCTACATACAGTCTATTCAAAAAATATAAAGGCATGGTTACCGTAGGAAATATGATTTTTTTTAAATAGCACTGTTTTGCAATATTTTGTGCATCCCTATTTTGCAATTAATCCGCGGTGTGTGCCGAACAGATTAGGGATCAACTACGGTCTGCGTTACTTGATGGTTTCCCCGCCACTGTAAGGTTTAGGAGCAGCACCCTAAGCAGAATGAATGTAACTACTTTTCTCAGATCTAATGATTGTAGTTGGACTTGGACAGCTTAAGTTTTGTCTTTAGGCTTTTTGAGTGTTATTTATGTATTATCTGCTGTAGTTCGTCCAATGGTTTAGACACAGATATGGTGATAACGGTCCAAAATGATGTGAAAACTACCAAAAAGAGATACAAAAACCCACAAAGAGACAAAGGGAAATTTCCTTTTTTTTAAATTGAAAAACGTTTCATCCAATAAAATAGGACATAAAGATAACCATTTTAAAAGAGAAAAGACGGACACACACAACATCTTTAATAGCCTCGCATTGCCACATCCTCCTCCACAGCGCTGTTGAGGAAGGTCTGGCTAGTCCACACATAAAAGTTCCTGGATAGGAGAAAAACGTTTTATTGGCATTTCTTTAAACCAATCACAATCGACTTGTAATAGAAGGAAAATGTTGTCCTTGTTCCATCAAATGGGGTCATATTTACCTTTCAACAACTTCCAAGCTGTCTTATTGACGCAAAGTATATTGTTTATTTAAATTGTACAAACAGAAAATGGTATGATGTTGTCATTTCAGGAGTACTTAGGGGTAGAGCTACTTGTGAACTGCAGCTGATAACAGTTGGATGGCTTCATCATACCGTGACTTCCAGCATGCACTGGGGTGGTTTGTGAATCGGTCAGGATGTAGTACCTCTAAAGCGTGATTTATGCTTCTGCGTTAAATCTACAGTGTGGCTATGTACGTAGGTACGTGGAGATACCGACCCTACGCCGTAGCCGGACGTGCACCTAATGTCGCGGCAATGCACGTCGCCTGGCTGTGGCTTGGTAGCGTTGCATTTCCCCATACTCATTTCCTGGTTCTCCTTCTCCACTTCCCACACACACACACACACACACACACAGGCCCTGATATTCTCTTAAAGAGAATCGACACATAGCCTGACCAGCCAGACCCACATCCAGATGTAGGGTCTGGGAACTCACCATTGACGGAGCTCAATCTGAGGGGCGGGATAAACGGTTGTCTTTCAAATTCCCTCTGCACGTAATAGGATAGCTCTACAACCAAGCAGAGCAACGAAGAAGGTAGCGGAGCTAGTTGATAGATTAAACTTTTGTCGTATCCGGTCGGCAAAACTCCAAACACATCTTCCTTTTTTAAGAATGATTTCTGTGCCATTCTTTGTTCTTTTATCAAAGAAAAGCTTAACTCCAAGTCTTCCAGAAGATTGCTGTTCCCAGCAGCAGCAGCCATAAGCCCCGCCCACCGACTATACACGATGTGATTGGCCTGACTAGAGTTTGGTTTCTCCAGCTCGCAAGCCAACGGGGATGCCTAGACCCCCCTGGCTGCAAATTAAATTTGCTGCCGCTAGGGTGCGTCTAGATTTCTAGGCTAATCGACGCACACACCAACGCACAAGTATAAACTTCAGGCCACTTACGTAGGCTATGGCGAAAGCTCTGCGTAGCGTCCCTGCAGAACCATAAATCATGCTTAAGTCTGAGGTCATGGTTCTCTGCCGGAGAACGGTGGATTGCTCCATCCGGGTTGGGAGTGAGTTATTGCCCCAAGCGAAGGAGTTCAAGTATCTTTGGATCTTGTTCACAATTGAGGGTAAAATGGAGGGTGAGATGGGCAGGCGGTGTAGTGCGGCATCAGTAGTGATGCAGACTTTGTACCGGAACGTACCGGAGCCAAAACTCTTGTATTACCAGTCCATCTACGTTGCGACCCTCACCTGTGGTCATGAGCTGACGGTGATTGAAATAATTCAGTTTTTACTTCATAGGCTGGCTGGGCTCAGCCTGAGATATATAGGGTGAGGAGCTCATACATCCAGAGGGAGCTGAGAGTAGAGCCACTGCTCCTTTTGTGTTGAAAGGGGGCAGTTATGTAAGTTTGAGCATTTGATCAGGATGCCTTCTGGTTGCCTCCGATTAGAGGATTTCCTGGCATGTCTAATTGGTAGGGTTGGGTACTGAAACCCGGTTCCACTATGGATGGTTCCTACGCAACCTGGTAGGAATCGGACCGGATTAGAACGCAAATTTCGGTTCCTCATTTCGGTTCCACTTAATGTGTCGACTGAAATATTTTCCCTCTGTCGCTCCGAAATGGACGTAAAAATATCACCCTTTCTCTGTAGTCTAGCGTTAGCTAGCTACCATAAATGTAGGCTACTTTTAAAATGCCATATTTTCCCTCTGGGTTCACCAAAACGGACGTAAAAGCATATTTACCATTCACTGCATGTGATCGCTAGTAAACATATTACATATTTGATGTCATTTTTCAGTTTTTCAAGAATCGGTTTAGGAATCGGAATCGTTTTAAAAGTACCAGTTCGGCATTGGAATCGTAAAAATCCAAGCGATACCCAACCCTACTAATTGGTAGAAGGGGAGAGGGATGTCTGAAATACTTTGCCTAGCCTCCTGCCTCCGTGACCCGGCTCCGGAGAAGCAGATAGATAGATGGATGGATGGATGGATGGATGGATGGATGGATATAATAAGGCTTCAAGTGAGAGTTTCTGGTTGTATTTGCTTGATTGGCCGGTTTCTCAGACTGTTACACTGAGCCATGTGGCTGCCGCTTGCGTTAGAGTTACAACCAGGCTTCGGCCACATTTCTCACATTTACATTTTCTGCTTCCATGATGGCGAAGGCTTTAAAAAAAAGCTGCATAGAGTCTATGTCTGTGACCCAGATTACGAGATTGGCTATTTCGTGTCCATCTGCTACAAATGGACGGCCAGTCTCCTGGCATTGGCATTTCAGTACTTATGTCTTGGTTGACTGAGCTGGATATCCATTTTGACTCAGTTTCAAACACGCTGCTGAAAAGCTTCCAGTTCAAACTAGTAATGTAGGATCGTTGGAACCATTGGTGGCTTCACTTGGTGTCTGACAACTATAAAGGCCCTTTAAACTGGTTGCCTAAAAGCTGCTGTTGGATTGAAGGCTTGGATCCTGCAGCATCACCCAGCTTTCTCCAAACCACCTGGGAGGGAGAAACAACACAGTGTCAGACAATAACATCCGAAAGTGTGACAGTCAGTAATTTGTATCTCTGCTGTTCCACGTACATATCATGTAATTGTACTATGTTTGTGTATATAGGATGTATCTACTTATGCTATAGATATGGATTTATTTTACTGAGCATCTTTGGCAAAAATGAGAACAAAAAATCCTTTGGGATGAATTACATTTTATTACAAATCTATTTTTACTGGTGGAGTCTGTTTGATGCTGCAGGCTAAATTTCTCATACAGGACAAGAAAGACTGTGGTGTGTGGGCAAGCTTTGTTCAAATCCAGATAACTTAACTTAAATTCTGGTTTGGATCCCAACTTTTCTAATACATCAGACTGACATTTTGGGATAGTGATCTACAAAAAAAAAAGAAATGGAGTCTTGGGTTTTAATATTTCACTCATCACATTCCTGCAATGAAGTACACATTTAACTTACAATTTTATTCATCTTATCTACTGTTTAATAGTGTTATTGCAGCATATTGTATATAACTTGGTTAAGTGGCTCAAAGCCTTCATTACGGTTTGTGTTAGAGGGTATGCAAGTAAAATAAACTGTCAACCCTACACCCTGCATTTGATGTAGGGTGTTTGGATCACTGTCTCACTCTTGACAAACTACACATTTGACTTGGAAGTGGACCAAAACCTGCATTTCTAGAAATCGGAGATTGTAAAATATTTATCAATCCATGTTTGACATTGACATGTGTGTGGTAGTGACATTTATAGACTTGTGTGTAGGTGCATTCTGTCAGTTTATTTTTAGCTTTTAATTGAAAAAAAGAAAGCCCAGATTGGAACCTACGTTACACATCTCTCTAACAATGGCCTTCTCTTTGTCATTAAGATCGTCATCATATTCCTGTGAGCACTGCCTGTCCAGCTTCTCATGGACATCCAGCACCTACACACACACACGCACACACACACACACACAACCAAACAAAATAGCATCATGTACATTTCCTTTAAATATTCCTCCTGCGAGGACTCCTTTCTTCGAATAAGGCTGCCACTGAAAATGTCATTTGAAACACCTTGTTGTGTTGTACTCTCCTAACCATTCAAGCAGTTGATGTCTTTTTATCAAAACCATACTTCAGTAGGATGTACATATGTTTAGTAGATGGAGCATTTTATGGATAGTAGAAAATGCTGAAAGTGATGCTTCTTTTATTTATAATTCGCCTAAAGGCCAATTTATGGTTCTGCGTTAAATCGACGCGGTGGGTACGTACATACAGTAGGTACGTGGAGATACCGACCCTACACCGTAGCCTGACGTGCACCTCTCAAAAAACATAACCATAAACAACATGAAATCAAGGAGAGGGTTAACTTTTTCTGCTACCGATTTCCCACCTTGGTCAGAAAGCTCAGGGGAGACACTTTGTTTCTCTCACTATGCCTCCAGAGTCTGTACTCGCTCCGAAGATAAGCTCTACGTGGAGCCTCCGCACAACGATAAATCCTGCTTAAGTACAGTATGTGCCTGGTTTGATTTAGCCTAAGTTACCTGGTAACTAGTAGCCCGGATGCCAGTCGAACTTAGCCCCGCCCACAACATTTGAGGTCGGGAAGTTCGGTCTGGACTTGATCCGTTGTTGAGCAACTATGCTCAAATCACAGCTGTTCGGGCCAATCAAATTGTCAGGGCGGGCTTTATACGATGATGGACAGATGATCAACAGTAACGTAATCAAACACGTCATCAAAGAGCACTTGGGTTGAATTAATTTACATTCTTGAACAGAGAACTTGTTTGTATATGGGTTCACCTTTACTATTTCTCTCCAAAATGATGATTGTGTTGGTAAGTGTATCCTTAAATTCTTTTTACAATACCGGCAAAGATCGTTTACACTCATCATCTTCTTCTACTTCTTCCAGCGTGCGTGCAGTTGAGTTCTGTTGACAACTATGCGTCGCTCAACATACGTCCCATACTCCGTTGCTCTGATTGGTTGTAGGTCTATCCAATTGAGTGCAGAGGCATTTTCTTTCCTGGTTCGCTTGAAACACACCCCATAATCACAGCCCAATGGAGCAGTATCAGACTCATACTCGGACTACAATCTGAGAATGACTACGTCAGGCTGGGTAACTAGCAGACATCTACACAGCCTCAAACTGCTCAAAACAGGCTGGTCTGTGACCTACCTTCATTGCGTGGACTATAGCTTCTGGTTTCAGCCGGGGGGGGAGGTAGAGCTCTGTGGAGAAGGGCTCACTGCTGGAGGTTTGAGCATCGCCCTGGGGAGACAGATGGCATCCTCTGATCACAATCATTATAATTGACCGAGCAGACCAGCAGCAATGAATGGAATGTAGAAACACACTGTAGCAACAACCAGCATTACGGAAATGGAAAAAAACAGAGAGATAACTCAATAGAAGACAGGAAGAGGAACAACAGGAGAGGCTATGAGAGGAGGCAGCGGCACTGCTGAGGCAGGTACCATGGCGACAGGAGGTGCAGTAGACCTGCTGTGTGTGCAGGAAAGCAGAAGTGGATCAATCTGCCAGTCGGATAGACTTATCAATAGGTGAGATAGGATGTCCTGCAGCTGCTGCGCTGTAGTGCGTTCACACTTTCCATATTTGAATCATGTCAGTGTAGCTGGCAGCAATGATACCTTAACTTGGATAATGACACAAACATGCTTTTGATAGCACTTCTCTGCCAGTGTGTTTTTTTTCTTTTCTTCATCTTTTATCCTCATTTCAAATTAATTCTGGTGCAACCATATGATCTCAAAACAAGTCGATTCAGTCCCACACTCTTAAAAAAGCAACCACACTGTGGTTGAACTGATGTCATATGTGACAGAAATCATCTGATTAGGACAGTGTATAAGCCACTGTGAGGAACCACACAGCGGTTTCCCACTGATTCACTGCTACTGAAGCAAGTCTAATCAGAAGGTGAACAATCTGACTTGGTTTAAAAGATGGCTCAGAAAGAAAAGTCAGCACCATTTAAAGGAATAGCTCAACATTTTGGGAAGCATGCTTATTCCCCTTTCTTGATGGGAGTAACGTGTCCATTGAAACAGGGAAAAAAGCTAGCCTGGCACCTATCAACACTTTATGGGCTCTATTTTAACAATCTTAGCGCACTGCGTGAAGCGCCTGGCGCAGGTGCGTTTAGGACGCGTCCACATCCACTTTTGCTAGTTTGACGGCGGAAAAAAGGGTCCGTGTGCCGGGCGCATGGTTCAAAAGGGCTGTACTTGGTGTCTTCATTAAATCATAGGTGTGTTTTGGGCGTAACATGCAATAAACCAATCAGTGTCTCCCAATCTCCCATTCCCTTTAAAAGCCAGGGACGTTTGGACCTTGGCGCATTGCTATTATGATGGCGGATTTGCACCGTAATAACTTGTGTGCTGCTGCACGTCCCTGTGTGTAAAAAGCATAGTGTGCGCGCGCTGTGCATAAGCCTAGGCACATTTAACTAATGCGCTGTTAAAATAACAATGAAATTTTAGACCAGGTTGTTGTTGGTCAATGGCACGATCACTTCCCGCTGCCTCAAGATAGCAATACACCATGGATTCACCTGATCACAACTCCCTGTAAGACCAGTACACCCATGGGCGCAAAGATGGGCGCAGGTGCATTTGCTATTTAAACGACGCGGGCGCTGGATGGGAAATTGACAACTGTGTCGGTCTTAAACTAGCAAAGACACTTGCGTCGGGCTTTGCGCTGCGCTGGGTGCAAGATAGGGCCCTATATCTTGTTTGTTTAATCTGTACAAAAACTGAAGTAAAACAACAAGCTACTTTATGTGTGGGACTATAACCTGGTCAGCCGCAGTGACCGAGGTTGCCAAGCAACAGTGAAGTGTTAATCAATGAGATTTAGAGATGCTGGTCACTGTTTTTTGGTTTGTTATCTTTAGACGGGTTGGCTGCTTCTACCTGTTTCCAGCTTTTATGCTAAACTAGGCTAATTGTCTGCTGGGTGTAGCTGCATATTTAAAACATGTCGTCTAACTCGAGAAGAAAGCAAACAACTAAAAAAAAACATATATATATATATATAGATATATATATATATCTATATATATATATATATATATATATATATATATAGATATATATATATAGATATATATATATCTATATATATATACACACAGAAATGTGGGGTAGTGACAAGCAACAGATGTTGTTTGTCAATGTAAAAGAATACGTACATTGTTCATGTTGTCCTGGAATTGTGAGAGCTGGGTTTCCAAATGATAAAAAGACAAACCCTTCCTCAGTGTCTTTACTTCCCCTCCGTTTGTCTGGGGTGGAGGGAGAGAAAGAGAGAGAGACTCTTAAAACGTGATGGCTGAAATAACATTTTAAATCAAGAGTATAGTCACCCCTGATTTAATGGAAATACAAGATAATCATTAATCATTTAGGCAGATCGGGTATACATGTTTGCTTAAAGGCAGTGGTTACAGTTAACTGGGGAAACTGGAAGGGTGGACATTACTTTGTCCTGCCTTCATGTATGAAAGGTGCTATACAAATGAAGTTACTATTATTATTATCAGTGTCAGTGAAAGCCACTGATGTATGAAGTGATAAGAGCATCCATTGATAGTGGCAGTAGTCACCTGAGACAGCAGCTGGTTGTTTTCATCTTCCAGCATTCTCATCTTGTTCTCCAGCTGTCTGATGTAGCTGTCTAATTCATCTGAATCAGAAAAGAAAGTGTATGAATGTCACAAAGAACTTCAATGACCATTTTCAATACAACAGTTTTTATTTATAATCCACAAAGAAATGCACACAGCTTGTTTTGCAGAAACCGTGCCTCTAAACGAGCTGTAAGGATTTTTGTAGGGTTGTGATGTCACAACTACACTATATATATAGGTAGTAAGTGCTGCTACAGTGAGCAGACTGGGCTTTTTTCGAGATGGGGGGTTAAAGGACAATTGCGGTGCAAAATGAACCTAGGGGTTAATAACATGTGTACCGATTTGACCGTTCTCTGGCACATGTTTTCATGCTAATCGAATGTGTGTTTAGCTAGAAACAAGCTAGCGTGAACCGGTGATTAGCTGCTAACCCTGCCTTTCAGGGCAGAGGGTAATTCGCTATTTCTACACCACTAACAAGGCTCAAAATAGCACCACACTTCAACGGTAGCATAATGAGGGTCCCTACATGTAAACCGAAGCATTGATAACTTTGTAAGTGTACAGACAGTTTATTGAAAAGATAGATTATAAAGAGAGTGGCGTTCAGTTTTACATGCAGGCGCCATCTTGGAACACATGGTATAAAATAGCAATTAATGGTGCGTTCTTTTTGTCTTTTTGAGTCGTTTTGCGGAGTTACGAACCGGAAGTTGCAAAAAGAACGCCCCCGAGGTCGTATATACGACTCCTCAGGTCATCTGAACTCAGAGGACCCCGAGTTCACTTTCAAAGATGGCTACGTCGTGCATCACACATAGTACACATTGTGGTTTTCTACAATTTTAAGCACTTTTGTCTTTGTTGTAACCAAATGAAGAAGTCCTACACATAGAGCTGTATACTGCTACCTATAGGCATGTCACTACAGTCTGATTAGAGTTAAATACCGCCTGATTAGTTATTTTGTATCTTGTGCAGCTGAAATTGGCTAGAGACGCTCGGTTGCTATATGAAAACAACGGCTTTAAGCCGAGTCTTGAGCAGAAAGCAGAGCAGTAGCCTAACGTTAACGTTAATCAAAACGTAATTTTCATGTATCAAACTGTGAAATATATTTGTGTTATATGTCAATAACCCCAGTTCGCTCTAGCTTGTTTCAAGCTAAATACACATTTGATTAGCATTAAAACATGTCTCAGAGTACGGTCGACTCTCGACTTTCAGACAGAGGATGAATGCAGGTATTCAGACAGGCAGTATTAGAAAAATAATGTGTTTTTTTTAACGTTAAAGCATGCAAACACATTCTGATAAACATAAAATACAAGTATAAACCTGAAAATAAGCATAACATGGGACCTTTAATAAAGTATCTCAAATAATATAACATTTTTTTAATAGTTTAGACATTTAAAGCTATAATGCTTAGTTTCTGTCGCCCCTATGAGGAATTCTAAGTGATGACAAAACTGTCGGGGCATCCACATGATACAGCCTTACGTGATCGCGCGCGTGCCCCCACCCCTCCTCCACGCAGTTGCTAGTAGCCAAGGAGGACACTGAGGATTAAAAAAAAACACAATGGACTCTTCAGAAGAGGTCATTATCTTCACTCGAGCCTCTACGCGGGGAAAGTCACCGGACGCCACAATCTTCCGATGTTTAGCAGTCCACACAAGCTTATCCCCATATACTGCTGAGAATTCCTTTGATTTTGCCAACTATATCCTGGTTAAGCCGCTTAATCCTAAAATAGCCCTTTTTGTAGTCTTTCATTCCCAAACCGATATCTGAATGTACTAGCTGCTTTCAGAACAGTATTAAACAACAAAGGGATTTATTTGGCACATATTTGAGTGTGTCACTGGACAATACAGTTTACAGGCTGGGTGTGGTTAAATATGAGGGGAAAAAAGCACACACACAAGACTAACTGCTACAGTAAGTATTCACATTCACACATCTAATACTTGAAAGCTGATCTCATGGAAAGTTTGTAGTTATTTAAACAACACGGCTAAAGGTTTACAGCCACAAAGCCACCAATCACCAAAGTCAGCGTGCCAACAGCTGATGTTTAGAAGGTGTCAGAATGTTAACACAAAGCTGTCAAATTCACGTGACGCTTCAGAGGAAAGGACATCACATCCCTCTAAATACACATTTCATTGTTTCCTCTAACCCATGATTTCCTTGCGTCCCTCCCATGCTTCCTCAGTGGGACAGACTAAGACGCAGTGAAAGGAAAGCAAGAGAAGAAAACGTGGATGCAATTTAAGGACCGGAGACACACCCTTAGTGTTCTGTTGTTGTTCTCTTCTTTCGGTGTAAGATTGTCGCCTCCTTTGTCTGGCCCCCAGTGTTATTTTTCCTGGAGTGTAGTTTCCTCTGGTGATTTGTCTTGCTATTGTTTCTGGAATTCCTTTTGTTGCCTGCCTGTTTTACGATTCAGCTTTTTGATATTAAAGCTGGCTTTTATTCTCTCAACCTGCCTACTGGTCTCCTGCATTTGGGTCCAAACCTGCTCAACCCTGACAGTATTTGGTCATAAACCAAAGTTCTGTCAGGTCCATTAAAGTCAAGAACAACACAGACAATAAAAATGCTTTAGGACATTTTATTGAATAAATTACTAATTAAATTTGGCAGTATGGCTCTGTTCAGAGGAGTCCCCTGACTCTCTGCTCTTTCATGGTGCTCATGACAGCAGGGGACAGCAGCAGCAGCATTAGGAGACGCTCACACAGTTTAAGACTGGGAGAGCTAAACTATTCCCCTATATGAACAGAGCGGCAACGATGACATAGAAGCCTATGCCACGTTATACACGACAAGGTGGAGCTGGGGAGGAGGTGGGTTGCATAAATGCGAGCAAGCATTTAGGAACAAACTAAAGCAGCTTTAAGTAGGGCACCTTGTTTGAGTGTAGCCATTTAGCAGCAAGGGGAGTTGACCAGCTGACGCAGCTCAGCTGATGCGAACGTGTTGTTGGCCAATAGCGGTTAGCAGCGTCTTGACTACTTGGCCTGCCAGAACTGACGCTGGACGCTCAATTTTTAGTCACAAATGGTGTCAACCTACTGGTGGTGCAAGAGGAAAACTCGGGGCATCACCAGTTTCATGAAATATTCATTCTCTGGAGATCATGAAAATCAGTGCAAAATCACAAAGAAAAGAATTCATGACATAGTGTAGTGCATAGTACATACTACATGTGTATATGTGTCTACACTGGAATCAATCACATGTTCAAATACCACACACAAGATAACACTCATCTGATGTACCATGTAGGGCAATTCCCCTGAACACCACAAACAACCATTCAGTCCTGTTTCCTCCATTTGAAAAGTACTTCGTAGTAAAAGTAGGTCTATTCGCTGATCTTGCCTTCCTCTTCTCATATTTAAATAACTGTGACCCGTTCTTTCCTTTTCCTACCACCTGTGGTTTGTTAGGATTTTGCTGTTAGCTGTTAAAGCAGCTCATGCTCTGGCTCGCAGCCATGTATCAGAGTCAGTGGGCCTTGGGTCCTCAGACAGGAAAGTCCAGGAATGATTTCAATTACACTGAATAAATACACACACACATACACACACACACACACACACACACACACGGTTGACTTATAGCTCATTTCAATGACGTATAGCCGAGCTGCAGTAGGTTAGTGGAGCTGCTAAATCAAACAGAGAACACATTGTTCCATACCTATCCTCTCATTCTGTAAGTCATTTGAACCTCCGACATGTTATTCAACCAGCATGAGGACTAGGACTGTGGTCTAGACCTACTCGATCTGTAAAGTGTCCTGAGATAACTTCTTGTTATGATTTGACACTACATCAAATTTAATTCAATGTCCATCAGATAGAAGTGCAATACTATGGAGTTTAAACAGTCTCATAAGCATTCACAAACAAATGTGAGTGTGTGTAAATAGCATAGTGTGCGTGCGCTGTGCACGAGCCTATGCGCATTTTACTAATTTGCTGTTAAAATAACAATGAGATGCTGCGTTATTGACTTTAGACCAGGTTTTTGTTGGTCAATGGCGCGATCACTTCCCGCTGCCTCAAGATAGCAATACGCCCAGAATTCACCTGAACACACCTCCCTGTAAGACCAGGGAGGGCGCAAAGATGGGCGCAGGTGCATTTGCTATTTAAACGACGTGGGCGCTGGACGGGAAACTGACAACTGCGTCGGTCTTAAACTAGCAAAGACACTTGCGTCGGGCTTTGCGCTGTGCTGGGTGCAAGATAAGGCCCGCAGAGTGATTTGTGTCTGTAAATGTGCAGCTATTCCGTGTGGCAGTGATTTGTATCTGTGCTTTAATTCATCACTTGTACAGTACATTATCATTTGTACATCAACTTAGCATTTTTCAATGGAGTATCTGTGGTCAGTGGTCAAAGTTGCCATAAACATGTAAGGTGTGACGTGGGAGCAGGGAATTCGGACCCAAATGCAGAGAGGAGGCAGGCAGGCAGAAGGTGGGCAAACCGAAGTATTTAATAATAACAAAAAAACGGCAGCACAAGGGCTGGAAAACACACAAACTCAAAAGCTGACGGTAGGAGCAAAACAGAACTCATGAACAGACAAACAGCAGGCATGGGGAAGGACACAAGACAATCTGACAAGAGACAAAGGGAACACAGAGGCTGAGACACAGGTGAGACAACAGGTGAAGCACATCAGGGGCGGGGCAGGACAATCACAAAGGAGGGAAAACACAGGAAGTAAAGTGGACAAGACAAGACAGAAAACCAACTATCAGAATAAAACAGGAAGCAGAACATAAACAGGGAAACACGACAAACAGACCACAATACACAAAAACACACAGAAACCAATAAGGCACAGAAAAGAACAAACAGGCAACAGAAACGGGGCAAAAGGCCTAACAAAACACTGAAACCATAACAGTAAGGTGTCTTGACTGATTCACAACGTCAACTCAAGCACTAAGTAAAATGAAAGAAAAAGTTCACTATTATAAGTTGCCAGTAGCTGCAAGCGGTAGCCTTTGAACGGCACAGTAAATTCCAGTATTTTTTCTCACTCTATAGTTAACTGTTCACTAGTAAAGATAAAAAGGCAGCAAAACAGCCTTTCAGTTTATTGTTATAGTTGACTTATATATGTAAACCTGCCACCGTAGAAACAGTGGTTCGAAACGAGCCACAGCTCGTGTAATAGGTATTAAAACAAAAAGCACTACACCCGTGATCAGGAGAATACAGAAAAAAGTGGTGAACCTTTAGTCCCGTCCAGAAGAGGGAGCTTGAGATCTGATATTGGCCAGGTACAGCAAGCAGAACAATTTTTCCTTAATCTTAGTGTAAAAGAGTGGTGTTTCCCTAGGAGATTTAACAGAAGGTAAGACAATGGCATCTGTCAGACCATGGCAAACACCGGATGCCGTCTTTTCAGGCTTTTTGCTATGGACGGTCCCACTACTTGTTAACTCAGCATCCTCAGAAGGTCAGCCATACAGCGTATGTCGCCATGTAGTTGCCTTGAACCGTGCCCGAGCACCATTGTCCCCCCCTCCCTAATCCCCGCTGACCTGCACTTACACCGCAATACAACAACGAGGGCCAAAGCACACTAACATTGTTACATTGCAGGACTCACAGACTACAATTCCTGTTCATCTATAAGGTAATGGACCAGACCGTCTAGAGATCAAACTGATGCGTACCATGCCCAAGTCCAACCGAACCGTGCCTTGGCCCAACTATTTCAAGCAGGTCTATTTTAGAGTACCTGGCACAGCATGGTGCGAAACTAGTCAAACTAGTCAAACGAACCGGACTTTAGGGTCAAACGAGATCTGGCATGGTTCAACTAGGCCAAGTGTGAGTACGCCCTAAAGCTCAAAGTTTACACACTGATCTCAGTTTGTGACACACCGTCTGGTACAGTAATGTCTGAGTGAGTCTGTTCTACGAGGACAAGTTCAGTTTAACCAGCCATCCGGTAATGTACAGGGTGATGCAGTCAAAGTCACTGGTACAGACAGTGCTGACCTCAGGGCAAATCTCATATATACACACACACACACACACACACAAGAGGGGACAATGCTGACGGAAAAAAGCAAAGGACAGAGGACATCCTTGAATTACAGTCAGTCAGCACACATCCAGTACACCCCTATGACTCTTCCTGTCTGTGTCCTTCCGTCCACAAGATTTCAAACGAATGGCTTATGGCATTTTAAGGCATCATTTAATCTTTTAGACTTAATTAACATGGATAAAGAATTTATATTTTCAGCAACAACCTGCTAAACATCCACATTAACAGCTGCTCACTACAACCACAGTCTTGTATTGGTGATTAAGGACACCTTGAAACTAGTTGTTGAGGGATGGGAGCATTATGGGAGGGTGGATGCAGCTGAACTTTGCTTCCCTGCCACGTATTTTCCCAGCTGGTCCTGGGACTCAAGCCAAAAACCCTTTGGTACGGTCCAGTATTTAACCTCTTCATGACCAGGATTCCTCTCTCTGTCTGTTACTAACTTAGATTTTTCTTCAGCTGAAAAAAATGTGATACCAATCCAGCAGATAAGATAGGTGCATCCCCGGTCATAAGTGTAGCAGACATTTGTTTGTGAAAATAAAAGCATGTTTTAAACTGATAATAAGAAAAGTCAATAAAGAAGTATTTTACTGTAAGCTTAAACTATGAACCTGCTGGTGGTGTGAAAAGAAAAGTCAGGGGGTCACCAACGTCAGTATGATTCATTGTTTCGGGACTATGAATGTCAGTACTAAATGTCATGGCAATCCATCCAATAGTTGTAGAGATATTTGAGTCTGGAACAAGCATTGCCATCTCTAGAGCTAGAGATGTTATATAAGGCCCCAAAGAGCAGCAGACAATGTAGCCTGACACAAACTAACCTGACCAGTTAGTCTGCTGTTTGCATTTCATCCTAACTCCATGATAATATGTCTCGTAAAAAGCAGAGGGATAGAAGGCCAGGTCAGGTAAAATCTGTGTCAATAACAGTTAGTGTATCTATGCAAAGCATGAGTTCACGGTATAGCATGTCTGTAAAACTAAGTCAGTCAACACCTAACAGACCCACAGGCCAGTCACCTGAGATGAGCTTCGTACTGTATGTACAGCATTGAAGCATTTCATTATTTGGAGGAGCTTGCACAGTTTAACCAGTTGAGACATTCAAGGACATGACCATGATCTCAAACAGAAATTAATCACCTTCTTTGTCACACTCTATCTTAGCTTCTCTCAGTTGATTCTGGATGATGGATGACTGAGTTTGGCATGAAGCCCAGTTAACGTCACCTAAAATATGGTTGAAGTAGAGCACCAACTAATGCTTCTGCTCTGGAGCTGGTTTTAATTGATGTCAGTGAAACTACTTCTTCTGAATGAATGCCTTAGGTTGGAAACATGTGCCATAAGGTTTTTCTGTTCATTCATTCATACCCAGTTCTACAGACATTTCCTATAGCGAGTCTCAGAAGTTGTTTGTGTGGGGATAGTGAAATATGTGGTTTAATAAAGTCCTAGCTGGGGGCTAAACAGGTATTAGATAAGGGTTACGAGAACACAGAAGAACAAACATCAGTTTGACTAGAGTGAAGGTTTCCTTTAAACTTTGACCACATAGTTCAACTTTTCCATGACTTTTCAAGGGCCCATAATAAAATGTCAATGACCATTCACAAATTAGATGAGCAGAACTGTAAAATATAGTTAACTCCAAACGCTTATTATTGTATGAAAATGAAACAGCAACCTTTTCCAATCCTCTAATCGGGAAGTCCTAGACAGTCTGAGTTCTCTGGTGTGCCCTCTAGAGGAATGCTACACTAACATGAGTTGTACATAGGCACGTTTGTTTAATACTACTTTAAGCAATACTGCATAGTTTCTGCCGCCCCCATGATGATTTTTAAGTAATGACAACAAAACTGTCCACATGATAAAAGCCTTCTGTGACCGTGCACTGCCCCCACCCCCCTTCCTCCACGCAGTTGCTAGTAGCCAAGGAGAACACAGAGGATTAAAAAAACATGGACTCTTCAGAAGAGGTCATTATCTTCACTTGAGTTTCTGCCCCGGGAAAGTCACTGGACGTCACAATCTTCTGAACATAGCCATACTGAGAAATACAGACAGAGTTGTGTGGAGCTGATAGTCTTAATTAGCTTTGTAGCAACTCATTTGGCAATGGTTTAAATGTTACAGACGTTCATTAATATCAAAAAGTTACGCACTAAAGCTTTAATTCATAATTAACCAAAATGACTAATTTGTGCAAATCTTATAATTTTATAACAGCTTAGGTGTGTTTGTATTCAAATGTGTGCATACTTTATCTTATTTTATGGTTTTGTATTATTGCACTAATGTCCTGTTCTTTTTTCTTTTTTTCCTTTGTTTGTGAATACTGTTCTTGTGCCAACATACAATAGGAATGTATTTGACAAGTGAATGATCATTTCAAAAACTGTTAATAAAAAGAATTTAAAAAAACATGAGCAAGTATGTGAACAATGCCATTAACGAAGCAGCCAGCAGTCTACGTGAATGCGTAGTTAAAAAACAAATATAACTCTCGCCATGACAGCATGTGTGGCATGGGTGCTGTGGAGGTGTTGACGCTGCAAAAGCAAAAAGGAAGTGATGCAGGGTGGATGTTGGCTGAAGGGAGAGACTGAGCACACGGGCCAACTTTTATATTATGGAGGGCCCAGGAAAATTCGATCAGCTGACAACCCTTCCATGTCAGCCAATTTCCTGCTGAAGTTACAACACTAACTCCAAAAACAGTCTGACATTAGTGGTTTTACAACAATTTAATTTGCTCTATTTTTCCATCTTGGTGCTTTTTACCCCAAATATGCATGTGTAAATTATATATCAGCTATGGCTGTCATGAAATAAAAAAGTGAGTCCAGACTACAGCTGAAAGAACCTCTATAAACCGTCATGAGATATGGCCACCATAAAATCCCAGGGAAGATTCAGGCAGATGACCTTTAACCCTGACTTGTCTCGGAGCCAGAGACGTCTCATCACATTGTTGTTGTTGTGTCCAGCACACAAACATAATTATGTGACTGGATGAGAGAGACAGAGAGTTTTTTTAGGGGGTGGGGGGAAGGGTCGATGTGAGGCTCCCACTCTGCACAGTGAGTCTTTGAAGACCCTGCACCCTATTGTTCGGCAGACAATACTGCCGGACAGATGGCCAGGGCACGGAGAGCCCCGCCCTCCACTCCCACACTCCCACACTAACACACACACCCTTGCCCTGTCTGGGATGAGTCCAATCACATGGGTTTAGTTTTAAAAGTTTTTGAAGCCTATTGTTCTGTCTCGTGCACATCACATTTTGCAGCTCTCTGAAGTGAGAAAAAGAGATTGCATTACTGATGAATGAAGAGGCCAACAACTGGTTGAAAACAACCAAATTCTGCTCTTTAGAAATGTTGCTACTCCAAATCCACTTGAACAAATCTGAATAATCCCTTTAACGCATACAGTACATTCATCAATACATACACAAATAAAACACATAGCACCACAACACTGTGGAAAAACACTATAACTGTAGAGCCACTTGATTTCACTAAAGGGTTGTGAAAGTCCCGAAAGATAGTTATTTGTCTTGTGCGCACACAATAAGATAATATATTGTGTAGACAAGATTAAAAAAATCACTGTGTGTGTGTGTGTGTGTGTGTGTGTGTGTGTGTGTGTGTGTGTGTGTGTGAGTGACAGAGAGGTCGACACAGAGACCGGTGGGAGTTGGAATCAGAAGAATGGTTTGTCTCCATTAGAGTCCATTATTGGTAATGTATTACAATCCCTAATATCCACTTTGGATGTTATGTATATTCATTAGACTTCACTAAAACAGTCTGCCAACATTTTGTTTACATACATGGCCATTGCCACACACTCCTTTGCTTTGCTTTTCCATCAGCAGACAGTGTACAAATAGTTTAAACCTTTTTATAGCGCCACACACACAGACAAAGACCTTTTCATGCTGCCTCATTATCCTAACACAGCTTCTCTCTACATCGCACAGTGTAAATCCCTTACACAGACACACACACACACACACACACACACACACACACACACACACACACACACACACACACACACACACACACACACACACACTCAATGCCTTGCACAGATACAGTCAATACCTGTCTTTCTAAACATGGGAGAAGAAGTGAAGGGTCATTCAACCTTTCATTCAGCTCAAAACCCAGATGTTAACAAATGACCTACCAAGTTCATATAAATAAATCTGATCTGGGTAGATTAGATATCTAGGGACCAGGGCTTTGATTGGCTAAAGGCAAAACCTATTTAATCACAGCGAATAAAAACATGTGGAGCAGTTTTCATTTGCACTTACAATGCATTCATGGCTCATGGCTCAAAAAAAAAAAATAGCTAAGTTGGTTGTATGTAACTTGAGTCATTAAGATGCTCCTCCCGCATGGCTTTAAGCCTCATCTCCACCACCCAACAGCAGAAGTTACGAGCCCCCAGAGGACCATTGGGTAAGCTGTCAGTAAGCTAGCCCCAATTACAGGACCCTTGAAGAGTTCAAACCTGCACCTGGTGGAAGGATAATATTTGCTTTTATGAGCTACAGGAGTGTGGAAAGAAATGGAACTTCGGAGAAGTGTACATTTACCGGCGGGGGAAAAGCATTCAAAAACTTGACAACACTAAGGTTTTTAAAAGGTTATGACTAATTATCATGATGCGTTTTTAAGGGTTAAGCACAATTTTAGCAAAAGGAGTAAATTTAAAGCAACTTCTAGTTATTGGTTGGTTCCAAATCTGGTGGAACCAACGATGTTGACACTGACCGAAAGAATACATCTGCTTCCAGGTTGTTCCAGAGTATTAAGGGGAGTATTGACCTGTGCCACTGTTTCATGTTACTTACCCCCCCCAAAAAAAAATGCATGACTAAATAAACAACGACATGGTAGATTGCCATGCTGGTGGGGGGTTCATCTGACCTGGTTGGTTCCTTGAAAACACTGCTGTGCTCTTCATCTTACTGTCCTGCAAGATTCTCCAAGGTTACTGTTTACAGATGTACCTGATCTGCTTGAAATCTGCAGGCATCAGCGTTAGAGATGGTCTGATACAATTTTTTGCTCCCCGATACCGATTCCGATACCTGAACTTGCGTATCGGCCAATACCGAGTACCGATCCGATACCAGTGTGTCATATATTTTATTATGTTTTAACAATTGTATACTACTATCCCTGTATGGATGTGATATTATTTCTATCTTTGTTGTCGGTCTGGCTCAGGTTAAACTCTTTGTAAAACATGAACAAACACAAACAATGAATGCCAGAGAACTTTCTTTTATTATCCAGTCAGTTATAACGGAAAAAGAACATAAATAAACTACTTTAACGTAGATTTTCTTTAGGGCTTTATTACGTGGTATCGGATCGGTGCATAAACTTCAGTACTTCCCGATACCAGCGTTTTAGGCAGTATCGGAGCCGATACTAATCAGACTACAACCCAACACTGGGATACCACTGTTGTCCAGATTTTCCACTCAGGGACTTCATCTTTTCAAAATATGTTGGGAAGTAAATGGGAAATTTGAGAAATCTGAGCTTTTTATGTAGCTACAGTTATCAGAATACAAATATGAAAGCAAATTATTTTTGAATTACGGGTGTGGGGGGGTAATATTCAGAGGAAAAAAACTCAAGAGGTTTCCAATCTATTTGCACAGAGTTAATACTTCTACCATTATCTTCACATAATGCAGTGGCAACAATGTTAGGAATATTTATGAAGTAGCATCTGAACCGTTTTCTACTGAAGTGGACGCTTTCCTTTTAAAAGCTGATGAATGTGAGATTCCTCCTAGATTTTAACCACACACATAGAGAGGCAAAAATTTGGAAAAAAATATGAATGGTAGTGAACGCGGAGAGGCAAATTATTTTTTGATCCCATTTGAATTAAGCCAAGGATTACAAATATGATGTTCGTCAATTTAAAAGAATTTTTCAACCGAAGAAAGTCTCAGTTAGCCGTAGGTTTGTCGTAGTACCACTTAGTTTTGTGTGAAACCTCTCAGTGAACTACATCTCTCGTCTCACACAATTTACGTCACCTAGCACCAACTTGCTTGTTAGCTAGCTACCATAGCTCTGTTCCACAACACATGTAACGTTATCTTACCTGAAGTGTTTTCAGCAGATAAGCAAAAGAACAAGCGAGATGCTCTGCTCATTAGAGTAATGTTACATCCCCGGTACGATACACACAGACATCGTAGCTTCAGCGAGACGTCATCCATGCGACTTAGAAGTGTGTAGTCTTTCTAATAACGTATTTTCACAGTCTTATACTTCAACAGTTTAACAATAAACTGAGACTTTCTTGACTTTTCTTGGCTCAATTCAAACCGGACCAAAAAATAATAATTATCTCTCCATTGACTCCCGTTCATATTTTTTCGAAAGATAGGTCCCATGGACCGGAAGTAGAAGGGCGGGACTTCGGCTCTCTGTTCAAAGTTTTTAGCATTGGATATATATTTGGATTGCACCTCACTGTTACTAGTATTTTATATGTTTCACCTACTGTTATGTTGTCTTAGTCTTTTGTATATTTGAACTTTTACAACTTTGTATTGCAAATGCTTGAACAGCAATGTCCCTTGGGATATTTCACGTTTTATCCTATCTTATCTATTCATATTAAGCGCACAGACACAAGAGTGGCATCGATCTTGTCATCTAACTAAGTAAGCATATTTCCCAAAATGTTGAACTATTCCTCTGACGTAGTACCCACATTATGTATCATGTAATTTGTGATTGATCCCTTACACTTTCCACACTTATGTGCTTGTTCAAACCCATCATTATATGTTGCCTATGCCAAGTAAAATATTCAAACTCTAGGGCACCATGTAATTTAGTGAAGCACCATTACATCTATTGGAAAAATACTAAATGACAAAATTTTATATAAATTTCCCCCAAATCCAGCCTGACATGTTTGATATCTTTGGAAAGTATAGGATGCACACTAGAATTTGAGATACAGTTCTTGTATGATATTTGATGATATATTGCACTAAAACTGGTTAAAGAAAACAAAGTACATGTTAAAGCAGCACTATGTAACTTTTAGCCCTACAGGTTGTCTCATTGAAACTACAACTCACACTACCCGACGCGAGTTGTAGTTCCCTGTAGGGGGACAGTCCCCCTAGTTGTCTCATTGGAACTACAGCTGCAGCTAAAAGTTACATAGCGTCACCTTCCTAAAATAATTGCCTAAGTCATTTTTTGACAAAAATTATTTTGTTGCCTAAATCATCTCCTCATGGTGATGGCCACCTCTGGTAAAATTTCCTACATCCTCAGTCGAACAGGTCATGTGATTCTACACCTTTAGTATAATTGCCTATATCAAGCATGTGACTTATGCAGTTTTATTTTTTGTGTTTTCCGAAAAACCTGAAAAAAATCACTTTTAACAAAAATGATTTCTTTGCCTAAATCATCTCCTCATGGTGCTGGCCACCTCTGGTAAAATTGCATACATCCTCAGTTGAACAGGTCATCTGATTCTACACCTTTAGTATAATTGCCTATGTCAAGCATGTGACTTAGGCCATTTTATTTTTTGTTTTCTGAAAAACCTGAAAAAAATGACTTAGGCAATTATTTTAGGAAGGTGACGATAGTGTTGCTTTAAGGTACAAATATGCACCCACCAAGTCTCTACAGGCGTTGAAACCAGGCCTGAATGTGCCCACCGTGGGAGAGAGAAACTGGTGCTGGAGGACTATCTGATCTGGATGCTCTGGCTCTTATCACAGGAGTCAATCTGAGTCTTATCTCCATGGTGGCTGTGCTCGACTCTGCACATTAAGGGGCCCTATTTTAATGATCTAAGCGCACGGTGGGAAGCGCCTGGCACAGGTGCGTTTAGGGCATGTACAAATCCACTTTTGCTAGTTTAACGGCAGAAAAAAGGGTCCGTGCGCCAGGCGCAGGGTTCAAAAGGGTTATACTTAGTGTCTTAATTAATCATTGGTGTGTTTTGGGCATACGCATACCACCGCATACACACATCAAAGAGAGCCACAGCTGTTGGAGCAATCTCTGCAATGCTCAGGTCAGACACTGTGACAGATTTAAAAGGTTTTACGACTTTGTCCCAGAATGTTGACTTTCTCATTAGGATTGATCACTTTAGGGTTAGAGTGATTTATAGCACTAAGTGGTCAAAGTGACCTCAGACAGGGTGCACTCATTTTTGCCAATAAAGGCCAGAGTCTCTTCTAACTTTGGGCTGTATTTTATGCATTGAGAAGTTTGGCATATTTTGTTATGTGACAAAAAAAGGTTACAACTTGTTCATATTTCTCAACAGGGGTCCACAACCCCTAGGGGGTCCTCAGAGTCAGTTGCAGGGAGGCCGCTAAATGATTTTTTTTAAAACCTTTTTGAAAGTTCTTACCCCCTTGAAATTAAAATAGGCTGAAAATATACATTAACATGAATCTAACATATTACTGGAAAAGATCAATCGGCCTATTCGTATAAAAAAAACAGCAACAAACTCAACAACATTGATGATATGCTAACTGGCCTATAGGTAAGGTAGCCTCTATGGTAGCCATCAGTTAAGCTAATGGATTCACTGTGCCTTCCACATGAATGTTTGACATTAAAACATAATGATATATGAATATGTATATAGTAGCTTAGTATCGTACGGCACCATAAAAGGTTACACTATACATTATGTCAGGCCTAGTTTAATATGCAACTCAATACAATATATGTAGTAGGGGGTCCCTGCTCATCTTTCTTTCAGGTTAGGGGTCCTTGGCCTTAAAAACATTGAAGACCCCTGGTCTAGATGAAAAGTCAGAGGATCACCAAAGTTACTACAATTCATCCTGAGGGGAACATTCATGACAATCCATCTAACAGCTGTTGAGATAGTCTCGCTTTGCCAGACCTTCCTCCACGGCGCTGCGGAGGAGGGTCTGGCTAGTCCACACAACAATCTGGGAGGTTCTGGTTTATTGGCATTTCTTAAACTTTTATAATTGAAAAAAATTCCAATGATACAAAAATGGTCATTCCCTCATTGTGAGTCAGATCGCAATCGCAACATCAGTCAAAATAATCGCAGTTAGATGTTTTCCTCATTTCGTGCAGCCCTAATAAAAACATAAAGTGAGATCTGCTGGAATGTGCCAGAGACAAGCCTTAGCATGCAGCTGGCTGGCACCTCAGCTGTCAGCCTCCAGCTGTGCTTTGAACTGGATGACTTGCTGACGCAGCTTACAGTACTGTCCTTCTGCTGCTACCGAGGTGCTAAATCCTCATTACACCTGACTTCATCCGTAATGAGCTGAATAATTAGGGCCCTGGCCATCTGTACCAGGCCGAGCCGGGCCCAGACACTGTCACTCAGTCTGTACTGAGCGGGAGCAAACAACAAGGTGACTAGAAGACTCCACCTCAGGCATGGAAGAAGCAACTCTAAATCATGGTCACGACAGAGGTTTGAAGTGGAATTAACCAGTTTTTTTTTGTTCTGTATCCAGGCTGTAACTTTACTAACAAATGTATGTTTACTTTATGTTCTTGAACCTCAAAAATCATAGCTTGACAAAATAATTTTGACTCAAAGTCCACTTACCGTGTATCTATGTATGATGCTTTATAAATAAAACTGCCATACACACTTTTTTTTCAGGACATTGAGTAGGTTATGTCAGTGATTCCCAACTAGACGATTCCCAGAGGATACTTGGGAAGATTGCAGAGTTGCTCAATTGGAAAAAAAAATAGATAATAGGATTTATTAAAATAATATATCCACATATTAACATATAGTCAACTGTAAAACCTGAACACTATAGTTACGTAAGAGTGAAAACAAGTTAGCAGGCAAGCACAGAAGTTTAAAAGGTTAGCTAAAAGTAATGACTAAACAATTCAAAAGTAATGGATAAATGGTTGAAACATTCAACTCAGGACTCAATAACGTCAGGAACACTCTCGTCATAGATTTAACCATTTATTGCAACAAATGGAAATAAAGTTATGCTTGGAGCCGATGGCTCCGCTCTAATGCTCCCTGGACCAGCCAAGCAGCATGCTAAACTGAGACAAGGAGCGCTATGCAGAAAAAAAAGAGTGAGCCAAAAGAAAGATACTGAAAACCATTTTAAGGACTCTGAACTGGGAAGGTGGCGAGGCTGGGGTGGTGGAGGCAAAGCGTTGCCAGCAGCAGCAGCGAGTGTAGCAGGGATCAGTGAGTAGGGAGTCAGATTTAAAGGTGCAGTATGTAAAACATCTAAAACTAACTTTCTGTCATATTTGCTGAAACTGACCCTATGTTCCAGTAGAACTACATGAACCAGGTCATAAAAAAAAAAGAAAATCTGGCTTCTTTGGCACGTACGGCCTGTAGTGTGATTTGCAAAAACCCACTGCTCCCTGTTCAGATGCACCAATCAGGGCCAGGGGGGGTGTTTAACTGTGTGTCAATCACTGCTCATGCACACGCATTCATTCTCCCTTGTGGGGGGAGGGTCTTAGGAGACTGTTTTGGGCTTTAGCAGAAAGGGGGGAGGGACTGGGAAGTTGTCGATGTTCACATTCTTGGACTAAGTCCTGGATCTTCACAATCCTACCTACAGCACCTTTAAATATGTTACGTTTGGGAAACAAAATGTAGGTTTTATTTGGAAACTGTCCAAAACAATTTGCCTATATTCAATGTCTTCATTTTATATTTTTTCACACGCACATCTGTACCCTAAAGCTTCAATGCTCAGATTTTCATTATTTTCTTGAAAAACGTCAAAAGCAGCAGACCTACTACTCATTTATGGTACACCAAACCTAAAAGGCTTATTAAAACTAGCCGTGGATGATATAAAAATTTAAATTATATTAGATAGCTTAGGGGCTTAGGAGACCGTTTTGGGCTTTAGCGGAAAGGGGGGAGGGACTGACAAGTTGTCTGTTCAAATTTTTCCTGGATACTATAGTTGTGACATTACAACTGTACAGAAGTCCTGAAGGCTTGTTTAAAGGCACAGTTTCCGAATACGGGCTGTGTGCATTTCTCTGTGGATTGAGCATTTTTATACTTTTACAATATTTATTTAGCACCTCAACCTGCTTTATAATAGGAAGACACGGAAATCTCACATTTTACAATATGGGACCTTTAACATCTTGTACTTGTAGAGCTATGGATGAAATCGTAACACCTACAAATGTCAACTGATCTATATAGGCTAGATGACAACTGAGCAAACTTCATCTTTTGATGAAGACTTTGTGATTAGAAGTCTGGAAAAAGCTAGTGAGTGGACCTGGGCTGTTTAGTCAAACCTCGATAAAATCAAACTGACTTGACTATTTGTGAGGTCAAGAATGGACTCGCTTATAATGACAATCAGAATCAGCTTTAATGGCCAAGTAGTGTACTGTATCAACACATATAAAGAATTTGACTTTGGGTTGTTGTTGCTCTCCCTGTACATACACAGAAACAGGCCTACTGTTGGGTTTTGCATTACAATCATTTCAATGAGATGTATCAGTGGAAAACACTTTCATATCTGTACAGCAAGATCAGAAACATTGTATTTGTGTGTGTGTGTGTGTGTGTGTGTGTGTGTGTGTGTGTGTGTGTGTGTGTGTGTGTGTGTGTGTGTGTGTTGCAGCCTGTAGCCTATACTCAATGCCAAAAGTAGGCTAAAGCTATTTTAAAAGTTGAGAATTTCTTAATCTCAAACTTCCACATGAACAACTCCCCCCCCCCCATATTGTCAGCTAAACTGGTGTTTGCTGTTAGGCTATCACTTACAAATGAATGATATGTTACAGTTCCCCCTCTGAGCTCCATCAGCAACACTAAACCTGAGAATCACTTACCACTGAGCCCATCTCCACTCTGGAAGTCCACAGACCTCCTCAGAGATGCTATCTTTCCCTCAGATGCTTTGTGTAAGTGGTTGTGGTGGTCGGGACTGCCGGCGCTCCCAGTGCTGGATGTGCTGCTCCCATCCCCGACGTCCCGAACCGGCACGGGGCAGTTCAGGTTGCTCAGGCTGGACTGGCTGTCGATGGAGCTCCGGGAGCCGGCCCCGCTCCTGTCCTCATCGAGCATGAGGACCATTTCCTTCAGCTCCATGTTCTCCGTCTGCAGCACCTCCTGACTGCTCTCCAGCTCGGTCAGCCTCTGCTGGTACAGAGCGACATCTTTCCCCAGGACGCTGGCCGTGTAGCGGCCGAACCGCTGCCACTCCCGGGACACCTTCCTCCCCTTCTGCCGGTCATCGTCCAGGAAGCAGCACAGCTCCCGGAGCTCTTGGTTATCGTCCTGCAGTCTCTGGTTGACCTCCTTCAGGCTCCGGATCTCGCGGAGGTGGACTTGCAGGCTCCGGTTCACGTCCTTCATCATGTTCCCGTGCTCCAGCATCAGGTCCATGTTGCGGCTCTCCAGCCGCCTCAGCCTCCGAATCAGATCCTCCTTTCCCAGCATCAGCAGGTCCTCGTCGGACAGCTGGCTCGAATCCGCCCCGTCCATGTCCTCTTAATGTTGTCCTGATAAACAGAGATTCTTTTAACCGGTCTAGCACGGCTAAGTTATTATGAAAACCAGATCCATGACAGATTAGGCTACAAACCGGGATACATAGAGGCAGATCCACTGGCCCAAATCAGCCTGCGCTGCCTTTAATTCACCCGCAGCGAATTATAGCACGCAAATATCCGTTTGTGCCACTTTCTGTGACATTAGCGTTGGAAGTTGATCTCGGAGACGCGATGAGACGCAGTCTGGAGACTGGAGCCGGTCGGCATGGGAGGAGACATCGTGTGTGAGAACCACAGTGTCCTCTATAGGAAGCAGCATCGACCTGCAGCGACTCCTCAAACACTGGCTGAGTTCCAAATCACATTCTTTTCTTTTGACTTGTAGTAGGCCTATGTAGTTACTGCAGCTGCCCTTACAAAGTAGGCCTACGTAGACTACTGTTGCATGCAGTATGAATAGGCTACAATTGGGACCAAGGGCGTAACTTTGGGTTCAACATTGGTGGGGGGGAGGGGTTGAGCTCTCCAAAGGGCACCCCTGCCCTTTGGAGCGCTCAACCCTGTCAAACTCATTTTCATTAAGAGCCACAATGGAAAGAGAGAATAACACCAAGGGCCAGACATGGTGAGTTGTTTATTGACGTGCTTTTGTTACTGCATGTCACTTTTTTTTTTACATTTGGCTTTTTTCTTCATTTTTGTTGTTTTTGTTCTGACTTTTTTGTGGATTTCTTGCTTTTTCCGACTTTTTGTACGCTTTTTGTCACATTTTTCTTGACATGAAGCCCTACAAAAGTCATCAAAAGAGTTCCTTAGCCATCATAGAATTTAGCAAATCAAGTAAAACAATTTTTTTTTAACAACAACCAGTTTCACAGCCATAATTTGAAAACTCTCTCTGCTGCTTCTGGGGGAATTTCTGAGTCTCAGAGTTGGCAAATCTGCCATATTCTTCTTTGAATGTCACGTAATTGCAGTTTAAAAAACACTTTCCTGTGTTTTTGGTTTGGTGCACAACTAGGAGGTCCAAAATGTATTGTGAACCCAAATTGATATACGGGCCGGATCAAAATCTGCAACGGGCCGGATTTGGCCCGCGGGCCTTGAGTTTGACACATGTGATCTAGGGAGATCCTAGGACATGTATGCATGTATTTTAAAAAAGCGACTAAAAAACATCAAAAGGAGACTAATGTCGGAAAAAGTGACTGAAAAAATGCAAAAAAAAAATGTTGACCTGTTTATGCATATCGGATTTAGCACATCGTTTTAGTAGTTTACTACACAAAAAATAGCAAAACAAGTAGTTTAACTAATTGAATCACTATTTAGATATGAATTCCAGCACCCACCGCAAAAATGTAGCTAAACTATAAGTTTAATTACATTACACTGCCCTGGCTGTGTTGGGTCCAGTTGTAATTGTTTAATAAAATAAGAACATCTGCTTAAAGATGCAGTAGGTAAGACTTATAAAACTATCTTTCTGTCATATTTGCTGAAACTGACCCTATGTTCCAGTAGAACTACATGAAGCTGGTAATTTAAAAAAATAAAATCCAGCTCCTCTGGCACCACCTACAGCCTGTAGTGCGATATGCCCCTCTTGTTTATGTATGCTGCACAAAGGATTGTGGGCCAGAATAGCCAGAAAGATATTGTGGCTTGCATAGGCTACTGCAAAATCTGACCGGATGCAGTTGGACATCCTGGTATTTTGGCATTGAACATAAGCCTACTACATATTGGGACACACAAAATCTATTTCTGGAATACTAAATATGGTTGCTGGGTGTTGAAAAGCAGATAGTGTTTTGAACAGAGACCCCCAGGCAACATGGAAAGGCTGGAATCTGTCTACTAACTCACTGGTCTGTCACTCAACCAAATTAAAATGATCTATAGTAGGGGAGGCGATGGTTGTAACATAATTGGTTTCAGTATTGACGTTTGCTTCCAGATCTCTTTTGTAATACAATCTACCAATAGGCCAGGGTATTGATCCACTACAAATAATAGCCTACAGCTTATGTAGATTTTTTAAATCCACTAGCAAACTGACCACTGACAGGAAGCTATTTTAAAACGCTTTGCAACCTAGATGACACAAACACACAGCAAAGAGAAATGTAGTTCGGTTCATTAAAACTACTTATAAGTAGTTCAAACTAAAAAAAAGGTCAATATGACAATGTAGCCTATATCTAATGTAGGCTACATCACTGCAGCCAATACACACACACACACACATCTTATCTCTTATTATACATTAATTTGAGTAACCAGGTAACTTATAAAATAGCATGCAGCAACTTCTTAACACTTGTTCATACATTGCAAAAATCAATTCTTTTGACTAATGTACACCTCATTTTTAGGGCCTTAGCCCTATTCTGTATTGTATCTTGCATTTGTAAAATATTTGTTTAGTTTTACACATTCAGATTCAAAACATGTTTTTTTTCACAGATGACCTGACATTCCAGCTTCCTGGAATACCCTTAAGACCTAAACCAAATGTTGCCTGGGCATGCCTTCACCGCGGTCAGGATGCTTAATGGGGGCTCAATTATACAGTAGAAAAGCAATGGTTTTATGACCCCAAATAGTTAGTCGTTTTAGTAGTTTACTACACAAAAAATAGCAAAACAAGTAGTTTAACTACTTGATCACTATTTAGATATGAATTCCAGCACCCACTGCAAAAATGTAGCTAAACTATAAGTTTAATTACATTACACTGCCCTGGCTGTGTTGGGTCCAGTTGTAATTGTTTAATAAAATAAGAACATCTGCTTAAAGATGCAGTAGGTAAGACTTATAAAACTAACTTTCTGTCATATTTGCTGAAACTGACCCTATGTTCCAGTAGAACTACATGAAGCTGGTAATTTAAAAAAATAAAATCCAGCTCCTCTGGCACCACCTACAGCCTGTAGTGCGATATGCAAAAATCCACCGCTCCCTGTTCAGATCCTCCAATCAGGGCCAGGGGGCGTGTCTAACTGCGTGTCAATCACTGCTCATGCACACACATTCATTCTCCCTTGTGGGGGGAGGGTCTTAGGAGACTGTTTGGTCTTTAGCAGAAAGGGGGGAGGGACTGAGAAGTTGTCGATGTTCAAATTCAAGTCCTGGATCTTCACAATACAGCACCTTTACATTTTGGGAAACTAATTTTGGGAAACAAAATGTAGGTTTTATTTGGAAACAATTTGCCTATATTCAATGTCTTCATTTTATATTTTTTCACACGCATATCTGTACCCTAAAGCTTCAATGCTCAGATTTTCATTATTTTTTTGAAAAACATCAAAAGCAGCAGACCTACTACTCATTTATGGTACACCAAACCTAAAAGGCTTATTAAAACTAGCCGTGGATGATATAAAAATGAAAATGATATTACATAGCCTGCAAATGGATGCTGCGTGCACAATGTCAGAATACCACAGAAGAAGCTTTGTGTTATTCCAAATGTTTCTCAATTATTTTTCAAAGTATCATAAAAGAACCATTTTCGGACATTTAGGGCTCTTTAAAGGTCCCATGACATGGTGCTCTTTGGATGCTTTTATATAGACCTTAGTGGTCCCCTAATACTGTATCTGAAGTCTCTTTTATATAGACCTTAGTGGTCCCCCTAATACTGTATCTGAAGTCTCTTTTATATAGACCTTAGTGGTCCCCTAATACTGTATCTGAAGTCTCTTTTATATAGACCTTAGTGGTCCCCTAATACTGTATCTGAAGTCTCTTTTATATAGACCTTAGTGGTCCCCTAATACTGTATCTGAAGTCTCTTTCATAGACGCCTTAGTGGTCCCCTAATACTGTATCTGAAGTCTCTTTTATATAGACCTTAGTGGTCCCCTAATACTGTATCTGAAGTCTCTTTTATATAGACCTTAGTGGTCCCCTAATACTGTTTCTGAAGTCTCTTTTATATAGACCTTAGTGGTCCCCTAATACTGTATCTGAAGTCTCTTTCATAGACGCCTTAGTGGTCCCCTAATACTGTATCTGAAGTCTCTTTTATATAGACCTTAGTGGTCCCCTAATACTGTATCTGAAGTCTCTTTTATATAGACCTTAGTGGTCCCCTAATACTGTATCTGAAGTCCCTTTTATATAGGCCTTAGTGGTCCCCTAATACTGTATCTGAAGTCTCTTTTATATAGGCCTTAGTGGTCCCCTAATACTGTATCTGAAGTATCTTTTATATAGGCCTTAGTGGTCCCCTAATACTGTATCTGAAGTCTCTTTTATATAGACCTTAGTGGTCCCCTAATACTGTATCTGAAGTCTCTTTTATATAGACCTTAGTGGTCCCCTAATACTGTATCTGAAGTCTCTTTCCCGAAATTCAGCCTTGGTGCAGAATTACAGCCACTAGAGCCAGTCCCACAATGAGCTTTCCTTAGGATGTGCCATTTCTGTGTCTGTAGCTATTGACGAGGAGAGAGGGGGGGCAAGGTGGAGGGTGGGGGTGTGGCCTTGACCAACTGCCACTTTGCTCGTTTGAAAGCCATGATGTCTCTGTCTCATGGGTGGGCCAAATTCTCTGGGCGGGCAAAGCAGAGAAAGGGGAGGTAACCTTGCTGCTTATGACCTCATGACTATTTTAGGGTATTTGCATAAAACTGATCCCCGGTGTGTTACATATCAAAATGTTCAGAACGAACTCAGCTTTCTGTATAATGAAGTCCACATTTTTTTCTAGAGCGATGTGTAAAGAGATAATTTGTTGCTAAAGCTGAAAAGTTGAAGTTGTCTTTTTGAAATTCCTCAAATTTCTTTTGAAAACCAACCTTAACTTATGATGTGTTGTACCAACTGTTTCGGTGCTTGAAATGAATTTTCCAAAGTCTTAGGTTATATATAATTAAAATAGTAAATGTCTAAAATGAAATTTTTTAATTACTACTTTTTGAGTAGGAGTTATGTCAAACATCGTTTGAACGGGCAAATGCGTCTTTCGTCCTCAGAGGGTTAAAAACAACAATAACTGATTCATTTAAAACGATATAATTGATGGCCTGATTGGAACTTTTGACCTTTCTTCATCAGGAAATATCAAGCAAGTAACATACAGTATAAATGGAACACTCATATATTGCTACGGATGCTATGGTTTTGCAGAAGATCATTAGTCTCAATGCTAGCTGTGAACTATTATTGTTACATGTGCATTCTTACTCACAATATGAATGTAGTTATGTTTTTTACATGATTGAATCCGTTTTCAAGCTCACAAAGACCTTCACTGGAACACAAAACACATTCAGAAGTATGAATGTAGAAAGTGAACATTCTGCGTTAACTATCAGTCAGACTGAAGATATTTCTTTCAATTGAATGTAAACTGTATTCATGGTAAACAGACTGATCTGAAAACATGGACCAAAACAAGGGCCCTTCAAAAATCAGAGTGAATGTACTTCGCAAGGTTCACAAGGTACATGCTGAATGACTGTCCTGCTTCATCAAATCCACTGATATTTTAAACAGCCTACATTCATCTCCTCCCCCATTCCATGACCTGGATTTGAACAATACCTGCAGTGTGCAAGACTGTGGGATAAATCCACTTTTGCAGCCTTTCATTAAGTATTATTATCATCACTATTATTGTCACTGTGGTGACTGTTTTTATCCAGGAAATCAAATGATTAAGGCTGGGTAAGGTTGCATCATTGGCAATTTTAGACCCTTTTTTGGGGGGCTCAAGCCCTAAATTTCATCTCAGTCCCCCTAAAAATTATAATAATAAAAAACAACAACAACAAAAAAAGATATATATATATATATATATATATATATATATATATATATATATATATATACAGTATTTTTTTTTAAAAAGTCAATTTTGGTGCTTCAAGGGACAGTTTGTGAACTTCTCTGTTAGTGACAGAGGACCAACAATTACAGGTTCAAAGGGCTTGAAACAGGTGTAATATCCTTTATGTTTGTCACCAACGCTATGAACCTGTAACCCAGTCAAGGAAAGGGTTAACAGAAACATAGTGTTGGTCAATCGCAGGTGGTTGTGCCAGACTCCTGCCTTTGGCTGAGTCTCAATCTGATCTGTCAGAGGGAGAGCAGGAGTGCGGTTGTGAAGTTTAACGTTGGTAGTCCCCACAGAAGAAGTTGGTCATTTCATGGCGCAGATTAGAACCCAAATTGAAACGTAAACTAAAATTGCTGAACGTTAGAACATTGTGTCAAATTGGTCGTTATTACCGTGACTTGTGAAGTGTCAGGTTTAGTTCCATCATAGTGTCGAAAAACGTTAGCTGACGTTGTTCACTAGCTAGCTCAGAGATTATCGGCTAATGAAATTACTTATTTAGCAGGTGTTTTTTTTTTTTTTGCATGGCAATGTATCCGTGGCACATTGTCATTAGGGGCTGAGCCCTCCTAAAGGTCTGATCCTAGAATCGCCCCTGGGTCGCACTCTGCTGGGCAGCAGGAGTATTCAATAATAATGTGTTGCAGAAGATTACAGTTTAAATCAAGAAACTACAATAAGAAACCATAGGACCATAATGCACTGCATGCTCTAATGACATTCAGAAGACTGTTACTCTCAATGAAACAAATTCATGTCATATGATACTGGGATTATAAGAGTAGTTCAGTTGTTTTTATAAGAGTTTGTTTTTGGTGGTGATAGTGTAGAACTATAATGGTAATATCATTATCATTTTCACTATGGCGACTGTTGTTATGAAATACTTAAGCCTTGGTAAGGTCGCCCTCTGCTGGACAACAGGAGTTGACATGCATGATTATTCAATAATTGCAAAAGAGAACAGTTTTATACAAAACAAATAAAAAATACTACAATAACAGAAGAACCCACAGTCCCATAATGCACTGCGTGCCCTAATTGAAATTCAGAAGACTGGACATTATAGAAAATCTTTGACAGGACAATGAAAGCAATAAATATCATATGACAGACCTACTGGGATTATAAAAGTTGTTTTTGTTTGTTTTTATGAGTTTGTTGGTGGTGGTGATAGTGTAGACCTATGTTAATATCAGGGTTCAAAATTAGCACCATTAACCAGCCAAATGCTGGTATAATATGCAATTGGCTGGTAGATTTGCTTCACTCACCAACCCAAAAAAAACCAATGGTAATCTGTTGAGTGGCTGGTAACATTTTAACATTCACTAGCCATTTGGCTGGTGGACGAAAAAGTTCATTTTGAACTCTGGTTATGGTCATTATCAAGGCTATTATGAGTATTTTAAACAGACAGCAGACTGACTCTCACTGTGTTCTACACACAGAAGAAAAAGGTGCTAACCGGAACCAAAAAGGGTTCTTTGGAGTGATGCCATAGGGGAAACCATTTTTCGGGTCGGGTTCACCACGTCAGAGGGCAACACAACGCGAATGATCGGAGTCAGAGTCAAAGTGCACACAGGAAGTCGCTTCTGGTACAACTTTCTTTTCGATGGTCTCCAACGCACGCCATAATGCGGCGGTGTTATGGCAAAGTCCCGGCTCGGCTGTGGCTCTCGCCGATTGGCATTTTGTATGTTTTGGTGTTGTGTGTCGCACCTGTAGCGCTACACCCGCAGTGTTTGGACTTCAAGCCGCCCTTCCGACCGCAGAGGGAGATAGAGTTCTGCGTAATGTACAAGGAGTTTGGCTGCTGTGATTATCAGAAAGACCAGGACCTGATGACAAAGTACTACCAAATTATGGATAATTTTGATTATTATGGATATGCCAACTGTGCTGGCTTCGTCCTGGAGCTGCTCTGCCAGGTAGGCATGCATGGACAAAGGTCGCTTGGCATCGTGCGTCTCCATCATGCGTCATGTAGTCTGACCTAACAGCAAAAACACTCTTAAATAATTAAGCAGAAGAATGCGATCTGTCATGTGTAAAACACATAACCATAACCCTAGTTGAACAGGATGATATGATCTTAAAGTAAATGTATACAATAAACGTCAGCCCTCAGCCCTGATTTCCCTGAAACCTCCTACCAGTCATAAACAGTAGATGAGACATGTAAAGAGAGAGAAGGGTTAAAAGCTTTGAGGTTTCGGCGATGGTGATTGGGCAACTGGGGCTACAGTTTATTTTCAGTCAAATGTACCCAATACTAGCCTATTACATATTCACTGTGTATGATCTGATCTCATAACACACTCTCAGAAAATAAAGTACATCATAGTGCCTCTAGGGGTACATTGGCTTGTAAAGGGTAACTGCGACTGTACCTTTGGCATAGGGTACTTATTTGTTCCCTTTTGGCAGTCTTGTACATTTAGTGACCATTATTTAACAGTAGGCCTACAAAAATGAAAAACTTTAAAAAAGGTATATAATTGGTTTTGAAAGGGTACAATAGTAGGCTATAACGATTTTATACACACAACATATGCTGAATTAATCTGATCAGAATGTATTAAATCCTTTTCGTTTTCACATTTTACACTAACTGTGACATATACACTATATATACAGAGTAAGTGTCAATTGCCTGGAAAATCCTAATTTTTTTTCTCGATTACATGTGATTATTACGAGCCAAAATGGTGATCAAAATTTGATAAATTGCAAAGACCTATCAGGTGGACAGAAACATGACTTCAAATGCATTTTACTCTGTATTTGCTGGATGTGTGAATGGGCAAAGTTAACAATAACAACTGACAAGGTTATATTATGTTAGTGTTTCTATATTGTGTGTGCTGTGTTAATTACGCTACCATAAAGTGGCCCAAAATCCAGTTAATGCCGGTTTAAGGACATCTCTACATACTACAAATACTTCTCCTTGTGCGCTCAGGTGCAACTCATGGTGTAGGGCTGCTCGATTATGGAGGAAATCATAATCACAGTTAGTTTGGTCAATATTGAAATCATGATTATTTAACACAATTACTCATTGACTTTTGGAAAGATGTCACATTTATTTAACTTAAAAAACAGTTCTTGCTACTTGCTCACCAAACGCTGCTCTATCCCTCCAGCATCTTCACTGGCGCAGAGTTTTAAATGCCACAAAATACCACAAACAGGACCTCGCTGATTATTGGCTGAGTGAGTTTAGCCTTCGAGAGGGGCTAACGTGTTTGTGTCATTCAGAACATGACACCAAATAAGAGTTTATTTTGAAAAACACAATGTGCAAAATTATCCTTTTTCTCAATAAATTGTTTTTGTGATTGTTAGGAGCTGAAATCATGATCAAAATATAAATTAATTGCATTCATTTCAAGTTCTTCTGTGTTTGCTGGATGTGTAAATGGCCCATGGTGTGCTACCAAGTTCACAATATTAACTTACAAGGTGAAAGTTAGTGTCACCATAATGTATTTGTTGTGTTATTTACGCTACCATAAAGTGGCCCCAAAACCAGTTAATGCGGGTTTAAGGAAATCTCTACATACTACACATCATACTCATCACATCTTCCTCTTTATTGTCTCTCTTCTCCTTCTCACCTCTCTTCTTCATCTGCCCAGGAATGCTCTCCATATGCAGCTCACCTCTTTGATGCCGAGGACCCAAGCACCCCAATCAGGACCATCCCCGGTCTCTGTCCTGACTACTGCCCCCAGTTTTGGAAGAAGTGCAGCTCCACCATCCCTTTCCTGTCCGACGACCCACACATAGCCAAAGTCAAAGAAGACCAGACACGTCTCTGCCAGTACCTGGAACTAGACGACGTTGACTACTGCTACCCGCACCTTCTCAGCAACCAGAAGCTCACAAGCAATCTGGGCAAGGTTCAGTCGGACTCGGACGGCTGCCTGCAGCTGTGCCTGGAAGAAGTTGCGAATGGTCTGCGGAATCCGCTAGCCATGGTGCACGCCAACGATGGGACACATCGGTTCTTTGTGGCAGAACAGGTGGGCTTGGTTTGGACGTATCTTCCTGACCGGTCCAAACTGGAAAGACCCTTTTTGAACATTACCAAGGCGGTGTTAACGTCATCATGGGAAGGTGATGAGAGAGGCTTTCTGGGACTCACCTTTCACCCCAAGTACAAGTACAATGGGAAGCTGTATGTGTATTACTCAGTGGAGGTGGGTTTTGATGAGAGGATCAGGATCAGTGAGTTCCATGTGTCAGCCAATGACATGAATGTGGTGGACCATGCCTCTGAGCGGTAGGTATGGACTGATCCAGGTTACAAAACAGAAACAAACCTATATCTTCTTTTTCTTGTCTTATTTGCATATGTATGTATATGTCCACTTTCCTTCCAGGGTTATTCTGGAGATCGATGAACCAGCATCCAACCACAATGGAGGGCAACTTCTTTTTGCAGATGATGGCTACTTGTACATTTTCACAGGGGATGGTGGAATGGCAGGAGACCCATTCGGGAAATATGGGAATGCCCAGAACAAGTAAGACGTCCAAAGGTTGCTAAAACTAGACACCCTCACATGGTCTGAAGTAAGAAAGGATGTACCCAATTTTCTAAAATGTAGCAAAGAATCAGATATAGGGCTACTGGTAGATCCATGTTTGAGTCATAATATATAAAGTTAGTTTGGATTTATGAAGAGTAATTGCATGTTTCTGTGCATCTGAGATAAAACATGACTTTTTCCTACTTTAGGTCAGCTCTGTTGGGTAAAGTTCTCCGCATTGATGTGAATGACAATGAGAGAGGCCCGTTGTACAGAATTCCTCCAGATAACCCCTTCAAACATGAGCGGGGGGCACGACCGGAGGTATATGCTTACGGTGTCCGCAATATGTGGAGGTGTTCTGTGGACCGGGGCGACCCTCGGACCAAAGAGGGCAAAGGACGTATCTTCTGCGGGGATGTGGGCCAGAACAAGTTTGAAGAGATCGACATCATCGAGAAAGGTCGAAACTACGGCTGGAGAGCCAAAGAGGGCTTCTCCTGCTACGATAAGAAGCTGTGTGCCAACAGCTCGCTAGGTAGGCATGCAAATGGTAAAATGGAAACATTCATTGTCACCCTCCTTCGACTGCAGACAACGGTAGTCTCCAATGATGTTGTACGCACACACTAGACAGTTAAATGAATCAATGAGCATAACCTACGACATGAATTACTTCCCTAACTCTAAATATTTGAATGCATCACCGGTCACTTCTAATGCATCTTGTTAGTTAGAACTGCATTGTTCTCTCTAGTGTATATCATTGCCACTGATTGCTACGCTTGTTTCAAAAGATATTTGCTAAAAATACTTAACAATCTGTTTTTACTTTTCAATTTGACTCTGCACCAACAGCTTTCTGATTTTATTTGGGTATATAATTATTAGGCATAATCACATGGACTTAGTTCAAAAAAATATATATCTATATTCAACTTTTAAATCTATTTTCACTCATAAAAGCATGTTTTATTAGGTAAATAAGTGGCTTCATTGTAAAGAAATGTCTGGAACAGTAATTATGACTTTTTAAAAATGTTTTAACAGATGATGTCCTCCCTATTTATGCGTACCCTCACAAAGATGGGCAAGTCAGTGACTGGTGGCTATGTTTACCGAGGCTGTGAATACCCCAACATGAACGGCATGTACATATTTGGAGACTTCATGAGTGGGTAAGGGTTAATATGGTAAATAGCACATTTTCTTTGCAAAATAACACCAAAACATAGAATGCATGACATAAGATGAAGCATAAAACTGACTGAATTATAATAATAAAAGTATTAAAATCAGTACCCATGAATCCATCAAAAGGTCGCCATTCTCTTCTACTCTGTTCTTTCTATTTTTCTCAGCGGTGGAGATTTGATTTTTTAAGACAAAAACTCTTTTAATAAACACAACAGAACCTACTTTCCCGATGGTTTAGGTATTTGTTGCTCTTCCGGATGTTTCTTCCATGTTTCCCCCATTAAAGATTTTTGGGGGAGTTTTTCCTAATCTGAATCGAGAGTCAAAGTACAGAGGGTGTTGTATGCTGTACAGATTTTAAACCCCCCTGAAGCAAATATGTGATTTGTGATATTGGGCTATATAAATAAAATGTACTTAACTTGACTTGACACTGCTATATAACCAGTATGCATGTTCTCTAAGGCTGTTCAAAAGTACTTTGGGAAATTTAGGAATACATAAACAAAAGCGTAATTAAAAGTAATTAAAACGCTCCATCATAAAGTAACAGTGCAATGCACATTAGAAATTGTAGATTTGATCTTTTCCAGGCGTTTGATGAGTCTGCGGGAGGACAGAAACACAGGGAACTGGAACTACAATGAGATCTGTATGGGGATGGGCCTGACCTGTGCCTTCCCTGCACTCATCAACAACTACCACCAGTACATCATCTCCTTTGCAGAGGATGAAGCTGGTAATGCATGAACACATGCACACTCTCAAACTCAGAATATAACTCAAGTTTGCCCTAGCAGTAATTTGGAAATATGTTTCCCAGTGTAATTTCCTCTTGATGAAATGTTTTTTTTTTCTTTCCACCAGGCGAGCTGTACTTCATGTCGACTGGAATACCGAGCGCTACGTCACCTTCAGGAGTCGTTTATAAAGTAGTGGACCCTTCAAGGTGAGTATTAGGGGACACTGTGTATTCACTCTCACTGGTGTGCTGCAGCTACATATTCCTGTGCACTGTTAAAAGGCGCAGGTGACCGACTGTGATGAAGAAATTTCTGTCCACATTATTTCCCAACAAAATTATCCAGGACTTCATTTCAGTTTCAGCAGAACATGTGTAAAGGTATGTATAGGTATATTCATGCACACATACATGTGTCCACAAACAATAGAATCACAGAGTCCGATCCTGCTCATATAGACCAGGCACAAGATGGTTCTGTCCATTACTGCCACTGCTAGGGGTGATATGGAGTAGTCCAAGTTGCTGCAGAAACAGGGTTTCATACAGTAACATAATCATTGCTTTGCTTCTTTCTTACTTCATTATTACGTGAAGAAAACATGTGCATTTTGCCATGTACAGTTACTGCTCCCTGTGAGGAGAGTATGTACAGTTCTGTTTCTGTTTCTTGGAAAGGGAGATGTAAGACACACATCTGTTCATAATTACAAACACAGGCATGTCGTTCTTCTCTGTGAGCCTGAGGGATGTGCAGTATCATGATCATTCTTGGCCTGGGTGTAAGCTTAGATCTGTGTTTTCTCAGTGCTGGTGGGATAACTTTTGCTGAATGTGGAGGTTATACTGCCTGTCTCTATTTGGGTAAAGAAGGGAAATGAAGCAGTGTTGGCAGTAGTGTGAAAGGCCTGCCATTCTAAATCTCCCTTCTCTGACATTGCCTCGGACAGCTCTTGGCTCTCTCTGCATTTCTCTCAGCGGTGGATGGTTGTGTCACCTAATTTGTTTCCCAGCCATTCAGTTTATTTAACTGTTCCTGGCCACTGTTGTGACTTGAGCTGTGAGTTAAATACAAAATGAAAGACTGGAAGTCTGAGGAACACAAAATATGTTGTATGTGTCCACCTGCTTGGGTTCTGTCTTCCCTTATGTGCAACTCTATTTTATTCTGATTTGTTATTCCTTGTTTTTTCAGACGTGCTCCACCGAGACAATGCCACAATGACCCTCTTCCTGTCAGAGTGAAAAGTAACCTCATCAAGTTTGTTCCCCAGGAAGGTGAGTCCACTTCCAAACACGTTGACTATACTGACTAGGATTGGGCATCGAGAACCGGTTCCAACTTGGAACTGTTTCCAAAAATCACCAATTCCAATTTTTATTGTAGGGTTGGGCGTATTTTATGTTAATACGGTATGCTAATTTGATATATTTTGGTATCTATTAGTCATATAGTCATAGGAAACTTTAAACAGCCTCAAACATCACCCTGATGCTGTCAAGGCAGCCGAAAAAATAAACACATTAGTCTTTAACATTTATTCTTCAAGATAACACAAAACAAGTTTGAAAAATATTGAATCAATGAACTTAGAAGCTATAAATAATCTATGTGTGGATAGTCTAAGTATAATCAGACTAGGGAAGTTTTTTTGGGGGGCATTTTCAGCCTTTATTTTGATAGGACAGCAGAGGAAATGAAAGGGGAGAGAGAGGGGGGAACGACATGCAGCAAAGGGCCACATGTCGGCGCCGAACCCGGGCCCGATGCGTCGAGGCGTAAACCCCCACATATGGGTGCCCGCTCTACCAACTGAGCTATGCAGGAAGTTTTTTTTTTAAACTAATGTATTAATTGCATTTCACAGGTCTGACAAAAAACAATATCTTGAGTAAATTAAAGTTAACATGGGCTACACAAACACTTTGTTACTGCATGTTATAAAACTTGACTCTGCCGGAGAAGAGATTTGATCCGGTGCTCTAATAGAAATGTCGTCCTCCCCCTGAAATTAACAAAATATAAAAAAAAAAATCGAAATGCAATCATCGATTCCAGATTTAATATGTTTTTTTGGGGTTTCCGTAGCGGCCACCAGACTTCCAGGCGCTTGTTGTGTTGCAGCCATGGAGCGCAATAAACCGCGCTCTAAAGTGTGGTTTGATTTTACATTGAAAAAGCCCGGTAAAAGTGTAAATCAACATTGAATCAAGATGAAAATGTTCTTCTTATCTGTGAAATAAGCATGTGACCCGTTTCAACTCCACCCCTCAAAGAATCGGAATCGAGAAACGATAAGAACCAGAATCGAAAGGAAAAATCGGAATTGGAATCACAATTGTTAAAATCAAAACGAAGCCCAACCCTACTACTGACTGAATCTGTGACTTAATCTGTTTTTGTGTTTCTTCGTCATTCCCCTTTAGCATTAATCGGTGTTGAGCCAGCAAACAAAATCCAGCCTGAGCCACAACCCACAGAGTCCTACGACTGGCTCCAGGAGCTCATTGACCGTCTAGGAGGACCAGACCCGACCACTGCTTTGCCAACCACAACCACCACCAAATCCCCCAGACATCCGAGGCGGAAAGGCAAACACAGGAAGGGCAAATCCAGAACGCAGAGTACGTCCAAGCTCCAGAACGGAGTGGTGAGGCTTGTTGGGGATGAACAAGGCCGCAGCGACCGCGGACGGGTGGAGATCTACGTTAACGGGGAGTGGGGCACCGTTTGTGACGACCTTTGGACCACCAAGAATGCTGCAGTGGTTTGCCAGCAGCTGGGCTTCAGCTACGCTATTAAGGCAGCCAGGAACTCAGAGTTCGGGGAGGGGAAGGATCTGCAGATTCTTCTGGATGATGTTCAGTGTGAAGGGACCGAGTCCAGCCTGCTGGACTGCACACACGCCGGCGTGGGGACACATAACTGTGCCCATTATGAAGACGCTGGGGTGATCTGTGGCAACTCGGACTCCGTTGTAGATGTTTGACTATTATGAAATCAAAGCTAATTATCATTAACTAAACCTGTTCCACCCTAAATTTAACAGCCAATCTACTCATGAAGGAGCACACCAAACATAGAGCACATGACTTTATGTCTTGATATTTCCAGCAGATACAATTGAAGGCAGAAATATGCTCTAAAATTGTTGTATTTTGTGGTCAGTCCATCACAATAAAAAGGCAATCTTGTAGGACAGTGGTTCCCAAAGTGGGGTCCAGGGACCCCAGGGGTCCTTGAGGGGGTTCCAGGGTGTCCGGAGCCAAAGGGGGAATAATTTATTTTCACTATAATTGCATCCATAAGTTTATAACTGTTTGAGACGGTGTGAGAATCCGGTAAATAATACAGGAAACATCACTGCCTCTATAGCTGCCACTAGAAAGTTTTTAAAACACAATGGCTGCATCTGAAATTCCATACTAACATGCTATTTAGGCTAAAACAGTATGTGAGATTTTTTAGTACGTCCGAAACCTTAGTATGAAACCAATAGTACGTGAATGTACCATGGTTACATCTCGTCAACGGCAAGGAGGCTCTCAGGAAGTGACGTTGAACAGCTTAGTGCGTCTGAAAAGATACACACTACTGTTTATTTACACAAATTCATGTTGAACCATAGTACACATATTGAGTATGTAGTGCAGAGGATGAGGTTTCGGAAGCAACCAAGCACTGAACTGCCCAGGAGTTTGCATGACAGGCAACTGTTTCCTCCAACAACAAAGCACAGTCGCTCCGTCTCTTTTCTTTCATTTTTGCCTTTAAGTGCCCTCGGAAACATCAAGATGTATAAAAGATTTGACGGAAAACAGTAATTGGGAAATATAAAGTCTACTTGTGCTACTTTGGGGGGATAAATAACAACAGGACGTTACACACATGGGCCATTTAAGTGACACCCCCACCATCGCACAACCCAACCCAAATCGCTTTTTCTGGTCTGAACGTGCCCCAAGTAACACAATGACAGAATGTATGAGTATTTTGGGCATGGGTTTCATACGCTTTCTGTAAAAAAACAAACATCTAAAAGCTAAAAATCCTTCATGTTTTCCTTGACAGTAGTTGCACTTAGCTTTTTCTCAAAGGTAAATGTCTATATAAGAGTTTATTTTAAATTTTCCATCACAGACTTGAATGTTTAATTTGAATGTATGTTTTTGCACTATTGCATTAAGTCTTTGCCTACTCAGCGATTTCTTTTAGTAACAAATTTGACATTTAGTGTCCTTGTAAATGTCCGATGCCATGAGTGAATGAATGGGGGTATTGTAATCCTGTAATTATAAGAACAAAATGTTGTGAAGATTTTAATAAAAGATTTCTAGTCTGTACTGGCTTTCACCCACACTTGGACCAAACAGTTGATATTTGAGAGTACTGTCTCATGCTGAGTTTATCTTATTTATTTTATGTTGATATGGTATGCGAATATGGTATATTTTGGTAACCATGGTGATCTATTGTTTTCTATTGCATTGTTTTCCCTTTAAATCAAATATTGCATTATAATCCACGTCTAAATAAACAATTAACAACAATAATTAATGAACAACCTTAAAAGAAGACTATAAATCTTCCATGATTGCAGGATGTGGAGTAAATACTGAGACGAACAAAGTTTAAATGACAGCCCTTTTATTCCAACCAGTCAGTGCTTGTTGTTTGAGGAATCGGCCCTCTCTGTGTTGGGACGGTCATTGATATGCTGAGCGGCAGATTGACCAGCCTACAGCCTGCCAATGTGTGTGTCCCAGTTCTCCGCAACCAGCCTGATATTAGCCCTGGATCTCCCCCCAACCTCCTCAGTAAATTTTATTGATAGTATCAAATCATAACAAGAGTTATATCAAGATACTTTACAGATAGAGTAGGTCTAGACCACACTCTGTAATTAACAAAAACCCAACAATTCCAGTAATTCCCCCAAGAGCAAGCATTTAGTGCGACAGTGGCGAGGAAGAACTTCCTTTTAGGGAAAAACCTCAGACAGACCCAGGCTCTTGGTGGGCGGGTGTCTGACGGTGCCGGTTGGGGGTGTGATGAACAGTAGCAATAATAGTCACAATAAAGATAATGGAACTATAGCTATGTTTCCATCCACACGTTTTTATCCGAATTAAGTGATATTGAATGAAAAATGCCTTATGGAAACAGTAAAATTCGACAGAATTTCATGAATATCAACTCAAAGGAAATACGTTCGGTCTCATCGGATTTTCTCTTCATCGATATACGGCTTATGCGATAAACGCTGATGGAAATGTTATTTGCCGAATAAATTAATGAATTGCGATTAAGTTTTAGGTCATTTTATGGTTGCAACCCGCCACAAAATGAAGAAGAAGAAGTTTTAGTTAATTTCCGCCCAGTATTTCCGCTCTGTTTGCACACGACAGGTGTCAACAAAGACAGATAGAGAGACAAGAGACTTTTTGAATTTAATTTACGATCAAAATATAACGGCTATTTTAGATAGCAAAAATCTAAGAAAAGCCATCATTTATCAGGAACTCGCGAAGGAAATGACCAACAAAGGTTACGACAAGCCGTGGGACGTCCTCCGGAGTAAATGGAAGGCGATCAAACAGCGATACATGTCTCAAAAAAGAGAGTTGTCTCGCAGCGGTGCCGGAGGGAAAATAAAAGGCAAGTTCCACCTTTCTGATGAGCTGGATCAGATCCTCGGCCAAAGGCCCATCGTAGCTTCTTTGGCTTCTAATAGTAACAACAACTACTTTTGTCTAGCAAAACTTTGCTCGCAAATGTTTGCTTGAATGTTGTGCGATTCAGTGCAAAAATTAATGGAAACACCTTAAAATATATATATACCAATTTAATCGCAAAACAGCATGTGACATCATTACGCAACAGGTTTTTATTCGCTTTAAAGCTGTTGGATGGAAACACACTTTCACCAGCTTTATTCGCATGACTTTTTTACCAAACTTCAGATAATTCGATTGACAAGTGGATGGAAACTTAGCTTATGACTAGACATAGTAGTTGTAGTTGTTCATGGCGTAGCAGGGCACTGCAGGGCATTACAGGGTGTAGCAGGGCATAGCAGGGCGTAGCAGGAAGTAGCAGGGCACTGCAGAACGTGGTCACAGTGGTTAAGTTTAGTTTATATGATATTACAAAGAAGGAGAGCATTACATCATGTGTACAAAACAACACAATAAAGTCGGAATGCTATGCAATTGCTTTGCAATTGTAGTCCTTGGTGTACAGATAACAAAAATGCAAGAGTCCAAGTGACTGGGGGAAAATCAAGTTCCCAACAAAACCAATGAAATCGCTCTTTTTTATACATCCCCCCCCCCTCCCCCCAAAACACATACACTTCCTTTAAACTAAGATAGGAAGCTTACGTGTCATCCCAACTTATCAATCAAAGGACTGAATGAATAGTTTATTTCGAACAACGTCCAAAATAACAAACAAACACTTAAAATGCTAGACACAAAAGTGGTGTCATGATTGTGGTTTTCTGTTGTGGGTTTTCCTGTTCATTGTTATTTCATTCCCTGTTTGTGTGTGTTACCGGTGTTCTGTTTGATTTTCCTTGTTCTATCCACGTGTATGTTTCCTGTTTTACTTTGTAGCAGCCACTCTGAAAAATGAAAATCACATCAAGGGCCAGACATGTAGAGTTTATTGACATGCTTTTATTTCATCGAAAAAATTAAATATCTTTGACTGCATTATTGTATGTCTCATATAGTCACTCACTTAGTTTGGTCGACATAAAGCCCTACAAACGTCTGCAAAAAAGTTCCTTCGCCATCATAGAATTTAACAAATCAAGCAAAACAAAGATTACATTTTAAAAAGCAGGCTAACACACAGCCGGCTCACAGCAACCTGTTTCACAGCCTGAAGATGCAAACTCACCGGTTCTGTGGGGAGTCTTTAAGTCGGATGATCTGCCAAATTCTGCTCTAAGTGTTGCGTAATTACAGAAAAACTGTTTCCGATTTAATGTGAGCCTAAATTGATACGCGGTCCGGATCAACATTTATGTGGGGCCAGATTTGGCCCCCGGGCCTTAACTGGATCTCATGTCGCTTAAATTGCCTCCTCGAGTCCTCCACTTACCTCACAGGACTCACGGGAGGAGAGAGGCAACGAGCAAATGTGTTTTAGAGGGATGAGGCGTCCTTTCCTCTGAAGCGTCACATGAATTTGTCAGCTGTTTGGGCGGAGCTAGCAACTCCTTTCATCTGCAAGGCCTCAGGGAAGGCTGCTCTCGTGTATCCTCGCCTATAGCTCCTCGATGATCCCTCCTCGATGCTCGCTCCTCGGGGCAGAAATAAGAAAATGCAGGACTCAGTATACCATGCAGCACTAAGATTTGTAACTAATTTTAGTTTTAGTACTCATCACTGTAGCTTGTATGAGGGCGTTGGTTGGCCTTCTTTGCACAATCGCAGGTTGGAGCATTGGTATATTTTTATTTTTAAGGCCATGCTGTGTAAACTGCATCCTTACTTGTGTACTCCCCTGACTCCTAAAGTCACCACCAGGAAATGTAATCTTCGATCATTTGGGCAAATCATGTATGACATTCCTCAAACGCGAACTGTCTTCGGTGAAAGTGCCTTTAAAGTTTTTGCACCCTCATCCTGGTATAAATTGCAGAATCATCTCAAATTAGACTTCCTACCAACAATGACACAGTTTAAAATTAGGATAAAGGACTATGTGAGTACTAAAAGCACATGTGCTGTTACTGAGCGCTGCTGGTCGTTGTTGAGATGATGTTAAATTGCCAATTGTCTTTTTCTGTTTTCTGTTGTATGTTTTTCACTGTATATTTTAATATGGAACTATTATACTGCTGTCTTGGCCAGGACTCCCTTGAAAAAGAGATTCTGAATCTCAATGGAATTTTTTCCTGGTAAAATAAAGGTTAATAAAAATTTAAAATAAATAAGAGCTTTGAGACGGCCTTCACCGAGGAGGGACAGAACAACTTCCGGTCCAGCCGAGGACCGAGGAGTCGAGGAGCTATCAGATAAGGGCCATGAGACGCAGCCCAGGGAAACAGACGGCTGAGAACAAGGGAGAGTTTAAGTTCAAACTCAAGTTACTTTATTGTCCCCCGATGGTGCAATTTGTTGTGCAGCAGATAGTATAGAACAAAGCACACATAATCATACACACAATACAGAGATTGCCTACCTTACAGGCATAGTTAAAAACAATTAAAAAAAACCCGGAAACAATCAATAAATAGTAAGTCAATAAGTTATCTATGGTTCTTTATAGGATTAAGAGGTAGAATGGCTGCAGGTACCAGAGTGTGATCTGTTGGTTTCTGAGTTTTGGGAGTTTAAAGCGAGATCCAGATGGCAACATCTGAAATTCAGCCTGTAAGGGATGAGAACTATCTGACAGGATAGATTCAACCCTTCTTAGCATCTGCATCTGATAAAGTTCCTCCAGGCCTTTCTGTTTAGAACCTGTGATGCAACTGCTCACCTTAATTAACCTGGAAAGGGAGTTTTTTAGTTTTACAGTAATGGATCCATACCAGAAGATTAAGGAGATTAAGCATCCCAGTCATGAAAGCACATCCTTATACAGTATTAAGGAACGGTGTGCCATGCCAACAGGGGGCAGTGTTGATTCATCCTAAGAGAGACTTGTGCCCAGTTTGTACTTTGGGTGGTTGGACTAATTGAAGGCAGAACAATTAGATGTGTGTGTTGCCTTTCCTACGACTAGAGGACAAAAGACGTGACAGATGCTTTTTAGAGATTTGTTTTCATATTAATAATTTAAGTGCAGTCTCCATGTCAGTCTGTCACCCAGATGGTCCACTGTTACGTTCTTTGCAAAAAGGAAAAGGACATGAAACCTTAATGAAATTGAGTTATTTGTAGGGCGGCCCCCTTTCAGGTGATTAGTCGACTAATGGCTTTTTGGTCTCAGTCGACTTTAGTTGATTAGTCATTTTTTATGCTTTTTTCACGCTGAACGACTTCCTCTGTGAAGATTTAAAGTAGTGCATGTTTTCTTTGGGGATAAACTCAGTTTAACAGAACTGGTTTGGAATTGGAAATTCCAAACCAGTTCACGAACGTTAGCTGACGTCTGTGTAGCCAGATCTCGCGAGAGTTTGCTCCTCAGACAGAAACAGGTCTCAAACATCTCCTGATGTGTCAGTCTGAAAAATGCCACTTTAGTGTCAGAATGTTCTGGAGATATGTGGCTTGTGAAAAATGGGTCCAATATTTACTTTGGTGGAGGAGCCAGTAGGGGGCAGATGATTCCACCATTACCAAAATCTCATAACCTGTTAGTCAAGTACAACCCTGGTATCTGCAGCTCTCTGGGAGCTAAGCAAAACAGCATTTTTCCATTTAGCCCATGCTGTTAGAAAGGCTAATGCTGTAATTGAAGTGAAAACATGAAGATCACCAAAAGTGGATTTATTGGGGTTTTCACTTCACAAGATGTAACAGACCATGTTAAGGGTCTGTGGTTTGTGGTGTCCAACCTCAGCGCTGCCGTGTGCTGCTGTTTCTAAAGCCCTGGAAGGCCTCCTGTCAGCAGAACATGATCCCCATTCACAGACAATGGCCTCTCTCCTTTATTTTGATTTTGTGAGTCACTTTTAAGCAAAATCCTCATCACGAGATACACATTTTTCAGAATGCTTTAAGTAGAGCAATGACTAGAACAAATGCAATTTCCAACATGCCGTGGTGGAATGTAACTAAGTACATTTACTAAAGTACTGTACTTAAATACAAATTTGAGGTATTTGTTCTTTACTTGAGTCTTTTCTTATTATGCCACATTGCAGTGTTTTCCCTAGCTTTGTGGAAGACTTAGGTGCGCGTATTTGGCGAGGGGGTTTAGGCGTCCTTCCTCAAGAAAATGTTACGTTTTTCAATTTAAAAAAAGAAGCAATTTCCACGTACATTTTGTGTCTCTTTGTGGGTTTTTGCGTCTCTTTGTAGTCGGTTTGTGTCCCTTTGTGCTAGTTTTGCGTCACATCATCATTGGACCGTTGTTATCACCATATCTGTGTCTGAAACTTTGAAAAAGCTAGAACATATAAATAAATAACACCCAAAAAACTTAAAGACAAAACTTGCTAAAGAAGTCCAACTACAATCATTAGATCTGAGAAAAGTCTTTCAGGCCTATGTGCTGCCCAAAACGGCTCGGGTGCTGCACCTAAACCTTACAGTGGCAGGGAAAACCCTGCTTTCTACATTTGGCTTTCATTAATATCAAAAATGTACGCACTAAACGCTTTAAATGTCTGTCTTCTGTAATAACATACATTGCTATAATAAACTTACATTTCTATAATACACATAAATGTTTAGAAAACACCCACATTTCTATAATAAACACATTTAAAAAAGTTCAATTCTTTTCTCAACCTGCTTTTTTTAAGTAAAAAACAAATGAGCTTGGTAATGTGAAGTTCACCCTGCAGGGGATCCACCCAGAGTCTCCTGCATGTCTTGTGTGTCATCGTCGCCCCCCCCGCCCTTTCTGCTTACATCGGCTTGAGTGGCATCCTGGCTCCACAGGGAACGCCGGGAATTTTCACCTCCTCCTGTCAGGGTTGATTATCAGTCGAGCCATCAAAGTCTGTGTGTGTGTGTGTGTGTGTGTGTGAGACGGACAGCATATGCTCGTTAGAAAACATTCTGGCACATTTGTTGTAAAGTGTAAACAGTGTATGGAAGTGTCCATTATTATGCATGAGAAAACACAACAACATTTAGTATTTATGTCATGTAAAATGTAAATTGTTCAATGTTTATGTAATGGTTGTCTTAATTTAAAAAAGTATTGGGGGATGAGTATCACCAGACTAAAAAAATTCATACATTCATAATGTGTATTAGGCTGTCATAAGGGCGTTACATTGTTGTTTTACACTGCTAAAAATTTACAATATGCAGCATTTACGTAGATCCTACACACAGTTTTGCAACTTTTCATAATAAGTACACCGTAATAAAATTAAAGAAAATTCAATTAACCTTCTGAGGTCTAAGGGCATTTTTAAATATCTTCTTGAATCTTTTCTGTTAGTGACGCCCAAAATTGTTCCAGAGCAATGTATAAAGAGATAATTTGGCCCTAAAGCGGAAATATTTCTCAAATCTCTTGTGAACACATAGGCTACCTACACTCAGTTGTGTTGGTGTAGTTGCTTGAAACGAGTTAAAAAAAAAAAGTCTTGGGTTCACAAAAGAAGTGTAATATAGGAATATGACAGTAAATAAATCTCTAAAGTGAAATTTTGTAATGTCGCTTTTTGAGTAGGAGTGTTGTCAAAGTACTCGCCTGTGCGTCTTTCGTCCTCAGAGGTTATTAATACTAAGTTTAAAAATGAATGAGATAGGATCACACACTGAATAATTATTGGTTACACTTTACTTGAAGGTATCTACATAAGAGTGACATGACACTGTCATGAATGTGTCATAAACATTATAAACAAGTCACAAACATATGACATAACGCTTCTGTCAGTAAGTGTCATTCGGTTTTTGGTTATGGTTATGGTTATGGTTAGGGTTAGAGTTAGGGTTAGGGTTAGAGTCATGACAGTGTCATGTCACTCTTATGTAGATACCTTCAAGTAAAGTCTTACCTAATTATTTACAACAAAATAGGATAAGTGAGTCTAAAAAAAACTAAATGAATGACTGAAAAAGTCGTGAGACCTCCCAGGGAGCTCCGCAGAGCCGAGACACACAGTTTGCAGAAGCAAAACGCGCAGCCATGAGATGGAGTTCCAGATAGTCACACTCTTCTTCTAATGTCGTATTAGCTTACCCTTGGCCTCACACACATTTTCACTATGGTCTTTTTCCATTTACAGGTCCCTCCACATGGACAGGAGCCGTCTATTAATAGGGGGGAGAGGTGACCCGTGAGATGAAGGCTCCAGCCGGGAGCCGCTCCGTCTCCGCAGGCTTTACGCGGGGTCTTAAAAAGTCTAAATAAATAAGAAATGTTAGGCCTTAAAAAAAGTCTTTAATTCGCTGAAGTATTGTGTTCTAGGTCTTAAATGATTTCAAACATGTCTGAATTTTCCTACATCCGTGTAACGCTACTTCTGATGTTTTTTTTTATTCTGTGGCGTTGTTCTTTCTTTCTCTTCTCCAAATATAATTTGCTGAAGATGTACAGATTATTATTACTCTGAGTCGCTTTTATCCAATTTGAATACATTTATTTACTTTGCAAGTACTTTTGTGACTCTGCATTTCGTTGTACTTTCATGTCATGATATAGATATATATATCTTAAATTTCATTCATAAAAGGTCTTAGTCTTAAATTTAACTTGGTAAAACCTGCTGAAACCCGGCTCCTTCATCTAGTCTTTCTCCCATCTTCTCACAGCATCGGGTCTCTTACTTGTGCCAACATCCAGCTAGTGGATCCCCAACACCCAGAACCACTGAGGCGCTAATTAACTTTTTATATAATATCTTCAGTGCCATTTTTGGTAACTCTTCAAACATGATCCCCTCCTTCACATGGCCCATCCTAAAATTGGAGTCACAATTTCCTGTGTGAAGGCCTCCGAGTGCAAATGGAAGCCACATAATGCTCAACACCAGCTATGGTTACTCAAACCAAACAACTTATACCCCTGGAAGAGTTCCTCTGAATGGTGTGAACAGCACGGCATAATTTTAAACCATAGATGTAAAAGGGAATGGCAAATGACCACAGCGAGAAATCACATTCCTATCTGACTTGAGAAGTATTTTTAGAATGGCATTGCAGGATGTGGGAAAACATGTAAAGTGAACCCCTTTTTTCCTCAGTTAGCCCCTCTCAGCATGTTTTTGGAAATGTAGTCGGATGTACTTTCTTTCCCAGTGCTGTGATCGACAGTGTGTGACTCTCAGTCCAAGGTTTTGCTCTAAAATTCACTCTGTGCATTTATTTTGGCGAGTCAATCAAATATGTTATATAATGCAAGTAGGAAAATCAAGAGTGATTCGTGGCAGTTTGTATTTGTAGCTTTACTTCCAGTCCACTCGATCAGCAGAGGCATAGACACAACTCAACGTTGTCAACGCAAACTAACGCTTCTCCTCTACGTCCTCCTTACGACGCCTTAATAGACCTCATTGCCATTGGCTTGTCCACACAGCATTCTGGGATGGGAGAAAAACATGCTCTGGTTTATTGGCATTTCTTTAAAACAATCACAATCGTCTTGGGCGGCGCTAATCGCCGCATGGAGCCCTGGTCCCGCTGCTAAATAGCCTCGGGGAAGGTACTTGTTTTCATGGAACATGTGTACGTTCAAAAGTTGTTTTAGTCGTGCAACAGAAAACTCAGATTGGACAGATAGTCTAGCTAGCTGTCTGGATTTACCCTGCAGAGATCTGAGGAGCAGTTAACCATAGTCCTCAGAAATCAACCGGAGTTTAGAATGCCAAAACTTAGAAAGCCCATGGTAACGGACATCAAGCCGACATTTAGGGACATCCGGCTGAATTTCCACCGGCACCTGAACAATCCTGGAAATGAAATATCATCGACAAAGACTAATCAGACGTTTATCTTTTGATCCCTCAGCCTAAGTTTTCACTTCACAAACTACAAACTCGCCATCATTGCATAGCCTTGTTCCTCCGGGCACATTGTAGTCCATTGACCCTTGACCGCTGTAAAAGCTGGACAAACACAGGAACAAAGCAAAGATAATGAGGAGGAACAGCACAGCCACTGTGAGCAGACTGACTAAGCGAACGTGTTGGCTCCCTGATAACCTCTTGAGAAAACAAGGTTTTATGAAGTAAATAGTCCACTAGACAATAAGCTAACCTTCAGTGGACGTGGGCCACCTGTGGAGACCTCAGTTCTCGGGAACACAGCAAAGGCGAATACGAGTTGTATAAGAACAAATGGAGGTCAACTACCTGTAATGAGACTAGTTTCCACCAAAAGTATCAGGAGATAGAGGACTTAGAAATTCAGTTCAGTCAGGACCACTTTGTCAAAATAGATTCGCTCATCTGCAATTTGTATTTGGCGGTATGGCTCTGTTCTGGGGCCTCCCCGCACTTCCACGGGCCTACGTGGAAAGCATGAGGCAGGGAGAGCACACCTCCCTGCCCTTCCAGGTGCATACGTGGAAAGCCTTGAGCGGGGAGAGCAGCAGTGCAGGATCCCCATAGGGTACAGAACAGAGCAGCATCAAAGACAGAGACACGACATTGATTAATGATATAAGACAACATGAATTTAAAAGGAGGAGCCGGGGTGGAGGTTGGTTGCAAGCGCTAGCAGAGATGCAGCAAGGTAGGCTGAGTAAAGCAGTTTAAATAGAGCGCGCTATTTGGAAATCCAATAAAAAGAGGGAATCAGCTGAGCCATCAGCTGGTGTGCTGGCTTAGGAACTGTCAGCTATGAGCTGAGATATTAGCCGAGTTTGACTCAGTGACCTGCTACAACTTACACTTTGCTTAATTTCTGTGAAAGTTCGGATTTCTATGCACTTTCCCAAAAAGTAGGGAGAAAAGATGGCAGTTTTAAAATCCTCACTAAAAATTCAACTCTCTATACAGTACTTCCACATTCCGTCTCACGATTCCGATTCAGTATTTGCATTTCAGTTTCTGTTTACTGAGACCTGCACCCGGTTGTTAAGGAAAAGCAAGTGAGCGCAGATTTACAGAACTCCCAGTCCGTGTAGCCAAAGATGCTCCATAACAACCCTACATTTTGTCTAGTGATACATGATGCATATGTTTGGAATATTTTTTCTAAAGAGGAGGAAAGCATTTTTGGACATATTTTGACAGTAGTTTGTTCACTCTTTTTTCCCAAGCTAAGGGAAAGCATCACTGTTCAAATGCACTCCAGTGCATAAAAAAGGAAGTGAACATATCACAGTTCAAATGTACATCCTGTACACGTACAACAGTACGAGAATGCATCAGTGCTTACGGCAGCGACATTTAACGCTTATTCTGTCTTCAGTTCAGTTGTTGACTGTTGCCAGTCCAAGCTACTTTAAGTTCAAGAAATGATTTTTTACCAAGAATTAATTTCACATTTGCTTTTTGTAAAATGCTAATGCCATTAAGACAAACAGTGACAAGTTCTCATTTTTCCCCCCCACACAGTCACATAAACTCACCGTCTCTGCCCACCACTGCTGTACAGCCTGACAGAAGCAGCTGTGTGTGTGTGTGTGTGTGTGTGTGTGTGTGTGTGTGTGTGTGTTCAGTGTGGTGGTTAGTCTCTGGTAAATGGTGGCCTTTGAGCTCTATGAGCTGCTCAGGACCTGGTTGGATAACCTGGAGCAGACAAACACATCTTTTCATGACAAACTACTGAATGGAGACAGTTAATTTCTGGTGATATATGCTTACAGTTTGAAATCAAACTTTCTTTCGTGCTTTATTCTCATGGAAACAACTTCTTGCTGTTGGCCTGAAAAGCTCTATATGGAGTACGTAAAGACAATTATGGCTCCCCGATTGATATGCCTTGCAGCTGGACTTTTGGCCCACACAGTGATGTGGCAGCAAATCCCAAAGTAAACAATGACAGCCACTCAGTGACCATCATAAGGCACACAGCCCCCCACAGAAAACTGGAATCAGTTACAGCTCCAGAAAAGTATTCCTAAAGAACTTTACCCTTTTATTAGTCTTACATTGCCAGACCTTCCTCCACAGCGCTGCGGAGGATTGTCTGGCTAGTCCACACAGCATTCCGGGATGGTTTATTGGCTTTTTTTAAGATTATTTTTTTAGCCTTTATTTTTTATAGGACAGCTCAAGACACGAAATGGGAGAGAGAGAGGGGGAATGACATGCAGCAAAGGGCCGTAGGTCGAAGTCGAGCCCACGGCTGCTGCATTGAGAAGTGAACCTCTATATATGGGCGCACGCTCCACCAGGTGAGCTGCCCAGGCGCCCAGCGCTGGACGGAGCCCTGGTGCCTCTACAAAATAGCCTCAGGGAGGAACTTGTTTTGTTGTGTACGTGTAAAAGTTTAAGTCGTAGAAAACTCCGATTGGACAGATAGTCTAGCTGTCTGGATTTACCCTGCAGAGATCTGAGGAGCAGTTAACCGGAGTTCAGAATTACAACACAAAGAAAGCGGAAGGTAACGGACATCCAGCTGAAAAGAAGGACATAGGGCGGAATTTCCGGCGGGACCAGAGCAATCCCGGAAGTGGACGGTCGTGGATATAGACTACCCTTTTATAGACCCTATTATTACAGTCTTTCATCAGTTTTCACTGCTTGCTGTGATGCACACTTTTGTTTTAAGATTTCCAAGGGCAAGACAAAATGCAGACAATGCTGTCAAATTAAGGATCACATCGTTATGGGGTATGGTTATGATTTAGGCTGACATCAACGGACCAAATCGCAAACGTGAGTTCAGTGTTTCCCCTTGGTGAACTGCTTTGGCCTGGCAGATGGAACATAACAATTCAAAGTGGCTTTTAAATATTTAGTTATTTTTCCAAATCCACACATAGCAATCAAGCAATCAATAGGCCTTGCCATTAAATAACGTTTAAAAAAAATAAAATCACTGAACAAGTTTCCGTTTTTGAAAATAGTACTTTTACGGAGTCGAAGCTGCAGCCGCTGCAACAAGGACTGAGCCTTTGTACATCAGGCACATGCTCTACCAAGTGAGCTAACCATGAGCTCTGTGTTGTTACCCTGGAGTTCTTGCGAGAGCACAATTTGAATTTGCTCAGCGAGTCACTCTGGCATTCAGTAATGATGCTCATTATCATTATCATCATCATTATCTATGCCCTTGTAGCCGAGCTGCACCAATCACATCGGTGTATCTGATGTAGGCGGGTCAGAGGCGAGCTAAACAGATGACGACAGCTCTGCGAAGTCATTAGTAAACATTGCAAGATGGCTACGGATGAACACCAGTAGTTCGAAACGGCTTTGGCCGCTACAATGAACGAGTTAGACTTGGCTTTTTATATAAAAAAGGAACAGAAGACGGCGCTCAAATCTTTCCTTTGCAAAAAGGATGTTTTTGCTGTTTTGCCGACCAGATACGGCAAGAGTTTAATCTACCAGTCAGCTCCGCTGGTAGCTGAGAGTTTAATCTACCAGTTAGCTCCGCTGGTAGCTAAGAGTTTAATCTACCAGTTAGCTCCGCTGGTAGCTAAGAGTTTAATCTACCAGTTAGCTCTGCTGGTAGCTAAGAGTTTAATCTACCAGTTAGCTCTGCTGGTAGCTAAGCGTATGGGGCTCTGGATACGTCACCCCGTGTATTATTTTGATTGGTCGTTGTGTTATCCAATTGTGTGCAGTGAGAGTTTTGAAATGCATGCTTGGTGCCGCCCCTTGAGTTGGGCCATTTTCATTACTCATTGCCAGACCCTTAATCTTTCGGATTTGGGTCTGGATTTCCAGGCTACTGTGTTGTTGCCTTGGTGATATTTTAAGTGTCAGGTTATTTAATTGATGTGGCTTAACATTGCTTGTTGCACCCACCAAGGTGTCCATAGACTTTTTATTTATTCATTTTTATTTACTTCTGAATTCTCAGACTTTTTTAAGTCTGAGTTTTGTCTCACTCAGAGACAACAGGGACTTTTAGCAGAATCTGCTCTGCTGGCTGTAAGACACAGGCTTAACACACACTTGCCCACAGGAAAACCTGAGCTTAGTGAGCTTACTCTGCAGACAAGGCCTGAGTACATACACGTGCACACATACCCTTGCACGTGTATAGAAATCTTACCCGGCAACCTTTAGCCTGCTGATTCCCATATGCGTCTTCCAGCATTCTCCTATGGTATCATGTGTTAGATAATTAGATAAATACTCAAAAACATCAAGGTTTCACACAAGTGTGTTTCGGAATGGTCAATTACAGTAATGTAACTCAGGTGCTTAAGGCAAGGAAAGGCAGCTTTATTTATATAGCACATTTCAGCAACAGGGCAATTCAAAGTGCTTTACATAAAACATAAAAGAGCATTCAGAAAAAAATTAAAAACAATTTAAAAACATTCAAAGTCAAGAATAAAATGTACAGTGCAGTATAAGAATTAAAAAAAAACTGAAACAATTTAAAAACATTAAAATAGTTAAACTGTCAAAAGCAGATAAAATAGGTTATTTAAAGAAAGGCAAGATCAAAAAGATAGGTCTTCAGCCTTGATTTAAAAGAACTGAGAGTTGCAGCGGACCTGCAGTTTTCTGCGAGTTTGTTCCAGATTTGTGGAGCATAAAAACTGAACGCTGCTTCCCCTGTTTAGTTCTTAAGTGCCATATCATAAGTTTACCGGAGTTTGAAGTCAAATGTTTGATGTACTGTATTACAAAAACAGTCCTCCTTTTTCCATTGCAGATTTAGTACCGCCTCATGCCTGAGGCGATCGTGGCTGGTCATAGGAAACTGCCATGACCTAACGCGACACACACACAGAACGTCGAAGCTGTGTTGTTTTTGACTCTCGGCATTTGACTGTTTGCCACTGCCAGAAGACAAATTTAGTTTCAAAAGAAGCTAGAGGCAGCAAAAAAAAAAAACACAGCTGGCTAAATTATTTAAAAATAGTGGTTTTGTTCAGGACACCCCCGTCTGTCGCTAGCAATGATGACGCAGTGATCAGTGACGATTCTCTCCGACCAATCAGTAGTCTGCAGGTTTTCACGTCACCTTTTGGTATCGCCTCAGCTCGCTTGGAACCTCGACGGAGGTGATACTAAAAAAAGTACCTGTTAGGTACCAGGGACTTTTTTCGTAATGGAAAACCAAAAAAGGCGAGTAGAGTCGAGGCGAGTCGAGCAGGTAATGGAAAAACCCCATTAAAGGCTAGCTGGTGAAAACAGTGGCGCATTTAGCAGCTAAAGAGACAGATGTTTTTCTCAGGAGTTGGCAGAGACCAAAAACTCTGCTGCCTGCTCTGTGTAAGATGGCTGTGTAAATAAGCAACTGTTTGCTAACATATCCGCCTTAATAAATGCAAAGGTTATAATGTCAATATTGTGTTTACTGTCATGATTGTGAGTTCTGTTTCCTGTTTTATTTTGAAGTCCGTCTTGTCTCCCTTGTCTTGTCTAGTTTACTTCCTGTCTTTGGTCTTTCCCTCCCTTGTTATTGCCCTAATGTGTTTCACCTGTTGTATCACCTGTCCCTTGTCAGTCCTCGTTACCTCTTGTATTTAGTCTCTCTGTTTCCCTCGTCTGTTGTTGGATTCTTATTTTCTGTTTGAGTGGTTCTTGTTGTGTTGTGTCCTGCCTGAAGTGTATTCTTGGCTGAAACAAATCTCTGTATTACTGCATTTGAGTCCTAACCTTCTCTCCACTGTGACGTTTACAGCTACTGTCTTGTATTGTGAAGAACAGAAGTACGTTCCCAGATGTGTTGACAGCGTTAATGTTAATTTGGGCAACTTGTTTATACGGTTAACCCATAGACTGTATATTATTAGCAGTCTATGGGTTAATGCCCCGAAAAACCAGAAGCGGCCCGTGAGTTGTTACAGCGGGGAGATAGGGGTGTCCGAGTATTACCAAGGGTAGCACACGGCTAATTCACCGGTTTTGGATTCCTGTTTGACGACTCTCGTAAAGACAACGCTAAAGCAAATAGTTAAAACGATACACTGTGAGAAAGCTAAGAAATTATAGTTTAGTCTGACACCATTAAATTAACTGAAAACACTACAAGGTGATTTATATTCATATTTATACAGATAATTTGTGAGCCACAAAGTCTCAGAGTGTGGACACCGATACATGCATTTGTCCCATGTAGCCCTTCCTCCCTGCATCATGTGGATCAACTGTGGTCTACATGTGTTTGGCCATGTCCCCCCCAGTCATGTGTGTATGTTTTATTTTCCTGTTTTATTTTGCAGTCTGTTTTTCTCATAGACAGTATATAAGAATGGACCACCAGATCCCGTGTCTCTGGACGGAGACCAGTGAAGGATATTAGAAGCACTTTTCCGGTGATGGCCAGCTTTACTGCCCAGCCTCCAACTGAGATAGACAACGTAAATGTGACGTGAGCAACGTGTCTGAAAGTTGGAAGTGTTCTGGTAGCTGTGCCAAGAGAAATCTCAATCATTCCCAATCTTACAGAGACGGAGAGCGTAGGTATATGTAAGGAGATAACATGGGCACAGGCTAATTATTGCTAACTAAAATGCTAGTTAACATTAGTAATTAAACCTAAACAGCTGATGTAAGTCGAAACTGCCTGCGAGTTTCTCCTGAACTATACGGTAATTCCTCTACTATGTGACACAATCGTTAGCCTATTTTTATAAAAACATCTGCTACAGAGCCATAAGGTGAGATACAAGGTAATGGAGCCTTTTATACATTGTTGTGTTTCTTTAGAAATAAACAATGGACAAATAGAGTCTTTAAACGCTTCAGATGTAAAGTTATTTGCTGTCAAGTGACGTCAAAATGAATGCTAGTCAGTGGAATGCTAACGGGAGATGATCTCTTTGTAGCATCAAAATGGTGCCATAGGAGTTCTGACCCCCTTGGTTTTTCTCCCATGTCATGTCTTGTTTTACTTCCTGCCTTGTGTTTTCCCACCTTTGTGATCGTCTGCCCCACCCTGATGTGTTTCACCTGTTCCTGAGCCCTCGTGTCACCTGTCCCTTGTTTCACCCGCGTTACCTTGTGTATTTAGTCTCTGTGTCATCTTTTCATTGTATTGGGTTAGCGTGTGTGTAAATCTACCCCTTTGTTTCGGTGTTCCAGTTTTTGTGATTCCTGTTCTTTTGGCTACCTCGACATTTTGGAGCTATTTTTGCCCGCTGTCTTCAGTACTCTTTTTATTTGTATTAAATCCTCAAGCTCACCACTGCCCTGCTGTCTCTCCATTTCTGGGTCTGCCATTTCTCTAAACCTCAGCACCCCCTCCTAACCCCCAATCGGACTGAGTCAATTATAAATTAATAATTGCTTCACCACGTCTGGCCATTAGGGTCTTGAGCTTTACATTCCAAGAGCTGTCATGCAGCAAGACAGATGGCAAGCGTCACGCTCAGACATTTGTCATACACTTAGATGAGCCTCCAGGCTACATCAGTCATGAATTAGTGATTAAGTCACGTGCTTAGGACATGTTTAACACCTCAAAATTAAAAGCAGTTTTGGTGTTTTCATTTTTATTCTTAGTAAACAGTATGATAACTAGCTTTAGAAATACTATTGAAAGTTTGCTTTTTTAATGAATTTTATGTCTATTTCTGAACAACCAGACAGACAATTCAGGCAGAAAGTGGATCGATTACTGCCATCCATTTTGTGCAGCAAATAAGATTGATCGTAGCCTGACGTGCACCTCCCAGAAATGTGACTTCACGTCGCAGCGACACAGACCGCAAAACAACTGGGATTGGTCTGGCTAGCAATGGCACATTTACAGAAATGGTGATTAATGTGCATTGTCCTAATAAAGAAATAAATCTTAAATCCGTGAACAACATCAAATCGGGGAGAGGGTTAACTTTTCCTGTAGCTTTCGGCCCGTGGTCAGAAAAGACAGGGGAGACACTTAGTTTCTCCCACTACGACTCTAGAGTCGGTACACGCTCTGAAGCTAATCGCCATCACTCTCTCACTTCTCCCTCGCTCTAACACACTCCCCCACACACACACACACACACACACACACACACACATGCCGGCTCAACGCACACACCAGCGCACAAATATAAACATCAGGCCACTTACGTAGGCTACGGCGAAAGCTCTGCATGGAGCCTACGTACAACCATAGGTCAGCCTTAAACAGCTGTGTGTTCGGTATGAGGGGAAGGGGAGAGCAGCTTCCACTGTAGGCATAGGATCCAGTGTCACACCTCTGTATGTAAATGAGAAGACATTGCTCACAGATATCAACCGCATGACTACTTTTCAGGAATTTTCTGATGCATCCGAAGTTTCTGCCCAAAGTGCATGGATTTAGTTTGAGAAGTCCTTTAACACAATATCGACAAACCAAATAGAGAGTAAGATAGGGCAAAACAGCTGTCAAAGGAAGGGTGTAGAATTTATTAGGAATACTAATTTCCTTGCATTATATTGTAAGAAACCATCTGGTGAAAGTTTTTACAGAAGGCTGGTCTAGGGAAATGCATTTAAGGACATTCCGAAAGCTGAGATATTGCGAGTGTAAAACTGAAAACATCTGTAAACTGACCTTGGCTTCGCGTTCATACTATTAACGCACAGTTAATCTTGAGCTTCTTGTGCACCTTCAACAAAGACTGCAGATAGTTCACTCTGTTCACGTTGAGAAACACCTTACATGTGTTAGTCTCGAATTCCATTTAATCCTGGACCAAATCTGGCCTTGAATGGGGTTTTACAGGTCTCACGGCAGCTATCGGCTGACATTAATTAGCTACATGCAGTTATCGTACTGAACCAGGATACCATTAGTACTGTAAATGGCAGCCAACCTGACAGAGTAACTGACTTTTCTGCTTGAGCCGTGCAAACTATCTTCCTTAACACCTATGAGACCCTTCAACCACTCTAAATACCTTCTAAAATATTTGCTTACAGAAATCCTGACATCTGTCAAGCCTTCGCATCAGAGCCAATGACACAGGCACAGTTTTGTTCGAAGCTCTGGTTTCATGCCCTGCCTGCATTCGATTGAATTCGCTCGGGCCGGAGGTTTTGGCAAGCTTGACAATATGTTAGATAAGTTCTGGGAAGTGGCTCAGGAGTAAACACGTCTCAGCCGCAGTAATGGCAAAGTTCGCACCCTGATCTGCACTTGAATGAGAGGCAGCTGTGTTCAGGATGAGCAGCAGTTATTGGCAGCTCACACACACACCGACACACTCACACACATAAATACACTGGCTCAATCAAGAAGAGAAAAGCTACAGATAATCAGATTGAGTGCTATAAATCTTTTTGATGAAACTTTTGAGAGGTGTGTGTGTGTGTGTGTGTGTGTGTGTATGTGTGTGTGTGTGTGTGTGTGTGTGTGTGTGTGTGTGTGTGTTGTGAAATCAGACATCTGGTCTTAAGGTCTCTATGCTCTCCATCCACACAGCACAACAGGCCGCTATTTACTGCCCCTCCAACGGCCATAAAACACACATGCCTGAGTGTGTATGTGTCTGTGTGTAATCATCTCTTCTTTCCCTGCCTTCTCTTATGTTTCCCTCTCTGCTTTTTTTTTTTGTTTTCCTCCAGAGCCAAAGTTCAAAAGATTCGATCGGCGGGGAAAATGGGGAGAACTCCTGTTTGCCTCTTTCTCTCTCTTTAATCACTTCTGTCTTCCTCCGTCTCGTTTGCTCAGTCCCAGACAATTCCCAGACAAAGAAATAAAACAGGGCCAGTAAATCAATGAGAAATACAGTGGAGCTTATCATACCTGCAAACTCAGAAAGGCTGAAAAAGATTACACATATCTCTCTCTCTCTCTCTCTCTCTCTCTCATATATATATATATATATATATATATATATATATATATATATATATATTTATATATATATTTATAAAGGAGCACAAAACAACAGTCAGAGACATTAAAGAACGGCTTTTTTATTGCTAAGGCCACAGGGTCAAAATTACACGATTCACGTGGATGACATTTTCCCATTCAACTCACTTACAACAAGTGTGTGTTATCTTACATGTAAGTGGCTCAATATCACAGACACGCCTGTGCTGTCTATAGATATACCAGGATTTGTTTATATTAGTTGCTCTTTGATCAGTTTGTGAAATCCCTTTTGACGATTAAGGATCGTGTGCCGTGCTAACCTGATTCCGCCAGATTGATTGCTTCACATTTGCTCGGCATATCCATCTGGGAACTTTCCGTTGGAGAACTTTTGGGAAGGGGCGAAAATACTGGTCAGCTGATTGGATGAACCATCTGTCTATCACCTATGTTGGTGATAGACGGGCCAAATCAACCAATCAGATCCACAAAGCATAGCTCGTTAGCTCAGCATGCAAGCAACATGTCGGTAAAGGATATTTGCCGTTTGTGTAACGAGAATTTAGGAATAAAAGACACCATTTCAGGTTCCCGGACCGCTGTCTGAAAATACTGGTTAGCTGATTGGATAAACCATCTGTCTATCACCACCTAACCCACCTCAAAACCAAGGCTGATTGGCCCGGTCATTTGGCGAGCGGCTCAAAATTTTCTCTATCTCAAGATGCCAGACTGATCTGCGAGTGGAAAACTGGAGCTCGCGAGATCAGGACGGTCTCACGAGGCTAGTGCCGTGCGTGGTAATTCCAAAACAGCTCCATACGTCTCCACCCAATTAAACACACCGTGTGTGTAAAAACACAAGTACTGAAAGCATTTAAAAGAAATACTATAACATTTCAGGCCACACTGTGTCTTTAGCTGCAGACTGTTGTACGTCCCGGTGTTGGAATCCTCTCGAGTGAAATGCAGTCCCAGTTTAGACCATTTAGCTGTCAGCATTTTAACCAGGTTTAAGTCAGCTACTAGCTAACGGTAGGCTAACGTTACCTGCTGCCAAGTGTAATGTTAACTAGCGTCACATACAATGATGCTTCTGTTGACTGTAACGTGCGTTTCGGAGCACCAGAGTGCAGTTCAGGCATTTAAAGGTCCCATGACATGGTGCTCTTTGGATGCTTTTATATAGACCTTAGTGGTCCCCTAATACTGTATCTGAAGTCTCTTTTATATAGACCTTAGTGGTCCCCTAATACTGTATCTGAAGTCTCTTTTATATAGACCTTAGAGGTCCCCTAATACTGTATCTGAAGTCTCTTTTATATAGACCTTAGTGGTCCCTAATACTGTATCTGAAGTCTCTTTCCCGAAATTCAGCCGTGGTGCAGAATTACAGTCACTAGAGCCATTCCCACAATGATCTTTCCTTAGGATGTGCCATTTCTGTGTCTGCAGCTATTGAGGAGGAGAGAGGGGGGGGGCAAGGTGGAAGGTGGGGGTGTGGCCTTGACCAACTGCCACTTTGCTCGTTTGAAAGCCATGATGTCTCTCTCTTTCTCATGGGTGGGCCAAATTCTCTGACCCTCCTCCAAGAGAAAGGGGAGGTAACCTTGCTCCTTATGACCTCATAAGGAGAATATTCCAGATCGGCCCATCTGAGCTTTCATTTTCTCAAAGGCAGAGCAGGATACCCAGGGCTCGGTTTACACCTATCAATATTTCTAGCCACTGGGGGACCATAGGCAGGCTGGGGGAACTCAATGTTAAAAAACACCGAAATCTGTGTTCTCATTCAGCCCGGTAGAAGTCAGTCGTTTTGGAATCGGTGCAAATTTTCTTTCACATCACCTTTCAATATTTTGAAATGAAAATAAACTTAACTTACAATTTTTTAAGACCGTTTCCACCACTGGCATTTCTTAGGACTTTTTTTTTTATGTGATAGAGGAGACTTTAATGAGACTAGAATTGTTGAAAGAGTTTCTCTTGCAATTTGTGTGGGGTCATGTTGCATAACGCCTGTACTATAGTCACAGATCATTTTGCTCATGTGTTCTGATCCCACACCAGTGACCCTCAACACCAACACAGCAGTAATTCATCTACAGTACACTAGAACACACAAACAGACCACGAAGTTGGTTTCTAATGCCTTTTGTTTTTCTGGTTTATGAGCAGATCTTGTTACTTAACCTTGTTGACCGACTCTCAACGCTTTGTTTTCATCTTATCTCCCAGCAGGAAGTAAAGCAAATGCCTCTGGCCAAGCCCTGCTTGTGTTCCCACAATGCCTTGTTTTCAGTCCAAACAGATGCCTGTGTAGGTATCATTATCTTTAACCTAAACCCACGTCCTCCCCGCTGCAGCCTTTGAAGTAAACATCAGAAGTGTTAAACATTGACACTGTGGTTACCCTTTCTGTGTTGATATGTGAGAGGGGCTGTAAGATAGTATAGTATAGTGTGTTGATGTGGAGGGTGGCCATGTTGCTATAGGGATCAACAGTATTGTGCTTCACATAAAACCGCCAAAGGATGCTTTCCTAACCCCAGGCACGGAACAGTTTGTGAGAATTATACAATGATGTAAAACTATAAATCAAGGTAAAGATTAATTAGGTTATTACTAGTCTTGCTTTGCCAGACCCTCCTCCAAAGCGAGCTGTTTGAGGGTCAGGCTACTCCACACAGCATTCGGGGATGAGAGGGAAAACGTGCTCTGGTTTAATGGCATTTCTTTAAACCAATCAGAATCATCATGGGCGGTGCTAAACTCCACACAGAGCCGCTGCAAAATAGTTGTGCGAGAGAAAACTCAGATTGGACAGATAGTCCAACTAGCTGTCTCCATTTACCCTGCAGAGATCTGAGGAGCAGTTAACCATAGTCCTTATAAACCGAATTTAAAATCCCCCCACATAAAGTAAGCTGAAGGAAACGTAAAAGACATGCTTCCGGCGGAATTTCCTGCAGCACCGTAGCAATCCCGGAAGTGGAACGCGAAGGATATAGACTAGGTAGTCACCACCCCAATCCATGTACTTGGTATATAAAAATAAAAACCATGCAGATGCCACTGGTCTGCATATTCTTTTGCGTTTGCATCATTTAGCGCTTTATTTAAATTTTTATTTAATTACCAGAAAATGCATTAAATAAATCAATTTCTTTTTAATGTTTCGTAGGCTTGAAAAAAGGAAAACGACTGTGTAGTTTCTTGTTTTTTTGTCTTAAAATGGGGAAATCTAATAAACAAGGAAACCAAATCCAGAGAACAAGTCTAAATTCGATTCTTCTGTTATTTAGTTTTGTACCGTTTCTCCGCTTTGCACATGCTGTCACGATCCTGCTCTGTGGCCATTGGTTTATTGTAACCTTTAATTTAGTGTTATATTTTTCGAGAAATTTGGGGTTTTCTTTTCATGTTCCTTGTTTTTTTTTTCTTTATTGTTAAATTGAGTTGTCTGTGTTTTCCATTGTGGTCCTCATGTGTTTCTTTAGCCCTGCGTGTCTTTCCCTTGTACACCCTTTGTGTCTCCCCTCATCTGCCTGCCTTGTGTTGCCAGGCTTCGTTGTCTAGTTACTCAGTGTTTCCCTCGTTATTTCTGTTCCCTGCCCACTCTAGCTGTTCCTTGTCTTGTGATCTGCTCCATGTTTATTAGCTCCATGTGTATTTTTACCTGTCTGTTCTTTGTCGGTATACTTACTTACTTACTTACTCCTCTTCATCCCCTATGGTACATAAGGCTTCAATGAGCACTCGTCATTGCATTGGGTCCCTGGCAGCATGTTGGGCCTCTCCCCATGACAGGTTCATCTGTTCCAGCTCTTGTGTCACAGTTCTGCGCCAGGTGGTGTCCATCTTTTAGTGACTTTTGTGATGCGGTCCTGCTCCATCCTCAACCCATGTCCTAGCCATCTCAGGCGTAATCTCCTTGGTGATGCTCCGGCTTCCCGTTTTCTTGTACAGTTCATTGTTGGAGATCTTATTAGGCCAAAAGATCTGGCATATTCGTCGGAGGCATCCATTATGGAACACTTCCATTCTCCTCATGTCTGTTTTGACAACTCGTCAGTTCTCCGAACCGTACAGCAGAACAGACTTTACATTGCAGTTATATAGGAGTCTTTTTCGGTATGTCAGTTGTGATTTGCTCCAGTTTGCCCAGGTTGTATTCCTTAGAGAATAAATAGTTCGATTTTTAGTTCCTGTATCCTGCGCGTTGCTGTCCTGCCTGCTTTTGGGTCCAAACCTGCACCAACTGCGAAACATGCGCAGTCTGATCTGCGTGGGAGCAGGCTGATTCCAAGAATTTTAAATAGAATTTAATTGAATTACAGTTTTTTAAAAAAGGCAATTGAAAATGAAGGTACATTTTGAGGAATTTGAAAGAAATATGTGTTTGTAAAGTTATGTAGGATGTATGTAGGAGTGAGGTGCACGTAAATAACGTTTCCTACATTAAACCGGTGAAATAATTCTTCACCCTCACCGGTATACAAACAAACCGCTATATACACGGGTAGAGTACATCCGACACTGCTTCTGCAACTGAAAATGTTAGTTTTTGTTCCTCAATAAATAAATAAACTAATTCATAAATTTATAAATGTTTTTAGTATTTGTCAAAGCACATTTTTTTGAGTCGCATAAAATACAGCAGAAAAATACTTTGCACATCTGCAACGTGAGACAGGTGCGTCGGGAGGGGGACAAGCAGGTCAAAAGTAGCCTAGAAACTCCAGCACAATCTAACTTGCAAAAAATATATAAAGTTTAATAGTAGTCAACGTTTTGGTACTAGACCGAGTCACTTAAAATGAAACGGTGTGTGAGAGAGACATACCTCGCGACCCATTACCCTTTACTGTCAAAGAGCTAAATATCTGTCAACCTCTCAGGTGTTACAGTTTTAACCCTCTGAGGACAAAAGAAGCACCAGCGACTCCGAGCAATGTTTCACAACACTCCTACTCAAAAGGCGATATTACAAAATTTCATTTTAAACATTTATTTACTATTTAGTTCCTATAATACGCTACTTTTGTTAACCCAAGACTTTTGTAAACTCATTTCAAGCACCAACAGAATTGAGTGTAGGTTTGTTTTCGCAAGATATTTGAGAAATATTTCCGCTTCAGGGCCAAATTACCTCTTTATACATTGCTCTGGGACAATTTTGGGCGTCACCATACAGAAAGCTGAATTTATTCAGAACATTTTAATATGAAACACATGGGGATCAGGTTATATGCAAATACCCTTAAAAAGAGAATTCAAGAAGATGTGTAAAAATGCCATCAGACCTCAGTTACAAACAATGCCAAAATCAAATGAAGGCATATATTGTTATATACAGGACAGCATACTATACTATCCTTTAAAATTGTATTTACCTATTTGGCAACACTTTATAAGAAGGTTAAAAACATTTGCATAAGTAATGCATGACTCCTGAGATATATATATATATATATATATATATATATATATATATATATATATATATATATATATATATATGTATATGTATATATATGTATATGTATATATATATATGTATATGTATATATATATATATATGTATATATATGTATATGTATATGTATATATATATATATATACACATATATATATATATATATATATATATATATATATATATATATATATATATATATATATATATATATATATATATATATATATATATAATGCATCCAAATAAAGCAGGATGCATCATTAATTCCTGTTGCTCACTATTAACAAAAACGAATATTTACTGACAATGGTTGCAACATGTTACTTTACATATCACATTTGAAATTTTATAGATAGTACATTTCAAAGAATGTGTGTTTTTCTCTGTAAAATTCTCCAAAAACATGTATTTCTTAGAAAACTAAATCCTATGTTCCTGGGCTTTAAAGTTATGAAAGGTAAAAGCTTGTAACTGAGAAACGATACTGAAGTGAATGCCCGAGTTTAATCTGGCAATGAAATATGGTGCCAGCAGTGTAATGGAGAATGCATTCCTGTGCAAACATGTGAACTCCAAAACAGATGTTTTTTTGTTTTATAGACCATCAGAGAAACAATAACTTTTGTTTGTCTCATTTATATGTTTTTGCTATTTTTTTTATATGCTTTGCTATGGTTTTATGTCCCTCTTTGTGCACAGATTGGATTACTCACACTCACTACTGGGCAAGTGAAAAGACACATTCCTAGCTGTAGCCGCTGGGCACTGGCATGCAGCAGCTCCCTACAGGTCCAAAGAGCCTTGGACGTACTCACCTACACTGCTCGCATGTCTATATGCACAGTGCTAACTACTGCCTCTAATTCTGCTGCATCTTGACTTGGTAAAACTACCTTTTTATGTATTTTCAGTACATTAGCAACATAAAGGTATAATATGCAGGATTTTACAATTTTTTTAATACAAAAGTAATCCCTCTCAAACATCACTTATGACCCACTAGTAGTGTGTGGCGGTGTCTCCATCTGCAGAGACCCTGCCCTCTGCCTGGATATTCTCTTTTCTTATTATTTTTCTGTGTGCGGGACGTTTATGGGTGTCATCAAAGAGCCTTTGGGCTTTGGTGTGTAACCACCAGCCAATTACAGCGCAGGGTGTGCAGCCCGTTCTCATTCCTAACCACCACTTTGTCCTCAAGTGTCAGCGTCTCATACTGACGCACAAGACATCGGTGTGTACAAAGTGGGGAAATTTGAAGACGAATGGGTTGTTCATACGTTGCTGTGCGTGTGTGCGTGCAGGCGGACAGGCGGCTGTGTGTTTATTTGTCGTATAGCGCACATTCGGGACACAGCTTTTAAAGTCAGCCAGAAAGTGTGATTAGTTTTGCTTTCACTTTATCATGAAAGAATAAATACTGTGGGCCTACATACGTTACTGTGATTATAATTGCATGTGAGTGAATATTGGGAAACAAATGAGTTGTGATGTCCCATTCATTGTCTCAATGCTCTGTACGCAATGTTAACATATTCTTTGTAAATCTTTACAATTATTCCCCAAAAGAACCAAGCGGGCCTGCCTTGTTGCAAATCCAAAATTTCTTCAAAACTTGCCATTTTCAGCATGTAGCGTGGTACCTCGAAGGTTTTTTTCCCCCAAAGCAAACAGAGTTTGATAATGGCAGCACACACAGAGACCGTAAGGAGAGGGACATGTTCCTGGAAATGAACTGTCGTTGATCCAGACTATGTTAACATATATGAGATTTGTAGTAAATGGAATAAAACGTGTACAAAAGCTAATTAGATCACTTATGAATAAACATATGGGGACCTATTTTAGCAATCTAAGCGCAAGGCGTGAAGTGCCTGGAGCAGGTGCGTTTAGGATGTTTCCAAATCCACTTTTGCTAGTTTGACGGTGGAAAAAAGGGTCTGTGTGCCAGGCACATGGTTCAAAAGGGTTGTACTTAGTGTCTTCATTAATTGTTAGGTGTGTTTTGGGCGTAACATGCAATAAACCAATCAGAGGGTCATCTCCCATTCTCTTTAAAAGCCAGGCGCGTTTGGACCTTGGCGCATTGCTATCATGATGGCGGATTTGCACCGTAATATTTTTATTTGTAATCTTCTGCATGTTTTTGTGTTGCTGTGAGTTCCTGTGTGTGTAACAAGCATAGTGTGCGCGTGCTGTGCACGAACCTAGGTGCATTTCACTAATGAGCTGTTACAATAACAATGAAATGCTGCGCTATTGACTTTAGACCAGGTTTTTGTTGGTTAATGGCACGATCACTTCCCGCTGCCTCAAGATACCAATACGCCCAGAATGCACCTGAACACACCATCCTGTAAAGATGGGCGCAGGTGCTATTTAAACGACGTGGGCGTTGGACGGGAAACTGTCAACTGCGTCGGTCTGAAACCAGCGAAGACGCCCGTGTCGGGCTTTGCGCTGCGCTGTGCCGTGTGCAAGATAGGACCATTGATCTATTTATTCCATTCCTTGTCCTACCCAGTGTGTCAGCTCAGAGCAGGGATGCTGCATGAAACCTGAGGCTGATTGGACTCTCCACTGGGTCCTGGACTTGCTAATGCGTAGAAATCCCAGGGTTTATTCAGCTGGACCAGCTGGAAGATGACCTGCACTAACACAGGGATCCATTACTCCGGCCTTCACCCCCCCTCGCCAATCTAACCTAATAAGACACAGACTGTTAGCAGTCAGCTGGCCATTGCAACAGGGTGCCAGCTTCTCACTGAGGTTAAAAGTCTAAGTATTAATTAAAAGCTGTGTGTTTTGATTCCTGGCACTGACAAGAGGATGGATTCCAGCTGCTAGTTGGCCACTGGAGGATGGTGGGTATTACACACTGCCAAACAGCAAGGCACTGAACCCGAAACTGTGTTTCAAATTAGTTTCATCCCTGGTTTCTTATCTGCAAGATCCAATAAACGTAGTTTGTTATAAGATAGGATAAACCTTTATTGATACCCAGGGAGTAATTTGGTTGTAGAAATAGCAGAAAGCAGTAGTAATTGTAGAAAGCAGAAGCTGTACAGAGAAATAGAGAAAGTAAAAGAATAAATAACAAATATAAAAAAATTTAACTAAAATAGAAAATAGAAAATCTACACAAGAACATATGGAAACAACAATTAGTACAAGATAAAGTGACAGTGGTATGTTTAAAGTGACAGAAATGGTGTGGCCGGGTTAGCTCAGTTAGTAGAACATGCGCACATATATAGAGGTTTACTCCTCGATGCAGTGACCGTAGGTTCGACTCCGACCCTCCTCCGCAGCACTGTGGAGGAAGGTCTGGCAATGCGAGACTAAACCCACAGTAACCTGACGCGCTGCCCTGTTGTTAACCTTGCTGTGTAGCGTTCAAGAATCTGCAAATCTTTTGTTGTGTTGCATAATACCAATAAGTTTTCTTTGTTTTACCGTGCTGCATGGTAATGTCCATATTCTTTGTGTGTGAATACTCCAAACAACATATTTGGCTCCTGGCATTGGCATTTGACATGGATGTAATGAAGCTGTTTGTATGGCAGTGTGTCTTTGAGAGGTTAATCATCTATTATAATCATAATGAAGTGTGTTTTTCATGTGGTGTGAGAATTAGGGCTGTCAAATTGAATGCTTTGTCATCGCATTAACGCTAATTTGTTTTAACACCACTAATTTAGTTACTTTTCTGTTGATGATTGATCATGAAACCCAATGTAACTGTATAGTTCTCAGTGACATGTATGAATAACACTGCAGACTGGAGTCTCTGAACTTTGCGTTGCCTAACTTTAACGTATAATGAACCATGAGGCATGCTATCGTATCCTGATCCATATCGTCTCTGGCGTGACTGGGCCTACACCATTTTAGGCGTCACTGCCTTCTCCACACTGGGGACCTCTGGGATGCGATGGAGGAAGAGGGCCTGAGCCCAAAGCTGCAGCTAGAACGTTCTTGTTCATTTCAAGTGCCAGAGCCGCAAACGTATTTCGAAACCTTTTAATTTATTTTTATCTCCGCCCCTAATGTTATTGACCCCCCCCCACAAAGCTCAGATTATAACTCAAACCTTGCCCATATACCTGCGTATACTCTCCACTACACCACCATAAAACCTCTCGCTCACCGCAGTAGCTTTGACCGTCAGCCCAGTAACATTTCTCTGTCGGGAAAATGAAGTAATACTATCTTTTCCTTTGAGGAATACACAACAGGTCAGAAGTAAACAGTTGGGTTGCATATTAAGTGCTGTGGCGGCCTTCTGTAAGTTATTTCGGTATACAATTCTTCTGGAGAAAACTTCAAGCAGTAATTCTATAATAATATAGGAGGCCAAGCAATCGGCCCCTGGATGTTATCGTAGTGAAACCTGAGCTCAAAAGTCTAAAAACAACTCAAACCATGATACAAGGACTGCAAATTAGCCTACAGCTAGAAGTCCCACATACATTGCATTGGTTGCACTTTAGATGTAACAATGCCTACATGTATTGTCCCTGACAAATACATGTTTTAATCTTCATACATTCAACATAACAAAAGCCCTTTTTTTTTTTATTCCCCAGAATAGTTTGACCTAGTTCTGTTTAAATAGGGTTAGGAGTAGGCACAGTTGTTTTTCAGTATTGCTGAACCTTATTGTGGTTGGCACCCTGATGAACTGGAATCTCTGAAGTCACACTGTAAGCCAGTTTGCCTGTATGTATGTGTGTGTCTGCCTCAATGCACTGTGAGAAACGGAAACAATGTACGTATGAGTCACATTTCATTATGTTTTTGTGTTTTTTTTTTTTTTTTAGCATTTAGTGTAATGTGTGATAATCAAAGACAACCTATTGACAGCCAAGAGGGAATTTCTGTGTCCTGTTCTTAAAACAACATGCTGTCAGTACCCAACATAGTTGAGCAACAGGCCTCAGAACAGCAGGAGGGAAAGAGGGAGGAGGAGGAAACTTCAAAAGGCTGGCATGTTTACAGAGAGTCCCTGTTTCCCCTCTAGTGTCGACTACCCATACACACAGACACTCACACACACACACACACACACACACACACACATACACAGGGACAAGAGGAGGGGTGGGGAGGCGTGGTTGTTGGGGGTCTATCTATCAACTTCCTGTAGCTCCTTCTGACACATTCTTCTTCCCTTCTTCTATTTCATTTAGGTTTCCATTTACTGCTAAGTACCACATAAAACAGTGAAAATTAAAGGAGGATTGCATTTGTTTTTGTCAACTTACCGCTCCTGTTATTTCAGTCTAAGACCTTCTCACACACACACGCGCACAGACACACACACACACACACTAATCAGTCTAATTTTCCTCCATCAACACTGTCTCACTTCTCACCTTTCCATTCACACCCCGGCCTTTCAGAACGTCCCTCCAAGCGTCAAAGAACACTCAAGGTTTGTGTTTGATGGAATGGAATGACCAAGGGGAAAGGAAAATATTTCAACACAGGTCGGCACTTCAACGCAACAACGGAGTCCAAACAAGCACTAATACCAGAGGGGATGAGGATGAGTTTAAATCAACACGGTAACCTTATTAGGTTACCTTGAGCCGAGGGGCTCACTGGATCACACACTGGAGTTGACAGAGTGCAGATAATAGTTTCAAAGGTGATGGTAGCATTCACTGTATGATTTGTATGAAATTAACAGCGACTAATTCAGAAAGAAAAGGCAGAAAAATAAATGAACATTTTCATAGTCCTATTTGGAAAGTGCAGTGTTTACAATAGGACGTGACATAAATGCAAATGCAAATGCTTAATTTAATAAGGAAATACAATCGGTTTCCAAAACTACAAGCAAAGATGTCTTCTTTATTTATCCTACCTTTTTTTCATCACACCAAAATGCAATGTCAGGTGAAGCACCAAAGCTTATAATTTTCATTCATTTATTGGTTTATTTAAAACGGGGACAGTGTAGCCTACAACACATGTATTGCACCAAATATGTTACAATGCTAATGTCCATCTGTTGTCCCTAGGCACAGTGCACATGTATTTAAAAAAGATAATTCCACATAGGCTAACAATAATGTACAACTGTAGGACAGTCCAGTGTATATGCTGTAGAATAATGTTCTTACTATTTGCAGCTAAATATAATAAGAATGTAAAGAATGTAAAACTCTGACGCAGAGAAGGTTTAGCTTAAAGCCATAACTATAGAGTAGTTAAAGGTCATGAGTCTCAGCAAAGTACATTGAGTAATAATAACAAGTGAAACAGGAACAGAGTGTACCGCTTCGTGTGAGAGCAAATGAGGACGAGACATAACACAGTGTTGTGTGAAGATACAAGTCCTTGTGCTGGAGAAGAAGAGGGGGCCCAAGAAAGAAAGTGTAAGAGATGTGGGGAAGAAGAGATCGGGGCTCACAAGGTCTCACAGTCTAGCGATACATGGACCGGCTCCGGCTTGGTGCCGCAAAGACGGACGTAACCGATGCGGGCTATTTACAAACGGGGCGCACTTGGGTTAAATCGCAGATTGCCTGCCACATGAGCGAGAAGAGACAAGTTGCGCTTTCAATATGCGTTCGTGGGAGGGTCATGGGGAAAGTGGGAGTTCCACCCAAAAAGGTGGGAGGATAAGCGCAAAGTGCACCTAATTATATATTCTGTGGTATTTACAAAGACTGTCAGTAAGAGCGCGTCTCTATTCTGCGGGGGAAATTCTCTGCCTCTTTAAAGCAGGTCTGAACCAGCCGCAGTCGAGTTTCCTCGTAGACCTTTATGCCGCTGGTGAAATGGCAACAGTAATATGAGCTAGACGAAGACATAGGCGAGGCTGAAAATAATTTTAACATAAGAATCACACTTTGTCAGTGAACACAACATCATTTAGCGTTACAGATCAAGCAGCCATGCAATATTAGAGTTACTGGAAGAAATCAAAGATGAAATTGAATCTCCCACTCAGCGTTCACATCCCATTCCAGCAGGTGTTAAACTCCTCGCTACATTACAAATATTGGCATCAGGATCATTTAAACAGTCATAGCATCAGCAGTGGGAATATCGCAGTCTGCACTCAGCCGTATCATAGCACCAGTACCGCTTTGTTACAGCGCAATTTACGGTATAGTGGGCGGAGAAAGACGCTGATTGCCTGATGGGTGTCAGGGTTGATAAATACTACGCAAAATGTGGAAGCATAGCGTGCGCTATTACCGAACTCGCATAAACAGACGCAGAGCAAACTGCGCCAGTGTTAGTAAATCAGACCCTTAGTCTCTGCATGCTTTGTGATCCCACAGATCTCTGTAATGTAACTCTGATGCTTGACTGATTAAACACATGTATTTGACTTTATCTTATCGTCTTATTTGGCTATTGCTTAGGATAAATGTATTCACAGAAAGAATTATTCAACCTGCTCCATCCTCATTGAAGGCGACTGTTTGGGCACATTTCAGCTTTTATAACCTTGAGGGGAAGACAGAACTTGATAGGAATCATGCTATATGCAGGCTTTGCAAAGCGAAAGTTAAGTATTTTGGAAACAACACAAACTTGAGAACTCACATGGTACGCCATCACCCAGAGATTAACATTAAAGACGTGGACGAACAACAACCTAAAGTACCTAACATGCCAGTCAACCAATACACTCTCTTTCAGTGCTCTAAACTCCCACCCAACTCTGAACGAAAAGCTCTTTTTATTTAACAGTTTTATTTCATAATTGAATTAAATGTATTTGAAAGCTGGCCAACGCTTTGCACTTTGCAGTTTTTAGTTGCAAAAGTTAGAATTTTTGTATGAAGACATATAAATGTAATATCAAACTACATTTACTTAATTTATTTATGTCTACTGCAATTACATGGGAAAAGTAACTACATTTACATTCTTGCGAATCGTTTTTTTAATCAAGAATCGTTTGTGAATTGAAAATCGATTTTGAATCGAATCTTGAGCCTAAAAATGTATATTGTTATATTGACATTTTCTGAATCGTGCACCACTAAAATCTAGGTCTTTTATTGGAGTCAGACACATTGTCCCAAAAGGGGGGACACAGAGGAAGTAATCCCCAACAATACATTCAGAGAAGTATTATCAGACCTGAATGACTACATGACTCTTTTTAACATTAGTTTTAAAGGTCCCATGGCATAAAAAATTCACTTTATGAGGATTTTTAACATTAATATATGTTCCCCCAGCCTGCCTATGGTCCCCCCAGTGTGGGACTGGCTCTAGTGGCTTTAATTCTGCACCAAGGCTGAATTTCGGGAAAGACACTTCAGATACAGTATTAGGGAACCACTAAGGTCTATATAAAAGAGACTTCAGATACAGTATTAGGGGACCACTAAGGTCTATATAAAAGAGACTTCAGATACAGTATTAGGGGACCACTAAGGCCTATATAAAAGAGACTTCAGATACAGTATTAGGGGACCACTAAGGTCTATATAAAAGAGACTTCAGATACAGTATTAGGGGACCACTAAGGTCTATATAAAAGAGACTTCAGATACAGTATTAGGGGGACCACTAAGGTCTATATAAAAGAGACTTCAGATACAGTATTAGAGGACCACTAAGGTCTATATAAAAGAGACTTCAGATACAGTATTAGGGGACCACTAAGGTCTATATAAAAGAGACTTCAGATACAGTATTAGGGGACCACTAAGGTCTATATAAAAGAGACTTCAGATACAGTATTAGGGGGACCACTAAGGTCTATATAAAAGAGACTTCAGATACAGTATTAGGGGGACCACTAAGGTCTATATAAAAGAGACTTCAGATACAGTATTAGGGGACCACTAAGGTCTATATAAAAGAGACTTCAGATACAGTATTAGGGGACCACTAAGGTCTATATAAAAGAGACTTCAGATACAGTATTAGGGGACCACTAAGGTCTATATAAAAGAGACTTCAGATACAGTATTAGGGGACCACTAAGGTCTATATAAAAGCATCCAAAGAGCACCATGTCATGGGACCTTTAAACTGACTAAAACTGTTTTGTTCATGTAGCCTAACTGAAAAAGCAGTTTGAGCAAATGTTGCATAGAGCAATGCTTTATTTATTTCAGTAGGCTATATATAATAGTCTCCCCTCTTTGATGATCTCGTTTGTCTTATTGCACCATGAGCTGTTAAAATGAATTGTTTAAGGGGTAGGGGAGCTAAAGCATGCAGTATCTTATAAAGTCAGCAAACACTGGTCATAAACAAAAACAATCCAAACTCAATAAGTTGTGTTTTTCAGAGCCAATAGAGGTGTGAGTTCTTTTTTTGTTTTTGTCCAGTGCTTTAAAGACGCGAAGAAGAGATGCCGCGCAAAGATTCTTGATATTTTAACTCAACTGCCAAACAAATACAAACCCCCCTTCAGATGCTCCGCCCCTCCAGATTCACGGACAGATAACTACCGACCGGGTCATTCACATGCTGCCTCCCTCCTCCCCCCCTACCATCAACTGTCGTCGCCTGTTTCTGATTGGCTGGGATATTGTTTTGGGGCTTGTGTACTCCTGCACTCCTCGTACACAGCCAGGTCTGTGTATTAACAAGTTACCAAATTTAAGTGTATTGGATTAACATCACTTACTATACCTTTAAGAGCTTGTTCAAAGCCTTAGCCTGGCCTAGCATACTGCAGAATAAATCGATTTACCAGAAAAGCTGATCAATAACACTGATCGAGAAGAGGAGGAGCCGATCAAGAATCCCTGATCCCCTTTAGAGCAGAAGGTGTTCTGTCCACACCTCTTCAGGGACCCCTGACTTGTCCAGACTCACAGCGGTCCAATGAGACTTCCTCCTGCTGGTTGATGTCATCATGATCTCAACCACTTACAGACCAATTAGGTGTTTGTCAGATTATTTTAACATTCCTGCTGATCATTTCCCCTGTCAGTGTATCCAGTTTCACCTGTCCTGCAGATGGTTTAGTCGTTATATATACTTATTAAATAGTCTGGGTGAATTCTCAATTCTGACTGGCAGCAGGGTGTCCATTAAAAAGTGATATAGGACCCCTACAAACCAGTTCTGGTGAAAGTGACTGTTTACTCTTCTAAATTGAATGCGCTACATTAAAAGAAAAGGAAATTGTTAAAGTTATTTCCAACACTGTGTAGTCTGCGCTAGCACACAAGCTGCAAGAAAAGTAAGTTACACTGCCCCTCTGAAGTTACTTTGTTTCACAGCAATCATCTCTCATTGCGTTCGCTGTTCAGATCGCTACTTCAGGCTGCGGCCGACAGTACAGTGGTCCTGAAAGATTGATTTGGGGACTATGACATGGCTGGATAGCTAGCTTGTCTTTTAAACATACTGTCAAATTACATTTACCGATTGTCAACCATACACAATGTTATTGACTTTGAATCTCGCTAGCATATATTAGCTTTATGGCTCATAGCTGTCTGAGCTGAAGGGGTTCTGTGAGCTAAGCAGACTAGAAATATCTCCCGTTGCTACGGTTGGAAAGTCGCATCTAAGGTCCGTCCTATTTACTTGAGCAGTGAACGCTTGCATCGCATAAGAACCTTATGGGATGGGAATGATTGTTCCAGGTATTAGTCAACAAGTTGAACTATGGCTCTCTCACTCATACAGTCATCTGACAACAGGCACACAACAATATGTCTGCGATAGGAGGGTGTAACACTTCTGGTGTTTCCAGTTAACCATAGTCCTCATAAATCGACAGGAGATTAAAATTTACAACACAAAATAAGCTTAAGGTGACAGACATCCGGTCGAAAAGAGTGACATCCACTGGAAATTCCGGCACTATTGGATTTCCACCCACAAACACTGTGTTCAATGCAGTAAAGAGATGTAAACATATTTTATTTGTTTTGGCATGTCAGTGTAGATGACAAACTTGAAAATTATTTCAAAACGGTATGTGAACAAAATCCCCTTTTGACATTTGTAAGTCTACGTTCAGATGTCCTCAGCTCAGTGTGTATGCTGTAGGAATGTTAAATCTTTCACCAAAGAAAAACAATATTTGCCTGTTATCTTAATTATTGTCACGTAAAAAGAAATTCTGCTCTGTTTTCGGAATGAGATACTCCAAATCCTGCAGCAACTGAACTCTATGTAGGTGAGATATTCCACAGGACTTTGAGGTATCTCTTTATTTCAGAAAAACAGAGCAGAACAGAAACACCTTTTCTCAGAATTCTTAGATAATTGTATCGTTGAGTGAGAATGGGGCTACTCACACCTGCAATTTTTCCTCTGCATTTCATGGAACATATGTATATTTTCCTGCTGTGGGAGCATGACATTGAAGATGTGGACAGGAAGAAACCCCCAGAAATGCTCTGGCAATAATCATGTCATATTGTTTGTAAAGATTAGGAAATAAAGCATGTATAGTACAAAGGTCCATTTGACTTTATTTCCTGCTTACCAGTGAATCAGGAATCCCTTTCCTGGGAAACTAGATCTGAGTAAAATAGTTCAGGTGCCAATAAATAAGCTCATCCTCTGTATACACACACACACACACACACACACACACATACACACACATGCCACTGCCATCAGAGACATTCACCTCAGCTCATCCCAACAGAGTAGCAGCAACATACAGGAACAGGGATTGGCTGAGAAGGTTCCTAATAGAACATGCTTTAAAACACTTTAGCACTGATTTTCATTGTCCGTCCAATGGTTCCAACATCAGTGTTATTTCATTTTTGTTGCTGTGAACAAACAGTCAGATTAAGACTATAAAAAGCTTCACCATTACTGGTTGTCCATGCCTTCCATTCATGTTTTCATATATTTTGAAATGTTAAAGCCAAAGGGACCAAAGTGTCAATTGATGCTGGAGGCCATGAGATTGCAACAACAAAGCTTGCAACTGCACCAAAGTACTTCAGCTGGCACCACAGAAATGCTGTAGCCTATACATGTAGCAGTTCAGTTTTTCTGTGCTTGTGCAGAATGGAGAAAACAGACAAGAGAAATGAGGATTTGAACAAACAGCTACCATCATAGTGTCCATGTTGTCCTCCCTTCTTGTTGTGACGCTGTCAGAACTCCCTGGCCTCCTTAAGGTCCATCTGAAACACTTGTTCAGGGGGGTTATCTGAACAGTCCAGCCCATTATTGGGCGGCCTTACTGAGTGAAACCTACTCCAGTCCCCCTTGCACAGAATCCAGGGCAATACATCCACCTTGTAATGCAGCTCTGGTGAGAACTCTGTACTGATTAAATTTGGCGCTCCTGCTCCTTTCCCTCGCGTAATCAGTCTCATCTGATCGTCGTAGCAGCAGTGCTGCGCCGCTAACGTTGTGCTTTCATACGACAGCATTGAGCGGATGCAGAATCGGGCTGAAGGTTTGTAGATGTCCAGGCGTTCTTTGGATCCGCTCGCGTCCCTCCAGCGATAGGTCTTGCGCAGTTTTCCGTCCTGGATGTTGACAGCACTGTAAACGGCCTCGGAGGGGTAGGAACATGGGCAGCTGGGGAGCTCTGTGAGCACTTGGTGCAGGTACTTCTGGAGGAAGTCATTCTTGCAGCTTAGCCACTCCTCACAGCTGTCTACATCTAGGTTGGGGGGGTTGAAAGATTGGAAAAAGTTAGAATTAATTACAGAACGTCTTAACATTCTTATGAAATGAGCTTTGGTTGGTCTTACAGAAGCATCTCAAATGCAGTACCCAGATTTGTGTTGATAAAGGATCATACTCATGCAGCCAAGTATGCAGTGCACAATGCATCACACAGCACTTACAAAAAATAATGTTGATAACTGCAACTGCAACTGACAAGGTTAACAGCAAAAACAAAGTAAACCAATAAACAATTTCCCATGCAGGACCTTAATTAACCTTAATCAACTGCGTTGAAGATTGATGGAATCACAAAAAGACGTCATTGGCTTTAGCCAATCCTAGTTATGATTACCAGCTAAAACTATTTCTCAAAATTTTAGTCTGGTTTACTTCAGTGTAAAAGTTAGACAAAAAAAAATATCGGACACATGGACGTGGACTGACATGCTGTCAAGCATTTAGAAAGTGTTAAGATGCTATTCATATTCATGCAACAGTGTGGCCACTATACACTTCTCACTATTACTCTGCTACTAGGCTCATGTCAAAAGTTATACATTTACAGAAGAGTGTCAATTTGAAAAAAAAAAAATTTAAATCCACAGTCCAGTTGTAAAACATAAAAGGGTGATTGGGAGAGGGGCTTAGAAGAAAAACAAGTATAAAACTTTTTTTTGGCCATGGTCAAATTAAAAGCTACTCTCTGTATCTGTTTCCTGTGTTGTAAGGGAAAATGTCAGATACTGGATTTTGTTCTCCTCTCCTGCTGTATCCTGTGTTATGTTTGCAGAATGAAAAGAACTATCGTGTTCTCTGGCCAGTGCTTAGCAGCAAGAGAGTAATAAAATGGAAACCAAAAAGCAATTCAAACATTTTCTGGGAGGCAGGCTCTGTGTTTCATCGCGTCTTTGACAGACTCAGCGGAGCAGCTCTCAACATGCTGAGAGGGCAGATTTCTACATATCAAAACCGGGCACTCCCAGTGTGATTGAGTTTGTTACCCACCACTGAATGGAACGTACTGTTTCATATACAGGCCAACGCCCCATTGAAAACATGGGAGTGTAACTTGTTGACAAATGTGTGGATGCATGGAACAATAAGATAAGATTTGTATTATCCCGTAAATTTGTCTTGGACAAACACAAACACAATATCTGCTGTTTAAATGGGGTCAGCCCAATAGTCCCACAGCCCTATGTTCCCACATTTCTTAGATTTTTCTTAAAATTAGGCCCTATGTTAGGGTTAGGGTTACATTTCATCTGTAGTCCATTGTTAATGGATAATAGTTTGGGTGTAATTGGATACCAAATTGGGAGAAAGGGGGATAAAATCTGATACAAATTTATGAAAAAGGAAATGTGGGAAGATAGGGCCAAATTTTGGAAAAACATCTTAGAAATGTGGGAACATAGGGCTGTGGGAACAAAAGCATGCTCCCGTTTAAATGATTCAACACAACAAGGAACAACCATACATACATAATACATAGTAATATACACAATACTCCCACACACTCCATACGTACTTGTGTCCAGGGAGTCTGTGCTGTTGGTCGTCTGGATGGGTGTCAGTTCAGTCACTGAAATGGCAGCGTCTACATGACAGAGTGAAAGAAAGGGCCCACTTGTCTTAAGGTGGTTTATCTTAAACAAACATGAGCACATGTACTGGCATTTGACATACACATTAATGAACGAAATTGGAGTACTAAAATATTAATAGACACAGTGGTGGAATGTAACTAAGTACATTTACTCAAGTACTTAACTTAAGTACACATTTAAGGTACTTTTACTTTACTTGAGTCTTTTCTTTTCATGCCACTTTGTACTTCTACTCCGCTACATTTCAGAGAGAAATATTGTACTATTTACTCCACTACATTCATCTGACAGCTTACTAGTTACTTTAAAAATTAAGATTTTGCACACAAAACACATGTAGTTGATGAAATACAATGTTTTATTACAAATTAAACTATCCAACAATATAATGGCCTAAAGTCCAGCTGAAATGACTAGCTGATGAAACACTTAGTTGATTGACAGAACTGTTTGGATCCTTTCCAGTTTCTAAAATGTGAAGAATTATCTGTATTGAGTACTTTTATTTTAATAATAATACATTTTAATTATATAGCGCTTTACATGGTACTCAAAGACACTTTACAGTACAACCAGCACATATAACACATTAAAAACAGATAAGCAATAAAACCAACACATAAAACAAGCATATTAAAAGCAATTAAAAACAATAAAAAACAGTAACTATCAGGTGAGAAATGTAAGACTATTGTATGTGGAAAGCTAATCTGAAGAGGTGGCTCCCTCCTCCCTCCTTTTGATACTTTTAGTACATTTTCCTGATAATACTTACATACTTTTACTTAAATAAATATTTTTAATGCAGCACTTTTACTTGGAACTGATTATTTTACAGTGTGGTATGAATAGACACTGGGTGTATCTGTTTAGTTTTGGTTTTAGTGTCCTGCTCTAAACTGGAATTCTTCTGTGGCTGTGCTTTACAGGAGGGTGGATATCAAATCTCAAGTCTAACCTTATTTCGGTAATTTTTGTGTTTCATTATGGTTGTCACAGTTCTAAAAAATCTAAAGATGCTGGTGTGGACAGAACCTGACCAGTTTGATTCTGATTATGATTCTGATTGTGATTCTAAGGTGGCTTTCAGACCGACTAGTTCTGTTTGAAAAAATGGAGACCCCCTTCATCCATTCAGATTGGGTGGAGGTGCCGACACAGAAAACCTGCAAAAAAAACTAAAGGTCGCCCGGCAAAGAAGCAGAACCTGGCTCAAATTTTTGCTGTGCAATGTCATCCGTCAAGGCACTGCATTGGCCAGTCAACTACATGCAAGGGCAAATTCTCGGTACGTAAACGTTGTATTTGTGCTGTTTACCTCACTATTGGCGTGACGAAGATACAAAACAATTGCCACCAGTCTGTGAGTATCATAAAACTCTTAGCAGTGTTTTGGCGTCTGACAAACTCTATTACTCAAACTGGACCTCTTGGATTGAATTTCACGTCTCACCAGTACCGGAAGAAACATGACCCACCCCACAATGTGTTGCTTTAACGCTACAGTTGATAACTTTTATAAAAATAATACTTTTTGTCATATTTACTAAAACTATCACTGTATCCTGACAGTAATACTACTTAACTGAAAAGACACAGTACATTTTTCTGATGGGTAATATGGAGTACCTCTTTTGTTAGCCCTCTGCTTTTCCCTCTTTGTATTTCACCTCTTGGCTAAATCATTTATTTAGTATTTACGCTGATGATACCGATAAATTAATATATAAAGTAAATTTTTGCTCCTAACTCAGATAAAACTGAGATGCTGGTCATTGGCCTTGCTCGACATAGACACTAGTTTGATCAAGTGACCGTAACTCTAGAAAACTCAAAGTTTGACGATGCTATAAGGGATGCACAGTCCAAAACAGATGCAGAGGCGGACACGGTTGTGATTATATTACATTGGGTGTCTACATTCAAGGTCACAAACTGTTCACACCAGTTTTTTTGCACACTGTCTGTATGTACAAACCTTTATGGCCATGGGAAGATAACATTTACATCACGTGGACCATCACTGCCACATGGATGCAGAGAGTACAAAATGGACTTTATTGCTGTTGACTGTACAATAAGTGTCAGGCTGTTCCATTTATATTTCTTATTTAAACATGTGTTCAAAGTCTATTCTATTTAGTGTCAGTCACTTTGGTTTCTTTAAATGAGGTTTTTATTGGTTAAGTTCTTAACGCTCTACTGAGGAAGGTGGTTGTATATTTGTAACTGGTATCCGTTTTGTCTTTAGTATTCTTTTGGTAGCCTCTCGGCTGTCTTTCTAAATGGAGTAAATATTTATCCTGGACATAAGGGCTGCTGGTGTGTTATTATCTTGGTCCGCAAGTGGCATTCTCAAATTGTCTATGAGCACCAGCACTGTACTGGCATTATTTATCTTCGTCTTTTAAATTAATAAAAAAACTTGCTCTTATAGCAAGCTTAATTGCATATATTCCAGTAGCTTGGTAGCTTATCTAAAATGTAATTTATCCCCCCTTCTTGTCATATCTGCAAACGTTAGAGAGCTGATTTTTAGGTGATTGATCGATGACTAAGTTTAAAACATATTCATGTTACTTTTGCTATTCAAAATCCATCATTAAAAAGTGGTTAATAGCTTCTAAACAAGTCAGAGTTTTAAAATCTCAGTTTCTAATCTTACCGGCACAGTTTTCCAGGTCACACGTGCGTGACTCAGTCGCCGTGCACGCGTAGCCGCATGAACGGGTGCGTTTCTGGGTGCCGTGTCCACAGGTGACGCTGCAGGGAGCCCAGTTGCTCCACTCCTCCTCGTACTCTGAAAAAAGCACAGAGAGAGAAAAGATTGATGAAGAAAAGACAGTGCAGAGGGGAGGAAAGGCAAAACTATGGAGTAATATATTAAGAGCAGGCTTTGAAGTTAGGTTGTGAATTCCTCATCCAGCTGGTGTATGTGTGTTATGCAATTAAGGAGCGGCTGAAAAGAGCCGGGTAACGACAGCGTGGGACCTCAGAGACATGCTCCTCTGTATTTTAACAGCGCTTTCAAGAGGGGAGCGAGAAGGGGAGAACTTCAAAAGACTGAAGGGGGGGGAGGGAAGAGGGAGCCAGCAGGACTGAATGTCTTCTTGCAGTGAGAGTGATGACGGCTGTATGCTAGCAAAACTCCTCACTCTCACTTTGAGAATGGTACAACCTGAGTTAAGTGCCAAGATTTTATCAACAACTGGAGCTTAATGCAGAGCCTGAATGCATACTTCCTTTTTTTCCTTTCTGCAATAACAGGCTTAAAATAACATTTTTAGATTATATGCTAATAGGAAAATGTAATGCATCAGTGCCCTATAAAAAGGAGAAAAAGAGTAAAATGAAGCTGTTTAAAAATGGTCAGTGACACTAAGCTTTCCTACCTTGATACCAAACCTGATCTTTGGGATGCAAAACAAACAAAAAACATGCCGGTAAGTTTTGCCCAGCCTCAAAGATCTGGAAATATTCCCATTTGACCTGTTTCTACACAGAAAGTAATGATGCACTGTGACCAAATGAATATTGCATACTTTTGGGGAAAGTCATGAGCACACTAATGATGAGGCAGGAAATACGGCCAGCTGGCGTTTGCAGATGAGAATGAGAAGTCAGTCGGAGGGTGAGCACGTGAATACGCGTGCGTGTGTGATCAGACTACAATATGCAAGTCGGCTGAGAGAGCCGTGGTGTGCACCAACACACCAGCGGTGGAATGTAACTAAGTATATTTACTCATGTATTGTACTTAAGTTCAAATTTAAGGTACTTGTACTTTACTTGAGTCTTTTCTGTTCATGCCACTTTCTACTCCTGCTCCGCTACATTTCAGAGAGAAATATTGTACTTTTTACTCCACTACATTCATCTGACCGCTTTAGTTACTTTACAAATTCAGATTTTTGCAAACAAAACACACGTAGTTTATAAAATACAATGTTTTATTATAAATTATACTACCCAACAATATAACGACGTAAAAGTCCAGCTGAATACCCGATTAAACACAGAAATCGTTTCCAGTTTCTAAAATGTGAGGATTTTTCTGCATTGAGTGCCTTTACTTTTAATACTTTTAGTACATTATCCTGATGTTACTTACATACTTTTACTTAAGTAACATTTTCAATGCAGGACTTTTACTTGTTACTGAAGTAAAGGATCTGAATACTTCTTCCACCACTGCAACACACACACATCTACACACACACACATCTACACACAGAGTCTGCAGGTTGTCTGGCTGAACAACAGTGACTTCACTCCTTCTCCAACATCCCCTGGCTGTAATCGTCCACATATTAGTGTATTATTTAAGAGGTCATGTTACTGACCGGGGTGGCCAAGCTTGCACTGCGGCTAGCGAACTAATCCACTTGCAAGTTTACAGCCAGCTAGTCTCGTTCTGCCAGACCATATCCACACGCTGCGGAGCGGAGGAGGGTCTTAGTTCACAGGGATGGGAGATAAACAGTGCTCTGGTTTATTGGCATTTCTTTAAACCAATCACAATCGTCTTGGGCGGCGCTAAGCTCCGCACGGAGCCGCTGTAAAATAGTCGTGCGAAAGAAAACTCAGATTGGACAGATAGTCTAGTTAGCAGTCTGGATTTACCCTGCAGAGATCTGAGGAGTAGTTAACCATAGTCCTCATGAATACACCGGAGTTTAGAATTCCAACACAAAGAAAGCGGAAGGAAACGGACAAAATACATGCATCCGGTAGAATTTCCTACCACTGGAGGAATCCCGAAGTGGAACATCAAGGATATAGACTAACAGCCAGCTGACCACTATTTGCTATTTTTACAGATATCTCATAAACCACGTCTTCTTTATCTCATATTTCTATAATCGGACATCATGAACAGCGCTGGCTGAAGTCTTTTGCTACGTCACACTTCTGTTCCATCTTTGTTGAGAGTAGCACATGTGCAGTAGCTAGGTAAGGACTACTAGCCAGTCAGAAGCAGAGTATGAGGGCGTGCCACACTAGCAGCTAGGTAAGCATTATAACGTGTGTTACAAAGTGATGCACGTAAAGGCTGGACTACAATAGAGCTGTTTGGAGCGGTTTATGAACAGTGTTTTCTGTTGGAGATGGTAAGTCCCTTTGGGGGGGACTTTGGGCTTTTTCACTTTGTAAACCTATAACGTTCACAAAAAGGGAAAAGCCAAAAAGCATAATATGAGCACTTTAAGATGGCGTAGTATTAAGAGCGACAACGTCAGCGAGTAGTATGAAAGCCCGAAATGCCGTGTAGGGAGGCTGGTTGGGGTGGTGATGGGTCAAACAACACAGGACTTTCTACCGCGTGTCACTGAAACGTACATTTTATAAGCCCACCACCATCTTTTCCTAAACCTAACTGTCCCGTTCTTCAGTTAAACGTACGTACCCAGAGCATAAAAAAAGTGACGCCAAGAGTCCCGACCAAACGCGTTTAGATATGACGTCAATAACAAACGCCAAAGGTACCTGCCCAGCGTCCGTATTTTACGCGATGGGAGTGAGAATGTGTTGTGAGGAGCGGGCTACAGAAGTCTGCAGAGATCACTTCTTTCTAACTAACCTGCTTTATCCTCCTTTTTTATTATTTATTTTTTTACACATGCAGCACTACTCCCCAACACTTGGAAACATGCTCTGTGTTGTGTGAATGTGTGTAGGGAAGGAACTGGCAATTGTCCATGTGGCGACTTTGCTAATGAATCAATCTTAAAAATGGCAGCTGCTATTAAATGGTGTACCATATTTGTTAGACTGTGCATTTTTATTGATATTTACATCATGCACCACTCAGACTGATACACTTCTCAAACCACTGGCTCTGAGTAAGGAATCCTGTGTGTGTGTGTGTGTGTGTGTGTGTGTGTGTGTGTGTGTGTGTGTGTGTGTGTGTGTGTGTGTTTGACATTTTTATGTCGCGGGCCTTGAAGGAGCAGACCCTCATATATCATGTCATGCCGGACAGACCGTCTGCACTGAGCGTGTGTGTGTGTGTGTGTGTGTGTTAGCCCTCTCACTCAGAAAGGTAACAGGAAGAAAAACATCTTCAGACAGCTTGCTGCCAACATGCCCCTATTCGACCCCCATCCTACAGACATACACACACACGCACGCACGCACGCACGCACGCACGCACACACACACACACACACAGCAGTGATAATACAACAGCATCCAAACATTCAGACCTTTGTATACAGGCAGAAAGCGTTGCAGTTGGCAGACCTGTCCCTGAGGAGCCTTATCTCTCTGTTGTGTGCCCAGTCTTCATGTTGTGAAAGAGAGCTTTACTGTGGAGCTTAATGTGTCACTATGAACGGTGGAATGAATTGACTTGTGAGAGTTTATTTCAACTGGAAGGAATGTGTAACAACTCCAACTGTGTGACTTTTCACATTTCTAATTGAACCAGAGGTACACATATATCAAAAATGAAGCATTTTCAGTCTAAAAACTCGTCAAAAGAGTTTGACATTTTGAACATACACATTATTATACTCACTATTATACTTACAAAAGGTAGTGACGTGACAACTCATGGTTGCCAGGTGTCATACTAACGCAACATGCTTATAAACTTGGGAGGTTTTTCAGTTTGACGGCAGTTTGCCAACCTCAGGATTCAGTCGCATTGACGACCAAATATTGGACATTATCACTCTCATTTTAACGTGGATATGAAGTGGAATGAAGCACAGCACACTGAGGTTGACAAAACAGTAGAGTACAGTTAGAAAAAGGATCAGATTTTGATCGGCTTTACTTTAGTAGATACTGATCCACCCAAATATGCCCATATCTGTCCCAATACCGATCCTTACGATTGGACTCGGGGCATCTCTTATCTTGCTATGATGAAAACATTCATCAAGGTAATAGAGTTAAGATTTACATTGGTTTAATCCTGTCTCAAATGTTATGAATCAAAGTTGTGCCGTTTTGGTTTTCAGAGAGCATTCTTACCATAGTTATCCTTTGCATCCCAGTCTTTGTTCCAGTGACCACCCCAGTCTGCCCCGACTCCACTCAGAACGGGCTCCTCTGGGTCGTAGGTGTAGTCCTCCGATTGTTCCTCCGAATTGGCTCTCTCCAGCCCGTTCTCCGCCTGCTCTGGGTACTCCCAGAACAGTGGCCAGAACAGCTTCTTGTGGCTATTGGCCCATTCTGAGGACGACACCGACCAGTCGTTCCGCTGGCCCTCCTTGGCCAGGTCCATCTCCACTTCCGTCTCCGTCTGTTTGTCGTCTACCACCTCGATGGTCACCTGACAGAGACACAAAGTCCTTACTATAGCAGGGCTCTTCAACGTAAGCCAAGGACACCTCCTCAACTGTATGTACATGTATTTTATGGATTGTTTTGAACAATCTACAGGTTATGTACGTATTAGCCACTGTTTAGAGCTTTTATTCATGGATCTATTTATATATTTAAGTATATTTTGGTTTTTAAGTGTCACGCCTCTGGTGTTTCCTCAGCTCGGTTCAGCTCGGTTCCTGTTTTTTATGAATCAATTTTTTTCGATTTAGGGGTGGGTGGATGAATGGGGCTGAGGGCAGGGATATTGTGTTATGTGTGTATATCTGTGTGTGTGTGTGGGGGGGAGACATTGTATGAAGCACTTTGTGCTACATTTATGCACAAAATTGCTATATAAATAAAGATTGAGTGATTGATTGACTGAAAGAGAGACGAAGCAGGGACCCCCTAATACATAGAAGCTGTGTGTGCTGTGTGTGTATGTATATGTTTATACATATGTATATATATGTGTATATATACTGTATATACTTGTATTCATGTATTTCTCCGAATGATCTGTATATGCGACTGGAAGACGCTAATTAAGTTTGTGGTGTCTTGTAATCCCATGTGGGATGAGCCAAATGTTTGGCATGACACAGAAATAAAATAAAACTTAAAAAAAAACTATATTGTATAAAATGAAGTTGCATATTACAATAACGTGCAGCGCGGCCTAAAGCCTTTTTACATACATTTTTCAGTGCATTAAAATAATTGTCAGCATGTTTTTAAAAATCATGTTTTAATAAATGTAACACAGTGAATCCTTGTTAACTGTATCTGTGGATGGCTACCTTAGTGACTACCTTACCTATAGGCCAGTAAGCCTATCATCAATGTGTCATTTTTTTCCACAACTGAGCTGATTTATATTTGCTAATAATATTCATGTCATGTTAATGTTTTTTTTTAAAGTTCAAAAAATTAACAGTAATTTGGAGTCCCCTCTGCCCCAACAGCTTTATGAAATGTCTACATTTTAAATTCATCAATATAATATAGGTGCATTTAAAAGAAAAAAACTCTGGGGCGCTCTGGTTTAGCGTGCGCCCAATGTACTAAGGCTCAGTCCTTACCGCAGTGGCCGCAGGTTGGAGTCCAACCTGCGGGCCTTTGCTGCATGTCATTACCTCTCTCTCTCGCTCCACTTTCTTGTATTTAGCTGTCCTATCAAATAAAGGCCAAACATGTCTCCTTTTCTACAAAGATTTATGTTATACCAACTTTACATGTTGGTGCAAGCTCTCAGACATGATGAGGGAAGTGATGTCACTGCTCCAGGGGAAGTGTGTTTATCTGAAGATCAGATTAAAAGTGCCCTATCCTTTTATGAAAGCGGGTTATTGTGCAGTGGGGGAAGGGACTGAGAGAAATGAAAAATACAGTGGGATGGACTGATGGACTGATAACGGGTTCTGATTATCTCTGTTTCTCTGTCCCACAGTCATACACAGGTCTCAACAAAACCCAGGTTGCTTATGTTCCCAACGGCAACTGTTTATAAAGACAACGCAGCAGCTGAGGACAGAGATTTCAACATGATGCAGAATATCAGAGAACACAGAGGATGATAATAGTAATATATAATAATAATAATAATAATAATAATAATAATAACTTGACTGTATAATTACAGCAATTGAACTGTGATTTTTATTTTATATTATACCCTGTGAATGGTAATATTTTGTACATTGAAGAGCTTATATTGTTAAATGGTTATGTTGTTATGTTTAGTGTATATGTGTTATGTTGTGTTGTGTGTATGTTTGTTAGTTAGTTAGTTGATGTAGAAGATGTTGGGTGCACTTCTGTATTTGTCTTCATTGTTGTACAGCTTTGATGTTAGTATTTTGGTAAAAATTGTTAAGACCCCAGGAAGAATAGCTGCTGCTTAATGGGGTAGCTAATGGGGATCTAAATAATAAACAATAATAAATAATAAAACCTTTAAAAACAGAGTTTACAAAGTGCTTTGACAGACAACCAAGGCAAAAAGAGGTGAATAAAATAACAGACAGGTGGGGCCAAACATTTGCAAGACAAAACTGGGCTAAATAAAAAGAAGAGGCAAAACACGCAGAACAAAATAATAAGACTAAATAAGCATATAAATATAGAATTAAGAACAATAGCAATACAAGGTAAACAGATCAAAAGAAACAGTAAAATGGGAGACTAAAAAGAGATTAAAAAATAGAGTAAAAAGAGACATCACATAAAAGCAAGTCTATAAAAATGGGTTTTCAGAAGTGATTTAAAAGAAGTCACTGATTCTCCTTAGGCAGGTTGTTCCAAAATCACGGGGCCCTGATGGTAAACGCACGGTCACCTTTAGATTTAAGCCAAAAGGGCCCTGCCCGAGGCCGCTCCGGAGCTCGAGCACCCACGGAAAATACTGAGCACTCACGTGACTGCCAGTAGGCTACATTCATTTAAAATTAGACATTGCAGTTGGTGCTAAGTAGAGCGTCTGTCATAGTGTGATTGGTTATGTTGCTGTCAGTCCCCTGCTCCATATCCTATCCACCAATCACAGCGTCTCTCGGATGAAAACGCCTCTTTAGTGACCCCCCTCCATCCCCCCACTACACAGTGCGTGCATGTGCATTAGGTAATCAGGGTGAGACTAAAATTCGGCAGATTTGTTATTAAAAAAGCTAAACTAATGATGCAAGTGCATTGACATCCACCACCAGTGCATCGGGGTTACGTGTCAGTTAAACTTTTCATCTCCAATCCTATCTGTATTAGTGAGAAGTGGCGCTGTCCTGAGTTGAAAGATATATAATTATAGAGTTAATAGGCGTGTGTGTTCGTGTCGGCCGCTGTCCATTTCCTAAGGTTCTGAAATGCAAACATTTTTTGAACTACTTTTTTTTTAAAGGACGTGCGCCCGTGAGCACCCACGGAGGAAAACATAAATCGGCGCCTATGCATACAAGCGAGGATGGTCAGGACTATGGTCCACCCCTAAATTCAATTACAGATAATCATTGATGTTTAATCCATATAACTATGTGCAGCTTGCTGTGGTTCGCACGGATGATTATTACTGTCACACAACGCGCTTGCGGGCTGTGTACACGTGACGTGAAAAACCCATTTTGCATAATGGAGGAAGAGGGCGAAAATAGTGAGCAGCGAAGAGAAAACGACAGAAAGTGTCCAAAGTTAGAAATTTGAAACAAAACGAAAACTATTCTTACCTAAGTAGCACAGTAAATCCTCAAGCTTGTTGTCATCATATTAAATGGTCATATAAAAAAATTGCAGTAACATGTGGCACTTTGTAGTTTGGCTTATTTTAAGCTAATGCACTTCTTCAATCCAATTCTTGCTGTTCTGAGTTTGTACCCTTATGGTTAAACGCACTTATTGGAAGTCCCTTTGGATAAAGAAAAGTCAGCTAAATGAAATGTAATGTAATGAAATGTAAGCATCTCAGCAGAAAGCACCCAGTTTGTGGAATACACCCACACGGTAACATTAAGGTTATCTTTTTTTTTGGCTTGCATTTTTTATTTGATAGTACAGGTAGACAGGAAAGGTTGAAGAGGGAGGGGATGACATGCAGAAAAGGGCCGTGGGTCGGATTCAAACCCAAATTGTTGTTATGTGCATCTCACTCTGTTGACCAGGCAGGCAGTGAATTCCACAGTCACATCATCATCTCTGTAAATCAACTTCACAAGTCATAACACTTTTTTTTTCCGTAAAGCCAGCTCCACCAGTATTTGGCTTCACGGTCACACTTAAAAAGGAACTTTTCACCTTTTATATTTGCCTCTCATGTGTTTTATATTTTCACTTTTTCCCCTTTTTTTCTTTTATTTCTCCAAAACCCTGTGTAGATGTCTGAGATTCATGGACAAGTTGGAGCGCCCCACTGTTAAAGGTCCTGCCTAATGGTAACTTAAGACGCTGTCCTGACTCAAACCAGCTGTGCACAGAGATGGTATGTATGGAGCGATAGGGAGATACATGGTGTTGAGAACAGAAACTGAGGAGAATGTGATGGAAGATGACTGTCACATCCCCACCTTCCGTGATCACTATTTAATCCAGAACACCTGCACTTCAGTGACTACATTTACATTTTTTACCCTTATTCCGAAAAAGACGATATTCTGACTAAGCTGTTTACATGGCTAATGAAAGTGAATATACCACTAATATTCCCTTTTACATGCAGCCGTGCAAAATACGATTTTTTTCAAAGTTTTCCACCGGTGGCGGACTTGTTGGACCGTGCGAACGCAGCCTCCCTTGAAAAGGTCGGCATATCCAAAAATCTGTTGATATCCAAGTCTTTGATAATGTTTAAAAGTAGCTGTGTTTCTCCTTCTTATCGGGTCTGCAGCCTTGCGAAATGTGGGCTGGTTGGTTTGTGTACGGCAGCCATAGCAACGCACAGAGCTGACCGTAAGCCGTGAACAGGCCAGAGGCCATAAACTGCAGTAAAAACCTTGATTGAGATGCATATTCCGATTGTGCTGTATACATGTCCAAAGAATGCCTCTAAAACCTGAATAATACCGGAATATCCCACGTCTTGGTCGGAAAATGCTATATTCCGAAAAAGGCCTTATTCAGAATTTCCAGCCGGAATATGCTGTTTACATGACTTTTGGGAATAATAGTGGAATATTGGTGTGCAGGTAAACATACTCAGTGATCATACGAATCCTTCATGCTATGAGAGAAGTGGCCTAAACCTATTGATATCATTTGTCCAAAAAAACTTTTGAGACACCCATACCTGATTTGTTTTAGACGCATGTGATAAAAACGACCAAAATGTCCAGTGTTTCAAATAACAACACAGTTTATTTCTTAATGTTTGCAATAAAACAAAATACAGCCACTTTGTTCCAATTGCACTACTCTTCACTCGTAAATAAACGAAAAAGTAACATGCATCTACTGCACGATCCAAAAACGGTTTGTGATAGGTTGATTTTAAATATTAACAATTTTGAAATTTGTTTGACAGCGAATAACTTTGACTACATCTGAAGCGTTTAAAGACTCTATTTGTCCATTGTTTATTTCTAAAGAAACACGACAAAGTATAAAAGGCTCCATTACCTTGTGTCTCACGTTATGGCAACGTAGCAGCCTTTTTTGCAGTATTTAATTATGAGGTTCAAATACTTTATTTTGCTGACTTTTTATGCAATAATATGTGCTGGATTAGCTTGTCTGCTGGTGTCCTAAAGAGCAAGCTTTATAATGCATCGAAAATATTTATTACAATGTTGTAGAGTTTAGATTCTCTGCCCGAGCCCGACCCGAGCCCGGCCCGACTTCGGGCCGGGCTCGGGCCGTTATTTTCCGCCACTATCCTCGGGCCGGGCCGGGCTCGGGCCGAGCCGGACCCTTGATCAAGCATTTGTGTTTTTTTTTATTATTACTTTAGCCTAATTGGGTGGGGAGAAAGCTATGCCATAATCAGAACTAGTATCTATATAGGCTATATTTAGGCCAAAGTAGCCTAACAAATGTGTCCAAAAAGTTACACAAGTTGGACTACAGTTACAAAATGCAAAATGTGTCATGCGCGGAGTCTCCTCCTCTCGCACGCATCACACCGGGGCTGTGGGCTGTATGGTGGAGTTAAGTGCAACATGGAGCTTGAGGATGTAAAGAAAAAAAAGAAAAAACAGGAGAATTACCTTTGAGCAAGTTTGGAGGAAAGTCGGAGGTATGGAACCATTTTAAACAAGTCGTGGGCAGTGACAACATATGTGTCGGCTTTGTTGAGTGCATTAAGTGCGGCCGCTGTTCGCCTGTGACAGCTGATAAAACGGAGAAGTCGATGATGAACAGACACATGAAGCAGGCTCGCCGTGGCAGAAAAGATGATAGTCAGCCTTCAACGTCCTCTTTTGTTACTTCTCCAAGCATAGGCTCCCCCTGAGGGCGAGGCAAGCCCTCACAGAGAAATAAGTTGAGTTTTTTTTTACGTTTCTTCATTCAGATCCATTTGCGATCCGTTCCATTCTGAATAAACAAACAGCGCAGTTTACATGCTTCGCTCTTGTTGCATTATTCATTAAGATCATTTTAAACAGATTTCTGCAGTTCAAACAACTCTGAATTGTAGTTGAGAACGTCAGTTATGACGGCCCACGGATTAAAAAAGTGTCGGGTTGAAATCGGGCTCGGGCTCATAATTCCAGTTAATGTGTCGGGCCGGGCCGGGCTCGGACACAACGTGCACGGGCTCGGGCAGGGTCGGGCTTGATTTTTTGGGCCCGATCTAAGCTCTACAATGTTGTCAAATTGCTTACCAAGATCATGTACCACCTTTTTCAGTCGTGCATTTAACGAACGCCTCAAACATTTTGTTATGAGTGCACAAAGTTAGTTGCTTGGATTGTTGATACATTAGATGTTACATGATGTGTGCCAGTTAACACAAGATTAGGGTTTCAGTTTGGTTTAGATCATTTTTAATGAGGGGAATTTGAAACACCCGAAACACCCGAAACACCTTGTATAACCTTGTATAATTGACAGCGAACTACTGCCCCAAGTGGCGGGAGGTTGAAACCAAACAAACAAAAACAGAAAACGGCTCTTACGAAAACATTTTGACTTCTTCCAACATGCATATTGCATACCTGGATGTTGGGGTTCTGTGAGCCCATGTCTGCATTGGCCAGCTCTGGGAAGTTCCTCAGGTCCAGGACGAAAAGATCATTGTGCTCCTCAGGTTCGGGTGGTGGGAGGACACCTGGGTGAGAGTTCTGGGACCAGCGATGTCTGGGCCTGGGGAGAGACGGACCAGAGGGAATAGTCTGCAGCAGGTTCTCCTGCTGGAGCTCCTGGAGAGTCTGATGGCCGTCGCCTTGACTAGGCTCTGCTATCACCTGAGAAGGGGAAAAAGACGTTGATCATGATGGCTACCATACAACATGCTGGGGGACACAGATGATCAGCATTTATATAGCACTTTCAAGTCTGAACGATTACTCTTAGCCCTTTTACATAGTTCAGGAACCATTTATTCATACACTGGTGGCCAAGGCTGCCATACAAGGTGCCACCTGCTCATCAGATAAACACTCACACCCATCTACATTCCGATGGCACAGCATCGGGAGCAATTTGGGGTTCAGTGTACTGCCCATGGACACTTCGACATGGGACTGCAGGGCCAGGGATCGAACCACCAAGCGTCTGATTGGTAGGCGACCGCTCTACCACCTGAGTCACAGCCGGCCAACAGAGTGGTGCCCCCTCTCTCAAGGAAAGATCTGGTTGATCTCATCAATTTCATGAAAAAGCTCACAGTTAATTGTTTCCGCATATCATTTTAATATTTCAGGGATTGTATAGACCGTGGCGCTAACACAAAAATAATTTTAAATTTGAATTGCGGAGATATATCTCTTGTCATTTTCAGCCGTAATGTAATGTTTAAAGATATACTGTATAGTTAAACAGTCATGTTATCTATATCTGACGTTTTTGCTGTGCTTATTTTCTGCACTGTGTTGCTTTGCTAGTGTCTTTGATAAACCAAATCTAGCGCTACGAACAGCAACATTTCGCCGCCGGTCAGACTGACTGCTAGTATGGGTGGTGTCAATTTCTTTAGTATGTGGTCCAACAGGTCAATTAGGTCTTTACCCTTATGTTAGTTCAAGTGTTGAGATATTTAAGCAAACTTGTTGTTTAGATGAATAAGATGAGAGTATTTCCAGTTGTTCACTGTCCCCGTTTGCTCAGCGCTGTTAAATTGCATGTACGGGATGCAGGAGTTTTTTACCCGGAAGTTATTGTAAACAAACACTGTGATTTGGTCTATATGTGTGCATTTACTGTATAATGTAGAATATGCACATTGCATATCACACTTGTGTGTATACAGGCTCTTTAGCTGAACACAAATTTGCGCAGTGAAAGCATTAGCTTATGTTCCTTCATTAAAAACCTGCAGAGGCAAAGAATCCAGTGCTTAAACACGATCGCATATAGCATACATTCTGATATTTGGATTATGTTATCCAGTTTCATTTACCTCATCTTGGGTGCAGGACATTTGAGAGCAGTCCATCCCACACAGCCTATTCCACAATAAAGCACACAACTTGAACTGGCTCAAGAATTTGACGCCCTCCGCAAAATGTGGCATTAGCTTCAGCATGCCTCTTGGGAGGGAGTAGAGAGGGATGACTGTCCATCCAGGATTATTATTGCAGCAAAAGCACCTACATGTCCCCTGTGATTGTTCGATGAATGGGCTCCCTGCAAACCATACTCAATATCTCCCTGTTCACATTCCTTTTTCCAGAGTTTGGATACGTTAAGTGACTGTTTGTGTGTAAAATGCCAAGTTCATTTTGCAACCCTGGACTGAGTCAGGCGTCAAGGCTCCCTGTGAGCAACCTGAACCCAACCGCTCGCTTTAATAAAAACACAGAGCCCAGATTGAGGAAAGAGAGAGTGGAGCTCTGAGACCAGAGGAGAACAGCGGAGCCAGGAAAAGACCTATGAACCATACGCACATACACATATGTATACTCTGCCGTTCAAAAGTTATGAATCAGCTGTTGGCCTATATTGATGTTGTTCTTCTTTCCTTCAATAATGTCAGAGATAAAACAGTGTAATTCAACACCAAATGTATTATTTACATTTGAAAGAGTTTTAGAAAACTTCCATTTAGTCGATGTCCCCACAGAGAATACTGTTGGAACTTAAATGTTGAATTTGTTTTGCAGTTTGGTACACCTTAATGGTAGCCAGCTGCAGTGATTAAGGAAGTTTCTTGATTGATAAAGAGTGTTTATTTTTGTTAATAAAAGGGAAAATACCCAAGTAAAAGGCTTCATAAATCTATGGTGGGAGACCCTCCTTTTCTGTTGTGAAGTTTGAAGAAGAGTTTTGCTAAAGCAGCACGCTGCCTGTTTATTCCAGCTTATTATACTGTATGCTGCATTATTGTGCACTTGACACTGTAACAGGAGCCTGTTCCTATTTAAATCTGCACACGAGTTGATGCTAAGCTTCCAGTTTCTTTTACCAATGACTGCTGATTTCTTCTCTTCTTATTCAACTGTTGCTCAGAGGGATCTTTGTCTTATCTGCCCTTTATAATTGTCAGTCTGGTTATTTTTTTATTTTACAGCATTTCATTCTCCATGTGCAAAACAAACCTTTCATACCAAATAACATAATTTAACAATAATTTATTGATTTGTGCAGATTATTCATGAAAACACACTTTTCAGTGAAATTTGGTGCCATTACTTTGCCAATACTTTGTCAGTTATCAATGCACAGTAGACAACATAGATGCCATTAGGAAACTAGTTTGGTTCACACAAGAGTGCAGTTTTCACCCCAACCATTTTTTTTATTTTTTGAAACTGACAGTCCGACAATCACCCTGTTACTACAACTGCACACCTACTCCCATCATTTCAAGCAAGTGCAAAACCAAGAATGCCTTTGATAAAAGACTGTTCAAAAGGTTGCGCAGTTATTCCCAGTTGTACGATTCATTACGTTGAGACTAACACATGTAATGAAGCCAATAGAAAGCTAATACCATTGGCTTTTCTCCCCACCTTTGAGTGTAGTTGATGTTTAGATTAAATAGACTACTCATCAACGTGCTTTCACCTCTTTACCAACTGTGTCAAGCCATGCTCTCTGCCAAGAGTCTAAAACCCAGCCAGCCATTTGTCCATTCATAAAACTTGACTGAGAGTCTCTGTCTGAGCATGTTAATGTGAAGGTTACTTCACCTGGCGGCTGCATGCAGGCTGAAACTGCAGTGTGGGCACTTCACATCACTAAGTAAAGTGGACTACAGCAGGTACATATATTATACAGGTCTTCTGTTGCTGCAAAGTAGCAGCAGTTTACATCAGTGCATACGGAGTGTGCCATGGAAGAAACTGCTCACACAATGCAGCATGCAAACTTAATCATGGAAAAGGCAAAAAAAAATCTGTAAAGAGGGAATTGTTACTTTTCCCATAGCAAGATAAATCAGGAGCCAAATTCAGGTCAGTTGGTGGTCAGTCAGTGAAATGGTCCCTTAGCTCCTACTGAGTAGGCTAATGCTCCTGCCCATAGATTCTAAATATAATAGACGTAGCTTCCGGGTCTGAAAAGTGAAGCCAGTGTGGAAGTGCCGTAAACCTGCATTCCATTATTTATTTTTTCATAATGAGTTTATGGTCTCTAGCGCTACTTTCAAGTCTTCTTCAATATAGCATGATGTTCATTTTGTAAACTTAACTTGAACATTTTGGTCGCCTAAAATGTCTTGTTCAGCGTTCTGCCAACCAAGCCAGCTAGCTACGGCTAGCATTAGCTGGTAACTTAAGGGAAAGTTTGCCAATTTTCTGTTCTACAGACTGGCGCCAGTACCCAGTGGTCGGCGTTTACCTGCCAGTAAATCTCCGCTGGATGGCTTTAAAATCAGGAACTCTCCCTCTTTAGCATTTAGCTAAGCGCAGCGCCATTGCAACCATAGACAACACTGGCTTAGCCGCGTCATCCTCCCCAGCTCCACCATGTCGTCAAAAATCGTCACGTATGGTTTCAAAAAACCAAGATGGCGATGGCCAAATTTGGGGCTTCAAAAGGGCAGACTACAACCCAATGGGTGACGTCACTGCTGCTACATCTATTATTTTTACAGTTTATGTTCCTGCCTTGAGTAAGCTGTAGCTTTATAAAGCTTCTCAGCCAAGTTTAGTCATTTAGCATGTTTTTAGATCAACTTTTTATCAACATCTTGTACAATCATGCATGCATGTGTGCGCCTTATAAATGTCATGATGTCCATAACAAACTTGCATTGTAGATGGTTTGGGCAAATTCAATTCACGACACTTTACAGATAGAGTAGGTCTAGACCACACTATTAGAGCTTAGATCGGGCCCAAAAAATCAAGCCCGACCCTGCCCGAGCCCGTGCACGTTGTGTCCGAGCCCGGCCCGGCCCGACACATTAACTGGAATTATGAGCCCGAGCCCGATTTCAACCCGACACTTTTTTAATCCGTGGGCCGTCATAACTGACGTTCTCAACTACAATTCAGAGTTGTTTGAACTGCAGAAATCTGTTTAAAATGATCTTAATGAATAATGCAACAAGAGCGAAGCATGTAAACTGCGCTGTTTGTTTATTCAGAAAGGAACGGATCGCAAATGGATCTGAATGAAGAAACGTAAAAAAAAAAAACTCAACTTATTTCTCTGTGAGGGCTTGCCTCGCCCTCAGGGGGAGCCTATGCTTGGAGAAGTAACAAAAGAGGACGTTGAAGGTTGACTATCATCTTTTCTGCCACGGCGAGCCTGCTTCATGTGTCTGTTCATCATCGACTTCTCCGTTTTATCAGCTGTCACAGGCGAACAGCGGCCGCACTTAATGCACTCAACAAAGCCGACACATATGTTGTCACTGCCCACGACATGTTTAAAATGGTTCCATACCTCCGACTTTCCTCCAAACTTGCTCAAAGGTAATTCTCCTGTTTTTCTTTTTTTCTTTACATCCTCAAGCTCCATGTTGCACTTAACTCCACCATACAGCCCGCAGCCCCGGTGTGATGCGTGCGAGAGGAGGAGACTCCGCGCATGACACATGTTGCATTTTGTAACTGTAGTCCAACTTGTGTAACTTTTTGGACACATTTGTTAGGCTACTTTGGCCTAAATATAGCCTATATAGATACTAGTTCTGATTATGGCATAGCTTTCTCCCCACCCAATTAGGCTAAAGTAATGATAAAAAAAAACACAAATGCTTGATCAAGGGTCCGGCCCGGCCCGGCCCGGCCCGAGGATAGTGGCGGAAAATAACGGCCCGGGCCGGGCTCGGGTCGGGCTCGGGCTCAGGCAGAGAATCTAAACTCTACACACTATAAAATCAGGGCAGAAGTGCACAACAAGCTATAAATCACATGTTTGACATATAACTGCCTTATAAAGTTGATTTACCGGTAGGCATGGTTGATATAGCTATAGCAAACCAAAATAGTAAAGTTAATGCTAATTTAACGTTGATGTGTTAGCTGAAAATAGCTGAAAAAACAATATTTGTCTATTTTGTAGACATCAGGTAAGAATGTGATAGCCAATGCTTATACTTGTAAACTACCTCAACAGTTGATGCTTAAACGCCCTGTGGGATTATGCATCTTTCTGGACATGTTTGAATTTGTATTAATCCGAACAGGGAATGATCCTGTTTACATTGTTGTGGCCTCTTCTACTTTCTCAAACTTTTAACACATTAAGGCATAATTCTCAACTCCAATTGGGTTTCATGAAGAAATCGGACATTGGGAGGACTTGAATTCCATCTTGCTCACTTCAAACAAGGATCTGTTCACAGGACCTGTTCTTGTCTGCACTCCTCTGTATAGGCCTATTTTGGAATAAATAAAGTAAAATCTAAGAATAACCCTACCCTAGATATAATTGGGTGTGGAGAAGGCACAAATCAAGAAAAAAAAACCTGTGGGCTATTAAACTAAAAAGCTCAATGTTACGTGTAGCCTAGTTCTGATATATTTAACATCAAAGATTAATAAACTGAAATCAATATTAGAAACACAATTTGTCAATATGATATTTCAACAAGCTATGCAAGAATAATTTCCAATGACCTTTAAGTAGCCTATAAGGCAAAAATAAAATTAAAAAAAATCTGCAAATGTTTACACATTTTAAAAGCACCGGTCTTTTCTAGACTTTCTAAAAAAGCTATTGCATTTCAATGGCCTGCACGTTTATAACGCGGCCAGCATGCAGGACAGTAGAATAGTTTACCTCAGGAACAGACGCTGTGGTGTTTCTGCCTCTGGCTGAAGTCTTCCTGAAGTGCGTGGGAAAGCCGCGGACAGACACCCACAGCACGGTGAGGACCAGCAGCCACAGATGCGACACTGCCCTCCGCTGCATCTTTACCACAACCCTTCCCCCAAAATGTTAAAATGTGCAGAATCCCTCAGCCTGTATCCTCAGATGGAAGAGGAGCGTTCAAACCATATCAGTGCGCGGTGAGCCAAATGGAAAACCAAAGCGGCGCACGTGCGTGTGGTCCGTGCACCTCCTCCGCGTTGAGTCGCTTGCTCCCCTAATTGTAATAATCCCCGATGTCCGCTTTCTAACATTGGTCTGTTCATTTCACGCATATATGCGGGACGCACAAAAATCAAACCGATGATGAGAATTCCCTAATTGCTAAAAGTGTTCAATTAGTCTAGTGCAACTTCCAGCGCACAGAGCGGAGAGCAGGCTAAACCACGTCCACGGGGTTTGGAGGTCCCTCCTCTGGTCCTCTGAGGTGACATCGAGTCAGTCATCGGTTCCTCTGGTTGCAGTCCAGCTTGTAGTATTGGCTTTAAAGGAGCAACCCCCCCTCTGCCCTGGGTGACGTAATGGAGGGAGGGTACAGCCTAGCCCACTACTAGAGAAATCAAAATCAGAAAAATGTTTATTGCCACAATAGGTATACACTTAGGCCTACGTGGAATTTGCCTTGAATGATGCAAACAGGAACAAACTCACATATTAAACATGAATATGAAATAAACAGTAAATAAAACAAATACATAGGCTACATAAGAAATAACTGTTCAGAATCACAATCAGAAAAGGTTTTATTGTCACAATAATAGACTCTTGTGGAATTTGCCTTGGTAAATGGTGCAAACATTAACAAACATAAACATTAATATGAAATTAACAATAAATACAGACAACAAATAAATGCGTAGGCTACAAAATAAAGCAAAGAGAGGCTGAATGGGTTGAATGCAGAATGTGCAAAGAATAGGCCTACCATAAGAATATATAGTCAGGAACCAAGCCAGCATTTGTGTTTTAGCAATAAAGCACCATTTAATTTAATATTAAAAAACAAAAAAGCCATTCAGACATTTAAGTTGTTAAATGATTAGGCTACAATATGATGCACATGGTAACCAGTGGTGGAATGTAACTAAGTACATTTACTCAAGTACTGTACTTAAGTACAAATTTGAAGTACTTGAACTTTGCTTGAGTCCTTTCTTTTCATGCCACTTTCTACTTCTACATTTCAGACTACCACTACATTCATCTGACAGCTTTAGTTACTAGTTACTTTCCAAAATAAGATTTTTCCACACAAAACACGTGGTTTATAAAATACAATGTTTTATTATAAATTAAACTACCCAACAATGCAACGACTGAAATGATTAGCCGATTAAAGACACGCTTGATTGACAGAACTGTTTGGATCGTTTCCAGTTTCTAAAATGGGAGGATTTTTCTGCATTAAGTACTTTTACTTTTAATAATTTAAGTACAGTTTCCTGATGATACTTACAGACTTTTACTTAAGTAACATTTTTAATGCAGGACTTTTACTTGTAATAGAGTATTTTTACAGTGTGGTATTAGTAATTTTACTTAAAGCTATAGTGCGTAGTTTCTGTCGCCCCCCCATGAGGAATTCTAAGTAATGACAACAACACTGTCGGCGCATCCACATGATACAAGCCTTACGTGATCGCAAACGCACCCCCACCCCTCCTCCATGCAGTTGCTAGTAGCCAAGGAGGACATGGAGGATTAAAACAACATGATGGACTCTTCAGAAGAAGTCATTATCTTCACTCGAGCATCTGCACGGGAAAGTCACCAGACACCACAATCTTCTGAACATAGCCATACTGAGAAATACAGAAGGAGCTGTGTGGAGCTGATAGTCTTAATTAGCGTTGTAGCAACTCATTTGGCAATGAATGGACGTTTATTGATATCAAAAAGTTACACACTATGGATTTAAAGTGCTCATATTATGCTCATTTTCAGGTTCATAATTGTATTTAGAAGTTATATCCGAATAGGTTTACATGGTTTAATTTTCAAAAAACACCATATTTTTTGTTGTACTGCACATTGCTACAGCTCCTCTTTACACCCTGTGTGTTGAGCTCTCTGTTTTAGCTATCAAGGGAGACCTCTCACTTCTATTCCATCTTTTTTGGGAGTCGCACAGTGGCTAGGTAAGGACTACTAGCCAGTCAGAAGTAGAGCTTAGATCGGGCCCAAAAACTCAAGCCCGACCCTGCCCGAGCCCGTGCACGTTGTGTCCGAGCCCGGCCCGGCCCGACACATTAACTGGAATTATGAGCCCGAGCCCGATTTCAACCCGACACTTTTTTAATCCGTGGGCCGTCATAACTGACGTTCTCAAATACAATTCAGAGTTTTTTGAACTGCAGAAATCTGTTTAAAATGATCTTAATGAATAATGCAACAAGAGCGAAGCATGTAAACTGCGCTGTTTGTTTATTCAGAATGGAACGGATCGCAAATGGATCTGAATGAAGAAACGTAAAAAAAAAAAACTCAACTTATTTCTCTGTGAGGGCTTGCCTCGCCCTCAGGGGGAGCCTATGCTTGGAGAAGTAACAAAAGAGGACGTTGAAGGCTGACTATCATCTTTTCTGCCACGGCGAGCCTGCTTCATGTGTCTGTTCATCATCGACTTCTCCGTTTTATCAGCTGTCACAGGCGAACAGCGGCCGCACTTAATGCACTCAACAAAGCCGACACATATGTTGTCACTGCCCACGACTTGTTTAAAATGGTTCCATACCTCCGACTTTCCTCCAAACTTGCTCAAAGGTAATTCTCCTGTTTTTCTTTTTTTCTTTACATCCTCAAGCTCCATGTTGCACTTAACTCCACCATACAGCCCACAGCCCCGGTGTGATGCGTGCGAGAAGAGGAGACTCCGCGCATGCCCGGCCCAAGGATAGTGGTGGAAAATAACGGCCCGAGCCCGGCCCGACTCGGGCCGGGCTCGGGTCGGGCTCGGGCTCGGGCAGAGAATCTAAACTCTAGTCAGAAGCACAGTATGAGGGAGTGCCACGCTAGCAGCTAGGTGAGCATTATAACGTGTGTTACAAAGTTTGTCTCTGAAGTAAAGGCTGGACTACAATAGAGCTGTTTGGAGCAGTTTGTGAACAGTGTTTTCTGTTGGAGATGGTAAGTCCCTTTGGGGTGGACTTTGGGCTTTTTCACTTTGTAAGCCTATAACGTTCACAAAAAAGATATATAACACAATAAAGGAAAGGGAAAAAGCCAAAAAGCATAATATGAGCACTTTGAAGGTGCTCTGAGCGATGTTGGGTGACGTCACTTCTTGTTGACGTTCGATTTATTGTCAAAAAAAATGGCTAGCTCGCCCTCCCTCCTCCTCCTCATCCTGTCCCCTCCCCCTCCCTTCCACGCACTAAGCCCCCAACCCCCACCCCCAACTCCTTCTTGTCGGTTATTGGCTGGAACGCTGTTTGTTATGTTTGGTGGTGCAGGTTGGCGCAGTTTGTTTTTGTTGAGAGACCGCGTTTTTTTACAGTGTGTTCAGGGAACAGGCAGCTAGCAGATAGTGAGGAGATATTTGCTGTATGTGACAAAAAGTTTGGTAGCATAAAAAACGTGTGACATCACTTAGAGCAGCTTTAAGTAAAGGATCTGAGTACTTCTTCCACCATTGATGATAACATGATCTGATGTGGCAGCTCATGAACTGTGCTATGATCTGCCTCTGCCCATTAAACAGGCCTCTTTACTGTCTGTTTTTAAATCTCTTCATAAAACAGATTTTATTGTTTTTATTATATGGCTGTTATGTTTTATGTCTCTAAATTCATGTTATTTGTGTTTTATGCCTCGTGTCAGTTATTTATTTCATGTCTTTTATTTATACTTCTGTAAAGCACTTTGGTCCACTTTGGTTGTTTTAAAGTGCTCTATAAATAATGTTTGTTTTATTGATTGATTATAAAATGTGAACGTAATTTTTAGTTTTTATGGTCTTTTCTTCTCTTTTGTTCCTGTTTTCTACTTACTATGTATTTTTTGTACAGTACAGAGTGTGTGTGTGTGTGTGTGTGTGTGTGTGTGTGTGTGTGTGTGTGTGTGTGTGTGTGTGTGTGTGTGTGTGTGTGTCCCACACACACACACTTTTAGGCCAACAGCATAGAGTTTATTCAGACAAATTGACAAAACCAGACAGAAAAGGAGAGAGAAATCCGGAGGACAAAAAAGGGGCACATCTCACTGTGTGTTGATAATTGAAACGTTGAAGTTACATTACAGTTTTACATTACACATAATAATAATAATAATAAACACATTTGATCCATTATTGACATAAATTTCATGATTAGTTCAATTCAATTTTTTTGTACCAAATCATAACAAGAGTTATCTCAAGACACTTTAGAGATAGACCACACTCTATAATTTACAAAGACCCAACAATTCCAATATTTCCCCCAAGAGCAAGCATTCAGTGCGACAGTGGCGAGGTAGAACTTCCTTTTAGGGAGAAACCTCGGACAGACCCAGACTCTTGGTAGGCGGTGTCTGACGGTGTCGGTTGGGGGTGTGATGAACAGTAGCAATAATAGTCACAATAAAGATAATGGAATTATGACTAGAAATAGTAGTTTTAGTAGTTCAGGGCATAGCAGGGCCCTGCAGGGCGTAGCAGGGCACTGTAGGGAGTAGCAGGGCACTGCAGGGTATATATTATAGTAGCAATAAAGTAAATGGAACTATAACTAGAAATAATAGTAGCTGTAGCAGTGCAAGGCGTTGAGCAGGACCACAGCAGCAGCTGCCAGTGGAGGGTGGGATGGTTAGTACAGCCTTAAAGAGTGTATATAGTGACCATAGCTTTAAATATACATTGTTAAGATAAAACCAGTCTCGCATTGCCCGACCAATCTCCACAACGCTGTGGAGTAAGGTCTGGCTACACCACAGATACATTCTGGGATAGGAGGAAAATAAAGGCTCTGGCTTGTTTGCATTTCTTTAAACCAATCACAATCGTCTTGGGCGGTGCTAAGCTCCGGATGCAGCGATGGTGGCTCTGCAAAATAGTCCCAGGAAGGAACTTGTTTTGGTGGAAGACTTGCACCCGGCAAAAGAAAACGCCACATAAAATATTAAATTAAGTTAACTGTTTACACAATACAGTAACATGAGCTATTTAAATGACTTGGATACATGGTTAAACGCCATTTGCTCTTACAAGTGTATTGTCCTGTGTACTTTGTCCTTAGCAAATCCCTCCAATCCGTCCCCAGAACGTCCCAGTTACAGAGTAAATGCTGTAACGTTAACCATATTCTTTGTAAATCTTTACAATAATTCATCAAAAGACCTAACCAGGCCTGCCTGGTTGCATGATCCCCTTGGGGATCAATGAAGTCTCTATCTATCTATCTATCTACAATCCACATTTTCTTCAAAACTTGCTTGCCATTGTGTAGCTTGCCACTGTAGCTCGAAGTTTGTTGTTGTTTCCCAAACCGAACAGAGTTTGAGAACGGCAACACACAGAGAGCGCTCCCGCGCCGGATCTCAGGCAATTATCACGGAAATCAACTTCTGTTGATCCAGACTAAGTTAAAGCTGCATTAAAGCTATAGTGCGTAGTTTCTGCCGCCCCGTGATGAATTTTAATGACAACAAAACAAAAAAACATGATGGACTCTTCAGAAGTATAATTCAGTAATTATCTTCCTTCGAGTTTCTGCGCGGGAAAGTCACCGGACGTCACAATCTTCTGAACATAGCCACACTGAGAAATCCAGAGGGAGTTGTGTGGAGCTGATAGTCTTAATTAGCTTTGTAGCAACTCATTTGGCAATGGCTTGAATGTAACGGACGTTCATTAATATCAAAAAGTTACGCACTGGAGCTTTAAGTGATGTTTGATGACTAGGGGGCAGAAAGACTCCTAAACAACCTTCACACCTTCTAAGATAACCTGTAGAGTTTTGTATTTCATTGCTGAGAGGTTGCTGTTTTCTGTGCATAGTGTTTATGATATCCTGTGTAGTTGCTGCTGTTGATGTTAGTTTCCTGTTACCCAGTCGAGCTCTATCTTGGATGTTTTGCATTTGAAAAGCAGCTGCTCAGCAGCAGGTCCACTCTTGAGGAAAGTCATCTGAATGTAGAGACGCTCACATGTGTAGGCTATTTTCTCCCCATTACACATTGCTGTGTAAGATTGCTACTGATGTAGTATCCCTAAACAGTCTAATCTGGGCTAACTTACCTACAGTCCAGTAAGCGTATAATCAGTGTTGGGCAAATTGATTTTTTTTTTTTTTACTTTTTCTAATAATATATTGGATTGCTGTTAATGTATAATTTCAGACATATTTTGACTTTGGTGGGAAAAAAGCTTTAAAAAAAAATAATTTGGTGGGTGCCCATATTTAGAGGTTTACTTCTTGATGCAGAGGCTGTGGGTTCGACTCCGCCCTGCCACCCTTTGCTGCATGTCATTCCCTCTCTCTTCCCTTTCAAGTATAAGCTGTCCGATCCAAATAAAGGCCTAAAATGGCCAAAAAATTATCTTAAAAAAATAATAATTTGGTGGCCACCTGCAGCAACTCTGAGAACCCCCCAGGTGTCCCACACCCAATGTTTAAGATCTCTGGTGTATGGGGACATTTTGAATGAAGGCTTCTGGGATAGGCATTTGACATTCAAAATAAAAGTGGGGCTTAAATCTTTTTAAAAAGATGTTTTTGAATAATGTAATAACATGTGTGTTTGCCATAACAGCTAAATGAAAGCACAGACTATTAAATACTTTCCGAAAAATAGTGAAAATACTGTAGCATTATATCTCATATGCTGTAGATGAAAACAATTGAGTCACAGCATGTAAGCCTTTGTACGATTCCACTTTTATTGTTTAAGCATATATCTCTAGCCTACTTATCCTCTCGTGGAAATTATTTATTTATAATAAAAATAACAAACTACATAACCGTAACAATACCTAACCTCCCACACTTCGTATGCTGAAGCTCAGAGGTCCAGTCTTACTGTTAGAATAAATGTAACTTGACTAACAACTCCCCAGGGGTTAAGTAGGAAGGAAAGGCTTTTAACGTGTTTTTACAGGATGCACATAATATACATTGGTGAAAATATACAGTATGAAGGTATGACTTCATTTTGCATTCGTTGTTAGGAAAACTCCACTGGGCACCTTTAAGTTGTGGTCGTACTCTTATGGATGTGGTCTGGCAAAACTGTGGCCTAAACTTGGCATGTGGCCGCCAGAGCTGGCTCACAATTTGCCCTTGGATGCCAGAACATATCCTAGTGCGTCAGCAATGTGATGATACCTCCTATAGCCTGGCAAGATATTGTCTCTTCGATCGAAAAATTAACTTAGGAGATATTTTTGAATAGTACTACACTGCCTCTTCAAAGTTTCAAAGTTTGAAGGTCACATGCTATATTCCCTGCCTGCCCGGCCACACACATACCAACATGCATCAGCACACACACATGTATGCTGATATATACACTTAACTCCTTCCAGACACAGGTCTAGAAGACCTGCAGTGAGGTGGAGTAGGCGTGGAAAAGGAATGGAGCGGGGGATGGGGTCAAGGGGTGAAAGAGCTTCCAGATGTTGAGACTGTTTCTCTTTCAAATGAAAGTTCCTCCTCACTTCCTTTTTTGACTGAGAACATGTGTGTGTGTGTGTGTGTGTGTGTGTGTGTGTGTGTGTGTGTGTGTGTGTGTGTGTGTGTGTGTGTGTGTGTGTGTGTGTGTGTGTGTGTGTGTGTGTCTGCGTGCGTGTTTCAAGTACACTTTTGACAGTTCCCACATTGCGATCTATTTCCGCACTTTGACATGAGTTTTGATGCCACACAAAGACACATATTAAATTTTTTTTTCTGAAAATCTGATGAGTCATCTCACTGCATACAGGCTCATTAACTTGTGTTATGTTGCACACCATTGCAAGTCAGAAGTCGATAATTCTGAGTTGGTATTCCCAAACTTTTCGATCTAACTGCGTCCCAGACAGTGCATCTGCTCGGAAAAACATGGACCCAGCAAACTGATGTTGGTATTGCAAGTCTCCGAGCTTCGCAAGCATCTACAGGGGACATACGTCAGTTACCACAGAGAAATGTCTTGCTCATCTTTCACCTGACGCATCAGGTGAAAGAAGCCGTCATTGGAAACTGGAAAATACTTCTGTTCAGTTCAGTCACTTTATTATCCCAGACGGGAAACTTGATCTGCAGTAAGGAGTGCAAGATTTAAAAAAAAAAAAACACATTTACAAATAAACAAAAAGACAACAATACAAAGTGTTCCCTGTAGCCAACATACAATATAAAGAAAACTGTTTTACACAAAGCTCCTCACCGGACGCTGATTGGTTCGGTTCACTGCTGTCAGGACACAAACGCATTACTTTAGCCTGGCAAGATACACTTCTTACATACATTTTCGTGTGATATGGGATCCCACTATGAGTTTTGATTTCGAGAGAAACCAGCTTCCGTGCAACGTCAGCTCATCTTTGCAACAGCTCAAAATTGTGTAAACGGGTGCCAGAGCGTAATGTGTGAAGAAGTGTGAACCACAGCCAATGGAATAAGTCTGTAGAACTTGTGTGATTTAATTTAGTTTTGGAAAAGGTATTGAAAAGAGTTATAGCCATCACAAATCAACTGAATGGAAATCGAAATGGCAGCTACAACATCGTAACAACACGTTTCACAACACAAACAGTTAATTGTGATGTCAGGTGTGTTAATGGAGGAGAAACTCGGGCTAGATGGATCTTGCCGTGTTTCCGACTTGAAATTCCGACTTGAACGACCGTTCCATTGCACTTTTCTGTGTCGCAAGTTGTTTCCCCCGAGTTCTGAGTAAAGAGGATTGCAGCATTACTTTATCCCTGCATACACACAAATGTAAACACAGACACCAGTTTGTTATACATTGTTTCACTGTTGCACCAGTGCATTTACCAACTATTGATAGTTTGATAGCCTCGACTTGGCCCCGTTCAGATGTATTATGCATTAGCAATTTATTCGACCACATAAAATTATAACCATCTATCACATTGATCTATCTCTCAGTGTTAAAGGGCTACATTAAAATCTTTAACCCTTGTGTTGTCTTCCGGTCACCCATGCAACTTTTTGTTTTTCTGGGACAACAGCAGGGTTAAACTGGAGAAATCATGATTTAGAGCTGCCTTCAAAACATGATGCATCGTCGAAGACTGTCCTATAATGCTCATCTTCAGGTTCATACTTGTATTTTGGGTTTCTACTAGAATCATTCATGTTAACAAACATATTTTATTTCATTTTATATTATTTTTCTTTGTCTGAAACGCTCTGTTTTAGCACCTATCTCTTTAACTGGAAAAATTAAAAAGGGGTGGTCAACTCTAAAAGATGTAAATCACATCATCACGCATTGCAATCAAGGGCGTAACTTTGAGTTTAACATTGGGGGGGGGGTTGAGATCTAAAAATGTTAGCACATCAAACATAATTTTCTGCATTCTCGTGACTAACCCTAACCCTAACCCTTTTTTTCTGCAACAATTTGTGCCTTTTCTGCATCAAGTTATTATTCAAATGTCTTTATTTATGTAAAGGAAATAATAATAGGTTTTTGGGGTGGTGGCACTGGCCAGTTTTGATTATTGGGGGGGTTGTAACTACCCCATCCCCCCTGTTAATTACACCAATGATCACAATAAATATAATTCAGAGAGGGAGGTATTAAGAAATATGTATTTATGTCTGCTTTGTCCTGGAGACTAAAGATTTTTAACAAGAAAGATGTGGGCATTTACCAGCCAGAAAAGTTTAAACACAAAAGATTCTATGAAGTTTCTTCATGGGAAATGTAGGATCCACTGTTTTTGACGTTTGGTCCATACTGGGGACTAAAAATCAGAGGATCCGGTCGCATCTGGGACAGTAGCAGGTGAGTACTTCATTATTTCTTGCTGTTCTATATGCTTAAACCTGGTTTCTTATCTATCTTCATCTTCTAATAGATGCAGCAGGTGTACCTGGATGAATATTTTGTGTTTTGAAATAAAATGTAGTGTGTTGAATTCACCTCCTATAGCTGTGTGGTACTGTCCGGGTGACTGCCATGGCGTGTCTGCATATTGATGTAGACTTGCTGCCATCTAGTGTGTTAAAGATGTGTTGCAATAAATGGTTCCTTGGTTCCCAAATTTTTGCACATTAAAGGTCCAGTGTGTAACGTATTTGGTTGTTCATTATCAAAATCTGTGTTGCCCGTTCACAAACTTGTCCTTTTTCATGAATATTTACCACCACCATCAATTCCAAGTATTCCTTTTGGCTTGAAAGTTGACATTTGCATTTGCATGAACTGGGGTAGACGCTCCATATTCATGCTCCATCTTGAAATACGTTAGCCGGTAATGGACATACAGGACATACTGCTCCGCCTTTTGTGTTTTCACTGTCACATGATAAACTCACAGGTGCTGCTAACGCTGCTAATGGGTATCGTAGCTCCCCGGCCCCGGCAAGTTTGAAGAAGGAAACATGGAGGACCACACGTATTCAAAATCCAAATATCAGGAACAGGAGTCTTCTTCGTCGCCCAGAAAAAGAATAAGGATAGTGAAAAGAGCAAGAGACCGGCTTTTTGAAGCGTGAAGGCTACCGTAGCTGTAATACGTACTTTGAACTGCATGGCGCGAGAGAGTTGATTGCGATATACGATCTCAACGCTAGATGGGAGAAATTCCTACACATTGGACATTTAAGGACCCAAATTAGACCACAGACCCCCATCTGATAAAATGTATGCTTTTAGATGTTTGATTACAGAATGTGTATACAACTCATGACCAACATAGTCATACAGTCATTTTGTTACTTATGGGTGGCTTTATAGTGAAAAGAAATCATGCCCCTTTTTGCTGGGGATCCCCCCCCTCACCCCCCCAGAACCCCACTTTGGGAACCACTGCTCTAAAAGACAGTCTTGAAATGCCCTGTGCTAGCAATCATTTGTAAATGCATAGGTCTCACCCATTTACAGCTCTGAACTTCTCTACCTGAACAAATATTCTGAACAATCTGACTATCAAAGTGTTCACTTCACACAAATGTCACCTCAAGATTCAAATGCTGAAGCCCTTTTGCACTTTGGTAAACACATTCAGGGGAAATCACTACAGCTTGCTGAATGAAAGCCAGCAGCACTAATGTTATGTTCATTACTGCTTGAGGTAGTTAAAATGCAATATTTGCAGTTTATTTTTGAATATTAAATGTGCATAAACATGGTTTGCATTATTGGTGATTACAAATACCAAAATTCAATTATTCAAACCTTAAAATCATGGCTTTTATAGCCTATATTGGTGGTTGGGAAAACACCAAGTCACAAAGCCATCACGCCAGAACTACCAGAAAAGGGTTTAGTGCCGTTTCCTTGAAACCAGATTGTTTTTCTACATTGTGATTGTAATTTAATACGTTTTGCGAAAATAATCCAATTAGATAACTTTATGAATTATGTACACCTTGTTAACACTTTATTTTGAAAACCGGACGTAGCCACACGCGTATCCATCCGCTAGAACCACACGCGTATCCATCTATCCATCCGCTAGACCCATATGGCGACACAGTGCACCTCAGTTTTAGCGTCGACTGGTTATAGCCAGCAGTTAGTAAGGTAAGGCCATTGACTGTAAATATTAATTCATTAATTTATATAAGTATAGTTAATATTAACAGTCTTTGGGTAAGACCTAAGACATGAACGAGTCGTATAAGAGCCAACGAGTCACGGTTTTAAGCATTTCCTCTATAACGTCATAGTTCACAAACTGCGTATATTGACCTTGTTAATGATGAATTTAAATATTGACTGATTTCTTTACCATATATGATATTTTTGCTTAACGTTACTAAAATTATAGGCTCAGTAATGTTAGTAAGTGGAATAGGTTTAGTTTAGAGTTCCACAGATGAGTCGGTAGGCTGAGCTAACTCTGTGTTTTTAATGAATGTTGGACAAATAACCATAACATATTGCGCTATTAGCTAGCTAGCTTACTTAGCTACGTTATGAGTGAGTTAACGGCAGGTGCTCAAGTTTGTTGAGACCCTTGTGTTGTCCTTCGGTCACAAGGGATTGTGTTGTCATAACAAGGGTTATGATATGCAGCCTGTTACACCAGCTATTGTGTGTAAGTTCTCTCATAAGTTAGGGTGTAAAGTTCACACTAAATATTAAGTTAAACTAGTTAGCTAGTTTGACACTAAAGCGTTGTCGATGTTTGCACCACGGAGACGTAATTAAGGTTCATCTTGTTACACTGGTGTAGCTAATGTTAAAAGTCAAAGTCCACTAACCGTAATATTGTTGCAGAAAATGGCCAATCAGTGAAAGCACAATTGATGCTGTGTTTATTACCGTGTTGTCTCTCGTCTTTGAGTGACAACTCCTCTGTCACAGTTAAATGATTTATACTGTATAGTAAAGAATATAAGACACACAAAATGTATTGGTTGCACTTTGCAGAGAGAAAAACTGAAAAAGAAAAACATTCCTAACCTAAACTATATGCCTATATTATATTTTATTGGATTGATTATTGTTATTTATTTATTTATTTTCATATTTCATACATTAAAATAAATGATTATTATTAGTAGTAGTAAATATTAGTATTATTAGGCTGCTGTGCTTTGTATACCAACACAGCCTTCAGCAGCTTCTAATACACAAAACTTAAAAAAAAAAAAAAAGAAGAAGAAGTAGTGTAGTTTTGGTTCAATATGTGCTTGAACTCTTCTTCACTGTCGTTTGGTTTCTGACCTAAAGCACTTTGTTTGTGTTTGTGTCCCCTAAATGTTTAATACATGCTTCTCAGTCTGGTCACATCCAGTCATGTGAAAGAGAGAATAGGCATAGGCCAATGTGAACTGCGATGTGATCGCGTAGCTTAGACAAAATAAAACTACTTGGTTGAATACAGTGTTTCCTCTATGTTGATTTGACCGTGGTGGCCCCCCACGGCAACATTTCTGCCCCCCACAGTATCAGAAACAGGGCTGCATTGTTAGAGAGCATGTCGGAGAGTAGTGCGGACAAACAAGGATAACTAGCCAGTTGAGATTGTGTGTGTAAGTCCTTGACAACTGTAAGTCGTATAACTTCTGTTGTCAGTTCATTTAAGCCTGGTCTTGTATCAGTCTATAGGTCTTGCAAATTTGAATAAAGTTAACTGGTGATTTTTGTTGTTTGTATTTTTCACCTGCTAGATAAATTGCACGTGGCTGTTGATTTGCTATAATAGCGATTGCTCACGTTTGTATTTGAGGTGCATTATTTACATGCCGAAGTAGTGACACTGCATTAAGATAATATAATTAATACTGGGTTTATTGTTATTTGCTTCAGAATGCTTAGCCTATATGTCAAGATCAAAGTTGACCTATATATATGCCCCCACTGCTAAAAAAAATCCTAAAGGAAACACTGGAATATCTATACAGTCACAAATCGTTGAATGTAACCGACAAAAACTGTGAATCAGCAAGTTGTGTGATGTGCATTCTTTTTAGAAAACAGTTCATTTTAGAATTGTCTCATGATACATTGTCTCTAGAAGTGTATTATTTAGTATTTAGTTTTTGTTACAGAAGGAAAAGAAAAATGCAATACTCAATACTATCAAGTCGCAGTACTTCTAGAATCGCAACAAATGAAAATCGCAATACAAATCGAATCAGCACCCATGTATCGTGAAAGAATCGAATGTCTTTCTGTTTCCTATCGGCTGACATGGCACAGATACCGATCCAGTCTAACTATAGTAACTATTGTCAGTAGTCTTTAATGATAATCCCAGAAAGCGTGGCAGAAAGACAAACGCCACAAGCTAGGCAACCATTTCCTGACCACTATGCAGAGTTTCCCCCAGTGTATAAACCAAGCCTGGTGGCCCACAGTAATATGCACCCCTTCCCGTAATCAACAGGGGTGTCATTACATCGACCAGCGTAGCGCGCGTAGTGCAAGCGAAGAAACCCAACCCCGTCAAAGAGCCCAATATTCGTCCGAGTCCTGGATTCGGTGCATCCCTGATTCTGTTATCACAGAAACTATTGGGCTCTACGTTAACGCTGCCATCAGTCCGTGACTGGCCCCAGCCGGGCCCTTGTCGAACAAAAAAGAGGCTAAACAAGTTTTCTGGGGGAAACCCTGCTACAAGTTTTGCTTTCCTGTGCTTTCTCGTTGGCATTGTAAGCACTTCCTTTGCTTGTGGAAATAGAGTCGGAGTCAAGGTTGAAATCACTGATTCACTAGGCTCAACAGCCTGTCAGACAGCTTTTCCTTTCTGCATTTTATTTTTTATACATCCTAAATTCCAGAAATATTAATGTGACTGGTAATGTAAATAGTGATAAAAGAACAATGTCAGGTTTTGGAAATAAATGATTTTGTATGTGTGTGTGTGTGTGTGCGTGTGTGCGTGCGTGCGTGTGTGCGTGCGCTGATGTTTAGGTGAAGCATGCTGACTGCTGTCAGAGCCGCCAGACGTTCCCTCAGATTTTTCCGGAGTATCTTTAACTCCTCCGTGGACTCAGGTAAAACACAAACACGCTACATTTATATACTATTTCCCTCCGTATGTGTTTTTCTGTTATTATCAGGGACAGTAACCGACAATAACAATTCTGGCCAATTAATACCATCAATTAAACATTAAAAACATTATTCAAAAACTTTTTGTTAAGTAATAAAAAAAAGTTAAAAAATAAAAAGTTTGTTGCACGGTAAAAGAAAAGTAGGCTAGACAATAGCAAGTGCTACCTTTGCACTAGCAAGTTGCCTTTTAATCTCTTTTTTTTCTGCTAAATTTATTGTTGTTGCCCATAAGCTGTATTTGGCATTAACATCAGGAGTTATTGGCTCATTAGATGCTGTCTGTCAACCAATCACAATGCGAGATCAGACGCAACCATGGTATAATGGAACTACAATGTGTAGGAATGGCTTAATGGTTAAAAGTAACATTTTGGTGGGGTGGCCTCTAGCTCACCCAGTAAGAGCGTGAACCCCATGTTGGCTGAGTCCTGCAATGGCGCAGGTTTGAATCCGACCTGCTACCCTATGCTGCGTGTCATCCCCCGTCTCTCTCCCCCTTTCATGTCTATCCACTGTCACTATATAATAAAGGGAAAAAGCCCCCAAAAAATAATCTTAAAAAAAAAAAATTGGAAGTGTGTTTGCTTACTCCTGTTCCAGTTAGTAAATCATACATTTGAATGTGTGTTTTACAGGAAACCAACACTTCCAGTATCAATCAAAACCCCAAAAATACGAATCCATCTATGGTGGTGTCGTATAATGATTTTGATTATAGCTTATGCTCTTACAATTTCATTCCCTTTACTTGACACATTTTATAAATACAAACAATCAATGTACTTGTTTATAGGCCTGTCACGATAACAAATTTTGCTTGACGATAAATTGTCCCAGAAATTATTGCGATAAACGATAATATTGTCATCGAGAGACCATTTGCATCTAATATAATGATAATGGCATAATAATGCAGGTACACATTTTCAAAGATCAATATACTTTTATTTCTAAAGAATATTTAACACTGGAACTGGAAGACATTTTAAATATCCACAATATGTCTTTGATCTCCCTTAGTATGTCGTCTTTCACGCTGATGTACAGTTGTGGGATTGCCGTTTGTGACACGTAAGTTCTCAGACTAGAGACTCTGTACTACATTTTACAATTATTTAACACTAAATATTAAATTTAAATAATAAATAATTAATAAATTAAATCTATCTGTATGGCTATATGCCACATGGCCAGTAAATGTACCAAAATAGTTCTGTTTTTCAGTCTTCATTTTGGCGAAGGTGCGGCTTCTGCTCCTCTTCAGGTCGGAGCTTCGTGGGGGCGGGCCCACACACACACACACAACTCTGACATACTTTCCACACTCCGTGTCCGCGGACAGCTGTAGGCTTGTACCGTTAATGTTCTGTGCATTGTCGGACACATACAGCCACTTTCCTGAAACCGCTTGCGAGACTGACGAGTCCACAGCGGCGTGTATGTCCGAGCCCGTCTCCACAGTCTCCACCTGCAGGTTGTCAGCTGTGTGGTTTGGAATGAAAGGAAGAAAACGGGACGCCGAGTAACACGGTGGATATCGCTCATATACTTTTTTTTTTGACGGTGCTTTAACGGCAAAGTGCTGCGGGAAACCCTGCTCCAACTCTCAACTAGCGTTTTTCTGTCTCTCTCTCTCGGCCTGGAGTCCCGCCCACACAAAGACCATGCGACTGACAAGAGGGTTCACTCCTCGTTACGCTAAGGAACCGAGAGTGGTCCTCCAGTCTCTCTGGTAGAGAGAGACGAGGAAAACAAACAAGCATGCAAATGGAAATTATCGCGGCCGGAAAAATTATCGAGCTCATTTTTTTTTATCGTGCGATAACTCGATTTATTGAGTATCGCGACAGGCCTACTTGTTCATGACAGAATTTTGGACATTGGAGAAATTAGTAAAGTTTTATTAAGTATTACGGTGTCAACTCAACCGTTCAGGTCAGAGTAATAGCACAGTTGAACCACAGAGCCGCAGCAGAGTGCAGATCTATTCCCTCTCGTCTATTCTCCTTGATGTACTATTGTCTCTCCATTCATTAAAGGTACAAGAGAGTTGATGTAGATTTTAGTTTCATATGTATCTATATGTAGGTATACAGTACATGTATGCAAAGTGCAAAGCATGTGAAGGCAGCATGGTGGCCCAATGGTTAGCACTGTGGCCTCACAGCAAGAAGGTTCTGTGTTCGAATCCAGGTCGTTCCGGGGCCTTTCTGTGTGGAGTTTGCATGTTCTCCCCATGTTTGCGTGGGTTTCCTCCGGGTGCTCCGGTTTCCCCCACCATCAAAAACATGTACTAGGTTCTCCAGTCAGTGCCCTTGATCAAGGCACTGGCTTGTTGGTCCCCGGCCGCTGTCATTGGCTGCCCACTGCTCCCTTGAGGGATGGGTTAAATGCAGAGAATGAATTTCGCTACATGTACGTGTATGTGACAAAGAAAGTACCTTTGTGAAGTTAATTTGCAAACAAAGACATGCTATGGCAGCACATAAACATGGCACACAGTGTGAAGGCAGCGGCTCACTCTTTACAGGCATAAACTGTATGTTTAGGTCAGATGAGCCCAAAATACTACAGGGCAGCTTCACCAAATTCAACCTAACAGAAAACCAAATAAAAAGTTAGTTTGACTGAGACCAGCTTATTAGTGCTGGGCGATATTGAGAAAATCAGATATCACGATATTCTTGACCAGTATTGTGGACATAATGTCAAAGTGGGGAAAAGGCAAATAATAGAACAGCTAGAACAGTCTGGTAAGTTCAGAAAAGTACATCACTTTAATGTAATGCAGCCTTTAAAACCAGGAAAAGACAACACATGTCATATCACGAAATTACGATCTAGTCTCATATCACGATGTCGATATAATATCGATATATGCCCAGTCCTACAGCTTATGTGTCATACTGTAAATTGAATCAACAACCCTATTGATGACAAATCAAGTATGTGGGTGAGTTGATTTAATGATTCCAACAAGTTGGATTGTGTAACATGTGCCCCATAAGCTGTAAAATAGCAAATATAGAAATAAAGGTAATAACATTTAAGTAAAAAAAACATACTGCAGTGAATGGCATGTCTAAGAGCGCCAAGACAACAAACACAGTTGTTAACTAGAAAATGCATTTCCTGCGGAAAATGCGTGGGAATGCTGAATAGCTGAATTGCTAAAGCTAACTGGATGAATAGCTCAAATCCGTAAGAAGAAGTTGAAGTAGTGAGAATAGTTGAAAAAGTGGAAATAGTTAAAAAGTTCAAAGTTGACGCTAATCTGAATTGTTGGCTTTAAAAGTTGAAAAATGACAAAATATGTAGAACATTGTGAGGTCTTTAGCTGAAGCTGAAGAATAGTTGAAAAAGAGGAAATTGGTTCAATAAGTATGAATTTCATTGAAAAGTTGAATAACACCACTAATAAAATATAATATAATATATAATAATAAAATAATTTCTTGAAATACATTTGTAGAAAAGCGGGAAGCTAAACTGTAATACTGTCAAAAGTGGAAGTTTCAATACATTGACTAAAAAAGACTTATTATCAGCTATATCCATTGCATAGAAAGAACAAGAGAGAAAGAGAGGGATGAAGAGAGACAGAGAGGAAGAAAGGAAAGGAGAGAGAGAGAGAGAGGGGGGGAGGGAGGGAGAGAGAGGGAGGGAGAAGGAGGGATGGAGGGAGAAGGAGACAGAGAAAGAGAGGGACAGGGAGAGAGAGAGGGAAAGAGAGAGAGAGAGAGGGGGGATGAGAGGGAGCGACAAAGAGAGAGGGAAAGAGAGAGAGAGAGAGGGAGAGAGAGAGAGGGATAGAGAGAGAGAGAGAGAGGGAGAGAGAGAGAGGCAAAGGGATAGAAAGAGACATAGAGAGAGAGGGAAAGAGTGTGATAGAGAGAGAGAAAGCAAGAGACAGGGGAGAGAGAGAGGGAGGGAGAAGCAGGGATGGAGAGAGTGAAAGAAAAAAGAGGGAGAGAGGGATAGAGAGAGAAAGAGAAAGAGAGGCAGATGGATAAAGAGAGAGATAGAGGGGGAGGGAGGGAGAGAGAGGGAGGGAGAAGGAGGGATGGAGAGAGAAAAAAGAGAGAGAGACAGGGAGAGAGAGAGAGAAACAACGAGATAGAGAGGGGGAGAGAGAAGACAGACCAGAACAAGAGAATAGAAGAGAGAAGACAGACTAAAGTTCATATTCCTGCCTGGAGTCTCTGGGTGGGTGTCTGTTGTCATGGTAACGACTGGCCAGTGAATGTTTGTAAACATGTCCTTTGAAGTGTAATCAAGTTAACGAGCAACACCTGCTGAAACTCTCAGCTGGGCCAAACTGAAGCTATTGAGAGACACTGAGAGCAAGCTCTCAAACAAAGGCTCAAACTGCCAAAACGATAAATGCTATCGGTCAAATGACGTGATCCTGAGCACCACAAGGCCTTTGTGAACGTATCGGTATAAAAATTTATGTTGATAAACTTAGAAATGTGGGCATATCAGCGATTTCAAAAAGTGGTTCGCTGTGCCGTTCACTGGGAAATATAAATGATGTTCAACATGAGGGCGGATTATGAAATATTTTCAACTCGTCATTTGGAAGCTCGCTGAGCCAAAAGTATGAGACGTATCGCATAACTGAGCAGAATTTCTGAAACTAAACAAAAATACCTACGTTTTGATGTATAAATTGTGTATGACAAGTAGATATTGTGGGCGTGAGAGCAGTTTACAGACAAGGAACTAAGATAATTTTTTCGAAGCTTCACCCTCTAGCTATGACATCACCCACTCTAGCAAGCGCAATACACACTCTGTTTAATCGATAAAATTTCCTGAAATTATCACTACACTTGAACAGCTTTTTTCACAAAAACTGTAAAAGATATCAAAACACTGAGCACACCCCGAATACCTGAATATTTTGTGAACCGTTTAAAGTTTGAATCACATCTGTAGGTGGAAGAATGTAGGAGGAGATACATGTTGAAGCAGAAGAGGATTTGAAGGATTTGAAGTCTGCTCTCATTGACTTCAATGTTAAAAAAAAGTGATAAAAAGCTGAATATTTTAAAAAGTATAAATAGTAGAAAAAAAGTTGAAGAAGTCCAATCATTAGCTGAAAGAGATGAATATTTTAAAAGTTGAATGGTTTAAATAGGTGAAAGTATGCAGAAGTTACAGAGAGCCAAAAAACGTACGGAATAATAAAACTAAGAATAATAAAAAAACGAATAACAATAGTTGGAATGCTGTTGAACAGCATTCCCACTAATAACTAGAAAATGCATTTCCTGCGGAAAATGCGTGGGAATGCTGAATAGCTGAATTGCTAAAGCTAACTGGATGAATAGCTCAAATCCGTAAGAAGAAGTTGAAGTAGTGAGAATAGTTGAAAAAGTGGAAATAGTTAAAAAGTTCAAAGTTGACGCTAAACTGAATTGTTGGCTATAAAAGTTGAAAAATGACAAAATATGTAGAACATTGTGAGGTCTTTAGCTGAAGCTGAAGAATAGTTGAAACACAGCTCTTACTGACAGAAAGAGGGAAAAAAAGAAAGAGGACAGAAAGAAGAAAGAGGAAAGAGAACAGAGGATAGAAAGAGGAAAGAGGACAGAAAGAGGAAAGAGAACAGGACAGAAAGAGAGCGAGAGGACAGAAAGAGGAAAGAGAACAGAGAGCGAGAGGACAGAAAGAGGAAGGAAAGAGGAAAGAGGACAGAAAGAGAGCGTGAGGACAGAAAGGGGAAAGAGAACAGAGAGCGAGAGGACAGAAAGAGGAAAGAGGACAGAAAGAGGACAGAAAGAGTAAAGAGAACAGAGAGCGAGAGGACAGAAAGAGGAAAGAAGAAAGAGGACAGAAAGAAGAAAGAGGAAATAGGACAGAAAGAGGAAAGAAGAAAGAGGACAGAAAGAAGATAGAGGAAAGAGATAGGACAGAGAAAGAGAACAGAAAGAAAGAAGAGAGAGAAGAGGACCGAGAACAGAAAGAGGAATGAGAACAGAGGACATGAAGAGGAAAGAAGAGGACAGAAAGAGGAAAGAGAACAGAGGACATGAAGAAGAAAGAGGACAGAAAGAAGAAAGAGGACAGAAAAAAAGAAAGAGGAAAGAGGACAGAAAGAAGAAAGAGGAAAGAGGACAGAAAGAAGAAAGAGGATAGAAACAGGAAAGATGACAGAAAGAGGACAGAATAAAGAGGACAGAAAGAAGAAAGAGGACAGAAAGAGGGAAGAAGAAAGGACAGAAAGAGGGAAGAAGGTAACATGCTTTGATGTCTGTAATCAAGTTAACGAGTCTGTCACCTGCTGAATCTGTCAGCTGTGCTGTGCTTCAGCTATTCAGAGTCCCTGAGAGCGAGCTGTCAAACAAAGCCTCACTGTGGCAAAACGATAACGGCTATCAGTCAAATGACGTGAACCTGAGCACCACAAGGCCTTTGTGAACGTATCGGTATAAAATTTATATGGATAAACGTAAAAATGTGGTCATATCAGCGATTTCAAAAAGTGGTTCGTTCTGCTCTTCGCTGGAAAATATGGACAACTTCTATCATTGTTGCGGATTGATGAAAAATGTGTTACTCTCATCATTTGGAAGCTTGCTGAGCCCAAAGTATAAGACATATCGCTTAACTGAGCAGATTTCCTGAAACTAGACAAAAATACCAACGTTTTGATGTATAAATTGTGTATGACACGTAGATATTGTGGGCGTGAGAGCAATTTGAGGAGAAGGGACAAAGATAATTTTTTTTAAGCTTCACACTCTGAGTGATGACATCATCACTCTAAGAAGACACACACACACTCTGTTTAATCGATAAAAAATCCTGAAAAGATCACTAAACTTAGACGGATTTTTCACAAAAACTGTAAAAGATATCAAACTGAAAAGTAGACCCCGGATAGCTGAATATTTTGTGAACAGTTTAAAGTTTGAATCACGTCTGTAGGTGGAAGAGTGTAGGAGGAGATACATTTTGAAGCAGAAGAGGATTTGAAGGGTTTGAAGCCTGCTCTCATTGACTTCAATGTAAAAAAAAAAGTGTTAAAAAGCTTAAAATTTGAAAAAGTATAAATAGTAGAAAAAAAGTTGAAGAAGTCCCATCATTAGCTGAAAGAGCTGAACATTTGAAAAGTTGAATGGTTTAAATAGGTGAAAGTATGCAGAAGTTACAGAGAGCCAAAAAACGTACGGAAGAGGGAATAAAACGAAGAAAAATAAATAAAACCGAATAACAATAGGTGGAATGCTGTAGAACAGCATTCCCCCAATTAGTTACAAATTCACAAATGTGAGATTCCTGTACCTTTAGAACTGTAGGAATGTTGGAGCATATTAGTAATAGTTCTGTACATAACGGCTGAATGTTTTTTTCTGCACATTTTCTTTTGTCTCTGATCTCGACAGATATCTCGGTTGATTGTTCTCCCCTTACCCCTCCCTGCTAGCCTAGCTCCGCCCTCCTGCGTACTTCCGCTCAATTTTCATTTTCCTTCAGTACTCCATCTGGGTTTGCGGTATATTCTTGGGTTTTCTCCGGCCAAATCTTTGGCGGTCCAATCAGAGAACAGAGGGAGTGGCTGAGAACAATGACGTTAAGGTCGTGCGCTAGTTTGAGTGGCGGCAGGGACAGAAGCCATTCGGTCTGAATATCCAGAAGTTGAAGCCCGAGCTAGAACAATCTTTGCGGAGTTGTGTTGGCGGCCGTGATGTTGTGGCCCTTCTCCCCACAGGGTTCTGGAAAAGTTTGATTTTCCAGCTCGCGCCGTTAGTAGTGAAGGAGTTGGCTAAGGCTAACGCTAGCGATGCTAAGCCAACGTCACGACAAAACGTAAGCAATTGGTTCTGGCAGATCCAGAGTGGCTCTGGGCAGATCCAATCATTTTACACTACAACAGAGCACCCGCCTTCAAGGAAGTTAACACTTGTCAATGGAGAGTGGCCAGACTCTGTGTACTAATGAAATGTACCAGAGTCTGGTAGGACCAGGCTATGTTCACAGAACAAACATTTTATTACTAGGGCTGTCAATCAATTAACATTTTATTTAATTAAGTTAATCACAGTCATGGGTTGTGATTAATCACGGTTATTTGCAAATTTAAAATACTAGGATTGACTTGTATACATGCAGTGTTGAAATAAATGTTACCTGGAGGCTTTTAGATAACATTCATTTTCTCATAAACAATGTAAGGTGGCTGACAGTTGTAGCGCTTCATGGTCATGGGGATCAATTGTCATTTATGTTCCTTATTAAGTCCACAAAGTAATTTTTTCTTAAAACACGAAGAGAAATCTGCCAGTGCAGTGTGATTATTTAACCTGTTTCTACTTGTTTCACGAGAATCTTTAAATAAGACACAACTACAAATTAAATATACGAGAGTCTGGTAGGACCAGGCTACCTCCCTGCCCCCTCTTCACCTAGAATAACTCTTTTCAAAGATTAACCACATGCATAACTTCTTCACTTGAACATTAACCCTGGAGTAGACCAGTCTTTGATGGGCAGAGTTTGGCTAAATTACAACATGTCCTCTATCTTCCCCCACTGCAGTCACCAGTTTCTGTAGCTTGCGTAGCTGCCACTGCCTTTTTATTAACTGTGTCTATAGCTCTCCTTTGACCCAGAGGCAAGAACCTGAGAGAAACCAGTTCGTTCATAGAATAGAAGAAGGTAGTTGCAGTAGAAGTATCTAACAAAAGTGTGTGTTCTGTAATGGAGCAGTCAAATGATTTAAATTTGTTGAGTCCTGCTAAGTTGAGGCTGTTGATCAGGCAGGGCGATCCCAGAATAAGCACCACGACTGGATTAGCTAACGGTAAGAACCAGTGTATCACCTATAGTGCTCCATGTGACACTGAAACCATGCATTTGGAATTATTTGTCATTTTCTGCCAGAAGGGTGTCTGTCAATCAACACATTAACATAAGACTGACTATTTAATGAGTGGGATCATGGGAGTTGTTGTCTTCAACCGCCATTGTCGATGAAAATCTAGCTGACATGAGTCAGGTCGTGTTCACGGACGAGTTATTCTGTTAAAGTGTTATTCACGTTACGTTAACCCTCATGTTGTCTTTGTGACCTGTTTTTAACAAACTGTTTTTTTTCATCAGAAATGTGGGTTTCTTTTACCAAATTGCCAAAAAATAACTTTGACGCATGCATGTATGGAAGCCATACAGCATTCTTCGTAGGTGAAAAGTAATGATTACTTCCATAGAATTTTGGGCGTTTTATTCAATTTTATAGCATTTGAAAAAAAGAAATCTCTTTCTCCTGACTAAAACTTTGACATGAACTGTGATTCACTCAACATCTTCTGATCTTAACTATATACTTTTTTGAACTCAAATATGTGATATAATGTAATTAGGGCGCGAGCGCCGACAGCGGCGAAGGCCCTATTGAAACTGAAGGAATTATTAGGGCCCGAGCGCCGACAGCGGCGAAGGCCCTATTGAAACTGAAGGAATTATTCTTTCTTTTTCCCGGCAAATGAATTGGCTTTTTGAGGGGCTAAACATATTCAAAAACTCACCAAATTTGGCGGTCGCATCAAGTTTGGTGAAAATTTACGTATTTTAAGGGTTTCGCGAATAGGTGCACGAAAATCGCTCAATAGCGCCCCCTAGAAAGATAAAAAAATGTAGCCCCTGCAGTGTGTTTAACGTAGAATCAAGAAACTTAGTACACATATGTAACATGTCAAGATGTACAAAAAACTTCATTAGAGCCATACCCTAAACCCAACAGGAAGTCCGCCATTTTGATTTCAAAGTTCGAAATTAGTGCGATTTTGGCCATTTCCACATGTCGTACTTTAACGAACTCCTCCTAGAGATTTCATCCGATCAACTTCAAACTCGGTCTGTGCCATCTTAAGATGTTTAAGATGAAAAGTTGTTAAAAGAAAAACTTTTCGTCATAGGGCGTGGCCGTGGCAGGGCGGCCATTTTGTGCGTTTCGCCGCCGAAACAGGAAGTGGGTGTAACTCGAGTGTACGTTGTCCGATTACCTCGAAACTTTTCAGGATTCATAAGAGTCCAACCTTGAGGACAAATAAAGGCCGATATTTACTTAAAGTCATAGCGCCCCCTAGTGGCAACAGGAAGTAGGCCTAAAAGTTAAGGTGCTATACTTTAACGAACTCCTCCTAGAGATTTCATCCGATGGACTTCAAACTTGGTCTGTACCATCCCAACACCTTAACGATGAAAAGTTATTAAAAGAAAAACTTTTCGTCACACGGTGTGGGCGTGGCGTGGCGGCCATTTTGAGTGTCTAGCGATGAACAAAGAAGTTGTTGTAACTTGAGTGTACGTTGTCGTATCTGCCCGAAATTTCTCAGGATGGACAAGGGTCCAGGCCTGAGGACACCTACAGGCCAAAATTGACTTTTGGTCATAGCGCCCCCCGCTAACAACAGCAAATCTGCCTTATATGACAAACATAATCCGATTTGCATGAAACTCAGAATGTGTGGTCTACATGTGATACTGAGCCGCCCCCTATGATATGACCACGCCCACTTACTCAGGCCACGGCCCCTTTCATAACATTTGAACCGTTTAAGGTAGAGTCTTGTGTGAGGTGTCATTGAACTCAGCAGAGAGTTCCTTCTTGATTGGTGATGGTTTGGCCCGCCCCTATGCTTAAGCCACGCCCCCTTTCATAACATTTGAACCGTTCAAGGTACACCCTTGTGTGAGTATCATTGAACTCAGCAGAGACTTCCTTCTTGATTGGTGATGGTTTGGCCCGCCCCCTATGTTTAAGCCACGCCCCCTTTCATACTTGCTGACCCATTTAAGGTAGAGTCTTGTGTGAGGTATCATTCATCTCAGCAGAGGCTTCATTTTTAATTGGTGATGGTTGGACCCGCCCCCTATGCTTTAGCCACGCCCCCTTTCACAGCTAATGAACCGTATGACGTAGAGTCTTGTGTGAGCTATCGTTGAACTCGGCGGGGAGTTCCCTTTTCGTTTGTGACGGTTTGCGGCGTCCGAGCGGCGCGCAAATGCACGATCGCAAGGAGCGGCGTCCGCCGGTAACCCCGACGCGCGCAGAGGCGCGAGGGCCCGTCCATCGCTGCTCGCAGCTTTAATTATTCTTTCTTTCTTTCTTTCTTTCTTTCTTTTTCCCGTCAAATGAATTGGCTTTTTGAGGGGCTTAACATATTCAAAAACTCACCAAATTTGGCGGTCGCATCAAGTCTGGTGAAAATTTACGTATTTTAAGGGTTTCGGGAATAGGCGCACAAAAATGGCTCGCTAGCGCCCCCTATAAAGTTAAGAAAATTGAGCCCCTGCAGTGCGTTTAACGTAGACTCACGAAACTTGGTACACATATGTATCATGTCAAGATGTACACAAAACTTCATTAGAGCCATACCCTGAACCCAACAGGAAGTCCGCCATTTTGATTTCAAAGTTCGAAATTAGTGCGATTTTTGGCCATTTCCACATGTCGTACTTTAACGAACTCCTCCTAGAGATTTCATCCGATCAACTTCAAACTCGGTCTGTGCCATCTTAAGATGTTAAAGATGAAAAGTTGTTAAAAGAAAAACGTTTCGTCATAGGACGTGGCCGTGGCGGGGCGGCCATTTTGTGCGTTTCGCCGCCGAAACAGGAAGTGGGTGTAACTCGAGTGTACGTTGTCCGATTACCTCGAAATTTTTCAAGATTCATAAGAGTCCAACCCTGAGGACAAATAAAGGCCGATATTTACTTAAAGTCATAGCGCCCCCTAGTGGCAACAGGAAGTAGGCCTAAAAGTCAAGGAGCTATACTTTAACAAACTCCTCCTAGAGATTTCATCCGATGGATTTCAAACTTGGTCTGTACCATCCCAACACCTTAACGATGAAAGTTATTAAAAGAAAAACTTTTCGTCAGACGGTGTGGGCGTGGCGTGGCGGCCATTTTGAGTGTTTAGCGATGACCAAAGAAGTTGTTGTAACTTGAGTGTACGTTGTCGTATCTGCCTGAAATTTGTCACGATGGACAAGGGTCCGGGCCTGAGGACATCTACAGGCCAAAATTGACTTTTGGTGATAGCGCCCCCCCCTGGCCACAGGAAATCTGCCTTATATGACAAACATCATCCGATTTACATGAAACTTAGAATGTGTGGTCTACATGTGATACTGAGCCGCCCCCTATAATATGACCACGCCCACGTACTCAGGCCACGCCCCCTTTCATAACATTTGAACTGTTTAAGGTAGAGACTCGTGTGAGGTGTCATTGAACTCAGCAGAGACTTCCTTTTTAATTGGTTATGGTTTGACCCGCCCCCTATGCTTAAGCCCCGCCCCCTTTCATAAAATTTGAACTTTTTAAGATAGACCCTTGTGTGAGGTATCAATGAACTCAGCAGAGACTTCCTTTTTAATTGGTGATGGTTTGACCCTGCCCCTCTATGCTTTAGCCACGCCCCTTTTCACAGCTAATGAACCGTATGACGTAGAGTCTTGTGTGAGGTATCGTTGAACTCGGCGGGGAGTTCCCTTTTAATTGGTGACGATTTGCGGCGTCCGAGTGCCGCGCGAATGCACGGTCGCATGAGCGGCGTCCGCCGGTAACCCCGACGTGTGCAGAGGCGCGAGGGCCCGTCCATCGCTGCTCGCAGCTTTAATTTAAATTAGGATTATAGACCATGAATAAAACAAAAGTGATGAAAAAAATGACAAAAATGCGTAAAAAAGCACCAAAAAAAAAGTTAGGTTTTAATTTTGACCCGGAGGGACAACAAGTCCATGGTCGATGGGAAGACACCACGAGGGTTGAGTAACAGTGCAGAGACTTCAAACACTTCAGTGATAAACCAGAGACCTGTACCGTTACACTGGGCTTCATGATCAATCATAACAGAACCTGCATCAATGTGTACAAAAAATACTTCACCCTCGAAATGACTGAATGTAGAAAACGTCGTTATTGTTGCATGCCTCCAAGTACAATACAATAATGTTGGAAATGATTTTGTTTTGTTTGTTTTAAATTTAACAAGCAATGTGTTGTATTTTAGCAGAACACTGAAAGCAGCAGAAATGCAGAACTGAGCACACTTTAACATCTGTTTATCACAAATAATATCGGTATCGTGACATTCAAGTTATTGCATATTGCATATTTTCCTCATGTCGTGCAGCCCCGAATCATACTCCTAACACAGTTTAGCCTTTTGGCCTAAATAAAGAACTGAATTTACCATGTTTCCTTTTAATTGATTTCACTTTATGGAAGCTGTAATTGCACTTTTGGTACTTTATCTTAGTAACATTAATAGGGCTGTAATGTCCCAGTCGACTAGTCGATTTATTGGTCGATACGTTCTGGCTCGACCAAAATTCTGATTGGTCGATTTTTTGCCGTGTTAATTTCATCAGGTGGAAAGCACTAATTGCTAATGGGGGTGTTTTCAGAGCACCCCTGTTTTACAGGTAAGTCTGTCTTCAGAAACACCCCCCTTGTTTTCACTTTTTTGGATTAGCCCAACCCACTGGAGACAGAAGAAAGTACTAGAAGGCATTCGATGCGATGCGAGTAAAAAACGCTCGTCTCCACGTGGTCCCTGACATGGTGTCATCAGCTTGTCCGCTTTCATTGGCCATAGCAGAGGCAAACCTGAACGGATTGGCTAATATGACCTACCAATGGAAAGCTTAGAAGCTAGGGAATAGGACGACGCCCACACCAAGCATGTAGGAAGCTGGGAACAGAAGCTATCGCCGATTGAAGTGCAGAACTGGAAAGCTGTTTCGCGTTTTTCCGTTGTGATTCGGCCAGAAACGTCAACATTGTGAGGCGAATATTGTTTTGGAATATAACGGCTTGGATATTACATTTCCTTGGACTCTTGGGGATTTATGAAAATCAAGTTTTGGGCAAAATACCACTGTTTGGCTGAAAGGACAACAAAAACAGGTATGCATGCACTCTCAGCTCTAACGACCAGCTGCGCGGGCTACGAGTGAATTGTTTTATTTTCTGTTATTTTGTAACAGTTGTGTAACTGCTATAAATCATCTTACGCTTTGTATGTGGGCTTAAATTAATCATTAGAGGCTAAGCTTTCAATTGGTGTGTCGCATGGCTGTATATTTGGAAGATTTAATGCTTTAAAGTTATAAAAACGCTAATGAGTGGAAGTTTTATCGAGGTTACAGCGACGCCACAGTCACAAAGTGTCCCGCTGACGGGACGGTGATCCTGTAACTGGTTAAGAGTAAAAGCTTTAAGTTAATAGTCTATTCGTGTCTCAGCCGCGATGCTGAGCTCCTATGTTCAGCCGCTCTGTGCGAGGACACGCACACAGCGGCTGAAATGATATTGTCTGTCAGTTATTATAACATATGACAAAAACAATTGTCTAAATTATGTTGCATATTTCTCAACAGTTATTGTGCTGATATCACTAGTTGACATAGTACTATTTTTCGGAAATCATAGGCTATGATATTGCGCAGCTGCACGTGATGCAGCGCTATCAGAGCCGACAGACTCGAGGGGATTCATTTCAGTGCAAAATAATTAGGTCAAAAACGATTTAATATACTGCAAATAGCCTACTAGTTTTTTATGTTTATTTATAATTCATTTAGGCTGACAAGGCTACCAAGTACTGGGCAGCTAATTAATCTAACACCCCCACGACTTTTAGTCGATTTTCAGTCGAAATTTCAGGACTTCAGTCGACCAAGATTTTCTTTGGTTGATTACAGCCCTAAACATTAAAGGTGCTCTAAGCGATGTTGGGTGACGGCACTTCTTGTTAAAGTCTAAGTATTTTCAAACAAAACGAAGCTAGCACGCCCCTCCCTCCTCCTCATCCCGTCCCCTCTCCCTCCCTTCCTTGCTTCCGCGCACTAACCCCCCAACCCCCACCCCCAAATCCTTCTTGTCAGTTATTGGCTGGAACACTGGAAGACTGTTTGTTATGTGTTTGTTATGTTTGGTGGTGCAGGTTGGAGCAGTTTGTTTTTGTTGGCGTTTGTGGAGCCTGGGCTGTCTACAGAGACCACGTTTTTTTTTTACAGTGTGTTCAAGGGACAGGCAGCTAGCAAATGGTGAGATGCTGTATGTGACAAAAAATGTTGTAGCCTAAAAAACGTGTGACATCGCATGCACCTTTAAGATATATCTGTGTTTCTTTTGTTTTGGATTTTATTATAGTGCATAGGTGGCACTCCCACCCGTTATCTATTAACGAATAACGAAATCCTGTTTAACCAACTAATCTACTGGTCCGGAGCCAATCATGTTCTCCGTTTTGTTTCCGGTATGTGTCTGTGTCAGGATACCAGCAGGCTAATGTCGTCATCCTACCCAATCATCTGGCCAATGACTTTGAAGCATTCTGTCGCAAGAATCCTGCCCCCCTGCCACTCCTTTATCGCAGCCAATCAGGAGAGACTGCCTGTCCACCTCTCGCTAGACATGCTGACATAAGGTAGAACACATGTGTATTTCCTTTATTCATTAACATTTTGTATCTGTATTTCTCTTCTTCTTGCTCCAATTCGACAATAATTGATGGAATGGCTCACCCCTGTATGAACAAATGTCAGCAGATTTCACATTAACTCTGGCTGATGGTTGTGACTCTCTTAGGGCTGGGTACCGAAAGTCGATACTTTTATGGTATCGAAAAAAATACTCCAATCCTATGAGTATCGAAAAATTATTTATCTTTCGGTGGCAAATTTCGGTTCCAAAAGCGTCTCGGCGCGTAAGCGCACGCTTATCTGTCCTCTCTGCATAGTGACACAGAGCGGAGCTCCGACCGAGACACACACACGGAGAGGTGCGGACGGAGTAAACTGTTTTGATTCACAATTAAGGTAGAAAATAAAAGCTTTGTGTTTAATTTATTTTTGTTGATGTTGAAATGGATTTTAAAACATATGGTATCGGAAAAAGTATCGTTAGGAACCGGCATCGAAACTGAGGTATCGCAATTGGCACCGGATCGAAAGATTTTGAATGATTGCCCAGCCCTAGACTCTCTGTGTTACTGCAGCTCTCTTTTACATGTGTCTGCTAACGTTATAGAATTTTACCATAATGTCTTCAGCAGAACCCTTACTCAGAACATGTTTTGGATAGAGATAAACCAATCAAATGTAAAACGTTGACGTGATACTTTCCACATGCCGTTCAGAAAGTGTGTATTTTGTTAAGGCATTGTAGAATCCCTCACATTGATCCTTTCACTTTATTCTTGCTGACACTACACTTTATTAACATGGTAAATGACAAATGTGTGTGTTTGTGTCTTTCTGTTTCTTCAGGATAGATATTTCTCAGTACTATGTGTATGAGGAGGGTTGCCAGGTGAATAGAGTCTCCAGTCTGCAGAGTTACTGTAATCACCCAAGGTATTTTAACAAAGACAAACTGAGCACTGCACTAAACAGTCCCTCCAGGATTTTGCTGCCTTTTTTTTTAATGCAGATTAATGCAGCCCAAAATGCCTGATTTTGCGGGAGCTTTTGTAAAAAATTGCAATAAAAGTTTTTTATGTGTCTTTTGTATTTTTGATGCAATGAAGGTGCGAGAGACAGTGTGACAAGTTGCTATTTTATTTTGGTATAGTTCTTTAAAAATAAAAAGGAAACTTGTTTCGGGGAGAATAAAACTACTCTGGGCTGAGTTGCCTTAGTAACCTTACCAAAAAGGCTCAGGATGCTGCAAATGTTGGTATAATATGTAAATGGCCGGTGGATTTAAGAAAAAAAATTATAATATATTGAATGAATCAAATTTGAACATATGTGTCAGTGGCTTGTTGATCTTTACATTGTTAGTTAATTTCCTAACCTGGCCTGGGACACATTCATACGGTTTGATAAAGTAGCGTTACTTATTGGACTTTAACTTGTCATTGCACTTACAATAACAAGCGTAGCTGTCCTCAATTTAGGTCATCGTTTACGTCTCATCTCCGTTTTTTCCTTGGTCCACTGTGTGTGTTTGTGTGTGTATGCGTGTGTCAGTCGCGGGGGGAACTAAGCAGTAGCCCCACCCACTGCAGAGAGCTGACAGGATTGAAATAGCAGCAGCTTTCAGCATCTTTAGAGTGATAAAACGTTACAGCGTACATTGATGTTAAAATGTCATGTGATTGGTTGAATTCACATGCATTTTTGCGATCGCGAAATCCTGGAGGGACTAACTAAAAGCAGTTTGAGTTCAAACATGCAGAGGAAACTGACGTGGAGAGTTTAATCAGGATTACTCAACGGAAAATGTTGGAATATGTTGGTTCATAGCTTTCTCTTCTATTTATAACTGGGGCTCTGGTATACTTGGGGAATACTCCGCTAACTGACAGCAGCAAATAATATCATGTCTAGTCATAACTGGGTCCAAATCCTTTTGGTTGGCTCTGAGGATAGATTGATATTCTCCATGATATGGGAGATAGCGGGGAGGGTATGGATGGTTTGTTAGACTCTCCACTCTCTCACTTTTCCTTTTATAATTATGCTCCCAGGATTGCATCAGAGCAGCAGGCTGAACATCATGGCCCATGGGCAGACATGGTATGTTTCTATCTGGGCTGCAGCTTTGGCTTTGAAGGCCGACTGATGGAAGCTGGAGTCCCTGTCAGAAACGTGGAGCAGGGCACAAATGTCAGCATGTATAGGGTATGTACAAATATCTTAAAATATGCATATGCATGAGGTGAATAAAGGTAACAGATGTCTTTGTTTTGTGGCTATGTTTAAAAATTGTGTATTCCGGTGACATTTGCGCGCGAAAGCTTGAGTGATGCATTTTATGTTTTAATCCTCCATGTAGTTCTTAATTTGATGGGATAAGCACTACTGGCAACTGCGTAGAGGAGGGATTGGGTGTTGCACGATCACTGAAGGCTTGCGTCATGTGGATGCACCGACAGTGTTGTTGTCATTACTACATTATTTAAACATTGTGGAAAAAAATTTATACAAATGGTATAAAAACTATCAGGGCATGCAGTTTTTCTTAAAGATAAGTTGAATGTGTGTGTGTGTGTGTGTGTGTGTGTGTGTGTGTGTGTGTGTGTGTGTGTGCGTGGGTGCATGTGCGTGCGCGTGCGTGCGCGTGTCCAGACTGCAGTTCCCTGTATCCCTGCAGGAGTGTTCAGCTGCCCTCTTGTGACCACTATGCGTCCTATTCCAGCTGGCATGCTGAATGCAGCAGTGGAGGTTACTTACCTCAATCCGCTAGCACATGGAGCTCCTGTACACATAGGAGACCCAGGTACACACACACTCATACAGACACACGCACGCTTTACACAGGCCATTAACCTTAATTTTTCGCTTGTGTGTGTAGCTCTCCTAGGCATACAGGACCTGTCCAAACCAGACTATGGGGAGCGAGTAGAGCTGCAGCCTGGGGATGTCACCGTGTTCTGGGCCTGTGGAGTGACTGCTATAGAAGCAATACTCAGCAGCAGTGAGGAATATGATTGGCTAAAGGGCCGTCCACACCAAGAACGATAACTGCAATGATAATTTTAAATATATAGATTTAAAAATAGTTATAATATGTTGCCTGGAAAAGACAGCCCTGTCGGCATCCCCTGGGACAGCCTGTAGACCTTTTTTTTTTGGTTCATAAAATGTACCCAAATCCACAAATATGTAGGATAATACTACAGACATTCCTATAATCTTACGTTTGCCGTATTTATGTATTATAATCAGCTGGAGCATGCAGTGCATGGTTGGCGCCACTGTTTACAGAACGTTATCGTCCAGCAGTGTGGATGCAAACATAATTAGTTATAGTTATGATTGTAGTAATCCTTCTTAGTGTAGACCCATTGATGCTGTATTCGCTCCATAACCTTCTCATAGTTTCTAAGAAGTGATCATGCATTCAGACTTCATGTTCTGTCTCCCTCTAGAGCCTTCATTGGCATTCAGTCACGCACCAGGCTGTATGTTCCTGACTGACATCCCAGACTCTCCCACTTCTTCCCTCATACCTCCACCCTCTGAGGGCGTAGACTCTCCCTCCACGGATCACAATCCTGAACTGATTCCCCTCTGCTTCCTGGTATCCCACAATCCCTTGTTGTACAGTTTGGCATCTCAGAGGGCCGTGGCAAAGATCAGACAGCTGGAGACGATAATTGGAGAGGACCCAGGTAAACATGTGCGTAGAGCAAGGGCATCGAATTTTGTAGAAATGGTACTAGGGGACTTGTCCCTACCGATAGCCAGTGATGACTGAATTGTCCTTAGCAATAATTTGGGTCAAAATTGCTAATGCGTTTAAATCAAATACAATTTTCATCGGCTCTACAAAGGTAACTCCCTGGATGAGAAATAGTTTCTATTGGTGTTTGTTTGCTTTGTTCGCGTCTCCCTAACGTACAGCGACGTGATTGCATTTTGGATGAATCCGAAACAGCGCAGTGCACTAAGCTGAGTCAGAGGAGAGCGCTCGAGGCTAGAGCACGAGACAATCCAGGCTGTCGTGTCGCAGGTGCTTTGCCTTCAGTTAAGTTAACATTTATGTGGACAATAAGCCACACAATGCCTGATCGGAAGTGATTTTTTAGTTAGTGTTGGTTTTCCACCTCGAATGCAAAGCAGCATACAGCCGCTTCCCTAAACTTTTTCTCATCTGGAGAGAGTGTCCCAAACGGAGTTCTGTATCAGTCAGACGGTCTGATAGCAGCAGAGCAATGACATAACTAACAGCAGACTGTAGGGCGGATGGTTTTTTTTTCTTGAAATATTACAACTTTATTCTCCAAATCTCAGAGTAACTTAAATGGTGAAATATGATATTGTCTCCTATTTGATCACAGGCCCCTAAATTTAATCAAATTGAAATTGGATTGTGGCAGACTTTGTAAATGGTAAATGGACTGCATTTATAAAGCGCCTTTCAACTTTACCAAACAAATCGCTTTTCAATTTGCCTCTGATTCATCCATTCACACACATTCCATTCATCACACCCACACACCGATAGTAGCGCTGGCCTGCCCATCAGAAGCAACTTGGGGTTCAGTGTCTTGCTTAAGGACACTTCATGCGGACAGGAAGAGCCGGGGATCGAACCGCCGACCTTTGAATAAAGGACGACCACTCTACCTCCATATGCTTTGTGGTATCAACAAATATTATATTGGTGTCCAAAGAATCAACATAATATCGTATTGTGATACAACTATTGATTTACATCCCTAGTGTATATGTTATAAACCTTTGCTCAGTAGAAAATAGGAACCCAGAAAATCTGCATGTGCTCAGTAGTGTTCATCTAATGTGAAAAATAACCGAAGTGAACTGATTTAGTTTGGTGGTATCCAGCTGTTCCCCAGCCTAAAATGGTGACAGACAACTCTCTGACAGCCTAAGCAGAGTTGTAGAGATGATGGAAAGTCACTGAGTGCTGTGCTACATCTTGATGTTGGTACTAGGTCAGGTTTGCTGGAGGTGGATGTGAGTTTGTCCCTTTCTCTCTCCAGGTCAACGAGGAATCAGAGCTTTATTTGTTCAGGATGAACTTCTGCGCTCCTGTCTGGCACTCTCCCACGCATCCTCTGTTGCCATAACAACTGGCTTTCCCACACACTACATGCACAGGTACCTATGCTTCTCACACTACTTTTACAAGTATTTATTTTAATAGCCTGCAGTGTCACTTACACTGCTGAAACACTATGGTACATAAGGGAATTATTCAGTTTGTGACTTGTTTGGTGCCACGGTTCTGTTTTGTATCACGCCCATGGAGCATAACTTCTTTTAACTCTTGAGAAATAAAAATGAGAATGGGGAGATCAGATGCAGCACCTCATGGGGAACCATGCAGAACTGGATCTCACAGGTGACTGCTGGCTGAGGAGTGTGCAGCAGGCAATTAGCAGTGAGTCTGACATGTTTTGACAGCTCAAACTGCACCATCCAGAGGTGGAAACACGCTGCGTTAATGGTCAGCGATTCTGGAGAATATTTGAACTCAGTGCTCAAACAAATACACCTGTAATGTGCCCGATTTTCCATCTCTCTCGCTCCTAGTGCTTTTCTCTTTATGTTGTACATACCATGGCTTTACCCCTGTCTTGTGCATGAGCAGGAGCTGTTGCTTTCTGTGTGTTAACAGTGTGTGTGGGGGGTTTAGGTAGTGGTGCGTGAGAAGATATTTCCTGGAAATCATGGCATGGAAAAAATGTGTTATGGAATTGCTGACTGCACCTTTTAAGTGTTTCATCAGGTTGATTGTTAGTGTTTCCCCTTTAGCCCCCCTGATGAGACTGATGGCCCACCTGGAGCCATTGCCATGGCAACCATGCTGCTGTCGCTAGGGAAACAGGTGACATTGGTGACGGACAGGAGAGCCCTGGAGATGAACCAGGCCATCATTAATGAAGCTGTGAGGACAGGTGGGACAGAGATCTACCTGCCACCAGACTCTAATAAAACCACCAAATAATGCCATTATCCTTCATCAATAAAGAGTATCTTCTTGGTTTAATAATTCTGTGATACTACCCTCAGGTGTGCTAAAAACTGCAATCCCATTGGTCACGTTTGAAGACAGCGGCCCCGACTCTGCACTACAGTTCTTGTGTCACCATGGAGACCCTAGCAAGCCCAGGTTAGCTGACCTGCTGTGTGTTTGCAGTGAGGATGAGGACACATAAAGGACCTTTTAGCCCTATTATGATAAACTATTTTACATCACGACCGCCTTTCTAGACTACTCTGGATTGGTTCAATTTGTGTCCTTGGTATAGATACTTGTTAGCCTAGTAATGCCAGAGTAATTTGCAAATGCTTATTAGTCTCAAACTTCTCAATTGATTTTCGATTTCCAAGGGGAATCGGTGGTGCAGACCAAAAAAGTGCCTCGGAATGCAGTTCAATAGAGCTGGAAAGATTAATCGATTAGTTGTCACTTACTAAATTATTCGCCAACTATCTATGACAGTAAACTTAATCATCATCATCATCAAACTTTTATTACAGACTCAAGGTCCAAATCACCCACAACAATACATAAATACATATCCATAAAACACATGCATACACACCTACCTACACATGTAATAAATATAAAAACAAACAAATTTAAAAAGAAAATTATTTTTCTACCAGGAGACAATTATACCAGTGTTTCCACATACGGGATTGGTAGCGTGTAGTGCTTAGACGTATGTCAGTTAAGCCCATTATTATTTCATTTTGTGACCCATCAAGACGACACATGAATTTAAACATTAGGTTTCTTAAAACAGCATGAAAGGTTCTCACTCTTGCAACCACAAACATCTCACTTGCACTACACCATCTTGGTCTTGTGAGTAATATTCTCATTGCGTCATTATATGCTACTTTCAATTTTAAAAGACTTGCCTTTTTATAGTTTGACCACAACTGCGCAGTATACAACGGTGTGCAATATGCTTTGAACAGAGATATCTTTACACCAGCCGTACATGCCCTAAATTTACGTAAGAGACTATTGGCTTGTGCATACATCATGCGACATTGCCTGTAAATATCTTCATCATCTGTCATTTTATCAGTGATAAAATGACCAAGGTATTTCACCTTATCACAGACACTAAGCGTATTATTAGCCAATTTAAAATAAGGGAAATTCAAACCTTTATCATCTTTAGTTCTACTGATCATGACAACACTCTTATTGGCGTTATATTTAATATCATGTTCCACACCATATACCGAACAGATTGTAAGAAGCTTATGTAATCCAGCACTACTTGGGCTAAAAATCACAAGGTCGTCAGCATACATAATGTGGTTCACTACTGAATTACCAATCATGCACCCAGTATTACAGGCTCTCAACTGCCTGGACAGATCATCCATATAAAGATTAAAAAGAGCCAGTGACAAAATACCCCCTTGTCTGACTCCATTACCAACCCCAAAAAAAGCTGACACACTATTGCCCCACTTCACTTGCATAGTCTGGTGAGCATACCAGTAAGCTAAAATTCTCACAATATACTTGGGCACCCCTCTTTGCCTTAATTTGTTAAATAATTTATCATGATTTATGCGGTCAAATGCTTTAGAAGCATCAATGCACATAAGAACTGATTTGTATCTCTATATTTGTTCACAATTTCCTTTAGAGCATATATACACAAGTCAGTGCCATGTTTAGCTTTAAACCCAAACTGGTTGTCTGTGGTGTTAATAAATTCATTTAATCTGTCCAACAAAATATTTTCTAGTACCTTTGATAATATGCTCGCTAAAGCTATAGGCCTATAGTTATCTAAACTGCCGATCTTCCCAGTTTTGTCCTTAATAACTGGAACTAAAAGAACAGCCAACATTAAGTCTGGCAATACACCATGCATCACAAAAACAGTAAAGCAAATGGCGAGCAAGGGAGCTATTCTTATACTGGCATTTTTAAGATGCTCAGCAGAAATACCATCCAATCCACTGGCTTTGTTATTAGAAAGCTTATGTATGGCTTGTTGTACCTCATGTGACATAATCACCATTGATTCCAGCGAAGTATTGCTCTCAATGTGTTCTACTTTATACAAATCAGTATGAATACAGTTGAATAAGGTACTATAGTGATATATCTTTAAGTTGTCCTATATGTTGTCAAAAGTAAGGCAATAGGAGAAGACATACAGTTTGATCTAAGTTTTGTGAGCTTGGTAAGTTACGTTTAATTTAGTTACATGTAATTACATTCAAGCATAGCGCTCCTCTGTCAGTAATTGTCTTAAAACATACCCCATGTGAGTTAACGGTTGGGATTGGCCCGTCCAGGTTCTGGCCGGCTGAATGGGAGGGGGGGGCAGATGTATCTGCTAGAGCAAATGAAACATGAGCAACGTTGATTTGTCTAGTTCCCAGGCTAGATATTTGTTAGTGATGACACTGGACTTTGATGTCTTGCCATATGGTGAGTCCTTCAACTTCAAGAGCGTAAAAGTGATGTACTTGTAATTTGTAATACCAGGTACGACCACCTTGTGGCGATAGAGCGCAGTGGACGTGCTGGAGATGGAAATTACTACAACATGAGAGGAATAAACATCAAACATCTGGTGGATCCCATTGATAACCTGTTTATTGCTGCCAAGGATTTACCAGGAATTACCACTACAGGTAGGTAACACTTTATACTACCTTTTTATTACTCTAATTTCGGGATTCAAATTGTAAGCAATAATGGAATGTTAATGATTTATGTAGCCTCCGTAGCCCACTCCCCATCTCTGCTTGAATCTCGGCCAGAAGCTCCAGGCTACATTAGCTGCTAGTAGCATAACACACTCAAATCTCTGTCTACGCTGGAGTTGCATTGTGGGTGGTCTCGCCTTGCCAGACCTATCTCCTCAGCTCTGTGTCAGCGCTGGAATATTGTCAGGCTACACCCCCTATGTATTGTGAGATCGGGGGGTCTGGCTTGTGGTTTGTGTTTCTTAAAACATCCTGGACAGCACTTGTTAAATGTGACTGCGATCTGCCGCCACGTCAAGACCTGCCCTAGGAAGCAGCTCGATTGGTTGGGGTTAGGCATTTCACCTCGAGTGGTTGAGGTTAGGATAGCCAATTGGTCAGGGGATAGGACCTGTACAAATGGGGTTATGCGTAAGCATCATGGACACCTGGCCAATAAATGCTATTGAAGGGCGGGTCTTGTTGTGGCCATAGTGGGATTCGTAATATCGGCAGGCTGTCGTTTCACTGAACGTTTGCTGGAAGAAGAATGAAAAATACAAATTATGGATTAAACGGGGACAAACCCTACGAGTTGCCTCCTGTAAAGTCTGCAAAAAAGACGTGCAGCTTTTCACAGTGGGCGAGTCTGCGCTCTCGAGTCACGTGAAGTTTTGAGTAAGCCAACTGAAGTAGCCTGCTGTACACGTTAGCGCCAGTTATCTCCTATTTGTTTACGCTAGTAACTTCTAGCTAGGAATTCGCAGGCTAGCTAAGTGACTGAGAGTACTTGGTGTGATAATGTAATGTTAGTATTGCATGTCCGTCATGGCACGTATATTTGTGGAATATGCAGTGAACATAGCCAAAGTTACATCATAGTAACTGTAACGTTAACTACCCACAAATTAAAACCTGCAAACGTTAGCCCAGTGCATATCAACAATCATTGATTGCTGAACAGAAATCGTGTCAGATGGAGTGTCCTACAAGTAGCCTACTGTAAGGTTGAGGATGGCCTTATGCAATATTTACACTGCTCTATTCCAGTAGATAAATGTATATGTCTTGGCAATTAAATACATTTTTTTTTTCTCAGTTAATATAGGCTATTTATCAGGCAGGTTCCTATGCATTGTCAGTCTTCTGGGTTAAAATGGAATTACTGGTTGTTGTTGCACTGTCTCAGATTTTGTTCAAACCTTGTCTATATCAAGAATGTGTCCCAAAACCAAGGCCTGTAAAATATATTTCTGTTCAAATCCTATGTCTTCATATTTTAGCCCTCGAAATGACTTCAGTTTTACAACCTGAAAATCACATTATCTGGGAAGCAATATTTGGACATTTATTCATAGGTAGCCCAAACTTTGTAGGGTGGAAGACAAACATGTCAATTTGACTGAACCATTACAAGTTTGTACGGCATGTCCAAGATTTGGAAAAAAGTATGAAAAGACTGAAATTAAGGGTAGCATAAACTTTGAGCAAAATCTAAGAGAGTGCACCAACTGTTTTCCTGGATTTTGACCCAGAATGACCCAGCTGCATGTCATTTGGCTCAGATCCTCCCACTCAGTGCTCCTCTCCATAGCTGTCTTACTGTATGTTATGTTAGGAACCATGAAGAGAAGGTGATAATTCAGGGTTAGTGAAGTGAACCTGTCGAGTGATTTTGTTTGGGGTAATTGTTTTTACATTGACTCAGGCAGGTAATGGCAAAGTCTACTTAGACAGTTATACATTTTGAAAAATAAAACTTTTTTTGCTTAAATATCTGATCCTGCTATAACGAAACACAATTTTGGCTGTTTATAGCATTATGTCTTATGTGACAAAAACACTAAATAATAATTTTGACAATGTATTGGTATATATTTTACGGTGGTGTAAGGTGCTGGAAAAATCTTTAAAATGGACCTTGAAAGTACAAGTACGTGAAAAGTGCTTGAATTTGACCTTGGAAAAGGTGTACAAAACATGAGAGAAAAAAAAGAAGTCTTCACACAATTATTAGCCAAGTAAGCGAAACCTCTCTGAAAGCCAATGAACCGTGGGGTGTAAGTAAAACCACTACCATCCCATGCTGTTTTAAAAAGCATTACAGCACGCACGGAGATGAGAAGGGTATGTATCGACTTGTCTTACTCTGGGGGTTACGGTGAATAAGCTAAATTCCCAATAAGTCGGCGTGTTCCTTTAAAACCTGGCTTGACTCCTATACCTGCAAAGAGTTGATTAATGAGGCAATTTATATTAAGTTGGATAAAATGTATTTTCCCCTGCATTGCAATTTCAAGATTTTATAGAGAGATGGGGACATGTAGATTAACATCATGTGTATTTATATAATACTCAGTGTAATGCTGTGCATTTAATATTGTTGTTGTCACCTCCCTCCAAAAAAAACACCAATATGGTTTGGAAATATAAACCATTATAATGTATATTATAATTAATTAATTATTATTATAATAGTCATTATAATTGATGTATGAGGTTTTGTAGTGTTGAAATTTAAAAATAAATTAAAAAAAAACAATCTTAGAAGACTTTAGTTCTTAAAGACAAGAGTTCTAAAAAGTCAATTCCAGTGACTCAATCGGAATCATTCTTCATTCTTAACACACTCTCAAGTTCATACGTTACCATGGCAATGGTTTTGATTTTGTAGTGTTGACATTTAAAAACAAGTCAATTCCAGTGATTCAATCAGAATCATTCTTAATACACTCTTCAGCCTGAACACGTACTGTTCATTTGTGCTTGTTGAATTAACTGTGTTTGAGTACTCTCTACTCTCCAGTATATTGTTAGAAATCATTGGAAATTTTTCATTGTCACTTTGACAACAACCTACAACCTGACAACAACATACCAATGGAGTTCGTTGAAGGAAGCAGAGGCATCTACAGACCCATCAGAGTGTTGTTCGACACGCCCATATATGAGCGCGCTTTGCAGCTCTGCTGGCATATGAAGTCTTACAAGACCAATATTGCATTGGTGATTGAACTTTTGAGGCTTCAGCTAGAAAGTAATATCCCATCTAAGGTGACTGTTGAAGATATGACAGACCTGCTGGTAGAGCAAAGCAAAGCTACAGTGAGAGTGCAGCTTTGGGAGTTTGAATTGGAGGACTTTGATGAGGAAGATGCCAAGCCTCTTCTCATGCTGGTTTGGGAGGTAATCAGCAGCATGAAAATGAGAGACATTGAGTTTGAAGCCAGAAGGCTACTCCAGTCGCCAGAAGACATCCCTCCTTGTTTTCAACATCCAAAGCTTGTTAATTTGGCTCAGGAGTACGGCAGGAGCCTGACACAGCAGCTGCAGTCGGCCCCCAGCTCCAAACTGCTTGGCCCAAGAGATGTGGTGATGGAGGTGCTTCCAAAAGTCTTGCAGGGCTTCTGGTTACCTCCTCCAAGCACCTTCCTCAACATGCCCTCCCAGCAGCTCAGTAAAATGGCTGTTGGTGTCACAAAGTTTGTTTTGGACCGGGTCTCCACTGCTTTGTCCACTGTGCACCATCTTGTCAACTTCTCCCGGTCCGTCCGAGACAGCATGGTCCTGTCTATCCAGGAAACGGTTAGGCAGATGTACCCTCAAGACGTCCTGAGGAGAGGGCTTAACTGCTTTGCAGCAGAGGTGCTGAACACTATTGTTGATGCTGCAGTGAAAGAGGTCCTTGTGCTGTTTCAGCCTCAGACTGATACTTATGTGCCTGCAAATTCAAGCATCAAAAATGATTGCACCCAGGCGGGGGATTTGAATGAGGAGCCTTGTCTGGAGGAAGATGGTGAACCAATCCAAGATCCTGAATCTTTGGTTTTGTCTTCTCCACCCACTCCTCTGACTCCCATTGCTGAACCTGCTGCCAATATTTTCTTGGATGACACAGTATCCTCTGCCTCTACGCCCCGCCTAGAAGCTGACTCTGCTGTGGTTCCAGCTGTGCCATCTTCTGTTCCCCTTACTGATGAACCTCTTGCCATCACTGTCATTCAGGATGGTTTGACAATCAACCAGATTGAAACAGCGAGATAACTCTTGTTATGATTTAATACTATACATTGAATTGAATTGAATTTGGTATAATAAAGTATTGTTTAAACATTTAACATGGTATTGTCTCCCTCTTTGTTATGACCATCTGAGCCAGGTCATGAAGGCGCCTAATTATGTATTTTGCGGTATGTACAAAAACCGCACCTGTGACAGTGCACCTAAAAGCAGGTGTAATGGAATCTCTGACTCAGCGTTCCCATTCCATTCCAGCAGTTGTTAAACGCCTCGCTACGTTAGAAATGTTGGCATCAGGATCATTTCAAACAGTCCTGGCATCAGCAGTGGGGATATTACTTAACGCTTTGCTACAGCGCACTAGTCAATACATACATTTCCCCACCACTATTGCCGAAATAACACGCATCAAGCTGTTACCTCATGAACAAGCAGATCAACTTTGTTATTGCTAAATCTTTGTTTTAACTGACTTGGTGGCTGATCCATGATAGAAAGAGAGAAGGAGGCCCATTCAATTGCGCTTTTAAATGCGCACAATTTACGATATAGTGGGCAGGAAAAGGCGCTGATTACCCAATGAACTGCAGGTTTGGTAAATCTGACACAGCATGCGCTTTCTGCAGGTTGGCCATGGCGCAGATAACGCTACTTTTAGCAAATGTACGTACATCTGGCCCTGAGACTATTCCTCAGTTTGATTATTTCTTTTTTCGTATTGTTTATATTCCTGTTGAAAATAAATTCATTGTTGCATATTAGTCACTCTGTTTCATTTAAATGTGTTGTGAATTCATGCAACAAGACAAGACGTTACGAGTCTCTATAAAGGTTTAAAGGTGCAATATGTAATATTGTGTGTTGTACTGGCAGCTAGCGGTTAAAATAGTTACTGCACTACCAATTCAAAATACTGGAGAGTCGTCTCCCCTGCCCCCTCCTGCCCAGACTCGAAGTTCACGGGGGTTGCCAGGCTGAGACCGCAGCATTCACAACAATGTTACTAGATGCTTTTCTCACATAGCCAGACATTACTCCACAGCACAGCGGAGTAGCTAACGGTAGATGCTGGCTATATTGACAGTCATAAAAGCCCGTGCTCACGCGGAGCTCTGTAACCAACTGACAGACACACTTTTTCGCCTTAAAATTACAGTATGAACCGCTAAAAACACAACAACCTCACTGTCCTCTCCACACGCGAGTCAGGCACACTTCCTCGGCTTAGAATTACAATACGAACCGCTAAAAATACCACTACCTTGCCGACGGAACACACATCATTGGCTTAGAATTACGGCAACAATCACTAAACACACTGCAAACTCACAGTTTTCTCTTTCCGATTTACAGCCCCCCTCTCGTGGTTATAATAACTCACTGTTGTCGGCTCCAGCCGCTGACGAGGCTATACGCTGTAAACAGCCATGGGCTGCATGCCTGGTTTAGGGTTAGCATGGCGGCGTTAGCCAGGACCAGTCGGGATCACTTTACTGGCTATGTCTCAATAGTTTTTGCGAGTAACCAACTCGGGTACTCTAGCTATATAATTCAATATGAGTACACAAATGTCGAAATGACAAAAAATGCCCATCCCTAGTAGCTGTGATAAATTAGCCTGAAGCTAATGCTTACCTGTTCAGGAGAAAATAAGCCAACTCTGCATCCTTTTGGGCTCTAAGCTGTCTCCATCTTTCAAATACATCTCCAATATTTACCAGGGGGTTGTTACGTCTCTGGTCACGCAACTGTTAGAAACATGCTGTTTTCTTTTTTTATATCATGTAGAATTTATCTCCGTTGATCCTGTTCGTTTGTGTGCTGCTTTCATGGCTGTACTACCGTTACAGCTGTAGCGCGCTGGGTTTACGTTTTTACAGGTATATCTGGCAACCCGGCCTGCCTGTCAAACTGGGCCGTTGATAACAACACACAGATCAAAACATAAACATAAATTCCATCACGGAATGTAAATTTCAAAAAGAAAAAATACTGACATTAGCATTGTTGTCAGAAAAGATAGTATTTCAGTTTAACATGTTTCCGTAATATCTGATGAGGCATTGGTGTCATTTTTGGATTTATTACAGTACAAATATTACATATTGGACCTTTAACATGTCTTATCTCAGTGCCAGAAAAGTGTGAAAAATCATAATATTTATTTTTATGTAAGGATATACAAACAGCCAGCAATAACAGACGTAAGAAATTTGCACTTTGACTTTGCAAAGAAATTATTAAGGTGACAAAGTGTTTACTACATCCACAAAGAATAAACGAAGGAATGCATCAGAACAATCATAAAGTACAATACTCTTGAGTTACTAAGAAACTTTCTAATTATAAATATATATTTTAATGATTGAGGGTAAGGTACTTAAGGCATTTTCTTTTACTGGGGACATTAGTCCTATTAAATGTGCAAAGTTGACCAAACGTGAGATAAAACTGCACTTCAAATGTTGGCTAATAATAAAAAGGTGAAAGGGGAGAGTATAATTAATGGTTTATAGGATAGTACTGGTAAGGTACTCCAATTTGACACTACTGAATGTTAGACATTTACATTTCATTAATTTGATGCCCCCCCCACCCCCCAAAACTTTACTCACTCGAAACACTAAATTGATTTTAGATAATAGGCTACAATGTATATACTGCATCATAGATGTGTGATCTGTTTTGTACATGATAGCAGTTGGTAGTGTAGTGGCAATTTGTCTTACACAGTAACACCACTTAGAATCTTACGCAGTGATAAAAACGTTCATTATCCAGGCAGAGATGGCATTTTGTGAGGTTTATTCATCTAGTTCTCGGCAAACAAACATTTTAAACAGAGGAACAATGGCGTCTCCAGGCTCTGGTAAAAAACCATTCAGCCCTGCCGGTGTCTACCTCCTGCTGTACATACTTGATCACCCCTATATGTAGACTTCACCTGGTGGCAAAGGCAAACAAAAGCACTAGCAGATACGTAAAATAACCGAAATAAAAGTACTAATGATATAAACAAGCTTATATAGCTGCATGATTCAAGCAAAACAGAAATTAAATAACGTTGTTGGCCTTGGTGTTTCTTCTGCACTTGATATGCAATGATAGGTTTAAGGACAGAACATAACTAAGCCTTATTTTGGATGTACTTTAAGATAAATTAAAATAAAAACAACCTTGAACCTTTTCAAATGTTTTCATATGTCTTGACCATCCTCTTAATTTCTCTGTATAGCTCATCAGATGTTCCTCTCTCTGACCCTGTAGGAATCGGTGATGGGGGTAATGAGTTGGGGATGGGTAAACTGAAGGAAAAGGTGACGACTCTGATGCCCAGCGGGGGTCTCATAGCCTGTGTTGTACCTGCTGACTATGCCATCACTGCTGGTATGGACTCACAATTATTATACTAGCTGTACAAAGTGAACACCGTAGTATATACTGCTACTGTTGTTACACAGCACAGAAATGCTTTTAACACACATGTTACAACTCTAACATCAAATACAGTATATTAAACATAAACACTAAACACACTAGAGAGAAGTGAAACTGTCCTCTCCACAACCTATGTGTATGTATTCTGAGCCCATGCCAACTCTCAAAAGGGGTTAATAAGTTCCACAGTGGAGTAACTATGTTATCTGTATATGCTTATCTGCTATGACATGTCCCAACATCCAATATTATTTTTCCTTCAACATTTCAGTTATCTTGGCTAAAAATGTTGAATTAACAGCTGTTATTTTTTGGCCACTATGCTAAATTTTCGTCTCTTGAAAACCTTTCATGCTTTTTATTCCAGTCCTTTCAAATAATATAAAAAATTACAGGTTACTACATCTTGTCATTGATGGCCTTGATCATCACTCATTAAGAACCATCAATTGGGCTTTGAGAAAGCCATAAAATACCTCTTATAGTTTTCCTTTTCAGGATTTGCCACTGTCTTTTGTTTATCTGCCTTCTCCCACTCTCACCACCGCCCCTCCCTCCTGCAGGGGTGTCTAACTGGGGAGGATATGCCGTGGCCTGTGGGCTCTACCTGCTCCACACCTGCTCCTCCCACCAGCGATACAGAAAGAAAGGACTGGGTTTGGAAAACACAATCCCCCAAGAACAGCTCCAGGACTGGACTGCTAACCTGCCATCTGTGGACAAGGTGTGTGACACACACACACACACACACATACACACAAACACACACTTCCATTCCACTTTCTGAATATTCTTGAAGATTCTCTCTTTTTGGGATTTCCATCTGCTTTTTCACATACTCTTAATTATCAGTTTTGTGGGTTTATAAGATGTAAATCATGGGTTAACGTCCTTTATTTACATGATATAACTTTTTTCAACCACAAACACTCTCCGGATGCCTAACGATTCCTGTTATCCATGTATCTTCCCTCTGTCTGTCAGTTTGAGATTGGATTATTAAAATGATGAAAGTTTTCAATAGCATACCAATGTATACTGTATACGAATGTCCCTGATCCGCGTGTTTACAAGACACCACAAATTAATAAAATAAAAAAAACAAACAGAATACATTGCATACATTTCCAAACAATACAACAAAAAGTAAAATAAAGGAAATTAGTTTCACACAAGTTGTATAATCAGATTTTCAAGCCTAAACATAATTCAGGTGTATCATATATGGTTTTTACATACAAAAAAAGACAAAGACTAAATACATAATACATACATAATGTGGTCTGTTCTTTGCTGTTGAAATATAATGTATTAAAGGTGCACTATGAGTTTGTTTTTTTTGGCACGATTTAATTTTTGTCTCAAATGGTAGGCATCTCTCCTTGATCCGCTAGCTGCCTGCCCCCTGAACACACTGTGAAAAAGCCCGGTCTCGGGAGACAACACAGGGGTCGTAAACGTCAAACAAACACTAGGGGCACAGGCTGTGCACCAAAATACAACAAACTACTCCAGCCAATCACCGACAAGATGGTTGGGGGAGGGGGTGGGGGTTAGTGACAGTTAGTCACTTAGTTATGACAGTTACGTAAACATGGGGGGAGGGGCAAGCTTGCTCTGTTTTGTTTGGTATTTACTTGGAACGTCAACAGAAGTGACGTCATGCAGGAACTCATAGTGCACCTTTAACTTCAAGAACATTATCACCAACTCTACAGAGGGTTTTAGCCTCTTTTAGCTCATTCTTTTGGTCCTCATTCCCAGTAGCAGCAGGCAGCCGTTTTGAGTGAAAAAGCTCCTGTGGGCGCCTGGGTAGCTCACCTGGTAGAGTGGGCGCCCACATGCAGAGGCTCAGTCCTTGACGCAGAGGCTCGGGGTTGGAGTCCGACCTCCGGCCATTTGCTGCATGTCTTCCCCCTCTCTCTCTCTCTCTCTCCCCCCTTTTTCTATCTACAGCTGTCCTGTCTATTAAAGGCTAAAAATCTTTAAAAAATAAAACTAAAAAAAGCTCCTGCGAACCTTACAAGTTCCGCAATTTTTGTAAGTTCCCGCAATTTCATTGCATAAAATTGCATAAATATCCCGCTTATTCCATCGCATTTTTTAAGAAAGCGTGCCGCATAATCAAGGATTTTTGTCTCAGATGGCAAGGCACACAACTCTGAATGAATGCTAATGTAATGCTCTGTTTCTGCTGGATTTGTAAACAGTCAACTGTGTTTATAATGTGTTATTCTATGTAAATGTTATGTTTTCAACTTGTTCCTGCTGCCCCCATGTGGCCAAAACAAATCAGCTTCCATTTATAGAAGCAAATAAAAAAATAAATAAAAAAATGTACTGTATACCTACAGTACATCTTTAGGAGGACTGTCATGTTCACACTCTGTCTCTCTCTGTCTCTTTCTCCTCCAGGAAGAGTCTATCCTCTCCACTCTGGTGCGTTTTGGGATAAGAAGTGGGAAAACGGGTCACCTGGCCATGGAGGTGGATGGTTTGACCTTTCACCCCACGCACTCTGACGTCATCACCAGACTACTGGAAGTCACACTAGGCTCCACCACTCCAAAGCTTTGACCACCTCATCAGCTTGTATTCTCAGCCATCTACGGTATCTCATCTATCTGTGAGATTGAGCATTAACATAACCTTGATACAAATGGCTGCAAATGCTCGTTCAAAAAAATTTGAATTATTCCATGGTTATTGCTAACAGTTGTTTCCCTCCTCCCTCCATATTGTTATAATGATAGAATTTTTTTTAGAAGACTCTCCTCCGCAGAGGAGAATTGACACATTTGCATCATGGCTGTACAGCACATTTGAGACAATGAATGGGACATAGAAACTCAATATGTATGCAAATATTCTCTCACATGCACTTAGTAATCACTTATAATCACACTAACGTATGTAGGCCTACAATATTCATCTTTCATACGTGTAAAATATCAGAAATGAAAGTAATCCCACGTTCTGTCTTGCCATCTATGGCAGGTAGACTGTTGAACTGAAAGACGCGCTGCTCATGGGAGAGATGAAGAGACAACTGTAAATGCTGAGGGGACTTTTTGATTTTCTTTCATTAGACATAGTGTGATCATTTAATCATTTGCACTGTGATTCTATTTTATTTACCATTTAGTTTAAATCAAAATTCTGAAGTTGATGAGAAATGTTTCAGCATTTGTTTCATGCCTTTTAGGTTTTACGCTGCAGGTTATATGCTGCTTACAACTCAAAACAGATAGAATCAAATAGATGTTTTTCATCAGAAATGATTTATTTGCAAGAGTTGCGAGAGACGCGTTGAATGGCCCATCAATGTTCGTTGGACAAAAGCATACAGATGATCTAGGGTGTCGGGTTTAGGTGGATCTAGTACCCCCCAAAGAGCCCGGCGGTGCTAATGTTAAGCCCAGGGCCCTGAAGGAAACACACTGGAGCATGCACAGACTGAATCAGTGAAGTTCTGTTTCCTCTCTATTCAGATTTCCAAAAGAAAGTGAGAAAGTAAAAAAAGAGAGAATGAAAGGATAGCTGTGTGTGTGTGTGTGTGTGTGTGTGTGTGTGTGTGTGTGTGTGTGTGTGTGTGTGTGTGTGTGTGTGTGTGTGTGTGTGTGTGTGTGTGTGTGTGTGTTTGTGAGCGTGTGTGGCTTTCAGCCCCACCGGTGACAAAGCAAAGTAATCTCAAGTAAAAGCAGCTCTCTTTGCTCTCTCTGTCTGGCTCTTTACTACCTCAGTCATGAATACATGTAGAGCTCTGACACAATTTTGAGGCCTTAAAGAACTTTTTTTTGTTTTTAAATACACTTTGTAATGGTATAAAAGAGCCATTGTATTGACAGTAACAAGAAGGTGATTTGTAAAAGAACTGCGATGTTATCGATCTTTAGCACGGAACCAGGCACTAGAAGTTTTATCCCTTAAATGAGCCGTCACTATGAACACACTGGGCCCTATCTTACACCCGCCGCACTTTTCACTAGGAGCACAGTGGCCCCCAACTGAAAATTTTAGGGTCGCAACCAGAAAATTTAGGGCCACACACCGTAAATCAACATTTCTACTAATTTCCACTGTATTACTAATACATACTTTGATAATAGATGCAGAGATTACAATGTGCTGTTTCAAATTCAGTGTCACTTTTGAAGATGCAACATAAAAGGTCAACTGACAGCCCCATAGCTGTCATGACAGTAAAAAAAAAAATTATATTTTATAATTATAAAAGTATATTATTTTTTAGCCTGTTTTATTTTCATTATGACTGTTTTTAATTGCTCTTTAATGTTTCATGTAAAGCACTTTGTATTGCCTTGTTGCTGAAAGGTGCGGTAGAAATAAAGTTGCCTTGCCTTACAACCTTCGTCTCCGAGGAAGTGTAACGTCAACGGCACCACGATCACTTTCGGCTCGCCATTAATATCATATCGCAGCAAACGCTGTCTGCGTAAAGTTATGAAAAACTCCACACTTGAAACCACTTTATCGGCATTTCCGTGACTCACTCTGACTTCAACAAAACTGCAGGGCCGAAGTAGTTTACACTGTCTGCAGCTCTGCGCTCGTGTGTGTGTCAGAGATCTGCTCTCTGTCGATTTTCAGAGAGGACAGATAACCTCTCAGGTACAGAAATTTCAACGTTTAACTTGTAAAAAAGGGGGCAAACTTACTGGTCGCACATGTGCGACTGGCTGTAATATTCAGTCGCACACTCACAAATTTTTGTCACAAAATGTGACCATTTGGTCTGGAGCCCTGAAATAGCAAATACACCTGCGCCCATCTTTGAAAGAATGGGAGATGATTGGTTTATTGCATGTTACGCCCAAAACACACCTATGAATTAATGAAAACTCTTAAGTACAACCATTTTGAACCATGCGCCTGGCGCACGGACCCTTTTTTCTGCTGTCAAACTAGCAAAAGTGGATTTGGATCCCTAAACACACCTGCGCCAGGTGCTTCACGCTGTGCGCTTAGATCGTTAAAATAGGGCCCCCTGAGTTCCTCCTGAATACAGTCCAAACACATCTTAACAATATTAAGGCATTCTTTAGATGCACTAACGATGTGGAGGTCCTTTGCGATGCAGAGATAGAAGAATTGAAGCATTCCACAGACGGCTTAACAAGTTGGATCCCAACTTGAACTTTACAATATTATGTGACCTTGATTTTAAGATTAGGATTATTATGCAGAAGAAAAAAACCAAGAAAAGCTTTCAGTGTTATTTATTGCTCTTCTTCCATTGAAGAAACACACTCCAGTTCTCATATAGCTAATGCTTTTGCAGCATCTATGCTAACCTCTTTAGAAACCGCCACTGTTGTTCTGAACGAACACGGCCCCAGCACACACACCTAAACCACGCCAGTGCAATATTTGAAGCCTGACAAGATGTATTTTCGTTTAATCTTGTGATCCCGCGACTATCGTGTGATTTCTTGACAGCAAACTTTACACTCCCAAAAAAAGCAACTGCAGTATCTGTCAAAAACTATGATGATATTAGTAAAAAATACTCGAAGTTACAGAGATGATGTTCCATTTTCTGAAATGATGTTTGTGATGGAGCTTACATAATGATTTGCTTCTCAACACCACTCTGGTGTGTTTATGTAGTCAGACATTCATTAACTGTTGAACATTGTTAAATATTGAAGGAATTGAAGCTTTGATTTAAATGTTACTGTCAGGAAAAAAAACAGTTGTACATATTATAATGTAAATAAAATAAAATGTGATGCCACTACTATCTTTAGTCTGTCTAATAAATGTTATTCTGTAGTGGGTTTTTTCTTAGTTGAAGTATGGTGTTCTCTTGTGCAACTTTTATAGCAGTTAAGCTTGATTCTGGGGACTGGGAGAGATGCATGGCAGGTTAACAATGGGGGATGTATTTTGTTCATTTTGTTAACAAGGGGTATGGTGTCCCCCCTGATATCACCTTCTGAATTTACTAAAAGCTGAGAAAGAGACACAGCAGGGAGGACGCAGATGTAAACAGCTGAGGTTGGTTTCCCAGATGTAGTTTGAAGAGCCGCTTTCTTAAAATACCATCAAATCTGTCTAGTGACGGTATTTCTCGACTGTGGGTGTACAACTGCAGTTCACAGTAAATAATTTGATTCTGGTAGAGAGGCTAAACGGTCTTGTGTGTGTGTATATATAATTAGTGTTTGGTCAGAGAAGCTGGAGTGAAAACCAAGCAGCCACTTTTTTAGACATTTCATTCAACCATTGTCTTTACGTTCTTATTCTTATTCTTACACAGGCTAGCCGTGGGCTGACTGTACCAAGAGACAATCAATCAATAACCTTTATTTCAACTGAGGTTGCCCTCGTTTACAGTGGCGACGAGCAAGAGACGCTGGGTATCATCTATCCATCACAGCACCATAACACAGACTGGTTTGTGCCCTGTGGTTTCCACTCCATTTAAATTTGGCCCACAAAACAGCATGTGCCTTTTTTTATGTCAACTTGAATCGACAGCTTACGAAAGAAGAAAATGAGGAACAATAGCACAGCAAAGGATGACTGATGAACATGTTTGTTTTCTTATGACTCCTCAAGTTATTGTCAAGTTGTGATGCATTATCAAATCCACCATGCTGGCAAGGACATATGATGTTCATGGTATAGTATAAGTATTCATGAAGGTGTGCTTGAAAACACGTTTCATCTTTGTCATCTTTTGTAAATGTTTCCATCCACTCATGGTTTCTTTCCCATCCCAGACATTGAATTGAATGCACATACTTACAAAACAAAAGAAGCCTAAATGTTCAGACTTAATTAAGCCTGCACATACCTGAGGTTTCAGCTACATTACAAACTTAAAAGGTGCAAGCTTAGAAAACTAAGATGACAAAAATACATTTCTAATATTTCATTTTCAAGCACTTTATGTATGAATATGACAGTATGTAAGAAAACATGTTCAAGAAATGTGTTTTCTTGAACAACTAAATTAATTAACAATTTTAATGCACTATTGTATCTTGAAATTGTGCTAGTTTGCTTACTTTGATCATGACTCTTGTTTACTTGTGTTACACTATGCTTAAGAATGACATTAAGTTAACCCCTCAAGAAACATGTTGGTTGGTTCCTCTTTGTGGTCCAATGCCACTTCTCTGTCAGGTTGCCAAACGATGTCTTGAAAATGACTGTGAGGGCATGAACCTGTTTATCTTCTTGGAGAAAGACGAGCAATTTGATGTGTCATCATCTTGTCATTTCCATAATGTTACTGTTCAACAACAGTTACATAGACACACTTTAATGCCTCATACGTAAAGAGGCTATCGCTCACGTTCACACGTTTGTTGATTATTATTCAATCATTCTAATTTGAAAGAAATAGTGTGTGTGGAATAAACTATGATAATGTGTGAACTCCACACAGTTCAGAAGATTTTAGGGCCGCATAATTAATCGCAATTGTATTGAAATCACAATATCGACTGGTGCAAAATCCAAATCATAGTGGGGGGTGCAATATTTGTTAAAGGCAATATATGTGTCAAGCCATTCTGAATGAAATATTGTAGTGCTGCAGAGACGTCCCGGCCTACAAACGTTCTCCACCAGACTAAAGAAAAAATAGTTTTTGTTTGGTAAAGATCCTCGCAAAAATCACACTATCACACATCATTTTAATATTTTTCAACGAAAAATGAGAATAATGATACAAAAATGATCATTCCCTCCAATATCGTGAATCATGTCACCATCGCACCATCAGTCAAAAATAATCGCAATTAGATATTTTCCTCCTACCATACAGCCCTAGGTGTTTCCATTTCCCTTTGGGACGTCTTATTGATTTTTGATCACTTAAATAACTATTACTGATTTTAAAGTGCTCATATTGTCCTTTTTGGCTTTTTCTCTTTCCTTTATTGTGTTGTATATCTTTTTTGTGAACGTTAGAGGTTTAAGTAAAAAAGCCCAAAGTCCCCCCCAAAGGGACTTACCATCTCCAACAGAAAACACTGTTCACAAACTGCTCCAAACAGCTCTATTGTAGTCCAGCCTTTACTTCAGAGACAAACGAGGGTCATTGTGTAGCACACGTTATAATGCTCACCTAGCTGCTAGCGTGGCACGCCCTCATACCCTGCTTCTGACTGGCTAGTAGTCCTTACCTAGCTACTGTCAGGGCACGCCCTCATACTCTGCTTCTGACTGGCTAGTAGTCCTTACCTAGCTACTGAGCATGTTCGACTCCCAACAAAGATGGAACAGAAGTGAGATGCCTCACTCTGTAGCTAAAACAGAGCTCAACACACAGGGTGAAAAGAGGAGCTGCAGCAATGTGCAGTACATCAAAAATATGGTGTTTTTTGAAAATTAAACCACGTAAACCTATTCTGGTACAACCTCTAAATACAATTATGAACCTGAGAAATAAGCATAATATGAGCACTTTAAGCCTAAAACAAACTTCCTTAACAAAACAGCAAGGCAGTAGTTCAGTCTGTAGGGACTTGGCTTGGGGAGCGGAGGATAGCTGGTATCATTCATAGTAGACTGGTAGGTGGATCAGTTCTTGGGCACTGCAGAGCTCGGGGCGCTGTGCTGCGGCGACCCATCATCCTGACATCTCTCCATATCTGAGGCATGAGTGTAATGGCAATCAAGAGAAAGTAATGGAATGAAGAACTGAATTTCCCCAAGGGGACAAATAAAAGTATATTCTTATTCTCCCAACATTTCCTCCTAAACCTTCTGTTTGACAAATGCAATAAATGACAAAGGGAGAGCTAACATTTCTATTCTTTATATGCAGTTAAATGTTTCAACCCTGCCGGCTACTGTAAAGTGCTATGGTTAGCGCTTAATAATTCGATTATGATTAGTTACATTTTTTTATGCCATATCTGTTATTGTACCCTGGTTCTGCTTCTGTGTATTCTAAACACACTGGAAATATGAAATCATACTCCCAGCTTTCTTAAATGAATAAGGAAGTTACAGAGTAGAAAAAGAAGTAAATCTAAATCAAATCAAAGAATGGGGGTCAGTTTCAACACACACACACACACAAAGATACACACACACTCCTCTGCTTCTGTTTGGTTTTCCTGTTCTTCTCATCTCCCCCCATCTCCTTTTCAACTGTGACCTTTGATCGCAGCATGACCCAGGTTTTATGTGACTTCCTGTTTGACGACAGCAGCCGCCAGAAGCAGCTGATACTGCCAAGATTAATACACACTCACACACTCACATGCACACACACATTCGGCCTCCCTCATAACGCACACATTCATCCAGACATGACACACAGATCTCTCAATACACACAATCCACAATTTTCTCTCACACACACACACATTTCTCTGTTTGGAGTATTTGCACACTTTAAGTAGACACACACACACTTACAACATCATAAGTGCCTCCAGAGGAAGCTGCTACAAAAACAAATACAATGGCTGAAAGAGAACACTTTGAACACTTTCACACACGAGTCATTTTCAGCTCCTGATTCACCTGACAAGTGTGTTTATTGATCTTCTTAAACCAATAAACTCTATTACGTCACATCCCCCGCAACCATAACATCACATGGCTTCACCAATTACTACTGGAGTAAAAAGATTCCTCTCTCTTTTTATCTGTGTGCATCCATGTCCCAGAAATGCTTGTTACTAACTTAGCTCTGGGGAGCTTATCTCCCCGGAGTCCTTATGTTTTCTCGCCTCGTAGTTTTCCTTGGATCAGGGTGGCACCTAAATCGTGGGTGCAGCTCCTGCCGTGGTCCTGCTCAGCGCCCTGCTACGCCCTGCTATGCCCTACTACGCCATGAACTACTAGAGCTACTATTTCTAGTCATAGTTCCATTATCTTTATTGTGACTATTATTGCTACTGTTCATCACACCCCCAACCGGCACAGTCAGACGCCGCCTACCAAGAGTCTGGGTCTGTCTGAAGTTTCTCCTTAAAAGGAAGTTCTACCTCGCCACTGATGCACTGAATGCTTGCTCTTGGGGGAAATACTGGAATTGTTGGTGTTAACATGTTATTTCCCCTCTGCACTGTTCACCAAGGCAGAAGATTTTTCCCGGTGTGTGTGCAGGTTAGCCCATGCGTGGCACGGGGGGGTAGTAGTTGTGTGTGGAAGATGGCGGACATATGTGTCCTAGCTAGCTGTGCACTTAATAAAAGTCTGAACTGATTAAACGTTGTGTTTATTAGGAGTAGCAGTTGGGTCTTTGTAAATTATAGAGTGTGGTCTAAACCTACTCTGTCTGTAAAGTGTCTCAAGATAACTCTGTTATGATTTGACACTATCAATAAAATTGAATTGAATTTAATTGAAAGTGAATTATACTATGACTTTTTTCAACATACTATACTATTACATTGTTGACTTTTTTCAACATACTATACTATGACTATTTTTTACTTTTAATCCTTGTTTCTCACTGTGGAATTAGCTCAAATTTAGAGTGCTTGTTTAGCATGTGAGAGGTAGTGGGATCGTTGCCAGCATTCTCCACAGACCTTTAGAATCTTCCCTGTTTTTGACTTGTGTTTGTTTTTGGTTGCTTTACAACCAAAACTATAAATAATAACTTTTTTCGACATACTATACTATGACTTCTTTATGACTTTTTTCCAACAAACTATACTATGACTTTTTTGTGACTTTTTTGGACATACTATACTATGACTTTTTTTTTACTTTTTTTGACATACTATACTAAAAACGTATGTCATAATACTCTTCATGACTTTTATCATGTTATACTCTTGGGCTTTTTTGGGACTTTTTTTCGGAATGCTACACTATGACTTTTTTTGACATGCTATACTATGACTTTTTTTGACATGCTATACTATGACTTTTTTATGACTTTTTTCGACATACTATACTATGAGATTTTTCGACATACTATACTATGACTTTTCTATGACTTTTTTCGACATACTATACTATGAGATTTTTCGACATACTATACTATGACTTTTCTATGACTTTTTTGACATGCTATACTTTGACTTTTTTCGACATACAATAATGACTTTTCTATGACTTTTTTGACATACTATACTATGACTTTTTTTTAAATACTATACTATGAATACTTTCAACATAGGTTACTTTGATGTCTTTTATCGACATGTTATACTCTTGGGCTTATACTATGACTTTTTTAGGACTTTTTCCGACATACTATACTATGACTTTTCTATGACTTTTTCGACATGCTATACTATGACTTTTTTAGACATCCTATACTATTACATTGTTGAATTTTTTCAACATACTATACTATGACTTTTTTACTTTTAATCCTTGTTTCTCATTGTGGAATTAGCTCAAATTTAGAGTGCTTGTTTTAGAATGACTTTTTTCGACATGCTATACTATGACTAGACATCCTATACTATTACATTGTTGAATTTTTTTCAACATAATTATGACTTTTTACTTTTAATCCTTGTTTCTCATTGTGGAATTAGCTCAAATTTAGAGTGCTTGTTTTAGAATGACTTTTTTGACAAACAATACCATGACTTTTTTATGACTTTTTTTGACATACTATACTATGACTTTTTTTGTGGAATTATCTCAAATTTAGAGTGCTTGTTTAGCATGTGAGAGGTAGTGGGATCGTTGCCAGCATTCTCCACAGACCTTTAGAATCTTCCCTGTTTTTGACTTGTGTTTGTTTTTGGTTGCTTTACAACCAAAACTATAAATAATAACTCTTTTTTGACAAACTATACTATGACTTTTTTCCAACAAACTATACTATGCCTTTTTTAGACATACTATAGTATTACATTGTTGACTTTTTTCAACATACTGTATTTTGACTATTTTTTACTTGTGATCCTTGTTTCTCACTCTGGAATTATCTCAAATTTAGAGTGCTTGTTTAGCATGTGAGAGGTAGTGGGATTGTTGCCAGCATTCTCCACAGGCCTTTAGAATCTTCCCTGTTATTGACTTTTTTGACATACTATACTATGACTTTTTTTTAAACTTTTTTCGACATACTATACAATGACATTTTTATTACTTTTTCAACATACAATATACTATGACTTTTTTCGACATACTGTACTATGACTTTTTTATGACTTCTTTCGACGAACTATACTATGGGTGGCAGTAGCTCAGTCTGTAGGGAGTTGGGTTTGGGAACCGGAGGGTTGCAGGTTCAAGTCCCCATCAGACCAAAGTATGGTGGTGGACTGGTAGCTGGTGCCTTGCTCTTCTTGAGCAAGGCACAGATCCCCCAACTGCTTGCAGCACCTTTCCATGGGCAGCTCCCTAACTCTGACATCTCTCCATTAGTGCATGTATAGGATTAGGATCTGAGCATGTGTGTGTAATTCAGACATGTGTGTAATAACAACAGATTGGAATTTCCCTTGTGGGTTTAATAAAGTATAAATTATTATTATGACTACTTTCAACATACATCTATGATGTCTTCATGACTTTTATCGACATGTTATCGTGTGTTATGTGTCTTGGGCTTTTTTGGGACTTTTTTTCGGCATGCTATACTATGAATTTTTTGTGACTTTTTCAACATACTATACTATGATTTTCTTATAACTTTATTCAACATACTATAATGACTTTTTAATTACTTTTTTTCGACATACTATACTATGACTTTGTTGACATACTATACTATGACTTTGTTGACATACTATACTATGACTACTTTCAACATACGTTACTATGACGTCTTCATGACTTTTATCGACATGTTATCATGTGTTATGTGTCTTGGGCATTTTTGGGACTTTTTTTTGGAATGCTATACTATGACTTTTTTGGGACTTTTTTGACATGCTATACTAGGACTTTTTTATGTTTTTTTCAACATAATATCCAATGACTTTTTTGTTTGTTTTTGGTTGCTTTACAACCAAAATATAAATTATGACTTTTTTTGACAAACAATACAATGACTTGTTTTGACTTTTTTGACATAGTATACTATGACTTTTTCGACATACTATACTATGACTTTTTTTTTACTTTTTTGACATACTATACTATGAATACTTTCAACATACGTTACTATGATGTCTTCATGACTTTTATCAACATGTTATACTCGGGCTTTTTTGGAACTTTTTTTCGGAATGCTATACTATGACTTTTTTAGGACTTTTTTCGACATACTATACTATGACTTTTTCGACATACTAAACTATGAATACTTTCAACATACGTTACTAGGACGTCTTCATGACTTTTATCGACATGCTATACTCGGGCTTTTTTGTGACTTTTTTTCGGAATGCTATACTATGACTTTTTAATGACTTCTTTCGACATACTATACTGAGGGCCTGATTTACTAACACTGGCGCAGTTTGCGCTGCGTCTGTTTATGCGAGTTCGGTAATAGCGCACGCTATGCTTCCACATTTTGCGTAGTATTTATCAACCCTGACACCCATCAGGCAATCAGCGTCTTTCTCCGCCCACTATGCCGTAAATTACGCTGTAGCGAAGCGCTACTGGTGCTATGATATGGCTGGGTGCAGACTGCGATATTCCCACAGCTGATGCTATGACTGTTTGAAATGATCCTGATGCCAATATTTGTAATGTAGCGAGGAGTTTAACACCTGCTGGAATGGGATGTGAACGCTGAGTGGGAGACTCAATTTCATCTTTGATTTCTTCCAGTAACTCTAATATTGCATGGCTGCTTGATCTGTAACGCTAAATGATGTTGTGTTCACTGACAAAGTGTGATTCTCGTGTTAACGATATTTTCAGCCTCGCCTATGTCTTCGTCTTGCTCAGATTACTGTTGCCATTTCACCAGCGGCATAAAGGTCTACGAGGAAACTCGACTGCGGCTGGTTTAGACCTGCTTTAAAGAGGCGGAGAATTTCCCCCGCAGAATAGAGACGCGCTCTTACTGACAGTCTTTGTAAATACCACAGAATATATAATTAGGTGCACTTTGAGCTTATCCTCCCACCTTTTTGGGTGGAACTCCCACTTTCCCCACGACCCTCCCACAGAGCCGGCCCGAGGCATAAGCGAACTAAGCGGCTGCTTGGGGCCCCCTGGCCACTAGGGGGCCCCCAACAGAGTGTTGTTTTTCCCTCTTGACATTCGCCGACGGTCCCATCTGGGCTCCCGTAGTTGCGAACGGGCCCAGCCCGCCCCCCGCGCGTTTGCCATAGTGATACACAAACAACATGGCAGCGACCATTGACATATATGGCAGCGACACGGCAGCGACAGTGACTAACATTAGTTATTTTCTTAACTACTCGTTTCATTACTTACTTAACCGCAATATCTGCCAAACCTTCGGAGTACTGAACTACCGCCTAGCTAACGGAGCACCATGGAGCACCGGACCTGGTGTTGAAGAACTGATGCGGCTCAACACATCAACGAGCTAAAAGCCGCTGATACGAACGAGCTGTGACGGAGGTCTGTAGCGGCTTACAACAACTAGCTATCTCCACTCTCTAGCACGGAGCTCCTCTTTGACGCTTGTTTTTATCGCTAGTTACTACGAAGGAGCTTGCTACAGGTAAGCTACACTCATGAGACCATGTCATGTTAATGTACGTTACTCAGCAACAGGTGAAAACAGGAGCAAGGTTGCGCGACTAAAGTTAAAATGAATTGAACTTTTACCGAGGAACGAGAAGTGAATTACCTGTATGTGTGAAAACTGCTTTATCTCACGCATCCGTTTAGTGGTTGTTGAATGTATAACATTATTATATAGGGGAGAGCCGGGACAGTTGAAACACTTTTTAATTAAACGTAATTTCCAAAGCGATCTTATCGCACTGAAAGCTAATATTTTGTCACTAGCAACCTACACCTGTCTTCTGTCAAATACAGTTGCATTTTCAGCTTTGAACAAAACCATTCAGGAATTATTACAGCAAAAGTGGGGCGTGCGTAATGTTTCATGCGTCCCTCCTGCGGTACGCATGAAACAGCATAGGGCAGGGGTGGCCAATCAGTTCAGCATAAAGAGCCACAAAAAAAAACACGCACCATAGCAAAAAGCCACACAACACATGCACGTCCACATTACAACAGCAACAATGTCTTCCAGATCTAATGAAAATCATAATACATAGCAGTTTTCATAGGTTTTTTTTCTTACTTAGATTGACTCAGTGGGAAACCTGACTGTCTTTTGTTATCCACAATCCTTTTTAGGTCTGGTTGTACTCGGTTGTGTCCACTCTTTCACTCATTTGTCACTAGAGGGGCTTTCAACCAGCCACACAGTAGAGCCTCAAAGGAGCAGGCAAAGAGCCGCATACGGCTCAAGAGCCACAGGTTCGCCACCCCTGGCATAGGGGGGACGGATGAAACATACAGTTTAAGCCATATAAACTTCCCACAACTTCAATATTTTACAATATATCATGAATGGTACTCCCAAAAGGTGTTATTTTAGATAGATTGTTGCCGGGCTATACGTCTTAGTGAATATCTGTTAACCACTAATTGCCGTCACCTTGAAGCGTGTATGAAGCGGTTTTTGAAATATCTTGCACTGTGGGAGATTCTGCCATTTTTATAGCTAGAACAGTACGTTTTCTCATTTAAATCATGTTTCTATTGTGGAAAATTTCGTTTCACAGGTTAGTTTAATATATAGCATAATATCATTTTTTCACTCTTTCACAGAGGGCAATACAATGATAGGGAAAACACTCAAACCAATATTTACATAAAATTGGCATGAATAATCATAATGGTATACATGCCCCGTGTGTGTGTGTGTGTGTGTGTGTGTGTGTGTGTGTGTGTGTGTGTGTGTGTGTGTGTGTGTGTGTGTGTGTGTGTGAGATCTTGTCATTTGTCATCTGCAGATTAATTTTAAGTGGGGGGGGGGATCGATTTAAATCATGAATCAGATTCTTTGTGAAAAAATCAGGGATTTTTTTGAGGCCATATCGCCCAGCCCTACTTCCTACTAACACAGAGTATGTCAGTATTGTTTGGCCCTGAAGCCCAAGTAGTTGGGTGAAGTCACTACCTTAATAAATCAAAAAGCAAAAGGCTATGAATTCGAACAAATTTAGGTATTGCCCTTCTCTAGCTGACCATCCCCAAAATGCACCAGAATACAGGAAATCACATCTACCAAATTCAAAATTTTCTGGGGGAGCACCCCCAGACCCCCCCTCGCCGTTTGCATCCACTTTTGCACAAATAGAATAGGGGGGGAGCGTCCTTATGCATCTGGGCCCCGGGGGGACAGTAGTTCATAAACCTCACTGTATTAATACATAACCTCACTGTAGTCATTTATAATGTAACATTATAGCGTGACATTTGTGTCAATAACCGTCAAGCACAGGTGACTGCGCGTGGTGGGAGGGGGGGCCCCCCAATCAAATTCTGCTTAGGGCCCCCAAAAGGCTCGGGCCGGCACTGCCCTCCCACGAACGCATATTGAAAGCGCAACTTGTCTCTTCTCGCTCATGTGGCAGGCAATCTGCGATTTTACCCAAGTGCGTCCTGTTTGTAAATAGCCCGCATCGGTTACGTCCGTCTTTGCGACCAATTAGCGCCTGGAAACAGGCGCAAACGGCTTGATAAATCTAGCCCTGAGTTCGGTCTGTAGGGAGCTGGGTTGAGAATTGGGGGTTTGCTGGTTCAAGTCCCCATTGGACCAAAGTATGGTGGTGGACTGGTGAAGTGGCACCTTTCTAGCTACCAGTCCACCTTCTGGGCACTCCCAAGGTGCCCTTGAGCAAGGCACAGATCCCCCAACTGCTTGCAGCACCTTTCCATGGGCAGCTCCCTAACTCTGACATCTCTCCATTAGTGCATGTATAGGATTAGGATCTGAGCATGTGTTTGCAATTCAGACATGTGTGTAATAACAACAGAGTGAAAATATTGGAATTTCTCCTGTGGGATTAATGAAGTATAAATTATTATTATTATTATGACTTTTTTTTTTTACTTTTTTCGACATACTATGACTTTTTTGGACTATGACTACTTTCAACATATGTTACTATGACGTCTTCATGACTTTTATCGACATGTTATCGTGTGTTATGTGTCTTGGGCTTTTTTGGGACTTTTTTTTGGAATGCTATACTATGACTTTTTTTGGGACTTTTTTGACATGCTATACTAGGACTTTTTTTCGACGTACTATCATTTATTTTTTATGGCTTTTTTCAACATAATAACCAATGACTTTTTTGTTTGTTTTTGGTTGCTTTACAACCAAAACTATAAATTATGACTTTTTTTGACAAGCAATACCATGACTTGTTTTGACTTTTTTGACATGCTTAACTATGACTTTTTTATGACTTTTTTCGACATACTATACTATGACTTTGTTATTACTTTTTTCGACATACTATACTATGACTTTTTTCGACATACTATACTATTACATTGTTGACTTTTTTCAACATACTATACTATGACTATTTTTTACTTTTAATCCTTGTTTGTCACTGTGGAATTATCTCAAATTTAGAGTGCTTGTTTAGCATGTGAGAGGTAGTGGGATCGTTGCCAGCATTCTCCACAGACCTTTAGAATCTTCCCTGTTTTTGACTTGTGTTTGTTTTTGGTTGCTTTAAAACCAAAACTATAAATTATGACTTGTTTTGACTTATTATGACTTCCCTGTTTTGACCTTTTTGACATACTATACTATGAGGTTTTTTATGACTTTTATCGACATGTTATGACTTTTTTTCGACAAACTATGATATCACTTTCTGGACATGCTATACCATGAATCTTTTTTTCAGCATACTATACTTTGACTTTTTTTAACCATACTTTACCATGACTTTTTTCAACATGCTATTCTATGACTTTTTATCACTTTTTTTTCAATATCCTATGCTATCACTTTTTTAACAATACTATTCTATGCCTTTTTTTTACATGCTATACTGTGACCTTTTTGTGACTTTTTTCGACATACTATGACTTTTTGTGACTTTTTTCGACATACTATACTATGTCATACAACACATAGCCAAATGTGTTTGAAATGTTTATTATAACAGCAGAACATGTTTGGCTTCAACATTATTACTCAAAATAAAAGTTACTTCAAAGACCTTACTTTCAATTTGAATTACATTTCAGTAAACTTTAGGTCATATATAAACTTTCAATCCATCTGCATTTCCCATGCCTTAACTAATTTTTTGGAAAATAAATGCATTTTATCTATCAGCTTTTTCAATGCAAAATCATACAGTCCCCTTTTTTTTACAAGCAACATATTTCACCTTTCAGTTTTTTAGGGTGATGCTTTTTTGTTCGTTGCAATGGATATGTCACATAATAATACATATTTCTTCTTCCAGCCTTTTCAGTCAATTAATTTGAACTTCCACTTTTGACAGTATTCCAGTTTAGCTTCCAGCTTTTTAAGCAAGGTATTTCAGCTCTTAGCTTATTTAGGTAATGCAGTTCAGGTTCGAACTCTGACAGTTTTAAATTTCAACTTTCAGGTTTTCAGCGGTGCAATGCATTTGAGATTTTTCCAACAAATTGTTTCATATTTCTGCATTTTCTTACACCTATAAAAATAAATTAAAACCATACAATGTCTGTCATCTTTTGGCAATATTGAACTTTTAAGGCCAATAATTCAGTTTGTGTTATTCAACTTTTCAATCCAAACCATTCCCACTTTTCTACTGCACTATTCTGCTCAAGCAGTTAAGCTATCGATTCAGTTTAGCTTTAGCAATTTAGCTTATGCAAACCTTTTTACAATTACATCTTCCACCATAAAGTCAGAGTTAATTCATGTTTTTTTTAAATTTTGAAAATCATTTCATTCATTTCATTCACTTTTATAACACTTATTTAAGTTTTAAACATGATGATTGTGGAACAAGATGTTGTTAAGGTTCTTTAACAGATTAAGTTTGGACTTGGTTATACTTCCAAACAAAAGTTTTGATCTACAAGTTGTAACATATTATTGTTAAATAACCGATGGACTTACAGATTCTTAACAATTGAAAATGATCTATAATAATAATAGTCTTATCTCATAGCAAAGATGCATGCACATTAAAAACCAGAAAGCCTGTCACAAGCTGTAAATCAATCTGCATTCACTGACACCAAAGTGGAAATTTAAAGTCACTCAAAGCCATATGCTTACACAATATTATCATGTCTTAAAATTACATAATTTTTTTTTCAAAGAAATGAAACAATATACTGTATAATATCAATGAAAGTTATTAAAAACCTTGAAGTTGGGGTTAACTATTACTGTACTGTTTAAAGCAAGCCTGCGTAACTTTTGACAAAAGAAATAACAAACGGCAAGCTTAGACCCACTTGTTTATGACCTTGCTGCTGTTTTATCACACTGTTTTAGCATTTACAATTATTCTTTTTTTTGTCAATTATCGGCCACATTGGCTGTTTAGCAAAAGTTACACAGTATTGCTTGAAAGCAAAAGATTTTTAAATCAGTCAACTATGCAAGTCAACAAGTCTCAAATCCATCCATAGACGTTACATTATGCCCCACAAAATACTGTAGAAAGTTGCTAATGGGTAGATTTTGGTCATATTCATGGACAACTTTAATACATTTAATCCCTACCCAGTGGCCCATTAGAAACAAAGAAACATGTTCTTCTTAAGTCAGCAAACATCAGTAAATCCATTCCATGTATTATGTAATTATTTGTAAAGCTGAACCATAAATATACCACTTTCTTATTTAGCACATTGTGTTCATGCACTGACAAAAATGATTAGCTACCATGCCCACATATTTTCTCTGCCCACCCACAACATGACTTCTGGCTACGCTACAGCTGGCAAACCAAACATTGTAGTTAATGAGAGCTTATACTTGATCTTTAAAGCCTTAGTAACTTATTTATACATCATTAATAATTAGTTAAAATTACTTTTTATAAAAGGTATCTTATTTGAAAGTAGTAACATAATACTACTGTTTTAAAGAAAACCTCTGAGGGTTCGGGACTCAAATGCCCGATTAAATAAAGGTACCCGGGACCTCCTTATGCATACAGACCTTGTGTCAATCTCACAATACACCTCCAATTTTCTCCCATTTCTAAAAACACATCAGAGAAATGAAACAGGGCATCAAATTCATGTTGAACTCTCACATAGTGGAGGTTACTGTACCAAGGCTCAATGAAATCAATGCAGAGAGAGAAGAAAATGTTTTCAGTCCAATGCCATTGGTTGATGATGTTGATGATGATGATGATGATGTAAACACAGCTGGGTGGGCAGCATTGCTTCATTAAAGCCGCTGCAATTGAGTGTTTACAGGCAGTCTAATCCCATTGCTCCGAGGACTCTAGCATGGTTTACTGATTGTTTTTGCTGGTGTTCTTGTCTGTCTCGTACTGTCCTCTCTGTCTTTTTGCTCTGCTCTTCCATGGCAATCACACAGCTGGGCCTTCCATCCCTGTCCACACATTTCTCAGAGTGTCTATTATTGTATATCATTAAGGGTATGGTAGTCTTTTCATTAGTCTGTGTGATTAAAATTGTGTTTTTGCTTGACATGTCTGTTTGTCCTAAGTTGCTGGTGTGTGTGAGCAGCATCACGGTCGGCTGGCCGTTCTCGTCGGTGGCGACCTCGCGGGAATCGGTTGCTGGGTTGGTGGGGCTGGCGTTGCCACGGCGAAAGCAGCAGCATAGTATCCGAGCAACGGGCCGGAATATAACTCTGTACAGGCCACGGCGGGCACTTTCGCTTACGAAGCAGTAGAGAGCGGGGTCGGCCACGCAGTTCAGGGTGGTCAGCAACAGTGACATGTGGTAGTAGTTAAATATTCCTGGAAAATAAAGAATACAGGCCACTTGGTTACCACAACATTTTCCACAGTGGATAACTCAAGAGAAAGTAAGAAAGACTCTGTACCTGTGATAAAGTTGCAGTCTCGCTCCAGCAGGGTGCGCACTAACAGGAAGACGTGGTAGGGGGAGAAGCAGACGAGGAAGATGAGAATGGTGCTGCTGACTAACTGTCGGATCCTCGTCTTCTGATCCGGCTGCGTCCCAGCGCTCCGGCCCACGGCCCGAAGGACACACAGGTAGCTGATCTGGACCGAAAAAAACATGTCATCGGATGCATCAGGATCATTGTCAAGATAACCAACTCTACTTCATATTTCCATTAAATAATCCTTTCTTCATCCTCCGAAAAACCCCTATCACAAGAACTGTATTTACACAATTGAATAGAACTAGACAGTTAGCAATAGAAGATAGGAAGATAGTAATAGTAGTATTATTCACTAAGCAAAAATAAGATTATTCATTCATTCATCACACAAGGCTGTAATTTTGGCAGTTTGGGATTTTAAACGTGTCCAGGTGAAACATTTGCTAAGACATTTTTGCTAAGGTTTTGCCTAATAGCTGCCAACGTGTTTATTTCACAAGATTCTCTGGACTCAGTTACTCTACAGACATCATCATCAGGCACCCTGACTGAGAGATTTGTTTGCTATATTTTATTTTTACAATGGAACTACTACATTTTTTGTGACATGCTAAAATGTAGTGTAACAGTAGCAAAAGTAGAGAAGAGGCCAACTCTAACTTAGTAATATCTTCAGAGTTTTTCAGAACTCAAGCTCACCATCTCAATCAATTTAAATACACCATTTCATTTTGGATAAAAAACATAGATCTGGAATAGATAGATCATCATACCGATAAAATAGCCAGTGGAAACATGAAGCCGATAGTGAAGCGGTAATAGTTGATTGGATACTCCCAAGGCTGCATGGGGTAGTGCTCGAAGCACACTGATTGGTTCTTGCGGTTTTTGCTCAGTTCTTTATGGTGGAAGAAAACCACACCCACAGCGATCTCCTTCAGCCAGATAATGGCACTGACAAGCCATGCCGCACTCATAGAGCGGAGAGAGGTGAACCTGGAGACCAACAAGAGACAGAAAGTAGAGAACATGACATTAGCATTAAATGAGCTCTTGTGTTGATTGATGATAAAACTGCATAAGCCAGTGATGTTGCTAGGACGCTAGGAATGGAAGCGCCGGAGACAAGACATTTATGGAAGATAAAGAGACATGTTAACAGCTTAGAGCTTACACACTGCCTGCGTGACACACACGTCTCAGGTGCGGTTCGAGCCGCGCCTGAAACGCGTGTCTACTCGAAATAGGACCGGCGCCTATTTTTCACGCGACACGCAAGCCTGTTGGAAGCGTTTAAGTATATATTTATGTTTAACATGGTATTTCAGTTTATCAATGGGTAAAATTGATGTCCAGACAAGGCTAGCAACAGCAGCACCGCGTCAGACACGTCTCCGGTGTGTGAAGACAGAAAAATCCACGCAGACGCCACACAGCTGACACGCATCAGAAACACCACGCTCACGCCACGCAGCCAGTGTGTAACCGGCCTAAGTGGTTTGATGTAATACTTGTGCGCTGGTGTGTGCGTCGAGCCGGCATGTGTGTGTGTGTGGGGGGGCGGGGAGGGGGGGGAGGGTGTGATAGAGAGGGGGAGAAGTGAGCGATTGACAGTGATTAGCTTCGGAGTGAGTACTGACTCTAGAGTCATAGTGAGAGAAACTAAGTGTCTCCCCTGAGCTTTCTGACCACGGTGGGAAATCTGGAGCAGGAAAGGTTAACCCTCTCCTTGATTTCATGTTGTTTACGGAGAAGGAGAACCAGGAAATGAGCCAGGGGAAATGCAACGCTACCAAGCCACAGCCGAGCTACGTGCGTCGCTGCGACGTGTAGTTACATTTTTCGAGAGGTGCACGTCAGGCTACGGCGTAGGGTCCGGCATAGACGCAGAGGGGTCTGCAGGGGTACGCCATTGATTCAACACAGAAAACGGCCTTTAAACAATCAAAAACATCCTGGAGGCGCAACAAACATTACAGGACAAAGTGCATACGGTAACAAATGTGTTTTTAACAGCTCCTGTAAAACCTTTGACTGACTTTTATTTGAATTTTTTATAACTAGGAAAGACTGTTCCAGAGGGTGGGATCGAAGGCACAATCACCTTGGGGTCTAAGCCTAGATTACGAGACAGCCAGAAGATCTTGGTCAGCACGTTTAAGTGATCTCACCGTGTCAGGAGCCCCTGAATAATTCAGGGGCCAGCCTGTCAAGTGCTTTGTAGGTGATTTAAATCATTTTAAAATAATTGTGCACTCTATGGGTAACTAATGTACCAGTTGGCCAGCACTGGTGTGATGTGTCCCCTATGTTGAGCATTAGTTAAAAGTCTATCATGAATGAATGATTTTTTTTTTCCAGATCTTGAAAACATGACAGAGGTTTAATTTTGGCACACGATTGGACCACTTTCTTTATGTGCCACTCAAAGTTCATTATGCTGGTCAAAGAGGACTCCCAATGATTTTTGCAGTTCGTGATATGGTCACGTTATGGAATGTATTGAGTCGTGGACAGGACAGATAATGTCGTTTTTTTATCGTGTGGTGATTATGAATTTTAAAGCAATGTATTTCAATGTATTTTTATGTATTTATTTTTCAAACATATCAAGTTTTTCTTTTGGTTATATAACTGTTATGTGACCCAGATGACCCAGTAATAACACACAAATTAGACAATTATTAAATAATTGTTACAGGCCTACCTACTGCTTGCATGTCCATCCTATTGACTCAAAATTACCTTAACGGGTGGACCACAGCCAGATAGCGGTCTAGGCTGATACAGCACAGGAAACCAATGCTGATATAAATGTTCTCATAGAGCAGGAAGCCACAGAGCTGACACAACCACTCCCTGTGCCTCCAGTCATCATCCTGAAACACCAACGCACACACATTGACACATAAACTAGACCCTAGGTAGATGAACAAGACAACAGGTAGGTGGCACGTAGAAAAATGCAGATAAAACTGGATTTTTACATGAATAAATCAAAATGAAAGGTATAATCGCACATTCTTTAGTGAAAAAAAATCCCAAATTTACCAAATGACATTACCAGATATGCATTAGGCTTAGGAGTCACATACAATGGCTGCTTGAAGAAACATAATAAGTGTACATACAGTAATGTAATAACCTGGCTATGAAAAAAGCACATAACGTATTACATTTTGTGTAAAATGCAATAACTTCTCACATTTTTTGATTGTTATGACAAAATAAATGAGTGGTTTTACGCTACCTGAAAGAAGTACTGTAGCCACAGGGGTAATGATGCCAGGTATAACAGATCCGACACAGTAAGGTTAATTAAATAAACTCCCAGCTCATTCTTCTGCTTCAGTTGCAGAGCAGCGTGGTACAAAGAGTACAGGTTGGAGGGAATGCCGACCTAGAATCAAGAAGATCATTTATTGGGAATATTTTGATTTCATCAGGCAGTTTTTTTTTCCCACAATGCCCCCTCTTCATTGATTACTAAATCCTGTTCACAACACTTCCTTTCTGATTCAATATTCAATTGTATATTTGTGAGTCCACAGATATCCCCTAATGATAATCACAAAAACACTGATATTAATATAAATAATTTGAATACGTAACCAGCAGCTGGAAAACATCAAAAACTGATGCGTTGATTTTTAGACCATACAACGATATGGGTCGCTTGTTCCTTACCCCCTGCTGTGGAGGAAGGTCTTGGAAAGCGAGACTACTCTCTACCCTCTAATACGACGCACAGGAACGTTTCATAAACCAGCGCCCCTAGCGGCAGGTGCAATACGACCTCATATCTAAACCAGAGAATGACGGTTGCACTTTTGAACGTAAAGGTCACGATTTAAAACACGTCTTTTTGCAGTTTGGTTATGTTTATGCACCAAAACTACTTGGTTTACTTTAGAAAAAGATCATGGTTTGGGTTTAAAATCAGACGTTACTTCACTGCGAGTTAAAGCAACACCAAAGGTTATTTTGTACCTTAAAATAATGTTTCCAAAATCGTTTGCCAGATCGGGTAGCCAATCTTTAGTTCGAATGAGACATAAGAAACTGTGAAAAAGCCCGGTCTTGGGAGACAACATAGGGGTCGTAAACGTCAAACAAACACTAAGGGGCACAGGCTGTGCACCAAAATACAGAAAACACTCCAGCCAATCACTGACAAGATGGTTGGGGGAGGGGGTGGGGGTTAGTGACAGTTTGTCAGTTAGTCATGACACTTACGGAAACATGGGGGGAGGGGCGAGCTTGCTCTGTTTTGTTTGTAATTTACAACAGAAGTGACGTCATGCAGGAACTCATAGTGCACCTTTAAGTGATGGTTCGGAGTAATTTACCCTAGGGTCCTTTGCACCATGACCTCGAGTCAAACACCCAAAAAAGCTTTTTTCACCTGGGTCTAACATTGGGAGAGTTAGCGTAGAGTAGCGTTAGCCGCTGAATAGCTTAGCGCAGGGGCTAATGGACCCACGTTTGTATCTCATAAATGACCCCACTAATAATGCCCGAAATGATACCAAAGGTCTACACTAGTACATATAGGTTATGCACTCATAAAACGATGGATTGGAAAGTTTGTAAGTACACCAGAAGTTTATGAACACTTGCCTGCTCTCTTCTGCTCTCTGTTGCTGCTGCTGCTGCTGCTGCTACCTGCAGTTAGACGAGTGCTTAGGGCCGTCTACAAATTACTACACCGAAAAGAGATACAACAAAAATATTTATTCATTTAATGATTAAATAAGGTAATGTCTCCAAACTTATCGCAGTTATTACTTGTCTTCTGCTAGTTATATTACAGCACTTATTTAAAAAAAAAAAAGTTAAATTAAAAAATATTTTTGTTGCATCTCTTTTCGGTGTTGTAATTTGTAGACATCCCTAAGCACTCGTCTCACAGCAGCAACAACAACAGCAGAGAGAAGAAGCCAGCAGGCAAGTGTTATTTACATAAACTTCTGGTGTACTTACAAACTTTCCAATCCATCGTTTTATGAGTACATAACCTATATGTACTAGTGTAGACCTTTAGTATTATTTCGGGCATTATTAGCGGGGTCATTTACGAGATACAAACCTGGGTCCATTAGCCCCTGCGCTAAGCTATTCAGCTGATAACGCTACTCTACGCTAACTCTCGCAATGTTAGACCCAGGTGAAAAAAGCCTTCGGGGGGGTGTTTGGCTCTAAGTCATGGTGCAAAGGACCCTAGGGTGAAATTACTCCAAACCATCACTTTAAGCGGAGAAAAAAAAAAACCCCGCCAAAATATCACTACAGGTTGCAAGCCGGCCAGGGAGATCCGTGCCTCCGCCTCCCCCTCCTGTCTGTGTCCGCCCATCCATTATATGTCTTAGAAATAGCCTAGAGTAGAATTATTGCTTTTTTTTTGTGTTTTTTAAAAATTAGGTTCTTATTCCGCATATTTGTAGCTGCCGAAAATGAATGGCCCATCTACATTTCATGGCTTGAAATCTGACTGAAAAAAGCAACTGAAGTTGAAATTGAATAGCCCCGCCGTACACACACTTACCACTAGTACGAGTATATACACCGAGGAGAAGAGGTACTGGTGGATTTCATGGCTGATGGTGCAGTTAGTCTCGTCCTCGTCAGACATGGTGAACACCATCAGACCCCACTCGCACTCACACTACTTCACCTTTCACATGCACACGCTCACATGAATGTTCTAAGACATTTTCACTCATACGTGTTACTATAATGTAACAACACACACACACACACACAAATCTCCATGTTGGTTGGAGCACTCAGCGATGTCCCAAACTCGTCTCATCTGGGTGAGTATTCGTCTTCTCGGATTGGGCAGTCCGGTTTTATTTGGCCACTGAGGAACACAGAAGAATATATCTTTATTAGAGCCGCTAGATAAAAAGAAGGGGGTTTACAAAAGTTATTACAATAAATCTTGAGGAGAAAATTCATGTGTTTCCCAATTTTATGACAATCAAATCAATAGTTGTTGACATATTTAAACCGACCTCATGGTGGCGCTAGAGGAAGAGTCAAGGAATCACCAAACGTCTTTTGGATTCTCATTCAAAAGAAAAGCATGTAACCAGGGCTTTAAGTTTACTTTTTTAATCACCAGCTAACACAGATTTTTAAGTTACCAGCCAATCAGATTTTCCACTAGCCACGTGTTTGGTTTTTTATTTACTTTAATTTCAGCTCCTCTGGTTTGTTTCGCGCGGTTCCGTTTATCTTTTCTCTTTTTACGCGTTGCTCGTAATCGATACCACACGCTAGGCACGTAGCCAACGGTTGTGCACTCCACGACACAGTGTTCATGGGAAATGTAGGATTAGTACTAGAAGCAGTGTTGCTAGATAAAGATTACATTTTCAAGGCAAACACACACAAAACCACCCAAATTTCTTGGAGGAAAATAGACCAATCTGGAAACAATGAGTCAAACTGCCGATTTAAACAGAAGCAGTGTTATTTGCTTCATTTATTACCTGCCAAATTGGCTAGGAACTTTACAATGTTACCCGCCAAAATTAAGTTTTGCAGGTATTTGGCAGGTTGGCAGGTGTTTATTTAAAGCCCTGCATGTTAACATATTCACTTAGCTCAAATTCGTCTAAACTGTTCTCTGTGTGGTTGAGACAGATGGAATCGTAGTGAAGAAACAGACCGGCTTCCTGTGTTAACCACGACTGCATCCTGTCGTGTCAAGTATTTTTTCATCACCTTTTTTTTTTTCTAAATGTTGTCCAGACCATATCATTATTTCAATAGTCATTAATTAGAGATACAATGTGAAATGGAATTGGCTTTAAAAGATCTCATTATGAAACAATTCATCCTCATTGAGAACAAAGGGAAACTCCTATAAAAAGCCTTATGATAAAACAAATGGCTGGTCCTCCCAGTGACAAATCGAACCCACTGCTCGTGTCAACATGAAAGTAGTTTTATTAGCGTGGCTGGCAGAAAGGGGAGACAAGCTCAGAATTTACTCGTTCATGCTGCCAGACCACTTTACAAGAAGTGGCCCTCAACAGCTTCTCCTTAACAACATAATAAACTGTTGGCTAAGGAGAGAGAAGGATGAATAATGAGCTGATGATGTGAGGCCCCGCATTTCTACAATAATATACCAGCAAAAGTTCACGTAGGTGTGTGTGTGTGTGTGTGTGTGTGTGTGTGTGTGTGTGTGTGTCATCATAGCAAAATGTGATACATGCAAGATAACAGTCATGAAACTTTCCAGATGTGTAGTCAAAGTAAAGGCCAAGTTCAAAGATGGCTGTGCTCAAAACAAGTGCGCCGGAAGTGCGGGGGGGGTAGGAATCACGACCCCCTTGGCCCGATTTGTTTTGCTGTTTTTTAACATCAAATCAGGAGTCCAGGTTAGTGCAAAACTGGATGTAGGGTGGTTTGCCTGCAACCATAGTATTGACCATTATTACTACAATACAACAACCAAGGTTGCATTACGACTGGCATTTCTCTCCTCTGAACAGCGGAGTTAGTGGTGCAGCAAACAACTTCCTCAGGCAGAATTAAGTACGAGCATTAATCTGAACCCCGCTGTATAACTGCAGCTTAGATTACAACCACATGTTGTATGCATGCTCCAGAATTTTTACGTATCAAAAATCACTTTTTTGCAAGCTTCGGTTTCACTTTTTCAATTTGCTCATTTTTCCCCACTGTTGTTGACTTTGATAACTATGACACAATGTAGAAATACCGTTTTGGCTGCACCATTTTTTGACACACGAGTCTACAAGCATAAATGTGTACAAGCATGTGTTCATTATTTTAGAGTGTTCACAGTCACTTTAAATATCAACACCAGTAGGCCTGTCGCAATATGAAATAAATCAATTAATCGCATGATAAATAAAAATGAGCTCGTTAATTTTTAAATGGAAATTATCGCGGCTGGAAAAATTTCCATTTTATTTATTGTTTTTGATTGTGTTTGGTTTTTATTCCAGTGCATTTTTTTGTTAACAGAGACTGAGAGTCCATTTTATTTATTGTTTTTGTTTTTTTTGTTCATTTATTTTGGATAATTAAAATGTCTTCCAGTTCCAGTGTTAAATATTTTTTAGAAATAAAAGTTTATTGATCTTTGAAAAGGTGTACCTGGATTATTCTGCCATTATCGTTATATTAGATGAAAATGGTCTCAGAACGACAATATTATCATTTATCGCAATAATTTCTGGGACAATTTATCGTCCAGCAAAATTTTTTATCGTGACAGGCCTAAACATTAGCACAATCAAGTCTTACATCAGGCTATGCACTGGGTTTTTTTAAGATTATTTTTGGGGCTTTTCCCTTTATTTTAAAGTGGATAGATATGAAAGGGGGAGAGAGATGGGGGAGGACAGCAGGTCGGATCTGAACCCTGCGCCGCTGCAGGACTTGGGGGTGAACGCTCTTACTGGGTGAGCTAGAGGCTATCCCACTTTTAGTTGCAGCTGTTTTGCGTTCCACTGTCAGTCAAAATGAGTTGGATGTATGAATAGCATCTACATTCAGTATTCTGTGAACTCCAGGGTAACAGAGTCAATGGACAGTAAAGCTTCCTCTGGCTATAACCTCCACTATACTTCTTTGCTTTGCCATGCCAGCATTTTGAAAATGGCTCCATAATAACACACTATGAAACCATTAAGAGCTACTTTCACACAACACACTTAAACCACAAGCATCATCTCTCTTTCTCTCATTCACTCTGTCCTTCTGTACGACTCTCTCTGGTCTTCCTAAATAAACCACAGACAGATTAAGGCACAGCTGGACACACTGTGCATTCCTGAAGTGTCAAGCTAAACCATGCTTTTAACCCTTATTCAGCCAGGTGGCTAGTGTTATGGAACAAATCAGAAGTATTCATGTACAGTAATACTGTATGTGAAATTTCCACTTTTGTAGATAAAGATATGTTGAGTCTTATAGATGTGATTGTGGAGATGAACTCCCTTTAGTCCAGGAACTGTTGCTAATGTGAACACTGTAGTGTCCGTCCTGTAGATTGATGTTACACTGTCAAATGATAATAAGTCTACAGTGGAGGCACACACAGCAGGGGCAGCAGCCTAAAGGGATTTATGCTTCTGCGGAGGTTCCACGCAGAGCTTTCGCCGTAGCCTACGTGAGTGAACTACTAAGAATTGCAGCAGGGCCAGCATGTGTTGTGTGCATTGGGAGTGTGTTTGTAGAGCAAGTGAGAGAGTGACGGTTATTTACTTCGGCGCGATTACCGACTCTAGAGGCATAGATGGAGAAACAAAGTGTCTCCCCTGTGCTTTTTTGACAAAGGTGGGAAATCTGTAGCAGGAAAAGTTAACCCTCTCCTTGATTTCATGTTGTTTATGGAGAAGGAGTACCAGGAAATGAGTCGGGGGAAATGCAATGCTACCAAGCCACGGCTGAGCGGACCAATCATGGTTGTTTTTGCGATCTGCTTCGTCTCAACGCGTAGTTAAATTTTTTGAGAGGTGCACATCAGGTTACGGCATAGGGTCTGTATCTTTACGTACGTACCCACGCCGTCAATTTATCACAGAAGTATAAATTGGCATTTAGCAACAGAAAAGGCATAAAGCCTACACTTCCATAAGTGGGAAGTGCCAAGTTGGAGTTTTCCCGTCATAATTATGACTTGGATGTTGACGCCAATGCTATTTAGAAGTCAGAAACGGGTGACATAGTAACTCCAATATGACTTGAACACATAAGTCATCAATAAGGCAAAATATATTGTATGCAGAAGACATAAACCTTTATGTTAGCTGACCCAGACATCAGTTGTGCCAGCAGACCCAACAAAACAAGCTTGATTTAAAGTATGAATCTGGGTGTTCTACCTCCGAGGAATCAGTGACTCCAGAGTCCTCCCATTGTAATGACACACTGATTATACTGTAATTAAATAGGTAATAACAGACAGATACTGTTGATGCTTCAGCTGAAACCTCAGTCAGTATGTTATAAATGGGGTTCATAATAATAACGGTAGCATTGCTCATTAATATCTACAGTGAGACACCATTTCTACTGTTCAAATTCATTCTTCAAGTGGTCTGAAGGGTTAATGGCCTTTTGTTCTGACTCCCAGCAGAGACTCTGCTCACTGTACAGCTGTGAGATCTGGATTTAATAAAGCAATTCAATCACATGAGTTTATTTGGAATATTTAGAAGAGGTTAAACTGTGTGTGTGTGTGTGTGTGTGTGTGTGTGTGTGTGTGTGTGTGTGTGTGTGTGTGCGTGTGCGTGTGCGTGTGCGTGTGCGTGTGTGTGTGTGTGTAGAGAAAGAGTGGGCGGGTTATTCTTCTGCAAATAGATTTTCAAAGGTAAAATTGAAAACAACTTTATCGTGTTATCGCATCAAAATGCCATTATATCAAGGGTTTAATGGGTCCTGGAGATCCCTGAACTGTTTTTCTGTTTCTGTGGTACCCTGGGAAAAATACAAACAATAACTGCCCCGGTGTTTTGTAGAAATGTACAACAGCTGAGACTGATCACCTGAACTGATGATCAGGGTGACTGATTGGTGTTTGGTAACTGCTAGTGAAGGGGTGTATAACTTTTTACTAACTTTTCCGATCCAGTCCTCAAATCTAACCCATATTTCAGCCTAACCTTAAACCAAAACTCTAAGTTTATCTTAGCTTCAAACTTATAAAACTTCAGTCCTCACCCAGAGCACATCTTAAACATTGTAGGCCTATGTCCTTTTACACTTTTTCTCAGGCTTCATAATGTAAACAATGACTAAAACGGATTTTCTTCATTCCTAAATGAGGTGATTTAAGAACTGACGAACATCAGAATGTTTTTTCTGTCAATGGGTTTCCTTCAAAGCTACCGAGCAGACACACAAAGTATGCCAGGCAGACACACAGCTGACAAACTCAGATGGAGACTCAGGTGGAGAAACTTAACTAAACTAAACTAGTCACTTTGATAACTTTAAACGTAATCAATCCCCCAGACACCAGGATCAATAAATGTACAAATTACAGTGTGATCAATGCCTTAACTCATTTCCCCAGGGCAGCAGGAATGCCACTGCTGCTCTGTGATCGGTTACCCTGGCAGCGGTAACCGTGGCAACAGCAGCAAGTTGTAAATCAGGCACGGCTACAGGGAATATGCTGTTACCACAGCCATTCATCTAGCCCACGCATCACTGGAATTATCTTCATCACCATCTACTATCACAACCCACTTAGCTGTAAAAGTTTGAGAACCACTGGTCTATGCCATCCTAACTTACGATTCCAAACTTGGGAAATCCCTAGGTTATAGATTTTAAACATGGGAAGTTTCTGTAATGAGGCGCTTTGATTAACATCACACTCGGGTAGGAAATACAGAAACCAACAACTTGTCACTGCACAAAAAAGATGAAGACTTCAGCGTCTAGTAAAGATAGTAAACTAATGCAATGTTTGTAACTTTAGCCGTTGCACCAGCCGCCACTGCAGTTACTCAGTGTTGTTAACTATCTTCTGTTAACTCAAACCACCATGTTCAAGTGAGACTGACAGTAATTCCTTCATGCAAACCTAATCACCCAGTAACGGTAGCTTAAAACACCACTAACAGTCTGTAAATGCTGGCAAAAGAAGTTGCTGTGATATATTTTAGCCTGTGACAGTCATTGTCACACACATGATGCCCAAAGTAGTAGTCATTGGTCGTTATTGGTTTAGAAAAGTCAAGTCAATTTGAGCTTGGAGGTTCATCCTGGACTCCACTCTCTCCTTCCGATCCCACGTCAACAACATCACCAAGTCCACCTTCTACCACCTGAGAAACACCTCACGACTCCGGCCTTCACTCACACGTTCAGTAACTGAGACACACATCCATGCCTTCATCACCTCCCGCCCTGTTTGGCCTTTAAAATAAAAGACAAATGTAAAGAAGTAAGAAGAAACCCTGTGGCTTAGTGATCTAGGTCATCTACCTTGCTCTCTCCCCCTGTTTCCTGTCTATCTCCTACGTCATAAAGGCAAAAATGCCAAAAGATGTGATTCATCGTCTATACACACAGAAAGCATCTCGCTATACTGTTCATCAAACCTGTGTCACATCTAGAGCTGAAGCCAACGATTATTTTCATTGTTGATTAATTGTAGATTATTTTCTTGATTAATCGGTTAGTTATTTAGTCTATAAAATGTCAGAAAATGGTGAAAAATGAAAAACAAAATATGTTTTTCAAAGCCCGCGATGACGTCCTTAAATGTCTCGTTTTGTCCACAACTCACAGATACTGAATTTACTGTCACAGAGGAGTGAAGACACTAAAACATATTTACATTGAAGAAGCTAGAATCAGAGAATTTTCAACTTTTTTCATAAAAAAATGACTCAAACGGATTAGTCGATAATCAAAATAGTTGACAAGTAATTGATTCATCGATTCATCTTGGCAGCTCGAGTCAAATCAATTAAGAAACATGTTCAATTCAGGTGTGGGTGATGAGTACTGTGTCTGTATGTCCCGCTGCATTCACACGTATGGAGATGATCCATTCTTACTAAACGCATTTCAAATCGTCATAGACACTCATCACAATTCCTGTCGACATCTGCAACAGTCTCTTCATGTTTTTAAAGATTCAAACCAAATATATATAGTCTACACATAGTATCAGTCTACAAATCTCTCGGTTTGTTCTTAGAAGAAAGTTTGTCCTTCAAGCAGCATATAGAGTGTTTACCAAAAAAACTTAAGAGTAAAGGTGGGCACCATTTCTGTCAGTGCTATGATATTCTATACATGCATGCAAATCAATCTTCTCTGAAAATGCAGGACTCAGTGTATCATGCAGCACTAAGATTTGTAACTAATTCTAGTTTTCGTGCCTTCCTTGCACAATCGCAGGTTGGAGCATTGGTATATTTTTCTTTTTTTATTAGACTTCCTACCAACAATGACACAGTTTAAAATTAGGATAAAGGACTATTTGAGTACTAAAAGCACATGTGCTGTTACTGAGCACTGCTGGTCATTATGTTGAAATTATGTTAAATTTTTTTATTTTTTTATGTTAAAACTTTTTCTCTTTTATGTTGTATGTTTTTCACTGTATATTTTAATATGGAAACTATTCTATTGCTGTCTTGGCCAGGACTGCATTGAAAAAGAGATTTTGAATCTCAATGGGATTATTTCCTGATAAAATAAAGGTTAATAACATTTTTTTTATAAAATATGTCCAACTTTACCCAAAACAATCTGATCGGAATCTAAAATGAACATCCTGTCAAGTCATGTCAGCGTCAGACGGCTGACAGCTCCTTTATCACAGAGCAACTATCAGATCTGAATCACATCGTCCTCCAATCAATTCACGTCATGAAAAGTAATCTTCTTTCTCACGACGTACTGTAAAGGTAAATCAACTGAAATTGTGTTTCTCTTGATACTGTGGCACACTGAGACCTCAGATGTGACATGAAATATGATTTGATGCATGTTATGTTTTCATCCAAAGCTCCAAACACATCCTTCACTCCGCTGTTAGATAAATGTGTTCACTCAGCAGTGCTCGGGACGACCTGAGGCTCTGAAGCTGGTGAACCCATCACTCTGAATTACCCAGTTGGCCTCTTTGAGACAAGGACAAAGTCAGAGTTTGTTGTTTGTGGCATTTGAAAAGAGCAGATTTTGTGACACAAGCTACTATGACATCAAACTAGTGTGAAATTCAGCATCAAAACTAGCTGATGGTGATTTTTGGTGCTGAATTCCACCCTATTTGGTGGAGGACCACAAAAAGATGTATCAAACACACTAAAAGGCTTTAGTTGTATACACATTGAGGGATTAAATGTATACAAACAATGTTATACTTGAGGCTAGGAAGGGATTAACCCACTTTGGGGGTGAGGGGCAAAATTTAGCTATGGGTCCCCCCCCACCTAGCCTGGGTCCAGACCTCTGAATCACCTGCCATTATCTAATTTGTTCAGCAATTCAAAAAGCTCTGGCTATTTCTGATTTTTGGAAAAACAATCAACCAATCAGAGTGTTGCAGACTGGATTGGAATAGTGACATCATCTTCCAAAATAGTTAGCTAACAGAAAAAAAGTGAAAAGATGACATCAACAAAGGTTTTTATCGACTTAAGGAGCGTAACTGCAGGTGACGGAGTAGATTCCAACTGTAGAGGTAGGCACTATTTAGTTATTTTATTGCCCACACATTTCCTGTATTCTTTATTAAACATGACCAGTTTCCTTGTGATACAGGTGTCCAGAGAGGCGGCATATTTGGGCAGGTGTGACCATAGAGGTAGTGTGAAATAATATTATATTAAAGGGATATGCCACCGTTTGTTGAAATAGGGCTCATCACTGTCTCCCCTAGCTGTAGATAGGTGGGCCAACGCATTTTTTGTGCATGCATCGTTTTAGTCCGGTGCAACACCAGCAGCGGCGCCGCTAGTTAGCTTAGCGTAGTGAATGGAATCCTATGTTGCCGGTTAGCATGTTGTGAGTAAAAGTGAAGCAACAAAAGACAAAAAAACAACCTAATTACTTACACTGAGACAAAAAATGCGTTGGCCCACCTATCTACAGCCAGGGTAGACTGTGATAAGCCCTATTTCAACAAACGGTGGCGTATTCCTTTAAGGCAATCTGGTATTTAAAATACTTTTCTTCATTTTTTTTTTTTTACGATTGTTTTCTACTGTATTGCCTATAGTGTTTTCCTTTGTTTTCCTTGTTATTACCTTTTATAGTTTATAGTCTGTTTTTTGTATTGGTTTATAGCAAATATTCCATTTATAGTGTGGCATTATCCATTCTGTTTGTACCTTGTGATACAAACCTCCTGCTCCTCTGTGTTGATCCTTAGGGTGCTAATGCTGTCTCTGTGCTCCCTTATTTAGAGTCGATCCAGGCTATACTGTTGGGGGTGCTGGTTATTTGGTTTGCTGTGCACTTGCATGCAGATAAGTATTGCATAACACAACACTGCTTGTTTGCAGTGATGGTGTGTGTATGTGTGTGTGTTTATTTATTGACATCCTTTTTTTTAGTTGTGTGGGTAGTTGTGTTTCATTGTAGTCATCGTGCCCAGAACCAGCATTGCATTCTGGGTATATAGTATTGTTACTATTTTGAATCTGACTTTCTGCTTTGGAGTTTTGTATCCCAGTTACTTTTTTATTTTTAATTTGTGTATCTATATTTCAGCATATCTATATTTACTTTTTTTAAACAAAACTTTTGTACAATTGAAATTGAAGCTGCGTCTCTGTCTACTTTCCTTTACACTTCTGTGTGTTGACCTGTAACTATATATAAGCTAGTATTGGGGAACCCTGGGTAGCTCAACTGCCCCCTCCTTCCTCCCCCCCCACCCCCCTTTTCCTGTCTTCAGCTATCCTATAAAGGCCAAAACCCCCAGAAAATAACCTTAAAAAAAAGAAAATGCTATATAGTGGGGGAAAAAATACTATTATTCAAATGACTACAGAAAATATGTGAACATTGTGGGCTCTGAGGGTCTGGAACGCCAGAGCAGCTGCCTGCTTGGTAATCAAGCCTTGCTCAGGGTAATAAACTATCACAGCAATAATGCAATGCAATATGCCTAGCCATATGGCTTTCTAATGTGTCAGTCTTAGACAGTAGAAAACTAAATACATTATTTATATGCTACATTTGCTTCCCAGTATCTCCACATTACAGTACGTGACTGAAAACCTTTATACTTTAATATTTCATAAAATGATCATGTCTAGACTGTGAAAAGCAGCAGTAAATGTGATGAGGGGTACACAAGCCTTAGTATTCTCGTATTTCAGACAATCTTATTAGTGGTATTTTCCTAGTGAGGATAAAAGCCTATTCAGCTGATTATGAATAAGATATGAGCTTGACACAAGCCAGCTTCCTAATAGTCTAGTATCCTGTAGAGTGATGGAGAAGCAACAGGATACTTAGTTATAACAGGAATACACTTAGGTCTACTGCTAGTTCTGTTGGAAAGCAGAGGTTAATTTCTCAGTGGATTTGGCATCTTTGTCGATCAAAAAAGAAATTTAGCCCCCATGACCCTCGCGTAAATGCGGGCTACCTTTGTGAAAGCCCCAAATCCCAAATGGCTACTTTCGGCCATATTGGAAATCTTTTTGACTGGTTTGGCCTACAACGCTGCACTATTTTTCATCCTCAAATTTTCAGGTCAGTTTTTTTTTAAGTCTTCATAAAGTATATTAGGCTTTCATGGAAGCTCTGCTCATCAGTAACAGTAAAACAACAAGCACACAAAGGTCAACGTTGGTGGCTGATGAAAAATAAACCTTTGCTCTCCGTGGTCACACAATTACTGGAGACAAGCCGAAAAAAAATTCAATTCAATGGAAAATTGGAATATGATGACATAGCCTACATTTGTATATCACTATCCACTTTATGGAAAAACAAGGTATTTAACCTGAATTTGCAACTTTACAGTGATTAGTAACTAATGGACAACTACTTGTCATCTGATGTCTATTGGTTCTCCACACTCACACCTCTCATCATCGCTGCTATTCTCATTTTAACAGTTGTAAAGTGTGAGCTGCGGGTGCAAAGAGGAAGGATGTGACGAACTGGTCCACAGTGGACCGCACTTCATGAGTTCCCAGCCATGACCAATGGGAGAAGAATGCTCTAGCAAGTTGTAATAAAGCTGGCAATATACAGTATAACATAGTTTATCCTTTCCACATGAAGATCAAATGAATCGTCATCAGGTGGGAGATGGATTGTACACTTCTTCAGTTTGTGCCTCAGCATGAGCAGAGCTTTCATTATAGACTAAGATGAAGGCTCTATGACAACACAAATGGACCTTTCGGAGCTGAAAATCAGCAGCAATCTTGGATGTAAAGGTAAAAAATACAGTAGGTTAAATAATCAGAACAACATCCACTATGAATTCCTTGACCCAAAAGAGTCCCAGAAGCCATGTACTGTGCAGCATAGCAGGCCAAACCGTTCAATAGATCATTTCCAACATGGTTCATTATTGCCATTTTAGGTTGGGGCTCTCACAAAGCTAGCCGGCATTTTCGCGAGGGTCATGGGGGCTAAATTTGTTTTTTAACCTTCATAGATGACAAATCCACAGTTACGTAATTAGTGGAGATGACCCACCTAAAAGACCGGCCACCAGTTAACACTCATATAGAATAAGGTATTATCCATAGATTATCCAGATAATAAAGTAAGATTAGCCAGATAATAAGGTATTCTTCACAGATTAGCCAGATAATAAAGTAAGATTACCCTGAAAATAAAGTATTCTCCAAAGATTAGCCAGATAATAAGGTATTCTCCAGCGATTAGTCAGAGACATAATTGCTCACTCTCTTTCCCCTGGAGACTATGAACAATACGCTTATGAAATAGAAAGAAAGATGCAGAGGGTGATAGGAGAAAGAAGAAAAATTATCTCTAAAATAACTTGAGAACCATTCTTAATATCTCATGTCCTCGACCTTCATCCACGCCCATAGCAGGAATTCCCAAAGAGTTTCATCCAGGGTACCATATGGTAGTTACGTTGCATATTAAATAACATGAGATTACGTACATTTTTGAGTGTAAGCACTGCAATAATGAGCTAAATATAATAGTCATTCTGACAAATCATGTGATGTTATTTAAATCTTGACGAATGGAAGTGTTCCTTATGTTGCGAAATTAGAAGACACGAGTAAGCCCTGAATTCTGCTGGATCCTAACAATAAGAAGGCCTTCCTAAAGGAAGTAGAGGACCTGACCCACTGGTGTCAGGACAACAACCTAGTTCTGAACTTCAGCAAGACTGAAGACATGATAGTGGACTTTGGGAAGAAGCAGAGAAGGACAACGGTCCAGTGGCCATGATGGAGGTCTCAGGAGTCCACAAGGGATTTCTGGGATTCTTCTCTGGGGCTTTGAGAGGATCCCAGGAGGCATCTAGCAGGAACCAATGCTTCCTTGTGGGCTTGGTTGAGGTAACAAGTCATTATGTGTCATTCTAGGGACCATGGAAAACACTTGAGGACCTTGGGTATGTCCACCAGGGCAACTAGGTGAGTGGGGCCTAAAGGAGTGCGGTCCAGGGCCTGGTGAGGGCCAATGTGGCTCCGATATAGGTCTAACAGGTCCTCAAGACTGTTCCTGATCCGTAGAGGGAACTTAAAAGACCCAATTCCTTCGTCAATGAGAAAAACACATGCTACCAGAGCAGCTAGTCCCCCTTGAACATCTAGCAGAGGTCCCAGAGGGCCTCAAGGAGGTTTTGCAGAGGGACCCTGGAACACCTGTGTGGACCCTTGAAACCGCCATGAGAGAGTCCCACGAAGAAGTGTCAGGAGTCTACGGTAGCCAGGGTTTTTTCTAGGGACTCTCAGGGGTCCTTGAGTGAATCCCAGAAGGCCTTAATTAGACTCAGGGCTTTCTTGTAGTCCTGGTAGAGGGCCACTGTAGTCCTGGTGGAGGCTGAGACCTCCACCAGGACTACAGTGGCTCAAGGAGTTCAAAGTCACTTGAGGGCCATCATTAAGGGTTCTTGTAGAGACCCTCGAAAACCCCTTAGGACATCGAGATTAACAGGGATTTACACATTTAGCACTACCGCCTGATCTGAATTCTGTATGTAAAGCCACTGAAATTACAAACAGGTAAGGCTGAGCAATATATCGATATGATATTGATATCGTGATACATTATTAGATATGGTCTTAGATTTTGGATATCGTAATTTGGCATAAGTGTTGTCTCTTCCTGGTTTTACAGCTGCATTACAGTAAAGTGATGTATTTTTTTTATTTATTTACCAGACTGTTCTAGCTGTTCTATTATTTGCCTTTACCCCCTTAGTCATTAAATCCACGGTACTGATGATTACTTATTAAAAATCTTATTATACAACCCTACAATATTGTTGCAATATTGATATTGAGGTATTTGGTCAAACATATTGTGAAATTTGATTTTCTAAAACAGGGCTTGGCTTTTTTGCCTTTCTACTAATGTCAGCAGAGAGCTGAGATGGCCTTTTCATAGATGAATGAGGTTAGTGTACACAAAGGGCCACTGCACTCTGTCCAACTGGTGCCCAATGTCTGGGCCGAGGCCCAAGGGCGGGCTGTAAAAGGATCAAAAAAGGGTGCCTTGGAATAAAAATGAAGAGCATAAAACAAAAGTAAGAGGGGGCCGATGTGATCAACAGTTATTTGTGTGCTTGGAGGTTGATCCGGAAAACCTCAATATGTAGAGACAGTAAAAAAAACAATTACACTTACAGTTTGTGGGTTGCTGGTTACAACTTAATTGCCTTTATTTCCTAATTCTGTTATCTAGCTATAGTTTGAGTTCTCTAATTAGTATGATATGTGAAGTCTTGTATTCATGTTCTCTCTTTGCTGGAACTCTCTATGCTGTTAATGTAATGGGTAATGCTTTGCAGTTCACGGAAGTGCTTAAGCAATGCTGCTGCTCCTCCTCCAGTCATGTCAGTACAGCCTATAAGAACCGATTTAGGCAGTTTAAGAAAGCCTGATAAGGATGTCTCCACATTATGGATGCAAAGTCTAAATACAGGCTAAATTATCAGAGCTGCTGGGCTGAGCCTCTGTTTTTGTGGGCAGAGAGTCAAGGTTTAGTTATGGGAAAATTAGAGTGAATCCCATATTATTCAGGAAGTAGAAAGTCTGTATTGACTTTAGGCCAACCTTTTCAAGTCTGTGATGTATGGGTAACATGCAAGCTAGTAGACAGGTTCCAGGAAAAACTATACCAGATTATTAATACGTCATTTGACACTTCAAACACAAATTGTAGTAAAGATCTCAACATTTCCAAAGACATCAAATATGTCTTGAAATGATGTGCCATGAAACAAAAGCAATAATTTGACAACAATATGTTTTTTTTTGTTTATTCTCTGTACACCTGTCTGACCCAAAACATTTGATGCCATATCTAATTTATGGATTTGCTTGCCCAGAGACTGCTGATTAAATTTTGCTAGGTCTATATCTGACAGCCCATTGGCCCTGTTAAATAAATAAATAAATGTCAGGCTGCTGCATCTGGGGGGAATGTGTATAAGATGCCGCATTAGACAATTGGAATATGTCCATTTGATTGTATGACGTAGCCATAAAAACATCCTTTGAGTTTGAATGTGTGCGCTTACAAGTTTTTCCTGGCGCTTCCAAGCACATCACATAGATCATGGAATAATTTTTTTGAAATCTCTGGGGAAAAAAACTTCAATCATATACAGAATCATAAAAGAATAGGCTAGCCCAGTGGTTCCCAAACTTCACATCAAGGGCCCTAAACTGACACAAACCAGACCGCGGACACCCTTTTGATTTTGCCCCAGGGGGGTCCCTCATCTGACATTTTGCTTTTACATGTTTTATTACAGAAAGTGTATGAAACTCTTGACCTAAAAAGTCATACATTATGTGGCTGTATTACTTATGGATGGAATTATAGTGAAAATAAATGATTCATCTTTTTTAGCTGGGGGGACCCCTTGGAACCCCCTCAAGGACCCCACTTTGAAAACCAATGGGCTAAGCTATAGTGTTCAGATTTCAGTTTTAAAGAGGTGTTGCGGTTCTGTTGCAATGTAGGCTACACTAGTCCTTTAATCCATGGTTAATATAGAACATAATGTATATCTACCCTAGGCCTATATAGCCTATAAGTTGATGCTATGAACGCAGTAAAATCATACCGGACTATTTTTCTTAGCGGAAGCAATACAATCATTTTTAAGTCAATACAATAATTTTTATATCAATATTTTATGTAAAATGAGTAAGTAGCCGTGTAATAAAAAGGATAATGTAGCCTACAGCGAGCGAGTCAATACTGAGAGGAACCCCGACAGGGTGATACAGCACCCCACAGGCTACGCAGCGGAGGGCTCTTCAGTCTCTCGCTGTTATCTGTGTGTGTAGTTCCGAAATAGAATACGACAGGGACATAGACGGACCACAACAGATAAAGACGAGGTACATGCTGTATGTATCCCACACTTCTTTACGTTTTCCGCACATGGTATAACTCTCTATAAATATTACATAAATAAGAACCGACATTTGAATGAACTGAATCTGCAGCTGTTGCTTTTCTCTATACTGTTGTTCATGAAGTCCAGTCAGTGATGGATTACTAACTGACACGACTTGACAGTTAAGATGAATAATTCATAACTGTGGACTTGAAGAGCCGGTAGCTACAGGCATTCTAAACACGTTTCACTTTTTCCCAATAAACCAATGATCGCTCCATAATAATCCATATTCAACAGGAATCTGCTGATATGTCACTTCAAGCCACCAAATATCAAAGACTATCGCTGATATAGCCTAACTTATACAAAGAAACTCTCCTTAATAGGTCCGCACAGGCACATAAGCTCACACAGGCTACGATCTACTGTGGATAGCTCATCTTCATACACAAAATGAAATGAAGACGTATTTCTTACCGAATCTCTCCGGTCTGAAGGTCTGCATCAAACTGACCGCCAGCTCTATCTCTCTATCGTTCTCACACACACACACACACGCACAAACACACGTGCGGTCTCTCTTCATGAGGCACACACTCTCTACCTAGTGAGTACACACACACACACACTCACACACACCGCTAATGTGTCAAGAATATCACCCAGTCCTAGAAAAGCTTGATTGTAATCAAAAATAAAGTTTTTTGCTTCAAATGTTTGGATTGTTAAATGTTAATTTTCTACCAGTTCTTAAAGATGCATTTTTTTTGGATTATTTTGACCACTTGAGGGAAGCAAAATAAGCTGTAAACACAACACTGATAGTCTATAATCACCAAATTAAGTTTTTTTTTACTGTAGCCTACAGTGAACATGTTAGAAAACAGTTCCCTGTTGTACATCTAGGACGCAAGCAGCAACATTAATAGGTCTATTTAGAGACGTGTTTCAGGACACTTGAATGAAATAAGTTCAATGGTCACGGTGCTTTAGCTCCGTTTTGGTCTCCACCAACTCCTGAGAAAAATCTCTGGATCTTTGGCTGCTAAATGCTCCACTGTGTTCACCAGCTGGGCAGGTAGTGTCCTCATGCATTAAGTCTGGGAATGAGGAACTCTTCTATTAAAAAAAATCAATTAATTCAATGTATGGGAACAATAAAAGTGAGGTTTGGATGATGGCTGTAACTGACCCATTTCACAACATCCATTAGTTCTGCACAACTTCCAGACAAACCCTCATTCGCTAACGACCAAACAGGCGTTAACGGGAAACATCATGTTAAATAACTATGAATGAAAACACACAAAATTTAAAATGAAATGCACATAAAAATGCAGCTAAGGGGCACCCGGGTAACTCAGTTGGTAGAGCGGGCGCACATACATAAGTTTACTCCTCGATGCAGCGGTTCAACTCTGACCTGGGGCCCTTTGCTGCATGTCATCCCCCCCCCCTTCCCTTTCGGGTCTTCAGCTATCCTCTCTAAATAAAGCCCTAAAATGCCCAAGAAATAATCTTAAAAATATATTTTAACTGTTACACTGTTTTTAAGATCAATAAAGGAAACATCTTTCCAAAAGTCAATGAGCAATTGTGTTAAATAATCGCGATTTCAATATTTACCAAAATAATTGATTTTTTTCCATAATAGACCAGCCCTACTGTGCATTTTTTCCACCAAAATATATCTGCAATATACTGAAAACAGCAGATGATGCACCCTTTCACAGCAGACAGTGAGATTGTTATGGTTTACTGGGACACTTTCATTCATAATTAACACTTGCACTTTGAAAAGGTCCTTTAGTGGCCAGCTAAAATAGCATTTTAGCTTGGTTTATGAAGTTGTCAGATAGCACAGAACTGTGTAAGTAAGACAAAATGCAGTTCAAGTTTACAAATCTTTATTACCAAAAAGCTTTTGGTTGTAATATCAACCTGTTTCTACTGAATCAAAACTAGTAGCCTTCTTTCAACAGTAGTCACATCACAGCAGTCAGCAATACTCATAAAGTGAATTAAAGTAGGAGTTACTCTGGTTACAGCAGGAAATGTCAGTGACGTCAGCTGTCCTCACCTTCTGCTTTCACTTCTCTCGTGTGACGCTGACCATCCTGCAGTTATTTCTATACGTCGGGTGCTGAGACCCACAGACAGAGGACACCAAGTTTTATGGAAATCAGCCTGTTGGTTCACTGCTGATGGTTTTGGTGTTGTTGCTCTTAACGTTAACAAGGTAAGCTGACCAATAGGAACAATTAACCCCCAAACTGGTGTATTGGGAAGGGAATAATGGGACATTTACACAGTTGGACAGACACAGGTAGTCAGCAAAGCAGGCAGACAGACGAGTAGACACACAGACAGACAGGCTGCAAACATACACAATCTTTTCAGAAAGCCAATAACGGTAATAATGTGAAACACACATGCCCATAAGCACGTCATGGTGTCGTTTCATAGAAGAAAAAAAAAAAGATTGTTTCTGGGAATGCAATATGTTTTTCGGTTGACGTCAGCAAACTGAAACTGAAAACACACACACACACACACACAGTTTGGGAACTAATAATGCAGAGAAAAAAAAAATCTATAGACTCAAAAATAACCCCTCTCAATCGTCACTTAAGACTGTGTGGCAGTTTCTGTATCTACAGAGACTCTGCTCTCGGTCTGTGTTTTCTTATTTTGCTGTGTGATCAGGACGTGCGTGGGCATGTAACCCCCCAGCCAATAACAGCGTGCAGCCCGTTTGTGCTGCCAATGTCTCTCACACTACACACACACACACACTCACACACACACACACACACACACACACACACACACACACACACACACACACACACACACACACACACACACACACACACACACAGTTTTAGTGCTTTAGAACGTAACCGCTTTAAAACAATCAGAAAAAAACATGGTATTCCTCTGATTCACGGCTTTGTTCGTGTCAGCGTGGCTCCCTCTCTCAATTCACTCTCTACCTCTCTCGACCATCGCTGCTCTCTCTCCCTCTCTCCGTTATGTTTGCAAACACCAACCAACAACTGCTGCTCAGTATACCCTAAAGTGCAGACATTAAAAAGCCAACACACACCAAGCCAAAAACAGGTGAATAGACAGGTTGCAGTACTGACAGCATCAACCAACAGTGTATCATATCATGTCACTTCATCTACTAACATGACCTCACTAGCAGAATGTTTAAAGTATTAAACAAGTCTTGGAACCACATGACTTTAACCAGTTTACAGGAATTGATCTGGATTTGCTTTTTGGTATCAACAAACATTTTGAAGGTGAAGTTCCAGAAGATTTTACAAAAAGTATCCCAAGTCTTCTAATATTTGTCCAGTTTATAAAAATCTAATGTACAAATGTTACAGGTAAAATAATTTAGCTTGTTGCATATTGACATGTGCTTTTTGTTTCAAAAGGTGAGCGGAAAGGTTAGTGATGGATTCCAGTCAAATCTTCATTTTCACAACTCCAGTGTTACATCTTCCTCCTCCTCCTCCTCACCACCACCACTCTAGTGCTTTTAGGAATGTCTTTGTCATCAGTCATTAATAATGCAGGAGGGACAGGTTTCTATTTACAAACAGCAGTACAGACAAACTGTCTGTTGATCAGCATAATTAGCATGACATCAATTATTTTCATTAACATCATCTGTCTCCACAGCATAATTTCATTAATTACCTCCACCTCTTTATCTTCCTCTTCTCTCGGATGAATGGGCTTGAAAGAATACACCAAGTATTTATACATTCCCCCAACAGTCCTCTACCAGTGATGACAACACTCATACAAAAATCATTCATGTGTCTCCAGTTGAATCTTCTCGTTGACTAGTGAATATTTACATGTCATGTTTTGAGTCTCAGACAGGAAGACGAATGATAGTATTGGGTTGTTTATTCTTAATCCTAAAGGTCTTATAGTATGTGATGCTGCATGCATGCTGGGACTTAAAGGAACACGCCGACTTATTGGGAATTTAGCTTATTCACCGTAACCCCCAGAGTTAGACAAGTCGATACATACCCTTCTCATCTCCGTGTGTGCTGTAATGCTGTCTGACGGCTCCAGCGGCATCAGGCCAGCACAGATCCTGCAGGTGAATGGTTCCAGTAATCCTACTGCTCCGAATAAGAGACAAAATAACGCCAACATGTTCCTATTTACATGTTGTGATTTGTAGAGTCACAGCGTATACAAAAAACAACCTAACATGAGACACAGCCGTCTTCTAACTGTAAACAAACCAGGAACTATATTCTCAGGTGGAAGAATATAGTACTTGGGCGGAGTGATATGCTCGCAGCAAGCCTGTCTGAGAATATAGTTCCCGGTTTGTTTACTGTTAGAAGATGGCTGTGTCTCATGTTACGTTGTTTTTTGTACACGCTGTGACTCTACAAATCACAACATGTAAATAGGAACATGTTGGTGTTATCTTGTCACTTTTGTCACAATTTGGAGCAGCAGGGTAGTTGGAACCAGTTACCTGCATGATCTGTGCTGGGCTAAGCTAATGCTGGAGCCGTCAGGCAGCGTTACAGCACGCACGGAGATGAGAAGGGTATGTATGGACTTGTCTTACTCTGGGGGTTACGGTGAATAAGATAAATTCCCAATAAGTCGGCGTGTTCCTTTAACTGTGTGTGTGTGTGTGTGTGTGTGTGTGTGCGTGTGCTTGCGTGTGTCGAGTGCGTGTGATTTAGACACATTTCAGTTAATGTAAAAGTGAGAAAGACTAAAATCTATTATTCTCGCTTAAGAGAGTGCTCTTAGTAAGGTAAACAGGACATGTGTTTCATATATCTCTCTCAGTGTGTATTTAACCTCGTGCTGTGATCTTAATGGTGATTGCATTCAAATCAGTGAGCCGCAATATGAAAAGGTTACATCAGAACTAGTAAGATTACTGTTGTGACTAGACTGAAAGGAGCTTAAGCTGCTATGTTATCCAACATAATCAGAGCATATGCTAGTGAACAATGTTAGCATGGTGCACCAAAGTCAGAGATTCACAAGAGAAATTTAGAACAAAATCATCCGTTTCCCAACAAAGCAATCTACCAAACAACCAGAGGCCTTTACTACGAATCCAGATCAACATGGCCTGGATTTCTTTCAGTTCCCGGCTTCACCCAAACCTAACAACTGCGGTCCCGCATAACCTGTGTCACGACGGTGGTTAACAACTAGTTCAATCAACCATCAGGGTTTCCCAATCCAGCGACGCGCACGTTCACATAAAAGAGGCGGTGTTTGCACAGCACGACCAATCGCAAATATCTACCAGAGCTGCATATTTTACATAAGAAGAGCAAACTATAATTCTACATAAATATGAAGAACACAGACACGGTTTTACAGGCAAAACGCAATACAGTCACTGCTTCCTAAAACAGGAAGAAAAGCTGGCAAAAAAAAAAAGGCTGTAAATGCGTGAATTACAACGCTTCTCATCAACCCATCAGTCAGGCCCAAGATCTGACCATAATTACACTTGCGCTTTCCATAAACTGTCGTTGCTTTAGCCTACCTGCGTGAAGCTGGCACCCCATGTCATTAAACAATTATTAAAAAACACTGCTATTCGTGTGTGCTACATTTGTGCCGTAAAAATGATCGTTTGTGCTGTTAAGGGTTTTAAGTAATTAAACTTTACATTTTCTGGCCAGTGACATCACCCAGCCCCCCATTAATGTCCAAATCTCCCCAAAATGGTCTCAATCGTTTGTGCTACGTTTGTGCTGTTAAAAAAACAAACATTTGTGCTACTATGTTTTTTAAGTTATAACGCTTTATAGGTTACACGCGTGACATCACCCAGCCCCCCATTAATGTCTGAATCTCCCCAAAATGGTCTCAATCGTTTGTGCTACGTTTGTGCTGATTTGTGCGGTTAAAAAAAAACATGGGGAATGTTTTTGGATGACAGCTTCACGCAGGTCTTTAGCCTATTATTTCAGTTGCAATTCAAACCGATGTGCGCATTGACAACACGGCTCAAGAAGAAGACAAACAGCCTAGACGTAATTCCTTCGTAAAATCTGAGAACGGTGACACCGTTATCAAATGGAGTATTGATTGGTCAGTAGGCGGTGCTTTTCCACCAGTTGATTTCTAATCTCCAACATAAGCTGCACCCGACCAGGTTAGGTGTTCAGCATAAGTTGCCACGGTGATTTAACCCGGTAACAAGTGACCCACCGTCATGGTACACAAAACCCTGGATTGAACCGGAAGTTACTTCGTTAACGCCAAATCTTGCTTCGTAGTAAAGGCCTCTGGTGCATTCAGTTATTCTAAAACTCCAAACTATTGCCAATGCCAATTCATTACATGCAAACTATCCAGATCACATTGGGTCTGGATTCAGCCTGAATCTCTCTCGCTCTCTCTGTTGTGTTGGCTAACTTAGCGTGCAGCAGTACACCCTACCAAAACACAGTGGTTTACCCAGTGGTGTGTGTACATGTGTGTGTGTGTGTGTGAATTAAGTCCAGCTCAATGGTTAGCGAAGCCACAACCAAGCCCCTCAAGGACAATTCCTCTGTGTCAGTATATATCATTATACATAGATGTTTGTGTTTGCGTGTGTGCATGTGTGTGTGTGTGTGTGTGAGAGAAACTAGTGTTGGCTCGGGCTGAGCAACATTTCCAGTAAAGTGTCAGAGTGTTGCATGCTGGGACAGAATCTAAAGATGGAGGGAGAAAGACTGTAATTTAACTGGGAGGAGCCCCTCCATCTCTGCCCTGTTTACCTATCTGTCCTCCCGTCACACCATCTATCGCTATATCCGTCCTTCCCTCTGTCCACAACTCTCCATCTCAACATCCCTCCATTTATTGCTTGCTCTTGGTTTAAATCACTCCATTTCCTTCCCTTCTCTCACCACTGTTTTACAGTGTTTGTTCTAGATAACAGAGGAGAGAAGGAGGACAGAAAAAGGAGGAGAAATCTGATACATTCAGTCGCTCTGGTGCTTGTGGTCGCCATCACTTCATTTCAGTCACTCCTCTCTGTGATGGCTAATTCCTGGCGTACAGTTCTGCAGCATTGGTGCAGTCTAGCAGGTCCAGACTGTGTATTTGGCCAAAACATCCACAATTCATTTTTAAAAACAGAAAGTAATAGCAACACCGTTTAAGAAAAAACTCTTGGTGGCTCTTTGCCCCACAAAAAAACTCCCATCCTGTGGGCTCCAGCTGCTTGCTGGATCACAGTAAACATGGTGATAATAGAACAGCAGAGGTCAATAAATTCCAGCATTGTCCGAGACCATCTACAGCGTTGTGGTGTTCATGTCTAAATCCTTATAAAAAAAACACCATCAATGACTGAGCTCAAATCTATATTGCACCCCCTCAGATGAGAGAGTCAGGTTGTGATGAAAAATGGTTCTGCAGATCCAGAAGTTGAAGTGTGGCGTGATTGTTTAGGTGCAGCGGACATCCCTGGCAGCTTGACAAAGCTTCCTGATTCAGTCCCTCCAGGATTTCGCGGCCTTTTTTTGAGATTGTTGCGGTCCAAAATACCTGATTTCGCGGGAGCTTTTGTAAAAAATTGCGATAAAAGTTGCAATGTATTTTGTATGTTTGTTGCAATGAAGTTGCGGGAGACAGTGAAAGTTGCAAAAAAGTTGCAATTTTTTTTTATAGTTCTTTAAAAAATAAAAAGGAAACATGTTTTGGGGAGAATAAAACTATCTTGGGCTGAGTTTTCCTAGTAACCTTACCAAAAAGGCTCAGGATGCTGCAAATGTTGGTATAATATGAAAATGGCTGGTGGATTTAAGACAAAAAAAATAATAATTTATTGAATGAATCAAATTTGAAAATATCTATCAGTGGCTTGTTGATCTTTACATTGTTTCAAATTTCCTAACCTGGCCTGGGACTCACATTCATACAGTTTAATAAAGTACTGACTTTGACTTATCATTGCACTTACAATAACGAGCGTAGCTGTCCTCAATTTAGGTCATCGTGTCATCTCATCTTTTTTCTCCTGCATCCACCGTGTGTGTTGTGTGTGTGTGTGTGTGTGTGTGTGTGTGTGTGTGTGTGTTGTTTGTGTGTCTGTCTGTGTGTGTGCAAGCGTCAGTCGCGGAGGGAACGGAGCAGTAGCCCCCCCGCTGCAGAGAGCCGACAGCCAGGTTTGAAACGGCAGCGACTTTTAAATCGTTAAAGTCTAAATCGTCGCACGTCTTGCAAAACAGTTTACCCCCGCTTTCGTAAAGACCATGTGGATACTGTTTTTCATGGTCCTTTGCTGTTATTTTTGTTAGTAAATGTGAGACGTTGGCAGCACACATGTCTGCTAGGCATGCTGCTGCATCTTCTGAACAAAACAAGGAAGTGAGTTTGCTGACGTATGAGGACGCTTTGCAGGAGACAGCGATGATTGGTCAAAGTTGCAGAAAAGTTGCGGTGATTGGTCAAAATTGCGAGTCGAACAAAAGTCGCGGTGATTGGTTGAATTCGCGTGAATTGGCGCAATCGCGACATCGCGAAATCCTGGAGGGACTGCTGATTGACCGTTTTAATCAGCTGTATTGGCAGGTGGTGTATGGAATCAGGTTTGGTTGTTAAACTACAAAGGTTTGCTCCGGAAAACACAAAATAAACTCACGACTCCTTCGCGTAGAGCTGTGTAAGTGTTTAAATTTGGCTTTGCTCTCCAGGGTTTAGACTCATTTCCAGTTGATGTTATATTTTAGCAAAGCATAACCGTAGACTTTTAAGAGTTATAACATTCATCCACAATCAAAAGAGCACAGTCCAGAGACTGATTACTGGTCTGAGGGTTTGGACCTGCAAAGCTCCAGTATTCATTCAGCACCTGCAGACTGTAGTTAGAATATTTGGTCCCCGTCTTTAGACACAGCCACACCCATTAACATCCATTAGTGTCAGTGTTTAGACACAGCCGTACTCATACCACACAGTCTGAGGGTCGTTGTTGGGGTCAGGGGAAGCAGGCGTGCTTTTTGGGCGTTCGACAGAGCCACACCTTGCGCTCTCACTTTCTTTCTTTAGGTGGGAGGTGTCACCTTGTCGCCCACTCCCTTGACACCTCCTCATGCTCTGGGACTTCATCAGGCCGCGTGGCAGGCACAGCCCTGACAGGAGTTACCATGGCGACCTCTCCGCGATGGTGGTAGGAGGAGGATGAGGTGGGGCCGTTCCGAGAGACGGGAGTCCTCCCTCGCTCTCTTTCTCTCTCTGCGGATCTCTCCGTTTGCAGATTGAGAGAGGACGAATGGTGAATCGGCGGATTTAGGAAGCTGCCGTCTCCATGCTGATTGGTCGGACCAGCCAGCCGGGCAGAGAGCGGTCGTTCCCTCACACCAGCCCCTCCCCCTTGTCTCGGAACAACCCCATCTGATTGGCCTTCATTTCCACGGAAACTATCTGGTCCATTGGAGCACAGCAAATCAGATGAGGCCAGGCTGAAGGTCCTGCTCAGTGACTGGCTAGTTCTCTGGGTGACAGCCATGCCCGAGGCCGGGGATTGGCCTACAGGCTGGCGGGGCGAGGGCTTGACGCTCTGGCCTGGCCTCTGGTTAGATGACTGTACAGTGGGCGTGACATAGCTGGTGGGAGTCACCTGATCTCTGCCAGCTGGAACCGAGGGGGCGGGACTTCTGGTGAAATAGTCAGTCATCAAGTCCTCCCTGCTTCCTGTAGACACCTTTACGTACAAAAACAGAAATTAGAAAGAATAAATAGGGGACATTGTGTAGAGTTGGGGGGGGGGGTATTTAAAAAATGTATTACGATGATTCAATTACTAGTAAATTACCTGTCAAAAAATGTCGGCAGTAACCTAATCCAATGGTTCTTAAAAAAAAAGTATTAACATAAATGTATTTACTATTATTGATTCTGTATTCCTGTTGCGCTTTTTGAGAACGTGCTATAAGAACAATTATTTCTGACAGGAAGAATGAACTCCCATGTGTCTAGCCTACATTGAAAAGTCGGTTGTTGATTATTGTGAAGCCTTTGATGTGAGGGTGGGAATCAGTGTTTATCACATCCATATAATATATTGATTTAAACTTGGTATCGTTATCCGAATCATCCTGGATTTAAAATATTGTCATAGGAACGTGCGCTTTTTAGAGGCAACTATGAAGGCCTCTCCCTCTCTGTGGGATCAACAAGAATTATTATGGGTGTTGCAGTACTTTTTGTAAAACAGGATGTCTGTTTGGACTCAACCGATGACAACTTAGATGTTCAGTGATTGTAAGTAATATTCTCACGCCGATTTTACGTGTCTGGCTCAGTCCGTACATACGTAGATGACAGGTTGGAATGAAACATCTGATTTGTAGGCCTCACAACAGTTAGATTAGAGGTAAAAAGAAGTACTTGGACAATGACTAATAAATACGCGCCTGATGCTCAGTCAGAAACTTTCCCTTCATGAGCCAGATGTCTGATACTTATCATTGGCAGATTTAATTGCTCTATGATGAGACAAGATATGCTCTACAACAGAACATGTGTCATGGTTTCTTTCTTTGTGTGCGGCGTTAGATGTAGGTTGCAAAATAACTCAGCGGGTTCAGAGAGTATAAAAGTACCTTCCCTCAAAGTTGGACGGCAGCATCATACCAGAATTTCAAAATGAAAATAACCACACAGGAGACACCAAACATCAAAAGTCATTGTAGTCTATACTGAAACTCAGTCAAAGTACATCATTCTAACTCAGAATACACAGTCTATTAAATTGAAAATTGACAACAGAAATACAAAAAAAAGACATCGATCAAGGATCGATATCAAAACATTTTTAAATAAATGCATCCTAGGATTGTTTGTGGAGTTAATGCGTAGCTTCTGATTTTCCAGTGGATTGTTTAGTTTTTCACAGTCTCAAGTTGTGAATAATCACGGAAACTGTACTGTGCCTTTTATTATTCATATTTAAAATTGTCATATAGACTCCAAAGCCAAACCTTCAGAAATATACTGGAATTTCTAGACCCACGGAAAAATGTTTCACTGGCTCTTTTCTTTACTCTAATATCTATGAAATAATGGGTCTGCCTTGAGATTAACTGCATGATTTACACCACACTGACATTTAAATAAAAATAAAAACTATTGCTGTTGGTTTTGTTGACACCATAAACATGCAGTACAGAAATTTTTTCAAGAAAATTATTTTTGTTTTCAGTTTTGTTCTCTTTTAAGTTCATATTTAGCCCCTTTCACGTAGCCTGTTCGAGACGGCAAATGTTGCGCCTTTATTCAGCCTCGCTGTCTGTATAAAAGTTACGAAGACAGAATTGGGGGGGTGGGGGGAGGACAGAGTTGTTCTGCCTTTGAGCCGGCAGCGGGCGTAGTCACAAAGCCTTAACAGAGCCGAATCAACGTCTATGTATCAAGGACAGCCAGCATGGTGGGACTACATGCAGTAGTCATGCGTGAGTCGACCCACATACAATATCACCATACATATTACATTTTTCACACATAATTTCCCACATAACATAATAATGTATCACTGTTTCCACCAGCTGATCTAAAACATATATATGTTTAAGGCTGATTCAGAATGATTCCATGACCTAAAAATTGATTTCCTTGTTCGTTCTTGGTGGGTGGCCAGTCCTAAATTGACTCCAGCTGGACTAAAAACAAACATCAAAGGCAATGAAACTGTGATTCACATAAAAAAAAAAACATTTTGCTATTTTCTTTTTAGGTGAGTCATTTGTAATTTAACATAACATCCCCAGATTGTGCATCACATCAGCTGAAGGGATGGCGGACTAGCTGATCTCCGGCTAACTTTCTTTTGTTTGTTTGTTAAATGTTTGGTGAATTTGCTTCTTATTACACATCAAAACTGAAGCAGTGGTAAAAGAAGCAGCAAATGCCTGACGAGCCAAAAGGAGAACAAGAAAAGAAAACGAAGAAAGGAGATCTACAGACAACTCAAACCCAATCTGCAATCATGGAGACACTGAGAAACCTGAGTAGGCAAATTACATGGAAAAGCTATTGGAATGGCTCTGGCCAAACCTTTTGGAGACGCCGACAAAAACTTTCAACAGCTGCCCGGCCACTTAGAGGCACATTTTCAAACTATGAACAAACAGGTACTGTAGAATCGGATGTTAAATCGCTAAATGCCAATGGAACAAGCAATTTAAACATGAAGCTTGAACTCTTGAAGACAAAACTCTTTACTAGAAGACCGGGGGAAAAGAGACAATGTGCTAATTTTTAGATAAAATCATGGGGGATTGTCTGTCATATATGTCCCGTGAAGTTTATTCCTGTCTGTATACATATTTGATATAATCAATACACATTTGATCACAAAAAAAGAGATTTGTCTTGTCTCACTGGAGAGTGTTTATTACTTACTGTGAAACCATCACCTTATCGTGGTGGAGAGGTTTGTGTGTCTCTGTGAACCTGAGGGCTGTGTTGTCTGGAGCTTTGTGCTCCTGGTAGGGTCTCCCAAGGCAAAGTGGTCTCAGGTGAGGGGCCAGACAAAGAATGGTTCAAAAACCCTATGAAAAATCGAGGAAGAGGTGAAGTGACCCTGCCCGGAGGAAGCCCGGGGCCCCCCGTCTGGAGCCAGGCCCAGATGGTGGGCTCGTTGGCAGCGCCTGGTGGCCGGGTTTGCCACGGACCCCGGCCGGGCACAGCCCGAACAAGCTACGTGGCTCCCATCTCTCCAGCCCATGGGCCCACCACCTGTGGGAGGAACCGCTGGGGTCGGGTGCGCTGCCACATGGGTGGCAGTGAAGGTCAGGGGCCTCGACGGACCAGACCCGGGCAGCAGACGCTGGCTCTGGGGACGTGGAACGTCACCTCTCTGTGGGGGAAGGAGCCGGAACTGGTGCGGGAGGTGGAGCGCTACCGGTTAGATCTGGAGGGGCTTACCTCTACGCACAGTCTCGGTTCTGGAACCGTACTCCTGGATAGGGGTTGGACTCTTTTCTTCTCCGGAGTTGCTCTGGGTGTGCGGCGCCGGGCGGGTGTGGGGATGCTAACAAGCCCCCGGCTGAGCGCCGCTACGTTGGAGTTTACCCCGGTGGACGAGAGGGTCGCCTCCCTACGCCTGCGGGTTGTGGGGGGGAAAACTCTGACTGTTGTTTGTGCATATGCACCAAACAGGAGTTCGAGTATTCGGCCTTCTTGGAGACCTTGAGTGGAGTCCTGCATGGGGCGCCAGTGGGGGACTCCATTGTTCTGCTGGGGGACTTCAACGCGCACGTGGGCAATGATGGAGACACCTGGAGAGGCGTGATTGGGAGGAACGGCCTCCCTGATCTAAACCAGAGTGGTTGTTTGTTGTTGGACTTCTGTGCTGGTCATGGATTGTCTATAACGAACACCATGTTCGAACATAGGGATGCTCATAAGTGTACCTGTTACCAGAGCACCCTAGGCCGAAGGTCAATGATCGATTTTATAATCGTTTCATCTGATCTGAGGCCGTATGTTTTGGACACTCGGGTGAAGAGAGGGGCAGAGCTGTCAACCGATCACCATCTGGTGGTGAGTTGGGTCAGGGGGTGGGGGAAGACTCTGGACAGACCTGGTAAGCCCAAACGTGTAGTGCGGGTAAATTGGGAACGTCTGGAGGAGGCCCCTGTCCAACGGACTTTCAACTCGCACCTCCGGCGGAGCTTTTCGTGCATCCCTGTGGAGGCTGGGGGGCGTTGAACCCGAGTGGACAATGTTCAAAGTTTCCATTGCTGAAGCTGCGGCAGGAGCTGTGGTCTTAGGGTCTTAGGTGCCTCAAGGGCGGTAACCCACGAACACCGTGGTGGACACCGGTGGTCAGGGAAGCCGTCCGACTGAAGAAGGAGTCTTTCCGGGATATGTTATCCCAGAGGACTCCGGAGGCAGTTGCAGGGTACCCGAAGGGCCCGAAGGGCTGCAGCCTCTGCCGTGAAAGAGGCAAAGCAGCGGGTGTGGGAGAAGTTTGGAGAAGACATGGAGAAGGACTTTCGGTCGGCACCAAAGTGCTTCTGGAAAACTGTTCGCCACCTCAGGAGGGGGAATCATCCAAGCTGTGTACAGTAAGGATGGGACACTGTTGACCTCAACTGAGGAGGTAATAGGGCGGTGGAAGGAGCACTTTGAGGAACTCCTGAATCCGACTAATATGCCCTCTATGTTAGAGGCAGAGCTCGAGGATGACGGGGGATTGTCGTCGATTTCCCGGGCGGAAGTCACTGATGTAATCAAACAACTCCACAGTGGCAAAGCCCCGGGGATTGATGAGATCCGTCCAGAAATGCTCAAGGCTCTGGGTGTGGAGGGGCTGTCCTGGTTGACACGTCTCTTCAACATTGCGTGGAAGTCTGGAACAGGAGTGGCAGACTGGGGTGGTGGTTCCCCTTTTTAATAAGGGGGACCAGAGGGTGTGTGCCAATTACCGGGATATCACACTTCTCAGTCTCCCTGGTAAAGTCTACTCCAAGGTGCTGGAAAGGAGGGTTCGGCCGATAGTCGAACCTCAGGTTGAGGAGGAACAATGCGGATTCCGTCCTGGTCGTGGAACAACGGACCAGCTCTTCACTCTCGCAAGGATCCTGGAGGGAGCCTGGGAGTATGCCCAACCGGTCTACATGTGTTTTGTGGATTTGGAGAAGGCGTATGACCGGGTCCCCCGGGAGATACTGTGGGAGGTGCTGCGGGAGTATGGGTTGAGGGGGTATCTACTCAGGGCCATCCAATCTCTGTACGACCAAAGTGAGAGCTGTGTCCGGGTTCTCGGCAGTAAGTCGGACTCGTTTCAGGTGAGGGTTGGCCTCCGCCAGGGCTGCGCTTTGTCACCAATCCTGTTTGTAATATTTATGGACAGGATATCGAGGCGTAGTCGGGATGGGGAGGGGTTGCAGTTCGGTGGGCTGGGGATCTCATCGCTGCTCTTTGCAGATGATGTGGTCCTGATGGCATCATCGGCCTGTGACCTTCAGCACTCACTGGATCGGTTCGCAGCCGAGTGTGAAGCGGTTGGGATGAGGATCAGCACCTCTAAATCCGAGGCCATGGTTCTCAGCAGGAAACCGATGGAGTGCCTTCTCCGGGTAGGGAATGAGTCCTTACCCCAAGTGAAGGAGTTCAAGTACCTTGGGGTTTTGTTCGCGAGTGAGGGGACAATGGAGCGGGAGATTGGTCGGAGAATCGGCGCAGCGGCCCCAGCGGGTTACATTCCATCTATCGCACCGTTGTGACGAAAAGAGAGCTGAGCCAGAAGGCAAAGCTCTTGATCTACCGGTCAGTTTTCGTTCCTACCCTCACCTATGGTCATGAAGGCTGGGTCATGACCGAAAGAACGAGATCCAGGGTACAAGCGGCCGAAATGGGTTTCCTCAGGAGGGTGGCTGCCGTCTCCCTTAGAGATAGGGTGAGAAGCTCAGTCATCCGTGAGGAGCTCGGAGTAGAGCCGCTGCTCCTTTGCGTCGAAAGGAGCCAGTTGAGGTGGTTCGGGCATCTGGTAAGGATGCCCCCTGGGCGCCTCCCTAGGGAGGTGTTCCAGGCACGTCCAGCTGGGAGGAGGCCTCGGGGAAGACCCAGGACTAGGTGGAGGGATTATATCTCCAACCTGGCCTGGGAACGCCTCGGGATCCCCCAGTCGGAGCTGGTTAATGTTGCTCGGGAAAGGGAAGTTTGGGGTCCCCTGCTGGAGCTGCTCCCCCCGCGACCCGACACCGGATAAGCGGACGAAGATGGATGGATGGATGGATGGTGAGGCGGTTGTCTTTAACCCCTTTTGCCAAGTTAAAGCCGCCACACTAAGGGCTAGATTTATCAAGCTGTTTGCGCCTGTTTCCAGGCGTTAATTGTTCGCAAAGACTGACTTAACCGATGCGGGCTATTTGCAAACAGGGCGCACTTGGGTAAAATCGCAGATTGCCTGCCACATGAGCGAGAAGAGACAAGTTGCGCTTTCAATATACGTTCGTGGGTAGGTCATGGGGAAAGTGGGAGTTCCACCCAAAAAGGTGGGAGGATACGCGTAAAGTGAGCCTAATTATATATTCCGCGGTATTTACAAAGACTGCCAGTAAGAGCGCGCCTCTATTCTGCGGGGGAAATTCTCCACCTCTTAAAAGCAAGTGCGTTTTCCTGTGTGTAAAAATGTACCTTATTCAATGGCAGCAGACTAAAAACTAAATAAAAAAAACGCCTCCATGTCTGTTCCATTTTTGATAAACAATTTTGCGATTATTTAACTATATCACACTCTCTTTAATGACTTAACCCCATCGGTTGGGTTGACATATAAATGATATAAACATATGTACATACATAAAGCCAACACAACAGTATCATAACAGACCACGCATACCCTCATTCTCTACAGAGATCTCAGCAGTATCTATGCCGTCCACACCTTCCACCTTTTCGGCAACGAGTGCTTGCTGCACCACCTCTTCAATAGTAGATAGCGTGTCTATTTCTGTAGGACCTGAACCAGTTCTCCTCGATTGTGCCCGTTTGTACGCTACCTTCTCTTTTGTTCTGCGCTTTATGTCTTGCCACCCTTTGTTTGTTTTACTTCCTCCACTTCTCTCCGTGTAGATGATAACAAGTTGATTTTATTTGTTATGGCAATCAAAATCTAATATTTTTCCGAGGATGTGGATGTTCTGCCCTGTAATATGTTCAGGTTTGTTGTTACTTCATGCACTAACCGGTCATTTTCATCGTCACTAAATTTAAGCTTGCGCTTTCTTTTTCCCGTAGGAAGATCCATGACAGATACATGGGGGGCCCATTCTTTGCTCTTTTAGAGGCACGCTAATAACGCTAGAGGGCGGAGTATGCACTGATTGCCTGATGGGTGTCAGGTTTGATTAATACTACGCAAAATGAGGAAGCATAGGGCACACCATTACCGAACTCGCATAAACAGACGCAGCGTTAACTGTGCTAGTGTTAGTAAATCTACCTGTGTGTGCTCTAAAAGCCACAACAGAAGAGGTGAAGAAGATCTTATTGGTTTTTACTCTGTCTGTAATATAATTAGGTTTTATTTGTAGATAGCTCACTGTCTCAAGGGATGAAATGTGTAAACAGCGAGGTTTACATAATAAAGGACACTGAGTCTATGTGCGTTGTTATTTCAGTACATGAATAAATATTCATTTGACTGTTGTATTTAAGAGCTAAATATATTTCTAATGTTTGTAAATATATCAATTATGAGCATTGAAGTAAACCTCATATGCATATATTTCTTACCATAGGAGGTGACTTTAGGTTGCTCTCTTGTAGAAACTCTTCCAGCGACACCATCTCACTTCCTGGGGAAGATGGACGGGTCTTAGACCTCACCCCGCCTGCGCGCTGTGGTTGGGCCCTCTGCGGCGTGTGGTCGTATGGAAGGGTGGAACTACGTGACAGAGTCTGTTGTGATTGGCTGAGACCCACGACATCATCACTTGAGAGGCTGGATGGGCGAGCCTGACGATCTGATGGGTCTAAGACGGTTCAAAATATTAAATAACAACAAAAATTATGTTTATACAAATATTCTTACTGAAGAAACGTGCGTACCTCTGCAGTTGACAGGTGAGTTGGAGCTGGAGGTGTTGTGGCTGAAGTCTGCTGACCCCGGGCGACCTCCCACGTTGCCATGATGACCAAACACAGAGTCAGAGGAGTTGTGGCGGGAGTCTTCATCAAATAACAGCCCTGACATTTTAATATATAAATAATCATAAACACGCTCACATTCCTGCTGACTTCTGAAAAACTTATAATAAGAACTTGGCTTACCTCTGGGCCTGCGGCCGGGGCCTTGTCCCAGTCTGGAGCTGGAGTTGTTGGTTAGGCCCAGTGGGGATGAATGATGGCTCAGAGTAGAGCTCAGAGCTTTATGGCTCTGACCTAGGGGCGGGAAACTCAGAGGTTAGTCTCCCAGGAATAACCCAATGTCTTATTATTGTATAATTATTCGTATTCAAGCTAAAAAATAACTTTCGCCTAATAAGATAATACATCTTTGCTTCCTTGATCATCATTATATACTGCATTTGATTATTTTTTAATTTAACCTTTATTTATACAGGTAATTGAGACACAGGGTTTCATTCTCAAGAGAGACATGCTGAGACCTGCTTGATATAAACTATAATGCTATAAAATATCTCCTTTTATCTCAAATGCCGAAGCATTTACCAAAACCATAAGTACTTGTAAATGGAAATTGGTCTTTGCTTTGACAAAGTACACATTGCTCTTCACTTTCCTTGCCACAATTTATGTTCCCAAGAAAGACCAAACAGCCACTAAATATGCCTGATTAAGTAACAAGTTGAAATTTGTGGACTAAATGAAAATTTAAATGATTCCAGCTGCTGATTTCAAATTAACTCCAAGCAGGTGGTTTATGTTCAGGCTACCAGTCTAGTCCAGTTTAGTTCACAAAAATTATACCAACTCAAAATGTATGTGAAAACCTCAATTTATCTTCAATCCTAATCAACTTGCTCTGTTTTCCTGCTGGATTCACAACATTTTCATTGACTGTTATCGTCATTAAGCATAAATGTATTCATTACCTTGTCCATGTCCATCCTCTCCATTGACACTCTCACTGCTGCCTCCTGGAGTACTGCTACGATAAACACCCCAGCCTCTGTCAGTCAAACCTGCAGACCAATCACAATGTTGTAAGGAAACATTGGGACCTGGGTGGCATAGTATGACCATAAGATGTGTGGCGTGTGTAACATAAAGTAGCAAGAAAGCCAAGCAAGACATTAGGAATCCATTCATTGACACAGGCACGCTGGAAGCTTACAAATAACTGTGATATTGGTTATTTTTCAGTGAATGCATCTCATTCTATTTAGACATGACTGGATATGTCTAATCAATTTCAAGGTACAGGGGTAACTGACATCTCTGTGCGTCACAGTGAGTCATCTAAGCCAATGAAGGTGTGAACATGGATGCACCCAACAAAAACACAGCTTCTCTGATGCAAACTCCTGCCATGTGCAATCTTGAAAATAGAGGATAAAAACATCTGAGCCAAAGACTAAATCCCTGTAAATCGTTTTTGGCATTAAAAGGTTTAAATTAAAAACTGGACTATGAAATTTTACAGGTAGCTTGCAGCAAACAACAATAACCGGTACCTGTTTAAAGAGCTTAATTATGCTGAATTATACAGTCCTAGTGAACCCAAATGTCACTGGATGTAGCGTATATAACAGTTGCTCTCTGTTAAGAGTCTGCATCTTGCTTTCGTTATTATGCTCTTATATTAATAGTCTTTCTAAAAGTAATATCAAAAATGACTCTTTAACCAATATAAAGTGAGACTTTGTAACTTTTCCCCTCTATTACCACATCGTCATGTGCTTACTTCTTGTTTTACGTGAAGAAATGAATTGCAATGTTAATCTGGGACATGCTATAACGTAGAGAATATAAAGTAAGAGTCATAAAGTCAGTGAACTGACTGGGTAAGTAATGTCAGTGACACTGGTGTCTCTAAGCGAACACTAGCTAATATTAGCCATCATACGCTACTGGTCATAGCAGACCAAGTAAGGCTGTAAAAACAAAACCCTGGAGCGTGTTAAATATATCATGTGTGTATGTGTTTTATTGCTTATAAATTAGCTTTTCATTTGTAGGAGAATGAAAGTATAATTTATTTTCTTTTTTTAAGTGACAGTCTTGCTTAAAGCTGATAGGGTGTCTTGATTTTTTATCTTCGCCAGTGCAGCTTTAAAGATGCTGATATTAGCGTAAAACATTGGTGTAAAAGCCCATACATGTTATTGCCACTTAAAAAGCTCATTTCAGACAGAGGATGGATAGGCAAAGGGTTAATGCAAGTGACAGACAGAACATGTTGATAGAGGTTCTCGGTGACGAGTTTGCAGTAGCAAGGTTGCTGCAATGAACTTTCACTGCTGACTGAATTAAGAGAAACCTCTGCAGCAAAGCTTTGTGAAGCGAACAGATCTATCTTCAACTCATAGCTCAGAACGGACCGAAATCTGCTCTTAATACAGAAATCAATCTTCAACAAGACACCAGATTAAAAACAATAAGTGAGGTGAAAGCACACAGGGACACAAACACACTATTATTATTTTATCAGGTACTAATAAAAAATAAACAACTCTTCAAGGACATGCAGATATATGCAGGCAAGCCTGGCGTGCTTAGAAACCTGTACATGTGCGCACACGTTCTCACACATACATAAACCATCTATACATGTGCGTACTTACTATAAAATACTGGCTGGCTCACACCCGCAAAGCACCTGTTTGTGTTTATCTGTATGCTTGAGGAGCATGTCATTTGTGACTGCATTAGTGTTTATGAAGTGCATGCATGTATGATTTGCATGTATGATTTGTGCATTTTTGTGTGAAGTACTGAAAATCACACTGATGAGTGTTGTTGAAATGTCTGATGTGGAGGTGGCAGTGATGATGATGATGATGATGTGTGTGGTTAAAAAGGATGATGATGAGGAGGATTTTAGAATACACCGTTGGCTGAGATTGGCTGGCTAGTGATGACGTCAGCTGTGATGTCAGTGGAAGACCAGAATCGCAGTCTTCTAGTGAGAGAGAGGGAGGGACGGGAGGAGGAGGAGGATGAGGAGGAGGAGGGGGAGAGGAGGAGGAGTCTTTCTTGACTTTTACTGCGGAGAAAACTGAAGCGTTTTGGGGTGTTGGAAGCTGAGATGGAGAGAATGGAGAGATAGGAGGGAGAGATGGAGAAATGTAAAGAAAACAATGAAATAATGATTGAAGAAAAAAAACAGTTGATTAAGAAGTCATTAAGTATGTAATTGATAGATGCAAAATTATAGATATCATGCAAGAAAATCCATTAAAACAAGAAAACAGAAACCCGTTGTCAAGTAAAATCATGCATCAGATTCAAGACTGACCTCAACTCACTCTGAATTTACCAAGCATGACTACTGGTCCAAAGCTTAGTGCACAGGAAATGGCAGATAACAAATGTTGGCATACCTCTGGCCTATACTGGGAGTGACACAGCAAGACATACAGTACCGGTCAAAAGTTTGGGGGTCACTTAGAAATTCTGACTTTAATGCAATATCTACACTGCCCATTATCAGCAACCATTCATCCAATGTTCCAAAGGCACATTCGGTTTATTAATCTGATATCATTTTAAAAGGCTAACTGAGAAAACATTGGAGAACCCTTTTGCAATTATGTAAGCACATAATGTAATCTGAAAACTGCTGCCCTGGTTAAAAAACCAATGCAACTGATCTCAGCTGGTGTTCTGTCTATAATGGAGTGGAATGGAAATTTCTAAGTGACCCCAAACTTTTGACAGGTAGTGTATGTAGATGTATAGTAACAGGCAAGATTTATTGTTTTATGGTTCAATGCATCTCCTTAAATAAGATGAATGACAACTTCCACATGCCAGTGGAATTCAATTTAAAAGCCACTAAGAGTGAATTGAGCTCAGCCACGAGTATAATTCCATCTAAGAGTAGAGCACTAAAAAAGAAAACCCAAGGAAATAGAATCATAAACAAAGTTTGGACCATGCATTAGAACCATGGATATATAAAGAGAACTGGATACAGCGTTCGAGGAGGAGCCCCGTTCATTCCAATAAGAAAAGTTGCTCGGAGGCTCATGAAGCCAAAAAAATTCAACTGCCGTGTATAAAATTATCCGGATGATCCACACTGCTGGGGCCCATAGAGAAGGCGCACTAGAGACTTCCGCCGGGCCGAGTCGGCTACTTCTGGTTAAGCGCTCCGCCAACTTGCATAGGGATAACATTATGTAATCTTCTAGACTTTCCACATTGGACTGGATTATTGGATCGAATGGATCAAATTCTGATAGTGAAATAAGTCATTTTGTGGGGTTGTGACAATTCATCCACTGATTTACAGACGTCTCTTTCACCATTTAAGTCTATGGGGAAAAGTATTTTTTGGCCACCATGTCAAACAGACTTCAAAGCCTGCCCCACTTCCTGTGGGCCTGATTAGAACCCAGTTCTATTATTGGGAAAAAATTATGAAAAGTATTCATCAGGTCCTACAGAGTGAAGGGGTTCTGTAACTTCTTTGTATGTGCAAATACAAAGCAATGTCCACTTGCGACCCCTTGTCACAAGTTGGATTGAAGATATTTTGATGTCTTCTTGATGAGTTTAACTATATATACACCGCTGTGAAACATACTGACAGCAACGATACCGTAACCACCATTGTTTCAGAGGGCACTATGTAAACCGTACTGTGCCCTTGCCTTCATTATTAGTTGTGTTTAGCGCCCTTTAACCAGACAAAAAAGGCAGAGCAGGGCAAGTGAAGTCAGCCCTAGTTATCTAGCTTTACGGCCGTGGCTTGCTGTGAAAACATTTGATAGTTGACCTACTGAAGTGTGGCCAGTTTGTGTTGTTGAGTTATAACGTGAGAGAGAGGACACATTTTATCTGTCTGACAAATAAGAAACTTGCTGCTTTAACATCACGGACATTACAATCTTCCTCAGGGTCAGCTTCAGCTCTGCTCGTGGTGAGGGTTTTTATTTCAGTTTTGGAGGAAAACCAAAAATATGTAAGTGTGTAATTAATGCAATAGAAACCTACTTTAGAACATTCAATAATACATCTGTGTACTGTTAGTATTTCTACTGTAGAATCGGTGCCTTGTTAATATGGAAACACAGCAGAGAACAGATACAGTGGATGTTAACAGATGTGAGAAACAGAGGTGTAAAGAAACGGTCAGAAATTCAGTCAGTCAGTCAGTGCTGGTCAACACTGCCCTCTATAGGAGCAGATAGGGAGGTGTGTCTGATCGCAAGTCACCATGTTCCATCAGCTTTGTGTTTTAGGAACCAGACAATGTAATTGATATATGCTGTATGTGCATTTCCTAATAAAAACACTGTATTTAAACAGTTTTCCTCTCTATCATATTCCATAAAGATGACACCATAGACAATTTCTCCCAGATGTCAATATTAAACAAACTTGTGAATGGGTCTTTGACGGTGAAGTTCTGAGGATCCTGAGATTAAAAAAAAAGACCATAAACAGACATCTCCTGGTGATTAATGCTGTTATAAAGAGGGGTTTTATTATTTTTTTTATGGGTGTGTCAGTGAATGTGTGAAAGTTTTTACCTCGGCTGATGGGCGTGAGCGCTGGACTCTGGGGTCCCAGGCTGGTGCTGGCGTTGTGGTTGTTAGGGTTACTATGGGCATGGCCGCTGTCCTGCATGTCACTTCCTGTGCGCTGGGCAAGTGGTGGTGGGGTTATAGGAGGGAGGAGGGGAGGCGGGGAAGGTAGTGGGATGTCTGGGGCGCTCTTTGCTCGTTCTCTATCCTTGCCTCCTTCCTTGTCACGGTCGGCCCCTCGCTCCCTGCTGCTGCTCTCCTTTCGGGGTTTGATCAGTTTGACAAAAGCTTTGGCTCCAGACCACTGACTCCTCCTGACAAGACACACAAACATGAACCAGTTATATTGAGCTGTTACTGCGGAAACCTAGCAGAAAGTTGGCAAAACTACACCCAGCTATTCCATATCCTCTATAAAAAAGAAAATGAATAGTGCTGATAAAAGCATTACTTTTTAGGTGTCGGGTCATAGAACTTGTACTGGTCCATGATCTTTTCTTCTAGTTTCTCTTTCTGACGACGAAGAGCGTTCAGCTTATCACTAGATAAAGAAAGAAACACATTGCAATTTGTTATTTATCGCCTTGGTATACTTTAGTTAGGGCTGGGCAATAATTAAATATGATAATTTATTTTCTGTCAATGGAATCATATCGTGATGAAATCATATATCGAGATATTGTGATATACAATAACGTCTAAATTGATAATAACAAGCACAAACTAACTAAAATTTTTTCAGAAGATCTGTTGTGAAACAGATCCACATTATTGATGATTATTTTTATCTAAAATGTCATTGTAAAAGATATTTTGTGAAAGCACAAATTGTCAACCCAACAATATTCGTCGCAATATTGATAGCGATGTATTTGGTCAAGACTATCGTGATATCGGATTTTCTCCATATTGACCAGCCCTAACTTTAGCATATCTTGTTTTTGGAAGCACCCAGTGAACATTTCATGACATTGTATTTATTTCTGAATTTATTCCCTGTATCTTTCCTATTGGTTAAGATCGCTCATATGATTAAGATCACAGGATTCAAACAAGTGCATTCTACTTGTGACAGCAGTTTGTTTCTAAGGTGAAATAATTTCCTGCACTGGGAAAGGCTTTGCTTGTAAGTTTGCCTTTTATTTATTTCTAAACTACTTTGCATAATGTATATGCTTTATGTACATGTTATGTTGATTGTAACATTGTACTGACGAAACGAGAACCGATGCTTTAGTACCAAGTCAAAGGCAAAATTCTGAAAACATGGCGGTACTCGTTTTTTCTACATACCGCAAGTAACGGGGAAGCAATTCTTCCGGACCTGATGGGGGCACCATATACGCCTACAAATGTTCTAGTCTGCCGTTAAATGAAGAAGAAGAAGAATGGCTACCAATACGGAAGAACTAGGAATAGTCCCTCATCTCCGTGCACACTCCGATGGCTTAGCGACACAGTAAGGCCGGCTGCACACTGCCTGCGTGGCAGTATTGACGGCAAAATAAGCTAGAGAATATTTCGTTCTGTATTGACAGGTGCAATAGTTGAAAATCGATAATTATTATTATTATTTTTAAATTACATTTATATCTGCATTTATGTGAAAACCTAGAGACTTTCACACATCAAAATGTCATTTATGAAATGTATGTGTGTCAAAATGACATATAAACATCTTTTCGTATTCTATTTTGCCTGGAAACGCTTCCAACACGCTTGCGTGTCGCGTGAGTTCTATTTCTAGCATGCAAGTGTTTTGGCGTGGCTGAGACGTGCAGTGTGCAAGCTCTAACCTGTTAACATGGGAGCCAAAATAAAAACGGACACGCCACGCAGCTGACACGCTCATGCCACGCAGCCAGTATGCAGGAGCCCTAAACCTCGGGCTGGATTAGGAATTACAGAATCTTGTTGTCTTTCCAGTTAGACATTAAAGTTGGCGTCATTGTGTAAACTACCCTTTTTCTCCACCCTTGGTTGTTTTCTTCCGGTTTCACGCCAGCAGCATGATAGAAACATCATCAACACCCCAACTCGATCGATGTGAATTCTCCGGACGACCAACTGGGCTCAACTGGACATTACACAGACTTTGTACCAGGGAGCTAAATGTTCAGAGTCGTTTAGGGAGCGCCAGCCCAGGCCCGCGCGAGGTAGGCAGCCGTGGTGGTGCTGCTTTTTTTCTTTTTTCTGACCACAATCAAATGTGTATTTTCATTTTCAAATGCCTTTTTTGTTTTTACATTTCGAATATATATTCAAATTTAGAATATTCGTTGACAGCCCTAATGGTACATAAGTAAAGGTGTTGTTTGTGTTGCAGGTGTTACAGGTGTGTGCAGTTACATGTAGAGTTTCTGTTCCTGGTGATACAGCTCTTTGCTCTCCATGCTCCTCTCAAGTAGAGTGTGGTTCTGCTGACTCAGCAGGTTGATCTGACTCAAGAGGTGGTGGTTCTCCTCTTCCAGGTTCCCTTTCAGTCGACTCAACAGCTAAAGACACACATAGGAGTCAGGTCAGGAAAGGAGCAAAGAGATGGGGATCCAGACTCTCCAACGGGAAAGCTGAAGTGATTTAAAGTCAAACACTGCTGTGCTACAAGAAATATTTGTCACTTATTTCTCCCCACTGCCTCATGGTCAAATAAAATGGCCCAGTTTACCTCACAGTGGTTGTCTAGTTTGGTCATGGTTAGATCCAGGCCCTGGTGTTGCTCCATCAGCGAATCGTATCGCGCCATCCATCGACTCTCTTCCAGCTGGGAGGCGCTTAATGAGCTTTTGAGTTCATTCATGCGCTGCTGCAACACTTCACATTGCTCTGATTGCTGTGATTGGCTCTCGGTTATTCTAAAGGGGGAGATAGAAGAGAAACAACACCAATATGAGGAAAGTCAAGTGATCAACTTCGGTAGTTTAAATAAAAAATTTAAAAAATGTAGCTGACTGTGCTCCCAGGCTCCCAAAAGGTGCAATGTTAGACATGGAGATATGGCCAGAATTGAATGTGAAGAAGTAATAGTTTTGACATTATGTAAAAGATGTCTGCATTCTCCGGCACAGTCAGTTTACCATTTTTTACAGCAAAACTATGGACAACAAACTATCTTTTTTTGTCAATAGCTTACGGTGTGTATAAATATTGTACCTGTCCACTTCTGTTTTTAGCTGTAGATTCTCTTGCTGTAGTAGCCGATTCTTTTGGATCTCCTGGTTTAGGTCCTCCTTCTCTTTCCGACCATGCCCCTCCTGCTCCTCCCATTTCTCCTTCTGCTGCAGTAAAATACAATACCTGCAGACGGACAAAAAAACTTGATTGGGACATCCTTGTTGTGGTATTACAGCGATTTTGAACAAAATAGAAAAAATACCCTGGAAACAAAATAGAACAAATAACTACAGTAAATTCTATGAGTTGAGGAGGGCTGGGCTGTGGCTATATTATTCCAATGTGTTGGTGGATGTCCCGGTTACTGATCAATAATACTGTGACCTACAGCCACTGGTGGTGGTAAAACACAATAAGTGTAAAAGCGGCCAATAATCAACAACAAAACTAAGTTTGACTGAGAACACTGTATGCGTATGTCAATATGTATGTTTCATGTGACTCCATGCTTCCGTTTACATACTATAGAGTATAAGTATTAGCACAGCACCTTTATTAAAGACACAGGGAAATGAAAAATATAAATTTTCCAAGTTCTAATCCTGCATCCCTATTTGTATCCTGTTACATGCTAAACATAGGTTTAAACAAGACTAGACTTTAATTAATTCAACAATGTAATCATGCTATTTTAACATTTTGATGTGTAATTAATGATACTTAGGTTTCACCTTATGACAACTAGGAACCACAGCCACACATGCTGGTCTTTACGAGCTGCAGGGTTTATTCATGAACAAACTAAAACCTACACTGAACATTTCTACCAACTCACAACTTTACTGTTTTTTTTCTTCCCTGCTCTCTTCGCTGCACCGATGACTTCATTTGTTTTTAAACGTATAAACATTCACAGGGTTTTCTTTGCCGTTATACGACTCTTTCGCTATCCAATCAAATTTCAAGCATTTGATTTAAGCTTCAATGTATCACATTGAAAAAAGATGCTCTAATCGCCATGTCACTGTGACTTTAGTCTTGCATTGCCAGACCTTCCTTCACAATGCTGCGGAGGAGGGTCTGGCTAGTCCACACAGCATTCCGGGATGGGAGAAAAACGTGCTCTGGTTTATTGGCATTTCTTTAAACCAATCACAATCGTCTTGGGTGGCGCTGAGCGCCGTACGGAGCCGCGGCGCCTCTGAAAATAGCCTCGGGAAGGAACTTGTTTTGGTGGAACGTGTACGTTCAAAAGTTGTTTTAGTCGTGCAACAGAAAACTCAGATTGGACAGATAGTCTAGCTAGCTGTCTGGATTTACCCTGCAGAGATCTGAGGAGCAGTTAACCATAGTCCTCAGAAAGAGTTTAAAATGTCAACACAAAGAAGGTAGCCCAAGGTAACGGATATGCAGTCTAAATGAGTGAAATCCAACAGAATTTCCTTTGCCGACGGAGAAATCCCGGAAGTGGAATGTTGTGGATATAGACTACTGTTACTCAAACAGAAGATTCAAGCTACTTCCATTTAAAGATGATGATATGAGCTTGTTCTCTACAGTTTCCTCAATGATAATTTTCTGGTCATGTGTTTACAGGGTTCTCCAAACTAAGAATTATCAAAGACTTTCTACTTCTATACTGTTAGTAAGGTATGTTTTTTACTTACTTGCTGTGCAGCGTCCTGTGTTCACCCTCTAGCGCCCTCTGTTTGCCTTTCAGTGCAGCGTGCTGACTGATCAGCTGCTCGTACTCGTGCGCTTGCCTTTCATGAACGCTCAGCAGGCGTTCATGGTCACTGAGCACGCTTTCTCTGCCTCGCCACGCCTCCTCGCGTTGTCTCTGCCACGACTCTACCTCTGACTCCAAGGCGGTGACTTGGCCCTGCAGCACAGCATTCTGGGCCATGAGAGATGCACTCTGGGAAGAGAGTGTGGAGTTCTCCACCTAAGACATAGTGAAATCCATTAGAACAAAAAAAAAGAAGAAGAAAAAAACATTATCTGGAGAAATATCGTAGAAATGATGTTACTGCCTCTTATAAGACCAGTTTTATAAAAATACTATGTGAGTGAATTGGATATTATTTACCTGTAGTTTTGCTGTCTGCGTATGTAAGGCTGAATTCTGTTCCTGCAGGGTGGTGGTGTGTCGCTGCAGCGCCAACATCTGGTTGTTAACAGATGTGTTCTGGTTCTCCAGCTGTTTGAGCTGCCCCTTCAATAGACTGCTCTCCATCTGCAGGGAGGCATTCTAGAGAAGATAATGACACCAAAATAATAATTAACTTAATCTAAATGGTAAATAAGAGGCACATCAAGTAATTCATGTTACAAGTATGTTCCAATAATTGTACAGATACTATTTCTATTTACTAATTAATTGTGCGAAAAAGGTGAATTATGAAGGAATGATTTATAGGAAACTAAACATAAAAGAAAAAATTAATTATGCTACAAAACATACGGATAAACACTAAAAAGCAGAACAAGTTGTAAATATAAATGTATGTGATACCCAACCAATAAACATAGCAACAGTAATATGAGACAATAATGTGAGGTTTTTATTCAGGAATTAAAAAAGAAAAATCTTACATTCTTTTCAACATCAATGAGATAATCTTTGATTCGTAGCAGTTCGGCAGTGGCTGACCCTTGACCCCTGTTGCTTCCTGAGCGCTGCTGTGAGTTTTGGTTTTCTTCCTCCTGGAAAAAAAAAAAATTGTAACACTCTACAATACAATGCCTAATGCATAATCTGGAAAGATTTTAGGTAATAATTTGTATGCATGTCCTCACAGTGGCTAGCTCAGCACGTAACATAGTGTTGAGTGTGTTGCTTTGTTGTAGTTTCTTTTCTAGACAGGCGATTTTCTCCTCTTTAATCTTCATTGTCTGTTGGACAGTTTCCTCAAGCCGAGACTCCAGCAGCCTGTACCTGCTGACATGTACAAAAAAGAATCATTCAATTACCCTTCCGAGATTCGTCTCCACACACAAAATAATTTCAATCTGATTAGTAACCAAAATAACAGCATGTTAGAGAGAACTACCTGTCCTCCAGCGTGTGCTCTTGCTGTAGTAGTTTTTCTCTGTTCAGTCCAATCTTCTCCAGTTCTTGATTGAGTCTCTCTAACTCAACACTCTGCTGCTGAACACTCAGTTTCTCTGACACCAAGTCCTGCACACACAAAGATACACGACACACAGCTATGAAACTCATACACATCAACACTTTCATACAGATGATAAAATACTAGGGGTGGTACGGTTCATGAAAAAACATCCGAACCGTTCGGTCCGCTTGTCTCGGTTCGGAACGTGTGTGTGCCGCACGGTTCGACGCATGCGCAATGTGGCCTCGTGCCCGTCAGGTGCCCCGTATGTGACCTCAGTGTGTTTCCCTTTCACGCAAAAGAAGAGGTGTGAACAAGTTACCAACAAAACGTACAGCGAAAGACCGTGCAAAACATTTCAGGCCGTCATGCCAACCTGTATACATTTTAACATCAATGTACGCTGTAACGTTTTTTCACTCGCTGAAGCGGCTGCAGTTTAGATCCTGTCGGGTCTCTGCAGCGGGCGGGGCTGCTCAGTTCTCCCCGCGAATGGCGCACGCACACGCACACACACACACACACACACACACACACACACACACACACACACACACACACACACACACACGGTGGATGCGCGAAAAAACAGAGAGCAGACGTATACAGGAGGGCCTGACAGCTACGGTCGTTATTGTAAGTGCAATGATAAGTCCATTAAGTACTTTATCAAAGTGTATGTGTGTCCCAGCCCAGGATAGGAAATGAACTAACAATGTAAACTGTTTTTATGTTTAACGTATTCTGACGGAGCTTTAAGAGTTCCTCTCTTTTTTCTTTTTAAAGCATACATTTTTTGTAAGAGCTACACTGAAGTTGGCAGTTTGATAAATGCAAGTTATTTCAATTGATATTCTGTAATATTTCAATCTTCATGTGCAAAAAAAGGCACATAAGTTCCTGTAGATGGCAATACACATTCTCCTTTTTTTTGCCAAATAAATGAAGAGCTTGATGAAATCATGACAATGTCTTCCCTCTTGCTGTATCAAAATCTCAGCTAGCTTTCCTCAGAGATGGTCTTAATAATGTGCTTAAAGTCAAGTCAAATTCAGTTTGTGCATGATTAGGCTACATGATATAACTATATAATTATTTAATACTGTATCCTACATTGTGGATAATTAAGCTATATACCGTATGATGAAGTATATTTCTGGAGTGTTAAAGATTAAAAGAAAAAATAACAAGAACCGTACAGAACCGAAAACCGTGATCCTAAAACCGTGATACGAACCGAACCGTGGGTTTTGTGAACCGTACCACCCCTATAAAATACACGTCAGGGTTAAACAAAAAAATGCATACTGTAGGTTAGTCTGAATGTAAGGCCAATATTAGTCTTGTATTCAAAATTGGATATAGTTGTGGCCAATATAGCTCAGTTGGTAGAGCGGGCGCACATATTCAGAGGTTTATGCCTCAACACAGAAGGTCAAGGGTTCAAATCCAACCTGTGACTGTTTTCCTGCATGTCTTCCCCCCCTCTCTCTCCCCTTTCATATCTCAGCTTTCATATCAAATAAAGGCAGAAATGCCGCAAAATAATAAATATATGGATATAGTAGGGCTTTACAGTGCAAAATATATGTTGCATGTGCTATCCAAAATTCGGTCTGTTGGATGAATGAAATTACCGCAGTAGCACCTGCATTATATAGCACCCGTTCATATGAATCAGACTTTGTCACTGTTAGTAGAGACTCTAGTGTGCACTGCATAAACCAGATAATTATACAGTGAAACTGGGCTTCTTGATCAAAGAAAGTATCTCTTTACAAATATTTGTGTACTACACGGAACACTTTCTCTTTGCTACATTACAACCAAACTCTTCTTCTTTTCCCCGGAGTCAACAAACACGAGCTGATAGCCTCAAAAAGAATAATTTCTACAGACTTGTGTGAAGCTTTTTCCTCTCACCTCTCTCAGAGTGGCCAGAGTCCTCTTGTCAATAGTTGCCTGTTTCTGCAGCTCCTTGTGCTCCCTCTCAAACTCCCTGGCTTTGACGGACACCTCCTTCAGCCTATCCACTTCCTTACTCAGAGTCGCGCCCTCTTTCTCCACTGTGGCCAGTCGCCGGGCTTTCTCCTCCAGCTCTGTCTCTTTACCCTCCAGCAGCGTTCTAAGCTTCCAGCTCTCCTTCTCCAGTTGCTTCCTGCCCTTCTCGGACTGCTCCAAGTCCAATTGGAGCTTCCTCCTCTCCTCTTCAACCTCCTCCCTCCTTCTCCGCTCCTCCTTCAGTTCTTCTACTTCCCTTCTCAGTTCCTCTTCTCTGGCCTGGGTCTCCTGCCTCTCTCGCACTTCCTCTTCCCTCTCCTCTTTGTTCCTTTGTATTTCCTCCTCTAAGCGATGCTTCTCCTGGTTCAGAGCAGCAACGTTCAGCTCCATCCTCTCTGCCCTCTTCCTTTCTCCTTGTGCCTCCTGTCTGGCCTCCTCCAGCCTCCTCTGCAGATTCTGTGCCTCTCTCTGTGCCTCTTTATGCTGCTCCTGTAGGGAGACCAGGCGGGCGGATGAGGAGCGCATGTTTTCCAGGGAGCAGCGAAGGTCCAGGTTCTCCTTCGACAGCAGGCTGTTCTCAGCCTCTTGCCTCCCCAGTCGCTGCAGTTCCCGCTGGGCCTCCTCTGCCTCCCACTTCAACCTGTGCACCTCCTGCTCCAGGGAGGACACCTGCTTCTCTAGAGCTTCTGACCGCTCGCTGCATGCACGTAGAGAAGCCACCTAAAAGCAAAATAGAGAAGTATTTCTAATATGGTATTGTGTGTATCAATTCAGTTCGCTTTAAAGAATACATTATACATAAAATGTATATAAAATATATTGTTATTATTACCTCTCTGTTCACAGCGTCTCTGCTCCTCTCCAGCCTCGCCGCCTCTCGCTCCACCTCCTCACACCTCCCTGCCCTCTCTCTCAGCCTCTCTGCCTCCTCGCTGGCTAGTTTGAGTTGGGTTTCTAATCTGGCCAATCGGGAGCTGGTGTCAGTGATGTTCTGGTGCAGTAGGCAGTTCTCGGTTTCCACCTCGCGGACCCTCGCCTCACTGTTTGACTGAGCGCGCTCCTGAAGGGACGCCACGGCATCAGCGAGGTGCTGCTTCTCACCCTCCAACTCTGAGATCTGATTGGACACAAAGAGTGGAATACGGTGTGAACAAAAGGATGCATTGTGGTCTCTTATAATGAACATTAACAATGTCTTACCCGAGTGTGTGTGTGTGTGTGTGTGTGTGTGTGTGTGTGTGTGTGTGTGTGTGTGTTTGTTAACTACCTGTCTGTCTTTCTCTGCCCTCAGAGTGTGCATATCTCTCTCCAGAGTCTGTTTTTCCTTCAATATTTCCTCTCCCAGAGACTCCATGTCCTGATTGGTCAGTCTCTCCTGGTCCAATAAACCTTGGAGACAGTCCAACTAACAAACAAACAAGATCAAGATACTGTTAGTTACTGGTAACATACAAATGAGTAACCGTAATAGAAAAAAAATTATCTGTTATCTCTGTTCCCTCTATAGACATCCATACAGTATACACATTCAGGTATATTCAAGCCTCCTACCTTCTTGCTGAGGCCTTGGTTCTCCCTGTCTAACTCCTGGGTGTGGAGCTGCTGCTCCTGCAGGAGGTGGTTCTCCTCTTTCAGTCTTTCTATAGAGGTTTGAAGCTCCCGGTTCTCCTTCTCCAGCTTCAACACTCGACTGGAAACGCACTCGTTCAGCTCATGGACCAACGACTTACGAGCTGCGGCAGACAATACGGTTTGGACAAAGAAAATTAGAGAACAACATTTCCGGAGTGGACACACAAATCACAAACAGGGTATGACAGAATATAAAGAAAAGGTGTAAGTCTTACTCTCTGTGTTAGTGTCATTGTTCTTGGTCAGCTGTTCCAGCTCCCAGCCTAGATGAGCGGACTCGTTCATACTCTGTTTCTGTCCAATCTCCAGCAGCATGTTCTCCTCCACTAGCTCCTCCAACCTCCGACGTTCATTGTCCCTCTCCTGCAAAAAACACACACACACATACAGTTGCTTTGTTCTGATATCTGGGTACGGTAATGTGGAAAGACTGCCTAATACAACCATATGTTTATGCCAACAACAACAACAAAACTTTAAAATAGCATAGATGACATTGTTGATAATTGCATAGTGTAATACCATTTCCAGGTCATGTATTTTAGCTCGAAGTAACAGGTTGTCTTTCTCCAACGTATGCAGTTTATCACAGCGTCCCCTGGAGGCTGAGACCTGCTCCTCCAACAGCACCTTTGTCTCCATGAGAGTTAGGTTGTCCTCGCGAAGTTCCTGAGTGAACGAAAGAACACACACACACACACACACTCTGAGTGAGTGGAGTGCCAGCTGTGCTATAAAATAATAAATATCCAATGAACCTTGTTAGATCCAATTTAGGACACAGTCTCTCCTAGTGTCTACTGACAGTAGACCTGAATATGATGGTGTATGGATGTGTAGTGTGTGAAGCTTGTGTCTGTACCTCCATTCTGGTCTTGTAGAAGTGAACATCATTGAGTTTCTCTTTACATCTGGTCAGTTCGGTCTCCAGTCGGTCAACCCGGGATGCTTTTTCTCTCAGTGAGTCTACCTCGTCCCGGTACACTCTGACGGAACGAGCCTCACAAGACAGCGACTGGTTCTGAACCACACACACACACACACACACACACACACACACACACACACACACACACACACACACACACACACACACACACACACACACACACACACACACACACACACACACACACACACACACACACACACACACACACACACACACACACACACACACACACACGATTTTCCATTAACTTGATTTGTTGTTTGTTCAAATAATTACCTTTAATTACATAAAAATTTGAACATAATACAGAACATGATAGACCGTTCAGACCTAGTCCGAGCCAGGAAAAGTCCATATAGGTCTATTTTAGGTTATTATCCAAAGACAAAATGTGCAGTGGATCCCCACCCTTAGACAGAAACCATGAAGTCCAAACTGCTTTTCTTCTGGGTTAATTTCATAATTGTCCTTATAAATGGGTCCTGACCTCTTGTTTCTGTCTCTGTAACTCCTGATCCAGTCGCTCCACTTCATGTTTTGAATCCATCAGCTGCTCTGTCTTCTCCTCCCTGGACACACACACACACACACACACACACACACACACACACACACACACACACACACACACACACACACACACACACACACACACACACACACACACACACACACACACACACACACACACACACACACACACACACACACACACACACACACACACACACACACCTCTTATTTTACAATCAATCTTGTATAATCAGCCCCACACCCTGGTAATGTGTAGGTAACTACTAACTAACAGTAATTACACTGTAGAAACTTACAGACTTACTGTAAGTCTTTAATATAGCTAGTAGACAGTATATTCTGCAGAATGACTTCCAGTTGCTGTGTGTAAAGTGGGATTGTACAGTTTATCGGCAATTTGATGGATCCCCTATGTGATTACATTGTAGATCTATCAGAACTAGACAGCATAATAAGCTATGTTGGATATTTAATGAGTTCCAGCTGCTGCTTGTATCAACAAAGTTCAGCTTTTAGCCACATGGAAAGATTGGTTTCTGTTTGTCGTCACTGTGAGCGACACCTTTCACATTATTAGTGACATGATCCAATGTGAACAAGAACCAAAATTAGAGCAGCTTGAATTAATTTGATAGGTTGTGTTTATGTTCTTGGACACCCAGGTTTTGAATAAGTTGTAAAAGACTTACAGTTCTTGTCTGTATCTGCGGAGCTTGGCTTTGGTATCAGCAAGCTCCACAGACAGATGCTGCTTCTCCTCTTTGGTCAGCCCAGACGCAGCCGATCCACCGTTATTCACTCCCACGCCTCCAGAACTCTGCCCACGCTCTGGGCTGCTCATGCCCAGGTTCCTGAACCCTTCCTGGGGCTGTTGACTGGACAGGTAGTCCCTCTCCTGGGTCAGATTCACAATCACCTGAAGGGCCGAAGAGTTTTTGCTGAATTCCCATTTAATTATTGTTTTTCCTCATTGAAATAATACTATGGACAGACTGCCAACTTTCTTCTTTAAATTGGACCAATTTCGCTACATAAAGATATATGTATTAGTGTGTTCAAGTGAAAAATCCTCTAAAACAGTATTACATAATTTAACACTACAAATAGGACTTTAATCACAATAATCAAACTTATGTAACCAAACTTACTGGATCATATCAAACATATAACAAGTAGACAATAATGACTGGTCTTTGATTTTTAATAGAGATTTGAAGTGTATTAAATAGTCTTATCTTATATGTTATATACTCACTGTATATCATGTTATGATATTAATAATCCAATACCAATATCAGCCTGGCAGTGGTTGTTTCATTATTTTTATCATTACCTCACTGGCTTTGTCTCTCTGGTCAATCAGTTGCTGTAGCGACGCAGCCATGTTGCGGGACACAGGTTCTAGCTCTTCGTGTGCGAGCTCTGATCCTTCCTCCAGCCAGGACAGGTCAAGAACGTTCAGCTGGTTATGGGTCACCTGCGACAGACACACAAACAAAATATAATGTTGCAAAATATAGCAAAAGTTAGACTGTATACAGTAGTATAGTATACAGTGGCCTCCTCCGTCCACATACAGCATATATTATTTACTGGTAAGAATATGCATGTTCATTTGTAAATTGGTGGCAAGCATGTACCGTTGTCTTTAATTTGAATGTTAGGCGGGTTCCTCTAACAAGCTCTCAGAGTTTGTTTCATTCCACCTGTGTATTATCTGTTATTATTGTATATTTTTTATTTTATATGCACAAACAAAAAGACAAATATTAAAACACAATATGTCACTTTTCACAGCTGCACTGTTTAATTCAATTGAACATTTTAAACGACTTACATTTTTCACAGTCAATACTGCTTGATTTGGCTTGATTTGTTTGAAACATTTGGAAACCTCAGGATCTTAACAGGAATTTAAAACAACAAAGTTCTGTGAGTTTGAACAATGCTTGTCCACAGAGCAAGTAATGACAGATTCTTCAAAGTGTCCGTGGGGGCTGGAGACGTTTACTGGCATGGTAGCATCACTAGCATGACTTCATCATCACATTCATCCAGCAGATAAAGTCCCAGAAGTAAAGGGCTGACATGATATGGCTGGACTGAAGTAAATAAGCAAGCTGTCTAAAAATCACATTCATAACAAAATGGATAGTCTTTGAATTGATTACTGCTGGAGTCTGGAGGCTACCACCGGAGTCCGTGAACAGCCAGAAAAAGCTCAAAGAGGACATTCATCATTCAATTCTGTACGTCAGGGGTCATCAACTAAATTTTTTCAAGGGCCAGAATTTTTCTAAGCAGACACTCTGGGGGCCGGACTTTCAAATAAAGAAAATAAAATGTATTTATACCTAATACGTCCATTCTTGTTTGAAATTTTCACTTTCTTACTGAATTAATGCCATTTTTTTTTCTTTTACATGTATTAGTTTGAGCAAACTCCTAAAAAACATGGAAACTCCATAATGATAACTGGCTCTTTAACTAGAAAATGATCTCAGATTAGGAGGCAGTTCACTGAGGAGTGATGGCTAAAATCTGTGATTATGGAAACATTATTGTAGTATGCAGCGTCCTGATTGGTGGAAAATGCTTGCAGAAAGAAACGGCTTTTGTCAGGTAAACATGTCACAGTCAAAGATGCTGACGCGAAAAGTTGACGTGGAAAAGCCAAAAGCCCAGCTTTAACGATGAATGACTATGCACTCGTCAAGTATGCCTCATTTGCAATGAAAGATGCTTTTTCAAAATAATACAACCAGCATCATCATCATCATCAAGAGTGAAGAACTCGAACATAACGATCACGTCATTCACGTGCATATTAAGTAGCCACTTATAATACCTCCATAGATTTACCGCTCCAGCGGAGAGTTTGGTTTGTTCAGCCAGCAGTGAGATTCACAAGAATTTGTCCAAATTTCCAGATTCCCGGCAAACTAAGATAAACAGTTAGACTACAAACCGACAGCTTTTGTTTTAGCTTGTTTGTAAAAATTCGCTATTTGCAGAGTAGAGCTGTGTTTGAGTAAAACAGCGCGGTGGATAAGAGTGCACTGAGAAGACAGAGCAGATTGAATGATCACTTTCTACATGTTTATGCCGGTCTACACAGGTGAGTGCATCGATAAGTATTGTAGCCTATTTACAGAAAAGAGACAGCGCGAGTTCATCTGCCCCAGCGGCCGTTGGTAACTCTTTCTGTATCGTTCCCAGTCAGGTGCTGCGTGTTAAATTAACGCACACACACATCTCGGCTCAGCTGTGTGTGTGGAGCTCGGGCATCGCTGTAGAGAATCCCGGCATGTGAATAAAGATGTAAATACAGAGGGCTGGGTTTTTGCTCTAAATGCTTGAAATGATAAATAACAGAACGCATTTTTTTCTCTTTACATTTTGTGAATTCATGATTACTCTGCGGGCCAGACTAAAAGCTTTGGCGGGCCGGACGTGGCCTGCGGGCCGCCAGTTGACGTTGGCTGCTGTACGTATTTAGGTCACACAATGACAACTGAACCGTTTCCATCACAACTGAGCAAACTCCATCCACTGATGAAGACTGTGAGGTGTGGTTGAAAGCCCCAGAAAAAGTAATGTTATGTTTTGTATTTGGCGTTGTCCTGCTAGTCTTTATAATTCATCTTCAGTGATGATTTCAGTTAAGTTGGGAAAACTCCACAACAAGTATTTGAAATAGTGATCTACATTAATCACTGGTATGTTTCTATTATAGGCTAGCATTGGGCTCTACTGACCTCCTGGATGTGGGAGACGATGGCAGCTTGGGTCTCAATGTCCAGCAGCTTGATCTTCTCGATCATCTCCTCCTTACGCTCACACTGAAAAACACACACAGTTCGGTTTAATCATTTAAAAAAAACAAATCCATCATGTTGTATAATCAGCCCACACCATGGTGGAACACACACAGAGCAGCAAATTATGATAGCGCAACCGATTTCAATACAATTATGGTTGTTCATGTTTTTCTATGTTGCCACTCCTGGGGTGGAATAGTGTTATTTTGTACAACATCAACACTTACTTTTAGCTTTATCCACCCCCATGATGAACAGCATTATTAACATTACGGTTATCATCACTATTTAGAATATTATTCACCTTATGGTGGCAATGTACTGTATATAAGTACTGACCCTTATGGGTATATGTAGACGTGTATGTATGTATGTATGTATGTATGTATGTATGTATGTATGTATGTATGTATGTATGTATGTATGTATGTATGTATGTATGTATGTCTGTATGTATGTATGTATATATTTAGGTAATTGTATGCATGCATATGTTAACACACTGTATGTATGCATGTATGTAGAAAGTTATCTGGGTAAGTGTATATGTTCTTTAGTTTTTTTTCTATAATTTATTTTATCTTTCTTGTCTTGTCAATTTTTCCTTGACAATTTGTTTGTTACTCTTAAAAATGTGAGAAGGGGGGGCCTGATATAAGCTGAAGCTTCTGACCCTACCCTTTGTTTACGACCAATAAATTCATTCATTCATTCATTCATCCTCCATCTGTATTTCCATTCATCACTCCCTCGCGGCCTCTTTCCTGTAACCAGTAGAACCAGTACAGGTAGGGTGGGAGACAAAAGGAGGGAAGGGAGGGAAAGTAGATAGGAGGGAGTAATAAAAGGAGAAACCGAACAGCCACATGCAGATGGAAAAATGAAGGAAATAAAAAACACTTTTGTGGGTCAGAGCCATGGGAGAGGTGAAAATGAGAGACAACAAAGAGCTGAACGCACTAACACACAGACAGAGAAACCACTGGTGCCCAACCTCCCACATGACTAGCCCCTCCTCTTTAATTACAAGGTAACCCAAATAGTAACTCTTCACTCGCCATATCTGGCTGATTCTTGAATGAAATGAATTTGAAAAGAATAGATTTCAAAATAAACGTGTTAACTTAATTAAAGTATACAAATATTTACTTACATTACATTACATTACATGTCATTTAGCTGACGCTTTTATCCAAAGCGACTTACAATTGCTATATATGCCAGAGGTCACACGCCTCTGGAGCAACTAGGGGTTAAGTGTCTTGCTCAGGGACACATTGGTTGATGTATCGCAGTGGGAATCGAACCCAGGTCTCCCACACCAAAGGTATGTGGCATACCCACTGTGCCATCACACTTACATGTACTTATACAATAACATTTGTTATAGTGCCCTCGAGCAAAGCTCTCAAACCTTCAAACTAATGGTTATTACTGTATATATAAACCATTGATGCAACTCCATGTGCATTGTAATCCTGCAGTCCCACCCTGCACCTTATCAGCAGGCACACCGTACGGCTGTGCTCAGACATGCAAAACTTAATAGACACAAATACATTTCCTGCTGTGAGACTGGGTGGTACAGTAAGCTGCTGTGTTCGGGCATGTGTATGTGTGTGAGATCTAGTGTGTGTGATCATGTGTGCGTTACCTGGACGGCACAGCCTAGTAGCAGCAACAAAAGTCTTTTCAGCTCCTCCATGCTCTTAGCTGGAGGAAACAAAACACAGAGACGTGCTGTATATCAGACACATGCTAACATGTAACACTTTTCGGAGAAGAGTAGAAAGCACAAAGCACTTCAAATCCAAGAAACCACGATACTGCCGAATAAAAGTGAAAATGAAAAGTCACTTCAAGAAAAAAGTTGAATAAAAGTCACACAGCAGGTCTTTGAATATAACATTTGAAGAAACAATCTATAGGTTGATGGTGATTGAGACTGTTCCATACATCAGGCAGTGTTACAGTATACTATGCTACAGCTAACTTTTCACTGCTGACTACTACAAACTCGCTATTGTTATTTAATTTAATCACAATTTAACAGCAACTGAACAGTTTCGAACTCTGCGAAGATGCAGCTAATATCAACACCTTTAATCTGTATACTACTACATCTGCCACAGTGACTATCTCAAAGTAGACTTTAGACATTTATACATTATTTATTGGTGCTCATTGCCTGCACGCACTGAATCATTTTTTAAGTGTTTTCCCCCTTAGGGTTGGTTTCTTGCAAAGGTAAAAAAGGATGCAATTTGAACTTGGGTTCAACAAATTACCACACCAAGACACCTGGTATTCCCTTCACTACATATTTAAGTTCAAAACTATTAAATAGTAAATTTACAAATCAGTTAATCACCTAATCATGTGCCTAATATGCATGCCTACTCAAGATGGATGCCTCGGGGTGTTTTGTTTTCATCTCCTAAAAATCAGGGAAACAACCCCAGCTGATTTATTTCCCACTTTTCTCTCATTATCCGTGGATTGATATATTCCTTGATCAATATTTTGCACATCCTGCACAAAAATGTACAGTTTTTGTTGTAATGTGTCTATTCTATATATATGCACTTGACTGTACTTTGCTGTAATTTGTATTTCTACTTAATATGTTTATTGTTTATTTTATGCACCAAACACCAAAGCAAATCCCTTGTAAAAATACTTTGCAACAGCCCTTATTTTTATTCTAAAAGAAGAAGAAGAAGAAATATGCATACATTTTTTTTAACTAACTCAGTACAGGCCTTGGAAACTGAGACCAGTATTAAGTCCTGGGATTAAAGGGAAGGAAATAACTACTCACAATTGTGGTGAATGTAAATATATAAATAAAAGGTTAATGAGGACCATCCTAACACACAGTACAGGCATAAGTGAGTGTTTTGTTCCATAAGAAGATATATTAAAGCACAGACAAGGAGGAAGTGGAAATATGTAGCACTTCATTTATGTTAGGGTTTATGATGCGTGGAAGTGTGTTACCTGATATTGGATCCTTGGCGATGCAGAGGATGTTAGGAAGGGGCATGACTATTAACTGCTGTAAGTTCTCCTGTAGCACAGACGATGAGGTTGGTGGGACATGGAAAAAAAAGAACAAACATTTTCAATGTTATGGTCATAATAATAACCTTACAAAAGGCGGTGATACTGGGCACCCAGATAGCTCAGTTGGTAGAGCAGGCGCCCATATATAGAGGTTCACTCCTTGATGCAGTGTGCTCGGGTTCAACTCCGACCTGTGGCCCTTTGCTGCATGTCGTTCCCCCCTCTCTCTCCCCTTTCATGTCTTCAGCTGTCCTGTCAAATAAAGGCCTAAAATGCCCCCCCAAAAAAATCGTTACTGACAACAAGCACTGCACAAGCACTAGAAACTGTTCATCAGAAGGCAACCGGCGGGCAACTAAAGCATTAAGTTGGGTCCTTGTCGCAAAAGCACAATGAAATATTATTAGACCTGAAAGCCACTGTTTTTTTTAGGCCGATTTTCATATTTGAGAATGAAAAAAAAAAAAATAAAAATGTATGGGCCAATATTCGTTTTATAACATAAACACATCAACATTTTCAAAGAATTGTGATCAAGATATGTAGTGATCGGGGACATTTTACAGTTGAAAAAATAAACTTTTTTTTTTTTTCAAACAGAACATTGATTGATGAGAACAATTTTCTCTGACATCAATAGTTTCTAAAAATTGTTTCAAGTAAGATTCTTACCACTAGTGGGGCAAAATCTAATGTGTTACATATTAAATATTGGTCTTTACCAGGGGAAACAAATCAAAGTCCAGCCACCAACTGACCCAGACTTGTGCACCTACGTGTCGTGTGTGTGTGTGTCTAGGCAAGCAGCCAACAGGAAACACCCTGCTGTCGATCTATGTGTGTGTGTGTGTGTGTGTGTGTGTGTGTGTGTGTGTGTGTGTGTGTGTGTGTGTGTGTGTGTGTGTGTGTGTGTGTGTGTGTGTGTCTGAGTCAGGAAAAAAACAGCCCACTAGGAGGGAATGCTTTCCATTCCAGAATATCCTCTCCTGTCTCCAGAAACACACCCAGTTGTCCAGAAGGGCAGAGAATAAATAAACTTTAAACAAATATCTTACCAACTCTAATAAATCAAATGCAATCACAGAAACTAGTGCATGTGGGGAGACAGAGGTGCAGTGTCTTTATCCGAACATTTAATTTGACTGCCAAAGCAAGTTGTTTTGAGATTAGGAAACATGACAGGGGAATAAGGTCACATAGAAAGACATTAGGTTTACAGAAAGGACACATGGGAGGAGACATGCGGATGACCCCTGGCAAAGGAAAAGGTGTGTTAGTGTAGCGGTTTTGGAATGAGGGAAGTGACTGTCAGCAGGGAAGGGCCGGCTGGAATAATACACTTAAAAACACACCTGCACACAGTCTCCCACGCACGCAGATATCAAAAGTGCGTTGCGAGTTCGAAAACCCCATTCCCATTTCATAGACTGCCACTGTACATTAGGTCACGGTCACAACTTTTTGAGATATCAAGCTCTGGTCTAGAGTGTCATCTGCCAACCAGGCAAATAAATGCTAAGATCGGCTTACACCACGGTTAGAACCGAGCTGCGAGGACAGCTTTCAGGTAGCGAGTGCAGAGGTAGTGCAATACCTGCAGATACTGTTACACTGGCCTATACACCATGGGGTAATGAGAGAACACACACACACACACACACACACACACACACACACACACACACACACACACACACACACACACACACACACACACACACACACACACACACACACACACACACACACACACACACACACACACACACACACACACACACACACACACACACTGAATAAAACATGTGGGCTGGCTACCAGATGTCTTTAAGGCACAGCGGGAGTTCGGCTGAAACCCACCGTCAGTCTGGAAGCTTTGTCACAAAGTTTGTTTCATAAAGACACACTGCAGATTAAGTCAACGATAGCCAATTACTAAACACCTAAAATATGATTTCAAGGAGACCACGAGATGCCATTTACATGAGATGTTCGTGGTTCTATAGTCCATTACTATGATTGACCGATACCGTTGGCTGCTGTAAAATTATATTTACTTTCTTCCGGTAATGGCTAGACAGTCGTGTTTCTCTCCTCCACTGAACTTCAGTTCCTGTTATATACATAATTTGTAAAAAGATGTCAGATGTCTTCTGCAACAGGAAAATCAAGCGAAGCTTGCAAAGAGGCTGAAATCTAAAATATTAGGCTTTGGATGGCTAAGGACAGTGGGGAAGCTGAAGCTAGGAGAGTGGAGAAGCTGAAGCTAACACGATGCCCGATGACGAGCCTGCTAAAAATGGCGAAGAAGGAATAAAGAGAATAGCAATTCTCGAAGCTATCAAAGATCTGAAGGCTGACTTTTCAAACAGATTTGACAGAATATTGGTCGCAGTTGAAAGAGTGAGGAAGGAGAGTGTACGGAGCCAGCGTATTTTACCAGTACTTCGAATACGGAAGATGATGTGGTAAGCTGCCAGGCTGAGGTCATTTTTAAGTTATTTTGATACCGGCACATCTTTAATGGGGAGGAAAGAGAGAGAAGTTCTGTTGAGTTAGATCTGTATGGTTTGTTTAGGTTGAGGTTTCTACTTGGAAAAAAAGATGGCTAAGGTCAGTGCTAACTAGCCCTTTGTTTATTGTAGATGAGCTAGACAGACATACACCACCTGGACCTGTGTTGCGTATAATTGTGGTGTATATGTTTTTTGTTGCTGTTGCAAGCATTATGTATGTCACAAATTAAATACTAACAGTGTGAATAAGGTAAATTTCAATCTCTGATCAAAATGCACTCCGTTTGACTTTAAGGGCCCTATTTTAACGATCTAAGCGCACGGCGTAACATGCAATAAACCAATCAGAGTGTCATCTCCCATTCTCTTTAAAAGCCAGGCGCGTTTGGACCTTGGCGCATTGCTATTATGATGGCAGATTTGCACCGTAATATTTGTATTTGTAATCTTTTGCGTGTTTGTGTGCTGCTGTGTGTGTGTGTAACAAGCATAGTGTGCACGCGCTGTGCATAAGCCTAGGCACATTTTACTAATTTGCTGTTAAAATAACAATAAAATGCTGCGTTATTGACTTAAGACCAGGTTTTTCTTGGTCAATGGCACAATCACTTCCCGCTGCCAAGAATGCACCTGAACACACCTCCCTGTAAGACCAGCACGCCCATGGGTGCAAAGATGGGGCACAGGTGCATTTGCTATTTAAACAACGTGGGCATTGGACGGGAAATTGACAACTGCGTCGCTCTTAAACTAGCAAAGACAGTTGCGTCGGGCTTTGCGCCGTGCTGCGCCGGGTGCAAGATAGGAGAGTGTGTGTGTGTGTGTGTGTGCACTAGTGATAGCTCAGATGATCTATAAATAATCTCCCGCAGCAACAACACCAGCAGGATCTAACACAGGATCTAACACTTAAAAGGGATCAATACAGCCTGCTACATGACCCATTTAGACACGCACACATACACACAAGGCCTAAATCCATGGCCCACAAACGCACTGGGCTCACATTTCTAATCCGAGATCAATAAAATGATGGCAGCTAACAGCAGATCTGACTTTAACTAAGCTGCTAAGTTCTGTGTTTCACAACTTTCTCCACTTTAAAAATCCAAATCAAAACCCATTCCTCTCCTCCTTAGAAGCTCTGATCCATAGTGAAGGCACAGTAATGACAAACCAGCTGATCTTTCTGGGACTATCATGGCTTTGGAGCTGGAGCTGGACCTCGCCCTGCGGCGCGGCCAAAAAGACAACTACAAAACAACTAAACAGGACGGAAAGGCTACTCAGATCACACCGTGAAGCAACCAAAAGCGCTATTCCAAGTGAATGCTCTTGGTCACTCCTTTTCTTTCCTTTCTTCTTTTCTACTGAATAAAGAGAACATTAGCACTGTGTCTCGGAGCCCCCAGTTCTTCCCCTCTGCCAAAAACCTGGGGATGGCCACATAAACACACACGGTACATTAACTTAGATCAAAAACAAAAGGGAACACTACTCTCTAATAACCTCACGGTGGAACCTCGTTCCCCCAGAACACAAAACAGCAATCGTTCCCGACAGTGGCTGGCAATAAAACCCTGTCGACGAGTTTGACCAGGGTCAACATCGTGTGGTGTGTGTGTGTGTGCGTGCGGATACACACACACACACACTCTGCGGGGCCAGAGGATATGGAGTTCAAAACATCTCATGTAGGCTCAAGGTTTTGTTCTGCAGTTCCCACGGTAACCAAGGAGGAGTAAAGCGAAAGGAAAGGGGCACAAGAAAGAGAGCAGGGGCGGGTCCTGCCTAAGTTAGCCTTCTACACAACAATGAAATCTCTTTCACATGAGCCAGAGAGCTGTCCCACCCAGACGTTGTGGAAGTATTACAGAGACTCTCGGTCGGATTGAATGAGTACAAAAAAAGTTCTAAAAACCAATACTGTCCTTCCTGGTTTTTGGTCTATAAAATGTCAGAAAATGTATAAAAAATAAAATAAAATAAAAAGTCAGTGTTTCCCAAAGTCCAAGATGACGTCCTCAAATGTCTCGTTCTGTCCACAACTTAAAGATATTCAGTTTAGTGTCACAGAGGAGAGAAGAAATTAGGAAATATTTACATTTAAGAAGATAATTCTTACTTTATTTCATAAAAAATTACTCAAATTGAATAATGTTTTATCAAAATTTCATTTTGAGGAGACAAAAGAGGTTGCTTGTATTGCTTGCCATTGACAGCCTGCAAATAAGTGTAATCTGACCAACCTACAGATAAGGCATCCCTTTTTTCCAACAATTAATTTCTTTGTCATTTGGTCCTGTCACTGTAGCACTGTCTGTGTCAATTTTTATTATTTATTACCGCCTATCCCTAGCACGGAAATCTGTAGCTTATTTTCAATGGTTAACATCTTGTGACATGAGGATGTATCTTTTATGTATATTTTAAGGAGTATTATATAAAGTGATAACTGAAGAAGTAGGTATACTATGAACTGGAGCTGAAACAAATATTCAATCAACCAATTAGTTAATTGACAGAAATAATCAGTTAATCGATTGTCAAAATTGTTGAAGTCATTTATCAAGATAAAAGATGCCAGACATTCCCCAATGACTTCTCCAGTCCATAAGGATTTGGTAAGGTTTGTGAGGTTTCCCGTTTACGATTATATTAAACAATGTAAATAGTAACCCTCACATTTTAGAAGCTGTAACGACCAAATGTTTTTTTTAATTCTGTCTCACATTTCTGATTAATTTTCTGTTGATCAATGAATCAGTTACTTATTCCAGCATTTGGGTAAAACAGTCAGACGGAAAACCCAGCAAGAGTGTGAAAAGAGTAAATAGCTTAGTATTCAGAGCTAGTGATATCAGGTTACTGTGCTCTGTACAACAGAGAGGGAACAGAAGGGAGGTAAGAGACACCCCCTCCACACACACACACACACACACACACACACACACACACACACACACACACACACACACACACACACACACACACACACACACACACACACACACACACACACACACACACACACACACACACACACACACACACACACACACACACACACAGTCTCTGGGGAGACTAGGAGAAGTCACTGGACCCGCTTGTATGTCTGCTGAGACATCATCTAATTAGGAGAAAGCCAACGCCTAGCCCCTTATGAACCGTTGTATATGTGTGTGTGTGTGTTTTCCGTTCTTGCAGCTGATCCTAAATTAAACTAAGTGGCATTCTGAGGCTCATAACTGAATGATTTAAGGTGTGTGTCCATGTGAATGTGTGTGGTTCAGTGTATGTTAAAACCAGCGTATTTGACTGTGGTTGGAGCTTAATCATCATGGACAGATTAACCCCATACAGCCCAAAATGACCCACTTGTGTACACACACAACAGTCGACAGCAGAGGTGACAGCAGACGTGGTCTTTATTGTGTCTGATCTGCATCAGCTACACATGATCAATTCTTTACTGAAGTATTCTGTATTATCTTTCCCTTTTGGTAGCTAAATGAACCAGATTACAGGCCTCTTCCATAAATCGAGCGTACACACAATTTGATCTTTAAGAGGTGTACTGTACTGTCATACACTTTAGGTGGGTAAGGATTAGATTTCTGAGCAGCCGTATGTAAAACCACAATTGTTAGAAAAATGATGATAACATTCCACTTTTCTGTTAATATTAAACTGTTTGCATAGTAGAAAACCAAAATACTGCTTGCACTCTCACGAGATAACATGGGAGCCACTGACTGACCTTGTGGGAAGCACCAGAGCACCAAGAGATAAAGACGTACTCAACTCTGTATTATGACTCCATTTTACTCATAAAAAAGCTGTTGTTGAAGGCTTTAGTCAGTCATTTTCTGTACTTATGCAGTGATTGCTGTAAAACTGACTCTACTCTCAAGTAAACGAACTTTGAGAAAATGTAAGCGATTCTGTCCAGTCCTTGATAAATAATCATCTTAAAGGTCCCATGACATGGTGCTCTTTGGATGCTTTTATATAGACCTTAGTGGTCCCCTAATACTGTATCTGAAGTCTCTTTTATATAGACCTTAGTGGTCCCCTAATACTGTATCTGAAGTCTCTTTTATATAGGCCTTAGTGGTCCCCTAATACTGTATCTGAAGTCTCTTTTATATAGACCTTAGTGGTCCCCTAATACTGTATGTGAAGTCTCTTTTATATAGACCTTAGTGGTCCCCTAATACTGTATCTGAAGTCTCTTTTATATAGACCTTAGTGGTCCCCTAATACTGTATCTGAAGTCTCTTTTATATAGACCTTAGTGGTCCCCTAATACTGTATCTGAAGTCTCTTTTATATAGGCCTTAGTGGTCCTCTAATACTGTATCTGAAGTCTCTTTTATATAGACCTTAGTGGTCCCCCTAATACTGTATCTGAAGTCTCTTTTATATAGACCTTAGTGGTCCCCCTAATACTGTATCTGAAGTCTCTTTTATATAGGCCTTAGTGGTCCCCTAATACTGTATCTGAAGTCTCTTTTATATAGGCCTTAGTGGTCCCCTAATACTGTATCTGAAATCTCTTTTATATACGCCTTAGTGGTCCCCTAATACTGTATCTGAAGTCTCTTTTATATAGACCTCAGTGATCCCCTAATACTGTATCTGAAGTCTCTTTCCCGAAATTCAGCCTTGGTGCAGAATTACAGCCAACTAGAGTCAGTCCCACAATGATCTTTCCTTAGGATGTGCCATTTCTGTGTCTGTAGCTATTAAGGGGGAGAGAGAGAGAGGGGGGGGCAAGGTGGAGGGTGGGGGGTGTGGCCTTGACCAACTGCCACTTTGCTCGTTTGAAAGCCATGATGTCTCTCTCTCTCATGGGTGGGCCAAATTCTCTGGGCGGGCAAAGCAGAGAAAGGGGAGCTAACCTTGCTCCTTATGACCTCATAAGGAGAAGATCGGCCCATCTGAACTTTCATTTTCTCAAAAGGCAGAGCAGGATACCCAGGGCTCGGTTTACACCTATCACCATTTCTAGCCACTGGGGACCACAGGCAGGCTGGGGGAACTCATATTAATGTTAAAAAACCTCATAAAGTGAAATTTTCATGCCAATGGGACCTTTAACAACAACAGTGATCACAGACAACAATGAACAGGTCTACCTGAAGGAAGTAGAGGTCAGGATAGCAACCTACTCGTGAATGTCAGCAAGACTAAAGAGATGAATGTGGACTTTTGGAAGAAGCAGGGAAGGAACTACGCCCCAGTTAATATCAATGGGTACTCGGCGGAAAGGTTGGACAATTTCAAAGACATTGGTGTCCACATCACCAAGGGTCTGACCTAGGCACTGCATACCGACTCAGTGGTGAGAAAGGCAAGGCGGAGACTGTTTCACCTCAGACGCCTGAGAAAATTCCAGGTATCCCCTCAAATACTGAGCAATCACTACTCCTGCATCATTGAAAGCGCCATGGCGGGGAACATCGCTGCCTCGTACGAAAACAGCACCGAACAGGACCGCAAGGCCCTGCAGAGAGTGGCAATAGGTGGTGCTCTACCCTGCCTAAAAGATTTTTTTTACACCAGGCGCCGCAAGAAAAAAGGCTGAGAGAATCATTAAAGATCCAAACCACCCGGGGAATAGCCTATTCTCCCTGTTGAGGTCAGATGAAAGGTACCGATTACACCAGGCCAGCACTGAGAGGCTTAGGAGGAGCTTCTACCCTCGGGCCACTAGGATCTATCAAATGCATATGTTTATTGAAATTGTATTGTAACTGAAATTGTATTTTTAATGACTTCACATGACAAAATAAATGGACTGATTGATTGACATGACCACATGGTGTAGTATTACAGAGACACAACTAAATAAATAATGTCCCTGAGGGGATCAATAAAGTATTCTGATTCTGAGAGAGGAGTGACATATTCACAAATGCCTCATAAGAGGAGTGTTGGCCATGACAAATGTATGTTTTGAACTGTCCTTAATTCGAGCATTTTGAGTATTGATGCCAGCCCCATGATGTAATGTGACCATTCCCTCAAAGCTAATCTGAGCTCCTTGGTTGGATACATAAATCCTTTGTGCATGTGTGTGTCTGCACACAGTGTGTCCTTTGTATAAATCAGTGATAAGGTGCTCAGATACAGTTGATTTGGCTGAGCTGCAGTCATGTCCTGTTGACACACACACACACACTTCCACTGAGTTCTAACCCCACACAGTGGTGGGAGTGTATTGCTTGCATGTAGTAAGCTACTTTGATACAATATGGAAACAATATATATTCACTTTAGCCTGCATTCTAGGACAAGAAGGTTAGAAGCGAGGTAAGAAGCATGAAACACAATAAGTGGTCTGAAAGAATCTCAGCCAGCCAGAGTGCAGTGTCGCTACGTGCGGCCGTTGACTGTGTTTACGCGATGGTAGTTAACATTTAATTCATTGAATAATCTGAAAACGACACCAGGCTGCAACAGTATAACCAGATCTCTATAAACATCAGACTGCTCGGTTATAACTCGGCTCAGCCAGACTGGGAAGCCCTACGAGTCCTCTGGCTCATTTGAATGCATGTAGAGCGTGTTCTGGGACCACAGGGGACGCCGGAAAATATGCAGAGGCTATGCGGCAAAAAGTTGAAACCAAAACTTTTGGATATATGCAACCCGACGTCACGCTGCAGGGGCCAATCACATTGCCTTTGATAAGATAAAACACAATGCAGTGTGTAAAAGGTGCAGCAAAATGCTAGCACCATGGGGAACACAATAGAAAATGGGCCATTTGACACTCACACACACAACCGTGCATTAATCGCCTCAATCTCAGACAGAGACTCAAACCAAGGAATGATTCAGTAATATTGGTAAGAATTCTACATGATACTAGAAAAAAAAATGCAGCAATTGATTAGCAGATGATATACCAATTCTACTTGGTTAAGATTTTTTTTTTGCATGGGTGAAAAATAAATGATAATCTGGAATCCTGCTTGTCGACTGTGGTGCAGTTAGACCCATGAACGTTTCCCATTGTGTGTGTGCATACCTGGTAGTACGTCCTGATGTGTCTGGTGAGAACAGTCAGGTTGTGAAGGCGAAGCGACACATCATTGTTCACATTCTTGTTCAGCCTCTGATGGGTTGGGCTGGGGTCACTATGGAGACACACACAAACCACAGGAGCACTTAGATAGACGTTACTTATTTCCCCTTAAGACAAAGATCATATTACACACTCACACCGACACACACATCCCAAGTGCAGGGCAACTTTTGTGTTGGGGAAAGATTTACGCTCACATCGATACACATCACAGCCTGTGCCAGGCTGATTTGCATGTGAACAGGGGGTGTAACGCTGTCTGGCTGACCTACTATGACTGGCATGACGTCCGTCCATTTGATGGTGAAACTATTCTAAATATAGACGCAAGCAGCAATGATCGGGGTCCATGCAGATTGCGAGCATTTGGATGGGCTGGATTCTTTTTTTGTTTATAATTCATCGTTGTGGCCGGGTTGGATCAGTGGTAAAGCAGAAGCACATGTACTGAGAGGTTTATGCCTCGACGCAGAGGTCCTGGGTTCGAATCCGAAATTAAAGGCAGAAAAGCCCCCAAAAAAACAATGATAATTAATCGTTGTCATGATGTGTTTCACATGATTACATTTGTAGCCATTTTGATAAAAATTGATTGGCTTGTATAATTTAAACAGATTAATGTATCAAAATATCTTGAATAACTTAAGATCAGTTAAAAAAAATCATACAAAATGTTCACAGGTTACAATAGGCAATCTTCAACTTAATATGACCTCACTGACCACTTGATAATACACCACATGCACGAATTGCCAAATTGTTGGCAAGTCGGCTCCCTGGGGATTCCAAACCTTGAGCTTTGTATCCTCCGCTTTTTTAACAATTTTATTTATTTCCTACATTATCATTCACAATGTACTCCAATTGCTTTTGGTGCTTCCACTTCAGCCGAAACTTTAACCAACATATTTTTTCCCTGGTATATATACTTCAAGTTGCACCAATTTCTTTGAGGAATTCCACTTCCATTGACACTTCTAACTCAATTCATCACTTAACACCATTTTAACTCCTAACCTTTTCTAATGTTTCAACAACAGCTCATTATCAGCAACAAGCATGCTAAATTTACTTCAGGAAATATATCCTTTCCTAGTTTTATTCCTGGTCAACAAGTCAGTCAAACCAACAGTCAATTAAAGATTGCCGCATTAAATTACCATATAATTGCAAATTTCTGCCCCAGCTCAGTTAAAAGGTTAGAGAGAATAATAGGCTTACAGACCGACCGATGGAACAGATGACTGGTTCTCTGACTGACTGATCTCGGAGTGGCTTTCCTGTAATATTCCTCATGCCTCCTCCTCTGTAACCCACTTTCCCATAACCCCCTGCACCCCCCCAGCCCCCCACCCTTGTTAGCCTAGCCTACATTCAGAGTATGAAGAACAATAGCGTGATTATCATTGTTTCTGAAGACAATAACATATGACATGTGGTCTGATTGGGGCCAGAGTGCCGTCTGGATGGGAGGAGATTTAGATTCCACACAAGTAGGTATGTTTCAGTTTTATTGTTGTGGACAGTATTAGCGCTGTCTGCCCAAACCAGAAAGAATTAAAAGGATAAGCCGGACAATATTCTATATCTTTGATTGTCAACAAATCCTATGAAAAGACCAAAACCAGCAATGAATGGATGCATCCTACTAACAAGCATTGTGTGTGTGTTTTTGTGTGTATTCAAAGCCTGACATATTGTATTCCTCAGTTCACACTGGTTAACATGCTCCTTAATTACCATGAATTCTGCATGTTTTTTTTGCATAAAAACGGTCATACTTACAAAACCTGGATATTGTCACAGCATGCTCATAGTATGCAAGTAACGTAATTTAAGTCAAACCATAGTCTGCTGTCTGAAATGTACATCCTGCACTCACGTTACATCACCTTCTTACCAGAGGTAAGAGTAATTGAGTAACTCTTACAGTAAGAATTATGGCCAATGAGGTCTTAAAATAAATAAAATGTTTATACATTTTCTTTTACATCCATAATGTAAGCTGTGTAAAGATAATGGAAGTAAATTAATTTAATTATAGATATTACAAATAAGCTGTTTTAAAAAAGGAGCAAGAAGTCACACAGTGAGAAGAAATAAAACATTTTGATGAATCGATTGTGTATCGATGATCGTTTTAAATAATCGCATTGTAGCCCTCCGAATCGGATTGTGAGGTGCCTTGAGATTCACACCCCTGACTTTTGTGTGTCTGCAGCTGTGTAACTCAGCTCAGTTCTAAAGGGACTGTTAATGATCTAACGTTTGCTCTCTACTGGATCTCTTGATGCAGATTTCAGCACATCTGGCGGTGACGCTTGCACCCTGAAACCAGCGAGTCAGGATGTGGTCGCGCAAACACACTTACACAGACACACACAGGAAACGCTGGATTAACTCACTTACCGTTCATATAACCCGGTCCAGAGACACAATAACACACACCAAAGGTTTTTCACTGACTCATGCAATAGAACATTAAACTCTCACTCTGTGAGGCGTCACCTACATGTGTGTCATGATCTTGTGCAGAAAGACGCCATTCACCAGCTCCATGAACATGTTGACCCGCTCCTCTGAGCCGGCTTCGTCACACGAACCCAAAGGACCCAGCGTCCGCACCTAGAGGCAGAAAGAGACGTCAAGAACATCGCACCAACAAGTATAAAGTGAGCACTCGATAAACACTTGTTTTTTACTTCCAACTCAATATGCTGGTTGACGTCCTGTTGAATTCTCAATCAAGATTTCTAAATCATGTTAAATCAACTGGGTATCTTTCAAAATGGACAGTCCTTTCATGGACAGTGTTTTAGGGCTGCCCCTTCTAAGACGATTAGTCGACTAATCGGTCGTTTTGGTCTTAGTCGACTAAGATTATTATGAGCAAATCTCTGGTTAACAAAAGATATAAAGTGGTGCTTTTGCATGATTTTTTGTGGAGAATCTCAGTTTTACAGATCTGATGATAAAATCAACTAAATTAGATTAGATTCAACTTTATGCAGTTTACATCCAACCAGAAGTGCAAAAAAAGCAGAAAAGTGCAATGTGATATACAAAGTATAGACAGGTGGTGCATAGACAGGACAAGAAATATAGTGCAGTGTAGACAGTAGTGTACAGTTGGTTTACAGAAGGTGGTTTCGAGTAATATCAATTAAATATAAATATAAATGTGTGCAGTGTATTAGCAGTTACCTTCTAAGAGCAGAATAAGTATGGCTATGTAATGTGAACAATGTTCAACATGTACAGATATGTGCAATGTGTTAGCAGTAACATTATAATAGTAGTAAGAATAATATAGATAGATGCAGTGTATTAGCAGAATATATTATGACTGCAGCTGAACATGCATCTTTGCACAAAACGAGGCCTGTGGATTTTGTCCCTCCCATCAATTACATTGATATTATGTTTGGAGGGCATCTCTACGTGGCCAGTATCGACAGCAGGAACAGAATAACCCTCACAATGTGCACATGGGCATGTCAGCAATGTTTTAAGATAGACTTTACGGCTGTATTGGAATTAAAATGCCACAGACAGCACATTTTTATATTTATTCGGGGGTGGTGGGGGAGTGTTTGTTGAGAGTAATACCCTCTCTCTTTTTGAGCAACGCCCTGCTCATGCTCACACAGTGACACAGCTGGAAGGTGTCCAGTACAACCACAGTCTGATCTGCTGCTGGCCACAGGAGAAAGCACTACTCTTTCAGTTTTCTCCCTCACCCATACATGCCCTAAAACCATAGAGATTATATCGGCAACCTCCTGGTCACAAAAACCATTTCTTTAACGTTGGGAGGTGGAAATAAAAGAAGAAAAAAAACAGAATGAGAATCGGGTAGCAGCTAGTTACTTTCCATGTGTCAGTTTTCTACGGCGTGGCTGTGTTAATTGTGTTGTGTTTGTCTGAGTCCAACAAAGATGGGGGGAAAAAACAATAGTTGGCCAACCGGTCAGGTCAACATGATGGGGTTACAGAGAAACAGGAAGTACCAATAAGTTAGATAACCTGTTGACTGCTCTGTGGGTTGTCATACTCTGGGATGGCCAGCTGGGAGATTAAACTGGGTCCCAAGTAAACTCTGAAGACACTGACATATATAGCACTAGGGAATTAATATGTTTAATGGTACATTTTTGCTGCTTTCTTTTAATGTTATGTTTTTAACACATTGGCCCCTTGGACATGCAAGACAGCTAAAATTATTCAGAAAGTGAGAATATGTGGGTCGAATGGGGAATATTATTGTGAACATCAGCATTTTAATATAATGGCAAAAGATGATGAAGAGGTAAAAAAAAAAACACAGCAGTAACTCAAGAAGTGCAGTGAAGCAGAAGAAACAGAATTCAAGTTTTTTCATTTTGACAGTTAGCATAAGATCTTCACTTGGGAAAGTCCCAGAGGCACTAACCGATATCTCTCAATGGGTCACTGAATCTGAGGTGTATACACTGGAAATGTCAACATTGCCAATCAGTGGGGTCGCCAGTAAAAGAGAGCAAACTACTGCAGAGTGGTAACGTTATATTAGCTTGAGGTTAAAGCTGCTTGTTTTTTTTACTGGTTAGTCAGGTATTTAGTGTAAACAAATGCACCGAACTGAGAGAGAACCAAACAGAAAAGAGAAAGTTAAAACAGAGGCAGAGGTCTGCAACTCGTGTGCGCGTGCTGTTCCCACTCACCCACACCACCAGCGGCGACTCCATGAACGTGGCCAGTAACTCGGACAGAGTCACGTCCATGGTTGTTCCAGCGGCTTCCAAAATCCGTTTATTAATCACCAACGGCTGCTAAAATCCACGGCCAACCAGTCGATATCAGCAGCAGGCTCGCGGTGGGGTCACCACACAGGACAGAACAAAGCCCCCGCGAGGCATCGACCCCCTCCCGCGCGCCTTCGCGAGCTCACACCACTATTGTCTCGCGCTGTCCCGTTTCGCTATACACTGGGTTTACAACGGAAAGCATTGAATATAAATACAAACTGTTGGAAATACTTCCACAATCGCTCATATGCATCCCAGAGTCGGTTCCGTTAGTTGAGCGGGTAAATATCCAGTTTACTTTCCGGCCGAAGGTGTAACACTTGATCCAAACTTCGCAGGGCAGTTGTCCGCGTTGCCAGGATACACGACTCTGACCGTAAAGCAGCGAAACGGCCGTGAAATGAGAAAAAAAAAAGTAAGCAAAGTAGAGAAAAGTCAAATGCACGACAGAGGAAAACAGTGAACGTTTTAAAAAAAAGTTGTTTCCGTTGTTTGTCACATCTCTCTACCTCTCTCCTCTCCTTCTCTCCATCAACCTGACTGTGTGTGTGTGCGCGAGCAGAGGCAGGGGAGGATTGAGTGACAGGAGTACCGACCAATCCGCTACTGCAAGAAGCGCGGGGCCCGCCCTTTAAGGTGAATCGGCCAATTACAGTGCAGTTATTTGGCAGCGTTTTCTTTCAGTCTGACGTCATCGCCGTCTGCCACCAGCCAAAGACTTTAAATACGGAACAAGATGGTGAGCGTCAAGGAAGAGTCTCACTTGGTACTTTTAAATTAGTGGATTTTTAGCAGTGAGGTAATGTAGTGAGTGAATGTAATTAAGTGATGTTATCATGAATGGGTTTACTTTTTCATTTGTTTTTAATAGTCTTCGTAGAACAAGTTTCTTAAAGCAGAAAGCAGAAGAACTTAAGGCTCCCAGATTTACTTTATTTGAATACACAAAAAACGAGAGAGAAAAAAGAGAAATATTAAATGAAAAACAATATATATATATATATATATATATATATATATATATATATATATATATATATATATATATATATATATATATATATATACAAACATATTAAACCAACTCACCTGTCCCACATAGGCATAGGTATTTTCCCTTAAAGCTAACAGAGACAAAGATTGAGAGTAAACCTCTTGCTCTGCCTCGATAATCTCTGACTGCGCCCATGACTGCGCCTCAAACAGGTTGAAAAGGAAGCCAAAGATCAGATCAAAAGGACACAAAGACCAAATAAAAAGCAGCAGTAACTGATAACAACTGATTTATGTACGACAATTGTACTTTTTATAAACTCTTGAACTTTTTATGAAGGCTACTGATTACATTGTAAAGTAAAACATTTAGTAAACATGATCCTCAATTTTCTGATGCTGACAGCTGTAGTCTACATGTGGAGGAGTAAGGGGGGATCAGACCTGTAGAAATCGGTCCTAGTCATATTTTTTGGAAGACTGCTTAAATTCAGAGTGTGCTTTGATTTGGCATGACCAGACAGGAAAGAAGCAAGTGTACCAGCTTCATGTTTAGAACCAGACCAAACACGTAGCCGACGCAAACGTTGCAAAATAAATGCATCAGGCGTGTTTTTTTCTTTGAGTAAAGCAAAGTATTTCGGGAAAGCTTTTTAGCAGAAGTGGTGGATCTGGGAAAGCATAGCCTACTGTAGCACGGCAGTGGACATTTTCCACTTCGAAAGGTAACACCGGGTAACACATGGCAACGATAATATGTGAAGCAGCGCCCCCTTGTGGCTCATTTTATGTTACTACACCCCCTACCAGAAAGCCAGTATATAGCATAGACAGTATGGTATATAGGCTACTGCTGGGCGATATGGAGTAAATCAGATATCACAATATTCTTGACCAAATACCTCGATATCGATATTGCGGCGATATTCTAGGGTTTAAAAAATTGGTGCTTTAACAAAATATCTTCACACTTCGATTTTAGATAAATAATCATCAGTAATGTGGACATAATGTCTAAGTGGGGAAAAGGCAAATAATAGAACAGCTAGAACAGGGTGGTAAGTTCAGAAAAGTACATCACTTTACTGTAATGCAGCTTTTAAAACCAGTAAAAGGCAACACTTATGTCCTATCACGATATTACGATATCCAAAATCTAAGACGATATCTAGCCTCATATCACGATATCGATATGATATTGATATATTGCCCAGCAATACTGTGAAATGTAATTTTTTCACAATTTCACACTGGGGAAGGGGGATGAAACCTATAACTATAATGTAATAAAACAGATAGGAGTGATAGTTTTTATGTATCCTTCAACTGTTTAAATAATTATTTCTGACGTTACATTGACTTAAAGAAGAATAATACAATTGTATCTGTGGTAGTAGGCTACTTTCTAATATTTAACCTATACCATATATTTCTGACTGTAATGTTTAAAGGTCCCATGGAATGAAAATGTCACTTTATGAGTTTTTTTTTAACATTAATATGCGTTCCCCCAGCCTGCCTATGGTCCCCCAGTGGCTAGAAATGGTGATAGGTGTAAACCGAGCCCTGGGTATCCTGCTCTGCCTTTGAGAAAATGAAAGCTCAGATGGGCCAATCTGGAATCTTCTCCTTATGAGGTCATAAGGAGCAAGGTTACCTCCCCTTTCTCTGCTTTGCCCGCCCAGAGAATTTGGCCCACCCATGAGAGAGAGAGACATCATGGCTTTCAAACGAGTAAAGTGGCAGTTGGTCAAGGCCAAACATGTTATGTCTGTGTATGTTTCTTGGCAGAGGAGTTTGTCTACAATAAATAGTTTATTGTCATTGAAATATTTTCAGTGAACCAAAGTCGCCTCCATCAAACGTCAGCTGTCAACAACGCGTCACCAACTGGGAAACTCGGTTAGCAAAATCTAGCCCCAGTTTCCCACCTCTGATTCCCACAGGAAGAGACGTGAATGATGACATTTTCACTCGGAAAAATGTTTTTTTCGATGTCTGTGAATGCAGCATGAACGTGGCCCTGGGTTTACGGACACGTCTCTGCTGATTGGGTATCACCTGTGACGCAGCCAATAAACGAGAGACCCACCCACCAAACGAGAGAAAGCATATGTTAGAGCCGCTGCACACCGTTCAGAGGAAACTAGTCGTTCAACCAGGAACTTTAAGATGTTGGTCACGGTCTTGAGGCCATTTTCTTGGCCAGGTCTGCTTTGGAAAACACTGTACTTAAAGAAACCTTAAACCAAAAAAAACACAGAGTCAGTAATTTTCTATCAATCATCTATTTATTTATTTATTCATTGTGAATAGTCATACAAAAAGCAGATTTACTCAGGAAGAAGTGATATCTGATAAACAAGTGGTATCAATTAACTTTACATTCAATAGTTAATTCCACTTAGCCCCACCCCCACTCCCTCCTGGACCAATGGCAGCTGAGGCAAACGGTGAAACCTGCAATCCTATTGGTGCATTCTGGACTTCATAAATCTATTTTCAATATTACAAATATATAAAGGCTCTACCCAGTGATAACAGTGACATGTTGTCAGGTCTACTTCAGGTCATAATAATACTTGACTGTCTTTACAGACAGACAGACACACAGACAGACAGAGACACACACACACACACACACACACACACACACACAAAATATAGAATAAATTCAGCATCATGTGCCGATCAGGAACACGACTAAAAACTACAACTTTCACGTTTTCTTTACTTGCTCCCCCCCTCAGGGCTCAGAGGTCATTTCTACTCAAATGGGCTCAGACAGGACAGAAAGAGTCATCTGACAAGATAGTCTGTCATAGGTCAGTCATTTCTACACATTTGTGATCAGGACCAACACCAAGGCTGAGTGATTTAATACATAACTAACAAGCTTGAATAGAAAATCTATTTTTTTAAACCAATTCCCCAGCGCAGCAAAAAGTTAAAAATAATTTGACTGTCATAATTTAAATACTGTTAATCATAATGGTTGAAATGATCACAGGATAAAAGGCAAAGGATGCATCATGAATGAGGCCCCACATGTCCGAGAAAGAACAAATAAAAGAGAAAAAATATATATATTTTCCAGGTCCATATTTTGGTCTCACTAAGAATTGACGATAGGAAAAAGAGATTAGTGTTGTATAAATGTCACTGTTGAATACAAAAACATTATGAAGCGGTCAGGCACCAACCAAGATCACTTTGTTGAGGGGTTTTCTCCCTTTAAGGACAGTCAAGACACAAAAAGTTGAAATTGCATGTATTTTACCATTAACAGGTCAACACATTGTAGAAAATGCTGATTATGTGCTGAGTATCTACTCTCTGCAGCACAACCAAGTATTAGGGTCAATGTTAAGATAAATTCATTCTGAGATTCCAGAAAAAAAAGTCAATGTTATGAGAATAAAGCTGGAATTGCAAGAAATAGTAAGAAAAGTAAAATATAACCGCCTTTTCCCTGAAATATTACGACTTTTTTCTTTAAATAAGGCTTTTTTTTTCTAGTGAAATCCCAACCTTATTCCCAAATTTGTAGGAATGTTTATTGTAAAATTCCACCGTTAGTTGGTAATATTATGACTCGTCTGTCATTTCCTTGTCAGACTTTTCCTCATAAAATTACACCATCTTGTAATATTATGGTTTTGTTTTCATAGAATTATGAATTCATATGAAAATATTAGGACTTTTTATTGTAAAATGACAACTTTATGTTGTAATATTGTCTCATAAAATTACAACTTTACCTCATAACATTTCAACTGTCAAAATCTCAGATGAGTTTTCTCCTAACAGAGGCCCGACTACTCGATCGCAACTCTCACGCAGCAGTTCAGCTTCCAGTTTGTTGAATCTCTATAAATGTGTACGCCATTGTCACTCTATGACTGGTGTGTAAGTGTGTGTGTGTTTTCAGCGCAGCCAGGAGCAGGGCACCCACTGGGGTTCAGTGTCCAGTTTGTTGATGAGTCGTAGCAGCTCGTTGTAGGCTTTGTCCTGGTCCAGGTTGACGATGACGGCGTCAAACAGGTGACCGCAGCTCTGCTCCATCTCCCGGGCTTTCTCAATGATGTCCCGCAGCTCCTCGGGCTGTGTACACACACACACACTTGAGACAAACTAGAGATGTAAACACCAGTGATATTAATCTTTGAGCGAGTGTAAACAGGCGGTGAAGAAAATGAGACAGGAACCTTGGGGTTTTTGTTGTCTTTAGTCAACAGGGCTCGGAGTCTTTCCTGGGAGGGCGGAGCTATGAAGATGATGTAAGGCTTTAAGTCCGAACTCCTCAGCAACTTTAAAGCCTGTACACACACACACACACACACACACACACACACACACACACACACACACACACACACACACACACACACACACACACACACACACACACACACACACACACACACACACACACACACACACACACACACACACACACACACACACACACACACACACACACACACACACACACACACACACACACACACACACACACACACACACACACACACACACACACACACACACACACGGATTCAACCACAAACCTTTTAAAAGTTTTTTTTTTATTTATCTGGACCCTATTTTCCCATGCATTGGTGTCCAATTGACTTATGTGAACAATAATCTTTGAAATAATTTCTGTATAGAGCGAGAACGGCAGCTGCGAACCAGGCTGCAATGTAATCACTGAAAGTGTGTTTTTTGCCACTGACGGGTATTATAATTTGAAGGGTCTGACACCAATATGGAAAGGATCCCTACAGAAATAGACCTTTAAAAAGTAAGACCCTTTTTGCATAACCAGAAACAGCCCGAAATCACCATCGCCAAACTTACCAGACTCCATTTAAATAAACAACACTTATAGCATGTACAGAGCAAACATATTTTCACAAATAAATGGGTGTGAATTAAGGGTGTATTTCAACCAAATCAGAGAAGAAGAAGAATCAAAACGGGTTGTGATTAGTCTGGTTTCTGTCCATTTGAATAATGTGTATTTTAAAATGATAAAATTACTATTTTTTTAAATGGAGTCTGGTGGGTTTGGGGATAGCAATTTTGGGGCCGTTTCATGGTAAACAAAAAGGATATTACTTTGAAAACAAAAAGGTCTACCTCTGTAGGGATCCTTCCAATAATGTTGTCAGACACGTGAGCTCTCTGAGCATGTCAGTGGAAAAACAAGCACTCTCAGTGGATGTAAATTGAAGGTTTATTAACATGACATTGTAGCTTGTTTCACGCTGCCAACCCAGTCTTGCTTAATACTGGACCAATTTCAAAAAATTGTTGTTCCCATCGGTCAATTGGACACAACCAACTTGGGAAAATAGGGTCTATGTTAATAAAACAAAGTTACCCTTTAACCTGTTAAAGTTACCCTTTAACCGGTTATCTGTAGTGGAAAGATACTCTCTCCACTCACTGGACCACCCCGCTCAGTCAATGTGTGTGTACATACCTGTGTGTGCAGACAGAGCACACAGATTTTTCCAGTGTTGATGACCTGTCTCACTGAGTCTGTACTTGTCCCGTAGAGGTTCTTCTCAAAATCACCAGACTCGATCAGCTTTCCTGGGAAAAACACAGTGGGGGGGAAAATTGCATTTGCCACATTTGGGCCAAGTGTAGTAATGGTATCATTTCATCACACTAGGACAAGTGCCAGATCCAAGACATCCAAGATGGATTATTTTGAAAAAGGTTATGTCACTGACAAGTGGTGTGATGGACTAGGTTGGCTACAGTTCCATGGACATTAAACTCTTAATAATATTTGCAACTGTTGTCACAGGAACATCAAGCTGTTTGGAGATGCTCATCTAGCCTTTACCATGCTTGTATATTATTTTCTTTCCCATCTCTTCAGACGCCTCTCTCCTTTGCTTTAAAAAGTAGTGTAGACTACTCTTCTGAATTTAAATAGGCTGAATTACTGATTACAATATTAGAGTAAGAATAAGCAATAATTCATCTCTTTTAGTAGTTTCTTTGCGTCTCTGCTATATTCTATGACATAAAAAAGGCCAGGAGGTATACATGACAAAATAGCTTTTAATGTCACCTTTCAGGAGGAATGAAGCATTATTTCAACGAGCTGTTCACGAACATAAAACCTTACCTGCTGCCAGTTCTGCCTCAAAGGTCTGACGAGACACAAAGTGGTAATCTCGACCACTCAGCTCGCCATCTCGACGGCTCCGTGTGGTGTCTATAATATACACACATACACAGGTTAGTATATCCACAAACACATAAAAGCATGTGTGTGTGTGTGTGTGTGTGTGTGTGTGTGTGTGTGTGTGTGTGTGTGTGTGTGTGTATACACAGTGTGCGTGTGTGAGTCTTACAGGGTACAGCTCCAGCGAACCGTTCTGGTTGACTGTTGAGAAGTCTCTGTCGGAGCTCTACCTGCCCGCAGCTGGTTGGACCAATCAGTGCAATCGGCCGCTTCCTATTAGCCGGCTGGTGGTACAGTGCCATCTCCTCATAGGTGAGAATCTCCTCGTTATCAATATCTGGGCAAATGGAAAGGAAGAACCGAATGAAAAAATTGTAATATGGTGCAAAGGAAAAACGGTTAGAAGACAGGCTAGAGGATAACAAAGAGGACTAGTTTCTCTTATTTGCTTGGAAAAACAGTTACTATATTTAGACTCTGTGAATGGTAATATTTTATTCTGGTCACGGTCTTATGTAAGCAGAGCAAACACTTCCTGTTATATACACTCAGGTGTCCAACTGATCTCTATACTGGAGCATGTCATGTTTATTATTTCCTTTACACCAAGGTGCATTTGATCATATAGCAACTTTTCAATGTGGATACTAAAATAAGGACTATAATACTGTTTGGAGGAATATTTTGTCCGTAGAATCAAAAATTCATGCCTTATTTAGTTTAGTTAAGTTTGTTCACGGTTGGTCGTCCATGTCTACACTTTGCAGATGCTTGACTACAAGTACTAGCCGTTTATATGCACATGAAAGTTGTGCCCCAGTGGCATTTGATGAAATGTTAGCGAGAGTCACAGAAAGAGAGAGCGTCATACCATCATTCTTGTGAGTGTTGTACAGCAGCTTCTTTCTCTTACGCTTGTTCTTCTTTGCACACCACAGCTTCCCTGTAAACAAGCAGACAACTTTAAACACACATTTGAGCGACAAGGCTTATTGAATTTACTGTATAGGAACATATATATTTTTTACTCTGTTATTTTATTACAGCGTGAGAAATCTAGCCCAAGTTTATACTATGAACAATGTACATCACACTATAATCCAACTAGAACCTTAAACTGGTTATTCACAGTCATCAGGTTATAGTGTAGAGAGTAGAGCAACGGACCAGACTTCTCCGGCTCCTTGTCTTCTTCTATGGTCTGTTTCATGGCTTCTCTCTGCTGCTGGAAACTCTTCCCTGTGGAAGAAATGAGAATATGAGAGAAAACAAGCGTATCATATTATCATCATCATATTATGCAACTAGGGGAGAGACACAAGTTTATGCAGTCGAGTGCCACAGCCAAACATCTTGTGCAATTTCCCGCAAGAGTTTGAATGAGCAGTCTTCAAATGCTCTAACAAAAGGAGAGAAAAAAAACGATTGGACAGACGGAGGGAAGTACCTGGTACCAGTCCTGCTAGTGGCTGGTTATCCTCATCTCCGTCCCTGTAAGCCTGCCACCAGTTGGGGTCTGACTGGCTGATAATGTGGAGAATATCTCCTTTCTGGAAAGACAAGCCCAGCTCTCTGCACGGCACATAGGGGTCATCTGATGGGTCATAGTCAAAATGTGCCTTCACGTGGACCTGAAGAGAAAGAAGACTGAGTTTACGTTTCCAACGGGAAAAAAAAACATTATGTAAATGCAGGCTGATCTCATTGGATGTTTGTAGATCATAATGGATTAGAAAATTGTCTGATATTAATTTTTATGTATGTAATGTCTATTTTGTTTTTTTTAGGGTCTGTTTTTAGAGCCCTCAAGTGTTCCCGGCTCAGCACTCACCACGGACTCTTTGACAGGAGGAGGTCTGCTCTGAGTGCTGGGAATGAGCACAAAGGTCAGGAGGCCGTGCATGTCCGCCTGACACAGACACACACAGACACACACACACAGACACACAGACACACAGACACACAGACACACAGACACACAGACACACAGACACACACACACAGTAACAAAAAGAGAGAAAGGGAAAAGCATTTGATATTTATCAGCTTCAAAAGGAAACTATTCTACAAATAATCATCGTAACACAAATATCTTTATTTCGAACAATTAAAAAAAAAACATAAAAGGGATAACAAAAAGAAAGAAAATTAATTTAAAAAATGTATACTTACAAGAATATCAAATACTTGGTTGACATCTTTTCCTCGGATCTCTATGCCATTTATCTCCAGTATTTCATCTCCTTCTGATAAAAGTCCACTCCGTTCAGCTGCTCCGCCTCGAACAATACGACTGATCACTACACTTTCCATTTCATTACGAACAGTTGCCCCCTACAGAACACACACAGAAATGCAGTGGGATGATGGACAAACATGGATAGGATGAATGCAAACCTGTGTTATATACGGCATATTATTTACAGTATATCGGCCCCAGGAAAGCTAAAATTAAAATGTGTTAGGATGTCAGCTCTCCATATAACTGCCTTTTCGTTGATTTTGAGTGAGTGTTAGTCTTACCAGTGGTATGTCTTGGGCTTTCTCTATGCGAACCATCTTGACAGTCTCTCCTCCCCACTGGGTCATTGTTTCTCCTTGGGCGGGCAGCGGCTCAGGCTGCATTTCCATCTCTGCTATGCTGTCATGGGCCAGGAGCAATGACTGCAACACAACACAACACACACACACAGACTTACTTTAGCTATAGGATTAGAGCAATGACAGTCACTACAGGATTCTTTTGTTTATTTGCTAATAAAACTCTGTGTGTGTGTGCGTGTGTGTCTACCTACCTGGATGTGTGTGTCTGACAGCAGGCTGTGGAGTTCGAGTCCTTCTTTGTTCTGACTTGACTGGATGAGATTCCTAGCCTGGAACCATGGCAACATAAAACATAATTGACGAGAATCACGAGAAATATTACCATTGCAATATAATATTATATAACCGTAGCAAATGCATACATTTCTGAACACATGTCATTTTGCTGTAATTGATTAATTGTGGTACTGCCCAACCAAAAAATTATGGGTTCATGTAAAGCTTGGTTCAGATTACAAGGAATTGAGAGTTTACTTTATTTTCTATTCACAATCAAAAGAATAATCTGGTCTGGGCTTTTGGTCTGTAACAGTAACATTTTGGTCAATGTCAGTAACAGTAACAGTAACAGACGATCTGATAATGTGAGGGGGTTACAAACAAGATCTGAACTCTCCTGAAGAGCTGCAGAACACAAATTTAAAACTAAATTTGGATAAAATCTGGTAGTTAACATCAAGGAAGAAGAAAGGAGTTTTGAAATGACAACTATGAGGAAACAACAGGTTGGAATATCAATGTATTTGATAGGTAAGATGTAGCAAAGGCTTGTTAAAGTGTGGCATCTTCTGCCATTTACTAATATTGGCATGTCTTGTGTGTGAAAATAAAGAAGAAAATCTGTGAAAGTTGTCCCCAATTTCAAAATGGGGAAGGATTTAAAATAGTTTCAATCTGCAACTGGCCAAATATGATCTAAAGCTAAGTGAGAAGACTTGAACTATGGTTAAGGTATTTTGAGTGACTTAAATCGCCCTGCCCACTGTGACTATTTTTTTTTAAAAGCCAGAAGGTGGAGATGCAAACATTGATAGCGTGCCTTTGATGACAATCTATATCTCTCATATATATACCAAGATAACTGATTGATTGGTCAGTAGTTCTTTAATATTATATATAATATAGTAGTGCTTTAATATGCGAAGGTGTGCAGCATAAGTAAAACGCCATCGTAACACAGATGGCATTTTTAAACATGAAGTTACCTCGCTTAAACCCTAATCCTGCTTCGTAGTACAGGCCACTGCTGTCTTCTGGTAGTATAACCCATAAAAAAATCCAACTTTACAGAGAAAAATTCTCTACTTTGCTTTAAACATTGTTGTCAGTCCAACAGCTTTAGCGGTCTGTTTCTGATGAATTAACTAAAATTTGAGCTGAAGCGGTCATTGGTATCATTCATTAATTAAACAGGCAGTTGTTTAGAAATATGATTACAAAATAAAAGAGTTGGCTGACAGGAATGTGTCTGTGTGTGTGTGTGTGTGTATGCACATACTGTAGGCACCCATGTTTGAGCTCTAATTGATGCTGAACAGAGCTGCTCTGTCTTCCAACCTCGTTATTACATTACACACTTGCTGACCTGGACTGTCACTGTGTGTGTGTGTGTGTGTGTGTGTGTGTGTGTGTGTGTGTGTGTGTGTGTGTGTGTGTGTAACAATAATTGTCAAGGAATGACAATTGAAAATTTTAAGATAAAATAAATTTGAATATACCTCCATGGCCAGCTGAAGTGCGCGTTGTGTGTGTGGGTATGGAGGAGAGGGTCTGTGCATGCTGGTGGCCACTGCATTATGGATCTTCAGCGCTGATTGGAAGTCAGACTAAAAGGAGAAAAAAAAGAAAAGAAAAACAGCAGGTTCTGTCATGTCATTCCACTGAACTGGAGCGCACACATTAAGTATATATGTCCCCCCTTTCACATCACTATACCTATATTACCTGTATGTACATTGTTTAGAAGTGAAATACTCTGTGAACTGTTCCTACTTGAATTACTATGCATCACTGACTGATGAAACAAACGTTTCATTTATATAATTTTCATGAAAGCTTTTGCTGTTTTCACAATGCTGGTGGGCACTAGGGCTTTCTCAGAAGAAAAAAAAACAAACTTATTTTGATCATTTACAGTTCTTTTGGAAAACACAGAAGAACAGGGCAGTTTGGGTGAGCGTTAAGAACTAACCAACCATGACTGAACAAAGACATTTCGCCCACCTCACTGCTAATCAAACTAAAACTGAAAATGCGGTTGTGGACACAACAGACTGAGTTTATGAAGAATTATGGTTCTCTAAGTGCTCTAAAAGCCCAGCGAAATGCCTGGATAGTTCTTTCAACATTGTTTTTTTCAAGCGTAGAATAACAGCAGATTTCATTTTCGCTTGTTGTCAAAAGTTCTGCTCCTGTGGCAGTCACCCTAGCGTCATTTAGCATTGTACAGAGGCTCCACCTCTGGGTTCAAATTTTTCCTAAAGCATAAAAAAAATGCATATTATATTATATCACAAATATCAGAAGGTACTCTTATGATTTTTCTGGGTATTTTCATCACCTTCATGTATGAATATTGATTTCATGTGAAGTATTCAATCAATACTGAATAGTATCGAAATCAAATAGTGAGGTTCTTTCCAATAAACAGCCCTATCATTTTCTTTCATGTATATAATGTTACAATATCATACTTAATGTAGTCAAAGCTTCAAATAATGCTGTAAACCTATGTAAAAAATCATCCCTGAGAGCAAAAACCTTAAATTTCAGACCATTGTGAACATTTCCAACAGTTTTTTCTACTAGCGGCTCAAGCGTTCGTCAACTTGTGCCGGATTTCTTTATATGGTCATCTGCTCTACTCCAGGCAGGTTACTGGAGTGTTTACATCACATACACTGCTATGTGTAGCTACGTGTTAATAGCAGGAAAACCTGTAATCTTGGTTGCAGTTGTCGTTAATGTCAGCCCAATTTCAGATCACATTCCTGCTGGAACATGTTTTTGGTTGGTTTGCTTTTTCACGGTAGAAAGTATCCTCCATTACAGTCATTCCAATGCTACAAGTGGATATATGCTAACCTCACGGAAACCTTTAATCTTTGTCGCAGATGTTGTTTATTTCTCCCCAATTTTGGATCACATTGACAATAACACATGGATTCGAAGCTCTCTCCATCTACTTCCCTCTATGTTTTTTGTTTTTTTTGTTACCTTGTTTAGTAGTGCAAGAACCAGCTCTATGTCATTCTGACTCTGCTGGTCGGACAGGCAGCCTCGAACCTGCTTCAGTGACAGCAGCAACTCCTCCAACTCTGCAAAAAATAACAACACATGCACTCATATTAATAACCTTTGACGATTACATATCAACCTTCACATAAGAAAAGACGGTAAAATGGCTTGACAAAAGAGATTTACTTTACTATCAGATAGGGATCGAGCAATATGTTTTTTCAGGGCTGAACTGACATTTGTAACCGATATACATTTGCAGTAAAAATGTATGTATATGAACTACACTGCAGACTGAAGTCTTGACTAACGGTGACAAACAGAGTGACGGCTGACTCATAAACGGGACCAGCGTTTTTTGAATGCGCGTCAGTAGGTCTGCGTTGTACAGTCAGGTGTATGAAATGTCTATCGTCACTGCGCAGTATTTTTATAAACTATGATAATCGGGTCAAAACTTTGTGTTTTTGCAATATCAGCGTAGAGGACTGTTATTTTTACTGCAACATCAGTTGTATCTGCTGTCTTGTGCACGAAACAAAACTCTGCTCACTCTCGCTCGCATCTTTGACTGTCAGAGGCACACTATCCTTGAGTGGTGTTGACAGGCTATTACTCGTGATGTGTAACCAATCGGGTAGTGCTGTGGGCGGGACATTGAGTGAGTACAGAGTGGTTACTGCACACAGACGGAGGCAGCTGCATCAGAGCTAAGGTAGTGCATCTATTAATGAATTACTTTATTGGTAATCGGCTTTAAAAAAAGAACAATTTCAATAATAGAAATGCTGAATATCGCAATTGATAATTGGCCAGGGCGATAATCGATCAATGCTTATTATCAGATGATGGCAGAAGAGAGCCTGCTTGTCCTGGCTTAAGATTAATGTGTGTGAGAGAGACTGCATCTAATTTCTTAGTCAAGACTTTAGTTCTACATTGTGTCTTCCCGTTTGTGTGACGGTGTGTGTGTCAACATTACCACCCCTAACAACGTTTTAATTAAATCGCCCTCAAGAGCCACTCATGTCCTTCTCTCCTTCCTTGAGAAATTCCCTCCCTAATGGCAGACATGTCCTCCTTACATTCCTTCCTTCCCAGACAGCTTTGTGTCACACCATCTCTTTACGTTCACCCTCCACTGATCCACAATTTTTAAATTTTTTACTTCCCGCTCACCTCTTTGTTCTTTCCTATCAGAGCTTCACTACATCAATGATCTGCAATTCTACTCTCCTTTGTGTGTGTGTGTGTTTTACCCAGCAGTGCGTGTGTGTGCTGGTTGCTGAGTGCTGGCTGCTCTGATGTGTATGAGTCTTGCAGGAATGTGGGGTTGTCGATGCCGATGTGGGGATGCTGCGAAAGCTTCCTGAGTCTGAGCGAGGTGTTCAGGTCCAACTGCCGACCCTCCTCCTCTCTACGACGACGAAGATCCTCCTGCACAAACAAATAAATGCATCAGAGGTAGAAACAAAAATGTAATATATGAATGGACAGAAATAAAAACTCCAAACTTAGATTTTCTATGTGATATAAGGTTTTTTAAGGCGCTCATTCTTAGTTGATGTCTTCTATCATCCAGTTATCTAGTTTGATGCACTGTTTACATCATTAGTCTTAATTCCTTTGCAAAAGCTAATTCTTACATTGAATAATCTGCCAATCTATAACCAAGATCACTTTGCTATCAAACATTTAAGTATAAAAAAAATAGCCAACCGCAAAAAATTTCTCCATTTAAATGAGTGGTTTCATAAGTTCTTATTTAAAAATAGGCTAACCCTGGACCCATTCTTGTTGACATGTGATTGGTTTAATGATTTGTCACTTTTAGCCAGTGGTAACTTAAGTATTCCATCTTCAAACTTGGCATTAAGTAAAAGAACACTTCTCCGTATCAGGTGTGGCGATGGCGCAGTGGATAGGACACATGCCTTTGATGTGGGAGACCTGGGTTTGATTCCCACTGAGATACGTCAACCAATGTGTCCCTGAACAAGACACTTAACCCCTAGTTGCTCCAGAGGCGTGCAACCTCTGACATATATAGCAATTGTAAGACGCTTTGGATAAAGGCGTCAGCTAAATGACGTGTAATGTATCATTTTTTTCCCAGGATGCTGAGGCGATAGGAGAGATTGTAGCCGAGCCCTCTCACCCCTGACACAAACTCTTTGAACCCCACCACTCTGGCAGGAGGCTGCGGTCCATCAGGACCAAAACCTCACGCCATAAAAACAGTTTCTTCCCCTCAGCAGTCCGCCTCACCAACAAGGCCCCAGAGTTAGTAGATTAATTTAGTATAATTGGTATTCTAAAGAAGTGAGCATCTAAAAGGCCTGGGGGGTACAAATATGCTCCTGTACTTGGTTACATTCCATGACTGCTATAAGCTCTTGTGAAGTCAGCTAGTGCAAAGATATGCAGACTATGCTGGCTCTGCGTAGTGACTGTGACATAGTACAATGGTCTTTTATTTGCACTCTTGTTGTCGGTTTCCATTCTACTTTTGCTTACTATTTGAAAGCAATGTTAGCAGCCTTTGTTGTTGTTAAAACGCTTTATGAATAAATTTGACTTGCGTGTTTTTTTGTCGCAGCTTTACTGTTGAGTAAAATAAGCACAAGTAAAAAGGGTGTGTGTGTGTGTGTGTGTGTGTATACATACCTGGTGCTGTCGTATCCTCTCAAGCTGCGCAGAACGTCGGAGCGGTAGCGTTCGACTTCCCAGCTCTCCGGGACAGTCGACAGCCATTTCCCGGTGCTGCTGTCCTCCCCTTAGCTCTTCATCTCCTCCTCCTCCTCCTCCCTCCCCAGCAACATGGCCGTTAAGATGGGAGGTTGTCATCCCGCACACACTCCAAGAGTCAAAAGTGGGTGTGTTTGTGTGGATTGCAGGGATGTTAAGGTACGTATGTCTATATATCAGGCAAGTCTAGGAGGGCAGCTCAGTAAACAGGGCGGCCATGATATCTTCACCTGTGGAAAAAGCAAGACATTATGTCATTAATCTAGTTGGTGACTGCATCCCAACATTCCTCCAGCAACACGGATTAGAAGACAACAACAAAATAAGCGGGTGTGTCCTTCTTACAGCCATACCATCAGACCCAGGTCTCTTGAGCGGTGATTTTCAGGTATCTATTTACCTGTGGCCAACAGTCTGGTTACGAGTGGTCAAACACAGGGGGAAGGAGTGTTCACTGTACCGCTACAAACACGTCATGCTCGACACCAATGCTAAAAGCAAAACACACAACTTACTGGTCGACTGACTGATGATGTACTGGCTAATTACTTTACTGGTTAACTTACTAACTGGTTATGTTTACTCTGGATAACATCTAACAGTTTACTTGTTTAGCGAGTGATTGTTTTACAGAGTCTCCTAGTTTACTTACTGGTTTGTAAACTGACTGGATGACTGACTAATGACTGCTGGTTCACAAACTGACCTACTTAATGAGCTACTGGTTTACTGACTGACCGTAACCATGGAGTATAACAGGCTGTGTTAGGGTGATTAACGGATTAATTGGTAAACTGACTAACACACCAGTTTAACACCACTACACATTCATGACCCAGCCACTTTCTCTCCATCTAAGTCATTTTATATCTTTCTCTCTTAAGTAGTTCAGAGACAACAACGTCATCATAACAACACCCTCCCACCCCCCCCACTCTTAACACATAACCATGACAACAGCTTTGTCAGCAGACGGGTGGTTTCCCTACGCGACACACACGCGCACAGTGGTGGGAGGAAAGAGTGGATGGATGGGAAAACAGAGGGAGGGACAAAAGAGGGCAAGCAAGGTAAAATGATTAACGCTAGCACCACCAGACACTTTAGTGGTACTATGATTGCCAGACCGCGCCCCAGAGTCTGTGTCCTTTTATCTGGCTGATGGGCCATTAATGCATCATCCCTCTCCATCTGTATAGCACTGCGTTATTCTTTATAGCAGCAAGGACGCATACAGACACACAGCCACACACACAGCCACACACACAGCCACACACAGGTAAACTATCTAACAGCTTGAACTCACACAAAACTGTACTTTTGGAAAAAATATTATTTTCATTCTGTCACCCGATACAGGAATAGTCCTAGAATAGTTGTTCAGTTCAGTACTCACAAAGTAGCGGAGATTATTGTGAACACCGGCAAATAAATGGCTTTTCATGAAAAAAAACAGTTTGGTCCTATCTGATGATGCGGTGGGTTTTATTTTTGCAAGTAAACTAAAATAAATATAATCTCACTGCAATTTTTTGCATTATCACATTTTGTCGAATGACAATAAGTCCCCTCGGCATTTATATTTGTCTCTCTATCTCTCCCGTATGTCGTTCAGTTCAACAGTCTACACACAACCTGCCATCTGATCATGCACATCCACACCAACCTATACAAATATTACAATTTGAAAGTTAGTGTTATGTTCAAATGAGTTATATACAAAATATTTCTGATATTATTATAGCGTATAGCGCACACATTGGACTCTAGTGTCGGGACACAACTTTTATAGTCAGACAGAAAGTGTGAGTATTGCTTTCAATTCGGTTATTTAAATGATGAATACTGTGGGCCTAAATACATTAAGTGATTATAAGTGAATGTGAGTGAATATTGGCTACAAATTAGTTTCTATGTAGAGATGCACCCATTACAACTTTCTAGGCCGATTTTCATTGAGTTAAGCCAGCCGATACCGATTTTAGCCGATTCCGATTTTATTTTTTCTTACCACTTCACAGCACACGCAAATATTTTCTATCTTTTCTTTAATAGAACATTTTGCACAGAACATAGAACATTTTTTGAACAGATAATGGATCACTATAAAATTGAACTATATAAATTACTCCTGGTGTGGGACATTCACACACATCTAAAGTGCAATGTTAGAACCATTTCCTTCTTTTCACATCCAATATCCAACAAAAAAAATGTGATTTTGGTTTTTGGTGTTGTCCCTCCACGCCCTACTTTTTCCTTGCAGGTTTTGCAATTGCAAACTTGTTATCTTCTGCACACACGCTGAAGAATTTCCAAACAGCTGACATGTTGCAGGTTAATTCACGAGGTTCCCTACATGTGCGAGAACAGCGTGGACACGCGCTTCACACCGCGAGCGTGTGCGCGCGACACACGGCGGAAAAGATGAGAGAAAGGAAAACGAGACGGTGCTGTCGCGCGTGTGTGTGTGTGTGTGTGTGTGTGTGTGTGTGTGTGTGTGTGTGTGTGTGTGCATCCTTGAGAACTGTAACTCGTATAACTTATGTTGTCAGTTAATTGTAGCGTTGACCGGCATGAAATCGGCATACGTCAGACTGACCTGCCGGTCACCGGTCATGGCCCGTCAAAACCGGCCAATTCCCGTCACCAGCCGGTCTATCGGTGCATCTCTATTTCTATTTTCCATTCATTGTCTCAATGCGCTGTACGGCCATTATGTAAATGGGTCAATTCATCTGCTTCCGGCAGCTAAAGGGGGTGAAAAACAACACCATAACTCTGTTCATTTGGATTTCTAAATGTTTTTTTCTATCATGACAATATAGGAATGTGGGTAAAAAAGGTATTTGAAGAAAAGTCAGGGCAGGAGGGAAACCGGGCAATGAAATATCAACGCCCAATGAGGTTGGCTCTGGCGGTTCTAGTGTTGAATGGAGAGTGTGTGATAAAAACAAACAGGTGAGATGGATGGATGGCTTATCTTTCAGTGCCACAATAACAACAGCATGTTGATATGCTATCTCTTACCAGCAGGGGACGGACACACACACACACACACACACACACACACACACACACACACACACACACACACACACACACACACACACACACACACACACACACACACACACACACACACACACACACACACACACACACACACACACACACACACACACACACACACACACACACACACACAAAACAAAATTCCACTGATGGGGGAAGGGAGTGTGTCCCGTGTGTGTGAGAGTGAGCGATCAAAACACACTCCGCTTGCATTCTCAGTATATTTTGCACTGATCATCGTGAAGCCTTGAAAGGTTGGACCCCATCAGCATCGAACACAAACCCAGAGTCAACAGGAGCAGAGCAACACTACTTTCTTTTACTACTACTAATATTATTATATTTTGGGCTGTCCCCCAGGTGAAAGTTAACAATTGTTGGACACGTGGTGAAATCCAAATGACACGCTGATGACCGATTAAGAGCTTTGCTATGCCAAAGACAATCTGCAGTGAAATTCTTGCAAGTGTTATTTCTGAATTCATTTGAAATAGTACTATGCATATTTGTTTAAATTAAGGTTACACCATAGTATGGTGTATTGAACAACTGGACATGCCCTTTACTTGATTTGTACTGCAACCACGATTTTATCAAACACAACCCAGACAGCGTGACTAGTAATGAACCTGGAAGATTGGTGTTATCCACAGTGTATTAGGCCCGTAGGACATCAGTGGAAAGAATTAACAAGGGTTTTGACATTTGGTATGTTAAACTTATTTGTCATTTGCCATCATTTTCATTATAAGCATACAATAAAAGGAACACATATCAGTAACAAGCTCGCCCACCTCCTGGTTTTTCAGTGCTAAAGCTTTCTCTGGATGCCTCAGGTCAGGCAGACAAATATGTCCATCCCACCAGGAGACAGCAATGAAATCACTGAACAATCCTCCGGAAATTCATGTTTAACTACTTTAACCTTTATATTGCTTTCACTAAAAAGGTTGGAATATTGTCCTTTTATTAGTAATGAAACTCACTACATTCACTCCTCATTTGGTGAACATGCAGTTTCTCTAAAATATCTGTGCATTATCAATTAACAATGCTACACCATGGAAAGCCCTCATTCTTTTTCAAAGTTTATGTTTATCTCTTGTTTCCCAGTGGCTTTCCTCTAGGATTTTTTTTTACCAGCAGCAGGAGGAAAGGGTTAGGGTTAACAGAAAGTTTGCTGATCCAGGACTTCCTTCCAGATCAGCAAACTTAGCGTTGCAGCCGTTACACAGGTGAACGTATAGTGTGTATAGTTTGTCAGTGATTAAATCCTACAACTCCTCAAGACCCAAGCCAAGTTCCAGTGTGGACCAGCTCTTCTCATTTTAGGGACAAGCCGCTCCTCCAAGTTTTGCTTTAGTTGTCTCTCCCTCACTGCAACCGACAACCACTAAGCTTTATGCAAATAATTGCGCAATGAAGTCACCAGTATGCAATTCAGCATTCTGCAATCAAGGTACACACATCATTTCAGGACAACCTGGGCTATCAGGATTTGAATGTGTAGGGCATGTCAAATAAAAGACTAAAATGTTATATGACTATAAAAAAAAAAAACATCCACGGCTGCCTGAATGACCTGCAGCTCCGATACAAGGCCCTTCTGCTTTTATCAGGTTTGGGTTAGCTATTAGCTGAGCGAGCTGCCTTTCTCCTGACAACACTTCCTTCCCATTATTCTGTCAAAAAGTCAAATATGTAAATGCTTTAAACCCAGTAGTTTTTCCGTAATCCTGCTGACAGACAAACAAACAAACAAACAAACAAACAAACAAACAATCAATCAATCAAATAAACAGACAAACCAAGCCTAATAGATAACCTCCTTGGCGGAGGTAATATGTTGAAGACTTGTATTGATAAAGTTGGCATTTAATAATTCTCAGTAGTTTTGTAGTTCATTAACCCTTTGCTGGTGGGCCAGAATGTTGATTTAGCTAACTCTGACTTATCCAGGAGGTGTCTTAACTGAATAAATGTATTTTCTCCCACTCAGAGACGGGCTCATTAAAATACTATTGCTCTACTGATGTGGAAAGCTAGCAGAAACAGATCCATGACCTACTTTGAGTAGTGATCTTACACCCAGTTTAGCTGGAAAAGCCTGTGTTATTTCTGATGAAGACTTGCAGCCGTTTCTTATCTCGTCCCTCAGACCAGTGACTAGTTCAATAGGACCTGCTGGACTGCACACTGCTGAGCTACAACCCAACACAATGATCCCTCATACACACAACACTATCTGCTGCCACAGCTTACCCCCTGGTGTGTATGTATGTATGTATGTATGTATGTGAGTGAGTGAGTGAGTGAGTGAGTGAGTGAGTGAGTGAGTGAGTGAGTGAGTGAGTGAGTGAGTGAGTGAGTGAGTGAGTGAGTGAGTGAGAGAGAGAGAGAGAGAGAGAGAGAGAGTGTGTGTGTGTGTGTGTGAAATTAACACCAGCCAACCATCACATGCGTGATGAAAACATGATTCTGAAATTAGTCATGGACAATGCTGGGTTAAAATCAGGCTTAGGGCCCTATCTCGCACCCGGTGCAGCGCAAAGCCCAACGCAAGTGTCTTTGCTGGTTTAAGAACGACGCAGGTGTCAATTTCCCGTCCAGCGCCCACATCGTTTAAATAGCAAATGCACCTGCGCCCATCTGTGCGCCCATGGGCGTGCTGGTCTTACAGGGAGGTGTGTTCAGGAGCATTCTTGGCGTATTGCTATCTTGAGGCAGCGGGAAGTGATTGCGCCATTGACCAACAGAACCTGGTCTAAAGTCAATTACCCAGCATTTCATTGTTATTTTAACAGCGAATTAGTAAAATGTGCCTAGGCTCGTGCACAGCGTGCGCACACTATGCTTGTTACACGCACACACACACACACACACAGGGAGATTACAAATATTAACGGTGCAAATTTGCCATCATGATAGCAATGCGCCAAGGTACAAACGCACCTGGCTTTTAAAGAGAATGGGAGATGACACTCTGATTGGTTTATTGTATGTTACGCCCAAAACACACCTATCAATTAATGAAGACACTAAGTACAACCCTTTTGAACCATGAGCCCGGCGCACAGAACCTTTTTTCCACCGTCAAACTAGCAAAAGTGGATTTGGACACACCTGCGCCAGGCGCTTCACGCCGGGCGCTTCGATCGTTAAAATAGGACCCTTAATCTGTACAATGTATGGAGTGTGAAAGCTTTGTTTTTTTTTCGGGAGACGCGGCTCACGTACGTAATGACGACAGGACGTAGTTATGCCACGTATAGTTCTTTGGTGTGCTTGCATAACCGCAGTTTGAAAGCAAAACTAACCGGATCAAATGTATACAATGTAACAAAAACATGAACCTTGGTTCGGACTTTTAGGTGTGAAAAGGCTCTTAAAAAAACCAAAACAAACATGATTTGACACAAAGAGTGAGTAAAGCAGTGTGTCTGTCTGTGTACTGTCAATGTCATTGGAGGCAGGAGTAGAAGCAGAGCTGCCTCTTATCTTGTGTTTACACACACACACACACAAGGGCTGTACCACCCTGTACCAGACAAAGAGAAAAAGAGCCAAAACGAGGGAGAGAGAGGGGAATACAGACACACATTTTTATGCCTTAACAATGACAGAGTTGTGCCATTGTTAAGGCGTCAAGCAGCATATCTTCACTGAAAATGTAGTTAGTGCCTCCTCAATTAATATAAAAACTGAGTGATTATGATCACTTGCTACACTTACGGCAATATGTTATTGTGTGGCCATGTAAGTATAAGCAGTAATGCAAAGGCAAAGCGCAGTATAGCCTATAAAACCACCAAATTTTGCCTGAATGTCAAATAACTAAATGTTTAATATTCACCTCACTTTGAGCTATCTAATTATACCCTTTGTTGTTGAATATAATTTGATGTTTACACTCTGTGTAAGAAAAACACAAAAAGCTGTTTTTCTCAGTTTTTGCAGATTCTGCTCTTTGGCTTTCTATTAAAATATTTTAATATTTTATTTAAGTTACTAATGCCCGTGACAAATATTTATTGTATCATCAGCCCTATGATTCGGAAAGGCTCCAAATTTTAATGGGTTGGCCCACGTTACACCCTTCCTCCAAGTTTCATGACAATCAGGGCAGTAGTTTTCCTGTAGCCCCTGCTGAGGTAACAAACTGACCCCAAAACAATCAAACAAAAACAAAAGCGTTCAAATATTGATTTGGACGTGCTTACTCTGGCAACGTTCGAACCTTATAGCTTTCGGGTCAGCCCTACTGTTATTGGTTACTTGTTGTTTGAAAGCTCGTGTTTCACTGGAGGGCCGGGCTTCTCCACACGAAGAGGAGCGCAGCAGAGACAGGTGAAGTAAAGATAATGTCGTCCGTAGCCTACCGGTTACAAACAGGCTCGGTCGTGAACAACTCGCTAACTTGAAAAGCGTTCTTTTTGGATTAGGTAATCTTTTGGCTTCTCTTTACAACTTCAAATTAAACTCAAGTTTTAATCACCATTTTGAAACCTATGTATTAATGCTGTACTGTGTTATCATGGCAGAAATGGAGAAATTCATAGGCCATTTCAAGTCTGGCATTAGTGTACAGGGCATTTCAAAACTGAGAAAAAAGATCGCAATTTAGAACCTCCCATTTAAACAGATCGAGATATTTTTGGCCCACCCCTATTTTGATGTAGCCTGGTTGACACCAGACCCTTCTCAGTTGTAACTGAGAGTGGGTCTGGGCAAGCTTCATCCACAGCCCATTTCCAAAGGGGCGTCACCAACGGACGCCACTCAAATGCCTCTGGGCACAATTGGATAGTCCTTCAACCAATCAGACCAACAATCTGGGTGGCGTAGCAGCAACAGCGGCATTAACCGCTTGTTGCGCTTCGGTGCCCACCATGTTGAACGTAAACAAAAAGCTGCTTGCCGTCACAGCGCTATCGTCATCGTAATAAAGCCCGCCTCAAGGGCTGTGATTGGTGCCTCGATTTGGAAAAATTGGAAATGGGTTTGAATGGGCTTTTGGCCAGACCGACTTGCAGAGCAAATCTCAAATTTGCCAGAAGTTGGTCAGGGTTTTCCCAGGCTAATTATGATGCAATAAATTTGAAAATATGACATAAATTATGATATGATTTGAGCTTTCATCAAAATCCTAAAAAAAATTAAATGTCTCTAAATCCAGCTTCTTGAATGTGAATATTTTCTGGTTTCTTTTCACCTTTACGACAGTAAAACTGTTGTTGAGCTGTGGACAAAACAAGACATTTGAGGACGTTGTCTTGGGCTTTGGGAAACACTTTTTTTTTTACCATTTTCTGTTATTTTATAGACCAAACAACTTCTTGATTAATCGGGGAAATAATCAACAGATTAATAGACAATGAAAATAATTGTTAGGCTAGTTGCAGCCCTAGGTAAATGCTTGCTCTGATCTGGCTCTATGACCATCAGTCGGTATATTGTTATTTTAAACATACCAACTGATGTTAAAAACTGTTAAACTAACTGTTAAACTAACTAAGCGTTAATGCTAAACTCATGTTCATTTTTTTGAAAGGTGGAATATCCTCAGAAACAGCATTTCATTTTTACAATTAGTTATACCTAAAGTCAGGCAAAGTAGTCAAGCAAAATAGTAAGATGACGTCAATGACCACCCAAGCCGTTGTTTCGGCTGACAGAGGCACGTTTCACTGACTGACAACCCGAAACTGCTAACAAATGCCCAAAACAGCACACTAGAATTAAGCACTGACTAGCCACGGCCAGGGAGGAACCATAAGACATAAGACATAAAGACAATGTCATACAGAAAAACGCTTTTTTTTGCACATTACGTTTTGCAAGTAAACTCTTAAGGCCCGGACACGCAGAGCCGACAGCCAAACGTCGACAGAAAAGGCAGTTGGACTGATCAGTCTCCCCGAGTTGGTCCAAAAAGTTCCTCGGAACACACCAAAGCGACGAGACGTAATACATCTCCATAACAGCAGGCTACGCTAATCTGTATTGTCGCCCAAAAATGTAAACCGGCAGCTGATTGGACGAACGCGCCACGTGGGTCTGGTTTCTCCGGAAATTCAAAGCCAGACTGTCATGGCGGTTTGTTCAGAATACGATTTCATATTGTACTAAAATAGTTCACCGAAATGTGTTTCTGAAAACATTTTAAGAGAGAAATAGGCCGTGCAGTTGCTGAATATGTCTTCATTTCAGATCAAATGTTCTGAAGGGGAATTCAAAACGGTATAGGTATTAAGGGAAATTTCCACTGTTGATTTGTTTAACTGTTAGTTCAATAAATGCAACATCTTTCCAAAATTCAATGAGTAATTGTGTCGTGATTTCAATATTGACCAGAATAATTGCAATCATGATTTTTTTTTTCTCATAATAACGCAGCCCTAGCCCCAGTGTAAGTCTAACCCTGATTTGGTGACAGCCTAAATGTGGGTCCCAATCAGGTCAGGGAACCAGAGTGAGAATGAGATTGAGAGAGTGATCGAGAGCATTCCAGAGAACAGAGGACTTCTGTATTTCACTGGCTTGTGGCCCATTGTGCCTGTCCTCACCTCTCCGCTTCACTAGCTCACAGTGTGTGTACGTGTACGCGTGTGTCCGTAAAAGTCAGCTTTGACCCTATCACCATAGCGATGTGACCTCATACCTGCAGTAGAGACTATCTAAAGGTCAGTTCAGAGTTTTGGTGTACCGTGCTGTTCACTTACTGTTCTATACAACTGTAGGTGATGAACCACATGCACCTGCAGCTCAGGCGCTAGGCAGACAGACTATAACTGAAAGGTACCTTCAGTTGGCTAGCTCAGTATTCCTACCACGTAACAAAAGCCTACTCCTATCCTATAAGAACCTATTCATCATTTTAGCACCCCATACTTCATCAATTATTATTTTTCATTGTATAAACTTGTGAAATGTGATACATGAAAAAGGCTTCTAAGCTGCTGATAAAAGCAAAGTGAACACACACAAACTGGAACTCCTTCTATACGTCAGTATTTTTTTTAAATTTCATTCATTAAGTTAGGCTCAAGTCCAAACTTGTCAGTAACATATCAACTAATAAGTATGCCACAATGCAACATAACAAAAACCCAACCCTTTTAGGTTGAACTCCACACAGATACTGCACTCATTCTGTAACATTCAGAAGCAACATACAAACACTCACAATGGAACCAATACACATGCAAATGCTCAGTCTTTTCCACAGTATGTATGTACTTTGAACCAACATCTATAAATATATAGATCCAAACTGTCAGTCAAAATGTCAAAAAAAAATCCATTGCAACAGCAGCGTGCTGGACAGGTTTGACATGTGACAAGCCCGGGTTTCAGTCAATTTAGTCTACAATGCGGAAAGACAAAGACGATAAAGAATTGTATGCCACCACCTGGAATTCAATGCGAGATCAAATATGCAAACCGACCAATCACACATTTCACATGCCAAGTTTGTGGGAAAACTAGAAGGGAAAACTAATGTTCCGATAACCACAAACACCTTTAACTTGTAATGTGAGCGGAGTTCAGTGTCTGGTAGTGTTGACAACAACTTTATATAGCAGGGAGAAACTACGTTAGTTGTCATTAACACAACTGGAATCCTAACGGTAGCATTGTAACTTTATTAGGCTCATATATGAGCCTAATAAAGTTACAATGCTACCGTTACAAAAGGACTAACGTTAAACTTAACGTTACCGTAACTTAACATTAGCCAACGCTACGTGTTGAAATGTGTAGCGTTACAAAACGCAAAATACAGTTTTTTTAAACACAGTCCTCTGTTGTAATTGTAGACAGTTACATTACGTCAACGTGTAATTTTACATTGTAAGTTAGAGTTTCTCTCTGTATTTGACAGGGCGGTGTGACAGCTAGCTAAGGGGAATTAATGTTTTGGGTAGCCAGTTCCACTATCAAAGTAACCCAGAAGTAACGTTAGCTGAGCTATGGGCTAATTAGCTTCCTTTTCAGCAGAAATAAAGTGTCTTCAGTTGTTACAAACACTTAGCAACAGTTTAGCGATTAGCTATTATAACAAAAAAACTTACTTTATTTAGCAAGTGTGGTTTAATTTTACTTAACGTTATCAGGCTAATGTTAGCAGCTAACTAGCTAGCTTTCTGCTTCCTGCAGCACCTGTTGATAACAAAGCCGCTTCAGTCTAGACAGAAAACACTGGAATACTCACTCTGTTTCAGAGCCGTCCGCGTACTCCTTTAGCTGCTTAATCCAAGCGGGAACTCGCAATTAAGAGTTAGTTTTAACCCAACCAGTCGTAGTTCGGGTTCTATTTTTCTAATTTACAGTTTCACTCTGACAGACGTGCTGCTCGTTTATCGGACACGGCAACGTAAACCTCTCCTCTTCTCCTCCTCCTCCCAGACTGTCATTTCCCACTCCAGACAGGGGGAGGAGACAACATACCACCAAGTAGATAAAACAATGATGCTGATTGGTTACAGCGATGAAAGGAATCTTGTCTAAACCAATCAACCACGTTGCTACATCGGTGGAATGTAGCTAGCAAATGAACACTACAGTGGAAGTATTACTATTGATAAATTAGTATAAAAAAAGAAGGCAAAGTTAACCACAAACATGAGCAAAATTAAAAATGTATAGCTCATTTCATATGCATGACATTTTTAACTTTCGTTGAAGATAACATTTAGATGTATTACATTTAAATTACATTACATCTTGTAAAATATTTAAATGAATATTTTGTGACCCTACAGTTGAGTTCTCATGCAAGGATAGGTGGAACAACACATATAGCCAACCTGAAATACTGAGCTACATATAAATACATAATGATAAGGAAAAACTTAACCTGGGTTTTGTTTTTATTTCTGTAGAAGTCAAACTTTTCTCAATAAGCCATTGTATATTGAATGTTCAGAAAAGGGGACATATACACGGACAATACGACAGATACTGCACAAGTAGGGTCATAAGGAAGACAAAACATTTTAAAATTGAGATTGAAATCCCATAGGGAAACCTCCATTTTCACAGTTATTCATAACAGCCATGCGGCACTTGTCTTTGTAAGACAACAACAACAAAATCTGCATTCCCTGCAAGTACAAAAATGGGATTTGGCATGTTCTTTGATTTCAAAATTATTTTGTGAAACATTTACTTGGAGTGTTAAAAATTAAATCGAAGTATTTTCATATCAAGGTGAAAAATAAACTTTCAGAAAATATGTAAAATAAAATGGATGCACAATTATGAAACAGAAAAAAAATGTGATTTGCAAATATATTCTTTTTACTCAAGTTTTTTTTTATTTTTTTTTATTGTGTTTGAATGATTGAATAATATATTTCAATATGTTTCACAATCTTTCTGTTACCTTTTCTCGCTTAGGGAAGTTGTATACTAGTTCTCTGTGGTGTTGAATACAAAATGCCTAAAGATCAGAAATAACTGACTGTGAGGTTCCTGGCTTGGCACACCTTGTATCAGCTTTCCCTCATGATTGAAATATTGAACTGAATAGTAGATTGTATAGCAATATAATGGCAATATAATAGATTGAATAGTAAAATGACTTTAATATTAATTTTTTTTGGTCATATATCACAGATAATTACAACAAAAACAACTTGCCCAAATAGAATTTACAGAATAATCAGGATTATTTTTATTAATTCATCTTCAGTTTCAATAATATCATTACAGAAAAAAAAAACATCCTTTTCATTATATTTATACATTAGTAGTAGAATGCTGTGTCATTGCTTCATTACAAGTGCTGGTCATAGTTTAGTGTGTGCAGTGTGACACTGAGTTCAGTCCAGTGTTACGAATCACTCAGTACAAAGGCAGTTTAACAATAACCTGCTTCTTCTTACTCAAATAAATCTATCTGGGTTTGATTGGTCCTCCTTGGGCAGGTGCCTGGACGTGCTCTGATGCTGCGTTCATGTCATAATGGGTTTATCGTAAACAGGAGCTGCCGAAAACATAACATGTGGAAAGTGTTATAATTGAATACTTTTTTTTAAATTCCATTTGGAAGTGGTCCTTCTACTCAATGAACGACCTCCTTTAAACTGTCACCCCGTTCTTCCACTTTGTCTCACGTGACATGAACCCAGCATGAGCCTTTGACGCGTTATTATTAAAGGACAAATCCGGCGCAAAATGAAAAAAAATAGTCCCCCAACAAATGCAATGCAATGTTTGCTAAAAAAACTACAGTTCCCAGCTGCATTAGGAAATTACGGAGATTTTTCTTTGATAAATTGGAGATAATCTGACCTTGCTTTAAAGGAATTGTTTGACGTTTTGGTAAATCCACTTACCAAAGTTAGATGAAATGATTTATCAATATGAAGCTCTCTAACACATGTGTACCGAGTCGATCGTTCTCTGAGATTTATTTTCATGCTAATCGAATGTGACCAGTTTTAGCGCAAACCGCTAATTAGCTTATAACGCTAGTTGTAGGGGCACAGGTAAAGTAAAAATTAATCACTATTTCTACACCACTAACAAGGCTCAAAATAGCACCACACTTCCACGGTAGCATAATGAGGGTCCCTACATGTAAACTGAAGCATTGAGAACTTTGTAAGTGTACAGACAGTTTATTAAAAAGATAGTTTAGAATACAGGCAGGCGCCATCTTGGGAAAACAGTCATGACCAGTCGAACAACGTTACTGGTTGCACGGCATTCGTCGTTCAACTGGTCGTGACTGTTTTCCCATGATGGTGCCCGTCTGTATACGTGAACGGTACTGTTATTAACGGTACACGTGTTATTAACCCCTAGGATCATTTTGCGCCGGATTTGTCCTTTAATCCCGCTATTTTCCTTGGCAAGACACACACCGCGTAGCAGCCGAGTGGTGGGCAGATGGTTGAGGTTAGGTACTGACCTCAAATGGTTAAGTGTTAGGATAGCCCATTCATCAGGGGATAGGACCCAAACACTCGGTCAGGGACGCCTGTCCAGTGCTAGCGCTTGCAGGGCGGGTCTTGGCAAGAAAAGCAGTGGGATTCGTAATTACGCGCCACTGATACAGATATGGTGCATTTGAGGTAACTGGGAAGTTTCTGGTGTCTGAACTAGAGGAATAAATGAGAAGACCGTGTTGGTACCGGGGCCAGGACTTTTGGAAACCTCTTCTTACACACCAATAATCGCATCAAGAACTGCCAGAAATGTTAACATTTAGTCAGCTCAGAAGTCCCGCCCAGGTGCTGCACCCTTGTTTGACGCCTGGGAAGAAACCTGCCCAACGAGAAAGACACGCCCCCTTTTATGGGCATGCAAGTGTGGAGAACGAGGGGAGGGGGGAAAAAGGAAGATGAAAAGGAGTAGGGTGGAGGAAGACTGCATCAGCATATCAGGAGAGGGATCAAAGCTCAGAAGTTGGGACTGGTGCTGCATTACAGTCATGGACAAAAGATAGTAGACGTGAGCTTCTGATCTGGAAGTTAACACTTCATATCTCTGGGGGGGTAACTGAAGCGTAAAGATCAGCAGCAGCAACCGACGTCTATTAAAAACATCAATTGTGTCCCCTCGGTGTCTTTAAGTACCGTAAAATTCAAATAAGTACCAGAATTTTGTACCATTATCACAATATGACCCTAATGCAGCATTAGACCTTCGACCATGTGGGTTTGTTTGGTACTGATCACACTGATAGGGAGAATCAGAGGAACTACAGCAGTTAAGGTATGGTGCATTGGTGAATGCTTGGGACTCACAGATTGCATATTATGCATTTAAACGGTCCTTGTTAATTGGTAAACAATTTAAGTCGAGTGTTCAATCAGCAGAATTCAGCAGCCAACCGACCTACTACTTTGTGTATGCTAATAGTAAACTAAGGTTTTACTGTGGGCTAAATATCAAAGGTTTCCTTTATTTCTCAGTGATGCTCAGACTATGTACAGTACATTGAGAGAAAAAGCAGTCAAATGACGTAGTTTATTTTACAGCCTGGAACTGCGTTGATTCTTTTGACTTTTAACAAGCACCTTAACACTGTCATGGTAGAAATACACCAGCTGTGTAGTTTACGAGCACCTGAACGCGACACCGTGCTTTCAACTGATGTCGGGTTGGAGTTTTCTCTGAGTTGGGAAAACAGTATGTCACAACTCATTCAAAGCAGCTCTTGTTCATGTTCGTGTGGTTTTAAAAAAAAAGAAAAAAAAGATGGGAGGCGGCTGATTGGCCGCCAGCCTTTGAGACAAGTTGTCAACTAGGTATAGTAATTCATCTTTGGCTACTTAAAGGAGCAGTGTGTATGATTTAGTGGCATCTAGCAGCGAGGTTGCAGATAGCAACCACTGAATACCCGCTCACCCCTCCCTTTCCAAGTGTGTAGTAGAAGCTACGGTGGCTGTCGGGTAACGTAAAAAACACAAAAGGCCCTTTGAGAGCCAGTGTTTGGTTTAGCTACTGTAGAAACATGCCGGTGCAACGTGGCGGGGTCTGTGGAAGAGGAACTATGTAGATATGAATGGAAAACACAACGATTGGTAGTGTCAGGTAATTATAAACTTATGAATATTTTATTCCATTTCAGCCAACAGAGCCTAAATCCTACACACTGGTCCTTTAGAGGATCTGATCATATTCAAAATTTTTCTGTCAACAACTCACATGAAAAGACCGAAACCAACAATGAATACCTCCTACGTATCGTGTGTGTATCAAAGCCTAATAAAGTAGAACTTATTCCTCTGTGCCATAGAGCTACAATTTTTTTTCCAAAAACTATTAAAAACAAATGATCCACAATTTTTCATTGTATATATATATATTTTTTTGTCTCAATCCCACATACACCGTCTGCTCTGAATACAGAGGAGCAGCATATGTATAATAATCCGTGGCTTAAAATAGTCCCCAACAAACGCAATGCAATGTTTGCTAAAAAACTACAGTTCCCAGCTGCATTAGGAAATTACGGAGATTTTTCTTTGATAAATTGGAGATAATCTGACCTTGCTTTAAAGGAATTGTTTGACGTTTTGGTAAATCCGCTTACCAAAGTTAGACGAAACGATTTATCAATATGAAGCTCTCTCTACCACTCATGTTTGTATACTAAATATGAAGCTTAAGCCCGCATAAAGACGAAGTTTGCCTGGCTTTAAATATACTTTAATGTCTAAATGTGGACATTTTTGTCTAAATATAGTTTGTTTAATTTGTTCAAAAATCTAAGCATAAAAATGACAATTAGTGTTAGTTGGTATCGGCCATTTTATGGGATTTCTTGATAATAAGAAAAACAATGTCACCACGATATCCTCTAATAGTTGTAAAAATGCAAATACATTTATCAGTTTCAAATTTCGCACAGTAGTTTCACGATGTAAACTATAAACTGAGTGCAGGGTTAAGGTCATACTGATACGGTCTCCGTGGCCCATCTGTGATATAAGAATCAGATCATAGAAGACATTATGTATTTTATGATGACATATGTGTTTATATCTGATGTCAGACCACAGAAATCATTCCAGTGTGGTGAAATGAGTCCTGCCTAACCACTGAACCACCTAAAAGAGTTGCATGGCTTTTACTGAGAGTCATGATGAGTTTTAGTGTATCAGTATGGATTAAAAATATTATAGCTGGAAAACTAAATTTAACAAGTATCCTTGTAAGTTTTCCCCTTTTTTGGCAAAAAATAAAAAATAAAAAGTTATATACTGTACTGGCACAAACTATATCAGCAGCTTTAATCAAAAGATGTCTTTATAAGCATATAGTTCATATTTCTGTCAATACTGATGTTAAGGTCAGTGTGTTCAAGGGGGAGATGTAGGGATACTGCAGGGAAGGGTTATCAAGGAGTTTCTATATCTGGGTAGAGGATGCCAGAGCAGAAAAGAAGAAGAAAGAAAGAAGAGGGGAGAGAAAAGGAAAAAAAGAGGTCAGGAGGATTGGAGGAAGGTCTCTATATCTACCAGGGAAGAATATCAAACGCACAAAGCAAATGAACAGGAGAGAAGAGGGCATGAGTACTACTAAGATGATAATATTCAATCAGAACCATGGTAATAATAATAATAATAAATAGAATATTAATAATCATTATCATCAGGATAATAATAATAATAATAATATTATTACAGAATAAATCTCATATTTTATATTTTTTTTCACATTTTTTCTCCATTGAAATACAGTGATCTCCTCAGAGCAGACCAATGAGGTTTCAGCCTCCGCTGGCTCCGATTGGCTGTTGCATATGACATCACAGCTAATGGCGACCAGGTAGACATGCATCACTTCCTGCCCCCGCTCGTTTCCTGTCCAGACAGGAAGTCCTGGCACTGCCACGGTAATCGGTAGCGAGTGACACTGAAGTCTGGGGAGAAAGTATTTTGGTGTTACGGTTGGATGTGTCCCCCCCTCTCTTACAGGTGACTCGAATGAAAAGACGAGAATATAACGTACCTGCATCATAGCCGTCCGATGACCATGACGTCCACGACCTCTCCCTTATGCAGTTCCACGTACTGCTCCGTTTTGGGAGGTAACATCAGCAGACCGTTAGCGCTACGCATTGACATTAGCCTGCTGGATACCTGGTTGCCTGGAGAGAGAGGGAGGGAGGGAGAGAGAGAGAGAGACAGACAGACAGACAGACAGTGTTTATGTAGAGCTGCAAAAATCGATTAGTTGTCAACTATTAAATTAATGGTCAACTATGTTGATAATCGATTAATCGGTTTGAGTCATGTTTTTTTAATGATTCCAGCTTCTTTACCCTCTTATTGTCTTCGGGTCAAGTCTGACCCCTTTTCAAAGTTTTCTATATAAAGTTTTCTTTATCTATACAAAGAGTCAAACAAGGCACTAACAATGTTTTAAAAAGCGACCAAAACGGTAAAAGAAATGGAAACAGTGAAAAAAGTGTTGATTTTCAGTTTTGTTGTAGCCCTTTGTATGTGTGAGCTTGTGTGTTTGTGCAATTTTCCACCCTATTATACAAATAAACATATACTGAATATAAATTAGGAATTAGGTGACTTTAACATTTAATAAACATAATTTTTGTTTTATGTAGTGCATGCATGTTTAATTTCCCCTCCTATTAATCATAGCAACAACTAACAGTTTGGTTGGTCCACCAATAATTAAGGTCCTGTCAAAACAGACACCTTTTTCAAAACACCATTTTAAAAGGTGGGTGTTTGAGTATTTATACGTTGCGCTTATCTCTGCAGTATGCATTTCATGACACAATTATTTGTTTAATGTTTTGATCGCTCAGTCAAACACACGGGACACACTCCCTTCCCCCTTCCCCCATCAGTGGAATTTTGTGTGTGCGCGTGCGTGCGTGTGTGCGTGCGTGCGTGCGTGTGCGTGTTTAACTATATTCGTGGGGTCCAAAAAACAGGAGTCCAGAATACTTGTTTAAAAGTTTAAAGGGCTGTTTGAGGGTTAAGCCTTGGTTTTAGGATTAGGGATAAAATTAGGTTATGGTTAAGGTTAGGGTAAGTATTAAGGTTAGGCATTTAGTTGTGATGGTTAAGGTTAGGGTAAGGGGCTAGGGAACAATGACGGGGGCCCACAATGATAGTGCCACAAACTTGTGTGTGTGTGTCCTATGCTTACCTGTGCTTTGTGCCCAGGGCAGTGGCTCCTGGTGATGCCAGGTGAGAATACAGCGGTGGTACTCTGGCCTGGGATCCAGCTTCACGTCACAGGAAAGCTGAAAAAACACACCGAAAATGTTACCGACATATTCAACATAGGTATATTGCTTCACACTTAAAGGAATTTTCAAGGACATACAATCATTCTTTCTCACTGAGAGTTAGCTGAGAAGATCAATACCATTCTCGTGTCTGTACACTAAATATGAAGCAGTTTCAACAAATTAAATATATAAACGTGTTAATCGATGAGCTTTAGAGGTGCTGGTAGGAGGATGTTGTTACCTTTTGGACAGAGCCAGGCTAGCTGTTGGGATGGCTGTAGCAGTTTCCAGTCTCAGTTATAAGCTAAGCTAACACACTGCTAACCCATATTTACAGTACAAACATTAGAGAAGTATTGATCTTCTGATGTAACTCTCAACAAGAAAGCAAATAAGCGCATCTCCCAAAAGGTCTAAATACTGCTTTAACAGTTATTACATATTACAAAATGTTACAAATTAGCAGCCCAAGATACAGTATCTAGTACTATCTAGTACCTAGGAATTCAGTGCCTTGCTCAAAGATACGTCAGCAAGATAGGGGTTGATAGCTTGGGTTGGGGATGTTCTGTGTGTGTGGTTATATATATATGTGTGTGTGTGATAGGGGTGGTACGGTTCACAAAACCCACGGTTCGGTTTGTATCACGGTTTTAGGATCACGGTTTTCGGTTCTGTACGGTTCTTGTTATTTTTGTTTTAATCTTTAACACTCCAGAAATATACTTCATCATACGGTATATAGCTTAATTATCCACAATGTAGGATACAGTATTAAATAATTATATAGTTATATCATGTAGCCTAATCATGCACAAACTGAATTTGACTTGACTTTAAGCACATTATTAAGACCATCTCTGAGGAAAGCTAGCTGAGATTTTGATACAGCAAGAGGGAAGACATTGTCATGATTTCATCAAGCTCTTCATTTATTTGGCAAAAAAAAGGAGAATGTGTATTGCCATCTACAGGAACTTATGTGCCTTTTTTTGCACATGAAGATTGAAATATTACAGAATATCAATTGAAATAACTTGCATTTATCAAACTGCCAACTTCAGTGTAGCTCTTACAAAAATGTATGCTTTAAAAGAAAAAGAGAGGAACTCTTAAAGCTCCGTCAGAATACGTTAAACATAAAAACAGTTTACATTGTTAGTTCATTTCCTATCCTGGGCTGGGACACACATACACTTTGATAAAGTACTTAATGGACTTATCATTGCACTTACAATAACGACCGTAGCTGTCAGGCCCTCCTGTATACGTCTGCTCTCTGTTTTTTCGCGCATCCACCGTGTGTGTGTGTGTGTGTGTGTGTGTGTGTGTGTGTGTGTGTGTGTGTGTGCGTGTGTGTGTGTGTGTGCGCGTCAGTCGCGGGGAGAACTGAGCAGCCCCGCCCGCTGCAGAGACCCGACAGGATCTAAACTGCAGCCGCTTCAGCGAGTGAAAAAACGTTACAGCGTACATTGATGTTAAAATGTATACAGGTTGGCATGACGGCCTGAAATGTTTTGCACGGTCTTTCGCTGTACGTTTTGTTGGCAACTTGTTCACACCTCTTCTTTTGCGTGAAAGGGAAACACACTGAGGTCACATACGGGGCACCTGACGGGCACGAGGCCACATTGCGCGTGCGGCACACACACGTTCCGAACCGAGACAAGCGGACCGAACGGTTCGGATGTTTTTTCATGAACCGTACCACCCCTAGTGTGTGATAAACTTGATTTATGGTTCTGCGGAGGCTCCACGCAGAGCTTTCGCCATAGCCTACGTAAGTGGCCTGAAGTGTATACTTGTGCGTTGGTGTGTGCGTCGATCTCTTAGCAGGGCCGACTGTGTGTGTGTGTGTGTGTGTGTGTGTGTGTGTGTGTGTGTGTGTAGCGTGTGGTTGACGATTAGCTTCAGAGCGAGTAGCGACTCTAGAGTCATAGTGGGAGAAAGCTAAGTGTCTCCCCTGTGTTTTCTGACCACGGTGGGAAATCTGTAGCAGGAAAAATTAACCCTCTCCTTGATTTCATGTTGTTTATAGAGAAGAACCAGGAAATGAGTCAGGGTAAATGCAACGCTACCAAGCCACAGCTGATCGGCGTGTAGAATATTTTCTATTTTTGCACTTTCATTATGCTGTTTTATTGTGGTGAGTAAGCTATGTTTTGAATTTCAGTTTGCACTGTTTATAGCCTATTTTCTGTTTACACCTGCCATCTGTGGAATCTGTGTTAATAATCTGTCCTTATGACAGCTCATTGTGTGTGTGTGTGTGTGTGTGTGTGTGTGTGTGTGTGTGTGTGTGTGTGTGTGTGTGTGTGTGTGTGTGTGTGTGTGTGTGTGTGTGTGTGTGTGTTACCCTAGCTTTAATAATTGTAGGTCTAGGGTCCAGAATGCCTTGCATCTTCCTCAGAGCAGGAATCACAAACAGGTTACATGTCACCACTGCAGACACTGGGTTACCTGGAAAACAAAACAGGGTTACTAAGGTTAACCCGCAAACAACAATCTACAAGGCTCAGCATCAGTAGATCATTTATATTAGTGCATACACAGCGCAGTGTCTCCTGTATGTGTACACTACTATCTAGTCTTGCACTGTCCCCATTTGCATTAAACATGTTATTCCTGTACATGTCTGTGTGTGTGTGTCTCTTTACACTAGTGTAACCCAGACACATCCCTGTACATGTATTGTACTCAAGGGTGTAGGTTTGCCAATGGACGGTGGGGACTTGTCCCTTTCCATATTTTAGGAGGACAGAATTGTCCCTACCAATATTTGAGCGAGCTCATTCGTATCATCTTTGGAGTGAAGTCATATTAGATCATTCATGATGTGCCCTCCCAGAGGCTACTTCTCCAAGATGACCTAGCATGCTAGCATTTGATTGGCTGAAAGGGAGGGGGCAATCTGAAGGTTCACATCACGTGCAAATATTGTACTTACTGCCAGACATGGAGGAGGCGAGAGCTGCCTAGTGTGCCCCAGTTATTTAGAATTGTAAAAGGTTTGGATTGCTTTGTAGCGTCTTTCCTCTGCCCGGCAGCTCTGTGTCGCTGTCTCTGCGTCCCCCACCCTTATGGACACCTTTGTGTTTGGGACTGCCTCCCTACTCCAGGATGCTTCCCACTGAAAAGCCTGGGGAAGAGGCTGCTAACTGCACTTTATTGGAGGTGGTGAAGTTTCCATTTGTGTGGACAGTAAGCCACACAATGGTGAGATTTATGCCTGATCAGAACTGTTTTTGGTTTCCACCTCCAATGAAGAGCACACAAGCGCTTCTCTAAAATGTTGTCTCATCCAGAGACCAGAGTCCTAAACGTGGCTTGTGTCTGTCAGATGGTCTGAATATCAGCCGAGCAATAACGTAATGCACATCAGACTATAGGGCAGGTCGATTTCTTCTTGAAATTGTAACTTTATTCTCATTCATTTACGACATTATTCTTGTAACATTAACAACAAATTACATTGTTTTTCAAAATATAACAACTATTTATTCTCCAAATCTCAGAGAACACAGATAGGATAAGTTATATGGGGAATGGGCAAAACGTTTTGAACATGAGCAGAAACACATGAGCTATTAAAGTCCAGGGGTTTATAAATGAATTCCTCATTGACGTGAACGGGTGAAACATTTAAACATTTAAAGAGGTTACGTCCCCAAACAAAAGACGCCAAAGAGGACAGAAGAGTAAATCATAGCTACATGTGTGTTAAGAGAACATTGAATGAGAAAATGTTGATCTACAGGAGAATAAATATTTGAAAGCAATACAGAATGCCTGAGAGCCTTAAGGCGCCTACACATGATAGGCGGCAAAACCGCTTTGCACAACGCTCGGATTTGCCGCTTTGCGCTTGGCTCAAAGTTCAAATTATTTCAACTTTGACCTAGTTGCCGCTGACATTTTCGAAAGCGCAACCAATGAGATAACAGCTATTGTTACCTAGCAACGGTAAATAGCTTCCTTCCACACCCTCGATGATGAATACCTGGGGTCCATTCTTCGTACGTTGCTTAAAACATCCAAGATCAAATGACACATCCTAGATGATATCATCGTGCTAATCATGATCTGGCTAATTAGGTTCTTCGAACACACCTGCTGTTGATGATTAGTATAGCTGGATTGAGTTAGTGAGATAATTGCGCGTTTATGCGCTTGTTTAAAAGGGGAGATGTATCGATAGCAGAAACTTTGATCAGCAATGCTGCTATTGGCTGCTCACCATGGCCAAAGAGCGCGCTCAGTTTTTCAACGCAGCAGAGCAAGAACTATGATACTGGAGTATGCTGAGTTTGAAACAATAATTAAAACGCCAGGGAACACCTCAAAGTCTGCAAAAGCCAGGAGAGAGGGCTGGCAAAAAGAAGCAGACAAATTAAATCCCTAAGTGTTCCATGTTATGGTTATATCACTTATTACAGTATATATTCTTGTATTTTAATAATTCCATGTCAGAGCCAGCTCAGGACCCACTAGAACATGGGAACAAGTAAAAGTGAAGTACAAGAATATTCTTCAAACTAGTAAGCTTTTCTACTTCTACTGTTTAGTCTCTTTTACCCAAAAACATTTTAAATGATGTGTTTGTCTGTTTATAACAGCAACCAAGAAAAAGGCGGAACATAAAAAAACAGGTGGTGGTCCTGCACCCCCCACATTATACCCCGGCAGAAGAGCTGGCCCTTGGGCTAAATGCGAACCGACCCATTGTGGAGGGCATCCCTGGGGGCAGCTCTTCCTTAGACCTACAGCCAGGGACCAGTAACACCAACACCTTAATTACAGGGAAATGAGTTTTAAATCATCTTGCTACAGTGTAAATAATTTGTTGCTGCATTAAATTAAGAATGTCTATAATCCAAATGGCTGGTACAGTCATTCCAACAGATAAATACTGAGTCAATTGATTTGCCTTGTAAAGGTGAAAACTGCATAACTTAATGTAGTAATGTTTTGCAATATGTTATTGATCATATTTTTTCCTAGTGTAGTTCATTGTAATGCCATTGTGTTCTCTTTTTTTCCGACGAGTCAAACTTTTAACGTGTGGCTCCAACAAGTTGTTAATGTAGATGAGACCCTCCCGAGAAAAACGATATCTCTCAATCAGTAGATTATCGCGCTGCACTAAAGGATCCTGTTGATCTCGCAAAACGCGATTGCTTCAAAAAGCTCTTTGAATTATTCTGACACCTTCAGCAACAGGTTACTGACGTAAAAACGGACAAGACATGGCTGCGACAGACTTCCCAAATCACCTCCGTTTATAGCCTATAGCCGGGATCTAATCCTGTTGACATGAAATAAGCCTGCTCGCGAGCAGGTTTAAGATTGCGCACCTGTTGCTATGACAGCAAGTCCAGGATGAGCGTCGAAGAACTAAACAATCCAAGATCATGCCAAATCGGCAACAATCAAATCCAGCTAAGTGAGTTAGCGACGTACGAAGAATGGGCCCCCTGCTTTGCGCTTTGCTTATCATGTGTAGGCGGCTTTACTGCTTTATATCCCATTAGGTTTTTCTATTTCATTTTTCACCATATTTTGGTTTAGAAAAATTCACCAGAATGCAGGTAAGTGTTTGACATTTAAAATCCTGGGGGAGGACACCAGACCCCCAGCTTAATACATGTCCCCACCAATGTTGAAAGGAAACCTACACCCACGATTGTACTATCTAGAAATGTGTTTTGCTGTTATAGTCATAACCAACAGAGAGAGCACACGCCTTAACACAACCACAGTAAGCCACCTTCACAGAGAGGCATACGTCATCATTGCTTCAGGCTTTGGTTGCGCCTTGAAAGGTCAGTGGCAGCAACGTCAAAGTTGAAAAGGTCTTCCAAGCAGGATGGAAGGGGGATCTGTGCAGTCAGAGGTCATTTGTGGGTGAAAGCGGATTTATGCTTCTGCGGGGGCTTTGCGCAGAGCTTTCGCCGTAGCCTACGTCTGAGGTTTATACTTGTGCTTTGGTGTCTGCGTCGTTCTAGAGAATCTTTTTAAGAGAATAGCATGGCCGGCATGGGTGTGTGCGTGGGGGGAGTGTATGGTAGAGCGAGTGAGAGAGTGACGGGGATTATCTTCGGCGCGAGTAGCGACTCTAGAGTCATAGATGGAGAATCAAAGTGTCTCTCCTGTGCTTTCTGACCACGGTGGGAAATCTGTAGCAGGAAAAAGTTAACCCTCTCCTTGATTTCATGTTGTTTATGGCGAAGGAGAACCAGGAAATGAGTAGGATGAAATGCAACGCTAAATGCAGCGATGTGTGGTTACATTTTTCAAGAGGTGCACGTCAGGCTACGGCGGAGGGTCCGTATCTCCACGTACCTACTTAGGTACCCACCGTGTCGATTTAACGCAGGAGCATAAATTGGCCTTATTGTGGGTTGATTTTTTAGGACCTACTTCCTCTAGGTGCAGGGGTTAGTGGTTGTCTGGCCTCGGTCTCACTCGGGGCTACGACCTCCAGCAGGGAGGGCCCAGTCTCTCTGAAGTTGAAGTTTCCTTTAATAACAATAGCAGTACATACACAGTGCTGGGACTGGAGCAAAGACCAACACACTCCAAATCACAAGGGCCCAGATCAAGGCCAAATGACACACTATACTGTAGGATTCCTTTACATTGCCATGGCGACATACTGACATCTAGCACTGAAAACAACAGTGGAACTGCAACGCAGCAGTAAAGGACTGCTGCGCCTTAGTCAAAGAGAGACTGGGGGGTTCTATAGTAGCTTCTTAAGCCAAAACTTTATGCAGATCTTCAAAATCTTGTTGTTGGCAGCTCTTCAAAAAGGACAGTTCTGCCCATTTGTAACCCTTGTAATCGTGTTAATGTTTTCCACTGTATCAGTTAGTTGTTTCTAACAAAGACAGTCTTAGAGCAGATCGTAGATCTATAGAGCAGAGGTGTTTTACAGTTTGAGGGGCAGATGTAGAGACTGTGTTAGGAGAAAGGGACAGCTGCATGCAGGTGTTCTGAAAACAATAGAAATGTAGTTCTTGTAGTTTGGCCCACCGATTTGCTCTGCTTACCAACATGGTCAACAGTTGAAGCTGCAGCAGTGGCTTTAACACAAAGCTCATGGAGGCGATAAAGTTACTTGGAGTAACACAATAAAGAGATTTTTGATACCAAAGGAATTGCAGCCAAAAACTACGGGACCTTAACTAAAACGTATGGAAATATGAATGAAATATAATGAACTTCACCTTAAGTTCAGGTTTACCTGGACTGACTCGCCACAGCCTCACTGTATGATTTGTAAAGAAGTGCTTGCTAACAATAGACCTTTATCATGGCAGACATGTTGACATGAAACATTGGCAGGAAAAGCACAGGTGTATTCAAAACCATTAATGATGGCTGCATTCCACTTAGGAGAGACCCTGGTATTGTGCATGCTGACTCACTGAAATAGCTTACTGGGACACTTGATGGAACTGAGCCATTGTTAAGGTTATCAATTTCAGCTGTGCTTTTCCTACTATGACAAGTCAACATGTCTGCTGTGGGGCGGCCTCTAGCTCACCCAGTAAGAGCGTTTGCCCCATGTAGGCTGAGTCCTGCGGCGGTTCGAGTTTGACCTGCGGCCCTTTGCTGCGCGTCGTCCCCAATCTCTCTACCCCTTTCATGTCTATCCACTGTCACTATAATGAAGGGAAAAGCCCCAAAAAATAATGTCTGCTGTGAAAAAGGTCCATAGCATGCTACCCACAAAACCCAGAGTTTAGCGATAGAGCATTTAATCACTCGGCCGATTAATGCCATTTTTAGATAATCAGGCCTCGGCCGATGCCTGCGTTCACGAGGCTGATTTACAAAAGAATGTCTGCAGACACATCTGCAGGCAGCCTTGTAACTGTGGCTGCAGTGGCTGCAGTAGAACGAAGTTAGCCCTCCCCCTTGTCAATTTCTCCAATATAAGGGCATACGGCAGCATAACGGCAGCAAGCCTCCAACCAGCTAAACTAGCTTACAGGGCTCGAAAAACCCTTCTTCTCCCGACCAGTAAAACAGTTATCAGATTCGTCATTTGGGATGGTTGTAGGACGTTGAATAAGTGTAACTGTGAAGCCTTTTAGGGGCCGTTCACATGACAACGCAATGTTTTGAAAACGTTTTTCCTTTGCATTTTCAAAACTATGTTGTTAAAGTTAAAGCCTGCAACTGAACACATACTAAACAGAGACAATGCAGACAATAAATGTGCATTTAAGTTCAGCAATTGTGTTTCTCACTTGTTATTACTTGTTACTGTTGTATTCTATCAGACAACAACATGATATCAGCAATATATATCAGCTGCCCTGCTCTTTAAATATCGGCATCGGTCATTGAAAAAAGCTCACTCAAAACGCTGCATGTAGCTCCATCAGAGAGTAATAAGCAACAGCCATTGGAGACATATGTCGTCAAAACCAATTGTTTACTATGCAAGCCCACATAAAAGTAGCATCTCGAGTCAGGTTACACCACTGTGATATATATTCCAGGGTCAAGGTGCATAAACGTTCCAGATAAGCAGCCATTTGATCACATCTGAGCCATGGAGAGGCGCATCCAGGCTACCGTGTGACTTCTTCTGTCTGCATACTTTAGCACATGCAGCGTCTTCTATGGATATCAAAGGCCACTGCACAACGGAGAGCTAGACTGACTCCTTATGTCATAATATGTTGAAAAAGATGTACATTAGAGGTTTCTTTAGCAGTATGCTATAAAAAAAATTAACCGACTGACATGATTAGGTCTGAATTTATTGGTTTGCTGGTAATTGATCAAGAGATAAAGCGTCCAGGGCAAAAATGGGAAGAACTGTCTTAAAAGGCAGAGTGAGGCAGGTTTATCACATAGTCCAGGCCTTAGAATGCTTGAATAAAATAAGAGCAACCTTATTTTGCCTTTACCCCAGTATATCAGCAATAGAGAAATTCTAACAGTTCCATAAGCAAACCATACAAACCAAGGATGAGGACAGCTAGAGTACAGACACACAAGACAGGGGCTGATGCTACATGTGGGTCCAGGGCTGGAGGGAAACAAGAGGAATGGACAATGTTGCCCTAACTGGCGACAGTATGCTGAGGTAGGAGCGAACCATTATAAACCAATGGGTAAGTTTAGGCACCCATTTACAGACTGGCTCATGCAAGTCAGATTGTCAGAATACACACCCTGGAGGTGTATTGCTCTGCTGACATTATTGAGTCACATCCGTGTCAAGATTTGCGAATGCCTTTGCGATAGTGTCACTCTGGCCATAAACATCTAACCTGCATCTATCATCATCATGGGCGGACCTGCTACTGAACCAAATAACCAAATGTAGGAAGTGAACCAAAAGAACAGTGCATTTACTATCCTGCAATTTCAACCTTGCACACAATTTACAGACTTATATATGATTTAAGGGATGATAACTTTCAAATCCATAACCTACTAATATGACCACATCGCCGGTTGTCTGTGTGACAACGCATAATCATCATCATCATCATCTCTCTCTCATCAGGGCCGCCCTCTCCTTCACTCGCTGTCTGTTATCTGCTCATATTGTTTGCCTTATTTTAAAATATTAAAAACAATAAAGCAAAACCAGAAAACACTATACGTTATATATTTGGTGTTGCTCCGTTATTTCTGAGACCAGGAAACTCAGATATTTTGTCCAATAAACAAACAAGCATCTGTTTCGAGCATATAACATTTGTTTACAATATTAGGTATGTTTGACAAAGTGCAGTCTGAACGCAAACCAAACCAAAAAAAGGAACAATGTTGCAACTTCACCCCCCGAATCGCACCGGGTCTACAGAACTATACTTGAGAAAGCGCTCCTTAGTGGGCGTTGAGCCAAAATAACACAAAATAGATTATCAGGGTAAAGCAAAGGGGTATCAGAGATGGTCCAGGGGGTTTTGAGCAAGGAGAGGACACACTTACAGAAACCCAAATAACACACACCCAGTTACTTCGGACATAAATATATTACCTGGCAGAGCAAAGATGAGTTTCCGTATTCCATCAATGTCAACTGTGGCAAATGTAGTAGGAAGACTGTGGAACAGAAACCCACAGGTGATTACTTTTCCTCCAGGTGTCAGAACAGTATCAAAGGCAGTGGTAGCGTCAGCAATAGTAGTAGCAGCAGTAATACTTAGGGTTGGGTTTTAAAAAAGAAATCAGTTGAAATCGATTTTCATTAAGATGATCCGATATTGATTCAAAATAATCCAGGATCGATCTCACATGATACTAGAATACCTAAGGAGTCCATTGGTACCCTTCCCCATCTCACCCTGGCTTCATAAAGACTCGTCCAAAGTGGATCTGAGCATGAAGGTCAATATCCAGCACCTGCTTTAGGTAGTCCTGATAAGACACACAAACACACACAAGATTAGAGAACAATAATACTGTAAAAAAAACAACAACAAAAAAACAGCTGTGAGACAGTAGTGCTTTCATACAGTATGTTGTTAGAGGAGAAAAACAAACCTGGAGGATGAACAGCAGGAAAACAAATACACTATATATTCTGATCCTTTTAAAGATCAGAATATCTACTCAACATTGTCAGTGAATTATTTAATAAGTTAGAAGAGATGGGTCATAGGCAAGAGGTTACCTTCTCTCCCATGGACACACCCCCCGAAGTGATGATGACGTCGGCACGACTGATTCCCTCGTGGAGCGCTGACAGCAAGTCATCAGGGCTGCAAACACGCATGATACATTAAACTCAGCTCACTGCTAAATGGAAAGTGCTACTCAGCCTACGAAAACATCTGTGTAATATCTTCTGTGGCTGTGACGGGTATTTGTAAAGTCTGAGAAAATAACCCTGTTGATGTCACAGTGATGTCATCAGGGTTATGTTGATTTGATTTGATTATGTTTGATTATTTACGGAAATCTTGTGTTACAAACTGGAGATGTGGAATTTAAAAGAGGTGGGTGTTTAACATGCAAGGAGGTCTTGACAAAAAAAAAGACACAACCAAGTGGCATTACGGGAAGCGAAGGATCCAGTTTTACTTGGGACTTTGCTGCATCAATTTTGTCCATTCTTTTTTTTACTTTATCTCTTGCACCGCCACTACTTAAAGGGATACTTTGCCAATTTAAATCCAGCTCTGTGTCATGGCAGTGTGGGCAGTGTGTTTAGATCAGACCCCCAGGAAGTGTCAGGCTTTGAAGCCAATTTCACATTGCGGCCAAACATTAATACTTCCGTGTCAGTCACGTGATGCCATGGGTTCCAAAAAGATTATTCCATATAGACGTACATAGCGTTAGAGAGTGCGTAAATCAGTGGGTAATTCATTTTGAGCATCACAAGCTTATTAACTTTAGAAGTTATCTGTATAAGCCAATTGCCCCTACTTGTCTCCAACGATGCCCAGGTTGATGGTGGGATATCCATGTTCCTGGATGGTGGACAGCAGGGTGGAGCGGTTGGAGTCTCGTATTTTCCCTGGGTGGAGGTCATCCTCTGGATTCAACAGCTACTCACACACAAACGTAAAAGGAACTCAGCTGATATCTACATGCAGTAGGAAACCCATAACTCTGAATGCAAAGATCATAGGAAAAGTCTGTGTGTATTTTCATCTGTTAATGTGTATGTACCTCGTTTCCAGTGGACATGACAGCCACCACAGGGAACTTGTGCACGCTGACCTCAGTCACTCCCACTGTAGCCAGCAGGCCGATCTCTGACGGGCCCATATGTGTTCCTTTTGCCAACACACACTCCCCTCGCCTGATGTCATGGCCTATTGGCCTGTGCAGACAGACAATGTTACAATCATAATTAGCTGGAGGATTTTATACAGCTCTGATATGAATTAGCCTCCACTTGGTTCCTGCAGCATATAGTGGTTTGTTTTTACCTGATGTCCTGTCCGGGCCGGGCCTGGACCATGATCCTCACCTCCAGCTCCTCTGTGCCCTGAAACAAACCACACTGTCACTATCATCATACCTGCAAACAAACGCATACTATAAAAGTAGACAATATTCAAGGTACTTACATCCTCAGACTCCCTCAGAAGTTCTGTATCTTCTATCTGGACCACAGCGTCGGCTCCACAAGGAATCGGAGCCCCGGTCGTCACCCTCATCACCTGACCTGGCATCACTGTGTGAGTGGGCTGCAGACACGCACAGACACACACCTTATTGAGTCTGATTAAATCCCTGTTTCAAAAGATAACTGGCAACATTAGTTGAATGATATGATTAGACTTTGAATATATCCACAGACATAAACTCAACTGTAAAACACACCACCTGCCTCTTATTTGTGATTTGTGGGGTTGTGTGTTCACGTAGGGCTGCTCAGCAGCAACCAGACAACAAGATGATTTCCTGGAGAAGCTCTCTCCATTTGTTGAGTCGTTGTCATTGTTGACAGACATCACAGGTTGTGTTTTAATGCTTTGAACTGTGTTGCATTTCCTGCATTTCCTACAATCTAAAAGACTTGCTGTATTCAACAGGGAGCCAATTCACTACGATTGGCTCAGCTGTTTTAGAGCTATGAGACCAGTGATGTGACTGAATGATAATCACGCAGATACACCCACTTGGACACACAGGCTGTGCGTTCAAGACCTTCCACTTCTAGGGCTGGGTATCGCCAATGATTTCCCAAATCGATTCAATTCCGATTCACAAGGTCCCGATTCCATTACAATACCAACTTTGCTTGGATATAAAAGAGCTTCTGGGAGAACTTATGCTTTAAATTGTACAAAAAAGAAGCAACCCTCAAATATTTTTTTTATAATGCACCAGGTTAATCTTTACATTAAGAATTGACCCCCCAAAATGTGCGTTTAAAGTACTTTTTATTTATAGATGCATGGTGAAAAGGCATATATTAAAAGATTAATTTCAGTTTTTTATGAATCCATATCAGAACACTCAAAGATTGATTTTAATTGGAGAATCCATTATTTGAACCCAGCCCTAGCTACTTCTTATATAATGTCACAGCGTTACTCACCGTGCTTGATGTACAAACGTAGATGGTGGGATTTGTATTAGTAGAAATGCTAATAGTTGTGTTGTTAGCACTGCTAGTACCTGTACTGCTAAATGTAACACTCATGGCACTAGGTTGTGTTGATCACGACTGGAACTTATCACAGTGTTAGTGTATTAGAGCTGACCTGTTGTCCGGCCTGTGATTCTCCCATGATGAAGCGATCTCCCGGGCCGTCAGCAGCTACAGGTCAATGATAATGATGTTGATTAAGTTAATTACGGAAATAAGACCATGACTATTGATTTGTAACCCTTGGGTTGTCTTCCAATGGACCATGCACGCAGGTCCTCCTGGGTCAAAACTGAAAATCAACACTTTTTCTGATGTTTTTGTTCCTTCATTCGCACTTTTTTCAATGTTTTTGGCGCTTTTTTGCCGTTGAATGCTTCTTTTCACTAGACTACCATGTATAAACAACACTCACACCAACTTATTATTACTTTTACACTTATTTTTGAAAATTCATGGTCAATAAACCTAACGTATATGAAAGTTCAGAGAGGATACTGTTTCGACAACATTTCAATTTCTTCTTCAAATGCAAAAAAATTGAACAAAATAAAAAAAGTACAGATCCAATCTCTTGTTGTACTTGCGAAGGAAGTTGTAAGGAATCATCCATCTGTGTTATTTTTGGGTAAATGAAATTAGGGAGTTAAAAAGAAATCCATATTTCTAAAATAGAAATTTAGAAAATGGGTCAAATTTGACCCAAAGACAGCACAAGGGTTAAAACTCAAGTTGCAGCCAAGAGCCCAGTTTACGTACAGAATGCTGTGTGAAGAATTGCTCTTAAATTCATTCAATGCCAACAAGTGAATACATGTACATGTGTAGATGAATGCAGATGTCAGCAAAGTTACATTGAATGGCATTTTTCTAGACCCTGTTTTACATTTGTGTCCCCCATGTACTGTTTATCTGTTGTTGTTTAGTAATAGATAGTATTAGTGGTCTCACCTCGTACAGCGTAGCCATCTTTAACGGAAGCAGGGAACGGAGGAAGGTTGTCTTTGGCATAGATGTCCTGAGCGAGCACTCGACCGAAACCATCTAAAGAAATTGGCCCAAACCAGGTCAATTTAGTGCAAACCACATTTGAACAACAAACACTACACACATTTTCATGGACAAAATTCCAAAACTTTTCCATGGCCTCTCATTAGAGAGCCATGACATTAAATGTACACTTACCTGGCATTATTCAAACATATCAGATTCAAACTCTATTCAAACATGATTTTTTTCTAGCTGGCATACACGGAGGGAGAGACGGAACGAAAATGAGAAAAAGGACAAATGAGAAGACGAGAAACGTATGTGATAGTTTACAAAACACTGTCACGCATCAACGCATATTAGAGATACGTTACATCAGCTACAGGAAAGCTGGCATACACGGAGGGAGAGACGGAACGAAAATGAGAAAAAGGACAAATGAGAAGATGAGAAACGTATGTGATAGTTTACAAAACACTGTCATGCATCAACGCATATTAGAGATACGTTACATCAGCTACAGGAAATAATTATGAAAAAAGGTTATCCACGGAAGATTACTGTAACAATTCATTTAATTAAACACGTGACGTTTCCAAAACTTTCAAGTACTTTACTAATTCCATGACCATTCCATGTTTTCCATGACCACGGGAACCCTAACTACAAATATTACCAATAACACACAATGATAATGCAATGTCTATATGCCTGTGCATAAATGAGACAAACAGAACAGAACAACGCACATACACAGAAGACTCACCTCTATAGTTAATTACTTCAATTCCCAGAATAGGTGTCATCTCTAGAACAGTGATGAAGGCTTTGTCCATTGAAGTCAATGGGAACGGAGACATGCGATGACGACGTGCCACTTTACTGATGTCCACCGCACTGTGGCCTACACACAGACACACACAAAGTTTAAAAATGTTCCACAGTTATGCAAGTTACCGTTAGGGCTCCTGCACACTGCCTGCGCAGCGTGAGCGTGGCGTTTCTGTTGTGTGGCGTTTTCTATGTCTTTGCACACCAGAAACGTGTCTGACGCGACGCTGCTGCTGCTAGCCTTGTCTGTACACATGAACATAAACATACATTTATACTGACTTGATTACAGCAAAGACAACGTCGGCAGTATTGACATGCAATATTTGAAAATCATCATCATCATTCATCAATCATCAAATCATTTTTTTTTAATTAATTACATTTATGTCAAAACCTAGAGACTTTCAAACATCAAAATGTCATTTATTAATATGTATTCGTGTCAAAATGACATGTGTCAATGACATCTTTTCGTATTCTATTTTGCCTGGAAACGCTTCAAACATGCTGCGTGTTAGGTGAAAAATAGGCGCCGGTTCTATTTCTATCATGCACGCGTTTTCGGCGCGGCTCGAGCCGCGCGTGTCACACAGGCAGTGTGTAAACTCTAACCTGTTAACATGGGAGCTGAAATAAAAACGGACACGCCACGCAGGCAGTGTACAGGAGCCCTTACAAGGCTGGCATGTTAATGAGACACGTGCGCGCGCGCGCACACACACACATACACACAAACGCACACACTTTCTCTCTCTCTGTGAACTTACTGGCTCTCAGAATGTTCTCATTACTGCCACATCGTGACTGAACCTGCAGAGAGACAGACACATGTTCTATATTTGGTCATTGTTTGATGCAAATATATGGAGGGGATGATTTTAATACCTCCTCCTTCATAACAGGACAGTCTGGCAAAGGCTTTCATGTTGATGTATCTATTAATAATGTCTAATACACAGGACATGGAGACATAAATAACATGAATTTTAGCTGTGACGTTCAAAAACCAGCACACCAGCAGCTGTGTGTCTAATTCTGTGACTGCATAGAACAACACAGGATTATTAGAAACTAAAACAGGAATCAGTATGGGGTTTGATTGATCTACCAGTCTAATGCTGTTCCTTAATAACATTTCAGATATCTGCTGGTGTGTTGTCCCTATCTGCTATGGAAGTTCATTCATCAATGATTTTCTTCATTGCTTTTCATTTATGTAAGTTGTCTCTTTGTCTTGATTTGAATGTTAAAAACGGTGCGTGCCATTGCATACAAATTGAATACCGTAAATAAATAGATATTAAATAAAGCCAGTATTCAAATAATAGCCATGTCTGGTACAAACAAATAAAAGGCCGGTCAACAATAAAAAGAAAATTAAAAAACAGTGAGGATTGGTGAAAATCCCTGTATTCCTGTGACTAACTAAATTCAGTTTTAGGTATATCTCCTCAGCACTAATGCCAACAGAGCCATGTCCTCCACACAACTCTGCCGCTCTCTCTTTCTTTTTTTAACAGAAATACTGTTTCCATTCACTAATTAATCACTAATTAATTCCTTTACAAAGAAAAAGGAGAGGTAGTCCACACACTGAATTTTGCAAGCACCCAAAAATGTAATGCAATGTTGCAACATTTTAAGCAACAAGGTCTGCGTCAGATGTTTGCCTGAAGAAGACCTTCAATATTGCATCACTACATTTTCAGGAGTAATTATTATTTAGGACTTAATTCAGAGCAGCAGCGTGGTGAGTGAGACATGAATCTGTTGTATCTGTTGATGTAAAATATCCAGTGCTTACACAACAGGAAAAATTAGGAATCAAGGCCTAAAAAGAAATTCTCATATAAATAAAAGGCCTGGATCTCCATCATCCTTTGATATTAATTGGGACAAATTTTATGTGAATGTACAACAACTGAAGATATTTCTATTTCAGTTTTGCCAAACCTCACAGTCTCATTCACTCCCATTCAATTCCAAACAGCACACAAGTCCCGAGACTTTTAGCCCAACGGTAATCCATCACTGTGCGAGAGGCCGACAGTCACGTCCGACTACTAACTTTTGTGATAAGTCTCACATTAATATACCCACTCGAAAGCCAAATTGACAAATTGGCAACATCTTCTTTACTGGGAGTATTTAAAAAGAAGTGATAAAAACGTCTCCAACCTACAATGAGCACAAAAAGTTGGAGAACCCAAGAAATAAGAGAAATCTCTAATCATGCAGGAACCGTCCTGCTTGTTTGTTTTTTTACTAGGAACTGCTGAGATAGCTTTTCACTACTGTCAGCAGCAACGATACATATATTGTTGGCATGTTCCATGACTCTTGCAAAGCATATATAAGTGTGTGTGTACCTTGGGTGTCGGGCATGAGGCGGTGGAAAGACGGGAGGTCGCCTGTGTGGCTCGTGGTGACTCGGAAGGGGTGGAGCTTAAAGAGGCTGAATCTCGAGGAAGCACCTGAACGCCTCGGGAAATGATAGAGTCCGGGATCTACACACACACACACACACACACACACACACACACACACACACACACACACACACACACACACACACACACACACACACACACACACACACACACACACACACACACACACACACACACACACACACACACACACACACACACACACACACACACACACACACACACACACACACACACACACACAATGCTAGTCAAATCATGTCGTTCAGTTGTTTTACTGTCAACTAAAGTTGTGTCTACATGACAACTGGATTTATGGAATGTAAACTACTTATCTACAGCTATTGTACTTACTGATGCGCACGCGGGCCGCTGTTTCACCAACACACAAATATCACTAAAACTAATCAGGGACAGAAGCCGGAGTACTGATGAACTGTGTTGTGCGAGGCCAGGCGTGTATGCATGGTCAGAATGTTTGCGGGATTAAGAAAACTGTGCAGGACTCCACCCGGGAGAGACAATTGAGTGAGATTTAACTCTTTTTTGTTTGGGAGTAGAGAGGGAGACACACACGGCGGAGAGCTGCACTCTACTGAGTGCACTTTTCTAGTCACAGCTTTTTCCACTGAAGCTCCAGATACATTTTAAGCAAATTCAGAGAAAGGCATATTTAAAAAGAACTGTTATACTTGTATGACGGACAAGGTGTGTATCTGAAAGACATGATGAACTGACCAATGGCAGGAGAGGAGGGGTGCTTGTGAGTGTCTCACCTGCTGGTCATGAGTACAGGAGCAGGTGAAATGAGTGGGCGGGTCAGGTGTGTTGGCGGCAAAGTAGGGACCCCCCTTAGCCATGACCACAGCATGGCTCGTCTGATGGACACACACACACACACACACACACACACACACAGGCACATACAAACACACAGACAGACAGACAGACAGACAGACACATGTCCCCATACACAGACAGGTGAATGAGATGAAATGGAGGGCTTCAATCTAGTTAATGAATAAAGACACAAAATGAAATAGCTTCTCCATGGACCACTTCTAAATATTAAAAATGTGGATCCTACGGATTCCTCCCAGTAATGTTCTACATGACTTTCAAATTCAATCAAGTGTTTGGAGTTGGCTTGTGAGAGTAGGCCATCTGTATCTTAATACGTTATCTGGACACCGACATCTGAACACGGGTCTTTGCATTTACACCTGCAGCCTACTGCACCAGCTGGAAGTAGGTGTGAGTGTAATGTCAACACAGTAGCTAGTAAGTACAAAGTCGACCATAATCAGAACACTGTAGGAGAGAGTAAAGTTGTATCCATTGCAACATTTGGGCAAAAATTCAAGAATAAAAAGCATATACATTGGTCGCGTGCTTAACCGCCATACTGTGGGGATACGTTAGTTTTTTACTGCGGTAAGAAAGGATCCATACCGTCACAGCCTTAATCGGTCCTTCCAGAGAAATTTGTTGAGTTTTTTTGTGATTGCTGCCGGCAAAAATCCTTGATTATGCGGCGCGTTTTCTTAAAAAATGCAATGGAATATACGGGATATTTATGCAATTTTATGCGATGAAATTGCGGGAACTTGCAAAAACTGCGGTTTCATCATGGCTTCATCACGGGGTTTGCAGCTTTTCGATGATGCTCATGTTGCATAATTACTTAACTTCATAACATTCCCATGGCAACAGGGGGAAATGGCTGCTCTTGTGTTAAGTAAACGCTACATTTTTCAACTTTCTGCTAAAATATATGTGACTTTTTTGCAACAAAAATGTGGGGATTATGAAATGCAAGCCCTGAATATTTTGCGTGGAAATCTGCAATTTATTTGGTGAAAGTGAAGCATATTTGAAAAATTGCGGCCCCCGCATAAATATGCAAACTTTGGCTGATTGTGCATTGAATTATGCAATCGCATAATCACGTTTTTCTGGAGGAACTGCTTAATATACTGTACAGTAAATCCCAATGCGTTAGTATTATCCAGATAAGATCTTCAGATACAGTTGTATTAAAATACCAGCTGTAAATCTCTTAATGTCTCATGTTTGGGCTGCAAATTAACATGAACAATTATCAAGTACTATTTGATCAAACAGCAGTTTTTCTACACTAGAAATATTTGTATCTAATTAAAAAGGAGGAAAAAAAGGCAGGAATGTTTCCGAACAATTTGTGAAATGCCCTGCTGCCTTTCAATTTTATTTTTTACAACTTGATGTGATTTTATTTTTTGTTTTGAGTCCTGCAGCAGCCTATAGCATTAAAGCAGGAGTTGTCTGTAGTACAGTACCCTGCTGCTGCAATGACCCAATTTCCCCACAGGGATCATTAAAGTTTCATCTGTCAAGTCTCCAGCAGCAGCACCACCACTGGTAGTGGTGTTTCCTGTCGACTGGTTACCTTGGCAGCGATAGCAGCTGCGGTGATGTGGGAGGTACCATGCTGGTGATGGTGGTGGTGGTGGTGGTTGTGCGCATGTCGAACTCTCCTCCGGTCCTCCTCCTCCTCCTCATCCTCCTCTTCCTCGCACTGGGTGCCACGCTCCATGGTGTGCATGTTGGCGTTTGTGTCGATGTGCGTGTTGGCCAGCAGAGGGGAAGGGGAGGGCAGCTGCTCCAGGGCGGCATGTGTGGATTTAACCCTGACCGCGGCTTCACGCAGCAGGTCAATGGCGTGGGGCAGAGCGGGCAGGATGAACTGAAAACACTCCTGGAGGAAACAATATCACGCACACCTTAAACTCTAGAGCCCTTCCAAACAGAAATTAAAGACTTGACATAAACCGTGATCTTGGAACTAGTCAACTATAAATAATGCTGTCCCACTAGTCAGGAACAAACGTCACCTTTTTTTTCACCCTGGATTTGCAGCACCCCTAAAGGTTTTGAAACACTGTGGTGAGATACGTTGTTTCATCCACCATTTAATAATTGCATCATGTCAATATTAAACTGTTATTACCCAAGATACTGGGTTTGAATGAGAAATTAGTAAATATTTCAAAATACATCAGTGGTTGACAGTAATAATTTAATTTTGATGACGCCAAAGTTTGAGCTTTTGTGACATGTAGTCACTTTCTGATTTCTGGCAGTAGCGGGATTGCAATAGCCCCATACTTTTATTACTTATAATGTAAAAAAATATATATATTGATAACATTTGATGCTGGGCAGGTAGCGTACAGTCATTTTATGGAGCTTTTCCACTGAAAACAGCTGCCTGCTGACTCACTGTGACATCTTTCCATTTTGTGCATGTAAAGGACCTGAGCATGTGTGTGTGTGTATTTCAGGCCTGTGTGTAGTGTGTTCTAACAAACAGAGTGTAAAATGGTACTTTCCCCAACGGGGATCAATAAAAAGTACAAGTTAAAGTATTAAAGTATAATGGACGCACTCTGCTGCGCCATAAATGTTGCGCCTCTTCCATGCCCCATGTATTCCGGCCGTAAGTCAAGTCCAAGTCCTAAACTTTGATTTTCAAGTCCTTAACAAGTCATTTTGCGTTCATCACCAAACTTAATGCAATTTCAAATGAATTATACTTGCCAAATTAGATCACCTTTTAATAGTTAATGTAATAGTAATCAAAACAGAACAATACATTTTATTTTATTTCCAAGTCTAGCCAAAACATATAAGATCTGTGACTCAACAAAGTCCTGTAGAGCTTTAGATTCTCATAATAACGTACATGACATGAGTAAGGGTGTAGCAGAGTTCAGAGTAAGCACAGTTCAATAATCCCACCTGAGAGCCCTTCTTGCTCCCCGGCAGGTTGATGATCAGAGTTTTACCACGGATACCACACACTGGCCTGAAGACAATGCAGTAGAAAGCAGATTAGAGCATGAGAGGATACCACACACACTAATCTGGTTAGATAAAAACAGATTAGCAGATTACCACCACACATCCTGGTGTACACAGTCTAACTGTCTAAGTGACAGTGAACACAGTAATCTTCACCTGGACAGCATGCCTAGCGGTGTAACGTTGAGTGATCCCATCAGCATGGCGAGAGCCATACCCGGAGCCTCTCGCTCTATCACCTCTCTGGTGGCCTACAACACAAACACCGGTTCTCAGTTAGTTAACTAGTTTCCCAAAATTCGTTGGGACAAACAAGTGCTTGAAATGTCCCAAAGAATTGTGGTTGGTATGTAGGATACATTTTCAAAGCAATTCGTTCGATTCGCTCAGATCAGACGGGGCTTGCTAGTTAAGTCTCCAACTGTCCTGTGGTTAATCATAGTTATTATTTATTGTTTTAATTACACTTTTGTTAAAATTTTGTGGCTGTCTGTACCTCAGGTGTAACATCTCGTGGTGCAAAGCCAGTTCCTCCAGTAGTGAGAATTAGATTCAGCTGCTGTTCATCGCACCACTCCAAAAGAGTGTCCTGTACACATGTAAACACACACACACACACACACACACACACACACACAGTTAACAACTACACCATGCATCCTCTTTACCTGACATACTATGGGCCTGACAGGCAGCTGCATTAAATAAAGACACTTTCCTTCAAAGAAACACCTGGGGTCATACTCCAGTAGTGAAAAACATCTGGCCTGCTCTAAGGTGCTTCTCAGTACCTCAACAGAGAATTTCCCCACAGGGATTAACACAGGATCATATCTAGTGCATTCACTTGCTAGAAAAGCATTGAGGAATCATGACTGGCTAAGTGTTGGATGACAGACGGACGGCCACTGCAACAGCTAATAAGACTTGTGAGCCAAAGGAGCAAAGATTCAAGAAGTATGTGAGGAGGAATTTGCCACTCTTTACATTCAGTGCCTGTGTCACGGTTATCAAGTGTGTCATCTATGACATGAGTGAAACATGTTTTAATGCCAGTGGAAAAGTGTGTAAAGTCCAGACTATTTTCACCGCTTATTGGTATGTGTCTCCTTGACTTTGAGTGATGCGATTTCTAGAGAGCTCAAAGCGACGGCACGTACCTTGATTTCATCGATCTCATCTGGAACAATCTTGTAGGCTGCTATGACTCCTCCCAGCCTGCAGGAGGGGACAAAGATAGAGCAAGTGTAATGTCGGCGTACATGCATGTGTGTACTGCATGTGTAGAATAAAAGTTGCTGACAGTTAAAATTGCATTGTGTTACAAAAGGGCTGTGTGTAGTCAGTGAGGAAGTGGCTGTACTCCAGGTGAACTCTGATGGACATAAGAATGCATTGGGTAACAGACCGATAAGCAGAAAAACAGGAAAGGAGCAAGGTTACCTCCCCTTTCTCTGCTTTGCCCACCCAGAGAATTTGGCCCACCCCTGAGAGAGAGAGAGACATCATGGCTTTCAAACGAGCAAAGTGGCAGTTGGTCAAGGCCACACCCCCACCAAGCTCATTGTGGGACTGTGATTTTGGCTGTAATTCTGCACCAAGGCAGAATTTTGGGAAAGAGACTTCAGATACAGTATTAGGGGACCACTAAAGTCTATATAAAAGAGACTTCAGATACAGTATTAGGGGACCACTAAGGTCTATATAAAAGAGACTTCAGATACAGTATTAGGGGACCACTAAGGTCTATATAAAAGAGACTTCAGATACAGTATTAGGGGACCACTAAGGTCTATATAAAAGAGACTTCAGATACAGTATTAGGGGACCACTAAGGCCTATATAAAAGAGACTTCAGATACAGTATTAGGGGACCACTAAGGTCTATATAAAAGAGACTTCAGATACAGTATTAGGGGACCACTAAGGTCTATATAAAAGAGACTTCAGATACAGTATTAGGGGACCACTAAGGTCTATAAGAGACTTCAGATACAGTATTAGGGGACCACTAAGGCCTATATAAAAGAAATTTCAGATACAGTATTAGGGGACCACTAAGCTCTATATAAAAGCATCCAAAGAGCACCATGTCATGGGACCTTTAAGAGAATAGAAGAGGAATTTGCACCACACAGAGGACCTTGGTGTGTGTGTGTTTGTGAAATATAATAGTTTCTGTCTAAGAAACACCCCCCTGTGAGGGGAGAATAAAAACACAGGGAAATCTTAGATCAAAGTTCATTTCAGAGGAGATCTTGGTGGACCAGCTCTGACATAATGTCTGTTGCCAGGGAAACTTAGGTGCTGTTTGTAACTTCTTACGCTGGACTTAGTAAACTTTGCTTAACTGAACTCTTTGTCTCAGATTGATCCTTGTGTTTTGGTAAACATTAAGTCCGATTAAAGAAGGCGCGGGAATTAGGTAACTGGGAGTCAGATTTGACAGGCCTTAGGGCCTTATTTTAGACATAATTCCCATTACACATGCCAACATTTGTTTACTAAGATGGCGAAGGCATGAAGAAGGCATGACCCGCCCTACTCTCCCTCTGATTGGCTAGTACTTGTTGCCTTCGTTAGTTAGGTTGGTTAGGTTTAGGCAAGAGGAGTGGGATTACTTAGGAGAGGGTAACCGCGATTTTCCACTGGGCACGTCTGTGCTGTGTTCCGGTTTTGTTCCGTCCTCCGCCACGCGCCATACCACACCGGGAGCATATCGCAGATTATATTGTCTCTCTAGTACTTTACAGAACATAGGGCTGGGCGATAGGGAGAAAATCAGATATCACGATATTCTAAACCAAATACCTCAATATCGATATTGCGGCGATATGCTAGGGTTGACAATTGGTGCTCTAACAAAATATCTTCACACTTAGATTTTAGATAATCATCAGCAGGGGCGGATCTACCGGGGTGGCATAGGGTGGCAACTGCCACCCTAAAAGAAAGCCTTGCCACCCCTGCTGCCACCCCAGTTGGCAGCAACGAATTACGGTAAAAGTTATGGCCAATTTGACAATTTACGAGCGTGCGTCTCCAATGTCCGACTGCAGTGAATGCAGCATAAGATGACGCCAGAGCGGAGAGAGCCTGTTTTGTTTGGAAAACTGAGTGGCGCGAAGCGAGGGAGCCAGGAGTCGCGATGAATGGAGACACTGGAGGAAAGAGGTCAAAACGGATTAACTATCTGTCAAGAAATGAAATTATAACGAAAGCACAGTGCTAGCATAGTTGCGATGCTGATTTTGAGATGATAAAAATCAGGTTGAAGAACGTTATTTTGCCAACTATACAATGTTACTTAGGGTCTGACGTTTGTTCTGTGTAAAGTAGGCTACAAAGCTACTATTGATTCAACGTCTGTCAAAGAAAACATCGTTACTTTGAATCTTACAGAAATGAAGAGGAATGGTAGCATATTCAGTTTTTGTGGAAGGAGAGAGAAAAGGGAAACAGAAACGCGACAGAGAGAATACAAGGCCAAGGCGACCAGGGACAGGAGGAGGTGGAGAAGACCACAGCGGTGAAGATATGGAGGGAGAGCATCACCGAGAGGAGGAGAGAGAAAGCCGGTATGGAAACTGTTGATGTATAGTATACTAAGTTAGATATGAATAAGAACAACAACTGACAAAGCTTAAATATGAATAATTAGGGAAAGTTGTCAGTGTGAAAGTTTGATGAGATGGGGAGATGAGTTTTTATATTTTGTGTAGAATGTATTTTAGATCTATTGCTCAGATTGAATATAAAAAAATAAAACAAATATATAAATAAAACAAAAAATAAACAAATGAACCTAAAAATACTCTCCCAGGCTAAAATGTTAGTGTGTGTTAACACAGTCTGATGGTTAGAACTAATCAATGACAGTTCCTAAGTTTGTACAAATGCTGCCTGCAGCGCTGCCTCTCTGACACAGTCCAAAACTGTTTGCTTCCCCTCTCACACATCTGCCTCTCATCACCTGTGTCTTAACTTAATGCCTGTCCTGTGATAATGCCCCTTACTTCTATCATACTTCTATCTCCCGATGCCCCTTAATTCTATCATACTTCTATATCTCCTATTAAGTGAGATCACATTGTACGGTTACTTATTCCTAATATGAACTGTTTCAAATGAAACCTCAAATGCAGGACACTGATTGCATGGGATGAAGTTTGTCTGTATGAGTTTGTAAATGGCATCCTGTGCCCTTTTGTAGTGTGTACATACTATTTCTCATCAAACTGTGATAACTGATTAAATTCAGTAAATATACGTCTGACATACGTTCCCACCCCGCAAAAATTCCTGCCCCCCTCTCGCCACCCCAGAAATATTTTTCTAGATCCGCCCCTGATCATCAGTAATGTGGATATAATGTCTAAGTGGGGAAAAGGCAAATAATAGAGCAGCTAGAACAGTCTGGTAAGTTCAGAAAAGTACATCACTTTACTGTAATGCAGCCTTTAAAACCAGCAAAAGACAACACTTCATATCACGATATTACGATATCCAAAATCTAAGACGATATCTAGTCTCATATCACAATATCGATATAATATCGATATATTGCCCAGCCCTAACAGAACAATCATGTGTTTATTAAGCTAGCATCTACCTTCCACTCCAGGCACTCCTACAGGTAACTCCATGCCTTCTCTTTTCTGGCGTTGTCCTTATAAAAAAAGGATCTGTGATGTCTGTTATGTTTTTCCACCTCATTTCCACCATGTTTTTTCCTGTGTGGATTTATTAACATTAAGACTGATCTGACTCTATAATAGACGTGTAGACTCACAGTGAAGGATCATGGACCAGGTCTTTCAGGTTGACTCCACTCCTGTCCTCAGCCAAGTTATTGAAACAGCTGTCACTGACTGAAGAAGAGAGAAGTTCAGAACAGAACAAGCATGAATACAATGCACTTTTACTACATTTTTAACATAAAACTGATCACTTACATTGGTTGTCTACAAAGAGATTGGAACTCTGGCTGATACTAATGAGACATTTCAATTGAAGTTCACACATGTATACTTTATTAATGTTATTGCCCAGCATTTTAATTGACGGTGTTTGCATCTCAGTGTCTAATTACTGTTTTACATGCCTGAATATATGAAGCTATAGTATTACTTTATAGTCTACGAACAGCGGATATCTATTCACCCATGGTCTATTATTATTTTATTATGCATTGCTAGAGTAAAAACTTCAGATTGATCCACTTTAAAGATATTGTGTAACAGTGATTTAAAAAGGTTGCCCAGCGTGTCTTACAATTTAATCAGTCAAACTTCAGACTTTGTTCTAGCCTGGTTCTGGCTGTGTTTCCAGTCTTTAATTTAAGCTACTCTAACTAGCTGCTGGCTGAAGCATTGTATTTAAGTCCAGAGATGTATCAATCTTCTCATCTAACTCTTTGCAAGAAAGCGAATAATCGTACTTCCCAAAATGTCAACATTTCTTTATACAAATAATTTTATTTTTAATTTAAAGCTACAGTGCGTAGTTTCTGTCGCCCCCATGAGGAATTCTAAGTAATGACAACACCACTGTTGTTGCATCCACATGACACAAGCCTTCCGTTATCGTGCACCCACCCACCCCTCCTCCACGCAGTTGCTAGTAGCCAAGGGGGACACTGAGAATTAAAAAAACATGATGGACTCTTCAGAAGAGGTAATTATCTTTTCTTGAGTTTCTGTGCGAGAATGTTGCCGGACGACAACAATTTCTAAACACAGCCATGCTGAGAAATCCAGAGAGAGTTGTGTGGAGCTGATAGTCTTAAGTAGCTTTGTATCAGCTCATTTGGCGATGGCTTGAATGTAACGGACGTTCATTAATATAAAAAAAAAAGTTACGCACTAAAGCTTTAAATCAATATATAAATGGAATTTTGCTAAAACAAATCTAAGTGACTAAACTGACTTCATAACAGAAAACCCAAGCGGTCTAAAAGTGAAATTTAAACACATAAGTACTGTAATTAGTTCAGTGCTAGGTATTACACAATTACATTTCAAGACTTTTGAAGAAATTGCAGACATTTTGCTGCCTGTCATTACAGTCTCCTGACACATGAACATGAAAACATAGCTTATTGTGAAACCTTGGTACACTTGGTTCAAGGGCAAAAAATATTTAGAGGTCATCCAGGCTATCTACTTTGGTAATTATGTGAAAGTGAAGCGTGTTCTCAAGAGTGACATTTTTTCTCCATTTCCAGATGAAACCACAGACACTGTAAAATGGGGTTCTTCACCAATCACTATAGTTACCGTATGTCATGTTATATGCTTGATTTGAATATTGATCCCAATGTTGATATTGTTTTGTAGTTACATACCTCAGTTTCAAATAATCTCAAAAGTACCAGAACATAAACATCTTCAAAAACTAACTCTGCAGAATATACTCTCCAAGAAGGTAGGAGAGTTTATTTCCAGCTTTCCAAATGATATTAAGATGTTACAATAGCTCTGGAACAATAGTAGCAAACACATGCGTGGATACAACCAGCCTGAACACATCACTCACAGACCCAAACATGCATAAGAAATTAACATATTGTTAGAGATAAAGTCAATTTGATCACTGGGCAGTGAGTGTGAATAGAGGAATTCACCTTAACAACTTCTCTCATTTCTCTTGCTCTTTAGACTTTTATCATCAGAGAGAATTTAAGAATTTAGCCATGTTTGACACCACAAAAATAATCCCATTCAGATCCCTATTTTCCCAATAGATTGTTCTGAAATAAAGGGAAACTGCATTAAATGTAGTTTTGGCAGATTTGGCTGTATCCAATAGTGGGGATTCAACAATGAGACTTACTGGCTTCTACCAAAGGTTAGATTAGGGCTGGGCGATATGGCCAAAATCTTCTATCCCGATATACAGTAGGTCATTTCATATCTCGATAACAATATATATCACTATATAGCATGTTTTTTTGGTAATTCAATACATAAATATTCTATATGAAATAACCACATGGCAGAGCCTATTTTGGTATACTCCTTCATGTGAATGAAATACTTTACAAATGAAAAGCACTGAGTATTTTCTCATTTTATTACGAACTTAAGTGCAAAATGAACATAATGTGCAAAGATCAAAACGTAGTGTCATCCAAATTATGTAAATATTGCCTCAACACAGTTCTGACGCTGTTTTTTTGACATCGCAATAGAAAATATAGAAAAGTATATATGATACAGTATACGATTTATTAGTACATTGGCTTTATTAATCTGTGCATCAATTGTATTTTACTAATACAATTGATGAGCTTATTGTAAAATGAACAGAATGGTTAGATCCCGTGTGACTGCACAGTGTGCTGATTTGATAGAGTGAAGCCAACCGAGATAGCCTCCCTGCTCTCCAAAAACTGAGAAAACAAATGTCACCAACTGATATATAATCTCTCAATAATGGATTAATCAAAGCTAAATTAGGTAACTGTTGTGAAGCTTTTTGGCTTCGACACAAACTAGGGGAACCTAGATCATATGTACCTTCCCATTCATTTTAAACACCCTCCAAAACAGGATTTTTTAAAGACACATAACTTACGTAAACAAATATTTTTGATAAGGATATCTTAAATTACTTTTTTTTTAAAGAATTGTGACCAGGTTATTTACTGAGTCTGACGTTTCACAGGGTGGCAGTAGCTCAGTCCGTAGGGAGTTGGGAACCGGAGGGACGCTGGTTCAAGTCCCAGTACGGAGTGGGGATTGGTAGCTGGAGAGATGCCAGTTCACCTCCTGGGCACTGCCAGGTGCTCTTGAACAAGGCACTGTACCCCCCCCCCCAACCGCTCAGGGTGCTGGTCCAACACTCACTCACTCAGGCCTGTGTGTAGTGATTTCTAACAGAGTGTAAATTGTAATTTCAATAAACAGTATAAATTAAAAAATAAACTTGTCACAGCTCTCTGGAGGACAAACTGTAATTTTCTAAATGACAAACAAAAAAATTATATTTCTTGTTAATTATTGGCCAACATATACGCCAATACCTAAATATACTTTAATTGCAATGGTGGAAGATGTAGGCTACTCAGATTTTTACTTAAGTAGTAATGTATAAATACTCTGTTACAAGTAAACTAATGCCTTCAAAATCTTTAAAGTACAAAAGTATTACAAAGTAAGAAATTTCCTGAAACAGCTGAGCTGAGAATATAGCTAGTTTTTCACAAATGCTACTCGGGATGGGGAAATACTGTTGGTGACTATTTTTGGCTGCAGATTAATAGACATTTGGTGCTTTAGTCAGTATTTACAGAAACAGGAAGGTGTATGTGGTATTGAGTCGAAACGAACTACAGTGAACGTCACCCACTGCAACAGTGTTGTTGTTGGAGGAGTAAGATATGTCAGGCTTTGGATACATACACAATAGTTCTTAGTAGGGTCAATTCATTGTTGGTTTGGGTATTTTTAATGGAATTTGTTGTAAAATATAGAATTTCAGCAGCTTTCATCATAAGTAGTTTCCCCTTTGGACATTGCTCTCTTTGGCAAAGCCATAGCCTGTGTTTGAAGTATTTCCAAAAGCTAAATTTTGAGCTAAATTTAGCACACCTCGTACAGTGTGTAGCCTGGCTCCTTCTGCCCAGTTATTACAGAAGGCAATTTCTCATATCTTTAGTTTTCCTAATGCTGTCTAAAATTAGCCTACAACCAACTGTTTCATTGTCAATATTATTTTATATCATTTTTTTTACACCTTTTGCTCCATATATGCAACCTTAAGCAAACCTTACGTCAACTTTTCTAAACCCCATATGTGACCCCAAACTTGACTTAATTGCTCAGTTAAAATGTCTTGTGTAAACCCGTCAACACACACACACACACACACACACACACACACACACACACACACACACACACACACACACACACACACACACACACATTAGGAACGTGTGTTAACATGTGACATGAAGCTGTAGTTGTCAGCTGTATGGGCAGCAGGGTTAGCTGCTGTTAGCCCATATGCTAGCTCATCAAAACCACGACAGACTTCCCAGCCAGCTGCTGGGGCGCATCCTCTAAGCATTATTCTCACGTCTCCCCTGCCTTGGCGAGGAGGCAGCAGGGCTGCTGGTGACTGGTGGCTGTCACAGGACTGTAACGTTATACTGTGGTCCCAGTCGAGGCGAACATCAGCTGAGCTAATTAGGGAAGCTGCTACAACAACCTGCACAACCGAATTCATTTCGCTTTGGCATTGCGCCTTGCCTTCTAAATAGCTTTTAATAGCTATCAAACGCACAATTTATGATTAACGTTAATAAATGTAAGGTTACATTTCTCTGTTCAATCAAAGAACACACATGAAGCCCGAATGAAATGGCCGTCAAAGGGAACCATAAAAGAAATGTTAATGAAGAGCACCCTCAATAGCTGCAAACATATCGGATCTGCAAAGGGACATGAATAATGCAGCTGATGTAGGCTCGGTTTCGTTACATTGCTAGAAAATATAACGTTCCCTTGCGTCAATACCGCAACATACAGCACAGCAAGATCGGAAGAACGGTGGTTTTGATTTCAAAATAAAAGCGCCAATCTTAGTTAAAAACTCAATGCAGCACTTCTTGCCAAGCAATAACATTGGACCCCCTAATTTTGAAAGTCTTTGCTGGGCGGTCTTTTTCCTACTGTCTCAATTGACGCTAACGTTAATTAAAATATATCGCTACAATGTAGGCTAGTGTAGCTATCTAGTACAACACTGAATATGACCATGGATGTATTATGGTGACAGCCAGTCTTCACATGTAAATACGTCATAAACTTCACTACACAATTGCAAATAACGTCGTTACAAAGCAAATTCCAACCTGTCAAGAGGCAAGAAGCTAACGTTAGCTGCGGTTAGAGCAATGACAGTCAACGAAACCGGTTAGCTTAGCATACTGGCTAACGATAGCTAGCTCGGCAGCGAAGACAGCTCGTATCGTGACACCGACGTGCACGGGCAACCGTCGGCAAAACGCCACAGAGGTGCACTATTAAGAAGCATTTTATCAAACAGTCTCCTTACCCGTCAGAATCCCCACTCGGGTCTGATGGTCGTGGTTGGTAAGCACCATCCCGTCCGCCGCCATGTTTACAACCTCTGTCTGCACTGTGCCGGGGCACATACATAGAAACTGTGGTGGTGTGCGGGCTGCTGCTGCACCTCTGGAGGACGACTGTGTGTGTGTGTTTGTATGTGTGCGTGCGTGCGTGCGCGCGCTCGTGCGTGCGTGTGTGTCCTTTGGTGTAAGTGCCCTCCAAGTAATAAGTGAAGATTTGGGGCCGCCTCAAAAACACTGTGGTAGACACTAGAACATCAGGACTGGTACTTTGTGAAACCCCCCAAATAAGAGTAAGGTGATCCTATGTGTGAAGTTACCTATCACAGAGTCAGTACTCCTTTTTGTACCAAATTTAGTCTCTTGTAGGACAAAGTTTCATAACACCAGCAGTAAAATGTCTTCACTGAACACAAAAAAGTTGAGTTTCTAGTTGTATTGAAGGGGACATTTGGGCCCCCCTAGCCAGTTAATCCAGCCCTGACATACACACACAGTGAAGAGGATGGACAGTGGCGGATGCAGGCTGTCTGAAGGACAGGGGCAAAAAAAAAAAGGCACCAGCTGCAGGCAGAAAGGCACCAGTGTACAGTATGTTTTCGAGCATGTAGGGTATCATTTACCTTGCATAGCAGCTGGATTCTCGCAATAGATCACATGAAAATCCATCTTGTCAGGAGATAAACTGACTCGCTGAACGCACCTACCCAGTATGCCTTGTGGGAAGAGCATTCCCCTGCTCTGCCTCTGATTGGCTATATCCTTTCTTTTGACTGCTGAACACTAATGTTAACCTAGCTATGAAGCTAATCGCGAACATCGCAGCCACAGCAGCTATAACGTTTTTGTTCCTGGACACAGCAAAGCCAATTTTTGATTTCTACGTCTTTTGCATGGAATGTTGATGGTTTTACCAGCACATATTTTGGGCCGTTTTGCCTCAAAAGTGTGAATTCTATACAATGCAATAATTACCTGAGCTACAATAATAGGGGATGCATTAACCCTTGTGTTGTCCTTGGGTCAAATTTGACCCGTTTTCAAAATAAAATTAAGTCAGAAATATGTGTTTCTTTCAACCAAATTGCCCAAAAATAACATTTTATTATTTTATATCATTTGAAAAAAAAATGTTTTAATGGTTTCAAAAACGTGTATCTTTGTGTTTTTAGTTATAATGGCATTTCTCACTCAATATATTTGTGAGTAATGTACTATTGCACTAATACACTATTCTTTACTCTTAACCAAAACAATCCCTTATTCATGATAGCCCCCATATTAAACCTGAAGACTATTTACTATTCAACTTCACATTAAAGTATAACAATTACCACTAACAGACTGAGTGCTTTCTTGTTGGCCCAATGTCCCTGTTGTCGACCCAGTTCCTTTTGGTCAGCTCAAGTACCTTCTAGTTAGTCTTTGTGACCTGTGATTTGCCCAAGTGTTCCTCTTGTTGCCCTCTCATTGGCACTGGCGCTCTGGCGCTCTGGTCAGCCAAAGAGCCCTATAGCGCTCCTCTCATTAGTGTCTGGTCCGCACAAATGTCCTTCTGGGTCACACATGTTCCTCTCTGGTGAGCTCAAGTGCCCCTCAGCCCAATTACCCTCTTGGCCTGTGTGCTCATGTGGTGAGCCCAAGTGGAGTTGATGGTGGACAAAAAAAGTTGTGCAGCTTAAATGTTAATAAGCTATTAATAAATGGATTTCGGTTGAGATGCACTTGAGCTTTGCAAGTAGTTAAACTGTCCATTCTCGTCTTATGGCATGATGAATTTAGAGTAAGAGGTATTTTAAAAGGACAAACCAAGTTATGCTGGAGGAGAATTTACACCAGCGAATGAGAATTTTTACTACCTATAAAGCTAAATGTTGCTATTATTGGCTTTTTACGAATCTCTGAAGCGTCAATACAATTATTAAGACCATTAGTTACAACTTGTAAACCCTTTATAAAGTATGCCACATTACAAAGTGCTAACAAGTTTTCTAGTTATTGTAACTATTGTCCTGATACATTTACTTCTCACTCATTTAAAAATATTAAGTTATTTACACTACATGATCAAGTGCAGCTGTTTGTTTTGTACAGTTGATCAAATTATGCCGTGATTTGTTAAACAGCTCGTTGCGTTTTATTGTTAATAGTAGATAATAAAACTTCTCCAACATCCTGCTGCATAATCAAAGCATTTTGGAGCCATACAGAGGACATTGTTGCTCCAGAAGCCCAGTACTATCCTCATGCCTGCCCCCCTTTTTGTTTGCTGTGCTCCGGGTAATGTCCATATTTGCTGTAACTCAGGGAAACATTCTTGACTCTGACTCTTGCAATGTTGAAGTTTGCATGATACTGTATGTTCTTACCTCTCAGGAAGCCAGTCTGGTCCCCGGCAGGAGTTCAGTGGCATGATGGCTGTCCATAAGGAGGGAGAAGTGTACAACATTTTGAACACATACAAGGAATTTGACCCCAGCTTTTTGTTGCTTTCAATGTACATAAACAGAAATAGACTTATGGCTAAAAACAAGGTCAAAGCTAACCAAGGTAAACAAACATTGGACTGCTATGTACAGATATAATGTATATAAAAGCGTGTACATATACATATTGCATACACGTGCATACAGTAGACACATTATGCATTTACATATTGAGATTTATTTATTTAAAATAGGGACAGTGCATATTCATGAATATTATTTAAATATACAAGATTATAGCCGGTGGCTAATTTACATCTTAAGTCCCTTTGGCAGATTGATTTTAAAATAACAAGTGCCAACACAATAAGAAAAATAGCTGTAAAAGAGTACAATTATCAAACTGACAAACAATAAATGTTGCTCATGACAAACCAAGATTTGGGGGACCAAACAAATTTGGTGTTAACTGCTAAAGTGCTTAAGTGCTAATGTATTAAGAGTGCTAGTGTTATTGCACATCGCCCTATTGCATAAGTTTATAACATGCTGATATAGATTGCACAATGCCCCATTTGCACATGCTTTGCACACACAGACATGTTTGTGCAGGTATTATTTCACATTAATTAGCATACATAGCTGTATTTATACGCACTATTGCACATTATTAGCATATATAGAAGTATGTATGTATGCATATAGGTTCACAGGCCTGGTTTGTCCTCAGCCATATCCCCAAATGCCACCCCAACAAGTAAGTGTCCACACATACAAGATACATATACAGAACACAGATTACACAGCCAGTTTTTTGAGGAAAGGTTGGCAAATCCCGTCTTCTGTAGATAAGATTTATAATCTTCTGTGAGGATTGTAAGCAGTAATACAATGGGGCAATGCAAAAGTGTAAATGGTGCTGAAATAAATGCAGGTTACTTACTGTGAGGTAGGTGGATATGACATACAGTGTATTCTTGACAGATATTTAAATGTTTAAATTATGTATTTAACTATAACTATAAACTATAAAATATATATTACAGTTCTAGAAGCTCAATGACACACAGCCTGTAAAGTCCTGTAGCTGCCGAGCTAACCGCTAACATGCAGGCCAGCTGTCAGTCACTCACAATAGCTCTCCAAACTCCTTTTAGTTTTCTCTGTCAACCCTGTCTCCTAAAAAATTACGTTCCCTTACAACTTAACTGCATTGGTATTTTGTTCTTAGGATACATCATTCATTCAATAACTGCAGGGGGATAAAAGCTCTTTATATAGCACAATAGCATAGGGCTAATAGGACAATAAGTTCACACAGTTTAATTAAAAAAGCGTATTTGTACCTCCAATTCTCATCTCATACCTGTCTGAAAACCATTCCTCTTGCAGTTTACACTCCGAAAGAGGAGGCTAAATAAAATGGAATGTGCAACACAGCTAATTAGCTATGATAGATCATATATAATCCCTTTTGGACTCCTCAATACTGTGAGGACTATTCTATTTCTTTTCTTTTTAATTAATATTGTTCTAATAAAACTGTTGTATTGCAACTATGCATCAATGGAGAGTCAATAGCGATAATTCTTGAGCATATATATGTAACTCCATCCACTTATAAAGGACCGTGTTGATGTGATTGGAAGATAAAACAAAAGCTAGTAAGCGGAACTTGAGTTGAAATTATTTTGTTTTTTGAAAAGTACCAATACTATATCAGTTCAGTCTCCGCTGTAGATTATCTTTATGGTCGCCACATCTTGCTCCTCTGGAGGTTTTGAGCATTTCATCTCATCATTTCCTGTTGAGAAGAGGCTGGAGTTGACTTTAAGGACCCATTCTGTGATCCTCTGGTCGGTGTAGTACTCATCATCACTGTCCTCCGTCAGCCTCTCTGGACGACCTTTGTCTTCGCAGCCTTCAGATTCTGTTTCAATAGCTGAGTCATCGGAGCAGAAGGCTTGTTGTTGCCTTGCTTCGCAGAGACTGGTATTGTCTTTTACCCTGACTGGCATCATGGTACTGCTGTAATTGGCACCAGGATCACTAGCGTCATTCTTCTTTTGTCGTACCTGAGGGTCCACTGGTGCTTGAGTCAACGTTGCAGCTGGCTGACCATCAAAGGTCTGTTTAATTAGTCTGCTGCTAGTCTCTGAGTCCTGGGCAGCTGCTTTGTTTCTTGCTGCAAGAGCAACACTGATTTTACTATATTTGTGAGACTCCTGATTTACTTTCCCGCGTTGTGTAACCGACACATGAAACACTGTGTTTCCTGTAATCACGTTTCCAGTTGGTAAATGGGTGCTATGTCCTTTTGGTTTGGCTGACTCCTTTCTGTGTGATGGTAGAGCATCAGAGCGTTCAACTTTGCCATAGATGGTTCTCGATTTACTGATAGGTGGAAGACAGATGCTTGTCGCCGTTTGTCTTGGTTTAGACAGGCCCATGAGACATTTTGACCTGGTTAGGACGTGTGCAGTGTCAGCTAATGCCGCAGCTGCTTGGAGATAAATGGATGGCCGCGTTTTGATGTCTGCGACGACTGGTAAATCGATCCTTTGGACGCTGATCTCCAAAGTTCGAATTCTCCTTTCACTGACATTCAATCCCCATCGTCTGGACCTTCTGCTCCTGTTTAAATCGAACCGGTCCTGCTCGTTGTGAACAACGGTGTGTGAACTTGTCATAGCTTCAACAGCTTATTGCATCCTCTGTCGAGAAACGGATCCATCTTTGACGCACATGGACCCACTTGACTGTCAACTGTCAGCCTGTCTTTATATTGCCTGTCCCTTCAAGACCCACCCACTGCCCCCCCCTCCCAACTCACATACACACACAAACACACTCCAACACAACCCTGATCAGTCACTTGATCTGTAACATTACCCTTTATTGGTAACCTGTAAGGACCCAAACGCTTTCACAGTTGATGAAGAGCCATGCATCACCATCACACAACCACAAAGGAGAACCATTTGTCAGTCCTTCATGTCAGTGTCAATTGCTGATGTCTATGGAGAGGTTGATCTTTGATTGTTAAGACCACTTTAATTCACTGGAAGTGTCACTGCTAGCAGGGGGGTCAGGGGGGCCAACCCTTTTCCAATCTGACCCCGCCTCCTTCTAATGCTCTACTGTAGAGATCTTCAACAGGGGGTCCGGGACCCCTATGGGGTCCTGAGAGTCAATGCAGGGGGGGCTCTCTAAATTATTGTTAATTTTTGAAAGCCTATAGGTAAAATAATCACTAAGGAAGTCATCCACAGATACAGTATACTACAAGGATATACTATGCCACATGTATGTGTAACATTAAATAATAATTTATAAAATCATGACAATTATTATTTTAATAGCTTAGTATTCTATGCAAAAAAGGTATTTATAAAGGCTTTAGCCTGCCCTTGACGTTATTGTAGGCCCAGTTTAATATGCAACTTAATTTAATACAGGAGGAGGCCTTGGTTTAAAAAATGTTGAAAACCCCTGCTCTACTGTGAAGTCACATGAATTTACTTTTGATCTTCAAATTAATTTACCACTTAAAGGATTACTCCTTTTGAGAAATAGGCTGATAAGCGTTTTTTTTAAGAGTGAGATGAGAATATAAATATCAATGTCATTTCTGTGTGTACAGAACAGAGCTGGAGTCGGTCTTCAGTCAGAAGCTACATTTCTACATTCTGTAAACTTAAAACTTTAAATCTAATTTCCAGAATATTGTCAAAAATAATGCAAATTATTTTCTATTTCCATGAACATTAATGCAAATGTTAGGAGGTGGTTCATTGATATTAACAATTGGTGGTGCTAATTCTCCAGTGGGGTGTCGCTTAACCATTGCAGAAGAAGGGGGTGCACTGAGATGACGTATAATTAAAAGAGCCCCAGTCAAACATTAAATGAACAAAAACATGATGGAAATGGAAATATGACATTTATGTTTATTCTATGTATTAATGTGACTTTTCATTCTCCTTTTTAACGGCCCCTGATGTTTTTGTCCGTCCAGTAGAATCAATATTTTAGATGTTTTTCTCTCAAATTTCCTGTGTTTTTTAATGTGCATAATAAAAATGCAAATTCAGTGGAAATGCACATACTGTAATTCCCCTTTGATGAGTCTTTCTCCATGTGTTTTTTGTCGAGTTGCCCCTATAGTTGGAGTTAGGTCTTAGTTAGGTTATGGTTAGCGTTGCCAAGCTAACTAGTTGGGGATAGGAAAAGGTCGGTTCCAGGTTGAGCATTGCAAAAGACGACAGGTTGAGTTAAGATCAAGGCACGGGAAAACACAAATTGGTGGGGAAACAGACTTCGACAAATCACCAGGACATGGTTAGCTTAGAATAAAGACTCATGGGAGAATGATCCCTCCTCTGTTGCTCTTCCTGAGGCTTCTACCATTGTTTCCCTGTTAAAGAGGGTGTCGTATGCTATACGTATTATAAAGCCCCTTGAGGCAAAATTGGAATATTGGGCTATATAAATAAAATTGACTTGACTTGACCTGACAGCACAGTCTTCCAAACATGTCTCCCAGATGAAGCCTCCTGTAAAATATTCACCACTTAGGATATCTGATCTGGCACTGTGGATAGATAGGACGAAATCATCAGAGCAGGAAAGGACTTGGTCTGCACCGTAAACTTAAGGCTGAGGTTTTTAGTTTCAGGTCACGTTCTTGCGAGCTCCTCAGTGACATCTAAATCCACTTCCTCGTCATTTAATTAAAGCTCTGGTCAAATGTGGAAAAGGAAGGAGGGATTATTTAGCAGCTGTCACTGACTGTGTGCACTTCCAGTGCAGCATACACTGAGTGAAATGAACAAAAAAAATGTATCAATATATTTTGACAAGAAACTTTAGAATGTCTCCAATTTTGACATAATCTACCAAATGTTGGTATTAATGCATCATTGTCAGTCTCATATGTTCTGACATAGACTGTCCACCCCTAACTGTCATTTAAAGGACAAATCCGGCACAAAATGAACCTAGGGGTTAATAACACATGTGTACCAAGTCGACTGTTCTCTGGGATTTGTTTTCATGCTAATCGAATGTGAGCAATTTTAGTGCAAACCGCTAATTAGCTTTTATATTAAAAAGATAGTTTATAAAGACAGTACCGTTCACGTATACATGCGGGCGCCACCTTGGGAAAACGACCAGTCGAACGACAAACGCTGTGTAACCAGTAACAGTAACATGGCTCAAGCACAGCGTTGGTTGTTTGACTGGTCGTGACTGTTTTCTCAAGATGGCGCCTGCCTGTATACGTGAACGCTACGGTCTTTATAAACTATCTTTTTAATAAACTGTCTGAAAACTTACAAAGTTCTCAATGCTTCAGTTTACATGTAGGGACCCTCATTATGCTACCGTGGAAGTGTGGTGCTATTTTGAGCCTTGTTAGTGGTATAGAAATAGCGATTTCTTTTACTTTACCCGTGCCCCGACGACTAGCGTTATAAGCTAATTAGCGGGCTAAAACTGGTCACATTTGATTGGCATGAAAACATATCCCAGAGAACGGTCGACTCGGTACACATGTGTTATTAAGCCATAGGTTCATTTTGCGCCGGATTTGTCCTTTAATGAAGATAATATCTCTCCTTTCAGTTTGTTTAGACGTGCACGTCACTAAACATGTTTTCTGTGACGCTTTACACAACAGTCACCAGCTAATGTTGCAGTGGATGTCTAATGAGCTGTGTGTGTTTGTCTGTGACACTGTACACCACCTGCATGGACTGGCCAGCCTACTGGACATGGTGAGCTCACTTCTGCCACTGACAGCCAGTGAGGGATGTGTATGTGTGAGAACAGGCGGCGGGGGGGGTCTCAAAATTCAGATTTCAAGAAAGCTATCATATTTTTTGAGCCAGAGTCGTGGATTTTAATGCCAAAGTTTATAAAATAATAATATATAATGCTATATATTATTCACTTCTTCCTTTCCTAATTGTATAAAAGTTAACTTGCATTTCTCATTTTCACACCAGAGACTATTCAGAAACGTAAACAGAAAAATGTGAGATGGTGTAGACATTATTATTTCAATCAAATTTAACTTGGCTTGTTTTGATTATAACGCATTATAACTATGTTTATATAGCATTATTGACGTGGGCGTTGTAGAAAGTGTTACCAACATGTCTTTCTGATCAATAGATCTTACTAATTCTAATAAACAAAAGATGTTCTAAAGATAACTGTGTGTTATTTTGAAAGACAATGACAAATAACATTTTGTCGTTTGATTTGGAGGTCTTCATCTCAACTGTCTTTTGTAATAAACATGTCAAAGCTACATTTATTCCAAATGCACAATATATTTAAAAAAGAATAGAATACACAAGGCAGCCTGACTCAAAACTCTTGCACTCTTAAGGTCTATTAAGGTCAACAAGTCTGACCGTTTAACATGATGCATGAGTGTTGGGGCTTACATTGGCTCACAGGACACTCACTCTCTCTCTCTCTCACACACACACACACACACACACACACACACACACACACACACAAAGATCATAGGATCATTACTAGTGGATGAGCAATGGGAAGACATAAAATAAAGGTGCTCTCTTTGTGGACACAATAACATTATTATGATACACTATGATCCTTGCAAAAGAACAGTGACTTAAATTAGGTCAGAATTATTGCTTTAATGGATGCCATCATGAGAACGGATTATATGGTACAAGATAGGCTACTGTTGAATATACAGTATAGTAGTTTAAGAGCCCCGGGGGCAACCCACGATATAGTTAAAAGGTCAGAGCTATTCTTAGTAGGCTATCATCTGGATGTAGTGACTTTCGCAAAGGAAGGAAATTTTATCACAGGAATGTAGTAAGCTGCCTTTGGCTTATACCCCTAGTGTGTAGCATTAGAAGGTATCAACAAAGGATAATCTATTGTAAAATGTTTGCCGTCATATTTGTTTGTTGAAAAATAAGACAGTCCCAGTGATAACGAGTGTAATATGTGTGTTACTTCACTGTGAATCCTGTCATTGCAGTGTCCCTGGGTCAGAACAGTGGGGTGGAGGTATCAAAGTGCATTGGCGTTTACCACAGTGTCTTTCTTGATAAAAGTTGGAAACAAATTTCAGAGACCGTGTTAGACTCATGATAAACAGAGTGAACAGGATGGTTGAATGGTATAAATGTGTAGCATTGATGGATTATGCCTTTTTCCAATCTGAAAAACATGGAGCCCCATTTGATAAGATTATGTCCCAGGGGTCCCCATCTGATAGGACTTTTGCTTTTAGCTGTTTTATTACTAAAAGTGTATGAAACTCATGGCCAAAATAGTCATACATTATGTCACTGTGTTCCTTATGGATGGAATGAAAAGAAATGATTCCCCTTTTTACTGGGGGGACCCCCTGGAACACTCTCAAGGCCTGCTGGGGGTCCACTGACCCCACTTTAGTAACCACTGCATTATGCTACATTTTTAGAAGCTACAATGAAGGAGGTGTTTACAGACATTGGAATGTCTTAATTGCATTCATTTGTGTAGTGTTCCTCAACACAGACCTACATGTATGTATGCATGACAAAATGATGCAATCCATTACAACAACAGCACAAACATCAGTTCAAAAATTACCTTCAAGTTACTCCAGCACGGACACAGCGCTGTGGAGATAAGTCTGGCAATGCCACATCTACCTTCAAGTTGAATCAATACAGGTGTTGTTTTTTATTATGTTTAATTACCCCCTTTTGTTTAACATAAGAATGGGGTATGACACAGCTACCGCAATACTCTGCACATTTGACCATGTCTTCCTTAAAGGTGCTCTAAGCGACGTTGGGTGACGTCACTTCTTGTTGACGTTTGAAGTATTGTCAAACAAAATGGAGGCAAGCTCGCCCCTCCCTCCTCCTCCTCCTCCTCCTCATCTCGTCCCCTCCCCACTCCTTTCTGTGCTTCCTGAAACAGTCATAAACGTGCATTGTGGAAGTAGCCTACGTGCTAACGCCGCTGCGGTGATGGCTCAACCAATTCCTTCTTGTCGGTTATTAGCTGGAACACTGTTTGTTATGTTTGGTGGTGCAGGTTGGCGCAGTTTGTTTTTGTTGGCGTTTGTGGAGCCTGGGCTGTCTACAGAGACCGCGTTTTTTTACAGTGGGCTCAGGGGACAGGCAGCAAGCGGATAGTGAGGAGATGTTTGCTCTATGTGTCAAATTGTTTTTGTCACAATTCAAACTAATCTAATTTATTATTAAAGGTACCCTGCCATACAAAACCATTTTTACAATCATTTTTTTTAAATATGTTAGGTCCGTATGTGTTTGTTTTATGTTGTGAATGTGAAAATGAACTGCTACCTCTGTCAGCTCTAGCCACTGAAAAGAAATAAGCAGAGAAATCAGACCAATTACAAAAGCTGGTCAGTTTGACATCATATTGCCTCAGCTCATTACTATTCATTAGCTCGCCCAGTTGGGCTGGGCAGAGTGATAGAGAAAGACAGAGTGGCGACACTCCCATTGGACTCCGTTGTACGCTTTTTCCCGCCTACTTCCGGGGTATGCAGCCTCGCATAGTTCCAAACAATCCCTTCACGGCGTCGGACACCATTCACTTTCATTGCTGGCCGTCGAGTTACTTCTGAGGTAAGTTGATTAAATAGCTACCTCTTTTGAATTGTCAACTGTCTATATTTTATCAGAGGCCCTTTATGATGCATATACTGATCTTTATTTGTATGTGTGCACAGCGTGATTATATTTTTTTTATCTTGGTAGCCGACCGATTGCCTGCTAGTTTGTTAGCTCGTTTGTTAGCTTGACTTCGCCAGCTGTGAAGTTATCGTTACACCAACAATTACGAAGTTCAGTAGTGAATCTCTGACACCTTTGATTTAGTTAGTTATTGATGTTGGATTACTAGGATCATTAAGGTTGATTAAGGACGGGTTTTATTTAGGTTTTATCTACTGAACCTGACGGTGTTAGCTTAGTCAGCTGAGTACTGGGTCTAGGAATAAGGTTGCGTTTGTTTAATTATACCCTTGAAAGGGCTGTTGGATTACATGTATGAATAAAAGTTATTCCACACACAAAATATCAGTAAGTGACATATGACATAATTTTAAATATGAAAAAGTATTAAGGCAAATTTCACAGTTATGTTACTGTTGATTTATTTAACGTTTTCCACTGTTTTTTTAAGTTCAATAATTGCAACATCTTTCCAGAAGTAAACAAGTAATCGTGTTAAATTATCGTGATTTCAATATTGACCGAAATAATTATGATCATATTTCTTTCCATATTCCAGCAGCCTTACTGGTGCTGGCGACGGCTGCTGGTGGTGGCTGCTGGCTGCTGAAATAAGAGGAGACTGGAGGCTGCGTACGGTGTGCCGGGGATGGAGAGGCCAAATACATCCATGCAACCAGTAAGGTGTTTGGCAGTGGACTAGATGTTATGACCTTATGTGAGGAAGTCTGCTGTGTTGAAATTGCCTTCTTAGTCTGACTCGTGTTGCCAAGGTACCCCTTATCACGGCCTGATATATGTGGAGGATATTTTTTGTTAATTAATCACTTATACTATTCCCCATATTCCTGGCTCTAATTTGTTGCTCTTATTCATACTTGTTCCCACTTGTTTTTGGTCCCACAAACCTCAACCTGATATATGTGGAGAGGATTTGTTTTATTAAACACTCAGCATCTCAAACACTAACCCCCAAAACTTCTGGCTCCAGATTTACATGCTGTATCCTCCTTTGCAGCGTGCAGATGTTAGGCAGTAGAATCTGCATTTGCTGAAGGGTTTTATAACCAAGGTGCCAGCGGGGAATCTTAGTTGTATTGCTTTTTTTTAATTGTCTCCTTTCCCCACTGTATTCATTTTTTCTGTACTTGTTCTTGTGTCACTCATTGTTTAATAAAAATGAAAAATGTATTCATCCAAGTGTATTGAGTTGTTATTCTTTAATATATGTGATACTTGGTGTATGGCTTAGTCTTAAAATGATCATGGTTGTACATACATACACACACATACACACAGTTGTTATTCTTTAATATATGTGATACTTGGTGTATGGCTTAGTCTTAAAATGATCATGGTTGTGTGGTCAACTCGTGCTTCATCAGAAGAAGTGGGCTGGACACTAAATGCTGAATGGACTGTTGCTACTCTGCTTTCTCAATCGCTCTCTGACCACGGGTAAGTGAATCGGAATTACAAGCAACATCAAGGAAAATACAATAGTCCAGATGTGCAAAAAAGAACATGAATCATCTTTGATCTCAAAAAGATGTAGTAAGGTTAACCCCTGTGTTGTCCTTCGGGTCCCCGGGACTTTTTGACGTTTTTGCATTGGCCTGGCGTTGAGCTTCAGGTCCCCGGTGATCGCGTACTATATGATGTCATTTAACATGAACTGGCAGGGGGGTGTCCCAGACATGTCAGAACAAACACGTTTTGACAGGCTAATACAAAATGTAAATAAACTAAAGTCCCCGTGACACGAAGGACAATACAGGAAAATAGCCTAGTGCTATCATGCTAACACGGACGTGAAGCTTTCCCTCCAAAACGGATCTATACTTATAGCTTTCAGTTGTCACCCCATTCCAAATGTAAAACTGACATTTACAAATATGCAATAACAATCAAACAAGTACATGGGTATGGGTTTTTATTCATATTTACCATTCAATATCGCAATCGCTGCTGTCAGTCCCATAGGGGAACATGACAGCGCTGCGTGTGTTTGGAACTATACAGGCTTACATGAACCACGTGACCACCCCGCTAGCGAGATCAACGAGTGTCGCAACTCTTATATCTCTATGGCTCTGGGGCTGGGTAAAGGACGCCGACAGCCAGGCTCTCATTGGCCAGCTGTTAGCCAATCAGATTCAAACAACTTAGCTTGTTTAATATTAATGAGAACTGGCAGAAATCGAGCTGAGTCTTCCTGCAGGCTTTCTATACCACGCTAGAATGGCTTGGAACAAGGTAACCAAGGCATTTTTCATTTTTCAGAGTCCATGGTAGAACTTCCGACATTACCACAAAGTTATGAAATGCATGTGGCAGGGCACCTTTAAATGTCTTCCTTGGAGCATGCACAAACATTTGGCACTGTTGGTGCCGCATCCTTGCAATGTGTTTTAAATACTTGTACAAAAAATAATCTGTGTGTACAATAAGTCATTATATAATTGAATTAATTATTATTACAGTAAAGTATTGCCGCAATTATGTTTCATTGGTACCTTTTATATACAGTTGACTACAGTATTTCCACATCCATATTACTATACAGCAAGAGTTAATTAGAAAATCTCAAGCACTGATTCAAGGTTAAAGTCAAGGCACACCAAGGCCGGAGTACAGACTTAGATGCAATACTAAAGTCTTATCACTGGAGAGCAGTATTGCAATGCTGTATCAGCTGCAGTAAAGCATACACAACACACATGCTTGTCTTTATGTACACCCAAACCTCTTAGCATTGTGAATTAAGAGCCATCTTCAGTTTGCATGTACAGAAAGTCAAGGCCAGTATCTGAGAACTTTCCTTTGTTTTCAACTTGACAGGTTTGCAGGAAGAGATCATGTGAGAAAAGTAGTGAGGTGTTACAGTTTAAAACACTGTAAAAAATATAAAAGAATACATCATAACAGCAATGGCTGCAATATGTTTTTGTGTGGCAGGCACAGGCAGGCTCTTACTGTTTGCATCTGAAGGGGCATCCGAATGAGCCAATGGCATGCTTCTTTATAGATTTTTGCCTTTTGCCCATCTTATCCCCTTTTCCTTGCATTATTAATTAAATAATATTCTGTAGCATGCATCACCAAGTCAGCTTGTATATCAGACAGGCTAATATCCTAGGTGGGGCCTATGGGTGGGGCTCCACATTAGTGGGTGCGGTCCTTTTTCATGTTCACCCCTTCTCTTAAACAAGTATAACTGATCTAACTTTAATCCACTTCATCTGCGAGTTAAAATTGTGATACTGGATGATAAATCTTTATCTTTCAGTAATGATAAAAGTAGCCAACTGTTGTCTTGTTCCTCTGCAGTTAAATTTTGTTTTCTAAACTGGGTCAAGCCGAGTCCGTTACACTACGCAGGCGCAGCTTGAAGGCTGCCTGTCAGTGCCATAGCAACCAAAAGCAGACATCAACCATCAACATGGTGAGTGTTTATCGTTGCTATTTCGTGTTTTTTAAGCGAAGATTTACGACCCTAGCTAACTGTAACCACCTTTCTGAACATGCAATTGCTTCGTTTATGAGAGCTATAGCTGACCTTACATGCAACATCGTTGTTGTTGACAAATTTGAATTAGCTAGTTAGCTAACCTTAAATTTCAGTTAACCTAACATTAATAGCTAGCTAGCTATCGTTAGCTAACATCAACTCTGCCCTAAGAGTGTCTAGCTAGATGTCCGTCTAGTTTGCCAGTTTTCCTACTGCTAAATCTAACTAGCACTGGGAGGACTAGTTCGAATGGCTGCTTACTCAGAATGACAAATGGCAAAAAAAAACATAATACAAATAAAAACAGTGTATATTAAAAGCCTGGCATTAACGTTACAGCTCAGTAAAAAGTGCGTGTTTAATGTAACGTTAGCACTGTTGCTAGCTTGTCTATAGTACCTATACCTATCTGCTATTTTAATCATCACAATATAATCTAGCCTCTCCCTGTCTAATTGAATGTCATGTAATGTCTCCAGGCCAAAGCAACGACTGTGAGAGAAGCACTGGCCAAATGGGTGAGTGGCATACAAACACAGCCAGAATACCATGCAATGTAGAATTCGTGACTTAATTCTTATTGTGTATTTCCATGATTGTAACATAGAACTTGTGTGTGTGTGTGTGTGTGTGTGTGTGCAGGAGGAGAAGGCAGGCGAGAAAGTGGGCGAGGCTAAAGCCATAAAACTGTATGGTCAGGTTCCTCCTATAGAGAAGATGGATGCCTCTCTCTCCACACTCATCAATTGCGAGTGAGCGAGTTTTCAATCTCAGATCTGTGATCTGAGAATCACTGTAACTGAGCAGCACTGATAGTGTTTAGTCACCAATGTTTTATAACCACCCTTCAAATAGCTGATATGTTATTGTACTGTATTCTTTACAGAAAGCTATCTCTGTCTACAAATTGCATCGAAAAAATAACCAATCTGAATGGCCTGAGTGAGTACTGACTGCATGAATACATATAACCACAAACACACTATTCACTGATGGAATGGGGTGTTGTAATGTGATGTTGTATTGTGTTCTTCCAGAGAACTTGAGGATATTGTCATTAGGAAGAAATAATATAAAGGCCCTCACTGGGCTGGTAAGTTACATATGAAACATAATTTACAGTAATAGTGACTTAGTTAAATTATTTCTCTTCCCCTTTCTTGTTGATTTCTTTCTTTCTTGACACAGATTGTCACTTTTTCTAACTTAAAGCTTTTTCAGTAGTAACACATGCTGAATACATACTTTGAATGCTCATTATTTTGCATCAAGTGTGTGTGTGTGTGTGTGTGTGTGTGTGTGTGTGTGTGTGTGTTTGCAGGAGACAATAGGGGACACATTAGAAGAGTTGTGGATCTCCTATAACTTGATAGAGAAACTGAAGGGAATTCAATCCATGAAGAACTTAAAAGTCCTCTATATGGCCAACAACCTGGTCAAAGAATGGGGTAAGCTACATTCATAAATATAATCAACACACATTCAAATTGAAATAGACATAGCTAATTAGATTGCAAAATTACTATGTTGTGTTTATTCCTGGTTACTTGTTGCCTAACATATTATTGTTTTATGAAGAGGATAAATATGCCAGCAGTGATTTTTAAAATCAGCCTTTTATTCCTTCCATTGTTTGACACTACAAACCTTCACTGGATTTTCTGCGGGAAGCACAGGATCCTCTTAGTGATGGTCCGATCACGTTTTTTTGGCAGCCACAGTTAGTTACACAGTTCATTACACAGTCATTCGGGGCATCCCTAGTATGGAGAAGTTTTTTTTATTGAATTTTTCACACAATGTTAAATGTGCAGTAGGTAAGACTTATTAAACTAACTTTGTGTCATATTTGCTGAAACTGACCCTATGTTCTAGAAGAACTACATGAAGCAGGATATTTAAAAAAAATTATGATGCACCAATAAGGGCCAGGGGGTGGGGGGTGGGTGTCTAACTGCGTATTAATCACTGCTCATGCACACACATTCATTCTTCCTTGTGGGGGGGATGGGATCAGGAGACCGTTTTGGGCTTTAGCAGAAAGGAGGGAGGGACTGAGAAATTGCCAATGTTCAAAGTCCTGGATCTTCACAATCCTACCTACGGCACCTTTAAAGGCTTAATTAAGGCTAGGACAGGTTTTCTAAGTTTTTAGCAATGGTCTCTTTAGTAATTCATTTTTTTAAGTTAATCTGTTGATGGTCTGTTGGAAATCCTCAATGTGGCAATGTTCTGTTTTGTGTAGGAGAGTTTGTGAGGCTAGCTGACCTGCCATGCCTCGCAGACCTGGTGTTTGTTGGAAATCCCCTAGAGGAGAAGCATTCAGCTGAGGGAAACTGGATGGATGAAGCCTCTAAAAGACTACCTAATCTGAAAAAACTAGACGGTAAGAGTATTTCAGCGGCAATGTGTAAGAACAGCTACTGTTTATTCTATATTCCTACTGCTATAGTCATCCCTTGTCAGTATAGAGATTGCTCGATATAGAACTAATACAAAACTAAACCAATAGCTATCATTAATATGAGATTCCAGGGTGTTTTGAAAAACAAGGTGACAACACTTGGCCCGTAATTTCTGTATGAATTTAAATGAATTGCAAACATAACCTAGAGAGTCTCTTCATTAGTCAGCTTAGGTAACGTGAAATATATAATAATAAATTAATATTTACTTTGGTTTAAATTGAGCTGTTTTTTTTCAAGGACATTCCAATTCCAAGACACTAACTTCGCAAGAAACTCCTGTACAACTAATAAGGAAGATTAATACCCTCAGGGATTCTTTAATGCTTTCAAATATTTGTTCTCCTTATATTATTGGGGTGGGGGGGGGGTCATGGAAGGCTTGTATCATGTGGAAGGCCAACAGTTTTGCTTTCATTACTTCGAATTCCTCATGGGAGCGGCAGAAACTATGCACTATTGCATTAACTACGCACTATTGCATTAACTTGGGAAAATTAGGATATTTAATAAAATAAAATTCCTATCCTAAGATAAGGTAGGATTTTTTCTTTTTTAATTGCAGTTAGGAAACATGCTTCTGTAATACCAAAAATTCCAAATGTTATCCTAAACTGAGATAATATATGATTCCAGACTTAAAAAGTGTCTGTAATGAGGCTGGATGAGATAAAGTTTAGGAAAACCGCCTGTGCACTGCTCATCATCACAGCTGGAAAACCCAAACTAACAGAAAACATACGGCATAAATCACACCATTGTGTGGCTTTTTGTCGACAAAAATGTTTAAAAGGTGCAGTCAGTAAGACTTATAAAACTACCTTTCTGTCATATTTGCTGAAACTGACCCTATGTTCCAGTAGACCTACATGAAGCAGGTAATACAAAATCCGGCTCCTCTAGCACCACCTACAACCTGTAGTGTGATTTGCAAAAATCCACAGCTCCCTGTTCAGATTCAGACTAACTAGTCAGATCTTTTTTTTTAAAGATTTGTTTTGGACATTTTAGCCTTTAATGGAAAGGACAGCTAGATATGAAAGGGGAGAGAGAGAGGGGGGGAAGACATGCAGGAAATCGTCCAGGTAGGACTCGAACCCTGGACCTTCTGCGTCAAGGCATTCACCTCTATATATACGTGTGCCTGCTCCACCAACTGAGCAAACCCCGTCCACCACTGCGCTGTTTTTTATTCACCCAACATGCACCGCAGCAGTCACATCGCTGCATGTACAAACGAGGGCAGGAACAAAGCAACCAAACACAAATAGAAACTATTTCTCATCCAGAGAGAACATGAGAGAGTTAACCCTTTGAGGCGTTGGAATTTATATTTGATTTAAACGCATAATGCAATTAATATCAAATTAGTGGTGGGGATCATTTTAGGCAATCAGAAAAGTGGTAGGGAAATATCTCCGCCATCCCTACTATAAATTACGCCCATGATTGGAGATCTCTTTTCCTGTTTATTCCAGGAACCCCTGTCATCAAGGATGTGGCCGAAGGAGATTGAGAGAGCCGAGAAGCATGACTATTTTCTGCAAAACTACAACCCTGTCCCCGAAGAGTCTTCCCTTTTTTAAAGTTTTTGTATGGTTTGTCATGGTGCTTTTGTTTATATTAAATTACTTTTTAAACAGCATAGACTTTGTTGTAACTGGACAAGCACAAGATAACCAATAAATACTCAGATGTGTATGTTTTAGAATTAGAAAAGTCTGTTAAGTTGTCAATACCTAAGTCCTTGTGGGCTTGGGACCATAAAGAGATTTTGATGAGACCATATAAGTGGAAATACATGATTACACATATCCTAGTCTCGCATTGCCAGACTGATCTCCACAGCTCTGGGCACATTTCCAAATGCTACAGCATTATGATTTTGTTTTTCTACTATAAAACTATGAAGGATATTGACACTAATGCTACTTGTTCTTGTTAACTGAAAATTGAATGTGGGAATTGGTGGTTAAGTCCTATTTTTTGGCCAAGAACAGTGTAAATTTACAAAGTGTTTCCTTGATTTTATATGCCTCTTTATGTTCCTCTAGCAAGAACTAAAGCACAATGTAGCACACACATTAGTTAGCACAGACATTAGCGTGGACCAGATGTTAATCAGTTAATACTATTAGCTCCATGCTGCTGGACCTTCTCTAGTCTAATAGGAGTTAGCTGTAAATCCCTAACACCGTCCTTCCTCCATATCATCACTATGAAGAGCTGGCCAGATTAAGCTAAATATTACCTATATTATGCTACATTTACATCACATTGGACTAAGCAACTGATGGTTAGAAAAAGTGACTTGGAGTGATTCATTTTTTGTGTCGACCGCAAAAATGAAAAATCCAACAAATAGTTGCATCTTGCCATGGTACTTAAACAGTTATCAATATTCAAGAATACAATGAAATCACGGCCTATTACCAAACTCTGACTTCTCAGGTAGTTAGCGCTAGTAGCATTAAAATAAGAGGTTGAATTAGTTATAGTTAAATTAGTATTTATTGATGTCACTCGTCACAGGAAGTGAAGGGACCACGCAGCTAGCTACATTGCAACACCCTTTGGGCAGGACTGTGGGGCCAACATAGCTGAGAGTGAAACCTTTCATGACCAAAATACATCCACAGCTCTGTTTGGCACTGTGTTTGAGGTCATGTAGTATTTGTCTAAACTTTTTGAAGGACAGACACTTATACTGTTTTCTACTGTCCGTTTGGGGTTCATTTTAAATCCATAGACTGCACATTGTTCCTGCTGTTATTCAAGATGTGATACCAAGGTTAATGCATGTAGCATGTCCTTATCAGTTACATCGTCTGTGTAAAAATGATTTTCTCAGGCATGTTTGTACATACAGTTGTAAGGTGTTATTTTTTTTTTTTAATGATTTTGCTATTTGAAATAAAGACTATTTAAGTACATCAGTTGGACCTTGTCACTTGAAATACAACATTCTAGAATAATGTACATACATACATACAGGAGTTAACTGTTGTTTTTTTTTTGTAATTTAGACCAATGGAATATTTTGTCTACACAAGTTGCCGCTGTTAAACTAAAAGTTTAACCCTCATGTTGTCCTCGAATCAAATTTGACCCCTTTTCAAAGTTTCTATAGCAGAAATTTGGGTTTTCTTTCAACCAAATTGCCCAAAATCAACAGGGATGGTTCCATGAAACGCTCTACTATCATTGACTTTATTTAATTGTATAGCATTATTCTGACTACACTTTGACAGTCTGTGATTATCCATCAACATCCTCTGATCTTAAATGATCTAAATAGAGTGTAAAAATAGTGGTTATAAGTTGGTGTAGTGCAGGGGTCACCAACACGGTGCCCGCGGGCACCAGGTAGCCCCCAAGGACCACATGAGTAGCCCTCAGGCCTGTTCTAAAAATGAAAATTGAATATTGATATTATCTGTTTCCCACCTTGTTAAGTCATTGTTGATAGTTATTGTGAGAAATCATTAACTTGATCAGTGTCTTCACATAGATGAGTATCATTAATCATTAATAATTATATATAACTATCATTAATCATTAATAATCATATATAACTAAAGGCAAACTGAGCATATTTGTTAGGCTATTTCAGAAGAGTGTGTCAAACTGGTAGCCCTTCATATGACTCAATACCCATGAAGTAGCTCTCAGTTTCAAAAAGGTTGGTGACCCCTGGTGTAGTGTATACTGGTGATAGTGGGGAAATAAAGCACAGGAAAATGCTACAAGAACATTGAAAAAAAAACGTCAAAAAGAGACAAAAACGTTGTTGGTGTTGTTTTTGTTTTTTTAAGTGGCTGAATAAGTCACACAAATTTGTCAAAAAAGTGTACATTTTCACCCGGAAAGACAACTCATGCCGGGTTAAGAAATAATATTATTGTTTGAGTATATTATGAAAACAGTTAACAGTTGGATAAACAAATAGCGCACCAATGAAAAGTAAGTTCAGCCTACCTCTTTCAGAATCCCACTTATAATTGGCCAACGTAAATATCAATCACAACTTCTTCCAATTCCCTTTCCTGGCTGTATGGCAACGGCCCCGTACCCGGAAGTTGTTGTCTTCACCGCGAAAAATCAACAGCCCAACTTCACAGCGGTAGAAATACAATAGAAAATGTCTTTAAAATGTAGTCTCTACTGGACTAACCGTGAAGGCTAAATTGATAAAAACGTTTGGTCATATGCGGTGGCTGTAATGCAGCGGAGTAAAGCGTCTGTGAGAGTGGAAGTGAAGCAGGTGATTGGAGCTCTGTGCCGACTGCTAGCGGCCACCGGCCTGGAATCTGTCCCCACACCGGAGAACTTCCGACGGGCCAAGTTCGGTGGTGGACTCGAGGTGGTACGTAACGTTCATCATCTGTTGTCACTGTCAGGGGTGGAATGTTATTGCATTTTCTCTTTCTCGAAACGGTAGATAAGTACTGTTATTTTTCAGGTTGCTAGTAACTTGATTTTACATATAAAATATATGATCACTTATGGCCAAACCAGTCATTATAGTATGGTATTCTGGTAAAATGAATGATTTCCAATGATTCCAATTGGATCACTGCAGGAGCAGACATAAGGATAACAAGTGGCAAGGATATAAAATCAACAGTGTGTTATTTTAAAAAGAAGCACAAAAGGTCTGAGTTTTAGACAATTTTTTTTAAAAGCAGTGTGTGTTCTTGTCCGTGTACTGTAACGTTACATATATTGACATACTTTACAGACCTCTCTCTTGTTGCTGTTTCCCAGGAGGATCAGTTTTGGCAGCTCCTTGCAGATATCCTTCAGACATCGAGCAGTGTTTCCTGTGAAACTAGTGCACCGCTAGGAGGAGGTAAGTCACACATTTGTTTATTTTTCTAGATCTGTTCATGGCTTTTTAATGAGATTTGTTCAGGACTTTACGGATTATCCCTTAGATGTTTTTTTCCCCCATGACTTCCCTATCACAAGACATCCCTATAGACCCAAATTGAGAAATGACACATTGTCCAAAATGCAATATCTGTTGTGGGCTTATAAAAAGAACTTTTCAGCATTTACTCCATGTTGTGTCATTTGCTCACAACCTGTTAGCCATGTACCCACTTTATAGATAACCTTGTTTAAGTCCACTGATTACCACGGCATTCCTGACTCTGATTTTGAGTTTAACTGTTGACACTAACAATATAAACTAACAATTAGGCTTGCCGCTCTAGGCACAAATCTGGACCAAACTGACTGACGTGTCTTAAAGGGATGAACATAGTTAAGTGGACTTGCTGAGTGACTGTATGTGTTGTTGTTTTTTGTCTGTGCATAGCCACAGACTACAGGAAGCTGGTAGCTGCAGGCCTCTGGCAGACTGGCTACCATGCTGATTGGATGTATGGGAGGCAGGGAGGAGAAGGAGAGGAGGGAGGAGAAGGAGGGAGATGCTCCAGCAGAGACCTCCTCCTGGCGCTGGGCTGGCTGCTGGCTACAGGAAAACTGGAGATACTGCTGACACAGCGAGTACAGCAACTGGACAAAACCCTACTCACACCTACACCTGTAAGTACCACTGGTAAACCACAACATTATACGGATGCATTCTGTATTGGCAAATGCATATCTATAATTTTTCTCTCCGTTAGGTTAACCCTCAGCTTCCCAGTGAGCTCCAGTTAGACTCGGCATCCCTGAGGAAGCTTCAGTGGCTCATTGGTTGTCTAAGATACCAGGGGCGGACGCTGCTGTCCATGCAAGAAGAGAGAACTCGCTTACTCCATGCTGTGAGAAAATCCTCTCTTTTCCAACGTTTTCGCATGCTACCATTCTGTGTTTGTCAGTCGCTGCAATGGAAACCATTGCTCAAAGTTCAACAGATTAGAAGTTTTGGAGAATATGTATGTGCAGGATGACTGCAAATGACAGAAGTCTCCATTCCAAACTGTAGCCAAAGTACACAAAATCCCTTTCGCCTCAATAATGCAAACATCCCAAAATACAGAATAGGCGCATCAATGGACACAGTGTTAAATCCCTTTGTTTGCTGTTAAGTATTTTTCAGCTAAGTCTTACCAAGAAATCTATATTTTTCTCAGGTTGTTGTTGCCAGCCTTCCCTCCTCTGTATTCTCGTCCTCTGATCAAAGCTCAACAGTGCTAAGGAAGGTAAGAGTGTGTGTGTTATCAAATTAATTACTTATATGATCTGCCTATACATAGAGTAAAATAAAACAACTGTTAAACCTTTTTTTAAACGGAAACCAAAATACAATTCTAGTGTATCGTGTTCTTTGTTTATTTGACACTTTATTACCAAGCCTTTGGTTGTTTGTATACATGTGAAAAGAAAAGCAGTGTGTAGCAATATGATAAGGAAGTTGGGCTCAATAGATTACTCAGTGTTACAGCTAAATATTAAACAGTTCATTTAGTGAGAATTTTCCACGCAAAAAAGTTGCTCTGTCGTTGCAAGTCTGTATTGTTGTTTGCGTAATTTCTTAATCTTATTAAATGCTGTGTTAATGTTCCATCCGAGAGTACATCTTCATACACAACAGGCTTGTGTGTGTGTGTGTGTGTGTGTGTGTGTGTGTGTGTGTGTGTGTGTGTGTGTGTGTGTGTGGTTATAGGACTGTGTTTGTATGCAGCAGCTCTGTGACCTCCTAGAAGCATATCTGAACTGGAAACAGGTGGAGAACGTCTTCTGGACCTGGATGGTGAGTTAAGGTGATGTGGTTTCCTGTCGTAAGAAAAATATTTTAAATTGTTCATTTTGAAAAAGTAAATGTGCAAGTTCATACCAAAGAGTAGGCCTATGTGTGACTGGATTTTTGGACCCAGTTATAGAATATTACTATCAGCCAACAGATTTGCAAAATTCTCCTCTCCTTGTCCTCCAAGACAGCAGCAGCCACAACGTGTGCCCAGAAATGTGACGCAAAACGTGTGTGTTTGTGAATGTGTAGGACAGTGTGGTGGATTGCCATCTGACAGATCCTGTCGTCAAGAGGCCTACACATTCACCCAATACGGGCGCAAGAGTGTGTCACCATGGAAACCGCGGCTTAGAGAAATTGGAGGACATGCTATTGAGACTGCCTACAGGACAGGTGTGACACACACACACCACCCACACACACACCCACACACCCACACACAGGTTGTTGATCCCTACAGAGGTCATTCCCTAATGGTTTTCACCCATCTATCCCAGCACTTCTGTGCAGCGTCTCTGGCTATAGCAATCAGCAAATACACTCCCCTCAGAGCAGACAGTATCACGCAAGAAAACCTCTTCATAGGAGAGTTTCTCAGGCTGTGCCGAAACTGTACAGCAGTGACGACGACGATCTCCAAACAAAAGCTATTGAACTAAAAGGAATGCTTCAGGACCGGGGCATACTCACACTGTTCCATTGATTCAGCCTGTCAGAGAGCAGTGAGCGCAGATGGACATTCCCTACAGGTCAAAAATGAGGCCAAATGAGTTTGCTTTTCAGCTGTTTATAGTCAAGCATCTGTACTGATGAAACAAACAATTCTTAGACACTGGCACGTTCGTCTTTGAGGGATATCTTTTTCCAAACCCCAATTAACTTCATTAACACAAGCATGGAACTTAAAAGACAGTCTCGTCCATTTATATCTTTCCAAACCTCTGCTGTCCACTGCAATACCACTTTATACCATTTCTAGCACAGTAGTGTAACATGTTACCACAGCTATACATGAACTTAAAAGGTGCTCTAAGTGATGTGATGCGTTTTTTAGGCTACAACATTTTTTGTCACATACAGCAAATATCTCCTCACTATCTGCTAGCTGCCTGTCCCCTGAACACACTGTAAAAACCTGTGGTCTCTGTAGACAGCCCAGGCTCCACAAACGCCAACAAAAACAAACTGCGCCAACCTGCACCACCAAACATAACAAACAGTGTTCCAGCCAATAACCGACAAGAAGGAATTGGTTGAGTCATGAATGCGCATTGTGGAAGTAGCCTACGTGCTAACGCCACTGCGGTGATGACTCAACCAGCTCCTTCTTGTCAGTTATTTTCCAAGATGGCGCCTGCATGTAAAACTGAACGGTACTGTCTTTATAAACTCTTTTTAATAAACTGTCTGTATACACTTACAAAGTTCTCAATGCGTCGGTTTAGATGTAGGGACCCTCATTATGCTACAGTGGAAGTGTTGTGCTATTTTGAGCCTTGTTAGTGGTGTAGAAATAGTGATTTATCATCTGCCCTGAAAGGTAGCGTTAGCAGGTAACCACCGGTTTTGCGGCAGGTTGTTTAAAGCTAGAGGAACATTCGATTAGCATGACATGTCCCAGAGAACGTTCGACTCGGTACACACGTGTTATTAACCCCTATGTTCATTTTGTGGCGGAATTGTAATTTAACATAGCATTCTGTAGTATAAAACATTGACCGGAGTGTTATTGTTGTTTGTAATATTTGTGCTCCTGCTGTGTGTTTTGGTCTCTTCCTTTCATCATATGCTCCAGGAAGCACAGAGGAGAGGCAGAGGCGATGTTGAGGACCGAGAAGAAGGACGAGAGAGGTTACATGGTGGATCGGACTCTTTGTGCCTCCCTCCTCCTCTCTCCTCTCTCCCCTGCCTGCCCTGCCGCCCCCAGGTCTACCGAGCCATGCTCCAGACTGAGAAGCCAGTCAGACACGGCCGCCTCCCGGGAGAGGGGGTCCGCGGCGGGGCCGAGAATCCGGACGAGCTCCCAGCGTCTCAGGCTGTGCAGGAGCTCCTTCAGACAGAGGCTCTGCTGGTAGAGAGGCGGGACAGGCAGAGACTGGCCAATAGGATGCAGCTGCAGAAGATGATTGGCAGGCTGGACCAACTGATGTTGATACCACCATAGACTTTCTTTTATCCTCAAACTGCTGATTTTTTTTAAATTCAGAAATAAACACAATATGGACTTTCATTTTTGTAGTTTGCCAAATATTCACTTGACATTTGGATGAAAACCATATACTCTCACAAATAAATAAGCTTTCAACACCTTGAGTTCAGTAGCTGAAAATGATAACCTTTGTTATTTTATTTTAACAAAGTTAAGGGCTTCACAAACAGAAGATATTTCAGATACAGCAGAAAAAAAAACATTAACATGAAGCAAATACATAATTCCTTACACAAGCTGTCCTCAATGTTTACAGGCAAATTTTGTAAAATAAATATTTTAGACATTTCTCTAATTCTCAAAATAACTTGCAATGAATTCAACAGAATGAAATTAAATTCCAACATCACAAACATCAGCGAATATTAACAAGATCAGCAGTCCCAGCCAGTGTAGGTTGATGAGAGAATTTCCTCAGAATGTGTAGGAGTGTTTTAAGAACTGGATTGTACAACATTTTGGGAAATAAACTTGTGCATTAAGTATGAAGCGGGTGTCAGGACATGGTTAGCCTAGCTTAGCGTAAAGACTGAAATCAAGGGGAAACAGCTAGCCTGGTTTTGTTCACTTTGGACAAAACCAGGCTAGCTGTTTCCCCTTTATTTTGTTTCAAATCTCATTAACATGGATCTCTTGCTTAATCCATACATCAATCCATATCAATCTTGTCATCTCACGCTCACAAAGAAAGCAAACAAGCGTATCTTCCAATCTGTTATCATTTAGTACCTTTATTTAAAAGCTAAATGTTGCTCCAAAATGTGTCAATGGACCTTTACAACCATTTACATAACCAAATACCAACTAAAAACCTCCTATTGACTGGACTTTAATTGCGTAAAGAATTTGTTTTTTTAGAATAGCAATGCTACAAAATCCAGCCGTCATTGCAGCAGTACTACTGTATGAAGTCAAACACAAGCTACAGTCATTGAAAACATCATTTACACCTTTATTTATTCATTAGAATACCAAATTATTTTCAGCACCATAAGATGTTGAAAGTGCTGAAAAAAATAGGAATATGAGTATTAATATGCTAGCCTTGAGCACTAATGGGTTAATGACCTTTGATGTCTACAGTATATTCTTGTCTCATGAGTTAATGACTGAGCAATAATAATAATAAGACTTAGGGTATACCTTAAAAAAAAAAATCTTTTGCCAGGTCAGGGTGCAGAGGTGGTTTGATTTGAATAAAGGGCTGTAAAGAATAAATGATCATTACGAATTAACCACCAGTAGTTTCTGCATGTAGGAGTTGAGCCACTTCTGTCTCTCCATGGAGGTGAGGAGTTTACTCTTCTCTCTGAAGGCAGAATCATCAGCCACCACCATGTTCCTCTTCACCGTGCCGGCACCCTGAGGCGACCACTCGGCCGGCCACGCCCTCTCCACGCTAGAGATACAAAGAACAAGACCATGTACCAGAGTCTCCCAACACTAATATATTACTGCTGTTTTTTTTTTTTTTATTCAAGTTTGAGTTGACAAACCCCTGAAACCTAATAGTCATAACATGTTTTTTTCTTTAGGATGCACTGCATGATGTTGGTATAGCTCACAATAGCACCATGCACCTCCACATTTCCCTTTGAGACTACCTGTTAAAAGGATCAGTCTGACATTTTGGGAAATACCCTTATTCACTCTCTTATCAAAAGTTAGATGAAGAGAGTCAATACCGCTGGTTAAATATGAAGCTACAGCCAGTAGCCAGTTAGCCTAGCATGAAGAATGGCTAGCCTGGCTCTGTCCAAAGGTAACAAAATGCACCTCTGCCCAAACTCCCTGTGTCATGTTTTACACTTTGGGTTTTGTACAGATTAATGAATAGCGGACTTTGTTACCTTTGGACAAAACTAGTTGTTTCTAATGGGAGCGAGCCTATGTTCCCACTCCCACATTTCTTAGATTTTTTTTCAAAATTAGGCCCTATGTTCCCAAATTTCCTTTCATAAATATGTATCAGATTTTATCCCCCTAACCCTAAAAAATGTTGTGGGAGGATAGGGCTTACATTGAAGGGAAATTTAGGAACACAAGACCTAATTTTGAAAATGTCCTAGAAATGTGGGAACATAGGGCCTAATTTTAAGAAAAATCTTAGAAATGTGGGAACATATGGCTGTGGGACCATATGGATGTGGGAACATAGGGCTGTGGGAACATAGGGCTGTGGGAACATGTCTTTGCGCTAAGCTAACCATCAGAGCAATATCAATCTTTTCATCTAACTCAACAGGCCCATTAAATTAAATATAGTGAATACAACATAAAGTTCTGCCAGAGGATGGGAAACAAACAAGGAAATGAGAGGAACAGCCAGCTAAATGTGATGCCAAGCCCATAGTCAGTGGGGGACATGTTATTATAACACATTAGTGTCACTGAATGTAAGAAAGTGCTGCAGCTGCTTTTTGAACATCCATTTTGCACTCTCGCAAAATAGTGCGTTTCATTTTGATAAGAACTTCATGACAGCATTTCCCCTCACTGTGCAGTTACCTGGCCTCTGGCCTCTCGGGGCCGAACAGCCACGCCTCCCTCATCAGTCCTGCCTTGCTGTCGGCTGCTGCTCCGAGGCTGGGCGCTGACATCATTTGAAGTCTCCAATCACGGAGAGAGATGGTGGGGAAGAGGACATCCCAGTCATCTCGTGTGGGTTCCTCTGAATCATCAAGACTTCTGCAATCAAATCAAATCTAAATGAGTGATTCCTTGGGAAACACATTTGGTTGAATTATGTAGGAATATCAAAATGAGTACATTATTTACTAATTATGTATCTGAAGTATTAGTTCAGTGGTCTGTTATTTTTGGTACAATTGTACCATTAAATCATATAGTCATATGTTGCTGCTGCCTATAGGTGAGATTAAGTGATTAACCACCTGAGAGGTAGTCGAGACTGAGGGAAGCCAGATGTCACCAAAGTCATACCCAGAATGCAAAGCAACAGGAAGGTCATTCGGGGGAAAGCAGGCAGCTCAGACATCCTAATAAAAAAAGAAGAAAGATGCTTCCTTAACATAATACACGTTACATATTAACGGAGTTGTGTAAGCAATATATAATCTTCAAACTTATTAACAACTAAATAAAACAAAAAGGCAAAACCTAGATTTCATCATCATTAATAAATAGTATGTTTTTAACAATGAAAACATACAAAATCCTCACACAGCAAGGCTAAATACACAATAGGCGGTGCTCTACCCTGCCTAAAGGTTTTTTTTACACCAGGAGCTGCAAGAAAAAGGCTGAGAGAATCATTAAAGATCCTAGGACTAAAGTTGAAAATTAGCCGACTGGCTAACACTGGCGCATTTACAGAAATGTTGATTAATGTGCATTGTCCTAATCAAATAAACTTACAAATTACAAATCCAAACCACCTGGGGAATAGCCTTTTTCTCCCTGTTGAGAACGGGAAGAAAGAACCGGATACACCAGGCCGGCACTGAGAGGCTCAGGACACCAGAGTGTTAAGGTTAGGGTTGCTGGTTTCATTAGAACTTTGTGACCTAAAACGAGTCCGACATGATTGAGGTACCCTGACATCGCGCCTGCATCTTGCTGTGAAGAACCGTTTAAGACTGTAAATGTATGTTATACAAAAGCTGACAAGTGTATTATTATTTTTTTTTTTAAACATGTGATTTTTAAAATTTTTAATGAGAAATGTATAAGGCCACATAACCAGCAACTGTGCTCCAGTACAGAGTCTGTAAAAAAACCCAACATTTGAAAAGCCTTTTTTAGTTTTGAGGTTTAGTATGTGCTCAGCTGGAACCAAATCTGTCAATCATATCAATCAATGACCCATTTTTTCTAATTCTTCAAAAACAAATGGGTTTTCTGAGAATGCATTCTCAAGCCGCTTGGTGAAGAGAATTAATAGACTAACATGCAGCACATAAAAAAATTTAAAATTAGCTTCATCCAAAGGTGTTGGTAATGGAATTTGTTATAAGTTGATAACCGGTTGGTAGTTGGCTGATTTCTTACCCGATTCTCAGGTGGATGTGTTGGTCTGTCTCTCTGTTAAAAGTTTGTACCATCAAGGCGCTTCTCAGTGCTGGACTTCAGGGGTCAAAGGTCAGGCGTCACACAAACGGAGATATGTTCCAGCGACTAATCACAGCGAGTACTATATGTGCAGTCAGGTACTTTCTGCTTCTTGACGATTCCCATCAAAATCTCTTATTTATTCTCCGCTCTACTCTAAATGAAAAAAAAAAGTTTGGATAAAAACTTGGATTTTGCGTTTGGACTGCTGGTTGCTTCTGTTAAGTGTCTGTGTGAGGTCTACGGTGGTTGAAAAGTATCGGCTTCTTGTCATACATACTTATATACCCCTGGACTGGAGTGTTTTAACCCCCCATCCCCTCTAACCCACCCACACATACGCAGGCATACACACCCTTCACCAGATCAAACCAACTTTGAGTTTAGCGTGCCAGAGGACAGGCCTAGCGGAAGTGCTCTTAGCTTGTTAGTGTCCTGTTTCAAAGGCTCTTAGTCATGGCGCTCTTCTGGATAGCCCGACATCTTATTACTGAAAATCATTATAGTGCTTGTGTGTATGTGCGAGTGTGTTTATTCATACGCTGTAGCACGTTAACCAAACACTGGATAAACCATTGCGGTCTATGCAGTAAAAAAAAAAAAGATAGCCTATTTATATGGATATAATAATCCAGATAAGACAAAACAAAATCATGTAAAACCGATAAAATAATAGATTCAACCTGCAGTAAGTGGCTTGACTGACTAGACACTGATATATTATTTATTATATTACACAGGAGGGGAGTATTGGTGGGTTATAATCAACCCCACCTGTTTGTTGCATTGCCTGTGAAACATGCTGAAGAAGGGCGTCCTGCCTGAAATGTCTGCGTGGCAAAAGAAAAAAAAAAAAAAAATTAATTGGAGTTCTGTCCAAAGCACCTTTATATATTATTATCCACATTTAGGATCCAGCAACCAGTCTTCAAAGTCTTATTTCAGTTTCAGTGTGAGTTGAGCGCGATAAGTCTTATTTTTTATAGATATAATATTCCAGATAAGACAACACAAAATCCAACCTGCAATAATTGGCTTGACACTACAGTTTTTTTACAATGACTTTGTTACTAATTTCAGAACCCTGATTTCATTTTTCAAAACTCTAGACACAAAACTAACAACGGTCATCACTTGTAACACAGGCTGTCCAATGTTCAAAACATTGCATTGTGCATTCATATCTTTAAAGAAATCTTGCACTTGCACAATCATTGGTTCAAAAAACGAATTTATGGTGAAATACCATTGAAACGTTACTTTGAGATCACCCACACACAAGCTACCCATAGTTTCACTGTGTCATCGTTCGTACAATCATTAAATATTGTAGTACAAAATAGGTGATACATGTTTCATTATGGTACTAGATGTAAATACATCCCTGTAAAAGTACTACAGTAGTAGAGAGAGTATTACAGACACAGTGGAATCTTTGAACAAAATCTAAAATGTCTTAATGAAAAAAATACAGTACAATCACAAAATATGTTTATTTGAATCAAAGCAAAAAGCTAAAAAAAAAATAGAAAAGAAAAGACAGTAGTACTGTACAACATCAAATGCAGTGTTCCTCAACTTGCTTGTAATTTAAAAAGCTAAACAAAGGAGTGATTACTGTACTTCTACATCTTCATCAACTCTGTCTTGTGGATTTGGCCACAGGTTCTCATCTACATTGCAATTAGCCAAATATCTTGGAAAAAACCTTTGGGTATGGCGAACAATGCGGTATGAGTGTATACGTGTATAGAGATATATGTATTTATATATATATATATATATATATATATATATATATATATATATATATATATATATATATATATATATATATATATATATATATATATATATATAAATAAAGTATATATCTCAATCATCAGTAACAAGTTCGGCAGAATTGAACAAGCAATTCCAAGGGCCTGCATGCATACAGTGCAGTACTGTCAATACTGTAAATAGTCTCAAAGGTGGTACATGGACTATAGAAACAGTCTCTGATAAACAGTAGTACATTACAGGAAAGAAGGATGATGAAATATTACATCCATAGATAATATAGTCTAATGAGTTCATGCTCCACACTAATTGGTGACAATGAATCTCGTTATCTTGAAACTTTCATGATCTAAACATGGAATATTGTCTGTTTCCATACAACTATACATTAAGAGTAATGCAACAGTTACTTATTTTGAGTAGTTGTATCGATTGATGGTTAGATGATTGTAATGAAATGAATAGACAATCATCTGAAATGTAATGTGTGAATTGCTTTTTGAAATAGTATTACTTTGATGTTAAGTTGTGTCATATTGAACAGGTGGTCTTTGTTAAATGAAAAAATGATCTTAGGTTTATGTGCATTGTATCCAAGCAATTGAAAAAAGTGTTAGTTTTTTGAAAAATGTGTATTTTGATCAGTGGTTGTGAGTTTTGTGTCTAGAGTTTTGAAAAATTACGTCAAGTTTCTGAAATTAGTGCCAAAGTGATTGTAAAAAACTGTAATATATTGTCACATTTTAACTTGATATGGCCAGATTGTTAACACACAGGTGCCTATTTTCAGCATTGACTTGGAGTCATGTTGGTGTCCACCTGATAATATTTACTCTCCTTGTAGCTCTCTTTTGGTCCTCATAGACTCTCGAGAGAAACATCTAAAGGAGGAGTTATTCTGATGTTTGTAGAGACACTATGGGTACATGCTCTTAGGAGTGTGTACACATGGTTATCTTCCTTTCTAGGAGAGAAACCTTGGCATATACATTTGGTGCATGTCAGCTGTTCTCTCTTTCATGAAAGTGTGTTTGTTGTGTGAATAAAGCTGCATTAGTCTGAACTCATTGTACTCCACATTTGTTCTAGTCTCCATGCTCTTTGCTCTTTATTTATTTATTTTATTTTATTTCTATCTTTATTTTTAATTTAATACATACTGTGTACATATACTTATATTGTTTATACCTATACTTATATTGTTTAATATTACATTTAGAGAATGTGTGATGTGCAACAACAACACCAAAACAAATTCCTTGTATGTGTTAAAAAACGTACTTGGCAATAAAAACCCTTTCTGATTCTGATTTCATTTCCAGATATTTCCCCATATATCAGCTATGTTCACCAGCTAGATGCTAACTGTCTCTCGGCTGTTTGGTGCTGGGGCAGGTCATGTAAGCCTACAGCAGGTTTTTGGATATTTTACACTGAAAATAAGCTACCTGTTGCAGCTGAAAACGACACTAAGAGAGTGAATCAAAATTGGTTAAGGAGTCCATCACCAAAACAATGAGCAGAATGAAGATATGGTAATTATTCTCTACTGGTTTATCATGTTACACATCTGAGCCACTGTTTATGTTAAAAGACTAAGGCTGCATTTAGACCTGTAGACTCAGTGTATGGTTAGATGTGAAACTATGCTGCATAGCTAACATTTCCTGAAAATAGTTAAAAAAAAAAAAAAACACTCAGTGGCATCTACAATGTATTGAGAGTTTGTTGACTCTCATCCGCCATCGCTACTGAACAAAGACACCTTGTTTGTATGTCAGCATCAACTCCAAACATCAGCTTTACAGGAAGGGATTTAAAAAAAATAAAATAAAAAAGGATGGATCCATTCGCACACGTGTATTTGATACTTTGACCCTGGATACATTGATACATTTTCTTTGCGTAGATGTCTACTGAAATGGAAACGGAAGACGACAAAGGGTGCCGAGTTGGTGGTCATACAGGTAGCTAGTTACCATTTAAGTACCTCATTATGGTCCTTGCTGAAAATAATGACCTGCAGACAGGAAGCAGCTGGCCCTAACAATGGCTCTACAACACACTGATTTATACAGGATAACAAGCTTCAGACACAACGTAGTATCACCTCACAATACCTTTTCTCATCAGAAACACTGTCAAGTTCCATCAGTGCCATCGTCACTGAATTGTTTTAATCATCAGTTGGAAATGACATTAAAACCAGTGTTGTCGAGAAATTTGAGTGAATCGTGGCATTTTGTGTCTTTTGAACACTTTTGTAGTGGCAATTCTAACAACAACAAAATGGCACTCGAGGGAATTTGAAGGCATCTCCAACTCGTGCTGGTGCAAATGAAGAGGTCCGCCATGACGTTTGATTTTTATTAAATGCGTTTAAAAAAAAATCTACAAAAACTGACTTTGCCCACTGAAAAGTTAAAAACAATTACACTAGAACAAAAATATGCAGACTAGCACACAGCAATGGCTGAAAAACTGGCTTCTCTCACCTGTGATCCCTCTTTTCTAACACACAAACATAGTGCATTTCATTATCTTTGTGGGGACCCATCATTGACATAATGCATTCCCTAGCCCCTTACCCTAACCATCACAACTAAATGCCTAAATGCCCTCACCTCATTCTATCCCTAATCCTAAAACCAAGTCTTTTACCCTCAAACAGCCCTTTAAACTTGTGGGGTCCAGCATTTTGGCCCCACATAGCTGTCCGGCCCCCACAAGTAGACTGGACTCCCCACCCCCCCTTCTCACACACACACATTATCAACAATGGCACACATCACATGCTCAAAGATACTGTACAATGAAGTGTGGTATTTTATGTTGCCAGTCTTATGTGCTATGGCTTAAAGCACATTTAAAGAAAATTCACAAATAAACAAATACACACTGATAAACATTTTGTTTTGTATTTCTGTTGTGCAGGACTTTCTGACAGTGTGTTGTCCAGAGATTGGAACCAACCCAAAAACTCTGGGTGTCCTCCCCACCACGACAATGGAACAGCTAGCTGAGCAGTGTGCTGCACGCTTTGAACAAGGTGAATGTCTGAAAGATGCTGTCACATGTTACTGTCAGCACTGGCTTTTTACACTTTCTACACACACACCTTTGAGGGCAGCTGCCCTAACAAGGAGAGCAGCCCTTTCTTCCTCTGCATTTTTTTTGGCCAGCAGAAGAAATTGATGACTTTGAGGATCTATGACTGTAACGGCCAGTTGATGAGCCCGTTTTACCACCAACATTAGAAATGCTGTCACCTGGACCAATATCATCAGTGACCACAGTTATGTTTAGTGCAGCATCATCGCCATTGCCAAAAATCATCATCGTCATCATCACCACCACCATCTTTGAGTTGCTCCTTTTTGTCAAGCAACCACTTTCCCCATTTTTTGTATTGTCATTTCATTACTCAGTTAGGCCTATATTGGTTTCAATAATGATTCATGCAACAGTTCTCAAAAACATTTCACTCTGTTTGAAACTCACACATTTCTCAACACATTTGCCCAACTTCCTTTGTTAGTTTGTAAAGTTTCTTTATCCTGTGTCACGGTTTCAGCAGGTGGACCCAAATTCAAGACTCGCCCAGGCAAAAGTGCAGAACACACACACTTTATTTTGACAATGTGCAACAAGCACAAAACACAACAAAATACACAAAAATGCCACAAGAGTGGCACAAAGGCAATCAGTCTCAGCCGGATCCTGACATCCTGGAATTCCTTTTGGTGCGATAATATTTTTGCTTCCAATTTACCACCTACATTTTATGATTCACTTGAAGGTGTCAGTTTGAACAGAAAACAGTTCACTAACAAGTTTGTTAGAAATGTATTATGTATAAAATGTTATCCCTTTCAAATGAAAAAGAAAATATATTCTCCAAGACTATAGTGATGAAGAGGCACGAAAGATTAGGAAACAATCCTTATCCTATCCTCTCCCACCAAAAGCCAAAGAAGTGACATTTATTAAATGATATTTATCCATCAAATCACTTCCTACATGTACAATTTAATCGGGAAAGTAACTCTTGTGTTTTCTGTGAGAGCGATATTGAGACAGTTGAACAATTTTCATTCAGTGTGAACCGATTAATGACTTTTGGCTGTCTTTTCAATGCTGGCTTCAATCTAAAAGGTATACTGCTGCACCCATTAAATGAAATGTCAATTAAAGCTGGAATAGTTTTAAAGGATAAGAATTTAGAGTTCTTGATAAATAACTTGATTGAACATGGGAAACATTTTATTCATAGGTGTAAGTTTTTTAAAAGGTCAAATCCCACATCAACGGTTGGAAAAATGAGCTTAAAGGCCCAGTGTGTAACGGGTTTAGTTATTAATTATCAAAATCTGTGTTGCCCGTTCAAAAACTTGTCCTTTTTCATAAATATTTACCACCACCATCAATTCCAAGTATTCCTTTTGGCTGGACATTTTACATTCACATGAACTGGGGTAGACGCTCCATATTCATGCGCCATCTTGAAATACGTTAGCCGGTAAGGGACATACAGGACATACTGCTCCGCCTTTCAGGTTTTCGCTGTCACATGATAAACTCACAGGTGCTGCTAACGCTGCTAACGGGTATCGTAGCTCCCCGGCAAGTTTGAAGAAGGAAACATGGAGGACCACACATATTCAAAATCCAAATTTCAGGAACAGGAGTCTTCTTCTTTGCCCAGAAAAAGAAAAAATATAGTGAAAAGAGCAAGAGACCGGCTTTTTGAAGAGTGAAGGCTACCGTAGCTGTAATACGTACTTTGAACTGAAAAATAAATGATTTAAAATAATTACGTTTCACTTTGACAGTTGTAGACACGTCACTCATCTTGATATTGATTTAGCTTTACGGTCGAAGGCTTTATTTAAAATTGTAGCAGGATGTAGCCCCCATCTATTCCTTTTGTGAGAAGGCCAATCTCTTCAACACAGCTTGTAACAATTCTTGTTCTGTCCTACCGTGATTCCAGTCTTGCAAATCCTATTGTTTCATCCTTTGAAGCGTAGTATTTCAACAAAATGAGGTGGCAATCAAACAACAACAACAGCAAAAATGCCACTGGAGGGAATTTGAAGGAATTTCCAACTCGTGCTGGTGTAAGTGAGGTCCGCCATGACGTCTGAGTTCAACACTTTATTCAGCAATATAGTTTAAAAACATCTACAAAAACTGACTTTGCCCACTGAAAAAGTTAAAAACAATCCGACTAGCCCAAAAACACGCACACAATCACACGCACACAGCTACGGTTGAACAACTGTGTGGCTTCCCAGATCCTAATTCGCTCTCGCTGCTCACCAGTGATTCCCTCTTTCTAACCTCTGTGATTGCGGTAATTAGCACACATACACACAGGTGCGCAGGTGACATAGTGACCAACAACATTCACACAAACCTACTACACACACACACACACACACACACACACATCCCAAGTCTTCATTGGCTCCAACAACTTTTGTTAAAGCTTGTTAACACCCCTGACATCAGCATGGATCAATAATTCTGTTCATTTCAAACAGGGAGAAGCTTTTGAGTAAACCGTGGTTAGTTTGTATGACGTGTCATCTGACATCTAACGTCAAAGGGCAGAACTGTTTGAAGGCTACCTGCTCTGAAGCCGGAGTGAAAAGTTTGCCACCGTAGTCCCTTTCTGGCTTTATTCCACATCTCTCTCCAGGAAGTCTGTGTACCTTTGTAGCCTCAAAACAATGAACAGTACCAATAGGGTTAAGGGGGCACACTTTCATAATCTCTCCCTGGAAGCATTCATGGAATTACACTTGGTTGTATATTTTAATTTTTTTGTGAAAGAGTGAAATACACCTTGAGAAAGAAGTTCAAATCTTACATGCCAGTTTATTTACATTACAATCAGTATGAGTATATAGACAAACGGGGAAAGAAACTGCTTGATGCTTACTGGGAATGTTGTATTGAAAAGGAAATATATTGGGCGCCCGGATAGCTCAGTTGGTGGAGCGGGCGCCCATGTATGGGGGTTTACTCCTCTGCGCAGCTGGACCGGGTTCGGCTCCGACCTGCGGCCCTTTGCTGCATGTTGTTCCCCCTCTCTCTCCCCTTTCATGTCCTGTCAATAAAGGACTAAAAATGCTCCAAAAATTATCTTTAAAAAAGATAATTACCACCACCACCACCATGGCCACTGCCGAGGTACCCCTAGTGCATGGGTATGGGCCCTGCTTGTGCATGTGTGTATATTTTTTGTGTGTAATTTGGGCCTGTGTAATGTGTAAAATGAACTTAATTAGTGATTTTTTTTTCTCATTTCCCCTCGGGGTTCAAAATAGTGTGTATTCTTCTTTATAGCTGTGTATTAAATAAAGAAATTGCCGCAAAGTCCTTTTTACCCCCTTTAAACAAGGCTTTTGCAGCTATTTTTCAAAAAAGTAATATTGATCTGAATGCTGTGGACTTTTTAAAAAAGAAATTACAGATATCAGTAACTTACAGTCTACCCCGGTCGACAGTTGTGAGCATCAGAGAGAGTAGCATCAAGTATAAAAACAGTATAAACATGATCATATATGTGCATGTTAGAATAACATATAGTTTTTACATTCTATAAAACCATATCCTCCTGCAGTCGCTGGGGTTCCAGACCCCATGTGGAGATACAAAATCAGTCATTTATCATCTTTGTTGTGTCATTTTTTGTCATTAGTTGGCCACTGCTCGCTTTGGTGATGCAGGTAAAATGGATTCAAAAGAAAGGAGCCACAAACTACACCTTTTCATCACATAGGATATTTTGTAATCCTGCATGCGCTACTCCACATCAGTTATCTATTTTTCAATTAAGTTTAAATTAGATCAACCTTTCAAGCGAGACCTGAGATTAAAACCCTTTCCTACATTGTTGTTTGGAAATGCAGTCACCAGCTGGAGCAGTTACAAGCTAATCAGACTCTCCTCTTCCGCCTCTGGCTCCACAGTGTCGACAGCTGCAAAGTCAGATGGGGAGAAGCTTTCTGCGGGTGGACCCGGAGGTGGGTCAGTAGGGCAGCTGCGGCCAGGCTGGTTGATGGGTTGGTCGATAGGGTGATAGACAAAGCAGTAGGCTCCAGGTTGGGAACTGTTCTTTACACTGAGGGCCAGCTCTGTAGGAGCCACGGGCTGGTGAACGCCATCCATGTACACATTGAGGACGTAGCCGTCTGGGGGGGAAAGAAACAATGAGGCATGACGTTACCCCGAGAATGATAATACTGTAGTGAGAATAAAATAGCAGTCAACAACAAATTCTTGACACTGGTGAACTTAAACACGACTCAAATATGACTTGTCTATATGATTTGTGTCTATCCTACTGTCTACTTTATTCCCTTATAATGCCCATATTTAATGCTGTCTTTTTTTAAACTTTATCCTTGCATCGTTAGTGGGCAGTGGTGGCCTAAAGGTTAGAGAAGCAAGCTTGTGACCAGGAGGCCGTCGGTTTAATCCCCAGACCGACAGGATAAAATCTTCGCGCGGAAAGTGAAAGAGCAGCGCTTGTCCCCTCCCTCATTTCCACCACTGAGGTGCCCTTGAGCAAGGCCCTTAACCCCAACCACTCCAGTGGAGCTGCTCAGTGGCCAGCAGATCAGACTGTGGTTGTACTGGGCAGCTTCCAGGTATGAATGTGGAACTGTGTGAATGTGATCAGGGCGTTCCTGCAAAAGAGAGGCTTCCTCTCAGTGAACCTTCCCTGAATAAATAAAGGTTAAATAAAAATATTACTATGTCTACATTCCTTGCACTATTGGACTTATTTGCACTACCACCTCATAGAGCACCTTACCTGCCCTGTCACTGCAAACGTCTAATGCTTATACATTAGTACCCTTAGTACATTCTTGTGGATTTTTTATTTAGTATCTTTTCCTTTATCGTCCATATTATTCATGTGGATTTTTTGTTGCGCCCTACGAGCACGCACAGAGACATTTATTCTCAATGCATTGTTCGTTGCAGTACTCTCCGAAACACCAGAGGGCCTACAGACAATATGATCTGTGAATGAGCGAGAAGAAGAAACCGGAAAAGGAAAGGAAAGCAGGCTGCACACAACCATGTTAAACACTGATGTACCGCGACACATTATATTTATATATATTATATTTATCTACTCTCATTAACGTGACCGTTTTTTATCTCCAAATCGAAATGACTGTTTGCCTGTAACACTGTTAAGAACACCCTTTACATGAAGCCGTTTTTTTTTAGCTTTGACAAAACCATCTCTCATGTTTTTCCACACTCTCCAGCTGACCGTGTTGAACTGAAAGCGCAGCGTGAGCAGTGGGTGCGTAGTTACAAAAATTCAGAGGTGCACGACCACGCGCCGCAACAGCTTGTGGGGCCTTCGCGCTGCCAACGACAGCCGTGGTGACGTCATTATATGACGCCCCTCGCGCCAGGAACACCGCGGCTGCCATAAACCTGGCAATCACAACAGCCAGGAACACTAACGAAACAAGCTGTATCAATCATTTTGAAAAACTACCTCACAGAGGTTAACTAGATGGGTTTCGGAAGACAGACGTAACGTCTTGAATTTGAGAGTAACACTATAAAAATCAGGATTTTCTGTATAAGGTCAGGAACTGACCAAATGAAAAATAAAACAATAGAAAGTGTAAAAAGCCAGTGCTGACAGTAACATGTGACAGCATCTTTCAGACATTCACCTTGTTCAAAGCGTGCAGCACACTGCTCAGCTAGCTGTTCCATTGTCGTGGTGGGGAGGACACCCAGAGTTTTTGGGTTGGTTCCAATCTCTGGACAACACACTGTCAGAAAGTCCTGCACAACAGAAATACAAAACAAAATGTTTATCAGTGTGTATTTGTTCATTTGGGAATTTTCTTTAAATGTGCTTTAAGCCATAGCACATAAGACTGGCAACATAAAATACCACACTTCATTGTACAGTATCTTTGAGCATGTGATGTGTGCCATTGTTGATAATGTCTTGTGTGTGTGTGTGTGTGTGTGTGTATGTGTGTGTGTGTGTGAGAAGGGGGGGTGGGGAGTCCAGTATACTTGTGGGGTCCCGACACCTTTGTGGGGCCAAAATGCTGGACCCCACAACTTTAAATAGCTGTTTGAGGGTTAAGACTTGGTTGTAAGATTAGGGATAGAATTAGGTTATGGTTAGGGTGAGGGTAAGGGTTAAGGTTAGGCATTTAGTTGTGATGGTTAAGGTTAGGGTAAGGGTTAAGGTTAGGCATTTAGTTGTGATGGTTAAGGTGAGGGTAAGGGTTAAGGTTAGGCATTTAGTTGTGATGGTTAAGGTTAGGGTAAGGGTTAAGGTTAGGCATTTAGTTGTGATGGTTAAGGTGAGGGTAAGGGTTAAGGTTAGGCATTTAGTTGTGATGGTTAAGGTTAGGGTAAGGGTTAAGGTTAGGCATTTAGTTGTGATGGTTAAGGTTAGGGTAAGGGTTAAGGTTAGGCATTTAGTTGTGATGGTTAAGGTTAGGGTAAGGGTCTAGGGCACATGTGTCAAACTCAAGGCCCAGGGGCCAAATCCGCCCCAATTTTGATCCAACCCGCATTTCAATTGAGGTTCACAGCAAGTTTTGGCCCGACTAGTTGTGCACCACACCAAATACCAGGAAACTGGTTTTCATACTGTAATTATGCGACACCACCATGCAGAATTTGGCAAATTTGGCGACTTTGAGACTCTTACACTTGCTATTAAAAATGTAACGTTTGTTTTTCATGACTAGCTAAATTCTACGATGGCTAAGAAACCTTTTTGCTGACTTTTTTAGGGTTTTATGTCGACCAAACTGTATGGGAGAAAGCTATATGAGCCATGCAATAATACAAAGTTACAACGTTTTTTTTTTGCTTTTTACATGTCTGGCACTTATTGTGATCCTCATTTCCAGTGTGGCCCTTAGTGAAATTGAGGTTGACACCCCTGGTCTAGGGAATGCATTATGTCAATGACGGATCCCCACAAAGATGGTGCCACAAAACTGTGTGTGTGTGTGTGTGTGTGTGTGTGTGTGTGTGTGTGTGTGTGTGTCTGTGTGTCGGTGTGTCTGTGTGTGCGTGTACCCGAATAGATCCTTGGGCCATGCGTTCCTGGTTGAGTGTGCGTCGTCTCTCCCAGCGGTGGATGGAGTCCTGAACCTCTCTGCTGAGCTGCCGTGTTGCTGTCCTCTGCTGGTCAAAAGTCTTGATGTGCTCCAGAGCCCCGTAGGTGGTGGTCAGATAATAGGAACCTACACACCCACACACACACACACACACACACACACACACACACACACACACACACACACACACACACACACACACACACACACACACACACACACACACACAAGGGCATGGTCAATAATGTGATATATAGATGAGTCAACCGGAGAAAATCTTGATGTGTTTTCAGGGTACCTTCTCCTAGTGCTAATGATGGGTCCATCAACTCCATCATATATTCAACATCCAGCTTCAGGGTGGACAGATTGCATCTAGCCAGGACATACATCATTACAGGCAGGAAGTCATCAGCGCCATGGGCCCGCCCTAAACACACACACACACACACACACACACACACACACACACGCACACGCACACGCACACGCACACGCACACGCACACGCACACGCACACACACACACACATAAATAAATAAATAAATAAATATATTGCCAGGGTAAACTCCAGAGAGGAAACTATTTGAGATTTGAGATACACGTATTCATGTAAGTCTAAAAACAGCAGATTCTCGATGTTTTGTGCCAATGTGTAGTTTTTTTTTTGTTTTTTTAAAGTAAGACCCGTTGAGAAATGTTAAGAATAAATCGCCACTCTCAGGTTTTTTATTGTTGTCAGGGTAGTAAGGCCTCGGTCACTGTGGCTACAGGTGTCAATTACAGGATAATGGCACACTGATTTTTTTCTTAATTTCTTAAGATTCTCTTGATTCAGTTGTAGTCTGGATCAACAGAAGTACATTTCCAGAACTTCACGCTGAAAGTTTTGAAGAAAATCTGGATCGTGCAACAAGGGAGGCCTGCTTGGTTCTTTCGGAGAATTAATGTAAAGATTTACAAAGGATATGTTTTCTTTTTTAGGTTGTTCCTTTCCATTTTGCAGAGCCACCATCGCTGTGTCCGGAGCTTAGCACTGCCCAAGACGATTGTGATTGGTCTAAGGAAATGCAAACAACCCAGAGCGGTTTTTTTTCTTTCTCCTATCCTGGAATGTATATGTGGTGTAGCCAGACTCAACAGCACTGTGGAGATAGGTCTGGCAATGAGACATTAACTCAGTTGAGACCACCACAAGGCCCCCAGAAACAGCATTGGGCTGTGAGGTGACTTTGGCATAGTAGCCGCAGTTGAATTGCAGTTTACGTGATGCCCACTCGCCCAAAATGGCCTTTTCTCATAGAAAATCCTTATGACAGAAAACAGCTTTAGAACAATAAGTAAATTTTTCGGAAATAATTCTACTACTATAACAATTTGAACCATTAGGTCAATAACAATGAAAGAGCTGTTTAATATCCAATCAGCCAGAGAAGGATTTTAATGCTTCATATCGCTATGAAGCCAAAAACACAGACACCTGGAACACAAGCAAGGAAGGAAGCAGCAAACATGTCTCCTTGCGAGTTTACTTTAAAAAACAAAATAATAGTAATTGTTATGGACAAACTCAGGAGCAGCACAAGTCATATTCACATACTTGAAGACGATACAGGAGACTTTGATGACTTACACAGAAGCATTTAGTGAAATCTTGATCGAGGAGAATTTTGGATTAAACAGTACAGTTTAGTGCCATCCTAGTCTCGCATTGCCAGACCCTCCTCCACAGCGCTGCGGAAGAGGGTCTGGCGAGTCCACACAGCATTCCGGGATGGAAAAAAAAAGTGCTCTGGTTTATTGGCATTTCTTTAAACCAATCACAATCGACTTGGGCAGCGTCTCTGCAAAATAGCCTCGGGAAGGAACTTGTTTTGGTGGTTACATGTGTACGTTCAAAAGTAGTTTGAACAGAAAACTCAGATTGGACAAAGAGTCTAGCTAGCTGTCTGGATTTATCCTGCAGAGATCTGAGAAAAGGTTAACCATAGTCCTCGGAAATCCACCAGAGTTTAAAATGCCAACACAAAGGAAGCCCATGGTAACGGAGCGATCCCGGAAGTGGAACGTCGGGGATTTAGATTAGTGCCATCCCAACTTCAGAAGTTCCTGTCTTTCGGTAGGTGTATTTAAACTCATGCTGGATGTGTTAAAAGTTTAGCTGAACCCTTCAATGTAAACAAAGATAAATCATTAACCCAAACACCTCAGGACAGACTGAAAACAATGTCAGCTAGACCAAACTGCAGTACAGCCTATCATTAGGTGTGTGTGTGTGTGTGAGTATGTGTTATGTGTTAACTTCCCCCTCTGACCTTGGCGGGATGACAGCGCTGCAGGCAGCCCTGTCTTACCACACAGCTGCTGTCTCCCATAGTCTTGCATAGGTCTGGCTACACCACAGATACATTCAGGGATAGGAGAATAGGAGACCTTGCATTTCTTTAAACAAATCAAAAATTGTCCTTGGCAGCGCTGAGCTCCAGTCGCAAAGTAACTTGTTTTTGGTGGAACATTTGCATTCCGCAAAAGAAAAACACCACATACAATATTAAATGAAGTTAACTGCTCACACAATACAGTGACATGAGCTGATTTAAATGAGCTGGATACATGGTTAAACACCATTTGCTCTCACCAGTGTCGCCATGTGTCCATAGCAATCCTAACCAATCAGACCCAAAATGTCCCAGTTAGAGAGAAAATGCCATAAACTTATTTTTTGTAAATCTTTACAATCATTCATCGAAAGAACTAAGCAGGCCTGCCTTGTTGCAAGAACAACAACAAATCCCTGCTACGTTTCCCGGACAACGTTTCACGTCTTCTACAGAGACATGGAGTTGAACTATTATTATTATTATGTCTGCCTGAGACAGGTTATGACCTACTGCTGTCAACTTATATAGCATGAGTTTGTAAATTCCACCACAGTGATATTAGAATAGCATTATGGATCAGATGTTAAAGGTGCACTATGAGTTCCTGCATGATGACGTTCCAAGTAAATACCAAACAAAACAGAGCAAGCTCGCCCCTCCCCCCATTTTTCCGTAACTGTCATGACTAACTGACAAACTGTCACTAACCCCCACCCCCTCCCCCAACCATCTTGTCGGTGATTGGCTGGAGTGGCTTGTTGTATTTTGGTGCACAGCCTGTGCCCCTAGTGTTTGTTTGACTTTTACGACCCCTGTGTTGTCTCCCGAGACCGGGCTTTTTCACAGTGTGTTCAGGGGGCAGGTAGCTAGCGGATCAAGGAGAGATGGCTACGATTTGAGACAAAAATGAAATTGCGCTGAAACCGTGCAGGAACTCATAGTGCACCTTTAAAGGACAATCAAGGGCTCTGACCTGGGCTGCTGGCAGACATGGAGTCATAGATCATCTTGCAGGCCTTCAGCATAAGCTCAATCTTTTTCTGGGGAGAATACTCCATATGGAGGCTGTTCAGTTTGATGCTGATCTTCTCCATAGTAGAGGCCTCGGGGATGGCAGTGGTTACTCCTAATGCTGTGGTGGTGCTGCCTAGGACGGCAGACTGACACACACAACAAAACACACTATCAGCATCACAACTGCTGCTGCTACTACTTTGAATATAAATGTACTGTACTGTACCTGGTTCTGTGCCAGTTGTTTCAGGCTGCCGTCGTCAGTGTGCAGTTTCTCCAGACACTGGTAAATTGGCTCCCTCAGTGGCTTCAGTACACTCTTACACAGAGCAGCTTCTACCATGCTCTCTGCATGGACACACATGTATAATTCATTCAATTGTATTATTGTCTAATTTTCCGTTGTGCTAAATGGACAACAATTGGACAACAACCCCTGCTAACTAACGCTACGCCTTTGAAAATGACCATGTAATTGAATCAACACCTCTCTGACAGTCACCAAAAACTAAACACTATTGTATGGGCTTCACAAAACCTTAAACTACTGCAGGTTTGATCTATTGGATTCTATTAGACTGTACAGGCCATAGGTAGGGCTGGGTACCTAATTCCATTTCTTTTAGGCACTGACCTCGTCATTCAATACCCAATTTCAATTCCTAAGAAGTAAATCTCATCAGAGTCAGTGAGCCAATAAGCATGCAGCATTCTTCTACAGTACCAAGATCTAATAATGTTTGTGATTGGCTGTTTGGCTTTACATGTTGTAGAGGCAGGCAGGAAAAACTCGATGTTACACACAGAGACGGGGCTCACGTAGTAGGAGCTGAAAAATAACTAAAAAGATTTGTGCCGTAACGTGTTATATTGTAATTTCTTTTTGTTATAATAAAAATTGGTATTGAAAAAAGTCTTGTTTAGGAGCCGGTATCGAAGTCACACAGTCATACAGGTGTTACATATTGTTCCCTGTCTCAGCCTCTCAGCGGTGGTTTCAACAAAGTTGTTGCACAAGTGTTAAAATAAACTGATACATCATTAATTAGTAATAGTAGATAAAAAATATCTTAATACCATCGTGACTGACATAACCTACTACTGCAACTCAATAGTATCTTTTCATATACATACTGTATTTAACATATTTCAAACCTGTTCCCAGTTCTTTGCGCAAGCTTATAACATCATCAGGGATATTTTCTCAGATTTTACAAAGTAAAATATACAAAGGAAATAAAAGGTTTAGAGAATTCCCCATATGGCCATAAGACCCCGGACCCCCACTGACTCTTAACCAACCCCCCTCCCCCTCTCCCCCCCCAGACACTTAACGCCCCCCCAGACTTTATATCTGCCCATGGCATATACTATATATTCTTTGCATTCTCAACCCACTTAGCCTCTTCTTTTCTTATGCAACAGTTACTTTGTATGTATATATATTTTTTTCTGTATTTATTGTTCATTTCGTATTAATGTTTTTTTTGTCTGTTTATGTATGCACCTTTCAACGAGGCAAATTCCACATAAGTGTACTTATTGTGGCAATAAAACCTTTTTTGATTCTGATTTTGAAGAATTCAATTGGGAAACAAAACAGACAAACATCTTAAATAAAACATGACATAGTCTTAGAGTTACCCAGTTTGTCTTGTGCATACTGATGTTGCGGCTCCAGCATAGCTTGCAGCTCGGTACTCTGCAGTAGGTAACTCTTCAGCTGAGTCATCATCTGTCTGATCTCCTGCAACAGCTCGGTGGATGAGGAGTGGTTCGACATGGTCTCCAGGGTGAATGCACGGTGCTCTTTGACCTAAATACAAAATAGGAAAACTAAACCTGATGCCATTTGTATTTTGAAACCTTTGGTTGATGTTGTTATCCAGAGAAATCCAAATATATCCACTGGTTGTTGAACTCAAAACGGATGAGGATCTTTTCCCCTCTGTGTACTCACTCACCAGGTTCCCAAAGTAGCTCAGGGGGTCCCTGGCCAGCTCTACGATGCGCTGTGTGAGGCGGCGGTCGTGGCTGATGAGGCCCGTGATGACGTTGGACAGGCGGTAGCGTGCTCGGTCCAACATAACAGTCGTGGAGGTTCTCTTTACTGGGTTGGGACTCTCTGCAGGGCGACTGGAAAGAAATATACAGTTTGATTCAGTGTCCTTGTGACTCATGTTACGCTTTTAGAAACATTCAAATATAGAAACATTCTGTAATACATGACTCGTGACTTTGAATCCTTTGACCAAACATAGTGGTACCCATTGATTATTATGAGGTCCAGTCTTCACTCGTCTGAGACCTTCTGTGCATGGAAGTCTAATATATAGAGAGGAATTTGAACGCATAGCTCAACATGTTTTGATGATTTGAACTCTGTACAAAGTTCTGTCTTAATAAATGCATGTGGACCAAGTACAGAGTGTGGACTGGTAGCTCTGACATCTCTCTATATAATGCATGTATATAGGTCCTGTTTGCATGTGTGTGTATTTCGGGCCTGCGTGTGTGTAATGTGAATGATAACCGACAAAAAACCACAACCTCGTACATTCTGATATTCTGCATGCCTTGACTACAGTGTTATAGTTTCTGGCCTGAAAAGTGTTAAAAGAGGATGTAGTTAAGCTGATATTGATGCTATGTTTTACACAATTAATAAAAAAATGTGTGTAACTTTGTGTCATCCTCTGCTCTGCAGTGTCTATTCTGAAACCCTTCTTCCTCTTAATGTACTAGAAATGCATCTAATGACTCACATACTATAATGCTATGCACGGGTTAGACTCAGAAGCATATTTGCATTACATGTTGGATATTGCACAATAATTCAAAGATGATTGACACTCCCCCCATTAAAACTGTTCCTTGGAAATTGACATGCAAACATGATAAAAAGGCCTAGCCCAGAATGTAGCAGCATGGCTTTCAACCAGAAAGATTTATATTACCACAGGTTTCAACCATATGTGCATTTCAGAATGAATTTCACTTTCAATTCAATTCATTACTTGTCCCCCTGGTTACATACAGTATATGATGATTGAGCAGTGGCCTTTTAACACCTACAGGGTTAACAGTAAGTAAGAGTAAGTAACAAAGCTGAGGACACCTTTGTGTCATGTCTTATCTTCGACTTTTTAATTTGCACTCTTTCTATTTGCACTCTTCCCACTTTGTATCGCTGTACTGCTGCACAGCAGTTCCCCTTACCTTTGTCCTTAGAGACCTCAGCCTTTCAAAGTATCTTCTTCACAAGATCAAACTAACCATTTGCATTTAGTTAGAGTTTGTTTATATGTCACACTTTTTTTTTTCTTCTTTTTGTCATGTTATTTTACCAAGACAAAAAGAAGCTTAATTTCACAAGTGTAAGAAAAAAATAGCAAAATATCACAAATGTAAGTCAACTTCCACTAAATGTGATATTTTCCATTATTATTTTCAGGCAAATTCTACTCAGAAAATCTTGCTTATCTAGTATACATTTGGGCATTTCTCATGTACACAAAATCCACATACTGTGCGGTTGGAACATGCTACATACTCAATTTAAATGTTGTGCTTAGTATAAATAGTATGAGTAGTATATTAGCATGCAATTTCAAACACAGCCCAGTACTTTAGGATCTCTCTACACCAGCCAATCCAAACCTACTTGTGGTTTTGCTCCTGCTCCTGTTTCAGGTCTCCTTCTTCCTCTGTGCTGCTGGCAGAGCAGGAGTCAGGATCAGTTCCTAGCACAGCGCCGCCCTGCGGCGAGTACAGCGACACATCTGGCCGCCGCGCCGGGGAGGGAGGGGGCCCTCTCATCCCAGCCGTCTGATTGGCTGATCCTCCTCCCGCCTGGTTGGGGCACACAGGTGCTTTTGGGGCACATGGTTTCCTCCTCGGCGGAGGGACCGGACGGGATGGCTTTTTCACTGACGGAGGACACGGGGAGCTGGATTTCTGTTTGTCCTCCTCTTCATCAATTTTCACGTCTCTTTCATCCTTCTCATCCTCTTTCTCTCTCTTTTCCCCGTCCTTTTTGAGCTCCTCCTCTTGATGCTGGCTACTGTTCTCTTGCTCAACCCCGTCATCCAGCTGACCTGATTTACTTCCCGTTTTCTCCTCTCCTCTCTCTCTTCCCCCCTCTCTCTCCGTTTTCTTTGCAGGTTTTTCTCCCTTCTCTCTCTCCGTCCCCTCTCCTACCTCTCGCTCAGTGCTTTTCCTGGACGAGGTGCGACGGAGAGGAGCAGGAGGCAGTGGGGGAGCGGCTCGGCTCTGCAGCGGGACAGGAGGCCTCGATGGAGTAAGTGATGTTGACGTTGACTTCCTCTCTTCTCTCTCTGCTGCTCCTCCCTTTCCTTCCTTTTTTCTCTCAGCTGCTGGTGTCACAGAAGATGAAGTGTGAGGCGAGGGGGGAGAGGAGAAGAGGAGGCCCATCCCTGACCCTGAGCCCAGGCTTGGGGGGTCGGGGTGGGGGGCGCTTGTATTTAATCTCGTGGCTGGGCGTGGTCTTAGTCTGACATTTGACCTTGGCTGTGCTGATCTTCTGTGCGGCTTCTCCATTCTGCAGGGAGGGGGTGATGTTTTGATTGGCGATGATATCAAGTTTGGAGGTAGAGGAGTGGTTCAGGTCTTTGTTGGGGCTCTCCTCTACAGTAACTGGGTTGACGTACACGTACAGTTTGCTGTGGTTGTCATCCAAAACCAAGTCCTGGTTCTGTGCCTGCTGGTTCAGATCAGACGTCCAGAAATCTGCAACACATGCAGTCAGTGTTTAAAAAAAACAAAAGTTGCTATGTACTCATTTATGTTTATTTTTTTTTTTACATTTCTCTGTAATCGCCTGTCTCACATTGTAGGATTATATGGAAATGCTGTTTTTTTGTAGACGTTCGAAAACTTCTTACCACAAGGTCCACTTCAGTATCTTTTTTCATTCCTATTAAATTTGCTCACTGAGCGCATACACAGAAAAAAAACCCACAGGCTTCCTCACTTCTGCGTATTGGGCCTGTAAGAGCCATTCTCATTTGTTTTGGGTGTACAAATTGTCCACTGGTGTCACTAGTGTGCTTGTGAGTGATGTCTATTTAGGTAGGAACCTTTCAACAGGTAACAGAGGGTGCTGTTAATCGGAGGAGCACAAATAGTTTTTGAATGCTACACACTGCAACGCTCATGTGGATGTGTAAATGTTTGTTGATGGAGCTTAAAGGTCCCATGACATGGTGCTCTTTGGATGCTTTTATATAGACCTTAGTGGTCCCCTAATACTGTATCTGAAGTCTCTTTTATATAGACCTTAGTGGTCCCCTAATACTGTATCTGAAGTCTCTTTTATATAGACCTTAGTGGTCACCTAATACTGTATCTGAAGTCTCTTTTATATAGACCTTAGTGGTCCCCTAATACTGTATCTGAAGTCTCTTTCCCGAAATTCAGCCTTGGTGCAGAATTACAGCCACTAGAGCCAGTCCCACAATGATCTTTCCTTAGGATGTGCCATTTCTGTGTCTGTAGCTATTGAGGAGGAGGGGGGGGTGGGGGTGTGGTCTTGACCAACTGCCACTTTGCTCGTTTGAAAGCCATGATGTCTCTCTCTCATGGGTGGGTCGAATTCTCTGGGTGGGCAAAGCAGAGAAAGGGGAGGTAACCTTGCTCCTTATGACCTCATAAGGAGAAGATTCCAGATCGGCCCATCTGAACTTTCATTTTCTCAAAGGCAGAGCAGGATACCCAAGGCTCGGTTTAAACCTATCGCCATTTCTAAACCACTAGGGGACCATAGGCAGGCTGGGGGAACTCATATTAATGTTACAAAACCTCATGAAGTGAAATTTTCATGCCATGGGACCTTTAATGGACACACGGATTCCTGCACGTTCATTTGAAGAACATTGTGATCAATAAATGACCATCAAAACGCAACGATGACTGTTGGAGTCAGTGATTTCAACAGTAGGCTACGAAGCGGTGTAAGGTAGAAAAGAGCGCGTCAGCTAGTTTACTAGCCATAGACTTTATGTTTCAAGTCCGTATAGCAGCCCCTCAGTGGCTTTAAGTTTTTAGGCTTAGCCATTATAGGGCCCATTGAGCATACGCACTACAATGGAGTAGTGACTACAATCCTCCTCCCGCTGAGCCGGTTGCGCGAATGTGCATCCCAGACTTCCGCTGGCCGAGCTGGCTAACTTCCTGTTGGCTCCCCACACACATGGATGAGATAAAATAATTGAATCACACAGCTCTTCCAGACATTCCAGATGTTACTGGACTAACTGGATTACATTCCGATAATATAATCATCACACAGATGTTATTACCTGCGTGGAGTTTGTAGTGCTGGAGATGATGTATTGCAAATTTTTTACCACTTTTTCCACTATATGGTGCCACAGAACACACACTTAAAATGCATTATTTTGCTGTGCGTCAAGTGTGGACACAACATAAAATGAATTCAGTCACACAAGGCCTACTTCCTGTTGCGAGTAGGTAGCGCAATAACTTTGACTCAATATTGGCACATAGACGTCCTCAGGCCTGGACTCTTATCCAGCATGTTAAATTTGGTCTGTTGAGTCCTCTAGCAGGACGTAGTCGAAATGTTTCATACCTGTAAAGGGGCTAAAACGATATATTTTACATTGCTTCTATCAATGCCTAATACTTTTCATATTCACTTTCAGTTTTTCAAAGTGTACGTTCATTCTGTGTCTATATTTTCATACATGCCGTCTTTCATTGCTGTATCCTGCTCGTTGCTCCAGCAATGACCCAACTTCAATGCACTAATAATGTAGATTTATCTACCTGCACCCATTGCGGAGATGACCTCCAGCTCCTCTCTCTTCGTTGCTGTGGTAATAGCCCGGGGTAATCTCAGTGGAATGGCCAGAATGTCCCTATTTGGTGGATTTAATAATAAAAAGCCAGCATTAAGTGTAAGCAAGGAGTTTTAATAATATGACATAACACAATATTGCCGTGTGTGTGTGTGTGTGTGTGTGTGTGTGTGTAGATGTGTCTCATATGATTTTTATGGTGTAAATGTGTGGATATGTGTGGATATTGCATGTTATGGATGTTTAGTGTATGTACCGAAAAGATGCATCTTTGTGTACATATGTTTATAGTTTGTATTTATTGTACATATACTGTATGTATGTATGGATGGATGTTTACTGTAAATGTATGGCTTAAGTGTCAGGGCGTACTCACACTCCGAGTATGTTTGACCACAAAGTCCGGTTGGTTTGACTAGTGTGATCGTTCCGTACCGTGCCTAGGCACGCTAAATCCAGGCCAGCTTGAAATAGGTGGGCCAGGGCATGGTTCGGTTGGACTCGGGCACGCTACGCATCAGTGTGGTCGCTAAACATGCCCGAGAATGGAACTGCCTTGTGCTGCATAAGCAATAAACCTGTTAGGCTTGCGGGAGGGATGTGTATCATCCCGAACAACTCCATAAAAAGCCACAAAGTAAGCGCTATAGTGATAGACTCAATTGTGCTGTACGATAGCACTCCACTTTTTTTGGTTTTCTTCAAACCAAAAAGTTGCATCTTAATGATGTAAGCGTGCTCTGGCCGCAATGTAATTACGTACGTGTGCTCTGTGTGGTGGGATTTCCAGAAACACCATATTGTGGTATGATGAGACAAAGGGAAAGTTAGGCAACATCAGGTCATTCATAGGCCACAGGTCAGGGGACAAGAATATTCAGCCGGTCTCTAATAACCAAACCTCTTCATGTATAATTATGATTGTCTCGCTACGAATTCAAGATAGTGTAGACAGCTGCATGATAAGGGAATGTTGTGTTTCAGGACTGTCTCCTTTTTAAGGTCGGTGGGTCTGCCACACTGTTGCCTACTTCCCAGAGAGAGAGAGAGAGAGATAGGCTGAACTAGGCTTTAGCATCTGTGTGTAGGCACCTGCAATATCTTTGTTTACCTTAAAGGTTCAGCAAAATGTAGTCTATATGCACAACGTTCCACTTCCGGATATTCCACCGGATGTCCGTTTCCTTCTTCTTTCTTTGTGTTGGAATTTTAAACTTTGGTGAATTTCTGATGACTATTGTTAACTGCTCCTCAGATCTCTGCAGGGTAAATCCTGACAGCTAACTAGACTATCTGTCCAATCTGAGTTTTCTGTTGCACGACTAAAAAAAACTTTTGAACATACACATATTCCACCAAAACAAGTTCCTTCTCAAGGCTATTTTGCAGAGGCAACATGGCTCTATCTGGCACTTAGGGCCGCCCATGACGATTGTGATTGGTTTAAAGAAATGCCAATAAACCAGAGCATGTTTTTCTCCCATCCCGGAATGCTGTGTGGACTAGCCAGACCCTCCTCCTCAAGACTAAGCTTAACGTAATGGCTCTAGCATGAGTTTAAATACATCTTGGGACGGCACTGCACAATAACACATTGTGGTTAAACTGTACTGCCTGCTTAATTTTCTCCTCAATTGAGTGTTCATTAAATGCTCCTTTTTAAAGATGCAGTAGGTAAGACTAATAAAACTAACTTTCTGTCATATTTGCTGAAACTGACCCTATGTTCCAGTAGAACTACATGAAGCTGGTAATTTAAAAACAATCCAGTTTATCTGGTTCCACCTACAGCCTGTATTGCGATTTGCAAAAATCCACAGCTCCCTGTTCAGATGCACCAATCAGGGCGGGGGGGTGTCTAACTGTGTGGTAATCACTGCTCATGCTCATTCATTCTCCCTTGTGGCGGGAGGGGGCTTAGGAGACCGTTTTGGGCTTCAGCAGAAACGGGGGGGGGGGCTGAGAAATTGTCGATGTTCAAATTCTTAGTCCTGGTCCTGGATCTTCACAATCCTACCTACAGCACCTTTAAGTCATCAAGGTCTCCTGATCCTTCAAACCGTCTCTGATGTTTTATTGCAGTGTGAGGGCAGGCCAGCGGGGGAGCGGGGAGGGGGGGGACAATCGTGTATGAGTACGCCCTTAATGTGCACTTGTCTGCACATGTGTATATATGCACACATATTTTTTTTGTTTGTGTGCACGTGATGTTTTTTGTGTATATGTACAGTATGTACATGTGCCCATGTGTGTGTGCAGTGTATATGTATTACCTGCTGGCACAGTAGAAGGAGATCAATTTGAAGATGTCATCAAAAACCAGAGAGGAACCATCTAAGTGGAGAACTGTGATAAAACGGTGTAAGAATGAAAGAATGAATCACACGTCATGCAAATCCTGCATTTTGTGTTTCCACTCTCTGAAGCATTTACAGCAGTATGGCACGTACATGTCTTGTGTTGTTTGACCGTCAGGTTTTGTACGAGTGGCGCCTCCTGTTCATCAGGCAGCCGCACCGACAGTGTCATGTCCTTGTCCTCTGTGCTGTTCACCAGGAATGCCTGCAAAGGTCAACATGTGGTTACAACTCTGAGGTCAGAATGGAGAACATGTACAGTAAAATGCTGTGTCAAGACTTACACATACAGTATGCAAACCTAAACCATATAAATCACAAGCATGAATCCATTATTTTGTGTCAACAATTTCAGATATACTGTATTACAGCTTTATATACCACAGGTTAAGCAACAGCTAAACAACACACCAACTACTACAGCCTGTATTAGTCTGTATATTGACTGACAATATGAGTTTTAAAAGCTGAGAAGAAGCTTCTTTTTTTTTACAGATCCAATAGTTCCCTATAATTTCCTAGAAAGAATTGCTATGTACTGTGAATTCCTAGAAAGAGTTGTGGAAAAGATGATGTCATTGTGGAAAAAACGAATGAATTGTTACGCAATATAGTCTTTTAGTCAGTGCACAGAAGGTCATCCAAACATGTAAAGTTAACAGTCAAGCATATGAATAAATCAGAGTTTTCAATATTAAATGGCTCAAATGAATAGTTTGACATTTTATGATATACACTTAATTGCTTTCTTTTTCCGTGAGAGTGAGATAAAAGGATTGATATCAATCTAAAATGTGCATTAAGTATACATGTATCTTGTTTGTTTAATGTGTACACAAACAGAAAAAAGGCAATTTTGTGGTTTTAGAAAGAGTTACAAGACATGTTGGAACTATTTCTAGACAAACAACTAATCTGCCCTAGCCTGGATGTCAGCCGAACTTAGCCCTCGCCCACAACATTTTAGGTCGGGAAGTTGGGTCTGGACTTGATCCGTTGTGGAGCAACAATGCTCGAACTAGAGCTGTTCGGACCAATCAAATTGTCAGGGCGGGCTTTATACGATGATGGACAGATGATCAACAGTAACGTAATCAACCACGTCACCAAAGAGCACTTGGGTTGAATTTGTTTACAACAAAGATGGCTGCCGCTGGAGAATTGAGATGTGAAGATTCCGCCATCGCGTCTGTTATAGAAGATATCGACAGCGCATTCATCTTAAAAGAGGAACAGAGAACCGCGATCAAGGCATTTGTCGATCAGAAAGATGTTGTTGCTGTCCTTCCCACGAGATTCAGCATAAGTTTAATTCATCAGCTGGCCCCGATGGCTCAACATACGTCACATACTCCGTTGCTCTGATTGGTTGTAGGTCTATCCAATTGAGTGCAGAGGCGTTTTCTTTCCTGGTTCGGTTGAAACACGCCCCATGATCACAGCCCAATGGAACAGTATCAGACTCATACTCGGACTAGAATCTGAGTATGACGATGTCAGGCTAAATCTGTAAAAATTAAAACCACAAATTGTTGTTTTTACTGTTTTGTTTGAGTACTGGTTAAACGAATAAGATACAACAGATGACCGAACTTCAGTGGTGTACGCTGTATTTTTAACATTGGAGAGAGAAAGGCGGTTTTCCCCTGTTTCCAGTCTTTATGCTAAACTAAGCTAAAGGCTTATATACTCGTATGCTCGTATACACAGGAGGCGTTTCAGCCCTGTTTTTCAGTCACCTGTCCTTTGTGCTTCCTGATATACGGCAACCTGAAGCGTATTTTTAACACTTCAAGTCTATTTTCTTCCATAGTGTTTCTGTATTGGGCTCTGAGGATAATAACGGCATTTAAACTCAACACAACTACTAAACTCAAATAGATGTTTCAAAACTTGACCTGCATTTTCCCTATAATTAGTAGCAAACTACATAGTTGTTTTACTCAAAAAACATCCACAGGCATTATTGGGAAATTGCTGAATGATAAAATAAAGTGCTTTGCTGTGTCATTTATAAAAGAAATTGGCTGAGAAAGCTTTTAGAGCATTATGTGTCCTATACAGTTGCTACCACCGATGTTGCTGTACAACAGGCTAAAAGCCTTCCAGTTGATTGTCATAAGACATCCAAAACTCAATATATTTTTTTTCAGAGAGGTTTATTATTAATTTAGTCTCACTTTGCCAGACCTTCCTCCGCAGCGCTGCGGAGAAGGGTCTGGCTAGTCCACACAGCATTCCAGGATGGGAGAAAAACGTGCTCTGGTTTATTGGCATTTCTTTAAACCAATCACAATCGTCTTGGGCAGCGCTAAGAACCGGGAAAAGCCACGGTGCCTCTGCAAAATAGCCTCGGGAAGGAACTTGTTTTGGTGGAACGTGTACGTTCAAAAGTTGTTTTAGTCGTGCAACAGAAAACTCAGATTGGACAGATAGTCTAGCTAGCTGTCTGGATTTACCCTGCAGAGATCTGAGGAGCAGTTAACCATAGTCCTCAGAAATCCACCGGAGTTTAATATCCAACACAAAGAAAGCGGAAGGTAACGGATATCCGGCCGTAAAGAGGAGGCGAATTTCCGGCGGCAATGGACCAATCCTGGAAGTGGAACGTCGTGGATATAGACTATTATTAATTTAAGCTCTATTTCAAACATTTGAGGTGAAAAAGGTGTTTAAATGTGTGTGTGTGTGTGTCTCACCCCAGCTGTCTCTTTCTCCATGACACTAGTGCTTTGGTCTTGGCTGAGTCCTTTGGGCTGCCATACCGAGACGCTCCAAACCAGCCGATCTATGAGACTCAGCAACGGAGGGGTTGGAGAGGATGGTGGGATCACAGGTGGAGGTGGAGGAGGAGATGAGGAGGAGGAGGAGGAGGAGGAGGAGGAGGAGGAGGAGGATGAGGGTGATAACGAAGGAGGAAGAGGAGGAGTAGGAGTGAAAGAGGGGGAGGGATCAGAGGAGACATTTGGCTGGAGAGAAGGCACGGGAGAAGGAGAGACCGGAGTAGGGGAGAGAGGAGGGGGGAGAGATGGGGGAGGAGGGTTGAAGGAGAGAGGCGGAGGGACGGAGGGAGGAGGAGGATTGGAGGAGAGGGGAGGGGGAGGAGGTTTGGAGACCGGAGGGAGAGGATGAGGAGGTTTGGAGACAGGAGGGAGAGGGACAGGAAGGGGTGAAGGAGTGGACTCAGGTAGAGCAGGACAAGAGGGGAGCGGGGGGGACTTCACCGCGGGAGGGGGCGGTTTGGGTCGACACGGCCGGACCGGAGGGTTGGAGGAGGGCAGGGAGGGTGGAGAAAGCGGAAAAGACGGAGGGATGGAGGCTGGAGAAGGGGCGGATGGAGTGTCAAGTGATCCTGTCAGAGGGCTTGTGTGGCTGTGAAGGGGGGGAAAAAAAAGGGTACAGGTCAGAGATGGCAATAACATTGGGAGGATTTGTTTATATCTTGTCTCTGCTTCAGTTTGCCTCCAGAAACAAGCATCTGGTGACCAGGAGTTGACTCATTCAGAGTGACTGCAGACAAACGGACGGAAGGTTCACCCTGTGTGTACTGCATGCAGCGTTACACATGATTTCTTTCATTACTGTGAATAATAGAAACCGTTGTTAAGAGGACCAGGAGCCATCCATCTGCTTTAATGAATCTGCTGCATTGTTTTGCTTTAAAGACTTTAAAGTCTGCTGTTCAGAATCAGAATCAGAAAAGCTTCTATTGCCACAATATATTTAGGCCTACACTGTGGAATTTGCCTTGGTGAAAGGTGCATACATAAACAAACAAACCTATTAAACCTTAATAGGAAATAACCAATAAATTCAGAAAAAGAACTCGACAAGACGCACACAAAATATGCAGTGCCGCTATAAAGTATGTTATGAATAGGGGTGAAACATATCTTATTGGTAGTTTCTTCCTACAGTATGTATCTTTGATGTACCGGATCATTGGCAATGCATCGAGATCCTCCGTGATGGAGATGCACATCCCTACTGTCTGTTCCTTTCCTTTCGTGTGCGAACGCAACAGTTTTTTTTAGAGGAACACAGGAATCAGATATATCAGGATATCGGAATATACAGTAGTATCCTTATTCTTATCCTTTAACTGCTCAGAATGAATAGCTGCTGGGCTGGTGGCTGTTAGTTCTTCAGAGACAGTTGTCTAACACAAGGAATGGACATTGTAAGAGGAAGCAGTGTGGTTACGTGGGGTTAGGAAACTAGCCTATGAGTAATGACATCAGCAAGAGAAAGATGCTACAATAAGGGGAATTTGACAACGATGTCATATTGAGTGTAAAATGCTACAGAATGTGTTACCTTTTGCTGCAGCAGTAGCAGTCAGCAACTGAGAAACTTTACTTTACTTACTATTTAACACCACCCTTGTGTTCTGATGGTTTTACTTTGTATAGCTCAGAGGTGTGACAAAACATGCTATCATGATTTGATTTCTAAGCCGGTACCACTTAGAAGCACTTAGCACTGCATTAAATATTAGCATGTTGTTATTACCGTAACTCAGTTTAACACCGTATCAGTTTAGATGCTGTGTTTGCAGTTGTGAAACACAGCCTTTTAATGAGAAAACACTGTGACCACATGTTAGATTTGATCCAGTGCTGTTCAGACTGCTTACTTCCCCCTTTGTAAGCTTAGGTTGGCTAGCTAACACACATCATCAAAATACATTGTTTGCACGTTCTTGGAAAACTTTGCATTGCATCCCAAGTAGAATGATGTCATACGTAGCTTGTGGTCTTTGTTTTTCTGCTCTCTCTGGTTGAACTTACAGCTTAGCCTTGTGTTAAAGCAAGAAAAAAGTAATCCTTTACTGTGACAAATGTGATTTTTTTTTATGAAACAGTGAAGGGAATACACAGTACATGTTGACTTTCAAAGAGAAAGAAAGACAACTTAGGGTCATGTGAACATGTATCAACCTGTATCAATGCTGTGATTTGAAATGGACCAAAGGTCGTTTAGAAGTTTTAAAATTTAAGGTGAGCAGCACAAGCAAGTTTCATTCAACTTCACTGTTTTTGGGAGTGGTGGCAGAAATCTCATCACATATCAATACCTGAGCAAATAATACAGAAACTACCTGCATGGGTAGATAACACTAGAGCTACGTGAGAAAATATGTTTTATGTAGGCTAATTTGCATGAACCAACCCTTTAAAATTTCCCAAAAAACAACAGCTATCGGACTATGTTACCTCCTTTTAAACTATTTGTTGTTTGTTTGAACTGCTGAGAATATGTGATATTTTTAAGCCACATAGAATGCAGTTTTATGTGAGATAATTCTTTTAATGAATTTAAAAGCAATATCCAGCGATAATTGAGGAAGTCACATGTTTACACAACCCCCCCCAAAAAAAAAGTCTGTTTGTGCCACACACGTCACGCTCGCTCACAGGAAAATTGTCGAATAACCATGAGGTCAGCTAAAATCTTCTCTGGGATAGCAACATAGTTGTCGTTGGTAGAACACTCATTCTGGAACATTCTGTAATTTACTTTATCTATCTATCAAACGGACACAACCCCCCCGGTCTACTGAGTGAAAGTCCTGTGTGTGTGTTTAAAGGCTACATTTACATTGCTACATTTTTGTTTTTTTAAGCAGAGTTTTCAGCCAAAAGCTTCAGCATAACACTTCCTTGTTTGCTTTCCCTCGTCGGCTCTCGCGATAATTACCATGGCCAACGGGAGGTCGCCGCCCGACAACAAAACGTAAATGTGAGTCGTTATGAGCTGCTTGCTGGATCATTAATAATAATTCAGTAATGAAATACATAATTAGTATAACAAATAAAAGAAATCTTACTGCACTACTTTTAATACTTTTAATTATGTGACATTTTCAACTCTACTAACGTTACAGAAGTAGCATGCTGGGTTTACATGTTTTACAGGTATACCTGGCAACCCGGCCTGGCTGTCAAACTGGGCAGTTGATAACAACACAAACTCCGTCACGGAACGAAAATTTCAAAAGGAGAAAATACTGGCATTGTTGTCAGAAAAGTTAGTATTTCAACTTAGCATGTCTCCTTAATATCTGATGACGCATTGGGGTCATTTTTGGAATTTATTACAGTAAATATATTACATATTGGACCTTTAAGTAAGGGATCTGAAGACCTCATCCATCCAATACCCCCCGACTTCGCTTGACCTAACATGACCTTTAGGATAATCACATTCCCATGAAAGTAAGCAACAAGCAACCCAATCCTGGCACTCACTTCTATTTTTTATTTGATAACCTTAATTGGTAACACTTTACTTGAAGGTATCTATATAAGAGTGACACATGACACTGTCATTACAGTGTGAACTATAACCCTAACTCAACCCTAACTGTAACCCTAACTCAACCCTAACTCTAACCCTAACTCTAACCCTAACTTGTCATGACAAAAACCGAATTACACTTAATGACAGAAGCGTTATGTCATAAACATTTATGAATTGTTTATAATGTTTATGGCACGTTCATGACAGTGTCATGTCACTCTTATGCAGATACCTTCAAGTATTATTCTTATTCTTAAAGGAAAAACATATTACAATGCTCCTTTAACAAAGGTAGCAGCCTAAACAAGCTTGTTAACTGACACAAAGTCCAACCAGTAACACTCAAGTTCAAAGGATCCTAAATCACATCATCACCAAAACAAAGTCTAAAGTTTAAAGTTGGACAAAAGGGTTACATTCAAACTCTTGGCTGTGTAGGTTTAAACTCAAACATGCTCACAAATTCCCACACGCCTTGTAACGGTCTGATCTGCCTTTTTTCACGGTCAGTAGCAACATTCAGCCACTTACATTTTCCCACATAAAGTGGGATTAAAAGAAACTCCAAACGTCAGCATTTCTGTAACAAAATGGTGACCACTCTCTTAGTGTAGTGCAGCTCGTATAATATTAGAAATCTGATTTGACGAGAGACACCCTGAAATAAGGATCTGGAATTTCAAAAACTCTAAGAGGCTATTGACCTAACTATTAGTCGGTGAGTAATCACATCTGTTTTTCCTGCTCTGGCTGTCTTAACTTTCAACCCCCAACCACCTCTCCCATACATGACAGTTACAACACCCCCCCACCCCTGTCTCGACACAGTACAGTTCCTGCACTGCATTTTCACACGGCTACATAATGACAGACCCCTCACACACTCACCCTGTGTCCTGGGAAACAACGCTGGCTTCCATCATATTTCTACCGATTGAGTGGTCGACTGCTCTCTGTCACTCTGTCTCTCTCTCAGCTCCATTGAAAACCCCGCCTATTCTCTGCCCCCCCTTTCTTTTCCCCCTGTTGATCGGAGCAGGACTGAATAAGGAAAAAACTAAAAGGCAACGGTAAAATACGTTTCTCTCTCAGCCCTCCCCTCTGTTTCTGCCACTGACTTCCTGAGCTGATCATTAGGCAGGAAGAGACCAAGCACTTTAGTCAGACTTCCCCTGCTCTCTGTGTCTTTTTTTGTGTCTATGACATACTCTCTTACAACTTCTGTCTTGTGCAAATGCTTTCTGGTTCTACTGTTGGCAGCCCTGTTTAGTGTTTACTTTTTTCCTTTTTGTTGAGCAGTTAAGTTAACAAATCATCCAAATTAATTAATCAGATCGTCTCACATTTGTTCACTTTTTGCATATTCAAACAGGATTACACACGCCTTTCAATCTTAAAAAGTATTGTAGAAAATACAGCCCTGCTCAAGTTCTGTATATGTGGCTTAAATATTCAGCAGATTCTCTGTTAGGCTCTTCCTTCCATTTCTTTTTCCCCTCCCCTTTCCTTTAAAGATTTCCAGATGCTCCCCCCCACCCATTCAAACTGTGGAATGTACAACTTCGTGTTTCCCGCAAGCTTCACTCTTTTTTTTTAGCAGCCCCCCTCTTTTTTCCTCTTCTCTCCCTGCCTCCTTACACCTCCCCCCTTTTTTATGTTAACAATTAAAACACACAACTTTTAGTTGTCTTTGTCTTCACACCTCCTATCATTTGTAATCTTTTTTTTATTTAACCTTCTCCCTATTTTTCTGTCTGGATGTATATCACTCTTGGAGTTGGACTGATATGTTGGTGTGCAGTCATAGTGTCCATGCACTTTCAGAGGCTTTTCTACCCTCAGAATCAAGAGGAAACACTGAATACTTTGCATACATGAAAATACTCAAAACCGAAGAAATTAACCTGAATATTGCCACAAAATATAGTTATTCAAAAACTCTCATCAAGTAAAATGCCAACAGTTTACAAAAGCATGGTGCAAAGGTCGTTATCTCCCTTTGGTTACTTTACATTTGCATTTATTGTAAAAACTATAGATGCTAAGGTGTGTGGACATGCACATGTGGTCAAAGACACACACATACACAGCCATGCATTCACAATGCAGCCAAGTGTGGTGACTGTGCAGCTGCTTCCTGTGCAAACATGGGTGTTTGAGTCTGCAAACTTAACTAACCACTCAGCTGAACGTGACGGTTAGTTTTGACCAGCAGGGAGCAACCACTGGAGGGAGCTATGGTACAGAGCATAATACACACCATAGTTACAGTAGTGGTAGCCATGGTGCTGGATTATTATAGAACAAAGCCCATTACACGCCATGAAACATGGTCGGTGTTTTTCTAGGCACTGTTGCATCACTGACCATGGCATCATGGGGGAAACTTGGATCATTTAAATATCACAGTGTGGGCACAGTTGTTCACAGAAATGCTCATCTAGACTGCCTCAGAATATAGGTGTAGCTTATAATGGTGCATGCACAACAAACGTGACCCAACAAAAGCCTGATTTAAATAATTAAAGATGTATTAATTGATTTTCTTGGCCACTGGAGGGTAGTGAAACTAGCTGAAAACCAGTGGTGGAATGTAACTAAGTACATGTACTCAAGTACTGTACTTAAGTACAAATTTGAGGTACTTTACGTGAGTTTTTTCTTTTCATGCCACTTTCTACTTCTACTCCGCTACATTTCAGAGAGAAATATTGTACTTTTTATTCCATTACATTCATCTGACAGCTTTAGTTACTTTACAAATTAAGATTTTTTCACACAAAACACATGTAGTTTATAAAATACAATGTTTTATTATAAATTAAACCACCTAACAATATAACGGCCTACAAGTCCAGCTGAAATGACTAGAACATTAAACACATAACTGTTTCCAGTTTCTCAAATGGGAGGATTTTTCTCCATAGAGTACTTTGACTTTTAATACTTTAAGTACATTTTCCTGATGATACTTACATACTTTTACTTAAGTGACATTTTCAATGCAGGACCTTTTACTTGTAAGAGCATTTTGTACACTGTGGTATTAGTACTTTTACTTAAGTAAAGGCTCTGAATACTTCTTCCACCACTGCTGAAAACACAAATGCTGACTCATAGTATTACCTTATTAAGTAGTTTCGATGAAAGATGTATGCAAATATTCATCAGTGCAGCTTTAAAGCTGCATTCATTATTTTTGCTGGCCACGTAGGTGCAGCAGAACAAATAACATTGTGACCGATTTTATCACATTATGAAGTTCTTATTGTGAACGTATATATATATATATATAAAACGCCTATTGCCACATCCAGCAGACACAGAGCTTATTGCCTATTGCCACATCCAGCAGACACAGAGCCTATTGCCTATTGCCACATCCAGCGGACACAGCAACATTAGCATTCATTTGGAGTTTTGTTTTTCCAATGCTGACTCATCTTTTAGATCAGTTTTGGTCAGAAACATATCTGTTGCTAATTTGAGTTTTTTTCTGCAGAATTTAGCAGACTGTTTTCCTGCTTGGGGTGGAGATGTTTCAACATTCAGAGTTTTATTTTAGTTTGTTGAATTTGTTTAAAATCTGCGGAAAATTCTGAGTCTGCAGATTCCGTGTGGCCCTGCTTATAAGGAACATTACACACCGTTTTTGGTTTCATTTTTAATATTAAAACATTGATAGTGCAGCTTTAGAGGTACTAAGTAGGACAACATGACCATATTCTTTCAGCCAGTTTAGCAGGTTTGCTGATCCATAACAGTCATCGCAAAATACCTGTATAAAAAGATAAAATGTCCTAAAAAGATTTATTATCGTTTCCTTATACTGTATAGTTAATGTCCTATATTTCACTAGACATTTCTGTTAGATCGCCGCTCTACTTGGCAAGCTCACTGCACTTACTGTGAAAATGTCATTTGTGTTATTTGTGTCAGTTACAGGCCACCATATGCTGTGCCAGAAGCCTACTGTGGTGCTTCTGAATTCATTCCTAGCCAGTACTTTGTCTTTTATCTGCTTTCTGAAGACAGCCACTCGTTTCTGTTTTAGCTGAAATAGACACTGAACATTTGGTTTAGATGATTTATTTGTTTACCAGGAGCTGGCTGTGGGATTTGACGGTCTTTTATTCCTCACTGATGAAGAAATGAGGAGCAATGAGTGTGTGGAGCAGCTGTCTATTCATATAGCATGGGTTTGTTGTTGTTTTTTCCTGATAAGAAAGAAGGAGATAATACAACTGAAGCCATTTACTGTACCATTCACATACACATATTTAACAAATATAATTTAACATAAAGTACATACTGAAATGTTTTATGTAAAAAACACAACTGAATCCCTCTTTCTCAGACTACTAAACACATTACCCTACATGCGCTAATGACGTGTATTTTCTAGATCTTGCTTTTTTAGTAGCATATCTACATATTTACACTGAGGACAGGGTAGTGCTCAGATTATAATTAATACAGAACATGGGAAAATAGATTAAAAGGACTAACTGGATGTACACAGTGCTGGGATAAACTAGATGGACAACGTAGCTGCATCCGGGGCTTAGCGCCGGCAAAGAAGATTGAGATTGGTTTAAAGAAATTAAAACAAGCCCAAACTTTTTTTTCCCCTAGCCCAGAATGATTAGCGGTGTAGCCAGACCATACCCTAGTCTGGAAATCCAGACCCAAATCTGAAAGATTAAGTTTAAGATTAGTCTGGCATTGATTAGCCTAATGAAAATGGCCCAACTCGAGGGGCGGCACCAAACATGCATTTAAAAATCTCACTGCACGCAATTGGATAACACAACGACCAATCACAACAATACACAGGGTGACGTATCCAGAGCTGATCCAGAGCACCATACGCTTAGCTACCAGCGGAGCTAACTGGTAGATTAAACTGTCGTCATCTGTTTAGCTCGCCTCTGGCCTGCCTATATCAGATACACCGGTGTTATTGGTGCAGCTCGGCTCCAAGGGCATAGTTAATAGCCGCTTTCCAAATAAGTAGTTACAGGAACGTAGTTATAGGAAAAGTCCACTTCTAAGCAGATCTACTAACTACTCTCCCCCCAAAAAACGTTTTTTCCCATTTGCATTCTCACTGGCCAAGTGGCCATAGGAACTGGTAGGAGGGGTAAGGCAGTAATGCAAGCACGGCAACAGTCTTTATAGCGTTAAAATCAGAAAACCAATACACCAAAAAAACTGAACTAAATACTAAATCTAATGTATATAGCATATTTGTCATAATTTAAACAAGTCTCCCGAAGAAAAACGGGTAGGCCTATCTCTCTCGCCCCCGCCTCTGCCTGCTGCGCTGTGTGTGTGTGTGTGTGTGTGTGTGTGTGTGTCGGCCGGGCCAGTGAGGTTGTCAAGCCCGCAGGGCACGCTTGTGGAGTTTAACTCCGAAAAGACAGTTAACCACAGGTTCCCGTTAATCTTATGGTGGACATGTGTTGTGATATTTAAACAAGCGAACCCTCAATGGCGAAATAAAAGCCTCTTATTTACGACAGCGGTCTGAGAGACCTCCAGCTTACAGCGGGGTCTGTGAGCAGGACCGGCCGAGCGACGAGCTTGCAGCCGGGGCAGGCGCCTGCTGGCTGTCGCCTCACTTCATGGAGCTTCTCAACTCCAAAAACTTTGAAGCAAATTGTCAATTCGGCATCAATTTTTGCAAGACTGCCTATATTCGAAATCTAAACAGTTAATTTCTCGCCTAAAACGTTGTTAGAAGTGAATTTAGTGATGAATAAGATGGCGAAAACTGTTAAAATTGTCCCGTTGTTGTTCTGTCTGTACCGGAAACCCGACCCTCGTTGACCTAGGTCCCTATGCTGAAAAGGGAACAGCGAAGAGACCCTGCTCTGAAGTAGGAGCTGAAAGAGTTACAGGAACTGCAGCCAGAGGAACTTAAAAAACCCCAAATTGGTCCAGTCAGAACACGAGAAAAAAAGGGTTCTAGGAATTTTATGTTCTAGGAAATGCAAAAATCCCTCCGGTCGGAAAGCGGCTATTGATCATCATTACTGAATGCCAGAGTGACTCACTGAGCAAATTCAAATTGTGCTCTCACGACAACTCTGGATTTCCAGGGTAACCATACTTCCACAGTGCTGTGGAGATATGTCTGGCAATGCAAGACCACACTGAGGCTGAGGGTTCAAGTTTGGTTAGGTTTTGTCACAAAACAACTTGGTTAGATTTAGAGAAAAATTGCAGTTTGGATCATAATAAGAAAGAAATGATGAGAAAAACATTTTGGTTTGGGACAACCCAGAGTTGTTGGCCTGAGATTACATTAAAGTAGTCTATATCCACGATGTTCCAATTCCGGGATTGCTCGGGTGTCGAAGTAAATTCTGCCGGATGCATGTCTTTTCGCCAATGTCCCTTTCCTTCCACTTTCTTTGTGTTGGAATTTTAAACGCCGGTTGATTTATGAGGACTATGGTTAACTGCTCCTCAGATCTCTGCAGGTGTGTGTGTGTGCGTTGGAGAGGCAAGACAGACAGGATAGACAGAGAGACGCAAGCAGAGCAGGGGAAATAGATCTCAGTCAACACTGTAGAAAATACATTGTCTGAAAGAAAAACAGTGAGTTGGTCTGAAAATCTGTGGCTGGATTTTTTTTTGCAGCTTTCTCTTGCACGACTAAAACAACTTTTGAGCGTACACCTTCCACCAAAACACGTTCCTTCCTGAGACTATTTCACAGCGGCTCCGTGCGGAGCTTAGCGCCGCCCATGGCGATTGTGATTGGTTTAAAGAAATGCCAATAAACCAGAGCACGTTTTTCTCCCATCCCAGAATGCTGTGTGGACTAGCCAGACCTTCCTCCGCAGTGCTGTGGAGGAAGGTCTGACAATGCAACATTAAAGCAGTAAGCGCAATTTCTTATTTTACATTAATGTATAGATTTACGATGTCCTGGAAGCTTTCTGTTAGCAGCACACAGCCTATATAGTTTCATATCTATGACATTTTATACGAAACATTAAATTACGTCTTCGTGTTGACCATATTTTGCCTACCAGTGCAATAGAAAAACCTGCACAGTAATCAATAGTGTCTCTCTTTAAACCTAAAACTAAACAAGTTATCTAAATTATTAAACAACTTTGTTGTTGAATCACCATCACGATAATTATGTCACAATACGATATTACTGCAATTTTAAACATATTGCAATATTCTGCGATATATTGCAATTTATTACCTTTCTTCCAACTTCAATTTTTTCCCAATTTCTAATTATGTCCCCAAAAGGAAACTCTGTCAACTCACAGCTGTTGGTCTGATCAAACACGACATGCTCAGCTGTCAGTGTGGACACAAAAAATCCAGCCACAGATTTTCAGACCAACTCACTGTTTTTCTTTCAGACAATGTATTTTCTACAGTGTTGACTGAGATCTATTTCCCCTGCTCTGCTTGCGTCTCTCTGTCTATCCTGTCTGTCTTGCCTCTCCAACACAGACAGGCATGCATGCACACACGCACGTACACACACGCACGCACACACACGCGCACACACACACACGCATGCACGCACGCAGAGTGAACACCACTTGAGCTCACATAGCAAACAGACATAATAAAGGAGAGTCTGAGTCATTCTTTGTCTCTGTCAATCACAAAAAATAACAGTGAAAAGACTGGCCCAATTTTAAGACCGAGGTACAGCTCCCTGGAGTTTCAGACATGTCTTCTTTTTTCTTCTTCTTTTATTTATTTTATTTTTTTTACAGTTTTCATGGTATTTCCTTGTGTTTGTATCGATTTCCTTTAACTAATTATAATGCACATTGACTCTACAGCCGTTCTGTATCGTGAACTACATGTAGCCTTTCCTCTTTATTGTGAGAGGTGGGCATAACTCAAACCATTGAGTGAGACTAATGCTGGAGTATTTCATTTCTTTTCTTATTTAACATTAATGTATAGAACTGTTCCCGTTACAATGTCCTGGAATCTTTTTGTTCGAAGCACACAGCCTATATAGTTCCATATCTATGACATTTTATATGAAATATGAAATGTGTTGAAATTAAGGGTCACAGCTGGAACACAACGGACACGTAGGTGTCGCATGGCGTAGATTCGTGCCTGATTGTGCACCTGGCTATTCATACCGGACTCATATTTTAATGCGCCGGTCACAAAGAGATCCTTTTCCTCTCTCTCTCTCTCTCTCTCTCCGATAGAAATAGACAGGATGAGTGGGGGAAATGGTGGTAATTGTAGCCTTTATGTGGCTGTGTTTGTGTGTGTGTGTGTGTCACTCTCTCTGTCCATCCGTTGGTCCCTCTCCCCTTGTGCTTGATTGTGTATCTCGCTGTGAGAAGTCAAGACAGCCAAAATCACCATGAACCTAGGTGTTTTATTTTGAAATGTTTTATTTTTGTAAAGGATCCAGCTGCGCTGTGGTCTTTCTGGAAGTGATTACCTGCCTGGCTTGACGCTCGCGTCTCGCTCAAGGAATAGAGTAGACCAGTATGAACGCGTTATTATGGAACCCACGCAACTTCTAGGCAAGACCCGCCCTTGACAGCATTCAAACACTACTATTGGCCAGGCGTCTATGCTTACGCAAGGTAACGTAACCCGATTTGTTCAGGTCCTATCCCCTGACCAGTCAGCTATCCTAACCTTACCCACTAGAGGTCAATGCCTAACCCCAAACTTCTAGGACTTACCTAGAAGGTACATGGGATCCATAATAATGTGGTATGAACGGACAGATTGGATAACATGGGCCTTGACCAACTGCCACTTTGCTCGTTTGAAAGCCATGATGTCTCTCTCTCATGGATGGGCCAAATTCTCTGGGCGGGCAAAGCAGAGAAAGGGGAGGTAACCTTGCTCCTTATGACCTCATAAGGAGAAGATTCCAGATCGGCCCATCTGAGCTTTCATTTTCTCAAAGGCAGAGCAGGATACCCAGGGCTCGGTTTACACCTATCACCATTTCTAGCCACTGGGGGAGCATAGGCAGGCTGGGGGAATGCATATTAATGTTGAAAAACCTCATAAAGTGAAATTTTCATTCCATGGGACCTTTAAGTCTTCGTGTGGACCACATTTTGCCTACCAGTGCAATAGAAAAACATGCCCAGCTATCCATATGATCGCTCTTTAAACCTAAAACTAAACAAGTTATCTAAATTATTAAACAAATTGGTGTTTTTTGTGACGTCGATGCATTTTAGCCGATTTAAAAGAGGGAAAAAAGAGGTGTTACACTTTCAGACCGAATATCACCCAGTTTTCAACTAGAACTTAACGTTGATATCTGGTTGGTGCTCACTGGGTAAGTTTAAACATTTTCCCTCAATGTAATATTAAACCTCAGGAAACAGGAAGAAACATAAACATGAGCTTAGATCTGCCACATTGTCATTGATACCTGATCCAGCAGTTTGTAATGTACCGGTAACGTGTTATGTAACGTTAGGGCTCAACAAGTTTGCATACAACGGATTCCCTCAGCTGAGAATTTCTATCGCTCATAGACTGACTATTGGCTATAGAGCGACCCTATTTCTAAAGGACAGAGTCCCAATTAAAACACAGTGGCATAAGAATATGTTTCTTTAAATAACTTGACATGTACGCTGCATTCTAAAGACAATGTATTTCGTACAACATGGGAGCCTTTTATGGGAGCCTGGCTCTGTGGTGGGCATGGAGCTGGAGTCACTGACATCTGTTGCAGATAAGAGGACCCTGAGCAGACTGCTCTCTATGATCGGTCTAGATCTATGACTGCCACCCCCCAGCACACCACTTTCTCCCAAGCAGAAGAGCATGTTCAGTAGTAGGCTCCTGTCTCTGTCTTCTGTTCTGTTATGTGTTGTTTTGCCCTGGAAAATTAATAAAGATAGGCTATCTATGTAAAAAAAAAAAGGGATAATTTTTCATAATGTTTGTTTATGTAGAAACAAAGAATTACTGACCAAATATACTATAACCAAATCTGAATTATTTTTTTTTAACTCTAAAATATTGGTATTGGTATCTGCCTCATTAATCCAGTATTGTTTGGGTTTTCATTTTGACAGTTCCTATTTCCTACAGTTCCTGATTCAGATGCAGATTGGAAATGTCTTAATGTTGTCTTCTACTAACGTCGACATGAATACATTTACAGGACTGTGCAGCCATGGCAGAGGTGTGCAGTCTCTTACTGTATGCTGCTATGTTTCAAGGGATTGCCAAAAGATCAGTTTCTCAATGTGCCAATCAAACAAGGTAGGCAGCATGGTGACACCTACTTCCTGCGATTTGTTTCATTTGGATTAAGTTTGTGTTTCTGTCTTCCGTTTTTCTTTTTTCTATTTTTTTTTGCCCAAACATGGTGGCTGCTGTTTAGGCGAACTACTCTGTTCTTCCTTTTCTGTTTATTCTAAACCAAATGGAAACAAAAAAACATCACTGTCTGTACAACAGAGGATTTCATTCTGGGAGTGTTCGGTACAGCAAATGTAAAAGCGAGTTGTTATGTCATTGAGATATATAAGAGCAAAAAAAATGGACATTATGATTCTGCTAATCGTTATGTTATGCAACATCTCATACTGTAATGTTTTTTCAAACTGCTCTATTTGATCAAATGATGTTGCTGATGACAACGCTTTTAAATTGCAATGTACAGTATGTGAATACCCATTGTTGCTCTTTCTTTCTTGGTCTCTCTCACTCTACCTGCCGCCTCCACAGTGATGCGTGTTGCATTAGCGCTGAGGTGAAGAGTGGGAGGTAGAGGGCAAACTGAGAGGGCTACAAGAGGGATGGAGAGAGCCAGAGAAGACAAGAGTGTGTGGGAGACTGAAACATGGCTATGTGGGATGATAGATAGATAGATAGATAGATAGATAGATAGATAGATAAATAGATAAATGGATAGATAGACTTCTCCTTTATGTTCCTCTTCTCCGTTACCTCATTTCTAAAATGTCTATTATTGATTTCCCAAGTGAATCCAGTCAGGTCAAACTAAATCTAGAAAGGAATGAGAGAAGGGGGAGACAGAAAGATAGCAATACATACAGATGACGAGAGAGCGATGAGAAAGAGAGAGATGAGATGGAGGAAGAGAGGAAGGAGAAGCAGCTGGAGAGGAGAAGTTGGTCTCTTTGCAGCTCCAAAGCTCTTAAAGCCCCGAAGCTGTGTGGAGTGTAAATGGGAGGAAAGAGAGAGAGAGAGAGAGAGAGAGAGAGAGAGAGAGAGAGAGAGAGAGAGAGGAAGAGAAGGAGAGAGCGATAGGTAGAGGGAGGCTGGATTGAGGAGAAGAAAAGCTAGAAGGGAGAGAGAGGGAAAGGGAGAGGAGGAGGGTTTGCGTTGGTGTGTTGGTTGGCAGAGAGAGGGCTTGTCAAAAAAATCTTCCTCTGACAGAAGGCATGATTCACAGCAGAGAGAGAGAGGGAGAGGGGAGAGAAAGAGGGGGAGAGAGAGGGAGACAAGCGTCAGAAAAAGCGAAAAACGGCAGAGATAAAGAGAGAGAGAGAGAGAAAAAACGACAGGGGCAGAGATGCCGGTAAGAAAAACAAATGAGGATGCTTATTTGAGGCAGAATGACAAGACATTTACAGGATGGGACGGAGATCGACGGACTGGATTGACTGATGCCTTTTAATGAATGTGACCATGTTGATAAGGTTCTGGCTTTTCTATTGATCGGGGGGAAATAGAGAAGGTGGCAGCAGCAGTGATGAAAGAGAGAGAGAGAGAGAAGGAGAGAGAGAGAGGATGCTTAAGAATTAAGGGACACTGAAAAGAAAGGGAAAAAGATCGGGAGACTGGGAATGATTCTCAATGATCAATAGGCTCCTTTGATGGAGCTCAACTAATTTGGCGTTACTAATGCATGTAAATTAGACAGTTCTGACTCTTCAGTGTGACATTTGAGATGGATATCAGTATGGATATTTCAGGACTACTGTGGAAAGCTTTCTAACGATGTTTTTCAATTATTGAATGTCAATCTGTTCTTTTCTTTATGTGAGAAAAAGAAGTCTAAAAGGAGTTTTCGAACCAGTAAATTACTATTCATTCCTCTTTTAACTTTGATTCCACTCTAAACTGGTTCAAGTGCGCTGAAACCAGTCAGTGTCGTCCTGAGGTTGCCAGATCTCAGTATGTGTGGTTGATGTCATGCCTCTGTGGTCAAAATGTGTTTTAAATGCCTTTTTCTTGTGATGTTGGTGACTTTCCATGAGCTAATGTTTAGAGCTAATCATCATACTAAGTACTGTTGTTATCTCCCACAAAGATGGAGTTAGCGGGCTAGCTGCTGTAGATCAACCAGTTTGGTACATTTAAAGCAGGACATCAAATAAAATTGTCACCAAAGAAAATTCTCAAATTGAAGAAGGGAACAGCTTTGAAGGAATATTGACGTCATCTTGACTTTATTTTTGGCACCAAATTTGCATGAGGCTTTAAGGCTGCTTGGCGCAGGCTGTTATTTCTACAAATTGACGAAAAGAATTCACCAACAAGGGCTTCAGTATTTTGCTTGGTCTTAAGCTCATCTTGAGAAGGAAAAGTTCTACATAAAGTACATTTGAGGTTTTTACAATACAAGATTTACAATTTTCTAATCAATAGAGGAAATGGTTTGCTATCCTACAATTCCCACAATGCAACCAAATTGTGTCTTTCATTAGAACCCCACATTTCAAGTTTTTGCCTTAGCCTTCTATGTCGCGCCCAACCTGAGATAACTGATGACATCATCAGGGTTATTTTTTCAGAGAAGGTCCTTCAGAGCCACAGAGGACATTATAGGCTACTGTACAAGTGATTTCACAGGTTGAGTAGTACTTCCTGTGAGATGTAAACTGAGCTTTGTGTATAGCATTGGTGGAGTGGCCCTTTAATTGGACATGCAAGAATATCAGTGATTTTTAACTAATTTCTTAATACTGAATATTTTAATGTCTACTCACTTTGATATTTATGGAGAGACTGTCTTCCGTTCAAATCTTTTGTTGTTTGCTTTGTTTTCCACAGACAGACGATGGTAATCAACAAAAACTGCCAGAATGAAAGGAGAAGCTTTGTGTCTGACTGACTAACGCTCCACTGGAAAAATACTTTATTGGCTCTGAACAGACAGCCAGAACAATAAACAATTAAAATAAAAACAAATGCGGACATGTTGGGAAGAGCGTGGGAGAGAAGATGAGCTAAGAACAGTAAACCTGTGGACATAAAAACTGGACATATTTTGTCTTATATTTTCATGTTTTTTCTTCTAAATCTGGTTGGAGTATTTTTCTTGTTTACATTGTTTTTATGTCATGAAGCTTTTGACAAGCATTTTTTTTTGCAGCAATTCCATACTTTGATCAAAATATTGTCCTGACAAGAAATATGCTTCAGTATTTTACCATAAAAGAAAAAGCATTTCTCTTTTGCCATGGACCTCTCAAAGCCAGCTGTCATGCATCTTGCACATATTGACGTTTATTTTGCAAGCTACATTTTTCAGAATTAGTCAAATTAACAAATTCACAATTCACTCTTCAAACTTCAACCGTGCCTCCCACCGGTCCCTCCCACCATCAGCCATCCGACCAATCATGGGTAAGCCTCTTAGCCGTCCCGGGTGTTTCAGGAAGAGCTCCTGCTGCCTGGAGAAACATGGAGCTGGGGATGGTGGATTGGGAGGGCGGGCTGGGGGAGTGGAAGGGGGATACGGAGACGGCTACATTCCCCAACGATCCATCTACGATACCATGTGCATCAATCAACAGATTGACAGCCATCACCATCACGCTGGAGGGTCCATAAGGCAAGATGGTGGATGTGAGGGGAGTTTTAGCTACTCTGCAAGCGGCTCCCTAAGGGTTAGCAGGTCTCCGGCTGACATGTTCGATCCGCAGCCCCGCTCTCTAACTCCGAACCCTTCGTTTGTTCGACGACTGGATGAAAGAGCCATCTTTGATTCATTGAAGCTTGGGGGTCAGGATGTTGATGGTGGTGGCTGCCATTCGCCAGGATGTATCAACCGATCAGTTTCTCCCTCCGTGTCATCATTCTCAGCACCAGGAGTGTCCTCCTCCTCATCCAAGAAACACCACCATCCCCACCACCATCAACATGGAGACAGTACAAAGAGCAGAGATGGCCGACATTCCTGGAAAGTCTTTACACCTCCAAAACACCTGGAGTGTCTGGAGCTTACTACAGCCGAAATGATGGACAGAGGAGGGGGGTATCTGAACCCAGGACACTACCCTCCCCCTGGGGGCCAGTCCTCCTCTCTTACCTCCCCCCTCATTTCCCCATTCTCCGGCTCACCTCTCTCCTCGGGTTACCATACTCCAGTCTTTTTCTCCCCTGCCAAACCTCGCCCCAGTCAGTCTCAGAGTTTGCGATGTTCCCCTCCCCAGGTCATCCAGCCAAGGCATTACTCCCAAACCCAGAGTCTCAGGCTGTCACCACCCCATGAGCTTAGACGATCTCCCTACCGTGCCCCGCTGGTCCAACTGTCTGCTCATGACCTCGAGCAGGAAATGAGGGACAGAGGAGGAGGATGGGGCCGGAGTGAGCGAGAAAGGGAGTGGGAGAGGGAGAGAGAAAGGGAGATGGAGCGAGGGTGGGCCCAGCGAGAGTGGGAAAGAGAAAGGGAGAGGGGGAGGCTGGAGAGGGAGAAGGCGAGAGAAAGAGAGAGGAGGGAAACATCAACTTTTGGCACCTTCGGGTATGGTCGACCAGTACCTCTGCGTTCAGACAGAGACTCTGTGTTTTTAGAGCACGACCAGGTTATAGACACAACACCCCTATTGCTCCCCCACCCCTCACCTTCACCCTCCCCAAATGCTGCCCCCAGAATGGGCACTGGCGCTGTGGGTAGGAATAGAGTCGGGTCAAAGGTTGGCCCTGAAAGTGTAGGTTGTGGTATGGTTTCAAAGTATGACAACGGGAGTGTGGGTTTGGTGTTAGTTGACAGCAAATCTGTGTGTGGGCCGAGGATACTAAGTGAAGCTGGAGTTGGAAACATGTCAGAGGCTGAAATCAGGGCTGGAATACAAGAACACCATAGAGCTGAAAGTTGGAACAAATATGACAACGGATCCAGGGCTAGCATTAAAAATGGGTCTGAAATAAGAATGGGCTCCCAAGTGAAAACACGACCAGGTGGACGGGATCTGGAAGGGAAAGTGCAGTCTGGGGTGGAGATTGAAAATATGGCTCCAGCTGTGAACAAGGAGGGACACAGGGGAACAACAAGGAGTGGAGAAAAAACTGGAAGGGGTGTGGCTAAACCAGAACCTAATGCTGAGACTATACCTTCTACTGTGACTGACATTGAGAACAGGATTGAGCCTGGAGATAAAGTTGAGATTGGAGCTGGACCTGGTCTTGGGATGAAGCCAGAGATTGAGGCAGGGGTTGAGGCTAGAGCTATTTTAAGGCAGGTGGAGAACAGGACTGGAACAGAAGCTGGAGGTGTAGCTGCAGTTAACAATGAGGTTGGTTCGGTAGCAGAGTCCAGGGTCGAAACTAAAGAGACGGAAGTTAAGATTGCTCCTACATCTGAGCCTGAAGCATTACTAGAGGCTGGGGTTAGTAATGAGACAGGGACTAAAAGTAACACTGAGACTGGGGCCGTCAGTGAAACCCAGAACAGCAACAAGACTACAGATAAAGCTAACATAAGTGTTGAGGCTGGGGATAAAACTGATAGTGCCCCTGCAGATCAGGCTGAGAAAAAGCCTTTGGACATCGATAAAATTGAATCTAGCCATGTAGAGAAAGGTTCCAGGTCCCACAAGTCCAAATCGTCCAAGTCCAGCTCGAGGACTCGACCTGGCACGGCCACAGGGCTCCGACCAGGCGTGGTCAGCCCTCGCCTAAGCAGAGGATTTGGAGACCTTGAGTCAACAGGCCTGAAGTCTGAGGGCATTGAGTCTACCTGGCCCCGCCGAATCATGGTCAGAAAGAGGACTGTTCGGCAGGGTGGGGCACTCCACAACCTCCCTATTCTCCCCCCACTCCCCTCTGTCCTCTCAGCATTGGAGAAGAGGCGCCCACTTGCCCAACTCCACTCCCGTCCAGGCCACTTCTCAGAGAACCCACTAACAACCATTATAAATGCTACAAGTATTGTGGGACGATGCTCACTTAAAGAGCCCTCCCATCTAGAACTAGTACAGGGGGCCAGTTTGGTAGGCAGGGCTTCCCTGAAGGAGCAGAACTTGGAGCAGTGGAGGGTCTGCAGAGAGCAGGAGGAACCCAGGAGAACCAGGAGCAAGGAGAAACAAGCAGAGCAGAGTAAGGAGAAGACTGAAATTGAGGAGAGGAAGGGGAAGGAAGAGAAGCGAGACAAGGCGAGGATCGAAGAGAAAGACCAAAAAGGGAGGAGAAAGAGAGGGTTACTGTCCTAGAGGGGCTGGTGGAGGAAACCAAACAAGAAAAGTCAGAGAGAAGGGTTAAAGGGAAAGTGCAAAAGGATGGGAACATAAAGGAAGATGTAGAAAAGGAAAAGGGATGTAGAAATAATGTTTGAAAAGGTGGAGGATAGAGAAATGAAGATTAAGGATGGAATACAAGAGCAGCATCGACAAGAGTTGGAGGAGGTGGTGGCTAAATCAAAGAAAGAAGAAGTTGAGGTGGAGGGAGGAGAAGGAGGCACATTTGGAGATGAAGGGGGGATAGAGAGTTGGGACGTTGTCCTTGACATGGTCAACACATTGTGGGAGGATGGCTGGGAGAAAGGGGGAGTGGGAGGAAGTGGTGATACAGATTCCTTCTCGGGCTCACTTCAACGTTGGCCTCTTCTCCGGCCCCCGATTGGCTTTGGGGGCTCCCATCCCCCCTCCTCGGCAGCCTCGGAGCTCAGCCTGACAGAGTTGGAAAGGAGAGCCAGGGAGCTGGACTCGGACCTGGAGCACCTAGACCTGTCTCAGCCCCACAGGGACACCCAGGATTTATACCAATCACTACTGGAGCCACAGAGGGAACGAACGGACATGTACCAAACACACCCTGGGCCACAGAGAGAGAAAGTTGCTCTCTTGACAGGTATTAGTTGGATTTTATGTATGTTTGTTCATTCTTCCCATATTTCATTCAGGTGCCTGCAATAATACACTGAAACTCTGAATTTAGCTTCATCAGAGTATTATGTTAAATGAGAACTCTACTGATTTTACTTACACAGGTCAGTTTATTTGTTGTGGAGACTACTACTTTGGAAGAGCTATGTCATGTTTGGAAAAAAGCCCCTGATTATGTCATAAAGATGTCATCAGAGTTATCAAAACATTTACTGTTGGGCCCCATTGAACCCTCCACACTACTTCCCCCATCTCCTGCTCTGCTCTTAATATTTGTAATGAACCGCAATGCTCCATGGTATAAAGTATTTAAAAAGTGAAGGCATTGAGAAAATGCATGCATGTATAAACATCATAGTCAATCACAGACATAAAAGTAGCAGCAAGAAGTCTTCTTTTTGCATCAAAAGAAAATCAAAAGCCTCAGCTCAGTTGCTGAATGTGAGACATAAAAGAGAGAGAATCATCATTTAAGAATCCTATCTTGGGGCGCCTGGATAGCTCACCTGGTTGAGCGTGCGTTCTATGTACAAAGGCTCAGTCTTTGCCACAGTATCATCGGTATGTGTATGAAGATACAGTCTCAATCTCATTGCCTTGAAACGTAATTATACAGTAGATGGAAGGTTCAGTGGCTTTTGCTTTGAGTTTGTGGACATCATAGGCTTTGTTTTGTCAGGATTCAAAATCAATTTCAACTCCTAAAAGGTGTGTTGTACAGTGTCAAAAGCCTTTTCAAAGCCTGATACTGTGTAGAAGCAGAGCCATAAATAACATTATCATCTGCATGGGTTAATGAGTGAACAAGAGTGGGACGAGGACTTAACCCTGGGGCACACCCTTTATTAAAATAAGAGAGCTAGAGGCAGTGCCTTCTGCCTAGACACACTGTGATCTGTTACCCCACAATATGCTGGACGTGGGGAGGGGAGTTATGTTTTTCCATTAAGGGGATATCAAGGCTTAAAGATAACTTTGAATTGGGGATTGCTTGCTTGATTGTCATGTGACTGAGGCATGGTGGACACCATTTGCTTGTCCTACCTCAGTTCTACCCATTCTCCACCATATCTAGATTAGGATTTGTTGTCACTTTTCTATTCCTGCAGAAAGGCCTCAGCTAAAAAACAGCTACTAGGAAAATACTGCTCTACTGGCTGTGATCAAATATCCAAAGGCTTGAACAGGAGGGTAATGAACGGTATAATGTTTTAATTGGATTCACCATTTATCATGTTTAATTGTGCTCTATTTACCAGGAATGGGGAACAGATCCCAGGTCAGTTTGGAGCTCAGTGCTATGGCCTCACCAGCTACAGACACAGAGAGACCTCCTGTTGACTGGCCAACCAAATCTGCTGGGACTTCCACTGTTGGCAATAGGTAAGTAGGTAGGTAAGTAAGATGGTACACATGGTCCATAGTTTTAGAATGTGGACCATGTGGATTGGGCAGGTTGAAATGGTGCTGTACAACATTTGCGATTTGGGGGCTTTTGCTGACAAGACCTATAATGCAACATGTATGGCATTAATAAGCTTGATATCTCTTTACCTAATCATTTTATCAAATTATCTCATTAAAAGTTAGCTTTCTATGTTTCCCTTCTTTTGCAGTATTAAACACCCTGCAGTAGTTATAATTGTTCTGGGTAACATTTGTGGTCTGGAACATTCTCAAGCTTTCAAATTAGAGTCATAAAAATAATCAAAGTGCTGCTCTGTGGGGCTGACAGACAAAAACAAATCAATGGCCTTGTTCTGAAATAGTAGGTTACAACACATATGATGTCATCTGTGGTAACCATTGGTAGAGAGAGATAATTAGAAGTCATTGGAGGCACATGAGGATGTAGTCAATTGATGGCTTTGTCTTTTTTCTAGCTCTACTAAGGAGGACAGCTCTCCAGACTCAAACCTTACGCTGGAATCGGACTCAAGTGGCGTCTTCCTGTCCTTATCCAATCAGAGCCAGGAGGAGCCCGGCTCTGACAGTGACCAGCCAATCAGTGGCTCTGACCTAGGCAGTAGCAGCACGTCACTGGAGAAAGACGGCGATGATGTCGGGTTAAAGGAATGGGGGAGGGAGGAGAGTGCAGAGCTACAGTGGTGCTACCCATCACTCCTTGACACCTCCTTGCATGAAGACAAAGAAGGAGATAGCGGCAGCGAGAAAGCAGGGCATGGAGAGATGGGGAGAGAAGAAGAGAGAGGGAAAGATGAGAATGGAAGGTGGGTTGGTAAGATAGGTTCTGTTTCAATCACTAAGACCCCACTTGACCATGCAGACAGGGAGGGCTCCACGGCTTTAAATGCCCCACAAAGTGAAGAGATACCACCCAGGAAAAAAGTGACCATCATGGGAAGTGACTTTCCTCTTCCTCTGTCTCCCTCAAAACAACCAATCAAACACCTTCTAGATCCAAATCAGAAGCCAATCAGAAGCTCAGGCCTGGACTGTGGTGACTTAGATCCCTTTGTCCAATCGGACAGCTTTGTTTACCTTGCCGTGTCTGCAAGACCTGGCTCCCAGGGTGAAGTCACCACATTGACAGAAGTTCCCACCCAATATATAAAACAAGACAATGTACAGCAACATTCAGATAGCATGAAAACACACTTGGACCAGTCAAATACAGAATGGATCGCCAAGCCAACTCATTTTGCCCCACAAAAACCAGAGGAAGGAGACTTTCTGTGCACAGACAGCTTTGTCTACCTGGCTGCTCCAGCCTGCCACCTGCTGGGCCCTGCAGGAACCACACCCTACAGCGGCAGGTATGCATATTTTTTTTGTTTGCTGTATTGTAGTGCATTCCATTCCATTGTCTGTAATTCAGTGAGGGGGCAGAGAAAAAACTATAACAGCATTTCAAAGCAAGTTTGTTAATTTTGCTCCATCCATCCATCCATTTTCTGCTCCGCTTATCCTGGTCCTGGTTGCAGTGTCAGTCAGGTAAGTAAGGTAGCCCAGACATCTTTCTCCCTAGCCATGTCATCCAGCTCTCCCTGAGGGATACCGAAAAGGTTCCAGACCAGATGGGATCTGTGATCCCTGCAGTGTGTTCTGGGTAGGGCTGGGCGATATGGAGAAAATCAGATATCACGCTATTCTTGACCAAATACTTTGATATAGATATTACGTTAATATTCTAGGATTGACAACTGGTGCTTTCGTAAATTATTTTCACAATGAGATTTTCGATAAACAATCTCAGTAATGTGGATATAATGACTAAGTGGGTAAAGGCAAATAATAGCTAGAACAGTCTGGTAAGTTCAGAAAATTACATTACTGTACTGTAATGCAGCCTTTAAAACCAGGAAAAGACAACACTTATACCATATTATGATATTACGATATTCAAAGTCTAAGACGATATCTTGTCTCATATCTTGATATCGATATAATATCGATATATTGCCCAGCCCTAGTTCTGGGTCCTCCAGAGGGTCTCCTCCTAGCTGGTTGTGCCTGGAACACCTTCACAGGAAGCATCCTAAACAAATACCAACACCACCTCAACTAGCTCCTTTCGACACAATGTAGCAACGACTCAACATCTTCCAGGTGTCTGGACTGTTTGAGGTCCCACACCGCAAGGATTTCCATTCCCACCTACAGAGTACTTTTTCCACATGCTAGGGAGGCTTAGGCATGTTGAAATCCATGTTTAAGAAGAAGTCGTTTCGAGGTTGTTTGGATTAGGGGACTCCTGAAGCAGCAAGTCAAATCAGGAAGCCAAAAATACTGCAGAAGCAAAAAAGGTGTGGGAGAAGTTGAGGGAGACCCTGGTGAAGGTTCTTGCAAACCTTTAGACATCTCAGGAAGGGCAGACAGGGCTTAGCCAAAGGCTGTTTTGAGCAGGGGAGGAGAACGGCTGACCAGGACTTGAGACACTTTGTTGGAATGACACTTTGAGGAACTCCTGAATCTGAATACAATGATTTACAATTAAACATGCTGTGATGAGCATGTGATTGAGCCAATTTTGTGGAATTCCACTTCCAGGCAAAAGCATGCTTTGACTCACAACCATCACTCATCTCATTTCCATTACAAACTCATTGTAGAGTATTTTAAATTCCCCACACAAGTCCGCACTAATAATAGGGGTATAAGAAAAAATCAATACACTTGAGTATCGCGATATTTTATTTTACAATACTGTATCGATTTTCAAAAAGGCAATATCGATTTTTTTTTATTAAAAAAAATAAATAATTTTTTTTATTTTATTTTTTTATGTAAAAAAATATTCATGTAAGACAGTGATTCACGTTTATGTTGTGTTTAAACCCCCTACCGCTAGATGGCTATGCTGAGACGCACCACTAGTGTCCTTGCCTAACAGTGCCTAGAAGTGCCTGACTTTTTGCTAGAAGCTAACAACGTAGCTATGGCTGAACTTTGGCCTACTTTAGCATATAAAGATTAGCTCACTAAGAACCTGTGAACCACAATCCCAAACTGGCAGTTTGATTTTCTGTGTACTGAATTGTTTACCTAAAGTAAACTTCTTTGACTTGTATGAACATCATGTCTTTTTTTAAATATTAGTTTTTCTAAAATGATACTTCAAAAAAATCCCAATATATCGCCTTACGCACAGTATCGAAGTATATTGCAATATATTGAATCGTGACCCATGTATCGTGATACGTATCGTATCGCCAGATTCTTGCCAATACATAGCCCTAACTAATAATAATTCTTTGTAATTTTAACAATATAAAAATTGCTTGTGTTAGAATTGAAATTTTCTGCAGCATTTTTAAAAGCAATGCTTTAGTAAATGGACTTCATTTATATAGCAATTTTGTAGTATTAACGACCACTCAAAGCACTCTATACTACAGGCCCCATTCACCCTGTTCACACACAGGTGGCAAAGGCATACAAGGTATGGCAAAGGCATACCATACAAGGTGCCACCTGCTCATCAGATAAACATCATGTTTTGCCCAAGGACACTTTGATATGTAGATTGTAGGGGCCAGGGATTAATCCACGGACCTTCTGAATGTTAGACGACCGCTCTATGCCCTGATCCACAGTTGCCCAGTGTACCATTCATATACATATAAGAATGAAGTTACTGGAGACATTTTTGGAATTGTTTTAATTAAAGATTGGTGATGGCTGTGGCTGTAGATCGCCAATGATCACTTGAAATTCAATATTAATGTAGTTTAATATTTTACTCTTTTTATTCTGTTTGTTGTGCTTTTCCAGGGAGTCAGATTCAGAGAGTTCCGGATCTGGCGCTGCTGATCTGTCAGTACTGGGCTGTGGCTCGGTGGCAGGGGATAGCGACTGGGACTCAGACCTGTCCGACTCCGATCCCAGTCGCTCATCCAGAATATCTGCTGCTGGTAATAAATCTGCCGGCGTATCACGGCCCAAGCGGCTGCCTGCTGAACCAGGCTGGGACTTGTTTGGAGAAACCACAGAACCTGAAGTGCTGAGTGATCTCTTCACGGAACAGGACAAAAACAACAATGGCATAGCAAAGAAGGATACCGGGGTCACCACCATCCTGGCGGATACACCAGCTATTCCCATGGCAACTCAGCATGTCACTGCGCCAGTGAAACGGGTAGAATCAGTAGATCAGTCGTCAACAACAAAGAAGGTGACATGGCAGTTTAAACCAGCCCAGAGGTCAGTCTGCACAGGAAGCAGGAAGGATAAAGAGAAGGAAGGGACATCATCATTGGTAAGATTCACAGAACTTGAAGGAGGCGATTGCCATAGATCCTCCCCTTCATCTTCATCGTCTTCATCATCGTCACCATCGTCATCGTCTTCTGGTTGATTTGTGAAGGAAATGTTTCTTGTTCAATCGTTTGAGAGGAGGCTTTATTGCTGAAGCCGGGTTTGTTTCCAAAAGGTAGAAAAGGTTTTCAACTTGTTCTGTAGAAACTGATGGCTGGAACAACTGCATATTTTTTTTTTTTGCCTGTAAATTTTTCATTTTGCATCTAGCTGCTGCCATTGCCTTCTTATGACCTTCTAAAGGCTGCATAAAAGACTAGTTAATTATTGCATTTTCTTGGACTACTCTACACAATATAATATTTAATCAGTTTAAGTTTGAGATAGTGTGAGACTCAGGCTAAACAGAAACCTTCAGGTGGAGATTGTGTGGATATATGGACACTGATAGAACACATAGGTAAGATTTGCATAGTGTCATTCCTAATGGATTTTATTAACAGTCAAAGTTTGAAACACAGGCTTGATTTATTAGTTACACATTATTCTATCTCTAAACCAGAAATATGAATAGTACTGTGGGTTTTTTATTCTATTGAATGTACTGTACAGGATATACACAACTAGAAGTAAAAACAACATTCACATATGAGGCATTCCCAGTGGTTTGGCTTGGTCACCTGTATTTAATACAAATGATTACAGTTCGAGAAAATAATTTCTGTCGGAGTCTGCCGTTGTGTTATTTTGTTTGTAAAGATCTAACAATGTAAATGTGTCTCAGGTCTTATATCAAATTACACTTCCTTCCCCTATGGAATGCCTCACTTCAATACCTGCCCTTACTACTTCATATATATGCTTTTAAAACTGACTTTTAGAAACCGACTGAGGTCGATCTTTACAGTGTACAATGTATTTTATAATCACATCCAACTTTCCAGTGTATTTAACAGTGTGTCAATAATATATTTTGAATCATTGAGATAATTATAGAGCGATATATATATGTGTGTGTGTGTGTGTGTGCAGACATGAACAAATAATGGAAGGATTTAGTAATAACATTTAATTTAAATGTTTTATTTATAAATGAAATTTAAATTGTCAATGTTAAAATTGGGCAATATGCTTACGGATTCATGCTATATTCTATGTTTCTCAAGTGTTGCCTGAGTGATGTGTATAATAATGGCTGAGTTTTATTTTATTTTATACAACCAAATACGAATTGTAAATGCAGTCTAACATTTAGAGGTTCTATGTGTAACAATTTTAAACATCAATTTATTATCAGGTAGCTCGGTATAATTGCCATAAACAATGAGACTTGATAGATAGCCTTTGTCTCACACCAGTGGTAGTTTTATTGCTAGGGACTTCATTTCCGTGGCATCTTGGGCTTTACTGAAGAGGATAAACATGATTTGCCTCTCACTCCCCTCCACCAATTGAGAGAGAAATTGACAGTTTTAGCTCAGTTTGCATTGAAAGCGAAGCAATCCAGAAGATTTTCATCCAAATCCATGTCAGTGGCACACAATGTAAAATGCAGTGTGGAGACTGGTAGAGCTGCCAATCATCCCAGCAGTGGTTCTGTTGTTGACTACTCACTCTGATGTTTCAAAATGAATGTGGTAATCATTTACTGATGTTAACAATTACACATGTAGCACCTTTAAAAGAGAGCACAGTGCTAGCAGATTTATCCTATTACAAATGTGACAAAGGGAGCATGGAAGGTTGACAAATCAATGTCACTTACCCACTAATAATTAGCATTACAATACTAAAGCTATGAAAGGATGTATGGGAAGTTATGTCCTGGCAGGCAAATGTTTCCTCAGCAGGTGCACTCATGCTTTTTAAAATATGCACTTGAATTTCAAATTGGGCAGTGGGAGGTAACTGATTGAATTATGACAAACTCAAAGCCAAGTAAATTTGTCTTTGTGTTATCAGTGTTGAATGTCTAGGTAATGGCCCTAGAGTTTGGAAGGTGAATCTATTGTGGGGATGCTGCAGCCATATTTTTTGATTTGTTTGCAATTGATGCGGTAACATTGGTGTTTTTTTGTTTGTTTTTTCTGCAAACTGAGAACTGTTGCTTTGTGCAGCTTTAACTGCCATTATGAACATTGAAATGCTCCACCAGTCCCTATTCTTAATGATGTTGCTCTGTGTAAACCAACAGGATTTGCTAGAGTTCTAAATGCACCTGTCTGGTTTACTGATAGATTTATTATTTATTATTTAATATTTTCTGGTGTTTTCGAGCACATATTTACAAGTACATCCATGGAGGAGTTACGTACGTCATTAGCTTTGATCCGTATTTTTAAAGCTGCAAGATTGTGGGGATGACTTAGGAAGTGAATGTGTTACCAGGGATTGAACTAATGACTATAGAAGGTTTGAAATTACTTCAACTTCTGACTACTTGTTATTTTCTAAACCATGTGAAAATGCATTGAATGTACATTTGTTGAGATTGTTATGACACCTTATAGCACTCCAAATCCCTGTTGAAGGTAAGCAGTTTCAAAACATGAAAAGTGATCTGTGAGGACATTTTGGCATGGCCGGAATAACCTGTAACGGGACAGATTTGCTGATGTTACATTACACTCCCATGGCAGGAGAAACCAACCAGTACCCATGTGGTTTAAGTTTGTCCTTTCCTTTTTTGAGTGTGTCAGTAAGTTGTGGTAATTTGATTAAACACAAAATTATGGGGCACCCGGATAGCTCAGTTGGTAGAGCGGGTGCCCATGTATGGAGGATTGCTCCTCGACGCAGCGGGCCCGGGTTCGATTCCGACCTGCGGCCCTTTGCTGCATGTCATTCCCCCCTCTCTCTCCCCTTTCACGTCTTCAGCTGTCCTGTCAATTAAAGGCCTAAAATGCCCAAAAAAATAATCTTTAAAAAAAAAAACACAAAATTATGTGGGGATATTTACCATATAAACGCAATAGGGTGGTATTAGCCTGCGCACAATCCATTAATTGTGGAATGTACAACTTGAAGTGCTGGGTTACTTGAAAGCTGTTATCAATAACTAATTACATACTGAAAAAGTAATTGCATCACTTTAGTAATTTTTCAGCAGCAAAAGTATGTTAGCCTACATTACTTGTTTACTTTGGTTACCCTGCCCAGCTCCGTCAAAGGTGCCTTTCAACAACTCCAAATTTTCCACACCCAGACCCAGATCATTGCCTGGTCGTCAAATGCCGACGCTTTGTCACAATCTTTGTCAGTACCAGTTGTTCATAAACTTAAATGATTACTTTTTAGCCTTGCTTTTGTGGTTTGAATATTATGAAATACAGTTCCTGTACATCAGAATTTCTGCCATTGGTGTTGCTAGGCAATGTTTGATGAAACTAAAAAGGAGCATGTTTTACAAGGTCGGGTGAGGACTTTTAAAATTCTTACAAGTTTTGAAATTAGAAGAGAAAAAAATGTCACTGGTTGGTCTAAGCCTTGTCTTAACCATATGCAATTGACAACATCAGAGAATAGGGCTATCGCTAACGTTATGTAGCTCTCTCGCTCTTTCCCTTACACAGGCTGCGTCTCTCTCCTGCTTCTGTCACGGACACACACATAGCCTACTGGTTTGATCTCTATCACTGTCTCTTACCTTTTCCATGTCTCTTCTTTTCCTTTTTTTGTTGCAGTTTTGCTCACATGTCCTCTCTCCTTTCGCCTGCAGCTGTCCCTCGTTAGCTTAACCAAAGCTAACGATACTGATTTTAAAAGTCCTCTCTTTCCTCCACCTACAGTGCCATTGGTTGATTTGATATTCCAGAATCACATAAACATCCAAAAATGTAATCTGCTGGGTTATTTATCGGTATATTTCGTTGGTTATACATCTAACAACAGCTCCAAGCTCTTAAGCTAAGCCTTTTAACTAGACTTTACTACAGGTGCACTACTTTAAAATGACAACAAACAGGTTATGCTGTTATTAAAAGTTGATCTACATTATTATTATTATTATTGTTATTATTATTATTAGTAAAGGTTTATTTAGATAGGGACAGATACAAAAAACATAGATAAGCTTTAACAGTCATCTGATGTATGTATCATAGTGTTTTTATCTGAAGCTAATTCACGACACTTGTCCCTAGTAGGGCTTTTGTTAAAAATAAAAATACAGATTTACATTATTAAAAATAAGACAAAGATGAAATAAAATGGAATGAAAGGAAAAAGGAAAGAAAGTATACAGAGAGAGCACAGTGTAAAAACTAAATATGAGAGCAAGATTATTCCGGAATTAGCCACAATTTGTTGTTTTTTTTCTCCCAATTGGGGTCACAAAGTAAATTCCTAAGTAAGTGCATGTCTTATTTGATGTGGTGCCAACAAATAATTAATCAAATTACCAAAGACCTTTGACACACAGTGAACCTGGAACTTTTGGGGCCTCGGGTCATGTTCAAGCTTTGTTTAATCCAGCCTTGCATTTAATTATCTATGAGTGCATTATTAAATTCAGGGAGCGTATCTTTTAGAACCATGACAGAATTAGCTCTTATTTGGAGGTGGCCGAGCTCACATTGTGATATTGCACATAGTTTGGACACATTCCACTCACATTTCACATATGAGCAATATAAAGGCATGGAGCGGGTGTATGTGTTATGACTATGAGAGACATAATTTTCAATGATGCAATCTCCTTTTTATTCTGTATGAAAATTGCATTGTAACTAGGGCTGCACGATAAGACGAAAATATCTAATTGCGATTATTTTTGACTGATATTGCGATTGCAATATGATTCAAGATGTTGGAGGGAATGATAGTTTTTGTATCATTCGCATTTTCATTGAAAAATATTAAAATTAAAATGATTATAGTGTTACATTTGCGAGGATTTAGTCTGTTGGATGCAACTTGCAGGCTGGGACGACTCTGAAGCACCACAGTACTTAATTCGGAATGGTTTGACACATATTTTGCCTTTAGCAAATATTGCGCCCCCATTTGGATACTGAACTAGTCCACGTTGCTATAGTGTTATATAAATTGTGCAGCCCTAATTTGAAGAAGGCCATATAGATCAAGTTTAGAGCCAGTTTCCCCCTGTATGCTCCACAGTTGGGCTCCGGGCAGTTTCTTGGTGGTTCTCTGCCAGTTCTGGCATGTCATGTATGGAGAGCCGTGCTGATTATTTGAAGATGACTGCTTTTTGCTGTTGAAACGGGACAAGGCCATGGCATTTATAAAACTACCTGGACAAACTGTCTGGTGTTCCCCACTGCCTATTGCGTCACATCAACCTTACGTTCTGGCTGAGGTGTCATGACACTATTAATTAAATCTAACCTGCGGGGGATGTTCTCTATTAAACAGTTGGCACTATGCTGTGTAACACTTGGAAACCTGGTTCCTATTGGAATAATGCCATTTTTTCTAACCCTGCTGCTTTACTGTCTGCTGGATGGTTTGTCTTAATAACTCAACTTTAAAGCTCACACATCGGACCAATGGAGAGGATGGGCCAGATAGTTGTATGTACAATTTTTTATCAATGAAACAATTTTTGATTTGCGCTCGCATTAAACTGTGGCAAGGCATCTAGTTTCACTGTGATATATTAAGGATAAATTACTTTACATCTTCACTGACTTTTGTAAAATTCAGTAATATCAGGCCATACGTGTCATAATAACAAAAATAAAAATACTTTGCTGTTCATGTTAATGCTGATCCCTGTTAAAGCGTATTGGTGAATAAGAACTAAGACCTGAGAGGACTTCTTAGGTGACAAAGATGATTTATGTAAAATCTTATTGTGTACCGTATTCCCAAGCCTTGTTGAAATGCATTAATGTACAAATAAAGACTAAACTTGATGGTGAAACATGACTCACTTCTGCCTGTTTTGGTGTCTCAGCTGTCAATTGAAGGATTAAGTAAAGAAAAAAAGGAATTTCTTCTTTTGTAAGGTAGTTATTTTGCTGATATCAAAGGCATTTCTCTGTTTAATCACTCATCACTGGGAAAAACTTCACGGCACTACTTCAGTGACACTCAACTAGCCAAAACATGCTTACAAGAATTCTATTACTGCAACTTCTCCATAATACACACACACACACACACACACACACACACACACACACACACACACACACACACACACACACACACACACACACACACACACACACACACACACACACACACACACACACACACACACACACACCCCCTGCGGTGCCATCTGTGTATTGAATAGTACATGGTGTATGAGGAGTTGTGTTGTGTCAGTAATGTAGGTCTGTCCATCTATTTAAAGCTGATTAATTAGAGCACTTTAAATAAGGCCAGAGAGAGGGAGAGAGAGAGAAAGAGGGAGAGGGAGAGACCACCATTATGAATAGTTAATCTATGTGCCAGTTCCTCAGCCACCACAGGGACTGTGGTGATTTATTGAGCCAGATGACACAGTCTGTTTGTGACACAGTCTGTAAAAATATGCGGCCAGATTTACTGTAATTCTTGAACCAATTTGATCAAACTTTACAGGATCAGTGCACTCTGAGAAATATGGGAGACTGAATTCAAACAAACGTTCTGGTTAAATATAAATGCACAAGCTGTCGTATTTTATTATGTGTCACTCTCTTTACACTGAGGTGGCAATAAGGTCTACATCACAAAACAACCATAAAATGTCTGCAGGGACCGATTTGGTCGTTCATCTATAGAAGCTGTGGCTGAGGTAATGAACAGGCAGAGGTGTTTTGGATGAACTTTGATCTTTTTGTTACTTTGTTACTCATCTTTCTAAAAAAAAATGTAATCAGCAGGGAAAGTTTACATGTTTACTCAGTTTGGTTTCAGACTTATTCATGCCAAACTCCCCACTGCCTGCATGTATGTCAATCTGATAATCACACCCACTCTGCACAGTGATTGGCCAGGTGTGTGGAGGTGTGAAATGGGCAAGGTTTGAATTCCCATTTGTACGAGTCATTGCATCCAGACGCAGAAACAAAGATTTCTAGGAAAGAGATCAGCGAGGCAGTGGAGTGCACCCGGTTGGAGGTGATGACAGCCTTCAAGTGTGACCATACTAACCCTTTGCAGATACACCTTTTATATATATTTTTTGAAGTAAGCCTATCAAATGAAAATGTGAAAACAATTTTAAAAGGATTGCTCGTAGTGGTGAACTTACAGAGAATTATCAGCTGAATTGGCAGTTCCTTTCAGCTCCTCTTTTTAGTGACTTTTAGCTCATTGTTGCTATCTGGCACTCAACTTTACTACGTTCTGGTTCACTGTCACTGCTCTCATTGTGTTGTTTTTGGTAGCTGTTTTCTACGGTGGCCGACAGGAGCAAACGCCCTGCAACTTAAGAAAGCACGATTGACGTACTGTTTAGTTAAAAAACATCCAAAACGCCAAAGTACGAAGAGCAGACCAGACGCAAGCTTTTATTTTGAAAAGGTCTGGAGCACTTCCGTTGTGTAATTTTTTTTATTGCATTTGTTTTTCGGGGTTTGCGTGCTTTTCTTTTTGCATCGTTTTTTATTTACATTGCGTTAATGTATTTGGTTGTGTTGTGTGTATTTGCAGCGCATTTGCTGAATGCTGCACATGTGTTGTCAAATTAATGAAGTTGCTTTCTTAATTTGCTTGTGTTTTGTCTATTTGCATGTGTTTTCTTAAGTTTCAGGGTGTTTGCCCCTGTCGGCCACCGTAGTTTTCAGTGAAAAAGTGCTAAAAACTCACTGTACACTACCTGCTCAGCACCAAACAGCAGACAACATTGTTGTTGATGATACCAGCCACCGTTGTGTTGTCTGCAAACTTGATACTGTAATGGTTATCGTTGGTGAATGGATGTGCATGTGATTCCCTAAGCTATCTCCATGACAACTGAGCAAACTCCATCCACTGAGGAAGGTGAAGAGATGTGGCTGAAAGCTTTTTGAAACATAGGACCTTGTGTTGAGATTATTTTGATCAAACTCAAGAGCACACAGGTTTCACAGGCTTCTCCGATGGTTCTGGGTTAACACACCATGTGGGAAATCAGGTTAAACAGCCTCATCAACCTTGACCAATAAGGATAGGCAGCCTGTATTTCAGTCACTGTGGGTGAAAGAAACCAACGACAACAACGTCCTTCCTCTCAGGGTTAGTGCCGTTTAGCAATATCACGTCACCACAGTCATTTGTAGGCAGCGAACGCTTGTAAACAAATGACTGATGCTGTTGTTTTTCTGGAAAGGACAGTCTCACTGCAGTAGCTGGGGGACAGGATCTGCTGCTCAGAACAGAACAACACTTAGCTCACACCAGGTGCTTCTTGGCTTAGTGGGAGCAGGTGGGTGGCTGCACCTTGCCGCCTGAATATCCAGGGAAGGTTTGCTGAGCATTAAGGTCCTTGTCTCGTGTTCACATGCAGTCATATTTATCACAATATCAAATATCAGATGAGAATAAAAAAACTGTGCCAATTAAAATTGCCACAGCACGACCATGTAGAGTCATCTTGATCTTTATCTTCCCACTGACTTCCCACTGGTTTGTGTAACTGCAGTCAACCATTAACACAATGTCCACATTTAAACTCCCCTACTGCAAGGGAAACCCGTCAAATACTTGCGTTTAGCCCATTGCTGCTCTTTCAACCGTGGCCTTATGTCTTCATTCTTTCAGTGATCACAGTATTAATGTTAACAGAAGTGCAGAACATACTCTGTCCATCAGTGTCTCTCTCTCTGTTACAGCAGCTATACTGTACTTCACATTGTTGCTGTGTATTTCACTTTGTGGGCATGTGTGTGGGTGGCTACTGGCTTTTTTGTTGTCTGTGGCTGTGTGTATGTGTGTGTGTGTGTGTGTGTGTGTGTGTGTGTGTGTGTGTTGTTCTGTGTGGCTAGCTGTTTGTATGCACTGCATGTGTGAAGAGAGGAGGACGAAAGGAGCTGCTGAATCTCAACAGAATCTCTCACACACACACACACACACACACACACACACACACACACACACACACACACACACACACACACACACACACACACACACACACACACACACACACACACACACACACACACACACACACACACACACACAAATATGAAATGGAAGGCATCAAGATTGTATCTCAGGCTGCATGGTAAAGAGCCATAGATGGCCTGCAGTTGCCGGGAAGGAACGATGAAAAAGCAAACCTTACATATTTTAAAATCTTTATGCCAGCGGCGGGCTGTGTATTTTACACCCAGGCCTTTATCCTACAGCAATTAAAACACCTTTAAATAACATCACCATTGCATTAGGACATTATCGTGTGGAATAAAGTGATTTAACACAAGGCTCAACACCTTGAGAGTTTCAATACACTATTGCAGAGACATGAATACATGGTGACTGAAGCCATCACTTTATACAATTTTCTGATTCTGACAATCTCTTGACCAGCAGAGATGCCTGGCTGGCCCTGACGGCCCAACTCTGCTAGATGCTAGCTGGATTGAAGTTTGCTAGCTGATCATGATGATGAAACTTTACTTAGCACCTAGTCTCGCATTGCCAGACCTATCTTCACAGAGTGTGTCAGGGGGGAAAAAACACTCTGGCTTGTTTGGTTTCAACCAATCACAACCGTCCTGGGCGGCGCTAAGCCCAGATGTAGCGACAATGCCCTTGCAAAATAGATAGCGGAGCTAGTGGAAGAGGAGGGACATCTGGCATGTGAGAGACGTGCCAGATGTCAGGCCTTATACCAGCAGTGTACATCCTGTGAGCCAGACTACTTGGCAGCCAAAGGTTCAGGAGATTGAAGCTTGTAAAGTCTCACAGGGGAAAAAAAGAAATTTGCAAGCAAAAGGTAGTTGCTAATTTCTCACAAAGCAAGCCAAAAAGCATAATATGAGCACTTTAAACAATATTATTAACGTATAAATGAATTTTCTGTGTTGTAATCTAACGAAGTACAAATACTTTGCTACTGTACTTAAGTAGAATTTTCACGTATATGTACTTTACTTTGTTATTTATATTTCCGGAAACCTTTACTTTTACTCCACTACATTTCTCCTGAGCATCTTAGCTACTCGTTACTACAAAATAAAATCAGAAGAAATTTGTTTGGTGAATCATTGCTCCTAGATTGCAAGTTAATGTACCCTCCTTTCCAGTTCGTGACGTAATGCCTGTTTGTTGCCAAGCGGCAAACATAGGCCAAAACTAATGAAGAAGCGCAGGAATCATAATAACTGAAAGTGTCCTGAAAGCACCTCTGCCACCAACGTGGCAGACACCCCGACAACAGTGGTGAACGTGGGACTGATCAAGATAACGTTACACACCAGTTTTTTACTTTGACTTCTAAAATTAAGTACATTTAATATCAGAAAATTACTTTTGATACTTAGGTAAATATCAGATACTTTAAGACTTTTATTTCTTTTAAAAGGTGACTTTAACTTCTAGTCGCCTCACAACTCCAAACCCATCTTCATGCCAATATCCAATTTGAACCCCTCCAATCTGGCTTTTGCCCCCTCCACAGCACTGAAACCGCTCTCCTCAAAGTCCTCAACGACCTCCTCATCTCTGCTGACACCGGTTCCCTCAACATCCTTATCCTCCTCGACCTAAGTGCAGCCTTCGATACCGTGAGCATAAAACCCTGCTCACCATACTCAAAGACTTCGGTATCGAAGGTACTGCACTCAGCTGGCTCCGCTCCTACCTTTCCAACAGATCCCACTTCATCTCTCTCCATAACCACATCTCTGCCACAACCACAGTCACTCAAGGTGTTCCCCAAGGCTCCGTACTCGGCCCCCTCCTCTTCATCATCTACATCCTCTTCAACCTGGACTTCCACTGTTACGCCGATGACACCCAGATCTACCTCAGCCCCAAATCCCCCCACAATCCTCCCCTCTCCCACATCAACTCGTGTCTGTCAGCTATTAAAACCTAGATGCAACACAACTTCCTCAAACTCAACAGCGATAAAACAGAATTCCTCTTCATAGGCTCCAAATCAACACTAAGCAAAATCAATAACCCCACTCTCACCATCGACGGCACCATTGTCTCCCCATCTCCCCAGGCCCGTAACCTTGGTGTGATCTTTGATTCCACCCTCTCCCTTAAGCCCCACATCCGTCATGTCATTAAAACCTCCTTCTTTCACCTCCGCAACATTGCCAAAATCAGACCCTCTCTCACACCCCCCGCTGCTGAAAGACTCATTCACGCCTTCATCTCCTCCCGACTGGACTACTGCAACTCACTTCTCCTCGGCATCAACTCTACCAACATCAACCGACTCCAACTGGTCCAGAACGCAGCTGCCAGACTCATGACCCGCTCCAAATCCTGGCACCACATCACTCCAGTCCTTAAACAACTCCACTGGCTTCCCATCACCCACCGGATCACCTACAAAATCCTGGTCCTCACCTACAAAGCCCTCCACCATCTAGCACCCTCATACCTCACTGACCTCCTCTCCCCCTACCAACCCTCACGGTCCTTCAGATCCACCTCAGCCGGTCTCCTCTGCATCCACAAGTCCAACCTCTGCAGTTTTGGGGACAGAGTATTCTCCAGGGCAGCTCCCAGGCTTTGGAACTCCCTCGCCCAAGAGATCCGCACCTCTGAGTCCCTCACCATCTTCCTCAAGACCCATCTCTTCACCTCTGCCTATCCTTAGCCCCATGCCCCCCTCCCTTTTCATCTGTGCCTAAATCTTGTTTTGTTTTGCATTTATTATTATTATTATTATTATTATTATTATTATTATTACCAGAGTCATTTTCTGGTGAGATAGTTTTTTACTGAGATACTTTTACTCAAGTATTGTGTTCAAGTACAAGAATATGAATTTTAGGTCAAAGAGAACACAATATTGTTTAACTACAGTAAGTGGCTCCTAAACTGTTTCTGAGATGCAGCTTCAGCTTTGGAAGCTGAATATATTTCACCTCCACCCAGTGCTCCCCGAAAATGAAAAATGAAACCATAACAAAACAAGATGGGTTAAAGGGTAACTACCATTTTTTCAACCTATTTTCCTATGTTTTTGTGTCTAAGTGACTGATGGGAACAACAATCTTTGACGTTGGTCCAGTATTAAGTGAGATCGCTGCAGTCGGCAGTGGCGAAAAAAGCTACAATGTAAGTTAATAGGACAGCTTGTATTTACCTTCACAAAAGGGCTCGTTTTGCCACTGACAGACTCAGACTATTATTCTAAGTGTCTAACAACATTATGGAAAGGATCCCTTCAGAGATAGACCTTTAAAACCTCTTTGAGACCTTTCTGTTTAATCAGAAACAGCTCTGAAGTCGCTAGTGCTAAACCCACCAGACTCCATTTAAAAAATGCAATACTTTTAGCGTGTATAGAGTAGGGCTGGGCGATATGGCTGAAAATTGTATCACGATATAAGTTGTTCATATCAGTCGAAATTGATAATTATTTATATTTTTTATGACCTATTTAAAATAAGGACCAGGAGAAAAATATATTTTATTTTAAACTTAACCTTCCTGTGATTATAATCCCCTCAATTATAAAAGCAGAAATATCAACACAACCAACACTCAAATAATTAAAATGTAAACATAAGTCTAAAATCACAATGAACACTTAACAATTATCTCTTAACATTAAGGTGCAAAATTAAAGAATAAGTAAGAAATGCTTAATAAAGTGTAATAAAATAGTGCAAAGTGTTAAATATGAGAGACCTGAGAAGTACTATTTTCTGCAGGTTTAGTGCTAGGTTGGTAACCTGGCTTTTCTACAGTGCTCAGCATGTCTGCCTCCGTTATTTCTTTCTAGCGTTTAGTAAGGCACTGATGCAGAGTACCTCTCCATGGTGGTCTGCTGCTTGTGCCATGTTGCAGCTGCAGATGTTGTTGGACGTTGCTGCCGAATACGGCTGTGTTCCAAAGTGTGAGCGCAGCTAAGGTGGTAAAACAAGCACCAGCACCATAGACCTTTACATGGTGGGGGGGATAGCAAGAGACAAAGTTGTCAAATAGCCAAAGGGTCTTTGGTACAATCCAAGACCTGCATTCTTCACATTTCATTCCTCAATTACTGCAAGGCAAAAGCAGCAACAAAAGATAAACATAGATGATTTTAATGTTTGCCGGTCGGCCTGAGCTGGAGCAGACAGGCTACCTTAAAAAATGACTGACATTTTTTTCCTCCTGTTTTCTCTGTCAAAGCTACTGAAGAGTGAGTGAGAGAGAAACAGATATAGGCAGGCAGAATGGGATACAAGCACTATAGATGAAGAGGAAGAAAAGCTCAGGAGGTGCCGATTATATAAGACCATCACAAATATCACGGTAAAGACCTGAGAGGGAGTGGGAGCTATTTTAAACCTGGGCTTGAGTTCAGAGAAAGAAGCAGTGTGGGCTGATATATCGGCCATCACAGAAATCTGTGCTTGTGTGTGTCATGTGTGTTGTGTGTGTGTGTGTGTTCCCCTCTGTGCAAAAAACCTGGCAGATAGTGGACTGGGACTTTAAAGACATATTACATCATGCTGACCGGGGCTTTTATCACAGTGAAGCAGTGGTCAAATCATTCCAAAAAATCTTGACTGTTATTTCAGGATTTTGCTGAAATTGGACAGTGCTGAACAAATCCAGGCTGAACTGCCCAAGGTCAGTGACATGTACGGTGGGTGGGTGGAAGTGTGTGTGATTGTGTTGAGATTCAGCAGCTCCTTTCGTCCTCCTCTCTTCACACATGCAGTGCATACAAACAGCTAGCCACACACACACACACACACACACAAATTGACTGCAAGCTGAAAGTACCATCCTCTGTGTGTATACACATGTTGTTGCTAAAGAAAAAATACACATTCCCCTCGCGTTTTGCACATTGAACCAACTCAAAGATTGGCTGCCATTTCTTCAAGACTGACAGGCATAATTTTAAAAACAGCACTGTTAAAAACTTAATTTTGAACTACCTCAAAATAAAAAGAAATTTCATTTATTTATTTTGATTAACCTCATCCCCATATGTGTGAGCTATCAGTAAAACTTAAAGCTGCATTCATTTCTTTTGGCCACTTGGAGGAACTGCAGGAAGCTGTTGACACAATACTATTATCTTATTATAAAGTTGTATGCTCTATGGTGAACATGTTAGGAAACAGTTGCATATTTAGACATCCAGCATACACAGAGCAACATAACTAAATTGTGTTTCTGAATAAAACTGACTCACCTCGCCTCCTGGTCACTTAACAAATGTCAGTGCAATTTTCACTCTCCTTTTACCTCTGTCCTAAGGGAAATATCTGAAATCCTATTTACACTTTTTTGCTTACTTTTGTCTTGGGCAGATTTGATGTGCCATGTTTAAACCATTATTTTATGGATTGTTGTTAGCTAGTTGGCTAAACTGTTATTGTTATTCCAGCATATTAGCACTCTGCACCATTGTGCTACTGTATTTTTATTTACAAATTACAGAAACAAGATTCAAGATTGAAGATTTTGATTTGCCATTCGTGCATACAGCAAACAGTCCAGGCACATAGGAATTATTGTGCAGTCTGTTTGAGTCAAGCAAAAATAGTTAAAGGTGCACTATGAGTTCCTGCATGGTTTTTGGCACGATTTAATTTTTGTCTCAAATGGTAGGCATCTCTCCTTGATCCGCTAGCTGCCTGCCCCCTGAACACACTGTGAAAAAGCCCGGTCTCGGGAGACAACACAGGGGTCGTAAACGTCAAACAAACACTAGGGGCACAGGCTGTGCACCAAAATACAACAAACCACGTTCCAGCCAATCACCGACAAGATGGTTGGGGGAGGGGTGGGGGTTAGTGACAGTTTGTCAGTTAGTCATGACAGTTACAGAAACATGGGGGGAGGGGCGAGCTTGCTCTGTTTTATTTACTTGGAACGTCAACAGTAGTGACGTCATGCAGGAACTCATAGTGCACCTTTAAGGGCAAAGAAAAGCAAACTGACTAAAACAGAAAAAGATTATACATAAGGTAAATAAATTAAAATATAATAAAATAAGACAAAACTTAGATACTATACAAAAGAGCGCAGAAAACATAATAGATTATGAATACTGTAACTGGAGTATGAGTACTACTGTAAACCAGGAGGAGAAAGAGCACAGTAATAAATATATACAGGTTATTAACACTATCCTATGGGTAATGGGTCTGTGACAACTATGGGGAATATTGCATTTGTCACGAGAATAAATATTGCAAATATTGCACAGTAGTATTTCAATTTATAGACATTGTTTGCTGTTGTTCATTGTTGTATATTGCAAGTCAAAAAAGAAATGGGTCGAAACTTCCACAGACACATGTAGACTCAGGGTTGTGATTATATTATGTTATTATTATATATATTATCTGTCGCCTTGGTATGGGACTATGAGTGATATTTCATTAGAAACTACTGTAAAAGGTCAACTTGTATCAAATATATTGTCATTGATTAAAGACAAAACAGATGCAAAAAAAAAGTATAAAATGTTTAAATAGGAAATGAAATTGAGAGATTGAAAAATAAATGATACCACACACATGGACAGTACACTATGGAGACTTTCCAACTGAGTGAGCCTTTCATTTGGACTCAACTATCAGATTGTGGACTACAGCACACTCTAGTGGTGTTATATTAGAGTTCTGTTTAGACTGAAGAAAAGTACTTTACTTTTGATGCTCAAAAGTTAAAACAAAATGCTTTAAATATCATAATTCAAGGGAATTGCAGCTATTTTTTGTAGTATTTAATGCAAAGGAGAGGTGTAAGTTTGCCTGCTCCTGAAGCTATAAACTATTTTATACCTTTTATGGTTAGGTATAGGAAGATGTGTTTCTGTAAACATGGAGGCAGCAAAGGGTGGCTCCTTTGAAGAATCTAAAATATAAGACATGTTTTCAGTTATTTCACACTTTTTTGTTAAGTACATAATTCCATATGTGTTCATTCATAGTTTTGATGCCTTCAGTGAGAATCTACAATGTAAATAGTCATGAAAATAAAAAGGAAACGCATTGAATGAGAAGGTGTGTCCAAACTTTTGGCCTGTACTGTAACTATGCAAGCAGCATATTATGCGCATGGATGTATAACAACCAGCGACTGATAACAACTCGTGATCCATGCAAAGATTCAGATTTGATGTAGACCCTTGTGTATTTTGTGAGGTGAATGAGGAGACTCTGGAACACATGTTCTTTTTTTCGCCCCGTGTCCAACAGCTTCTGGTCCGAGCTACATAATTGGCCGTCACTTAAGATTGATAATATCCATACTCTCACCTTGCCACACATCCTCTTTCATATGGATAATATAGATTCATCAGTACCAGATTTAGTCAATAGGATTATTCTTATGGGAAAATATCATATTCATTGCAGTAAGTGGAGATGTTCTAAGCCTTCTTTTGTTTGGTTTATAAAGGATTTTAAATAGTTTTTTTCCTCACTGAAAAATATCAAATCTAGTCAAATTTAAAAAATAGAAAAATGTGTAGTGACATATCTTGGAAACTACTGTTTTGATTAATCTTCCCTTGCGTGCTGCTTTAAATGTTAATTTTATTTTCTCTAGCCTTTTTGCTTTTGACTTTTGTATTTTATTAAGTAGCTAGGTAATTCTTTCTTGTACATTGACAACATCTGTATTGTATCTACGCATGTTTATTCTCATTCCCCTACGGGAGTTTTGTATGTTGTTGTTTTTTTGTTAATAAAAAAATACTCGTGATCCATGCATACATTGTACACAGGAAGTGTGACTGCAGTCACGTGATATGCAACACACACATGTCAGTATTTGGTTTAGTTTAGGAGTCCAGCTGTAGAGACCGTGACAGAGACGTCCAGCGGTTAGCTCCAGCATGGCTACGACGTTAGAAGCCTGGTACATGGACAGCTCCGAGGAAGACCAGAGAAAGCCGCACAGACTCAACCCGAACCGGCCCGTTTCCCTGGACGACTTGAGAAAGCTCGGCGTTTTTCACTGGAAGGTCCGTGAATTAGCTAGCGCTAACAGTTTACAGCCATGTTAGCTGCTGCCTTTACGTTTCCACATAACAGCTAATATGGTGTCAGAAGAAATTCACAGTAAACAAACAGTCATGTGTGTGTATGCTGAGTAGCTAACGTTAGCTAAAGTCAAAAGTTTGTATTCAACAGGCTTTAACGTTACTTTATTCATTTACAGAACGTCTGTAAACACTTAACTAGCTAGTAGTGGGTTAGATAACTGTGACCCTTAGTGGTGGGAAATGTAGTCCCATACTTTACTGAAGTAACGTTACAAGTACTAATACCACCCTGTAAAAAACTCTGTTATAGAAGTAAAGGTCCTGCATTGAAAATGTTACTTAATAAATAGTAAGTATCATCAGGAAAATCTATTGAAGGAATAAAAGTAAAAGTACTCAATGCAGAAGAATCCTAACATTTGACATTTAACCCTTGTGTTGTCCTCGGGTTTTCAAAGTTAATAATATATCAGAAATATGGGTTTCTTTCAACCAAATTGCCCAAAATTAACACGGTTGCATGGATGAACATTGTATGTTCTTCACAGGTAAAATTAATGATTCTTTCATTGAATTTTGTGTGTTTTATTACAGTTTTTATGGTTTTAAAACAGCATCCTGGGTAAACTTTGACATAAACCAGTCTGTGATCCACTCAACATCCTCTGATCTAAACGTTTAGTCAAAATGATTCATAATTTAAGTTTTTTTTGTAACTTAAAAATTAGGTACAATGTCATTAGAATTAGGTTTATTGACCATGAATAAACAACAGTGACAAAAACGTTTTAAGAAAGCATCAAAAGCATTGCAAAAAAGCATCAAAAATGTCATTTTTGTGTTAATTTTAATTTTCAATTTTGACCCACAAGGACAACAAGTTAGTGGTCAATGGGAAGACAACACAAGGGTTAATGGTCTATTAATTTCAGATGGACTTGTAGGCCTATATATTGTAGGGTAGTTTAATTTATAATAAAACATCTTATTTTATAAACTACATGTGTTTAGGTTGCAAAAATCTTAAATTTGTAAAGTAACTAAAGCTGTCGGATGAATGTAGTACTTACTTGAGTAAATGTACTTATTTACATTCCAACTCTACCCTCAACAACTTCAAAATTACAACAAATATGCAGACATTTTTGTTGTGGTTCTTAACTGATTGAGTTTATAATGGTTGGGAAAACAAAAGTTTGGTATAATAGCTAGTGGCCAAGCATTAGGTTCAAATGACTTATAGTTTCTCTTCCTGCAGTGCATTTCATACTGGTAGGTAGCTAAGCCCAAGTTATTCTACTACCATGTATTATCATTAACGTTGAGATCAGAGCTGGAACAATTCAACATTTTGCTGAACAAATAATTGTCTCAGAAATAATTGCCATTAACAATATAATTGTCTCTTTCAGGCAAATTAAAATTATTTATTCATTACTTTTTTAAACAAATTAAAGTTTTAGATGAATCCCAGGATACATCTTTTGGTTAAAGATGATCTTTATAGCTCTCACTGCCTCAAGTCAAGAGCATACTCAAAGATCTATCTCACCCCGGACACTCTCTGTTTGTACTGCTGCCCTCGGGCAGACGTTTTAGGGCATTTTAAACACAAACAAACAGACTGAAAAAACGTTTTTATCTTAGAGCCATGATTAAACTTAATGCCTCTTGAGTTTTCAGTTTTAGGATGAATCATGCAGCAAATGTCTTGTTTGTGTGGCATTAGGGCTGCACGATGTGAGGAAAATATCTAATTGAGATTATTTTGAATGATATGATTGCAATATGATCCACGATATTGGAGGACATTTTATTTTTGTATCATTCTTACTTTCCTATAAAAAAAATTAAACGATTAAAATGTGTATTTTTTTTTTTCTTTTTCCAAGGATCTATATAAAACAATTTTTTTCTTCAGTCTGTAGGATACAATTTGTAGGCTGGAGCACCACAATACTTAATTCAGAAGTGTCTGACACATGTAATGTGCCCCCCCTTGTGATATTTCCCCTCACTGCGATTTGGATATTGCAGTAGTCCATATTGCGATTTTGATAAAATTACGATTAATTGTGCAGCCCTATGTGGTATGGCTGTGTTTTTGTGTTTTAACTTTCCTTTTCAGACAAATCTCTACATTTTTATATATTTTGTATAGGGACTTAAGAGACTATTTTTTATGTATATATACATATAGATATTTATTTTCCTGCTTTGCACTTAACTGATGTTTTGCACTGAGAGGACCGCATTCAATTTCGTTGTCCACGGACAATGACAATAAAGACTATTCTATATATCCCCGTTATGTCACCCAGATAATGTACTAACACATAAACAGCCTATAAAGTTAACAACGCCTCTTTATTATATTAAAATATTATTTCTAACTGTGACCCCCCCTTGTCATTTTTGTTTCTATGAATGTGTATAGGGTCAAGTGCCAACAACTAACAACTGAAATAATTATAAAAATATATAGTCCGACCAATAATCACTTATATATTTACAATTTGGCATTTCAAAACAAAATCCTCAATTACCAGTCATACAGTTCTAAGACCTTCGCTAATGTTGGAGATTATGTAAAAAAGACAATTAGACAGTTATATAATAATTGTTACAGGCTTACATGAGATTCCCAAACGGGCCAACTGCTAGCATGGGATTTGCTGTTGTGATGTGTAACAAATAATGAACTAACCAACTTGGTTTCACAGACGAGTTAGTTTAGTGATTGGAGCTGTTGTCCTGTTGTTGCAGCTGAATGCTGATATCTATGAAACCGACCCAGAGCTGGAGCAGATCCGTAAAGACCAAGGCTACTCCTATATGGATATTATCTCCATTCACAAGGACACACTACCTAACTATGAGGAAAAGGTAACCAAAGCACTGTACGGTAAAAGCTGTGCATTTTGTTTTTATTCTGACAATATCTTTTTTTATTCTGAGAAACTGTCACATTGTTAGAGAAGACTCTTCAAACTGTTGAAACTGAACTAGAGTAATTTAGATTTTATGAGCTGTGGGAAATTATTGTAATGCTTAGTCTCGCTTTGCCAGACCATCGACATGCTGCGGAGCGGAGGAGGGTCTGGCTAGTCCACACAGCATTCCGGGATGGGAGAAAAATGTGCTCTGGCTTTTTGGCATTTCTTTAAACCGATCACAATCGTTAAACCAAGCGCTAATCTCTGCAGAGATCTGAGGAGCAGTTAACCATAGTTCTCATAAATCCACCGGAGTTTAAAATTCCAACACAAAGAAAGAGGAAGGAAACGGACATCAGGGAAAAGACATGCATCCGGTGGCACTGGAGCAATCACGGAAGTGGAACGCCGAGGATATAGACTATGTAATGCTCTACAGTGGTTTATGACACGTATACAACCATCATTCTCAGTCAGTGATGAAGAGACGATGACACATTAGGACTTAGGACATTAGGACTGAATTTATAATTCAATGAAGAAACCACCATTATCCAGGCCTCTTTGTCTTTTTGTGTCTGTACTCTCAGCTCAAGATGTTCTTTGAGGAGCACCTGCACCTGGATGATGAGATCCGCTACATCCTGGACGGCCACGCCTACTTTGACGTCCGGGACAAAGAAGACCGATGGATCCGAATCGCCATGAGCAAGGGGGACCTGATCACCCTGCCGGCCGGCATTTACCATCGCTTCACCCTGGACGAGAATGTACGTAGCATAGATGAATGCAGGGTTTTCCCTGCCAGTGCAAGAGTTAGTTGCAGCACCCGGGCCATTTTGGGCAGCACCTAAGCCAAATGAATGCAACTAAAAGACTTTTCTCAGATCTAATGATTGTAGTTGGACTTCTGTAGCAAGTTAGGTCTTTAAGCTTTTTGATTGTTATTATCTGCTCAAGCTTTTCCAACGTTTTAGACACAGATATGGTGATTACTGTATAATGGTCCAACATTATGTGGAAAAAGCAACACATTCTCACTCTCCCATCGCGTAAAATATGGACGCTTGGTCATGTGCCTTTGGAGTTTGTTATTCACGCTTAAAGTCTCCTTTAGCATGGGGACTCTTGACGTCGCTTTTGACGCTCTGGGTCGAGACGTACTGACTGACTAAACCGTTAGGTTTAGGAAAAGATGGTGGGTGGGGTTATAAAATGTATGTTTCTGTGACAAGAATGGGGCACAAACCACGGTCTCTTGGGTGAAAGTGCTGTGTTGTTGGACCCACGCACCACCCCAGCCAACCGCCTTAGGCAGCATTTCGGTCTTTCATACTTCTCACTACCGTTGTCGCGCTTAATACTACGTTATCTTACAGCGCCGCGGTCGTGCTGCTGCTTTGCCCGGTGTGTTCCACACAGATGCTGTAGGGTGATTTTTGCATCGTATCGGACGCTGAGAGCCACTGCCCAAGCGTCCGTATTTTACAAGTTGGGAGTGAGAACGGGTTGGAAAAAGAGATGGAAAACTACCACAAAAGGACAAAAAACGACTACAAAGAGACGTCCAATGGCCACAGACACCCAAAACAACGCCAAAGAAAACGCAAATGACCAAAAAGAGACACAACACGACTTCAAAGAGACCCACATAGAGACACAAAATGTATGGGGACATTTAAAAAAAAATTTAATTGAAAAACATAACATTTTCTTGAGGAAGGCCGCCTAAACGCCCCAGCATATACATGCATCCAAGTCTTCCACAAAGCTAGGGAAAACACTGGAATGCAATTTTCATTGATACGAAGCCACAGTCATTTTAAAAACATGCAAGCAGTTAACTGCTTTTTGGCTATCTTGGGAGTTGTAGTTGTTCAACACTGATGTTGTGTCAACAATGCCCCTGAGCACACTGGATTAGGGGAGATGAAAATGAAATGATGCCTGAGGAGAAATTGGATTGTTGCCGCAGAAAAGAATATTTGAGTAAGACTAAAGCAAATATTGAGAGGACAACCGGTCTGAAGTTTCCAAACAGCGGAATGCAAACAAAAAAAGGTGCAGCTCTACATTGTCAAATAGTGTTTATAATACCAAACATATGAAATATAATTATCATTTACATATTAAAAGAATGCACAGAATACATACTTAATGCATTACTATTTCCTCAACGTTTTTCCTGTTTTGGGATTAGGGGTGTCATGATTTCAATTTTAAGAATCGATCAAATTTTTGATTATCAAAATCAAATGAAGGATCAGCGATTCCCACAGTATTTTTTTCTCTCTCCACCCCCGCCTACTTGCGCACGTCCGAAGAAAAGACAAACTGACATAGCTTAGCTAACGACAGACAAGTAGCATGCAGCTAAAGACACAGGGTAACGTAAGCTTACCGGTAGCCTGTAGCTGCTCTTTTCCAGAGACCATGGCCCCTGCTGGAGTCGGAGAAACAACAGAACTTCCTAAAGAACTTCCCTAAAGTCACCGATGTAGCAACATTTTGCCTTCCACTGAGTTATGGAAACAAAGCCTGCTGGCTCCGGGACTTCATTGTGCGTTCAGGTGCACTTCATTGAACTCTTGGTGTAGGGCTGCTCGATTATGGAAAAAAATCAGAATTAGTTTGGTCAATATTGAAATCACGATTATTATTTGAAACTAAGTTTACTTTGACATTGTGACCTAAACTCTGTTGTTGTCTCTCTCAGTTGGAGGCTGCGCAGTAACGCTCAGCCGTCACCGGAAAAGTGCTTCTAATATCCTTCACTGGTCTCCGTCCAGAGCAACAAGATCTGTTGGTCCAGTTTATACATGTCAATGATCTAGACTACATTCAGACTGATCTGAACACTGTGTTTGTCTCTACAGAACTACACCAAAGCCATGAGGCTGTTTGTGGGGGAGCCCGTGTGGAAAGCTTACAACCGGCCCGCTGATGACTTTGACATCCGCCAGAAGTACGCGGCTTCTCTGCAGGGATCCTGAGAGAGAGCTGTGGGATTCCATATGACCACTACTTACACTACAATCTGAGCCTCTAATGTGATTCTGTAGGTTTACAGTCAAAATGTTGGGAAACATTTTGTGGATCATTAAAGATCTCCTGTAGCAGAGCAGTCATAGTATGCACTAATATGCTTTTTAGTGGCAAATTAAATTAATTTGGCCTACATGTAGACTATATCAGAGGTGGAGTTTCAGTTAGTACATTAACTCAAAAGGTACAGGAGTTTCCAGTATTTCCTATTTAGACCGATACATTTTAGTTACCAGTTAAATTTAGATTCTACAGACGGGCGCCCGGATAGATCAGTTGGTATAGCGGGCGACTATATATGGAGGTTTGCTCCTCGACGCAGCGGGCCCAGGTTCGACTCCGACCTGCGGCCATTTGCTGCATGTCATTCCGCCTCTCTTCTTCCTTTTCATGTCTTCAGCTGCCCTGTCAAAATAAAGGCCTAAAATGCCCAAAAAATTTAGATTCTACAGACAAAAAATGATCAGATAATAAAATCGTGTACACTGTCAAAAACTACCCCATAACATATAAAGTATTTAACATTAGCACATCAACAAGCTACATTAAAATGTTGCCTAATGCATCAGTAATAATGATGCAATAACATAGCATATACCGTACATACAATCACATGTAACATGTTGAAGGGGCCATTCTGCACGAGTACTTCTACTTTTGAGAAGATCAGTTTAACTTCAGTAAAAGTTTGAATGTAGGACTCTGACTTGTAATGGAGCATCACATACTTGGGGTCTAAATGCTGGTTTCACGACCGGACAATCTGTAGTGCCCAGGGTTTTGTTGTTGTTGTTCAGCCCGGTAGCCAGTGTCTTTTTTTTTCCGACGAGGGCCCGGCTGGGGTCAGTCACAGACTGATTGCAGCCTTTATGTAGAACCAAATAGTTTCTGTGATAACGGAATCGCGAAATTGAGGAAAAAAATAAATAAGTGTAAGACACATTTCAGAGGGCTCTACATTACAGGTGCTCTAAGTGATGTTGGAGGACGTCACTTCTTGTTGACATTCGAAGTATTGCTCGCGCCTCCCTCCTCCTTCCTCGCCACTGTCGCAACAGCCACTGCTAATGCTTGCTCTTGGGGGAATTACTGTAATTGTTGGGGTTTTGGAATTTATAGAGTGTGGTCTAGACCTGTCTCGAGATAACTCTGTTATGATTTGACACTATAAATAAAATTGAATTGAATTGCTCAAAGCTAACTGGAGATTTGAAAATATGACTACGTCTAAGTTGCCAACCGAGCCGCCCCCCTGTAACTAGTTTCCCCAGTGGCTTAGGCCTGGTTGGGGGCAACTTAGGCCCGGTGGTCCACCAGGCTTGCTATACACTTGGGGGAACCCTTGTGCCTTGTTCTCTTAAATTGGTTGTGTTTGGTACTATCAGATTTACGCTCAACAGCATGTTGAAATATTCACCTAATTCACAGTATTTTCAGAAATCTCTCTGAATCTGAAGTCAGAGATGTAACTTAATGTACCCGTCTGTGCTAATGGATTGGAACGTTTCGGACAGATTCATCTACATTTCTTGTTGTGTGGGACATAAAGCTGCTGCTATTTTCAATCTGTGTTTTGGTTTTTTATTATCTTTGCATTAAACTAGACAAGTTGATTTAAAATAATTTTTATTTAGGATAAAACAAATTTTAATATACATAAATATGATCAACACAATATGTAAACAGTGATAATTAAAGATCCACCAGCACAAATCAATAAAAGATTTAACAAGATAATCATTTTTTGATATAATTACAAGCAAGGACAAAGGAAAAAAACAACAAAAAAAACAGCTTCTCTGATATGTACAATTTTAGATTCCTAATATTTTACAGCTTTGGACAGGATACGATGCAATCTGAAGGGCTTATCTATTTTATCTGCATGAGTTAATAAAGCTGGCAGCTGAAATGGAGTGGTCTTTGACTGTCAATCCAGTATTCCAGGTTGTCAGACCTCAGTGGTAGTTTATTAGTCTTTAAGCATACTGAAGCTCAGGATAATGCCCGTGTCCAGACTCGCATTATGAGCCTGGATCTAACTTAAAACCAACACCAGTCTGTAGTGCTGTATGTACATCTATGTTGTGAGGTCTCCCTTCCAATCTCACAATGCTTAACTTGATGATTCCCCTGTGTCGGTGTGACTCTTTGATAAAAAAAAAAAGAATTGAGGAATAGTTTGACATTTTGGGAAATTATTTTATTTGCCTTCTTACCAGAGATTTAGATTAGAAGATCAAAACCAATCTGATGTCTGCGTACTAAACATGAAGCTAGAGCTCGCATCTGGTCAGCAGTTTACAATTTGTGGTTTCTGGTTGTTGGCGGGACACTCAAACCATTAAAAGGTGAGCTTGTCTGTTTGTACTGTAAGAAGTTAGTAATACAGAAAAAGTCTTTTCCACAAAAGACTTTTTCTGTATTACAACTGCATTAACACAGAACTTTCACTCAAGCTTAATATTGACGGTTCAAACACGAGAGTGGTATTGATCTTCTCATCTAAATCACGGCAAAAAACTAACTAATTTCCCAAAATGTCAAACTATTGCTTTAATCTGTAAATTAAAATAACCATTGACTTCTGCGCACATAAGATTTTTCTTTTTTTTTGTAGGGCCATTTCCACCAGCTTGTGTGAGCTGTCCACGGTTTCTGTTGCTTTAAGTAAATGTGTAAATCATTAGTGGGTCACCCCCTCCGAAAGATAAGGAGTGTCATGCCCCCCCCCGCAGGCTGCCTTGAAGAGAAACGTGTTCCTTCCCACTTCCATTTTGTAAGAATAAAACCGGTACTGAAAGATCCTGTAGCAACTAGCTTGTGGCTAACCAAGCACTAAACATTCACGTTTCGGTCACACACTCTCGGGAGCTGGGGCTTTCTATTCCTTTACAGATTCTACTCCGTTCCCTGTCACACTGGATGAGAATGCAGTAGTGTGTGTTCATATTCTTGCCTCTTAGACCAGTTTGAGGCACTGCGTGTTGAAGCTGTCCCCCTCGCGGCCGGCCACCGCCTCCAGCAGAGCCTGCTTCTTCTGGGTGCTGCGAGACGACTCCAGCTCGTACATAGTGGTCAGGTTGAAGAGGACGCTCTCGTGGAGGTAGAGTGCGGGGTCCTGTTGCACCAGGCCCTCCAGCTGGCCCAGGGACTCCTTCAGACGGCCCAGATAGAGCAGGCACACCGCTGCGTTGTTGTTGGCCTTGGGAGGAGGGGAGCGAGGGGAGGACAGGAGAGTTTGAATGTGAACTTATCATCGACTGCATCCTTCCACTTGGTATGAGGCTGCTGTTGAGCTCTTTTGGAAGTTGTTCCAACATGCAACTCCCCCTTTGAATTTCTCTGGAAATTCAAAGCCAGACTGTCATGGCGGCTTGTTCAGAATACGATCTCATATATCTTTTTTTTTTTTTTACATTTTAAGAGAGAAATAGGCCGTGCAGTTGCTGAATCTGTCTTCACTTCAGATCAACAAAGGTCAGTTTAAAAGATTTTCGTCAGATTTTGAGAGACTCTAGTCACGCTCATCCCGCTCCCCTGTTTCCGGGTTAGCACTCTACCAATCAAAGCGGTAATTTAACCTGCCGGCAGTGCCCTCCCCGCCGATTATACATGTCAAATTGGCCAAAATGAAGGCCGACGGCGCCTCGGACGGACGATGGCACCAACCATACTTGAGTCACTGACCTCGCCAGACTGTCCAACGGCCGATTATCGGCTCTATGTGCCCGGGCCTTTAGAGATGCTGGTAGACACATCTTTTCTGTTTCTCCCTGCTTTCAGAATTTATGCCAAGCTAAGCTAAAGCATGTCCTGACTCCAGGGGCCAGATGAAACTGTAAATTCATGACTAAAACTGCGCGTACGCACGCAGGCGGAAATATGCATGTACACATTCTTTACGTCAGATTTCTAAAGCCGCAGGTATGCCCGATTCTGTTTTTATGAATATCAATCATGTGGAACTGGGTGCACATGAACAAGCCTCATTTCTACTCGCACAGTTTGCCATAAACAGATGTCGACACACCCTTACAAATCGGTTTGCACGTTGATACTGAATGAGAGCAACGGCAAGGAACAAGTGCTATCTCCCAGATTGTGTTGCATCAGCGAAGGTTCTCCAACAGCCCCAGAACAGCTGTCATTACACGGCTGTGGCTATTTATAACGCCCAAACCACTAATTCATCACATGTATCTGCAAACCCAAATCATCGCGGTGATATCCCAATCATCATCGTTATCATCAATCGTCAGAGGGATGATCAATGATTGAAATTTATAGAACTCATTTTGAAACAAAAGTTTACAGGGAGCTTCGCAATTCAGGGTGAATTTCAATGATCAACGACAGGGAAATGATGGCTCAAATGTCAATCAAAAGAACGCAAAAATATGAATCGGTGAAGATTTTAATCTCTCTCTAGAAAACGGTGTGTACGCCTGGTCTCAAGTATGAGATAATAGATCCACTGATATGCTTTGATGAGACAACACAATGCATGTCATTAGCCCTGCTTTAAGTTGTGTTTCTTAGATTACTTTGACTTAATGTGTGCAAGACGTGTTTATAACAGTGGATGTGGTAGCACTTACGACAGGGTTTTTCGGGTCAATTTTCAAGACGTCGGTGAAGGATGCGTGTGCTTCGGTGTAGTTGTTCTGACTGAGGTAGACAAAGGCCCTGAAAAAAACACACACACAGATTTGAATATAAAATCAGAAAACACTGCATGTCAGGTGTATATTTCAACATGCTGTGGAGAGTAAATCTGATAGTACCAAACACAAGGCTCTGTCAATAAGTCCATTTATAATTGCCAATACAACTCTAGTCTCGCTTTGCCAGACCTTCCTCCACAGCGTTGCAGAGGAGGGTCTGGCTGGTCCACACGGCATTCAGGGAAGGGAGAAAAACGTGCTCTGGTTTATTGGCATTTCTATAAACCAATCACAATCGCCTTGGGCGGTGCTAAGAACCGGGAAAAGCCCCGGTGCCTCTACAAAATAGCCTCGGGGAGGAACATGTGTACGTTCAGAAGTTGTTTTAGTTGTGCAACAGAAAACTCAGATTTGACAGATAGTCTAGCTAGCTGTCTGGATTTACCCTGCAGAGATCTGAGGAGCAGTTGCCGTCCGACGGAATTTCCGACAGCAATGGAGCAATCCCGGAAGTGGAACGTTGTGGATATAGACTACTACAACTCCAAATCACAGAGATGCTGATTGGCACGGGACTAATATGATCACACAACCTGTGTTTGGCGAAATATGGTAGGTCATTTTGTGGTGGAATTTTTACTTGACAAATTACACACACACAGCAGATTGGATTGAGATCGCAGACGACCTCCGCAATAATTACAAACTACTAGAGGTCCCCAGGTGATACTAGTCCTGTGCGAGAAGGGCTAAGTGTGTAACTATGGTTCCATGTGTTCAGGATCACAGACTAGAGACGTTATGTGATGGATTTCCGTCACCTGTGGCATTCAGGAAGAATAAAATAGAACTCTCTATGCTGCTGAGATTGTGGTGTTTATGTGTCTTGATGGGGGTCGTGGCCCAGATCAGAGCAAATGGGATGTTGCCTTGTACTTCAGGGGTGTGGAGTACAAGACGATTTCTCACAGAATTGTTTTTGGGTTACCTGATTATCAAGGAACCTGATTTTCCTGAATGAAAAACTGCTATTATTCTTTAATCAGAGGTGAGACCTAGAACTGTTCATGTTTGTTCTGTAGTATGTTTCTAAGGTAGTATTTTCTAAATTAAAAAAACTAAAAAGATAATTTAATGAAACAACATGACTGCATGAAGTCAACCCAGTGGGAGTGGGATAGGTTGTCATCTGAAGATTGCCTCCTAATTTCATCAGGCCAGAGCCACGCAGGTGTGAACCTGCTATAAGCCCTAAATGAAGCACCACTACCACGGAGCGCAAAATGATCCTGAGCAGCATAAAGTAAACGCACGCTGTAGGCAGGTGCCAAATGCACGGCACACGGGTACCTGTTCATCAGCACGCATGTGGTGTGACTGGGCTGGCTCCCTGTCATCTGGCAGGCTTTCTCCACATCCTCGAAGTACCTCTCTGCCGTTTTAACGTCTCCGATCTGGCCAAAAACAAAGCAGCAGCAGCACATTAACCAATGATCGGTGTGTGTATATAGTAAAATGGGGCAAGCGCAAATATATTAGATTAGATTCCATGATTCCCCAGGGAAAACTGACTTATTGCATCAGCAAAAAATACACACAGAACATTACAAGAGGGAATAATGACGCCAAAACAAATATATCTCGGTCTATTTCTATTACAACACAATGCAGTTGCGAAGATGGAGGAGTTATTTGGGTTTCCAGAAGTAAAAAAGTCCTGTTTATTTTCTGCAAAGACAATACTAAATGACAGGCAGGCGTGTGTGTATGCACAGTGTCATCAAAATTCTTACCTTACTTACATGTCTAGTTAACTTGTGTTGGACAACACACGTTAACTACAAGACAAGGGTTATGTACTTCTGTTTACTTTGTTGAGAATTGCTCTCTAAACCCTGTCTCTTGTAAAGTAAGTAAAGTTTATTTCTAGAGCACATTTAAACACAGTTTAAGCTGACCAAAATGCTGTACAAACAAGCACTAAGGTGCTGTATTAACCCTTGTGTTAGGCTTTCCTCCTAATTCCAATCAGAGTCCTTTAAAAATAGATGATATACTCCTTTCCCGTTGCCAGTAGACGAGGATGCCTTTTTATTTATTTATAGTGTGTCACGTTCAACGTCACAAACGCTGCTGACGGACGGAAGTTGTGGTTGAGAGAGAGGCTACAAGACACGCCCTCTTTACTAAATGACATGTCCCCTGAGAGAACTTCCTGGATTAACATACTTTTGTTGAACCCAAACCACGATCTTTTCTGCCTGCCGATTGAAGCTGGAGTCGATACAGGCAGTGTTGGGAAAGTTCACTTTCTACATGAACTAGTTCAAAGTTCAGCTCACAAATTTTTAACTAAGTTCACAGTTCCAAAAATGAACTAGTTCATAGTTCTTTTTTTCCATATGTTGCCGCGAGCGGTTATTTTTCTAAATTATTGCCACAGCCCATATAGAACCACAGACAGCAATTATTTTATCAGTTTTAACACTGAAACTATGTGTCAGATTTAATCTTGATATCCAATAAGTTCAACGTGCCGTTTCAGGTTTGCTGTGGATGGGACTGAAGTGCAGATTTTCTTTTTGAAAGCCGGCGGGCAAAGTTTGCACAGAAACGTTAAGATTTTTCGCATCCTCACTGACCTTTTTTCCCGTTTAAACGATCATACGACGCCTCCATGCTGCTTTTTGTTTTGATGACGCATGCAGCGGTCTGACACTGGTGGCTGGTGTTGCCAGATTGGGTGTTTTTTCTGATACATATTAAGGCCTGTTTACGGTGTGTTTTAGCCAGGTTTTGGCCTGGAAGGCTCTATAGAAATCTGGCACCCTATTGAACGAAGTTAACCTGAGAGAGCGTGGCGTTCACAGACACCAGAATGAACGAGTTCACTGTACCGTTCATCAGGCAGTTCATGAATTATCGTTCAATGAACGCGTTCAGGCACAACACTGTGTATAACAAAGACATTTAATGTTGGATCATTTTGCTAAATAAATAAATTAATGAGTATATATTTTTTGTACTGTTTGTTTAATTGGGTCCCCTTTATCTAGTTTAAAGGACTTGAACGAAGATCTGATCACATTTTGGGTCACATTAAAACATTTAAAGGGTTCACAAACTTTCGAGCGGCACTCTACGTATGTGTGTGTTTGTGTGTGTGTTAATGTGCAGACCTGCAAGAAGATGCGTCCTATGCCACTGAGCAGCTGCACTCTCTGCAGGGGTTCATACTGGATAATGGAGTGATAGGTCTCCACAGCCAGAACATAGTCCTGAGAGAGAGAGAGAGAGAGAGAGAGAGAGAGAGAGATTAAAAAGAAAGAGGTAAATACAAATACAAAAGTGAAGAATGGAGGGCAATGGAAGTAAAGACAGAAATTAGAAGCGAGAAAGTTAAACAGTAGGAGGTAGAGACAGGTGGAGGGCGAGCGAAGTAAAGAAGAGCAGAGTTGTGGCGTGGGGAGAGAGAGAGAGCGAGAGAGAGAGGGTATTAATCAAACATGGAGTATTAGCTGGCCGATGTGACCCTCTTCCCACCTCCACACTGCACTGCTACACATCGCTCACATGGTGACTGGACTGCTGAGCGGGGCGACGGAGAGAGGTCAGTGAGGTGTGTGTGTAGAGAGAGAGTGTGTGTACTGGGCTAGGATAAGGTACAAATAGTGTGTATTGTATATGTGCATGTACATGTGTATTACGCTACAGTTTTTTTTTTTTTAGGAAAGCTGTGGCTCAGTTTTCTGTGTCCAACAAAACTAGACTTAAAATCTCATACGGCATACAAGACAAAGAATTAATGGGGCTACTACTGTGTATCCAAAGCCTGATATATCTTTTTTCTCTGTGCCAAAAAGCTCTTTTGTTGTCCCAAAACTATTTAAAACACATCAATGAGCCACACTTTTGCACTGGTCGACATGTTCCCTTATTACACACACACACACACACACACACACACACACACACACACACACACACACACACGTTTATTCTGACTCAATCCCACATACACCGTCCTGCTGCAGGAAAACACTCACTAGAACACCACATGTGAATTAATCCACCGCTGAAACATGCATTTCCTCCCGTTTGAGTAACATTTGCTAAAATCTAGGAAGTCACATTCATTTGTTTTTTTTGTAACAAATGAAACTACAGTATGTACAGCATTTGTGTTCGGTTTTCAATATATTTTAGTTGGAACCAATGGGCTTGGGGCTGAGTGCCACAGACAGGGTAGGGAACTCAAGAAGTATTGTTGGTTTCTATCTTTTAATGGGAAAAACTAAAACAACCCCATCATGTCTACCATACAGGTTCTTTTTCAGAGTTACAATACATTGGCGGGGTGGGAGCGTGCCTATGTTCCCACATTTCTAAGATTTTTTCAAAATTAGGCCCTATGTTCCCACATTACTAAGATTTATTTTTCCAAAACTAGGCCCTATGTTGGCCTAACCCCTAACCCACCCTAACCCTTGAAGGGAAATGCAGGAACACAAGACCTAATTTTGAAAATGTCTTAGAAATGTGGGAATATAGGGCTGTGGGAAGTCTGCACAGTGTTTCCTCGTAGATGATAAAACTGTTGACTTTGATGGACTACACAACCCAAGAATGTTGCAAGGATCAGCCATTTAATTTCCATACAACACAGTAATGAACAGAAACTAGTGGCTGCCTGAAAGTAACTACATAAAAAGTCTTTTTTATTTAAGTAAAGCAAATTTTAAGTATTTAAGATTGGTAGTATAGGTGCTACAACATGTAAAACTACTGATATGGAATGGAGAGTTAGACATTGAAACTCAAATTAAGCCAAATAATTCAAAGAAATACTGTAATCTCAATTCTCACCGTTAGATGGCACTGTGGTTCTCTCTAGAGTCTGATCAAATCTACACCCCAACCTCCTCCTCCCTCCTCTCTCTCTCGCTCGCTCTCTCTCATTCGTGCTCTCTCTTTCTCTCTCTCATTCGTGCTCTCTCTCTTTCGTTGTCCCTCTTACTGACCAAGAATCCAATTAGTGGTCAGTCTGGGGGGATTTCACTGTGAATCCTCCACCAGTCTGACATCAGAGATCTCTGAGTCTCACATACACACACACGCACACACAGAAACACTCCCGCAAGCACAAATTCAGGCAGACGCATAGACACGCATACAGGGACACATTCACTCTGCGAAGACACACCGTGACACACACACACACACACACACACACACACACACACACACACACACACACACACACACACACACACACACACACACACACACACACACACACACACACACACACACACACACACACACACACACACACACCTTCATCAGCAGTAGACAGTTGGCCATGGAGTACATGACCCTGCTGAGGCGAGACCTCCACAGCTTAAGAGACCCTAAAAAAAAAAAAAAGGGAGAGAAGAAGAAGACAGATGGTTTATATCTTAAAGGGTGACTTCCTATTTTCATTCCACCTGCTTTTCTGGGCGTCCCTCTAACGTCACCCTTTCGCAGCACTCTTCTATTCATTGCTCTTATCCCTCCATCCCTCTCATTAAACCTCCCCTCCTTCCCCTTCACACCAGGGTTTATTTTAAGGCGAGGTGGTGAGGAAGACACTGCGGCACACTCTGCTTTCCTATTTTCCCTCAGACAGTGCACCCCGTGGAAGAGTTAGTGTTCAGACCTATTAGTATTCATTGCTGCACATGTGTGTGTGTGTGTGGGTGTGTGTGTGTGTGTGTGTGTGTTGGGGAGAAGAGCTAATCACTCAGTAGGGGTCTGATGTGTGAAGGCAAGGCCCTGCGTTATTGACTTGACTTGACTGTTGACTGTCTGCGTGGGTAGAGAGAGGAGAGACAGAGGGCACAGCTATTACACTGTGCTTTTAGAAGGGGGAGAACCTGTCAGAACTGGCGCACCCTCACACATACACTGGTACACCCGTCACTCTGACTATTTCCCCCAAATTATAAGCAAGTGTCTTGGTACATTTAGCTCAACTTCACCAAGTGCCTTGCTGTTGTTCATCACCTTGAATTAGCTGATTAAACGGCTTGTAGTCACTTTAAAAAAAGAAAAAAAACCTGACACACAGCCTTTGGACAAGTTGCTAAATTAGTGATCACAGGGACTGCAAACGGAAGACTTGGAGAACACTGCATTATTAAGATGTATTGCTGAGTTGAGAAAGTCTAACAGAAGAGAAGAGGCAGTCTATTTACATGTGGAGGTGTGTCTACATAAAACTGGTGAATTTCAGATGAAGGTGGCTGCCTATTTCCCCAGCACACTTGCAGATATGAGTGGATTGGAAAGGATTGATCTGTATCGATCTGTTTGGTGTGAAGGGCTGAACAGACCGTTTGATATTCAGCGCGGGTACCGAAGCAGTGAGGTGCTAAACACTTTTAGAGCACCGCATCGGTGTGTTTATGTGGTTGAAAGTGTGTGTATGTGTGGCCGAGGTATGCTGCAGTCCTGCACCAGGTGTGCCTCTGACTCAGAGTGTGTGTGTGTGTGTGTGTATTACCCACTGGGGCACATGACCTCACTCTCCTCCCACAGTGTGATGCAGTCTGGGACTGTGGCCAGGTCTGGAGCCAAATGTCTTCGTGTGCGTGAGCATGTGTGTGTGTGTGTGTGTGTGTGTACACTTACCTTCCCTGTTCTCCTGTGTTAGGGTGATCATACTGCCATCCTCAGCCAGGCCTTTCTCCAAGTTCTCCAGAATCTGTTAACAGGAAGGGGAAAAATTCAAACCTCAGAGGGTGAAGTTGCTTCACTGCCAGCGCTGAAGGCTTTTAATGTATCTGTTTTAGAATCTGCATATTCAATAACTCTAAAATCCAACCATATTTGGCTGTTTACACAGGTGGACTGAAGGGCTTGTGTGTGCTTTTCTGTGGGTGTGTAGTTTTATTGTGTGAATGCTACAGGGTATGCATGTCTTCATGTTCATCCAGAGGATGTGTTCATGTGTGTGTGTGTGTGTGTGTGTGTGTGTGTGTGTGTGTGTGTGTGTGTGTGTGTGTGTGTATACTAACAGCGAGGCAGACGGTTTTGAGATTGTGCAGGCGGTCCAGAGCCTCCTGGGGCTTGACCAGGTACTGGGGAAGCTCGGCATGCATCAGCCGCATGGAGAACGGCACCATGGAGCCTGCACAGGAGGGAGGGAGGGAGGGAGGGAGGGATAGAGGGAGGACAAGAAGAAAACAGGAGACAGAGGGAGACAATGTGTGAGGGAAAAGGGGAAAATAAGAAACAGGGTGGCATGAGGACATAACGGGAGGGAGGGAGAGAGAGAGAGAGACAGAAAAGAGAGGGAAGGCGGAGAGAGACAGAAAGACAGAGTGCGAGATGAGAATATAAACCTATCCACCCACACACAGACAGCCCTGGAGGCAGGAACCTACAGATGGCATTGAGCTACGTATGGCTGCTTATTAAACCCTCTCATCCCTCTCCCTGTGTGTGTGCTGCACAGCTCCATCACTCATCTTTCTGACACGCGCACACACACACGCGCACACTCACACACACAAACACACACCTCCTGAGGAAGAGCCTATATTCAGGTGAGTTCCCGGGCTTTGATCAGAGTCTCTTTGATATTGTCATCAGACCTGAAGCTCAGCTAGCTGGTCCACCTTTGGCTGCCGCTTCTGCCATTCTAAGTATCTCAATTTCTATCTCTCTAGTCTATCTGCTTGTGCTGTCTGTCTATCTATTAGGGGTGGTATGGTTCTTGAAAAAACATCCGAACCGTTCGGTTCCGCTTGTCTCGGTTCGGAGCGTGTGTGTGCCGCACAGTTCGACGCATGCGCAATGTAGCCTCGTGCGGGTGTGAATCTTCACTGGATTCAAATCGATTCGATATCCCGATGCATCACCTTCTCAATATTATTATATATGGCTCCACATGGTTTTCATCAACTAATTCAAGCAGTGAGGAATATATGAACTCCTCTTTTTATTGGATCTGCTCCCCAACACTTCCTGAATGTAGCGCAGTCTAAACACAACAGACAAAAAGGAAAAAAACAGAAAAAGCAGCGACCGGAAAATCACAAATAGGCAATAATCGGTTATGGTCTGTCACTGCATCGATGCAGAACTGTTTAGGTCCGCATCGCGATGCATCGACGCAAAGATTCATTTCAACACCCCTAATGTATACATACAGTATATACATCAGCACAAGAGAAGACAACGTGGACTCAACTGTGGCTCACTTTTCATTTGCTTTGACACAAAATGTATTCAATGTCTACATCTTTTAAAGTGCTCATATTATGCTCATTTTCAGGTTCATAATTGTATTTAGAGGTTGTACCAGAATAGCTTTATGTGGTTTAATTTTCAAAAAACACCATATTTTTGTTGTACTGCACATTGCTGCAGCTGCTATTTTCACCCTGTGTGTTGAGCTCTCTGTTTTAGCTACAGAGTGAGGCATCTTCTATTTCATCTTCGTTGGGAGTCGCACATGCGCAGTAAGGACTACTAGCCAGTCAGAAGCAGAGTATGAGGGCGTGCCACGCTAGCAGCTAGGTGAGCATTATAACGTGTGTTACAAAGTGACCACGTTCATCACAGAAGTAAAGGCTGGACTACAATAGAGCTGTTTGGAGCAGTTTGTGAAACAGTGTTTTCTGTTGAAGATGGTAAGACCCTTTGGGGGGGACTTTGGGTTTTTTCACTTTGTAGACCTTTAATGTGCACAAAAAGATATATAACACAATAAAGGAAAGGGGAAAAGCCAAAAAGCACAATATGAGCACTTTAAAAATTCATGAACCGTTTTCTTCACTCAACCACCACTTAAACTTACAGTCCATTTTGCACGTTATATATGCGTGGAAATGGAAAATTTATGTTCAACACAAAATTACTTTGCAATTTGCTTTGTTCTGCCACATCTACATATTAAAAAGGAATAGTAAAAAAGATAAACATAAACCCCTAATTGGGTTCTACAACACTAAGTGCCTCTTTTCATTCCCTGATTACCTCTATGAAAGACTCGTGCCAGGTGAGGCAGAATCCAGAAAGTTGGGTAACTGTATGGGACAGTGTGGCGTTTCACCGTTCTCTTCCAGTCACAGACTGGTTTACAGCCCATCCCAAGATGGTGTCACTTTTCCTTCCACCTAACTCTCCGTTCCTCAACCCCATAGAGGAATTATTTTCCTCATAGGAGGTGGAAAGTTTAGGACCACCAGCCACATGGTCAGATGTGCCTCTTGCACACAATGAATACAGATGTCTGGACATATCTGCAGAAGATTGCCAGGGATGGATCAGGCATGCAGGTGTATTGCATGAGAGGACTGTAAGGTGTGATGTGGATGAGAACTTATGGCCAAATGCAGAAGATGGCGTTGACTAGCGCTGTTGTATTACTATGTGTAGCTATCTTATACAAGTGTGTATAGTTAATATGTATAATCCATTTTGTATTGCATTACTGGAATTACTTTAGTTTCATTCAGTGCACTTGGAATTACTCTCTGCAAACAATGGCAAAGCAATAAAGCCTATTAAAGCATATTGCAGCATTTCTAAATCATTTCTGTGACATATACTGTAAGGTGGCACAATCCATGCAATAAAGAAGGGCCCTTACATTTGTTGTAATGGAATCTTGTTTTCAGTTTTTATGCGCCACATATCTGGAACCAACTTCCAGAAAACTGCAGGTCCGCTGCAACTCTCAGTTCTTTGAAATCAAGGTTGAACACCTTTCTTTTTGATGTTGCCTTTCTTTACATAACTGTTTAAAAATGTTTAACTGTTTTTAACTGCTCTTTACTGTTTAATTCCCTACTTGATTATAACTTTTATTCTCGTATATTATCAGTTTTTAATTCTTTTTGAATCGTTTTTATGTAAAGCACTTTGAATTGCCTTGTTGCTGAAATGTGCTATACAAATAAAGCTGCCTTGCCTTATGCAAAGTAAATCAATAAAAGATACAGACAATAGTGATCCTTAATGTAATGCCACCTGTTAGTGTTGTTTTAGCTCATCATTAAATAAGTGACAAAGTGTTACTGTTGGGAGACAGAGAACTGTGTGAGTCTTAAACAAGTGACTTGTAATAAATGCTCCCAGTCTAGTATGCATGTTCATCTTTTTGTCGGGCTGACATTAAACCAGTAAACTGTTCGTGCAGAGGCCAAAACTCTTTCATCCAGCTGAGGAAAAACAACAAGGACCCCTTTTTCAAAGAAGCTGGGAAGGTTAGCATTTGACCACAAGTTAATTTTATTCAACCTGCGAGAAGACTTACTTACTTTATTGTTTAAAACATGAAACGCATCAAGACTGAAAGTAAAATATTAAGATAATGATATTGAACTCAACTTTTCATTTGGCAAAGAAATACCTAACAACTGACAGACATCGATTCCTTCTCGAGCACCGAGTCGATCCTAATTTTTCAGAGAGTGATACATGGGCACAGTCTCTTAAGGCGTTCAAAGAGTGCGATCATGAGTAATAGATAGTCGATGCAAGCGTTGGGCCAGAGAAATGTTCGACTTCTGATGCCAGGTTACTTGTGCCAGTTTGTCTGCGAGCAACTAGCAGGGCACAAAGCGTTTAAATTGAGCAATGGAAAGTCAATCGGTGCTCTCTTTAGAAGGCTGTGCTGTGTAGCTTCAAGTGTGCTTTTTTTTGTACGACTGTGTGTGTGTGTGTGTGTGTGCGTGTGTGTCTGTGTGTGCGTGCCACTGTGTTTCTGCTACTGCCTTCACTGTGGTAGCCTGAGGGGCGAAGCAGATCCAAAGTAATGGGAATACATTAGAGAGCAATTCATGCAGTGTAAAAAGAGGGAAAAACAAAACCAAAGAACTGCTGGAGACAAGTGGAGTTGTTGGAGCTTCTCGACGATACAGTCTAATATCAAGCGCCTGGCAGAAACTTTCCTTTGAATATTTAATAGGACAGTGGTGGTATGCTTGTGTATCCTTAAAGAAATGTGGGTAAAATGCAAAAATCCTTTTGGATAGCAGGCTTATAACACATTTAAAACTCACAGATACGAGTTTTAGAGCAGCTTTTTCAGCCCTATCATAAATAGTACTGTTCTACCCTCAGTCAGCCTTCAAAGAGAATTCACAGAGCAGCTTTTGAACAAAAGAAATATGGAAAGAGATATGAAACGATACATGATTTTTACAATGGAGGAGTTTGTAGATTAAAGTTTCTGGGATCAATATCAAAAGTGCACCTCCTTCATCAAAGGTTCAATAACAATGACCCCAAAGGACAGAGGGTGGTATGGTTCAACACTAGCTGAGTGAGTGTGTGTGTGTGTATATACCTCTCCTCCCAGGGTAAACAGTGGGGTAGTACTCATAGTAGAGGTCTGGTTGATCCAGGTTGCCAAAGGGCTCAAACTCCAGTTCAGCGTTTTGGAAGAGGTTCAGCTTGGTCAGGAGGGCCAGCCGCACAAACCAGAGCTGGAATACACACAAACAGCCCCATCTATTTGTTAGATGACGGGATAAGACATTAATCAAATATTTAGCGTACCAAAAAAAAAAAAAAAAACACATTAAATACACATCATGCTAATTCTCCTATCTTGCCTGGTAACAGCTATACCGCCCTCTGTCAGTTATCAGTCAGGGCCCTATTTTAACGATCTAAGCTCACGGCGTGAAGCGCCTGGCGCAGGCGCGTTTAGGGCGTGTCCAAATCCACTTTTGCTAGTTTGACGGCGGAAAAAAGGGTCTGTGCACCAGGCGCAGGGTTCAAAAGGGTTACCTTGGTGTCTCAATTAATCATAGGTGTGTTTTGGGCGTAACATGCAATAAACCAATCAGAGTGTCATCTCCCATTCCATTTAAAAGCCAGGCGCGTTTGGACCTTGGCGCATTGCTATGATGGCGAATTTGCTAAGCAGGAAGGAGAGATTTTCAGGAGAAGAAACTGATCGGCTCGTGCGTGAAGTGAAAGCTCGCGAGCAGATCATATCATAATATTATTTCACATTGTAATATTTTTATTTTTCATCTTGTGTGCTGCTGCGCGTCCCTGTGTGTGTAACAAGCATAGTGTGCGTGTGCGGTGCATAAGCCTATGCGCATTTTACTAATTTGCTGTTAAAACAACAATGAAATGCTGCGCTATTGACTTTAGACCAGGTTTTTGTTGGTCAATGGCGCGATCACTTTTTTTGCTGCCTCAAGATAGCAATACGCCAAGAATGAAGACCAGCACGCCCATGGGTGCACAGATGGGCGCAGGTGCATTTGCTATTTAAACGACGTGAGCGCTGGACGGGAAACTGACAACTGCGTCAGTCTTAAACTACCAAAGACAATTGCGTCCGGCATTGTGCTGCGCCGGGTGCAAGATATGGCCCTCTGACTCTATGTCTATGTGTTTTTGTGTGTCTATTGCCACGGCACGGTATGTCACAGGATCCAGCGAGAGCGTTGTCGCGTCAAAGATGATGTCACGGCAGTTTCACGTGCCAGCGCTGTGACGGTCAGCTAAGAATCCCGCCACATTGCCGGAGTACTATCTGCAGTGGAAAAGGAAATCAAGAAATGTACCTGGTAGTAAGAGTGAGTGGAGGAGGGACGAGTGGAGCTGGACAACGCAGTGAAAATGAGGCATTAGCCTTTTGACTTAAACATCCTTAATTAGTCCCAAAACTGTAAATATTTCCCAGTTAATTTGGTCAGAATCCAATTATACAATAATATAATAAAATGTCTTGGCTTTCATTGTACATTGATAACATTTTAATCTATAATGTAATACATCATTGGTGCAGTCTCATCTCTTGTTCTTACATAATTAAAAAAAACGACATTATGGGGTTGCAATCCTGACGCAATGTTTTGTTCCAAAGCCCAACCATTTGATTTGTGATTGGATTTTTTCAAGGCCAATACTGATATTGATATTAAAGACTACAGAATCTGATGATTTAATGTCCAGTATTCACTTTCTAACATAAACAAAGGATAAGGATGCCTTATATGTATTTATTTAAGAATTGTGACCAAGATATGTACTGAGCTGGACATTTTATGTTTGAATCAAATGAATGAAAACGTCACTGTGCTTATGCTGTGTACAGCTTCGGCACATGTGGAGAGCACAGGCTGTTCCAGGACCATGTGGCGTTGTCATGAGCGTCTGACAGCACAAATGCACTTGGACAGAAGCCCAGGTACGTGCAGTTGTGTCCTGATGTGATAGAGTTGGGGATGGACTACCTCCCGAGTGATACAACATGGAAGGATCCAGAAGCCCCTTAGCAGCATGGCAGCCCCCCAAAAACTGTTCTCTCGACCCATTTCTTGACTTTGTAACACCAAAACATCCTCATTAAAAAGGTGCAGTAGGTAAGACTTATAAAACTAACTTTCGGTCATATTTGTGGAAACTGACCCTATGTTCCAGTACATGAAGCAGGAAATAAAAAAAATAAAAAGTCCAGCTCCTCTGGCACCAACTCCAGCCTGTAGTGCGATTTGCAAAAATCCACAGCTCCCTGTTCAGATGCACCAATCAGGGCTAAGTCCTGGATCTTCACCATCCTACCTACAGAACTTTTAACACAGTCTCAGAAGTCGGGTGCGACTGCATCACTGCTGGTGGTAACAGCAAGTGGTGGAATGTAACTAAGTACATTTACTCAAGTACTGTACTTAAGTACAAACTTGAGGTACTTGTACTTTACGTGAGTCTTTTCTTTCTATGCCACTTTCTACTTCTACACCTCAGGGAGAACTACTCCCTTTTTACTCAACTACATTCATCTGGCAGCTTTAGTTACTTTACAAATTAATATTTTTGCACACAAAACACAAGTAGTTTATGAAATCTGATTGTTTTATTATAAATTAAACTAGCCAATAATATAACGGCCTACAAGTTCAGCTGAGATGATTAGAACATTAAACACACAACTGTTTGGATCGTTTCCAGTTTCTCAAATGGGAGGATTTTTCTGCATTGAGTACTTTTAATACTTTAAGTACATTTTCCTGATGATACTTACATACTTTTACTTAAGTAACAATTTAAATGCAGGACTTTTACTTGTAACAGAGTATTTTTAAAGTGTGGTATTACTAGTTTTGCTTAAAAAGGTCCCATGGCATAAAAATTTCACTTTGAAGTTCTCCCTGCCTGTTACCTCCATTGACATATATATTAATGGACCAACAGAGCCTGTTGCTCTGGACGGAGACCAGTGAAGGCTATTAGAAGCACTTTTCCGGTGATGGCCAGCTTTACTGCGCAGCCTCCAACTGAGAGAGACAGCGTAAATGTGACGTGAGCAACGTGTCTGAAAGTTGTAAGTGTTCTGGTAGCTGTGCCAAGAGAAATCTCAATCATTCCCAATCTTACAGAGATGGAGAGCGTAGGTATATGTAAGGAGATAACATAGACACAGGCTAATTACTGATCACTAACATGCTAGTTAACATTAGTAATTAAACCTAAACAGCTAACGTAAGTCCATAAGCCATAAGGTGAGGTACAAGGTAATTGAGCCTTTTATACGTTGTGGTGTTTCTTTAGAACTAAACAATGGACACGTCGAGTTTTTAAACGCTTCGGATGTAAAGTTATTCTCAGTCAAGGGACGTAAAAAAAAAATGGCGGTCAGCGGAATGCTAACAGGAGGTGATGGCCTGTTAGCAACAAAATGGCGCCATGATGGCTCGCGTTCTGAAGCAAAGCTTACCCCCTTGGTTACCTCCCCTTTCTCTGCTTTGCCCGCCCAGAGAATTTGGCCCACCCATGAGAGAGAGAGAGACATCATGGCTTTGGTACGAGCAAAGTGGCAGTTGGTCAAGGCCACACCCCCCACCCTCCACCTTGCCCCCCCTCTCTCCTCCTCAATAGCTACAGACACAGAAATGGCACATCCTAAGGAAAGCTCATTGTGGGACTGGCTCTAGTGGCTGTAATTCTGCACCAAGGCTGAAGTTCGGGAAAGAGACTTCAGATACAGTATTAGGGGACCACTAAGGTCTATATAAAAGAGACTTCAGATACAGTATTAGGGGGACCACTAAGGTCTATATAAAAGAGACTTCAGATACAGTATTAGGGGACCACTAAGGTCTATATAAAAGAGACTTCAGATACAGTATTAGGGGACCACTAAGGTCTATATAAAAGAGACTTCAGATACAGTATTAGGGGACCACTAAGGTCTATATAAAAGAGACTTCAGATACAGTATTAGGGGACCACTAAGGCCTATATATAAAAGCATCCAAACAGCACCATGTCATGGGACCTTTAAGTAAAGGATCAGAATACTTTTTCCACCACTGATAACAGCCTAGGCGAATTTGTAGAGTAAAACATCTTTACAATGCACTTGGAACTAAGGGAGGACACAGGGAGCCTCAAGAAAATGTTGACTGATTGTGTAAAGCATGTAGTCTGCTCTCTTGAGTGCACATTTTGTCACATGTCCAATGTATGGTGTCATCTAGAGAGTGTAGAGAAGAAGTACTGATTACAGCATTGTCATTTGTAAGATTACTTCTATAAGGCCTAACAGTAGCTACCAAGTTTTTTTTATGGATTTTTTATTTCACGTGCATTTCAAAAGGAAGACAATTTAACCCTTTAACATCCACTTCCCTTATGTACACCTTAATTAAAACATTCCCTTATGATGCATTTAAACATTTTCAAGGATTTATTACTTTGTTGGACCGCCAAACTGCTTGAAAGGTAGGGAGAAACAATATTTTTTCAGTTTTAGTTGTATACTTTGCCATGCATCTGTAAGATGATAGTCTGATCTATCTATACGTATATTACACATCCACATTCATGTAACTTCCTATAGGACTTCCAGTCTGTTCAGCAAAGTGCTAATTAGGGCTGGCAATCGTTAAAAAAATATTTATTACCGGTACCAATACCATTACTGTGACTTTGATACCGGTTCCTAAACTATACTTTTTCAATAGCAATTTTATGAAATCCATTTTAACAAAAAGAAATTAGAACATTACGGCACACATTTTTATTTTTCAGCTACTACGTGAGCCGTCTCTGTGTAATGTAGAGTTTTCCTGCGTGTCTCTCGATCACAGACATTATTAGATCTTGGTAGAAGCATGCTGCATGTTTATTGGCTCACTGACGCTGATAAGATTAGCTCCTTAGGCATTGAAATTGGGTATTGAATGATGAGGCATTTTTTTTGATACTCAATACTAAGGAGGCAATTCGGTCAGTGCCTAAAAAGTATTGAATTCGGTACCAAGCCCTAGTGCTAATGTCCTGTGGGAAGAACAGTTGGTGGTAAAAGGTTAACAGAGATGCCTATTAGTCATCATCTTGTTGTGATGCATATTAAATTTAGAAGAGAAAACAACTAAACACAGAAAAACACACACATTAAACACATTTTAAAAAAGGGCCACACATTCAAAACCTGGATTTCACAACTGTGCCAGGATGTTTTGGACCGTAGAACAAAGTAATATGCAGCATGAGGCAAAAACAGAGTCGATTAACTTAAAGTCACATACACTGAGCTTACCACAGGGGTGGCCTTCTTAATGAGCTTATGTAGCCATCCATCTTCTGGATGGAGCTCCACAAACCCAGCCATAAAAATGTGCTAGCAGCAACACTAACAAATGGTATAAAAGAACAGTAGAACAAAACTAACAAGCTAGTGGTCATGTCTTACAAACTGTGCTGATGTATTCTAGGAGAGGAAAAAAAATCCACATCCGTCCCCCTAAACTCAACATAGTATCACTCAAAAATAATTCTATTATCAGTTTGGATTCTAAACAAAATGTCCAAAAAAATGTAATGAACTCCTAATAACAAAATAATAGGGTAACAAATAACTAATAAATGGTTATACAATTTCAGTGTGAACATTTCAATACATAATTCTTTAAGTATTGAAGAATTATTGGGTTTATTTTCAGTGCAAAATCTACTTCATTTTTAAGTGCTATTTTGGAATTGTTACATTCATTTGTAGAACAAGACCTGTCTTGGCTTCACTCTCCAACACAGAGAGACAGACAGATGAATGGACAGATGAAGAGAAAGTCACTGGCGTCTTACCTGCAGTGAGTCGGTGGTGTGGGAGGTTGGCTGGCCAGCCTTTCCGTATCCCTGACCATGAGCTGTCAGCAGCCGGCCCGTCAGATCTATCGCAGCCCGCCAGTTTTTACTGCCCTGCAGGGGAGAAAAGACACAGCACGCTGGATCTGAAACACACACTGTGACTGAGTGATGGAAAAATAGACGAAGACCTGGGGGCTAAAACATATCAACGCGGTTCCAGCTATCATGATCACAAACACGCTCAAGGGGACACATCACTAACAAGGTATCACTTTGGAACAACTGACTTGTTTCGAATATTCAAATGCATCTACTGAACCACCCACATTTAGAATAGAATAGAATGCCTGTTATTGTCACTATACACATGTACAATGAGATTAAAAGCAACTCCTTTTCCAGTGCCAACATGTACATAAAATAAATATAACCACATACACACTCACCTAAAGGATTATTGAACTTGTTCATTTTCACGTTAATGCAATTATCTAATCAACCAATCTCCTGAACTCCAAACTTAATGTCAGAATGGGAACGAAAGTTGATCTCAGCGACTTTGAGTGTGGCATGGTTGTTGGTGCCAGACGGGCTGGTCTGAGTATTTCACAATCTGCTCAGTGACTGGGATTTTCACGCACAACCATTTCTAGGGTTTACAAAGAATGGTCTAAAAAAGGAAAAACATCCAGTATGCTGCAGTCCTGGGGGGCAAAAATGCCTTGTTGATGCAAGAGGTCAGAGGACAATGGGCCGAGTGATTCAAGCTGATAGAATATCAACTTTGATCTTCTATCGGGTACCGCTCATCTCCACTAAAAATAGGAAAATGAGGCTACAATTTGCACGAGCTCACCAAATTTGGACCTTTCAAGAAAATGTTGACTGATCTGATAAGTCTCAATTTCTGTTGAGACATTAAGATGGCAGAGTCTGAATTTGGCGTAAACAGAATGAGAACATGGATCCGTCATGCCTTGTTACCACTGGGCAGGCTGGTGGTGGTGGTGGGGATGTAATGGTGTGGGGGATCCCTTTCACCTTCAGAACTGCCTTAATTCTTTGTGTCATTGATTCAACAAGGTGCTGGAAGCATTCTTTAGAAATGTTGGCCCATATTGACAGGATAGGGTCAAACATGGTATTAGTATGGTGTTCCTAATAATCCTTTAGGTGAGTGTATGGTTTTATATTCAGTGTGATTTCTCAGGGTCTGGGCCTGTCTCCAGTGTTCTCACTCAAGGACGAATGTTTCAGCTAATTTAAAAGGATAACTCTTGTTTATTACAACTTGGGTCTGATATATTATTCATAGTTTCAGCTATCATTCCTGAGTCCTGGGAACTTGGCAAAATTACAACACACTCTACAACAATGTCCGATGGCAAAAATCAGTCTTCAAGCTTGACAGTTCATTCTTCACCTAGGAAAGAACAGTTTCAAACCAATCTCAACTCAAAGTCCACTTACTCGCTTGTACTGGAGATGTTTCTTAAATTTCCCCTCGGGGATCAATAGAGTATCTATGTATCTTTTGGCCATATCACACGGTCCAGCAAA